>JAUIMM010000176.1:1897500-3307500 GCA_031769625.1 Taudactylus pleione
TTTGAATTTTATTGCTCAAACAAAAACTAAAATAAAAAACAGATTGTAGAAAAAGATTTTTTGCAGGGTTCATTCCCAAAGTTACAATAATTGGGCCAACAGAAAAGTTTGATGAAACGTAAAACACAAAATTAAAACAATTCACAAGAAAGGAGAGGGAAGTTTTGTCCAGAAAGGAATATGAGCCAAGCACAGAAGGAGTGTGGGAAAAGTAGCCATTGCTGTCACCGTTTTTTCACCCGTTTGGCTGGGGGAGGGAGGGCGCCAGACCGGGTCCGGGATGTCATCGGGCTGGCCTGTCCAGAGGCAGATGTTGTGGCCTCTGGACTAGGCACAGGGCTAGGCACATTTGGAGGATTGGCTGATGTTGTGCCAGAGGTGGAGGATCCTGATGTTCCGGCAGGAAGGGAGGTCGGCTCCACCATGTGCTGGCGAACGAGCTGCTCCAAGGCATTGGCGATGCGGATGTTGGCCCTGGTATTTTCCGCCAGGGCCTGACCAATGGTCACGTTGGCCGCCGCATTTTGCTCCAGGGCCTCAGCCACCCGTATCAGACTGGCGTCCATCCTCTGCAGAATCTCCGTATGGAAATCCGATTTGAAATTGAGTTCTGTGAGGAGGGCCACTGCCTGCGAGGGGGATTGCTCTGGACTGGCTTCTGCAGGGTCCTCAGCCGGATGTACTGGTTCCTCCCCTGCAGAGCCAGCAGAAATTCTGCGGCCAAGGCTCCCCTCTGGAGCAGACTCATCCGCCTGTGTCTCTGTTGGAAAAATGAGAAAAGACTCACATTATAATCTACATATTGGCACAATAACATTTCAGAGTTGGTGACATCACAATATTTACCTGGGACAACATGAGAAGCCGCAAAGTCTGGCATGTCCGTATCCATGTTGGACACGCCAAACACCTCCACAGGCTGCACTCACCCCTGTGCCAGCTCTTCTAAATCGGTCAACTCCAATGACACAGGGGTGGGACCCCCACCTGTCCCCCTTGCATGCCTAGCCCTGTCCGCCAGTTTTTGCTTTAGGCGATATTTGAAGTCGCCCCATCTGTGGGATAAAATTGGAACCATTATCCTTTTGTTTAAAATGGGGTTTGTTTTTAGGGGGGGGCAAGTGTTTACTTACCGCCGTTTGACATCCCGGGCTAGACGGACATAATCACCCACCCTATTGACAGCAACGGCTACCTCTTCCCGCATTCTCCACTTCTGGCTTGTACTCATATTCCTGTCTGCCTGTGGCAGGATGTCCACACACTTCTGTATCAAAACCTCCATCTCCTTTCTTGTGAATTGTGGCTGCCTTTTCTTTTTGGCAGCTTTGCCCGGAATACTGGGCCCAGCAGCCTCTTCCATGTCATTCTCCTCACCTATTTGTGTAAATATGCAGAATTTTCAACTTCACAACTTGCCCAATATTATGTTTCAAATTAATCATTGAGACAAAATGCATGAAATACTTACCGCCTGACTGTTGGCCATTGTTTCCCTGGTCTGTAGCCATGTCTGAGCTCCAAACAAGAAATACACCAGAATTTTAATTGTGTTTCGTGACGTATTTATACATGCGTCCTTATTTTGCGGCCGCATCATTGATTGTGCGTTCCTATGATCCCTCCTTAATTTGTGCGGGAAACGAAACACTATTTATGGCTTGGTGTGTCTCGAGTCGAGGTGGCGTTTTTGGATTGTTGGAGGTTACCTTGGTCGGAGTTTCTTGTTTGTGGATTTTGGAGTTGGCGTTGTTGGGAGTTTATTTTGTTTGCTATAGTTGCGTTTTTATTTTCCGGACGCTTTTTTTTTGGTGTTTTTTTGGGCCTCGTTTCTTGATTTGGTAAGTTTTGGGAAGTCTAGCTTTGGTTCAATTTGTGTCTCCTTCTTTTTCATATTTTTCTAAAGTTTTTTTTTCCTAATTTCCTCTCTGTTAGGTTTTTATTTGTTTCGGCCCCAAAGACCTTTTGATCGGGAATCTTATATATTAGCTCTTGGTAAGTCCATTTTTTAACTTGTATTTGCAAACTAATTAGCGCATTTTTATCTGTTTGTATAGTGACTTGTATTGGCGAACTAATTAGCGCATTTTTATCTGTTTGTATAGTGACTTGTATTGGCGAACTAATTAGCGCATTTTTATCTGTTTGTATAGTGACTTGTATTGGCGAACTAATTAGCGCATTTTTATTTGTTTGTATAGTGACTTGTATTGGCGAACTAATTAGCGCATTTTTATCTGTTTGTATAGTGACTTGTATTGGCGAACTAATTAGCGCATTTTTATCTGTTTGTATAGTGACTTGTATTGGTGAACTAATTAGCGCATTTTTATCTGTTTGTACAGTGACTTGTTTTGGCGAACTAATTAGCGCATTTTTATCTGTTTGTATAGTGACTTGTATTGGCGAACTAATTAGCGCATTTTTATCTGTTTGTATAGTGACTTGTATTGGCGAACTAATTAGCGCATTTTTATCTGTTTGTATAGTGACTTGTATTGGCGAACTAATTAGCGCATTTTTAAATGCTTATTCATCCTGTAAATTTGTTTGTTTTTTCCCTTTAGCATTTCTTGCTTACATTTGAACCCAATTTGACATACTGTGTGCAATGTCGTTTTGCTCGTTGGCCAAATGTGTGTTTCGCCTATTTTATGTTTTGTCTTGCACCAAATTTACAAACATAAATGCACAGACTAAACAGATTTTTTTAAATATTGGGAATATTTACAGTTTGGACGTATCATGACAATACCCCGGCATGTAAGCAGCAATGGATGGTATCATCAAGCTAAGTTGTTTTAATATTATTTTGGGGTGGGTAAAAAGCCTTACATTCAAATCTTGCCATTTCAGGTTGATCTGGGTCGGATTGTTCTGGCCATGCTCCCGGAAGCCGACCAACCTCAATCTCGTCCCAGGCGTAGGCATCGTAGGCGTGCAAGGCCCCAGATATTTCGAACACGCGGCACCCTTTTTGGAATGCCCGATGATGAGGTTTTAAGACGCTACCGTCTTCCTCCCAAAATCATCATAGACACTCTCTCATTAATAGAGAGTGATCTTGAGCGGCAAATTGACAGTCCTACAGCAATACCACCACTTACGCAATTTATGGCGGTGTTACATTTCTGTGCCTCAGGATCGTTTCAAACAACGGTGGGAATAGTGGCGGGCATCTCACAATCCTCCTTTTCCAGGATCCTGAGGGCAGTGATGGAGGCACTTTTCAAGCACCTCCATCATTTTATTAAAATGCCTTTGGATATGGGTGCCCTTAGTGTGGCCAAGGCCAATTTTTACCAAATAGCTGGCTTCCCACACATCATAGGGGTTGTGGATGGTACTCACATACCACTTCAGCCTCCAGCACGGCTGGAGGCCATATTTCGCAACCGTAAACACTATCACTCCCTGAATGTAATGGTGGTATGTGATACCTCCCTCCAGGTCCTGTCCCTGAATGCAAAATTACCAGGAAGTGCACATGACTCCTTCGTCATCCGGCAATCAGGGATATGGCACAAATTAACCAACCTACAAGCTGGTGATGCATGGCTTCTGGGTAAGTGGAGACCTTTAGTACATAACAATGTTAAGCTTGATACACAGTGATCCTGATGTTGTCTATTCTTTTTCACAGGAGACAGTGGCTACCCTTGCATGCCCTGGCTGCTCACTCCTTATTTGGCTCCCACACCAGGCCCACAAAGTGAGTTTAATACCGCACTTACAGCCACCAGGCAAGTGGTGGAGCGCTGTATCGGCCTTTTAAAAGGCCGATTCAGATGCCTCCACCGCTCTGGTGGCGAGCTCATGTATTTGCCGGATATGGTTTCGAAAATTGTGGTCCTGTGTGGGATATTTCACAACATCGCCATAAGGAGTGGTGTCCCAATGCAGCCAGAGGATGCCTTACCTGAGGATGGCCCCCCCGAGGTTGGTCGGAGGTCAGTATGTGGGGGGGCCATACTCGATGATGTGGTGCCCAGATTTTTAGGTAATTATTGACCAAACAACAGTGTTTATACCCAATGTGTTACGATTTGTTTGCGTTCATCTTTTTTTTTATAAATTTTTTCCCCATCTTCTGTTTGTTTGCATAATCTTTGGCACTCCCACGATGACTTCTTCTTGCTACCCTTCAAAAACCTTTATGTGGAAACTTGTGGAATATATTATGTAACCGATATTGCAACGCCATATTTGTTGAATCATGTGGGTATGGACCTTCGTCAACCAGTTCTTGATTTGTTGTGTGTTTGTTTCCTGTTTTTGGTATGTGGTGTATTTCTGATTATCACTGTGTGTTTTGTTTGTGAGTGACCACTTTGTTTTTTGATTTATGTTGTGAATACATTTTTTGAGAGTGTAATTTGGTTCCTTTTTGGGCACGTTAGAAGCAAGTGTAACCAGGCTCACAAACGTTACATTTGCCTAAGGGGTAACCCAGTAATGAAGCAAGTTGAGCTAAAATGTAATATGTTTTCGGGGTACAAACCAACACACCAAGGAATCCTGTACAATCAGTTGACTTCGTAAGATCGGCCTAAGCAGCTTGCACACTAAATAGGAACCTGTAAAATGTTGTAAACTATAATGTTGCCCACCCCAAAAAAGGAAAATGACATTGGTACTGGTAGGTGTTTCTTGTGCCTGTTTGCCTTCAAAATACAACACACAATCTTTACTGAGAATAATTGGCAATCCTTGCTTGAAGAGTCTACTTATGTCAGTGTAAAGAATCTTTGATTTACAAAAAACGCATGAGACAGAGCGTTAATTAAAACTGATTTATTTTTAAACACATTTAAAAAAAACAAACAAAAAAACTAATTCCTAAGGAGGACCGCCAGATGGTCAAGGCCCTGCAGCAGCCCGGTGACTTGCTCCCGCATACGGGCCACACACTGACATATTTCAGCCCGACGCCTCTGTTCCTCTGTGGGTGACAAAAGTTTGGGGATTAATACATCAATAATGAAGCCACATTCAAAAACAACAAAAAACAAGCAAACCAAAACTTAAAAGCTTGTGAAAAAAACCATCATTACACGGATAAAACCCAGCACCCCAAAATGTTGTCGGCCAAAAATACAAGGGCCCCAAAAAAATGCCCACAGGTGTGATATGTGTATGGTGAAATCAGCAGGAACAGGTAAAGACAACCCCAAAAAAACCAAAAAGGCGACAAAAAGCCCACAAAAAAGGGGACGACACATGATTACATACAAACAGTTTGTGGTGCCAAAAAAAAAAAAGCAAAAACATACCGTTCGCCAAAACGCCAGAGCGAGAAGCCACTCCCTCTGCCTCCTCAGAGGTGGCTACATTCCCCAAACCTAGGGGCAGGGTGTTGGCTGAATCCTGGGAGGGGGTATTTGGAGGAGGGGCGGTTGGAGGAGAGGGGGAATTGGGCTGGAGGGGAAGTAGCCCCGAAATCTCGGCCACAGGGTCTGGGGAGGAGGGGGTAATTGAGGAATTGGGAGTTGGCGAGAGGGGCCGTGACCGGCGTCTTGTCTGCTGATGATGCCGTAGTCTTTGCTGTGCCCCTAAAAGATGTTAAGAAAATTGTGGTTAGTTTCAACATGAATCAAAAAAAAAAAAATTAAGACAACACAAATAGGAAAACATGGCCATGCAGATATGAGTACAATGAATAAATCGGACAGACATGAAAACATGCACATGCAGATATGAGTACAATGAATAAATAGGACAGACATGAAAACATGCACATGCAGATAGGAGTACAATGAATAAATCGGACAAACATGAAAACATGCACATGCAGATATGAGTACAATGAATAAATCGGACAGACATGAAAACATGCACATGCAGATATGAGTACAATGAATAAATAGGACAGACATGAAAACATGCACACGCAGTTAGGGCCCACAAGATAAACATGAAAACCACAGTCCATAAAACTTACTTTCCGCGATCTGCATGCGAAAGCATGCCAGCAAGCGGGGCGTCCGCCGGTGCAGGTCCGACCACCTGCGCTCCAGCTGGCCGATATGTCGGCGTGAGCCGAAGGAGCGCAGGCGGCGACGTACCTCCGCATATGCGGAACGCTTTCTGCGATTTGTGATGGGTGGAGGCTGCCTGGTGATCCGCCTGTCCATCACCTCCGTGAGCACCAGCAGCTCGCGCCGGGTGAATGCGGCAGCTCTCATGATGGCAAAGGTGTATTTTTAAAAAAATTAATTTTAATAAAGCACCCAAAAAAAATTAGATTGGCTAATGTATTTTGGAAATTAACAGGACCAATTCTATTGGTTAGTGTATGAGTCATGTGTTCGACAGGGCCAGAAATCTCTTGAGAGTTATGATAGGCTTGATGCAGTGACATGCGTAAGCAAATTTAAATAAAGAAATGAACCCCGGAAAATATGCGGGGATCCAAACAAATAGAACAATTGTTTAATTGGGGCTAACATGTATTTTGACCAATAAAATCGAATGTTTAAGCCGTACGTATTCTGCGGGTAAACACAAACACGGACAAGATTAAAGTTTATTGCATTGTGTTGAAAAAAAATAAAATAAATTAAGCTAATTGATACATTGATTGTCAGGATACGATTGAGGGAGGTAGGCAGAATAAACGAGCAGGTAATCGGAATCTGACAGGCCTACTTCCGGTTTGTACTTGTGCATTTCGGGGATGTACGCTCGCTATTTGGCACGCTCGTTAGTTAGAGGAGGGGTCTGTTGAGTTTGGGGCGGATTTTTATCTGCGTACGAAAATAAGAGCGAGTGCTTGAATTTAAATATTTTTTTACGTACGCTGAACGTACGTACGCCCACTTGCGTCCGGGTCTGAATCAGGGCCATAGACAGTTATTACTATATATCCCTAGCCACATACAGATGGCCGCCGGCTTATGCCAAAGTGCCCCACTTCCTGTCTATAGCATGTCCCACTTGCGGTTGTGGCAAGGGGACTTGGAGACTTTCTCCCTAACACCATCCAATAGGCTGATACCAGTGAGTATATATGCCTATGGATGTGCTATTTCAGTAATTCAGATCAGTTGGCATCTATTAGAACATATATAATCGCGCTTGCACACTTCCGGTCTGCCAGCGGAGGTGACGCACTTCCGGTCGCGGGGTTTTTAAACCCTGAGCTCCGATCATGCTCCAGCATCAGTATATTCCTTGATAGACCAGCGCTGAGGTAAGACACCTTTTTTCCACCCTCTAGGCTCTAACAGCCCTCTCATGCATACTGGTGCAATATTCACACCTGGGGGTTGTATTGTCCATATTCTTACCCACTTGGTAACTATGTTCATGTTGCGTGTTATATGACTACAGATTTGAAATTGTCCCCCTCCCTGGCTATTATTATAGTCCCCATTGGAGCGCATACTGGATCCCTGTATTCTAATTACTAGTTGCTGCATTAAGGTTTTGTTTTGGCGCTCATTGCTGTGAATAGTTTCCTTTGTTTGGGCTTCTATTGGATATCATGCTACTGTTGTATTAGGCATATTTCTCCCTATATATATCGATCATGGATTAAGATATTTAGAACTTATGTGTTTTAAAGGACCTGTCAGACTATGAATGCTTATGTTGTTTATATGTGCTCCCTCTTAGTGACCTATTGATGTTCAGAAGCTATTGTGCCTTGACAAAGGTCCATACTGGACCGAAACGTTGGCAAATTATATTGGTCTAATCATTAAATACTGAATAATTTTGCTGAAAACCTGGAGAGTGTTTTTCCTTCTTTCTTAAGAGGTTATACTATTATTTATGGGAACCTCTATATGAGTCTCCCTAAAAACACCCCAGTATTTTGAACTTTATGAGCTGAGAGTGCCGGACTACCCATATGTACATAAAGAGTTTGGATGTTCTTACACCCACACTCTATTCCGGACACCCACCATATTACTAAATAGAGTGTACTGGAGTACACGTGCAACTTAGCATCAGTGACACCTGGGGTACACTTCTGACCAGTGGTCACCATACACTATGGCCACTGGAGGAGCGGCCCTATTGGATGAAGCACTCCTCTCTCAAGCTGAACA
This sequence comes from Taudactylus pleione, assembly GCA_031769625.1. Lineage (NCBI taxonomy): Eukaryota > Metazoa > Chordata > Amphibia > Anura > Myobatrachidae > Taudactylus > Taudactylus pleione. Next base: position 1,905,558 of record JAUIMM010000176.1, read on the forward strand.
GGGAGCCTTGTCATTCACAGATGAAGATGCGGATCGCGTCCTTTTTGAGAAACTGGACTTCTCTACCCTGCCTGCGGAAACATCCATTGATATTTTCCATCAATTATTGAGACTCAAAAAAAGAATCACGGACCTCACACTCCATGGACAGTTCCTATCGGAATATCACAGGAACAAACAGATTCCTAGGGGTTTCAGGATTACTAACATACCAACTATTGGTAGAAATAATCCCAATTTTTGCAGCCGGTGGTGCAGCATCTTAAACAAATGCTCTCTGGACCTTATAGTCCTTGTGGTGGAGGAAGTAAGTCAGGAACTTAAGAAAGTCACCAGTGATCTTGATCAATTTCCCGTAAGCAGCATTAACATACTGAAGGATGACAAAACTACCAACTGGCTTGATAAACTTAATGTCCAAATTGACAACTATAGAAGAGACCTGATAGCTTTTAAACGGAAGAAACGGACTACTATTGTTAACGATTACAAAAACCATACTGTCTACCGATGGCTACTAGGAGAAAGTAAACCTTCAAACAGAAACCAGAGACAGAGAAGACCGAGACCCATGGGATGCACACAAATATACCAATTGGATACAGCATCTTCAGGAACAACATCAGACACGGATAACGTTGAAACTAGACCTCCCCTTGGTTTTTTAGAAACAAACCAGTTAGGGGAAGAAGACGTGGTACAGCACGTAGACCCCACCCGAGGAAGGGTAGTTACACAAAGAAGAAGAAGGGGAAGGGGCAGGAGATTGTGAATACTGTATTTAATCTTTCAGACCATCAACTATCAAAGGATGAACATAACCTACTCACTAAAGGCTTATCTTTTGTTCCAACCAATAGGCAGGATAAATTCAATTGGTCTATTGACCACTACAAATTTGGTCGCAGACTAAGATTGAAAGAACATTTTAAGAACACAACTTCACAACAACCCTATAATCCATTTAGAAATCCATCCAAGTTCGACCCAACCTCCACTAACCCCAGCATCAAAACCTATCTACGCCTAATTAATCAAGAAACTAACATCAGGGATACTCCAAAATATTAAAATAACTTGTCGGTTGGCGAGAAAGAGGCACTGAACAATCTTCGCACAAATGAGAACCTGGTAATAAGACCGGCGGATAAAGGGGGTGCAGTAGTTGTCCAAAACTGGAGTGACTACAATGAAGAAATTCTCAAACAACTTATGGATGTGAAAACATATAATAAAATTTACCATAACCCCACGTATGAAATCAAAAATAAAATAGATGCCAGACTACAAGAAGCCCTCCTGACATGCCTAATCAATGAGGATACTTTGGCATACTTGACGGTGCATCATCCCATATGCCCTATAATATACACCTTGCCGAAAATACATAAATCCCTGAACAAACCCCCAGGTAGGCCGATCATCTCATCCAGAGGATCGCTCCTCCAACCACTCGCTGTATATGTTGACTATTATCTACAACCTTTAGTCATCAAAATACAAGTTACATCAAAGACACTGGAGAATTCATTAATAAATTGGAAGCAATCACTATTGAAGGAGAGACCTGGATGGCAACTATGGATGTCTGCTCCTTATATACTATCATTCTGCATGAAGATGGATTACTAGCGATGGAGGATGCCCTTACTAGAGCTGAAACAGAACCACAACAAACGAGATTTCTCATGGATCTAGCCAGATTGATCCTATGTAACAATTATTTTAAATACAAAGAGACATATTTCATACAATGCTCAGGCACAGCCATGGGGTCGAATTTGGCGCCAGCCTACGCCAATCTCTATATGGCCAAATATGAGGAAACTTACATAATACCACACTATGGCACCCAGGTAGTCCTCTTTCTCAGATTTATTGATGATATCTTCCTGCTATGGAGAGGCACCGACAGTTCATTTAACCTAATGGTGGAACAACTAAATGCACTGGAGCATCCAGTAAGGTTCACCCACCACATTGACAAGGAGTCGATCAACTTTCTAGATATCACTATATACAGGGATGGAAACAAGTTGGGCACAACCCTCTATAGGAAAGATACCGACCGGAATATGTTTTTAGAGGCAATGAGTCATCATCCCCCTGCACTGAAAGATAGCCTCCTGATTTTGCAATACCTTAGGGTGCTACATAACAACTCAGATATAACACGGCAAGACACTCAACTCCTGGAAATGACAGCTCGGCTCAAAGAAAGAGGATACTCACATTATCTACTTAAGAGCTGTTTAAACAAGGCCAGAAATAAATATACAAACCCTCGACCTAAACCTACTGATGGTGACCGAGTCATCTATGTCAGTCAGTATAGCAACAGATCCAGATTAACAGAAAAATCAATCCGACATCATTGGCCGATCATCCAATCAGACCCTACCCTACCATTTACCAACACCAAAGCGCCCATGATGGCATATAAAAGAGGGCCCAACCTGAAACAACTGCTACTTAGGCCATCAATGAACCCTGAACTTAGTAACTCTATCATCAAAGTCATGCAGAACCGACCCGGTAGTTACAGATGTGGAGGCTGCGTGACCTGCAGTTCTATGATTCCGGGCAATACTCTTGCTCACCCCCATACGGGTGTACCCATAAAGATTAAATGGAAGCTCCATTGTAAAATGGATCATATTATTTACATACTCATATGCCCGTGCGGTCTTTACTACGTCGGGCTTACTTCCAGGATCTTCAGGGAACGCATGGCCAATCATAGGGCTTCCATCAGAGCTGCCTATAACAGTGGTCAGTCGGATAAACCTGTTGCCTGACATTTTCTACAGATGGGACATCAGGTAGAAACCCTCAAATGCAAACTTATTGACTGGATACCGCCTCCTGAACGAGGAGGTGATAGACTGGCTCTACTAAAATAATGTGAAAGCCGGTGGATCTACAGGCTTGACACTGTGGCACCACGTGGACTTAATGAGAACTGTCCATTGGGTATTTTTCTCTGAAAATGACTTTATTCATATACGGTACCAAATATTAAATCTAATATTGTATTCTTCTGTACTGTTCACCTAATGTAAATAATTTCATGATGTTGATCCACATGTTTTTTCTGTACCCCCAGGTCCCTTAGTCTCAGGTCCTACTACACATAAAAAATCCTTTATTCTGATTTCTATAATTGACCGTGTATATATATATATATATATATATATATGTGTGTATAGGTGTGTATGTATATCTATATATGCGTGTGTATATGTGTATATGTATGTATGTCCATGTTACAATTTTTATTGGCTGGGCATACATAATATGCACCTATGGTATTTATATCCCTAATAACACCTGTTCAGCTCATTTTAGGAGTTTCAGTATCATCAATAGCTGCCCATTACTTAAGATCCTTTTAAGGCTCATAGACAGTTATTACTATATATCCCTAGCCACATACAAGATGGCCGCCGGCTTATGCCAAAGTGCCCCACTTCCTGTCCATAGCATGTCCCACTTGCGGTTGTGGCAAGGGGACTTGGAGACTTTCTCCCTAACACCATCCAATAGGCTGATACCAGTGAGTATATATGCCTATGGATGTGCTATTTCTGTAATTCAGATCAGTTGGCATCTATTAGAACATATATAATCGCGCTTGCACAGTTCCGGTCTGCCAGCGGAGGTGACGCACTTCCGGTCGCGGGGTTTTTAAACCCTGAGCTCCGATCATGCTCCAGCATCAGCATATTCCTTGATAGACCAGCGCTGAGGTAAGACACCTTTTTTCCACCCTCTAGGCTCTAACAGCCCTCTCATGCATACTGGTGCAATATTCACACCTGGGGGTTGTATTGTCCATATTCTTACCCACTTGGTAACTATGTTCATGTTGCGTGTTATATGACTACAGATTTGAAATTGTCCCCCTCCCTGGCTATTATTATAGTCCCCAATTGGAGCGCATACTGGATCCCTGTATTCTAATTACTAGCTGCTGCATTAAGGTTTTGTTTTGGCGCTCATTGCTGTGAATAGTTTCCTTTGTTTGGTCTTCTATTGGATATCATGCTACTGTTGTATTAGGCATATTTCTCCCTATATATATCGATCATGGATTAAGATATTTAGAACTTATGTGTTTTAAAGGACCTGTCAGACTATGAATGCTTATGTTGTTTATATGTACTCCCTCTTAGTGACCTATTGATGTTCAGAAGCTATTGTGCCTTGACAAAGGTCCATACTGGACCGAAACGTTGGCAAATTATATTGGTCTAATCATTAAATACTGAATAATTTTGCTGAAAACCTGGAGAGTGTTTTTCCTTCTTTCTTAAGAGGTTATACTATTATTTATGGGAACCTCTATATGAGTCTCCCTAAAAACACCCCAGTATTTTGAACTTTATGAGCTGAGAGTGCCAGTCTACCCATATGTATATATATATATATATAAATATAGAATCCCATATGGTCCAGCACTCCGTAAAAACTTCAAGTAACTATAGGCGGTGCCCTCACAGAAAGGTAGGTACAATTTAGGAAAATATAAGTGTGGCACTCTTCCCGATGAATAAAAGACATCAGAGTCACGGAATCAACATCAACTTTTCAGTGTTTATACACTATCTTCAGGATGATAGTGTATAAACACTGAAACATTGATGTTGATTCCGTGACTCTGATGTCTTTTATTTATCGGGACGAGTGCCGCACTTATATCTGCCTATATATATATATATATATATATATATATATATAAAATATATAATGTGTTTAGATATATGTGCTTAGATATATGTATATCCATGTGTATATGCGTATATATGTATATACATGTGTGTGAATATATATATATATATATATATATATATACATGTGTGTGTGTGTGTATGTGTGTATATTTTATATATACATGTAAATATGTGTTTGTGTACATATATATGTATATATATTTATATATATATATATACACAGTGCTCGAAGTGGGAATTTAGAGGTGGGGGTATGGAGATTTGAATCCACAACAACTCTCACTCCAGTGGCTTTCCTGCACTCGGTGACACCCAGTGCGGTAAACACAGAATTGTGAGCGTGGCTACCCTTTTAGCCCCTGCTTCTATCTCACCCACTGCACCTCTCACTTACTGCACTTCTCCCTGCCTGCTTCTCCCTCTCTCACTCCTTGTCCCTTTCTGTAACTGGTTCCCCCTCTCTCACCCCCTCTACACCACTAACTGTCTGTCTATTCATCTCTCTCACCCCCTGCATCTCTCATTAACATATTCCCTCCTACACTCTCCCCTCTTACCTCTAGCTATACTGCAGCTGGAACGGTGCTGGGGCCCGGAGCATTGAGTCCCTGCTGAACTGCAGTTTAATGTCCGTATCGGCTGCCAGCCAATCCCGGCTCGTGGACCGGCTAACCGGCCAGCCAAATCTGTAAGCCAATGAGAAGCTGCCACATGGCAGCTTCTCAGTGGGTAAAGCTCTGTGAGTCGCGATTGGCTGGCTGTCATTGCCGCTGCTTACTACTGCAGTGCAGCCGTTACCCGAGGCTCCTGGCTCTGTGCCAGCAGAACACATCTCCACACGCTGCTGTTCCAGTGCTGGGATCCCATACTCGATCCCAGTGCTGGTACATCTTCTGCAGCAAAAACGTAGTGGCGGTGGGAAGTGGTGGTATGTCATACTGCCGTATATCGCCCCACTTCGACCACTGTGTAAAATCTCCTATTAGATAGATACTGTGGGAGTTTTTGGGTCTTTTATAATTATTATATTGTTTATTGTCTGGAGCAAGAGACTATACCTATAAAAAATATCGGTGCGGGATCCATTTGTGTTTTGTTTCTGACATGTATATACGTGTGTGTGTCTATATGTCTTCGTGTCTCATCCGCTGAGATGCCAAACATTTCCCGTACACACATTATGTCCGTGAACAACGTCGTTCACAGACATATTGCGTCAGCTGTGCAGCACAGCCGTTGGCAGATATACAGTATCTGCTCATTGTGCTGTGTGTATGTGCGTTCAGCCGATCGCCCTTACACTTGCTGCAGTGGCCAGCGGGGAGGGGGTCGCTATGTGCGGCCGGCCAGCAGGGCCCCAGATGATGGTTGTTCGTCAGGTGTGTACCCACTTTAAAATTGGTGGTGGGATTATCTTCTAGGAGGCACCAGCCAAATTCTTGCCTAGGGCACCAAATTAGCTAGGGCCTGCCCTGCCAGAAGGGGTCCAGAAAGACTACTAGTAGTGCTTTAAAAACAATTGACTGTTAAACAATCCTTTGCAAATATTCCACTTCACTAGAAAAGCAATTCCCAACTTGTACAGGGATATTAAAAAAAAACGTAATTAGTGGCTTCCAAAATGCTGTTGTACCCAGTGTCCACTTGACCACATATATGTGGAAAAGCTGAACATCCTTATTAGCATCAACTACACAAATATCCTGCTCATCCTGGTGCACTTCCACAGAAGCATCCTCGATTTCTATGTCAGCATGTTCACTTGTGCTTACATCATCATAAGAGGCAGAACCACCAGTCATAAATAAAAGCCAAGGCCTTAGCCTTTCCTTGCCACTTCATGTGGTGAAACTGGCATATAGCCATCTCTTTCTTTCCCTTTGATGTTTTCTCCTTTACCACGTAAAAGATTGGTTCCTGATTTTAGATGCCCCTACTTAAGCCCTGTATGCCCTTGGGCATCGGTTTTAGTAGATAATGTAGATGGACTAGTATCGTCATAACTGGCAGCAGCTACAGCACTAGTATGTGGTTCCTGCTCTCCTCTCAAGTCTCAGCTGATCATTCTCCATATCAACAAACACGAATGAAGTGTGGTACAGCACACATGTCAATTTGTACCAATTTTAAATATTGCACTGTGGTATCAATGACCTACAGTGTCACAAGATTTTTTATGAATAAGAATAACACACTGTGCTACCACTTACAATGTCACAAGATTAATTATATATGAATAAGAATAACACTCTGCGCTACCACTTAGTGTGACAAGATTAATTATTTATGAATAAGAATAACACACTGCGCTACCACTTACAGTGTCCCAAGATTAATTATTTTTTAATAAGAATAATACACTGTACTACCACTTACAGTATCACAAGATGAATTGCTTATGAATAAGAATAATACACTGCACTACCACACAGTGTCCCAAGATCAATTATTTATGAATAAGAATAACACACTGTTCTACCACTTACAGTATCACAAGATTAATTATTTCTGAAAAAGAATAACACACTGCGTTACCACTTCAGTGTCAAAAGATTCATTATTTATGAATAAGAATAACACTGCGCTACCACGTAGTGTCACAAGATTATTTATGAATAAGAATAACACTGTGTTACCACTTACAGTGATGTCATTAAGTTTTATATACAGTATAACGCATGTTATTTAGCACTTTGTTGTGGTGTGGTCTTGTAGTCGGCGTGTAGACTAATAGTTTATTAACAATTGAGGAAAGAAGTGAAAAGTTGAATATTAGACTGTGCTACCACTTACAGTGTCACAAGATTAATTATTTATGAATAAGGATAACACACTGTGCTACCACTTAGAGGGGTATTCAAGATGAAATGTTAACTTCACTGCCGAAGTTAACGTTTCACATCGGAGTTTTTTTTCTGCGTTAAGTCTGGTGTGCGCTCCCGCTTATCCCCGTATTCAATATAAAATTAACGAAAACGGGAAACTCCGAAGTTGGATTTGCGCAAAGTTACGAATTTTTCCTTAAAATAATTGTAAGACCCCCCTAAAGTTGTAAAAACATGGGGGATCACTATGGGTACCCCCGTTTCAGCCTTTAATTGAAAGTTGGGGATTTAAATAGCCGCAGCAGGTGTTTTTTTCCGACATTGAAGAAGTGATGCAGAAGAGCACTTAGGTTATTTTTTTCGTTTTTTTAAGTTGTCCCATCAAATTTGGGGTACATGAAAATGGGTACTAGCATATTTTGGTGTCCCTAAAGTAAGTTTTTAAAAATTCTGCATTTGTGCACCTGCCGCTATAATTCTATTCTAGAAAACACCTGCCGCATACATGCAGAATAGCCTTGGACCTATTTGCCTATTGTTTAACAATTTTTTCCAATTTTTTTTTTGCACCCCAGTTTTTTAATTAATTTTTTGGGGTGTCCCTATTTTTTTTTAAAACTTTTTTTGACACAGTTCTTTTTTAAATGTCAATCTCAGGGGTGCAGGCTATTTTTTTTTAAGCCTGCACCCCTAAACCCCAACTCTGCACTTTTTTTCAACACCTATTCAATGGTGAAAAGTTATCACCGTTTTTTATCAAAGACTTTTCAAAACTGCGATAAGTCTTTGATATTGAATACAGTTTAAAACTAAAACAAGTGATATTAACGCAAAAACGATAAAAAGTGCGATATTAACGCAAAAAACACCCATATTGAATACCCCTATTAGTGTCACAAGATTTTTTATGAATAAGAATAACACACTGCACTACTACTTATAGTGTCACTATACATGAACGATAAACTGCGGTCTGGCCAGCAGTGTCACCAAACAATAAACAATAATAGCGCAGCTAAGTTGTTAACGCACACACACACAAAAAAGCACTTTTATTTTTTTGGACACTGGGGAAGAGCACCCCTGAATGAGGCAGCAGTCCCTTGATGAACAACACAGACAGCTCCCCCCCCTTTTTGTGGACAACAAAGCACCCTGCTCAGTGCTTACAGACCACCTGCAGTCACAAATACAAGGACGATAAACTGCAGCATTGTCACCGTACAATAATTGTGACGCATCAGCTGCAGCACCCACAGAAGGAAGCCCCCCTTTATATACTGCAGCCTAAGCCCCTTTATGGACAACACAGCAGCAGCCCTCAGGCCAAGACCCTGACTGGACTTACACACTGAGTGACTGACAGTGACTGACTATGTCTGCTAGCTTCTCTCTTTAACGCCGGAGTGAAAATGGTGCTGATCGCGAGGACCTTTATATAATCAAAAACCTATGAGAATCCGACAGCGGGAGGATGACGAGTATTGCCTCATTTTCGTATCCGAGTCAGACGGGAAAACCCGAGCCTAGCTCAGTTCTTGTCTCGGATCTGGAAGTTTGGGTGGGTCCAGTTCTCAGAGACCAGACCCGCTCATCTCTAGTTTATTATCACTGATGCATACACAGGGCAATCCTCAGTTGTTAGGAGGTTTATGACCCTATTTTAATGGATTATCACATACATGAGTAGTGGTCTAATAAAGACCAGCTCAAAGTCTTCACCAACGTGCAGCATGACATTTTTTGTGACTGTAAAACAGACAGAAGACTGTACTTGGCAATGCATACTGTAATAAAACACATATACTAAGAAATGCATATGTAAATGCAGGGACGCACCCTAGTAACTAAATGATGTCATCACCAAACATTCAATACAAACATGAGCTCTATACCAGTGATTTTCAACCTTTTTTGACTCTCAGTACACTATCAGTCCCCCACTGGAAAAAGAACACACACACATTGGCCCCCCAAGGGAAAAAACACACATTGTCCCCTGTGGAAAAAAACACAATCATGGGCCACCACAAGGAAAAATACACACACATAGGCCCCCACAGGAACAAAAATATAACACATTGGCCCTCACAGGAAAAAAACAAAGACATTTGTCCCCATGAAAAAAAAATGAAAGACATTGGCCCCACAGAAAACAAAAAATATTAAAATATTATTGCCCCACCCCCCAAAAGACTTACCTGACCTGATGGTAGCAGAGATAGGAGCTCCCAGTCGTCCCTGTCCCTCAGCCACGAGTGGCACTAGCACCCAGCAGTCAGTGATGTGTAGCCTCAGTCACACACACCCTGCAGACATAGAGCAGTGAGCACAGGCAGGACGACGATGCAAAGTGCATGGCCTAGGAGGTCATGCCGCCGCGTCTCATAGGTCACGGCCTGGGCAGCGTCTGAGCTGCCTGGAAGAGCCCAGCGCTGCCCGGGCTAGAAGTTAATCTGGCAGCAGCTGTGCACTGGCGGCATCTCCGGCGGCACACTTGAGGACCGTGGCACAGTGGTTGAAAAACGCTGCACTATTCTCTTAGGCAAACTTTTAAAATCCTACAATGTTTGTACCTATTATATGATTTGTCACCTAAAATACATCAAAGTGCTTCACTAAACATCACAAAAGTGGTCTAACAATCCATGATTTTCACATATCATATCGCAATAGGGCTGGTTCTGAGCTGGACACTGCAGCTTCTTTGTCTGTGTCTTTTGCCCGGTCTTGCGTATGTGACTTTATGCAAATGCCGCTACAAAGCTCTTCTCTGGTGTACATCCATGCATCCGAATGTGCAAAGACTGAGACCCTGCTATCAGCATCTGTATATACTGAAATACCGATTGGTGCGTCCTTAGATATCTGTTGCATCATCGAAACTTGTACAGTACCTACCCTATGGTAGGTGCAGTTTCTCCGTCCGAGTATGGCCTCCTGTGTGAACAATTAAGCGTCTCTGTACGCTACCACCTACTGCGGCACACCCGCAACATTCACACAAAACGCCCATAAGACGGACCATCACCATGTGTGCACTATGCCACCTTCCAGAAATGCCCAATACATTTTCCAAACATTGCTGAGACCATGCGTCTCCCATGTGCCCAATTGCACCTCCGACTCTGGGCCTGATTCAGACCCGGACGCAAGTGGCCGTTCGCTCGTTCGGCGTACGAGCGAAAAAATTTTAATTCAAGCGCACGCTCGTATGTTCGCTCACAGCTAATCTTCCGCCCCATAGTCTCCCAACCCCTCCTCTAGCTAGCGAACGTTCGAAATAGCGACCGTCCGTCTCCTCTTTGGTTGCAGGGAACGCTCGCACAAGTCAAATCCAGAAGTGGCCCTGTCAGTTTTCGATTGCCTGCTATTTCATTCAGGAAACATACTTGAATCGATTAATAGCAATCACTATATTAATTAGCTTCATTGTTATTCACATGTTTGCAATCCTTTTTTTTTTTTCAATGTCAATAAACTTTATTATTGTTAGTGTATGTCATTGCTTCCGCAGAATACGTACAGTTGGACCAAGGGGATGGTTTTTCAAAATTAAACGTTTGTTTGAATGCTACTCTTGTTTAGCGTTTTTTTTCTAGCCCGATTTTTCATCTTTTTTATTAATATTTAAATTAGCTTACGCATGTCACTGCATCAAGCCTATCATAACTCACATTATATTTGTGAGGGTGTAGGTCACATGACTCATACAATAACCAATAGAATGCTTTTTGTTAATTTACAAAGTACATTAGCTAATCAAAATTTTTCTAGGCCCTTTATTAAAACTGTTTTGTGTAAAAAAAATCATTGCCATCATGAGAGCCGCAGCATTTTGTAGACGTGAGCTCCTGGTCCTCACTGATGTGATGGACCGGAGAATCACACACTAGCCGCACCCCATCACTAACCTCAGCAAGCGGCTGGCCTACGCGGAGGTGCGGCGCCGCCTGCGTAGGATCGGCTACCGCAGGAATATTGGCCAACTGGAGAGGAGGTGGTCCGATCTGGGGCGCAGATCCCCACGCCTGTTTGCGTCAGCAAATCGAGGAAAGTAAGTGTTTTTTTTAATTATATTTAAAATGTAAGCATACCTGCGTGTGCATGTTTCCCGTATAGCCCTGTTTCTTTATTTTGGACATACCTGCGTGTGCATGTTTCCCATATAGCCCTGTTTCTTTATTTTGGACATACCTGTGTGTGCATGTTTCCCGTATAGCCCTGTTTCTTTATTTTGGACATACCTGCATGTGCATGTTTACCGTATAGCCCTGTTTTTTTTTTTTGGTGTGTAAATTTTGGAATAAAAATATTAAATATGTAATAATATAAATTTTTCGACATCATTTAGGGGCTGAGCGCAGACTACGACGTCTCCAACGTCACCGACGTCGGGCTCGTCCCCTATCCCCCACTCCCACCCAAACATCCTCTCCCCACTCTTCCCCAAATTCCCCCTCCACCCCAGACCTGGCAGACCGTGAGGCCCCTCCCTCTCCTCACATTCCCATCCCACCAACTTCACCCTCCCCTCCACCCCCCCTCTCTTTTCCTCACCCCCCCCCTCCACCCCCCCTCTCTTTTCCTCACCCTCAACTTCCTCACAAATCACCCCTCCTCCATCCGTGCAGCACTGACCCACCTCTGAGGAGGACGTTTTCGGGACTCCTGGCCCAGTCAGCATTATTCCCGGTATGTTTCCCTTTTAAACTATGGTTGCTTTTGCATTTTTTTGGTTTTTTGGTGATGTTGTCTTTTTGCCTGTGCAGTTCAAAATTGTAAAGTAGTTCTAATGTTTTGGATATATATCTTTGTGAAACAATGTCTAGGATGTTTTCCCCTTACACATATGACACATGTCCAAACACTCATACTTGTGTGTTTCTTGTTTACGGTACCAACAAATGTAGTATTTTTGCGTAGTTGTCCCTATTTTTTGTGGATTTGTTATGTAAATTTTTTTTTTTTTTTAACAACAATCTTTGCGTTTGGCATTATTTTTGTTTTGTAGATGTTTTTTTTCACGTTTTTTTGTATAGTCTGATTTTTAAGTTGTTTGTTAACATATAAATTAAGGTGTCATTTTAGTAATCCCCACATTTTTTAAACCCACAGAGGTCCAGAGGCATAACGAGCAAATGTATGCAGGCTTGCAGAGCTTGAGGGGCCATGTAGTTGGCATGCTAGTGGTCTTGGATCATCTGTTGGCGCTCCTGCGCCACTAATTTTTGTTTTTTCACCCAAATTTTTTTTAAAAAAATAAAAGATATTTTGATTTATTTAAGTCTCATTCCTTGTCTGTAAATCTTAGATTGTTGAACCTTACATACGTCTACTATTTTACCATGAGGTTTTAAGTAATGTAAATTGGATTGTAGAAAGCTCAAGTAAGTATGTAAGCTGGCACATTAAACACCTAACAATACCAATAGGTTTGTTGAATTAATGGCAACAATAGTTTGTTCTTTTTTGGGGGTAATGTAAAAATTAAACCAAACCTGCTTAGACCTACATTGGCAAACAGACTGATTCACCATAATACCTTTGGTGTTTGTTTTTAGCCACAAAGCAGGGTCAAAAAGATTACAATTTAACACATTACAGGATTAGCCATTAAGCAAGTTAGCCTTTTTTGGACCAGGTTACACTTGCTTGTAATTTACCAAGGAAATGTTTGTTTAACGGTAAAAAAAATTTTTATGCACACAAATAATAAACACCTAGTGATTTGTCACAATCAATTCACACAATGAAAACACACACAAAAATCCCAAACACACCCAAAACAACAAAAGTAAAACAACAATCAGTAACTGTTTGAAGAAGTAGCATGCCAACATGATTCCACAAATGAGGCGAAGAAATCATTGTTCCCGAAGTTATATCCAATGTGTCCACATGAAGTCATTTTTTGGGATCAGGTAGTAGGCATCGTTTTTTATGGTAATTTTATGGAATAAAAGAAAAAAAACAAAAACAAAATTAAAATTGTACATTAAAATCTTACATGTCTACATTGTGTCAATTAACTTAATTTTGGAAAATAATTACCTAAAAAATCTGGCCACAATGTCATCGCGTATGGCCCCCCCACATACTGACCTCCGACCAACCTCGGGGGGGCCATCCTCAGGCAAGGCATCCCCTGGCTGCATTGGGACACCACTCCTTATGGCGATTTTGTGAAATATCCCACACAGGACCACAATTTTCGAAACCATAGCCGGCAAATACATGAGCTTGCCACCAGAGCGGTGGAGGCATCTGAATCGGCCTTTTAAAAGGCTGATACAGCACTCCACCACCTGCCTGGTGGCTGTAAGTGCGGAATTATACTCACTTTGTGGCCCTGGTGTGGGAACCAAATAAGGAGTGAGCAGCCAGGGCGTGCAAGGGTAACCACTGTCTCCTGTGAAAATATAAAAACAAACATCAGAACCATTGTGTAACAAGCTTTGCATTGGTTTCAACAGAAGTTTTCAACTTACCCAGAAGCCACGCATCACCAGCTTGTAGGTTGTTTAATTTGTGCCAAATCCCTGATTGCCGGATGACGAAGGAATCATGTGCACTGCCGGGGAATTTGGCATTCAGGGACAGGATCTGGAGGGAGGCATCACATACCACCATTACATTCAGTGAATGAAAGTGCTTTCGTTTCCTAAAAATAGCCTCCAGCCTTGCTGGAGGCTGAAGTGGTATATGAGTGCCATCCACAACCCCTATGATGTGTGGGAAGCCAGCTATTTGGTAAAAATTCACCTTCGCTACATTAACTGTACCCATATCCAATGGCATTTTAATAAAATGATGGAGGTGTTTAAAAAGGGCCTCCATCACTGCCCTCAGGATCCTTGAAAAGGAGGATTGGGATATTCCCGCAACTATTCCCACAATAGTTTGAAAGGATCCTGAGGCACAAAAATGTAACACCGACATTAATTGAGTAAGTGGTGGTATTGCTGTAGGACTGTCAATTTGCTGTTCAAGATCACTGTCTATTAATGAGAGAGTGTCTATGATGATTTGTGGCGGCAGATGGTATCGCCTTAACACCTCATCATCTGGCATTCCAAAAAGGGTGACACATGTTCTATATATCTGGGGCCTTGCACGCCTATGAGGCCTACGCCTGGGACGAAGTTGAGGTTGGTCGGGTTCTGGAACCAAGGCCAAAATAGTACGCTACTTTTACAGTTAAATCAAGACACATTAGTTCGCAAAATAGTACGCTACTTTTACAGTTAAATCAAGACATATTAGTTTGCAAAATAGTACGCTACTTTTACAGTTAAATCAAGATACATTAGTTTGCAAAATAGTACGTAAATTTTACAGTTAATTTTACAGATTGTTCCCAGAAAATAAACAACATTACTTAGCGAAAGATATGCTAAGACCAACACATCGAATTTGTTAATTCATGAAACCAAAAACACTTACAAAAACAGACAAATATCCCAAAGTTCAAAAATGTCACTGGGGCAATGCCAAAATAACTGTAAAACAAAAACAAATTATTACAAACATTTTTAAACTATTTACTATTATTTTTTACGGTGGTTTTTTAAAATACTTACTCAAAAATTCAAATAAAAATAGCCAAACAATAAAAAAAAAAGTGAACGGAAAAGAAAGAAGTTAGAAAATAACCAAAATATCGCACGACAAAAGTCCTCCTTCTACTCAATAAGCCAACAATCCACTCCAACGCAAAACCTTCAACAATCAACATGCCACATCGACTCGAGTCTCACCAAGCCATAAATAGCCTTTATTTTCCCGCTCAAATTAAGGACGGACAATAGGAGCGCACAGTCAATGATGCGGCCGAATAATGCTGACGCATGTATAAAAACGTCACTGAAAAGCCAAATCGGTCTGCTGTAGTGAGACCTGAAAGTCCAAAATGACTACAGAGCAGCAAAGCAGTGGCCAAGAGGCGCCAGGTAAGTATTTCTCTTTTTTGGGCTAAAGGATTATGTTTAACAATAATTTTGGGAACATTTTACATTAAAAATTTTAATCCCATTTTAAAAAAAGGTGTTGAGGATGCCATGGAAGAGGCTGTTGGGCCTAGTAGGCCAACTAAACAACAAAAAAAAAGGCAGCCACAATTCACAAGAAAGGAGATGGAGGTTTTGGTGCAAATGTGCAATGACAACCTGCCACAGGCAGCATGGAATATGGGTGCAAGCCAGAAATGGAAAATGTGGGATGACATAGCCGGTGGTGTCAATAGGGTGGGTGATTTTGAACGTTCAACCCGGGAGGTCAAACGCCGGTACGTAAAAACTACATTTTAGTAAAAAGTGTTTACAGGTCCAAATACTGCAGGAATAATGCCAACTTTGTACCCCACAGATGGAGCGACTTCAAATATCGTCTTAAGCAAAAACTGGCTGATAGGGCTAGGCATGCAGGGGGGACAGGTGGCGGTCCCACCCCTGTGTCACTGGAGCTCACAGATTTGGAGGAGATGGCCCAGGGGTGTGTGCAGGATGAGGAGGTGTTTGGTGTGTCGAACATGGATACCGACATGCCAGACTTTGCGGCTCCTCATGTTGCCCCAGGTAAATGTTGTAATGTTAGCAACTCAGAAATGTGTTTGGGACAATATCTAGATTATAATGTTACTCTTTTTTCTCACAGAGACACAGGTGGATGAGTCTGCTCCAGAAGGGAGCTTTGGCCGCAGAATTTCTGCTGGCTCTACAGGGGAGGAAGCAGTAGATCCGGCTGGGGACCCTGTGGCAGACAGTCCAGGGCATTCCCCCTCGCAGGCAGTGGGCCTCCTCATTGATCTCAATATTAAAATGGATCAGCAGACCGAGATTCTGCAGAGGCTGGACGCCAGTCTGCTACGGGTGGCGGACGCCCTGGAGCAAAGTGCGGCGGCCAACGTGACCATTGCTAAGGCCCTGGCGGAAAATACTGGGGTCAACGTGCGAATAGCAAATGCCCTGGAGCAGCTCGTTTGCCAGCACATGTTGGAGCCGGCCTCCCTTCCTGCCGGAACATCAGGACCCTCCACCTCTGGCACAACAACAGCCATCCCACCAAATGTGCCTAGCCCTATGCCTAGTCCAGAGGCCACAACATCTGCCTCTGACCAGGCCAGCAGAAGGACATCCCGGACCCGTTCAGGCTCCCTCCCTACCCCGGCCAAACGGGCCAAAAGGCGATGACAGCACTGGCTAATTTTCCCACAATCCTTCTCTGTGTTTGCCCCATATTCCTTAATGCCCAAAACCTCCCTCTCCTTTCTTGTGAAATTTTTTTTTTTATCATTTTGTTTGTTTGTGGATTTCAAATGCCACTTATTTTGTTTGTGTGTTTCTAAAATCATTTGTTATTTGTTTTTACGTTATCAAGTTTTTATTATTTCCAAAAAAATTATCAAAAAAAACAACAAAAAATAAAATACTGTTGAAAATCTGCACAATTCTATTGTTAATTTATTCAAAAACTGGTTAAAAGGTAATCCCGCAAACAAAATTGCAAACAATACAACGGAAATCTAAACATTATTTTTGAATCAAAAAACCAAGGGTTAAAAACAATTTATGAGTTTTAATTAACACTTAGCAAAAAAGCAAAGGACGTTTGTTTTCTTGGCCCCTAAAAAAGGATGAAAAAAAACAAACATGCGTTTTTTTTATTGTTGCCCTAAAAAAAGAAAAATTTTTTTTTTGAAAAAACACACAAATTTAAAATACATTTGTAAGCTAATTGATTGTCTAACCCAGAAATTAGCAGCTGAGAAGTTCACCTGCGGACGTTTTTTTGCTACTAAAAAAGGCTATTTGCTAAACACCTTACAAGCATTTTTGCAATTCAAAACTGATTGTTTTTGAGGCCTCAATTGATAAATCGGAATACCATCGATGTGCCTCGGGAAGGACGAAGAGACCATCGTCATTGCGGTAGAGTATACCAGACCACAAGCTGAGCGAGCAGTTTTAATGGAAAGTGGATCAGACAGTGACGTAACACTTGTTCCGTTCACATTGGCCGTTCGCATCAGATAATTTATGTACGCCCAAAAAACGCCTCGACACGCCTGCGTTTTCCCATCTCCACCCCCGTCACCGCCCCAAAACGGACAGTTCTGTCAATCACATCTGACATGTCACTTCCTGTTTGCTATTCGACGAACGACTGAAAAAATGATCGCAATCAGCCGTACGCACATGCGCACTGTTACACCGACGCATGCGTGGTTTTACAACATCGGATGACTACGAGCGTACGGCTGCTTACGAGCGGCTCTGAATGAGAGCCTCTGTGCGCTCGCTATATGGACACATGCACAGTGCATCTTAGACGCATGTGCAGAATAAAAAATTGATCCATTGCTACTGACATCGCCGCCACGTCTGACTCAGATTGAGGCAAGTCCATTTACCAGATCTTACAGATCTTGTTATTTTCCGCACTGTGGACCTGATTCAGACCTGTTCGCTAGTAGCCGGACGATTTTTGCATTGTGCGCATGCGTACGCAATGCAGTGTGCGTGCACAAACCTCAGCGAGAGATCGGGAAGCGTTCACTCGCTGCGCATAGACAGCCCAGCAGAGTGAGTGCCAGGGAAAGCCGTATGTGGGTGGTGACAGGGGCTGGCTGCTAGAAATGGGGGAGTGGAGATGCGAATGTAGGCGTGCCTGAGTGTCTCAACGCCGTTTCAGAGCCGTGTATAAATTATAGGCAGCGTCATAGTACACGTCACCTGGCTGGTTTTTACACTGAACTGCTCAACCAAGTTGATGTAATATAGGAGGGATTCCAATGGATAATGGATATTTCATACTTGGATGTCCTTCCCCAGAAGCGCTTCTGAGAAAGCACAACCAAGTCCGAAACGCGTTAAGCGGGTGAGAGTGTTGTGGGACGTGGTCCTGTGGATTGAAGGACGGTTGAATTAGTGGGTTGGTGTCTGGGACCCCCACCTTTTTGCTGTAAAACATCTCTACCTTCTGGTACCAGTATCCATTGGAATCCCTCCTATATTACGTCAACTTGGTGACGTTACATGGTTTGAATCAATTGATGTCATCTGAGTTCAATAAAAGAATTTTTTATTCTATATATCAAATGGAGGTACTCTATATATTCCTTTCTCTCTTTCTTTATGAGAAATTCTATCCAGGGAAGGTAAGGCTATGATCCCTGAAGGGAAAAAAGGAGGAAGAAAATAACTATAGAGTGAAGATCTACTATAAGGAAATAAAACACAATAACAGTGTTTGGATACACATTTATTGAGACAGTAAGAGATATTTTTTCCTCTCATTTTTGAACACAAACAGCGCCTGATCAGAACTCTCTTTTATTGAGACTAGTATGAGTATGACTGAAAAGGACAATATACCCAAGGCAATTAACTGCTTTGTATATTTAGAACTAATGAAAGTACATAATTAAACTGTTGCAAAAAGATTTTCAGGAACACAAACTTTTCCTAGTATTTAGACTTGGCAAGAAAAATGTCAATATTAAAAAAGCACACTAAATCATAAGAAAGTGTTTTGGCTTGCACATCCAGTCCCTGCAACTAATATTTACGTTGGGTTGTTCCCATTTGCAAACTTATTGCACACATTTAGTTACTGAATAAATATTACTTAGAAACACACTAATCCTATATTTTTATATTTTACTTTTCTATTTGTATGATTACTCTTTAAATATACATTATCCTTGTCCCTCTACCTTTGAGATACAGTAATTGTATTTTGGTGGAAGTCCTTCACCATTCACTGTATTTATAGATGTACTGTAAATACTTACATGTAGCCTGTATCTCTGCCAATTACCTTTGGCACTACTCAGCTTTCAGAAGAGGGAAAATCCTACACTGCAATTCTAAAGCATTTAGTTGAGAGCAGGGGCGTCTTTAGAGAGGAAGGGGCCCGTGTGCACTCCCGTGCGGGTCCCCCTCCTCTCTCCCCAGTGGCTGGCAGCCGACTGACGTGGCTGCCCAGCCACCGGAGCATTAGTAGACTCCGGGCACTAGAGTGTGCCTGGAGTCTACTGTGCCTGCGCAGAACACCGGAAAAATGGCTGCAGCTGCTATTTTCCGGTATTCTGAGCAGTGCTGACAACCGACGCCAGACCACGGACAGGTAAATGTAAAATTATATGGGTGCAGGGTGTGCGGTGCGGGGCCCCCCTGGACCCGGGGACCCGTGTGCCTCGTACACACTACACCCATTATAGATACGCCCCTGGTTGAGAGGTTTTAACTAGACCCAACTCTATGTAAGTACTAGTATTGGAAAAGAAGAGTATCTCTATAATAATTTGCTAAAGTCTGTCCTGTCACCAACATGTACAGACTATGGGCCTGATTCAAACCCAGACACATGGACGTAAATACAGGAGACAATGGAAGGCAATCATCTCCAGACGCCAGCCCTGAAAGGGGCACACTGACCTCCTCCGTTACTCTAGGTTCTACTTCTTCATGCTCTCCAGAGCAGGAATAAGCATGGTGCCCAGGAGGCATATGCCGCAGCTCTCTCTCTCTCTCTCTCTCTCTCTCTCTCTCTCTCTCTCTCTCGGGGCCCCTCCCTGGAGTTGGGTCTCTA
The DNA here is from genome assembly GCA_031769625.1 of Taudactylus pleione. Classification (NCBI taxonomy): domain Eukaryota; kingdom Metazoa; phylum Chordata; class Amphibia; order Anura; family Myobatrachidae; genus Taudactylus; species Taudactylus pleione. Next base: position 1,925,710 of record JAUIMM010000176.1, read on the forward strand.
GGGATGCATCTCCAGCAAAGAAACTGCACCAATGTACTTAAAAGGGGGAGGAGTGTATGACCCCTCGCTCCTTTGTTGTTCTCCCTCACACATGCAGGACCTGCTACCTCTGCTGTTGCTGTTGGAGCAGTAACTAGCAAGAACAGAAGACCCTGATTAGCAACAGGTAGTATTTGTGTGCTAGGGTGTTGGTAGTTAATTGGGGGTAGGATGTGTGTCTGGGTGCTGCTGCTGGGGTGTTGGCACAGCAGTGAATGAAGGGAGGGAGAGTGTGTGGGTTCTGGGGTGTTGGTGGCAGTGAAAGCAGAAGATAGAATGTTTGTCTGAGTGCTGATGGGGTGTTAGCGAATTCAAGGGGGATGAGTGTGTGCTGGTGTGTTGGCTGTGAATGCAGGTGGAGTAGAGTGTGTCTCTTGGTGCTGCTGGGGTGTTGGAAGTGATTGTAGAGCGGTGAGAGTGTGTGTCAGGGTTCTGCTGGAAAGTTGGAAGTGAATGTGGAGGGAAAAAGGTTTTGAGAATGAGTGTCAGGGTGCTGCTGGTGTGTTGGCATGTGGTTTAGGGCAGGGATGGAGAACCTCAGGCCCATGGGCCATATAAGGCCCTCGGAATCATTTGGTCTGGCCCACAGAGCTTTTTTTATGCTAGCCTCATCTTGCTAGAACAGTGCCTAGAATGGCCTTAGGATGCATCAGATGATCACACCGCTGCCCTTACAGCTCCCCGGAGCTCCTGGCATTTCTGTAATCAACGGCGATTGTGACCCCATTCCCATATGACTTTGCATGGAGGGGGCATGGCCTGCACTAGGCCCACAGATAATGTTATATATATCAAAATGGCCCTCTGCAGAAAAAAGTTTCCCCACCCCTGATTTAGAGGGAGTGTGAGTGCTGCTGGGATTTGGGAGTTTGGTGGTGAATGCAAACGGAGGAGGCACCAACAACAATCTCGCCTTCGGGCTCTCGGTATAAACTTAAGCCCCTGCTCGGACGCACTGTTGATTCAGCTGCAAGTGGATGATTTTTTTATTTTCAGCTTATGCAGTGGAGCCGCAATGCATGTCTGTAGCGATAGTGCTGCGGTTGCAGTGCGGGCGTGCCAAAGCCAGAGTCTGCATCTCCAGAAGCATAATTGTCTTGCCCTGGCAGCTTAGGTGTCGCAAGCATTCTGAGGGTTGCACAGATTCCCAATGGTCTACCCGATGGTCATGATGTGGATCCAATGCTGTGACTTCGGACACAGGCAGCGGATCTGAGAAGCCGTAGGTCTCTCTGTATAAAAGACGGCTCCTGTGGCATTAGCATAAATTCTCAGTTACACTGCTACTGAAGACCTAACAGCAACCCAGACTGTGTCCACCTCTGAATCAGACCCTATATAATATTCTGCTAAAATCTGTCCCATTTCCAACTAGCACAGACCTGAACGCAAGACCACTGTGTGCCCGGAAGAGGTAAGTATATACAGTACAGCAGGGGGGCGGAGCAGGACAGAGAGAGGGTTGGGATGGGGCGGAGCAGCTGGGTGGGATATTGCAGAGATTACATCCTGATATATTAGTTAACGCATACTGTACTTTCTGGGAGATCCCAGAAGCGAGATACAAATGAAAAGTGCGGGTGTGTGGCGCTGAGATTTGTGTCACTGCGACTCCTCTCCCGATGTGCAATGTCACAATGACCCTCCTGCTTACACTAGGGAGTGTCCCATACATTCAAGAAGAGTTGGCATGTATGACTTAAAGTGCAGGACATGTACATAGAACTAATAGGTGAACAAGAAACAAGTAACTTACAGTACATTACAGTGCAGGACAAGGACACGACTTATATACATTGCTGAAATAGTGATTAAAGCACTCACAATAAGCTGCCGGGAGTTGGCAGTCCCGTATTAGGTGCCCTAATGGGGAGTAGAGAGTAGAAGAAAATGTAAAGAGAAGCACATTAGGGAAGAGGTCCCTGCTCATGAGAGCTTACATTCTAAGGGGAGGGGCAGACAGACAGGTGTGACACAGAAGGGGAAGATAGGAAGGAAAGAGCATGAGGTGGGTTAGGATGAGTGCTGAAAGGCCTTGATGAAGTAGTGGGTCTTGAGAGCCCGTTTGAAGATTTGTAGAGAGGTGGAGAGTCTGATAGGGAGAGGGAGAGCATTCCAAAGGTAGGGAGCAGCACGGGCAAAATCTCGGATGCGGGAGTGGGAGGAAGTAATCAGTTGGCAAGAGAGGCGGCGTGCATTAGTTGAGCGAAGTGGACGGGCAGGAGTGTGAAGGGAGAGAAGGTCAGAAATGTGTGCGGGAGAGGGATTTGGTGAGGGCTTTGTAGGCGAATGTAAGAACCTATAATTGGCATCTGAAGGGGAAGGGGAGCCAGTGTAGGGCTTGAAGGAGAGGGGAAGCAGATGTAGAACATCTGGAGAGGAAGATGAGCCGAGCAGCAGCATTGAGAACCGATTGTAGTGGAGAGAGGTGAGAGACTGGGAGGCCAGCTAGGAGAAGGTTACAGTAGTCCAATCTGGATATGACCAGTGAGTGGATGAGGGTTTTAGTGGCATCCTGGGTGAGGAAGGGTCTAATCCTGGAGATATTTTTTAGGTGAAAACGGCAGGACTGCGAGAGGTGCTGAATGTGCGGTTTAAAGGAGAGGGAGGAGTCTAAGATAACTCCAAGAAAGCGCACTTTGGGGCTAGAGGAGATAGTTGTGCCATCAATACATAATGAAATTGTGGGAAGTGATGTAGCGGAAGAGGGTGGGAAGATGATCAGCTCAGTCTTAGACATGTTAAGTTTAAAAAAGCGCTGGGACATCCACGAAGAGACAGCAGAGAGACAGTTGGAGATACGGGTAAGGAGCGAGGGGGAGAGCTCAGGGGTGGAAAGGTAAATTTGAGTATCATCTGCATAGAGATGATATTGGATGTCATAGGAGTTAATGAGTTCACCTAAAGAGGATGTATATAGGGAGAAAAGGAGAGGTCCAAGAACAGAACCTTGGGGAACTCCTACTGTTAGTGGAAGTGGAGGGGAAGAGGAGTCATGAGAGGACACAGCGAAGGAACGATCAGATAGGTAGGAGGAAAGCCAGGAGAGGGCAGTGCCACGTAAATGGAGAGAGTAAAGGATTTGCAGGAGGAGAGGGTGGTCTACACTGTCAAATGCAGCAGAGAGGTCAAGGAGAATGAGCAGAGAGTAGTGGCCCTTGGATTTGGTGGCAAGGAGGTCATTGCTGACTTTTGTGAGGGCAGTTTCAGTGGAGTGGACAGATCGGAAGCCAGATTGAAGTGAGTCAAGGAGGGAGTGCCAGTAATCAAGGTTAAGCCCTTACTTGCCTACCTTTAAAAAAGCATTTCAGGGAGATTGTGAAAGCAGCACCTACTGTATGAGCGCGGTGGTAAAGTGTACATGTACTGCTACATCTGAGAGGCGTGTCATAAACCTGACTTACATCCACATGGAAACGGGCCCCAAAGCATTTAGTAAGACCTACATGTTGATGAAAACACACTGATACTGATTTTCAGGGTTCACTCATGTATTGTGTTTTACAAGTGGTTCCATATAAGTGGCCAAGAGAAACCTTATATGAAAATGCATGTATACCTAGTTATAACCAATGCAGGGAAATGGCACAGATTATACCATTTGAATATATATAGCTCTGATTTATCTTTTTCCATGTATATAACAGCTACATAATGGGATAAGGTGCAATCAGGGAGATTACTAGACCCTTCAGGGAGTCAGGGAGATTGCTACTATTACAGGGAATCTCCCTGACAATTAGGGAAAGTTGGCAAATATGGGTTAAGAAAGACCACCAGTATTTTAGAAGGAAACAGAAAATGTTTATTTAATCGGAAGGCTTGTTTTGGTGCTAGAACTTTCCTGTCCAGTACCATTCTGTGAGTGACATCTTTGATATGAGAAGTTCATGGTGGTGTGAGAACCAAGAGACGACACAGGTTCCTTTTCTTCCCTGCTTGACTCACTTCTCTCCCCTATCCTCTCTCTCTCCTGCCCTGAACAAGCCACTTCCCTATACAATGCCTCCCTTACTTCTGCTCTGGACTCTGTTGCCCCAGCGATCACTATTCACACTCGCAGATCTACTCCTCAACCCTGGCATTCCAAATGCACCAGATACCTGCAAAAGTGTTCTCGAACTGCCGAGCGACAGTGGAGAAGATCACGCTCTAAGGCAGATTTTCTCCATTTCAAATTTATGCTCTCATCCTATAGTGCTGCGCTCTCCCTCTCTAAACAGTCATACTTTAAGAACCTTATCTCCTCTCAGTCCTCTAATCCCCAGCGTCTCTTCACTACTTTCAACTCCCTCCTTCGCCCACCCCCTCCTCGTCTCCCCTCCTTGCTCACTGCCCTTGACTTTGCTACCTACTTTACATCTAAAATTGATTCCATACGTCAGGACATCATATCCAACCAGTCCCCCAGCTCTCCACCTCCTCCTTTCCCTAGTCACCCCTCCCCATCAACTTTACCAACTCTAACATCCTTCTCCCCTGTATCTGGAGAGGAAGTCATGGCCCTCATCCGGTCCTCCCCCCCTTCCACCTCCCCCCTTGATCCCATCCCCTCCCGCCTCCTCCGCTTCCTCTCTCTCTCAGCCTGCTCCCATCTTGCCCACCTCATTAACCTCTCCCTCTCATCAGGCACTGTTCCTTCTGCATTCAAACATGCCCTTGTCTCCCCCATTCTTAAAAAACCTACCCTTGATCCTAACCTTCTTTCTAACTACTGACCCATCTCTCTCCTCCCCTTTGCCTCCAAACTCCTTGAGCGGATTGTCTACAACCGCCTTACCACTTTTCTTTCCTCCCACTCCCTCCTTGACCCTTTTCAGTCTGGCTTCCGTTCTCTCCACTCCACTGAAACTGCCCTCACAAAAGTCAGCAATGACCTCCTTGCTGCCAAATCCCAAGGCCACTACTCTCTTCTCATTCTCCTTGATCTCTCTGCTGCTTTTGACACTGTGGACCACCCTCTCCTGCTGAATATCCTTCACTCCCTTGGTCTACGTGAAAATGCCCTCTCCTGGCTGTCATCCTACCTCTCTGACCGATCTTTCTCAGTTTCCTCTCACGACTCCTCTTCCCCCCCACAGCCTCTTAGAGTAGGTGTTCCCCAAGGTTCTGTTCTTGGTCCTCTCCTATTCTCCCTCTATACTTCCTCTCTAGGTGAAATCATCAGCTCTTTTGACCTCCATTATCATCTGTATGCTGATGATACTCAAATCTACCTTTCCTCCCCTGATCTCTCCCCCTCTCTTCTGACTCGTATCTCCAACTGTCTCTCTGCTGTCTCTTCCTGGATGTCCCAGCGATTTCTTAAACTTAATATGTCTAAGACAGAGCTGATCATCTTCCCACCCTCCCACATCACCTCACTTCCCACTATTTCTTTATCAATTGATGGAATAACTATCTCATCTAGTCCCAAGGTGCACTGTCTTGGAGTTATCCTGGACTCATCCCTCTCCTTCAAACCACATATCCAGAACCTTTCACAGTCCTGTCGTTTCCATCTCAAAAATATTTCTAAGATCAGACCCTATCTCACCCAGGATGCTACTAAAACCCTCATACACTCACTGGTCATCTCCAGATTGGACTATTGTAACCTCCTCCTATCTGGCCTCCCCAAATCCCATCTCTCTCCTCTCCAGTCTATCCTTAATGCTGCTGCATGGCTTATCTTCCTCTCCAAGCGCTCTACATCTGCCTCCCCTCTCCTACAAGCTCTCCACTGGCTCCCCTTCCCTTTTAGAACCCAATTTAAGGTTATCACGCTCGCTCACAAAGCCCTCACCCAATCTTCTCCCATATACATCTCTGATCTCATCTCCCTTCACGCTTCTCTCCGCTCTCTTCGCTCAACTAATGCACGCCGCCTTTCATGCCAGCTGATTACTTCCTCCCACTCCCGCCTCCAAGATTTTGCCCGCACTGCTCCCCATCTCTGGAACTCTCTCCCACTCCGCATCAGACTCTCCACCTGTTTGCAATCCTTCAAACGGGCTCTCAAGACCCACTACTTCATCAAAGCCTTCCAGCTATCATTCTAACTCCTTGCTACATGCTCCTTCGTCCCCATCTGTGTCAACCCAGTTTGTCTTCCCCCACCTTTTTAGAATGTAAGCTCTCATGAGCAGGGCCATCTACTCTCTTGTGCTTCTCCTTACTATAGTGTCATTTACTTCTTACTCACCACTAGGGCACCTAACACTTGCTTGCTTATGCTCTGTTGCTTATCTGGGTGATATGGTCGCTAATGTAGCAATATATATTATCCATGTCCTGTATTGTATTGTTCTGTAAGTCACTTGAATACAATTTGTGTTTGTACTTTGTAAGGCGCTGCGGAACACTTGTGGCGCCATATAAATAAATGATGATGATGATGATGATGACGAACTCTGGGACTCAGCAGTAATGAGTGATGTATTTGAGAGTTCAAATGACAAGCTCCAGTCTAGACCTTATGTCTGGGGTAAGGCAAACTGAGGTAGACATAGGTGGCAATGAATATGAAGGTGTCAAGGGAGGTAGGCGTCTGAAAGTATGTGCATACACCACCCCACAGGCAGACAGAGGGCAACAGACATTTAAAATGGCATTTTAGAGAAGGTCGATCACAATCCTGCACAATCTCCTATCTCCCGACCTCAATTTTCAGTGATCCTATGGACAGGAATGGTTTTGTTTACTTACATGCCTACCCTCCCGGTTTTCACGGGAGGCTCACGATTTTTCAGGTAACCCCCCGCACCCCCAGAAGGGTAGGCACTTCTCCCGCATTCTACCCACTTCCTAGGAAAGTGGGAAGAATGGGGAGAATTTCCGCGGCGATCGTGGGTACCCATGTAGGGGGCGGGGCTTAATGATGCAATTCTTTATGAATTGCGTCAATTAGCCCTGGCCCCTATTTAAATGTAAGCAAATTGCAGAAATTTGCCATGAAGGTGTTGTGGCTTAATGACGCAACCCATCAGGCCCCGCCCCCGTAACAACCCACCTGCTTCTCCTCCCCAGGCTTCTCCCGGGGAGGAGAAGCAAAAGGTAGGCAAGTATGGTTTACTTCCTGGCTGCATTGACCTCTACTAACAATAATTGTCTACTGCATCATAATTTCTGGGAGACTCAAACATTTTGGAGGGAGGAGGGAAGTTACTAACTGTGCCACCCTAATTTTTACATGTTAAACCCAGCACTAAGTGAATGATGGGGCTGGTTTTTAACTGCATGTTATCACCGCAGACGTCCATCATTATTGTGTACAGCACCTACTTTATATGGTTGATTACTGAATGTCCTTGCCCCATAATAAAGGTGCCTATCCATTAAGGCAACCTGAAAGTCTGAACGTCTAGCTTTCAGACCTTCAGGTCGCCGATGTGAGGTGCCCACACTGAACGGCGTTCAGTGAACGTCATTCAGTGAGGAGCCCGACCGCCTATCTCTGAACATGCCAAACCTGACGAGCGTAGTCAGGTTGACGGGCATGTTCAGTGACAGTCGGGGACGGCAAGGACCCAGCGTGCACGCACATCGCGGGTCCTTGCCGGCTATCCATTACCCGACTTTCTGAACAATGCGACCAAAACCTCCTAGTTTTGGTCGGATTGTTCACAAAGTCGGGTAATGGATAGGCCCCTTAACAGTCATATAGCAGATTCCAGACTTTACAGTAGGAAAGAGTCATAAACGTCACTATTCTGCTCCAAGACACAGCTGTCAGTCATCCTTATTAGCTTCTTCTGTATTTCTTCCCACAGCAGTCTGAAAGTGATACTGGAAATTGTCCCTGAAAGGTCAATACAAATGTTACTTAAACAATGTATCATTCCATCTAAGGCTGGGTACACAGTAGAACCATGTGTTCTCGGCTGGTCCTCAGGCCAACATATTGCACCTTGCGTACACATTGCACGATGCTGTGGTACGATGGCGCCATGTACAATGACATGCTGCATTTAGCAGCATGGCATAGTATAGGATATCTTCTGATAGACCATGCAGCGCAGCCAACCAGAAGATATCGTAAATGACCCGCGGAAGCGCGCAATTACCTCTACACATTGAACGATCTTAACGATTTGTCATTCCAATTTTCCTGTAAATGACAAATTGTGAAGTGTGTATCTGGCCTTACATTTCAAACCAGTAAGAAACAAATCTCTAAAGGGGGTTTGCCCTTCTATAATAGGAACACTGTTTATATGCACATTACTTTAATTATTTGATTTACACATTTTTTTATTATGTAAAAACAAGCTTATAGCTTTAGGTGTTTTCTGATTCATTATTAGAACACACTGCTAATGGTTATTACATGGAAAGTGAGCCTTATCTTTAGGGAATAGTAGCCCCAATAAGGGAAATATTACAGTACATGTAATATCATTATTTTAATTACCTTAAATGTAACTCTTCATAATATATCTATTTTTGTTAATTCAACATATTATCAATATGATGATTGAAAAGTAATGACACTGTCTGTTTTTCTGTCCCATAGGTAGACGTGACAACGCTATGCTGGTTATTCTGAAGCTCATACATAGATGTATCTGAACCTGCGGTTGGACTGCCATAGTGTTCTTTGTTTAGTCACAGCGAGTGGAAGATCTTTGTATGTTTCATCATAGCGGATGACGTGTCTGTGAAATTACATCAGAGATATGTGATTGAATTTTGTGTTAAGCTTGGAAAAAGCGGAAATGAAACTCATGAAATGTTACGGTAAGCATACAGTAGAGAAACAATTAGCTGTGCTGCAGTATTTCGTGGTGGAAGCACTTCAAAGAAGGTAATACGCAAGTGACTGACGAAGTGCATTCTGGGAGACCATCCTCCGCGGTTACAGATGTCAACATTGCCAAAGCTGTGGAAATGTTGCAAAATGACAGAAGGTTAACTTTACGTGAACTTTCACCTTCACTTGACATCTCATTTGAACGGGTTCAGCATATTGTGACAAAGAAACTGAAAATGCATGTCGTGTGTGCCATGTGCCTGAAATCTCACAGAAGATTGAAATCATGCAAGAATACCTTTCGAATGTCGGAGAGTTTACCCGATTTCCTGACATTCATTGTGATATGTAACGAATCTTGGATTCATCATTATGATCCGAAATCCAAACAACAGTCCAGGGTATGGAAACACGCAAATTCGCCTCCACCCAAAAAAGTCTGTGTGATTCCGGGGACTTGCAAAGTCATGCTTCTGCTGTACAGCACTGGGTTCCCTGTGGACAGACAATTAATGGTGACTAGTATGCAAACTTCCTGAAAACCCATTTGCATGTAGCCATTTGCTGAAAAACAGTGGTTTTTGCTCCAAGACAATGTCCGACCACATGTTGCTGCAGTAGCATTGGCAGCACTGACTGAAATTAATGGGACAGCACTGGAACACCCTCCATATAGCCCGGACTTAGCGATTTCTGGGCATTCCCAACCCTGAAAAAAAAACTGTGCGGAAAGAAGTTCTCAACAGATGAAATGAAAAATGCCACAGCTGCAACACTAAAGGTGATGTCACAAAACAGTCTACTGCACGTCTTTGAATTGTTGTTGAATGCTGCAAAAATGTATTGAATGTGAAGGACGCTACTTTGAAAAAGAAAAATGTTCAGATCCTGTGGAGTCATCTGATTCTGAATAAAAAAATCAGTCTCATTGCTTTTCAATCAGCCTCGTACATGTAAACATATTAATAAAGTGTTATAGTGGAGTAAAAACCAGATACAGCATTGTTACAAATCCATGTAACAACTGCGGTTACATTTATTAATAGATCAATGTAGAATAACAATGCAGAGGTAGCCTGCAGTACGCGAACAATAAAACATTTTAAGGTTGATGTTGGCTGCTTCTCCTGTATTGTTCCTCTAGTATTGTGCATGATTGTTGTTCCTTCCGGACTTGCAACTTATTGGTTCTGTTCTGTGTCATCTCATATAACGTTCCACTGATCGAAATGTGAAGTACACTATAAAAGGGAGAGTCATGCTGACTGTATCTGTGGACACAGAGATGAGTTAGAGGGAGATACACAGAAAATGATTGAAAAAAGAAGTTTATGGGGTTGGCAGTGCACATCACAAGGAGAGGTATCATAAGAGAAATCAGTGATTACACCATGGCTAAACTCTTGCTAAATTGTACAAACCTGATATCAACCCTTTCTATGGAAAAAATGTGTATCTCAGCTTCATAAATAGAATGAAGGAGGGAAAAGAAGAAGGACAGACAGTAAAATAAAGGTAAAAATAGAAAATTAAAAAAAGAGAGACAGCCCCCTACTCCCAGACATGCAAACAGACATGGTTTCGAAAAATTTTTTTTTTCAATCACATGTTTTTAAAATGGCTGTTCCTGGCAGGGGGTTTAGGGTAGGGGTGTGCACCGGCCACTTTTCGTGTTTTGTGTTTTGGTTTTGGATCTGGATCTTTCTTCGTGTTTTGGATCTGGATTGGTTTTGCCAAAACCACCCTTCCGTGTTTTGGGTTCTGGGTTTTGTGTTTTGGATCTGTATTTTTTTTTAAAAAAGCATAAAAACAGCTAAAATCACAGAATTTGTTGGTTTCTCTGCTCCTATGCTATTATTAACCTCAATAACCTTAATTTCCACTCATTTCCAGTCTATTCTGAACACCTCACACCTCACAATAGTGTTTTCATGTCCAAAAGGTTGCACCGAGGTAGCTGGATGACTATGCTAAGCGACACGAGTGGGCGGCACAAACACGTGACCCATCTAGGAGTGACACTGCAGTGGCAGACAGGATGGCAGTTAGAAAAACTAGGCCCCAAACTGTACATAATGCAAAGAAAAAAAAGAAGTGCAAGATGGAATTGTCCTTGGGCCCTCCCACCCACCCTTATGTTGTATAAACAGGACATGCACACTTTAACAAATCAATCATTTCAGCGCCAGGGTCTGCCACACAACTGTGGCTGAAATGATTGGTTCGTTTGGGCCCCCACAAAACAAGCTGGCAATTAATGTGTCCCTGCACAAACTGGCTCTACGGAGGCAAGATGTCATCCTCATCCTCCTCATCCACCGATTCCTCACCCTCTTCAGTGTGTACATCCTCATCCTCACAAAGTATTAACTCGTCCCCACTTGAATCCACCACCACAGGTCCCTCTGTACCTTCTGGAGGCTGGTCTCCCTGGAAGAGCTGATAATTCATTTTGATGAACATCATCTTCTCCACATTCTGTGGAAGCAACCTCCTACGCCTTTCGCTGACAAGGTTCCCGGCTGCACTAAACACTCTTTCGGAGTGCACACTGGAGGGGGGGCAACTCAGGTAAAATAGAGCCAGCTTGTACAGGGGCCTCCAAATTGCCTCTTTTTCCTGCCAGTACAGGTATGGACTGTCTGACATGCCTACTTGGATGCTGTCACCGATGTAATCCTCCACCATTCTGTCAATGGTGACAGTATCATATGCAGTGACAGTAGACATGTCAGAAATTGTTGCCAGGTCCTTCAGTCCGGACCAGATGTCCAAACTTGGTCCTGCCTGCCCTGCATCACCACCAGCGGGTTGCTTAGGATATCTAAGTTTTTTCCTGGCAGCCCCAGTTGCGGGAGAAAATGAAGAAGGAGCCGTTGACGTGTCACGTTCCGCTTCAGCTGACAGTGTGTTCACCAGCAGGTCTTTGCACCTCTGCAGGCTTGTGTCGGCCGGAAAAAGAGACACCACATAGGCTTTAAACCTAGGATCAAGCACGGTGGCCAAAATGTAGTGGTCTGATTTCAACAGATTGACCACCCTGGAATCCTGGCAAAGTGAATGAAGGGCTTCATCCACAAGTCCCACATGCCGAGCAGAATCGCTCCGTCTTAGCTCCTCCTTCACTTTCTCCAGCTGCTTCTGCAAAAGCCTGATGAGGGGAATGACCTGACTCAAGCTGGCTGTGTCTGAACTGACTTCACGTGTGGCAAGTTCGAAGGGCTGGAGAACCTTGCACAACACGGAAATCATTCTCCACTGCGCTTGAGTCAGGTGCATACCCCCTCCTTTGCCTATGTCATAGGTGGATGTATAGGCTTGTATGGCCTTTTGCTGCTCCTCCATCCTCTGAAGCATATAGAGGGTTGAGTTCCACCGCGTCACAACCTCTTGCTTCAGGTGATGGCGGGGCAGGTTCAAGAGTGTTTGCTGGCGCTCCAGTCTTCGGCACGCAGTCGCTGAATGGCGAAAGTGGCCAGAAATTTTTCGGGCCACCCAAAGCGTCTCCTGCACGCCCCTGTCGCTTTTCAGAAAATTCTGCACCACCAAGTTTATTGTGTGAGCAAAACATGGGACGTGCTGGAATTTGCCCAGATGTAATGCCCACACAATATTGGTGGCGTTGTCAGATATCACAAATCCCCAGGAGAGTCTAAGTGGGGTAAGCCACTGGGCGATGATTTCCCTCAGTTTCTCTAAGAGGTTGTCGGCGGTGTGCCTCTTACTGAAACCGGTGATACACAGCGTAGCCTGCCTTGTAACGAGCTGGCGTTTCTGAGATGCTGCTACTGGTGACGCTGCTGCTGTTGCTGCGTAAGGTGATACATCTACCCAGTGGGCTGTCACAGTCATATAGTCCTTAGTCTGCCCTGTTCCACTTGTCCACATGTCCGTGGTTAAGTGGACATTGTGTACAATGGCATTTTTCAGGACACTGAGGACACTTTTTCTGACGTTTCTGTACAGTCTCGGTATCGCCTGCCTAGTGAAGTGGAATCTAGACGGGATTTGGAACCGGGGACACACTACCTCCATCAATTGTCTAAATCCCACTGCACTAATGGCGGATACCGGACGCACGTCTAACACCAACATAGCAGTCAAGGCCTCAGTTATACGTTTTGCTTCAGGATGACTGCTGTCGTACTTCATCCTCCTCGCTAAGGACTGTTGGAGGGTCAATTGTTTAGTAAAAGTAGTGGTGTTCCTACTTCCTCTCTGGGATGATGAACGACTCCCAGCAGCAGCAACAGCAGCAGCGGCAGCAGTAGGCGTAGCAATGCAGGATCCTCCAGAGGAATCCCGGATAGGAGAGTCAGTCATGCCAGTGACATGGCCTGCAGGACTACTTCCGATCCTGACTAAGGAGGAAATTGACGAGGAGGGAGTTGACGGTGTGGTTTGCAGGCGCTTGGATACAACAGGACAACGGGATTTAGGTGTCCCTGGACTGCTTACGGTCTTAGCCAAAGTTTCTGAACTTGACAGTAACTTTTTATGAACGCGCTGCAGGTGCCGTATAAGGGAGGATGTTCCTAGGTGGTTGACGTCCCTACCCCTACTTATTTCACCTTTACATATGGTACATATGGCAAGACAGTTGTTGTCCGGATTTGGATAGAAATATTGCCAGACCAAAGAGGTGGAATGTTTGGTCTTCTGCCCAGGCATGACCGTGATGGGCTTTTTCATCCCACGGACAACAACTGTCTCCCCCGGAGCCTGATTTAAACAAACCACATCACCATCAGAATCCTCCTCGCCAACTTCCTCCTCAGCGCCAGCTACACCAGTATCCTCATCCTGTTGTACTTCAACAGTGACATCTTCAATTTGCATATCAGCAAGTGGACTGTGGGTGCTCCTTTCAGCACTTGCAGGGGGCATGCAAATGGTGGAAAGAGCCACCTCTTCCCGTCCAGTGCTGGGAAGGTCAGGCATCGCAACCACCACCACACTTGGACTCTCCTTGGGGATTTGTGATATCTTCTTAGAAAGCACAGTTCTTCGCTGTGCTTTTGCCAGCTTAACTCTTTTGATTTTTTTAGTGGGAGGAGGGCTTCCATCGTCATGTGAAGCTGAACCACTAGTCATGAACATACTAGGGATCGACCTTAGCCGTTCCTTGCCACTCCGTGTCGTAAATGGCATATTGGCAAGTTTACGTTTCTCTTCAGCTGATTTAAATGTCTTTTTCAAGGTCATTTTCCTGAACTTTGCCATTTGGGATTGTATGTGCCCTCTACTATGACATTGGGCATCGGCCTTGGCAGACGACGTTGATGGCATGTTATCGTCTATGTCATGACTAGTGGCAGCAGCTTCAGCACTAGGAGGAAGTGGTTCTTGATCTTTCTCTATTTTATTTTTATCGGAGAAAGTTTGGTCCTCCATTTATGTTATATCGATTTGATATATACGTGCGGCTAAACACAGAAAATAATTTTTTTTTTGGTTTGGACTGGAGTGTACTTTCAGGGGTTACAGCACCCTTTAACGGTCAAGCCAGCCGGCCCTTTACTTATGACACAGGCGCACGCTTGGCACTACTTTGTTGATGCACGTGCGGCTACTGCGCACACAATTCACAAACACAGAAAATAATTTTTTTTTTGGTTTGGACTGGAGTGTACTTTGGGGGTTACAGCACCCTTTAACGGTCAAGCCAGCCGGCCCTTTACTTATGACACAGGCACACTCTTGGCACTACTTTGTTGATGCACGTGCGGCTACTGCGCACACAATTCACAAACACAGAAAATAATTTTTTTTTTGGTTTGGACTGGAGTGTACTTTCGGGGGTTACAGCACCCTTTAACGGTCAAGCCAGCCGGCCCTTTACTTATGACACAGGCGCACGCTTGGCACTACTTTGTTGATGCACGTGCGGCTACTGCGCACACAATTCACAAACACAGAAAATAATTTTTTTTTTGGTTTGGACTGGAGTGTACTTTCGGGGGTTACAGCACCCTTAACGGTCAAGCCAGCCGGCCCTTTACTTATGACACAGGCGCACGCTTGGCACTACTTTGTTGATGCATGTGCGGCTACTGCGCACACAATTCACAAACACAGAAAATAATTTTTTTTTTGGTTTGGACTGGAGTGTACTTTCGGGGGTTACAGCACCCTTAATGGTCAAGCCAGCCGGCCCTTTACTTATGACACAGGCGCACGCTTGGCACTACTTTGTTGATGCACGTGCGGCTACTGCGCACACAATTCACAAACACAGAAAATAATTTTTTTTTGGGTTTGGACTGGAGTGTACTTTCGGGGGTTACAGCACCCTTAACGGTCAAGCCAGCCGGCCCTTTACTTATGACACAGGCGCACGCTTGGCACTACTTTGTTGATGCACGTGCGGCTACTGCGCACACAATTCACAAACACAGAAAATAATTTTTTTTTTGGTTTGGACTGGAGTGTACTTTCGGGGGTTACAGCACCCTTAACGTTCAAGCCAGCCGGCCCTTTACTTATGACACAGGCGCACGCTTGGCACTACTTTGTTGATGCACGTGCGGCTACTGCGCACACAATTCACAAACACAGAAAATAATTTTTTTTTTGGTTTGGACTGGAGTGTACTTTGGGGGTTACAGCACCCTTTAACGGTCAAGCCAGCCGGCCCTTTACTTATGACACAGGCGCACGCTTGGCACTACTTTGTTGATGCACGTGCGGCTACTGCGCACACAATTCACAAACACAGAAAATAATTTTTTTTTTGGTTTGGACTGGAGTGTACTTTCGGGGGTTACAGCACCCTTAACGGTCAAGCCAGCCGGCCCTTTACTTATGACACAGGCGCACGCTTGGCACTACTTTGTTGATGCACGTGCGGCTACTGCGCACACAATTCACAAACACAGAAAATAATTTTTTTTTTGGTTTGGACTGGAGTGTACTTTCGGGGGTTACAGCACCCTTAACGGTCAAGCCAGCCGGCCCTTTACTTATGACACAGGCGCACGCTTGGCACTACTTTGTTGATGCACGTGCGGCTAGTGCGCACACAATTCACAAACACAGAAAATATATTATTTTTTTAGCACTTGGGGGGAGCACCCCTGATGGACAGAGCACCCCCTGGACAACACTACAGCACTCCTTTAGGACTGGAACACTGCACAGGACTTTGGCGTGGACACAGCCCCTATGGAGAACTGACTGCATAACACAGTCCAGCCAGCCCCTATGGACTTTGAAGTAGTGGACACAGCCCCTATTAACAACAGCAGCACAGCACAACACAGCCAGCCCCTATGGACTTTGAAGTAGTGGACAACAGCAGCACTACACTACACTACACAGCCCTAACTCCCACCCTCCCTCTTCACTGTCCACAGCCGAGTGAGAAAATGGCGCCGACGCGGGTACCTTATATAGGATCCAAAACCCGCGAGACTCGGAAGGCAGGATGATGACGTTTTGCCTCGATTTCAGATCCGAGTCAGGCGGGAAAAGTCGAGCCTGACTCGGATCAGACTCGGATCGGGGGAGCTCGGGGGGGTTCGGATTTCAGAAATCCGAACCCGCTCACCCCTAGTTTAGGGGCCTATTTATCAGAAAATATTTGCAGAATATCTGCAAATATTAAGTATTCCCCTAACCAGGGGCATTTTCTGAGAGGAGGGGGTCCGTGTGCAGCCTCCATTTGGTTCCCCTCCTCTCTGTCGGCGGCTAAGCAGCACTAAGCGCTGTAGATTCTGGCTTCATGCCCGAATCTACTCCACATGCGCGGGTCTCCGGGAAAATGGCACCCACGCATTCTCTCACGGGAGCATCTTTTCTGCGCATGCGCAGATCAGTGTTTGCTGCTCTGCAACACCGATCTGTGGAACAGTACTTCGGAAATCATCGGAGAGGTAAGTATAATTACCTATGGGTGCAGGGTGTGCAGTGTGGGCCCCCAGGGGCCCGTGTGCGCCACACACTTTGCACCCATTATAAAGACACCTGTGCCCCTAACGTAATATGGAGGGACATCTTTTGTGGCCCCAACATCTCCGACAGCAGAATCACTGCTAGGCTATCAGATTTACAGTACCAAGCTTGGCCTGGTGAACTAACACCATTTTCATATGGCTTTTGCCACTGTAGCATATGGGCTACTTACCTCCAAAATTATCTTAGTAATGGGCACTGCACATGCATGGTCAGTAGACAGCGCATGCACAGTAGCACTAATGGATCCTGAAATCAGGGCCATAACTAGGGTGGTGTGACCTGTGCCATGGCACAGGGCACTGCAGGATAGGGGGCCTGTTTGGGCCTGTCAATTTTCCTGTTTATCATTCTCACTTGTAGCTTCCCCTTCCCCAGCATCTTCTGGCCTCCCCTATCTCTTCCCTGGCCCTTTCCCATGGCCATGGCTCTTTTTCAGGTGCACTATCTTATGTCCCTATTTAAAAAATGGAGGGGGGCGCCAATGCTCGCTCTGGCACAGGGCACCAAAAAGTCTAGTTACGGCTCTGCCCGAGACAAGTTATATTGCCACCTTAGCGATCATTTCACTTCTTAAACATCGCAGGGATGGGCACCTTTCAGGCTCCTGCATATATATGTGAAATAAATGAAAAGCAATAGCACCCAATAGTGAAGTACATATACTGAAATTTATATTATAATGCTTATGCCTCAAGCCTTGTACCAAAAGCAACAAAATTAAGTACGTATCTGAATTCAGTTTCTCATGATCCAGTTATTCTGTAGTGGTGTAACCAATCTATAAAGTCTTCACCTTTCTCCAGATTTTAACCTCTAAATAATGAATATAATAGTATAATACTCTATAAAAATGTTTTATTACATGAATAGAGATAGGAATCTCACTGACATAATCTGAAATGAAACTGGTAGTATGAGTATAGATTAGAGGACTTTGGATTTTGCAGTGAGGAGGTCATTGGTGGCCTTGGTGAGGACAATTTCGTAGAGTGGAAGAATCATAAATAGGTCTGTAGTGGGTCCAGGAGCTAATGAGAGGAAAGGAAGAAGGTGAAATAACCCTTTCAAGGAGTTTGGAAGCAACATACAGAAAAGAGATGAAGACTCACTGGGTCCAGAGAGAGTTTCTTGAGTATGTGGGAAACTAAGACATGTTTGAAGGCTGAGGGGAAGGTACCAGAAGAAAGGGATAGGTTAATAAGGTTGGAGTAGATATCAGGAGAGAGGAACCAGAGGAGGTGAGGGGGTATAAGTTCTACAGGGCAGATAGATGGAGGTGAGGAGAAAGGGAGTATATAGACTTTAAGTCTTGTCACAAGTAAAATAAAGGATAAGGTGTGTGATCAGAGGGAGAATACATATGGGAAGAGAAGTTCCAACAGACTGAAATCAGGAGCTGCCACTGCTGAATGGCTGCTGGTCTGCGAACTCTGATTGCCTTGCAATCGGCAGCGCTGTCTCTCCATGTCAGCCAGCCGGTGCGCCAGCTGTAATCAGCAAGGTTACTTGAGGTGAACCTTGCGGTTACATCATTGGATACAATGTAGCGGTTCCCACCATAGACTTCAATGGAGATTTCACTTCATTGAAGTCTATGGAGGAGACCGTCTGACTGTGCACAGCCAATCAGCGGGCAGCTCGATGGAGGCACCCGCTGATTGGATGGCAGCTCCTACAATGACTGGGCACACTTAGGCACCAGTCATTCACGCATAGGAAGGCTATGTGTAAACATACCTTTCCTCCGGATCGGCATGGTATCGTGATTTTTCTGAGTTTTTTAACCCCCTGGATGCCTTCATGGACCGAAGAGGACATGATCAATGCATAGGAGAGATGAGTATGTTTTTTTTTACACCACAGGCATGGGATTGCCATGGAGGGGGGACCCCTTTATTGGGGGGTTCCCCACCTTCACAGGGATCCCCGGCCTGGGCTGACTAGCGGTCAGGGTTTGGCTGGAGAACCAGGCGAGCCCTACTCGTTTTGTCCCCTGTATTTCCACAACCAGGAATGGATAAGAAAAGTCCTGTGCTGGTACTTAAATTACATGTACAATGTATTTTAAAAACCAGCACAGGCTGTACAGAGCCTGGGGCTGTTTAAGCTTCTGGGGAAGGGGTGCACGTAATTTTTTTTATAAAACACACAGACAGAAGCCTTCACAGATCTCACTGATCTGTGAAGGCTACTGTATACCTCACACCTTTTAATGCTAGTCACATTAAAAGGTGAGAGGTTACATAGGCAAATACTCGCACAGATTCGCATAGTGTAGTAGCCTCGAACTCAAAAGTTCGCAGGCTATTACATTTGCAAGTTCCGGCACCAACTCGCGCCATCAAAAAATGCGAGAAGGTGCAAGTTGGATTTAAACTAAAACTCGAACCCTATTACATTTCGCCCATAAAGTGCACTACAGTATATTTCTGGTGCTGGAAGTATTTACCAATTATACTATAACATCACCAGTATATCATGCTGAAATTTTTACTGGTAGGGGGTCCACAAGTTAGTTGCCCTGGGGCCCCCACAAACCTTAATCTGACCCTGGGTACACCAAATCAAGATCAGCTATATGATTTTCAGCTACTGTATAACTGTGGTGTAGTTGCTGTTCTATGCTGTCTGGGGCTGATTCAGAGAGGGGCGCTGTTCCAATTTGAACGCAGATGGACAATGTTTTAAGGACTGCGTATATGTCAGAGATGCAGAGCGCTTCCATACAGCTGCAATGTCAGTTGCAGTGCCCTGTTAGCTTTCAGAAAACAGGGGTCTTGTACTGGGCATGCTAAAACCAGTGGCTGTGTCCTCCAAATTTTGACCTTACATATTCCCACCAGTCACTCATACAGTCAAAATAACATTTACAATTTTTCCATGTGATGTAGGCATCCTTCAGCTCCTCTAACACATCCTACCTTTCCAGCAAAGCACAATTCGCCTTCCAGAAGCCCGGACCAGGAGGTAATAGTACAGAACAGTAATAGTAATTGGGTGAAGACTGCGGGCCTGATTCAGAGATGGAGGCAGTACCAATGTTTACGTGATTATTGGTGAGTCTCACTGCGCATGCATGAGGTTTAGTTGTCATTGTCGCTTATAGTGAGGATTTATTTGCAAAGTGATTGACAAGCAGGGGCCATTTGTGTGTGGCAGCAGGGAGGTAACGACTTAAACACAGGCGTGTCGCAACCATTTTTGGGGAGTGTTTCTGCCTTCAGCTGCGATCCCATAAGCAGTCAAAGTGACTTAAGCGTCTCAGGTCCCTTAGACATTCTGCGCGACCATATGGTTACTCAGAAGTCCGATAATCGACTGATCTGCGACTGAGTTGCATATTTGTACACAGTCTCTTGGATTTATGAAGCCGTTGGTGGGCGTCTCAATAAAAATCCCGGCGGCTGCTACATTTTCATATATTCACACAGTCGCTGCTTATAGATTGGCAGCTGCGGCAGCATTAATAAGCCCTGTGTTTACTGTATGTAGCAAAGACAGGTCATATGAGTACAAAATGTGGTTCATGCCTTTGTCAGAACACACCTAAAGATTAGAGAGAAAAATACAATTTATTACTTGGTTATGTGTTAAATATATAACGGTTTAAATTCATACTAACCTAGGGATAACGTAAGAGTCTTGTTTATTGCTATCAGCGGGAAAACTGGGACAGTTCTGTTGGTAGGCCCTAAGTTATTTAAATACATTACAATAACATTCAGTGGGGTCAGCAGAGTGCTGCAGTAAATCAACATGTACATTTATAGCTCACAGTAGCTGAGAGCAGGGTAAGGAGACGCCTCCCATTGCACAACAAGCTGACTTACCAGGGGGTGTGCTGAGGACTTGACATAAGAATTATACATTGAACAGGCTGTGACGTTAATTGTACCAGTTATGTTTGCCTATACTGTCAGGAAATGTTCTTTAAAGCTAAAGGAGGAATTTCTTCCAACATGTATTTATTCATTTGAACTGTGCGATATAAACACATACCCTGACTACATTATAAATTTACTTAGGTGTTAAAATGGTAATGTTTGGATCCATATTGTTCTGTAATTTATAATGTAATGTGGAGAAAGTTGTACTGGTAATCACTTACTGTATTTTTTACAGTGTTCTTACGATATGAACTGGTTATATGTTAAGGCAGCCACTACAGTATCCTGATAATTTATGGTGTAATATGTTTTTCTCTATCTAAAGTCCCCACTGAAATCTTCTGTTGTGTCTTCATTCATTTATATCTTGATCATTTCAATTTCTGTTTTACCGAAGTCACTTTTTTTCTGCTTTCTTCTTTGATTGCTCCTTACCACTGACACTCCATCATTCTTGACTCACTTTTTCGTTATCTGTCTTAGGGTCTGATTCACCACGGACCACAATCATGACAGTGCACACAGATCGGCCAACTGTTGCGTACTGTGCATGCATAGTCACTGCATTGTGCATGCGCCGTGATCACACTGCGACATGCAAACATGAATCCATCGCAGAGTGAGTGACAGGCCGTGAGCGTTTGGGGGGTGGTGACGGGGGAGTGGTCAGAGAAAAGCAGATGTGCCTGTCCGTTTGAACGCATGCATAAATTAGCCACTGCGATTGCATACACAGCTTGAGTATTCACTGCGTGCAAAGAGACTTGCAATATCTGCAACGGGTCAGAGCTGCTGTAACTGTGCGCGAGGCGTCAATGTTCTCTGATGTATACGCAGCAGTGACGTGCAATGAGGTCAATGGCTGGGGAGGCATACATGGAGATATGGAGATGGGTCTGAGTGCTGGGAGCCTGTCTCACCCCCTACTTACTGTAACTCTACCCTCACTACACTAAGCTTCAGTGTCCATTGATTCTCCTACCTGCATCACTGTGTCTTCTCTTGCTGCTGTGCTTCAATCTCTAAACACTGCAGTGCACTTCCTGTTCACATGACACATTCAAGGTGTCCATCAGTGCTCAAAGCACGCCCCCCATACTCAGAGGCATGCCTCTATTTGCGTTTTTTCTGTGCAGCTTACTGCCCGTGCTGTGGCTCCGCTCCCAGCTGTGTGACTTGACTATACAGAAGCAAGGCTGAGCTGTTACTGCTTCATCTCTCGTCTCCCTGCAGTCCCAAGGAGCTCTACAAAGCTGGTGAGGGTTAACTATAAAAATGTTTACAATAAACAAAGAAGATGTTTATTAGTTATAAATATCTTCTTTGTATTTTTCTAATCATGTTTATATCAAATCTCAACAGTATGACAGGGGAGGCTTTGCCTACCCTGACTGCACGTCCCTGATATGCAGGACTGTTAGGTATTACGGATGTGAGAAAGCAGCAGTGGGCGTCTCTATGCTGTATGAGCAGTGGCAGACATTTGCATATTTTTAACAGCTGCATTGCATGCAATTACGCAGCTGCAATCTGTGCTTGATTAGGCCCTTAAACTGTAATCTGATACAATGCCCAGCTATGAATATATATACTTTGTACTGTGACCTGTAAGCACTTTTACCACTTATTTGTCTGTTTATATTTCAAGCCAATTATTTTGTAAGCTCTTCAGGACAGAAACTTAATTCCTACTGCATTATAATATATGATCTTCTTGTTACTCTATAAATATATTACTTATACTTTGTTCTATGGGCCTGATTCAGAGCCGCTCGTAACCGGCCGCTCCTTCGCACCGAGCGATGCTCGCACAACTGCGCATGCGTTCGGCTCGTAATACGCATGCGCGAACCAGTCATTGCGGTCGAAATTCATGTGCTCGCAAAATAGCTAATGCCTGCTAATTTGAGTGACAGAATGAGGCGTTTGTGGGTGGTAATAGGGGAAGGTGCTTGAAAACGGGGAGTGGTGATCCGAACGCAGGCGTGCCAAAAGGTCAAAACGGGCGTTTTAAGGGTGTGCATAATTAACAAAGCAGCGTCATCGACCACGTTACTTGGTTGTTTCTTAGCCTGAACTGTTCGCATGATTGCGGTAGGAAAATCCAACCACAAGCACTGTGAGCAGTTCATTCGCCTTTCGATGTACTTGATTAATCAAATAAATAGCGGAGATGACGTAGGATGCGAGCGGCCAGGGGGCGTTTTTTTACAAAAAAAAGACCGCATGTTTTGTTCGCTCGTTCAGACACAGAGGCGTCAACAGACCGCAAAGAGCGAACAGTCAATTTAAATAGCCAGCCCCTTTTTCTGGACGAGCGAGCTCTGAATCAGGCCCTATGTCTGCTATAAACAATCAAAAAACTAATAATAGACAGCAGGGCACAGGACACCACAGGCAGGGAGCGCTGTTTGGGCATGTCAAAGTTCTGTTTATATTCACTCTCACTTGTAGCATCCTCTTTTTTTTCTCCCGGCCAGGCTTGGACTAGGAGGGGGCGGGGCTTAGTAGGCCGGAAATGCGCGCTTGGTTGGGGGTTATGGGGTGGGGGGCTGTTGCCCAGCATGTAGAAGTTGGGAGCTTGTTTGGCTTCTCGTAGGCCATGCAGCTGCACGAGGACGATAAGTGACTGTAAGTTCATTCAACATTCATTATTCTTCTTTGTGCTGTGAATTGTTTGTGCAGACTTCCTGCAGATGTCCCTGGATTCTGTTGTTTCCCTTACCTGAGCTATACCATTCGACTAGAAGACCATGATAATAAAAGCCAGGGCTGTGTAGAACCTCTTTGGATGCCATTCAGAATAATTGAGCAGTGATGATTAACAGCTTGGTTTTGCACATGGTGCCAGAGAAGCCGTTTACAGTGATTCAATGAGGTGCAGCCTCCCCCCAACCCCATCATGGGTGCATGATATCAGGTCCACCCTGTGACGTTAGGCAGGCCTGACTGTTGGTGTAACAGGGTCCATACATTTATAGGCAGCTATATCTGTGCTGTGTGCAGTGATTATACTCTTTGCACTGGATAAGCTATATAGTCTTTATGCTGCTAGCATGTATAGTTTAGTGTTATCCAGCTGCCAGCACTACAGTGACCATTGTAGCAGCCAGTCCTGTCTGTGTTCTATATCCTTAGTGTCTGCCTGCTCTGTCTGTGCTCCATATCCTCTCTGCGTGTCCTGTCTGTGTTCCATATCCTGTTTCTGCCTGTCCTGTCTGTGCTCCATATTCTAAGTGTCTGTCTGTCCTGTTTGTGCTCCATATCCTGCTTCTGCCTGTCCTATCTGTGTTCCATATCCTAAGTGTCTGTCTGTCCTGTCAGTGTTCCTTATCCTATGTCTGCCTGTCAGGTAGGTGGTCCATATCCTATGTCTGCCTGTGTTCCATATCCTATGTCTGTCTGACTTGTCTTTGCTCCATATCCTAAGTGTTTGCCTGTCCTGTTTGTGCCCCATATTCTGCATCTGCCTGTCCTGTCAGTGTTCCATATCCTAAGTGTCTGCCTGTACTATCTGTGGTCCACATCCTATGTCTGCCTGTCTGTCTGTGGTCCATATCCTATGTCTGCCTGTCAGTCTGTGGTCCATATCTTATGTGCCTGCCTGTCCTGTCTGTGTTCAATACCGTGTGTCTGCCTGTCCTGTTTGTGTTCCATATATTCTGTCTGCCTTTCCTGTCTGTGTTCCATACCCAGTGTCTGTACTAACTACATTCCCCGAGTCCCTGGCTCATGCAGCTGGTACTTAGAGGTCCCTTTGAGGGGACAATTAATGTGTTCTGTAGCAGGTTGGCAGTTTTTCAGCGGCCCGTAACATTGCATTCTCCTGGTGGGACTTTCATATCCCAGTGCGACACTGTCTCCAGCATCTCCTGGCCGCCCCTATCTCCTCCTTAGCTGACTTGCCCTCCATCTGGCCACCTCTCAAAGCACCTTCAGTCACATCCTCTTTTACTTAACACACATATTTCATAATGCTCTCATACCCGTGACTCGAACCTATCACCGCTCACATGGCAGTCAGACACCTTACACATTGAGATATATGCCCCACAATTTCTGATGGCAGATCTGAGCACAGCCACTATTCCTGACTCAGGTGTTACCAGCACACCTCAAATACCCTTGGTGGCGAGTTCAGCTGCTGGCACAGTATACATACACGGATCTCCCCACCACTGAGGTTCGCTGCATGTACAGTACAAGTAGCCCTCTTTCTATACTTTCACTTGGTAATCTACATTGTCGGCTCCAGGCTTGTGCACAGCTGTTCTAATGGACAAATCCTTCTGCAGCTGCAGCTTCACCAGCGCTCTCCTACATCTAGAGCTTGTTAATTACATTGCATAATTATTGTGTATCCTCACTGCAGCCATTGGATTCACAGTGTATTTGGCAGTGACACCTGAATAACAGTATTACAATGGTATCTGTACGCCTTCATCATTGTATGGGACAAATCAGATTTGTCATGGCCCTTCCCTATGATGTCACACCTCTTTTTTGGGCGCATGTTTTATGTCCCTATTTGAAAAATAGGGGAGGCGCTAATGCTCTTTCTAGCCCAGGGCACCAAAAAGTCTAGTTACAGCTCTGATAGACACAGATAAACAATGGACAGCAAATATTGGTCAGAATATGCAATGACCCTCCATGTCTCTTTCACTCAACTGTCAGTTACCCATAGGGGTCGATTCAATTAACTTGCCCCCTGCATACGAGAGGGGTGAATTGCCATTGCAAGAGTGTTGAAATGCTAGCAACGACGCCCAAAGTCACCCCCCCTCATGGCCCAATCTCGCCCTAAGAGGCTGCAAACAAAATCCGCAAGTCCGGTGGTACCATAAGTGTGGTATATAGACGCACTTACTTGTGGGCGTAAGATGATCGTGTCTAATTGAATTGGGCCCCTTAGAATCTATGAGATTTGTGTGATACTTGTGAAGTCACCACAACCACAACTGTATTAGATAAAAGTCTTAAAACATACATATTTGTCAACTATATAAAGAAAATTGTATAGCTAGCATCATAGTGGATGGAGTTTAACAATAATGACTGTACTAAAGATAGCCCTTCCATGTAAAATTAATGCATAGCATAAACAACTTACATTTCTTGTGTGTGAAATGTACGGTTACTGTAGACATTTTAACAATGGTAAGGTAAGTTATAGTTGGGCATCTATCTATTTTTTCAAAAATACATTGGGGTAATGCAGTGCTCTGAAACTTTCTGACATACTGTATAATTCAGAGAACAGTATATGTCCACATTACAATACAGAGAATACATTCCAGTGACAATCATAGAGTACAAAGATCATCCTAGTGATCAATGTGCGATCCAGAGAGTATACCAGGGGTCACCATACAGTATAAAGAGCATCCCAGTGAGGCTTACAATACAAATGATGCAAGTGACATAAGATAAGTAGCAGGGTGACAAATGCTAATGCAGTGCAAACCAAATATGAAAGTAATACCCCTTTTACACTGACTGAAAAATCCCGGGTTGATGCACGTGAACGCACATCAACCCGAGATTTTAGTCGGTGTAAACAGATCAACCCAGGTCCAGTGACCCGGGGATCTGACCCAGCTAGCTTGCAAGGTTGAGCACGGGTCGTTCCCGTGTCACCCTGTGATGTAAACGGCGCGGCCCAGGTCACGATGATCCGGGTCCTGCCGCATGCCGCCTGATTGGCCGGGTTCAGTGGCGCTTTGAGATTACATAATCTCCAAGCGTCCACTGCTGGGCTGACCAGAGCGGAGCAGCGCGCCCTACCCGGCCTTTCTGCCTCCGTACCGCTGCTGAGTAAGTTACAGTAAGTAGGTCGCGGAGGGGGATGGAGGGGATGAAGCGCCGCTAACCTGCGCCGGAGAGCCGGGCCAGTGCTGACTCGGGTCAGGTGTGAACGTTGCCGACCTGAGCATAGCCCGGGTCGGTGCCGCGGTGTAAAAGGGGGGCTGTCCCGGGTCTGATGCGGGATCCAAATCCCGGTTCAGACCCAGGACTTTGGTGTAAAAGTGGGTACAGACTTACTTGAACTAAGATTTTTAGTGTCGCAGCATTTACAAGCTTTAACTCATAATTCAAGTGCCAATAGGTATGACAAAGACAAAACAAACTGTTGTCTTCTGGCCATGACAGTAAGTGGCGGCTATAAACATGGTGTGGCCAGTACTTGAATTAAGACTATTTTTTATTGTGGGAACAAGCCTTTTTTTACGGCAATTTATAAATACCTTGGACCTCATTCAGAGTCGGTCGTTGCGGCCGCACGGTGTACGCCACCGATGTTCGCTATACTGCGCATGCGTAAAGTTCACAATGCGCGTGCGCAAACTAGCCGCTACGATCAGAAATTTCTCTCTCCTTGAACACAGCCAGGTCGGTAGTTTGAGTGACAGAATGAGGCGTTTGTGGGTGGTAACAGAGGAAGGTGCTTGAAAACGGAGGAGTGGAGATCCGAATGCAGGCGTGCCTAATTATGCGAACGGCGTTTTATGGGAGTGCATACGGTTTATGGGAGTGCATAATTAACAAAGTAGCGTCATGGCACATGTGACATGGGAGGTTTTTACACTGAAATGATCGTAGAGCTTAAGAGAGGGTATGGTCAACCTTAAGCTCTACGACCAGTTTCGATGGTTCTCGATGGTCTCGATTAATCCTTATATGCCCGGAGATGACGTGCAATGCGTACAAGAAGGGGGCGTATTTCTTTTAATTCCAACCGCTTCCTCCCCTTGGTCGGCCAGCTACCGATCCGAACTTAGGGACGCAACTTGCGAGGGAATCATTTGAATATCCGGCCCCTTTTCCCGTACGACCGTGCGGCCGCTTCGACCGACTCTGAATGAGGTCCCTTGTGCCATATTATTACACATCAATACACTTTTACAAAATGTACCCAATGTCACAGGAAATAGAGGTATAAATAAAATATACAAAACTTAAAGAGAGACTATTGTCACTGTAACTTTAGTCACTGGGCAAATAATAGCACAACCCTGGTTTTACCTTCTAAACATCTCTACTTCAAATCCATAGTATCATCGATCTGTTCCTTCATTGCACTAAATAGTAAATACTGACTGGGTCATACCACTTTTCTATAATGAAGGGAAGCACTTAAGTAGATAGAAACAAATTAGCTAAACATTTAGGGGAGCTTTGAGGTTTCAGAGAAAGAGACATACCTTAAACCCTCTTGAACCTGTGCAGTAGGGATGGATATTGATTTCATAATTATTGGTGTTCTTGATTTCCTGCATGCAATAAGTGATGATTTCCTAATCAATAGTGAGGTTTCAGTGGGGTTGATTAAATTCAGGTAAGGAGCTCCTGGAGCTATTCAATTCAGTGTGCTATTAAGTTTGACTACAGGATTTCTGCTCACACCCTCCTGAGGTGCAAGCAGAAATCCAACTTAAGTGGCTGCCACGATGCTATTTTCCATCTAAGCGCAGCGCTAACAGCGTCGTGGCTGGCACTTTAGCCAGAGAATGCCGGATTCGGTGACCAAACACCCAACTTAAGGCATGGTAACTGGCATTCTCCGACTTAAGTAATTTTTAAGGGTAGCTCCAGTAACTCTTTCCCAGGGCTATTCAACATCGCGCTGTATTGAATCGCCCCCAGTGTTTTTTCGGTATCGATTTTCTTTTCCGATGTTCTCTCTTTTAATTGGTTCCAGCGGCTATCCAGTCCCAGACTTTCCTTTCCCATCAACTCAGCACTTAGAGTGCTAGATATGGTCATAATACCATAAACTGTTATCTGATGGGTAGTCTGGACCAGACCAGTCACTAACAAATGTCTATAGGTGCTATTTCTGTTAATTAGGGCCACATCCTATCTACAAAACAAAATTCCAAATTCCTTGCACCATGATCAGTCGCACATTTTACAGAGCTCTAGATAAGGACCTAACTGGTCACATGAATATAGTATTTAAGCAACTATCTAACTACATATTAGTAGTTTACACAGATGTAATAGGAGCAGTTCTTCATATATTGTGCATTGTGTAACACATGTACTTGTTATTGTTTTCTTCCTCCAAGTATATAAGGTTGAAAACAAGGTTACTATCAGTGTATTGCATGCTGTCTGTTACTATCAGTGTATTGCATGCTGTCTGTTACTATCAGTGTATTGCATGTTGTCTGTTACAGTCAGTGTATTGCATGCTGTCTGTTACAGTCAGTGTATTGCATTCTGTCTGTTACTATCAGTGTATTGCATGCTGTCTGTTACTATCAGTGTATTGCATGCTGTCTGTTAAAGTCAGTGTATTGCATACTGTCTGTTACTATCAGTGTATTGCATGCTGTCTGTTACAGTCAGTGTATTACATTATACTAGGACATGTAAAATAAAAACAAGTTTGTTTGAACATTGCACAACATGTGAGCCTGCAATGAGTATATAAGAATGTCAGTAAAGGCTGTGTTATGCTCTGGAGAGGAGCAGGGGGGTTCTTAGAAAGTAGGATATAAATTACTGCTGTCTCAGTAAGAGGAATTTAGAAGCACAGTAAATGCCTGGAGAGTGATGATGGTGTCTGAAAACTGGTTTGCAACCGAATATTACTAAGAAGTGTACATCACACGGTCTCATGACTCCAGATGCGTCATATGTCACTATTATATAATAGCCTTGTTTTTAAAATAATCAAAGATTTGTTGCTGGATAAGCCCACAAAAAGCACCAAAGACACCCTACTATTTATACTTCCTTCACATATTACTGTGGGCCAGGGGTCTTCAATCTTTAAGACAGTGTCGGCCACAATAAAAAATTAAACGAAGCCCATGGGCCACTAAGCTAAACACCACACAGTAGCACAATCTTGATACACCACTGATTCACATTACACAACATAGTAGTGTCCCTTATTCATGTTTGATACACAATGCCCACAGTAGTAGTGCACCTAATACACATAATGACCACAGCAGTAGTGCCCCTTACACATAATGCCCCCAACAGTAGTGCCCCTTATGCAATGTCCACTGTAGTGGTGCCCCATATGCAATGCCCCCAGTAGCGGTGACCCTTATGCAGTGCCCTCAGTAGTGGTAGTGCCCCTTATGCAGTGCCCCCAGTAGAGGTAGTGCCCCTTATGCAGTGCACACAGTGATAAAGCTCCTTATGCAGTGCCCACAGTAGTGGTGCCTCTTATTCATTGCCCCAGTACTGGTAGTGCCCCTTATGCAGTGCCCACAGTGGCAATGCCCCTTATGCAGTGCCCACAGTAGATATATTTTCTTAGGGGAGATGTCAATGCCTTCGGGGCATGTTTAGCACTTCTGAAGCGCCAGGCTATCCCCTCATCTCTCTCCTCCCCAGGAGTCTGACACCTCTCCATTGCTGCCAATGACCACTGCACCTCAAATTCTCAACATTCCTGGCCGCCATAAAGGCAGAACAGTTCCCCTTAATTGGGAATGCCCAGCCTAGGAAGTGCGCTAATCCTCAACCTAAAAAGTTGTACATCACACACCAGTTTGGGATTTTGTGCAACTTTAAAGCACTTCCTGATGGCAACATGGCAGTTGAACTATAAATCACCATCACAGATTTTTCATTTGTTTAAAACTTCAGTAGCAGTTAAAAATGCATCAGGTGTTTTTTTTTTGTCTTATTTTAATATTATCATGAATGCTTTTGCCCAAAGGTGTGCTTAATATGTTTATACTTCTCTGGAATAGGGACGGTTAAAGGGAATTTAGACGGAAGGCCCTGTCAGATGCCCTTGTTGTGGTTCTGTCTTTGGGCTTGTGCTGTTGATCTTGTTTTACAGCAGCAATAGAAGCCTCAGCCCTGGTTGTTGTGATCAGGAACAGAATGTTCTCTTCCCTGAACTGAAAGTGAACTTCTGCAACCTTAGTGTGTCACAGGAACCACAGAGGTACAGTACACACGCTATAAGCAAGACCAGGATTTGAACACAGGGCTCAGCTGCTTTCCTGCTGCACAACCAAGTTCAAACTATAGTTACCCAGGTCTGCTTCTACGTGTTATAAAGAACAGAATGTTAACTGAGCAAAGAGAGATTAATAGGTTTGTGTCTGCAATCAGTTCTTACTGCACATGACTTCTCTTGAAAACAATCTTCTACGTTTTAATAGAATTATATTTACAAAGGAAGAACATGGTGACGAAAAGAGTCAGTGGAAAAATACAACATTTCCAGGAAGAGTTTATAGAAAAAGGAACCTGTTGTTGCCCAGTTCTTTGTCACTAAAGGTTTTAAACGTAGTTTATGACAAATAAAGGGTACGTATGTGTCCTGCGCATAGATGACAGACCTAGAAGACAATATTGGAATGTCAGTTATTGTGTTTGTTCTATTTACCCTAGGGGAGAAATGTTTCAGGTCTGTATGGTTCTAGTGTTGGTAGAAACTGAGGGCCTGACAGCTTCACACCATACTTGCATGCTTGCTGACTTATAAACTCTCCTCCCCAGGGAGAAGCCTGTGGAGGAGAAGCAGGTGGGCGGAGTTGGGGGCGGGGCCGGCCAGCTCGCCTCATTAAGCACCGCACATCACAAGAATTCGTCACGGACGCCGACTGTTTAAATTAGTAGTGGGACTAAATGATGAAATCTCATAGAATAGCATCATTAGGCCCTGCCCCCAAAGCACGGACCTGCCGATCCCCGGGTAATATTCTCCCCATTCTGCCCACTTCCTAGTCAGCAGGCATGCAAGTATGGTGTGAAACTGTCAGGCCCTTGGGAGCCTGACTGCGACTTCCAGGAGGATAGGCAAATATGCATACTTGCCAACTCTACTTGATTGTCAGTAGGGATGGACATCGGAAGCCGATGGTTAGCAACCATCGATGTTTCTGACTCAATGGAAGTATTTTTTCCATCGAATACCGGGAATTCAATGGTTGCCAGCCATAGGATGCAGCTTTCCAATGCCCATCCGATGGCTGGCTGCGAGGGGGGAGCACACACCGCTGCTCTGCATAGAGAGCAGCAGGTGAGCAGCAGGAAAACAGATGCCGTGCGCATGCCCACGGCATCTATTATCAGTGTAGGAGGAGCCTGGGGGACACCCAGTAGTGGTAGTGCCCCTTATGCAGTGCCACAGTGATAAAGCTCCTTGTGCAGTGTTAACAGTAGTGGTGCCTCTTATTCAGTGCCCCAGTAGTGTTAGTGCCCCTTATGCAGTGCCCTGAGTAGTGGTAGTGCCCCTTATGCAGTGCCCTGAGTAGTGGTAGTGCCCCTTATGCAGTGCCCACAGTGGTAATGCCCCTTATGCAGTGCCCACAGTAGTGGTGCCCCTTATCGAGAGCCCATAGTAGTGGTGCCTCTTATGCAGTGCCCCATTAGTAGTGAACCTGTACTAATGCCCAAGTAGTAGTGTCCCCAGTAGTAGTGCCCCCAATAGTAATGCCCCCTAGTAGTAGTGTCCCCAGTAGTAATGCCCCCAGTAGTAATGCCCCTGTAGTGAAGCCGCTTACACCACAAGGCTTTGCGCCCTTTCGCAGTGGCTGCACCCCATTTTTGGTTTGAAGCATAACCATTGCGATATCCTGACTCAGAATGCCAGCGCCGGAATCCCGACCGCCAGACTCCCGAAGGTATGTAGTAGGGTTTGGGGGGTTTAGCGTTATGGGGTTAGGCACTAGGGTGAGGGCTGGGCTTAGGCACTAGGGGGAGGGTTAGGTTTAGGGTGCGGGGGAGGTTAGGTTTAGGCACTGGGGGGGAGGTTAGGGTCCGGCACTGGGAAGGGTGGGTTAGGGTAGGGAGAAGGAAAGGGTTGGAACTTAGAATACTGACCGACAAGTGTCGGTATTCTAACCCTGGATGTTATCGAATAGTTGCAATGCGATGGCTAATTGCTTTATTTGATGTCCATCCCTAATCAGAGACTCACTGAAATAGTAGCAATCTCCCTGACTCCCTATTTGATAGCACTGCTTTGATTCTATATGTACATCCAAATTGTCTCTTGGACTGCCTAGCTAGAAAACCGGAATCAGGATTTAATAAAGGGTACAAATGCAGGATTAGTAGTGGGGGAGACCAGTGGTTTTTTATATGTGAATAGATCTATAACACACACTTGCCGATGATCACTGTTGGGGGCGGGGCAGGGTGCTTTTCATCAATAAGCCCAACACCGTTGCTGCATAATGCCACAATTTGCGGCTCTATGGGGGAAGAGGGGCACGGGCACTGTAGAGAAGACAAAGCTGTCTCTATTTCAAAAAATAAAATTTGCTCCATACCTCCTTTGCGTGCGCCACTGTACCTGAAAACATGCATGTGACAAATTTGTGTTTAGTACTAACAATGCTAAAATATCAGTTACATTAGGGCTCATTCAAAATTATGTTTTAGCTTGCTAGTGATTGCTTGTGATGCATTTAAGCCAAGTACCCCATACTAATCAACTGTCCTGATTTAAATGTGACATCTCTATTTGCTAGAGAGTGGTGAGTACTCCCAAACTAATTCATTTACACCACTAAATTGCACAGATATAGGTCTGCGTATTATATGCTAATAAAATTGGTTGATGAAATTGTATGAAACATATATTGTCTTCATGAACGTGAAGATTACAGTAAACAGTCACATGAAACAGTCCCACAGATGCTGAATTGACACCAAATAGAGCACATCATGATCGTATCTACTGGGTGCAGGGTGTGCTGTTCAAGGGGGCCTGCACCACACACCCTTGACCCGTCCCATACCTTATACTTACCTCTCCAGAGTACAGCATTGCTGAAATCACTAAGAAACTAATGCAGCCGCCATTTTCCTAAAAATTTGCGCATGAGCGGTAGAAAAATCACCGGGAGTATGGTGCGTGTTTACTCTGCCTCTGCGCTGGCAAATAGCTGTACACAGGCCCCCTCCTCTATTTAACCTCCCTGGTACACTTTATCTATTTGAGAGTAAAATAATGTAATGTTGCTTAAAGTACATTAACGTTACCACTCTCCTGCAGTGAGAAGCTGCCAAAAGTCACATTAGTCATGTATTTGTCATAGAAAGTGCAGTCAGAATCCAATTCCCATGGAATTAGACACCACCTACTGTAGGAAAACATTGCCTAGAGGGAAATATAGGGGTATGTAAAGTAACACATTAGTTCGGTGACCATAATCAGCTCACATAGCTCATAGGTGATTTCCAAACCCCTGTAGCTAACCCGCCCCAGCGCAGTGTGCAATACACCCCTCTGCTGTGCACTGATACAGCTTGGTTTAGCTACATTGCGTGCCAGTGCCCTTACATTGTCTTTGTTTGCCATTTTCAAGTCTGTGCAGCCTGCCCTGACATTGGCTTGTTGTACTACAAATGTGACCATGTGCTGCCAGCCCCAGCCTGTCCTGATTTACTTACCTCCACTGTAGTTACCAGTTACCTACTGAGACTACCCCGGGGGTTGTGACCTTTGCATTCCCCAGAGTAAAGTGCATCCTTTCCTTGCAGGTGTCTGTGGTGATAACAGCGTTCCCATTAAAGCCTTCCCCAGGTTAGCCAGCACAAATAACTAGATAATGTTTCAGTATGTTTCAGTATCTAATATGGATGTTACACATCCTTTTTTCTACTTCAGGGTCCATAGGGTATCCACAGGATACCTTGGGGTATAGGTGTGACGTCAGTCGCAGGGCACCAAAGAGTTAAGCTTTCAACCTCCCAGGATGCACTGGGTCCCCCTCCTATACCCCGCCCCCGAGCCAAGGCACCTCAGTTTAGTTTGGTGCACGGCCGGAGTCGGGTGCACCTGTTGGAGTGGGGGCTAGAAGAGCCCCTGAAGCTTTTTCTTCATGCAGCTGTGGCTGCACATCTGGATGAACAGCATGGACAGTCAGTCCTGACGTCCATGCTGTCTTCCCTACACCCCGCCGGTACCAGAACGCCGGTACTGATCCGGGGATGCTGGTGGGCATCTGGGGTCACAGCTAGCGGTGACCCCAGATGTTCCGGACCATTGCCGGATTCAAGGGGGACAGAGGTAAGCAGCGGGGTCCCGCGGTGGGTCCCCGCTGATCACATGGTCCTAAGTCCCCAGGCAGGGGGCTCCCTGGGGACTGGCTGCAGCGTGGAGCCAGGCGACCAACCTGCGCTTCCACTACCCCCTGGGACAGCGGACCGCAGCAGAGCGGTAGCGCTGCGGCGTCCCAGGGGTTAAATGCATGACAGGGGAGCGCGCCTTCCCGGTCTCACAGCCGGCGCCTCCCCCGCTGCACACAGCCCTCTCTGCACTGTGCTGACTGGCCCTGTGTCAGCGCTCCTCCCCCAGGCCAGCTTCCTCTCTGCTTCTCGGCGACCATCTTCTCCAACGCATGGTGAACGCTGCTGGAAGCACTGGACGGAAGCATCGTGGTCTGGGTCCCCCCCGCATACCTCTCCTCCGCTGTGGTCAGGTCTGTGTATGCAGCGCTGTGTCCTACCAGGCCCTGTGTCTGTGTAGTTGAGTGATCAGCGCTGTTAGTGCAGGAATTGATTTTCTTTGCATTGTATGTGACTGTGCTAGCGCTGCCTGTAACTTTTCTTCTCTAAACTGTCAGCTTTATTACTGTCCCTGTTCTTTCTGCTAAGCCCTTGCGGTGCGGTGCTGCAGGGTGGTCTCTCGCCTATTTAATATATAATTGGTGAGAGGGGTCACATACGTGGTGCCATCTTGTCTGAAAGTGATTTTCCCCTCCGGCTACAGTGTACCACGTGTAAAGTACCGTTAGCGGAGGGGGAGGGTAGCGCGGAGGGCCTTTGCCGGCAGTGTTTGTCCATGGCGCGGCCTCTTACGGTTACAGCACCGGTACAGGAGCCGCCCTGGGCTTGTTTCGCTCAGGCGCTAACAGCTTTAGTGGGCCAGTTAGCTCCGCAGCCCGCGTTTACTCCGATGGGTTTGTCCCAGCAGTCTGTGGTGTCGTCACCCATGCAGGGTTTCCCACGACAATTGGTGGTACCCCAAAGTCTCCCTATTTCCCCGCTCCCGGTTTCTCAGGAGCCAGCGTGGGTTAACTCCCTGACGAGTTCTGTACAGCACTTGTCGGATGTATTGCAAGGGGAGTCTGTGATGCGGCCTCATAAACGGCCGGTGGCGTCTCTGTCCGCTCCTTATGAGGATGACGAAGGGACGTCTGATGATGGGGAGATTCTGGATCCTTACGATCAGGAACCTCTCCATACTAAGGACGCTGATGCTAAGTCCAAAGTATATATTCCTGGACTTATTCGGGCGGTCCGCACAGCCTTGGTGATTGAGGATGAAGTTCCCCCAGCGGCTAAATCTAAATATGCCTTTTTCAAAGATGTGAAGGGCGATGCCACAGTCTTTCCTCTTTCGGGTCAGTTGGTGGACCATTTAGAGGAGGCGTGGAAACAGCCTGGCAAAAGATACCAGCCGCAGAGACGCCTGGCGGTGGCTTATCCGTTCGCGGATAATTATTTTGCTAAGTGGGAATCCCCTCCACAGGTGGATTCTCACGAGACCCGTCTTGTCCGTAGTGCCACATTGCCGATGCCATCCATGTCCTCCCTTAAGGATGCTACGGACCGCAAGGTGGAAATCTGCCTGAAGTCCGCTTATTCCCTTGCGGGGGGGGCAGCACGGCCGGCTATGGCCATTTGCTGGGTTGCCAGAGCGATGGAGTGCTGGGCGGATTCATTAGAGGCTTCTTTTGATTCCGACTGTCCGGCCGAACAGGCGGAGTTGATTGGCAATCTCCGTGATTCGGCCACTTGCATCAACGAGG
Source organism: Taudactylus pleione (assembly GCA_031769625.1). NCBI lineage: Eukaryota > Metazoa > Chordata > Amphibia > Anura > Myobatrachidae > Taudactylus > Taudactylus pleione. The sequence continues at coordinate 1,962,072 of JAUIMM010000176.1, forward strand.
CGGCTCTAGACATTAGTACTCTGGTGTCTAGAATTTCTTCAGCAGCGGTAGCTGCTCGTCGCACCTTGTGGCTGCAATCCTGGAAGGCGGACGCAGATTCCAAGAAGGGTCTGGAAGCCTTGCCGTTTACCGGAGAAGTTATCTTCGGTCCGGATCTGGATAAGATTGTGGCCACGCTGGCGGCAGCCAAATCGGCTTGTCTCCCGTCGGCCGCTGCTCCTTCTGGTTCTGGACCATCGTCCTTTCGGTCATCTAGGGCCCAGGGCAGGCCCAAACCACAGTCGTTTCCTCGTCAGGCTGGCCCTAGGAAATCGGTCAAGCCCCGGAAGCAGGCATGGAGTACCAGACGTCCGGCCCCCAAGCCAGATGACAAGCCTGCGGCCTGACGGTCCGGGCCTCTCTTTGGGGGATCCCAGGGTGGGAGGCCGCCTGCTGCAGTTCGTCCAGTGTTGGTCGGTCACTACGACAGACACTTGGGTTCTGGAGGTGGTCTCCCACGGGTACGCCCTCTCCTTCCGGCACAGACCCCCGGCTCAATTCTTCACCACGGGTCTACCATCAGACCGGAACAAGGCTACGGAAATGCGGAAGGTATTGCACACTATGCTCCAGGCTGGAGTTATAGTGCCTGTTCCATTCTCCCAGAGGGGCCAGGGTTTCTATTCAAATCTTTTTTTTGGTACAGAAACCCAATGGGTCGTATCGTCCGATTCTCAACCTCAAAGCACTCAACAAGTCTTTGAGGGTTCCGAAGTTTCGGATGGAGACCCTACGGTCCATCATTCTGGCGCTGGAACTGGGGGACTACATGGTGTCATTGGACATACAGGACGCTTACCTGCATGTCCCTATTCTTTTGCGCCATCAACAGTTCCTCAGGTTTGCAATCCGCAGCGAGCACTTCCACTTTCGGGCGTTACCTTTTGGCCTGGCGACAGCACCACGTGTCTTCACCAAGGTGATGGCGGTCATGGCGGCTTCTCTGCGGCTGCAGGGAGTCCGCATGTTGCCGTACTTGGATGACCTGTTATTGGTTGCGGGATCTCCAGAGCTCCTGTTACGCCACTTAGACATGACCATTGCCCTGCTGCAACGGCACGGCTGGCTAATCAACTGGCAGAAGTCCACTCTAATCCCGTCTCGGAGGATTCTGCATCTTGGAGCCTTATTGGACTCGGGACAGCAAAAGATCTTCGTGACGGAGGAAAAGATCTCTGCTTTGCAGTCAAGGGTGTGCAGTTGTCTGCACAGCTGCCAGGTGTCTCTACACTCGGCGATGAGGTTACTGGGCTCCATAGTGTCGGTGTTCGACATGGTGGAATATGCCCAGTTTCACTCCAGACCTCTGCAGCACCTGATCCTGTCAAAGTGGAACGGGCTGCCTCAGTCTCTGAAGTCCCAGACGATTGTGTTCACCCCGGAGGTTCACCTGTCCCTTGCTTGGTGGTTACAGACGACCCACCTCAGCGAGGGACGTCCGTTCTGGATTCCAAATTGGGTCCTGTTGACTACGGATGCCAGTCTTCGGGGCTGGGGAGCAGTTTCGGGTCCACATCTGTTCCAGGGCAGGTGGACTCCGACAGAAGCGGAGCTTCCAATCAATATCTTGGAACTCCGTGCAGTCTTCAATGCTCTCCAGCAGGCACATCGGTTTCTCCAGGGTCACCCGGTACAGGTCCAGTCGGACAACGCTACCACCGTGGCCTACATAAACAGGCAAGGAGGAACCCGAAGCCGGGCGGCTCTCGTAGAGGTGTCTCGGATCCTGGTTTGGGCGGAGCGCAATCTTCTGGCCATATCAGCGGTCTTCATCCCGGGAGTGCTCAATTGGGAGGCGGACTTTCTAAGTCACCAGGACGTTCATCCGGGGGAATGGTCCCTGCACCCGGACGTTTTTCAACTACTGGTGGACAGATGGGGTCTTCCAGAGATCGACCTCATGGCGTCCCGGCACAACAACAAGTTGCCGGTGTACGGGTCTCGCACAAGAGACGAAGGGGCGTCTCTGGTGGATGCTCTGTCCGTCCGGTGGACGTTCCGGTTCGCATATCTGTTCCCTCCGGTCTCCCTTCTTCCACGGGTAATCCGGAAATTCAAACAGGAAGGAGGGACGCTCCTGTTGATAGCTCCCGCGTGGCCCAGACGGCACTGGTTCTCAGACCTTCAGGGTCTGTCCGTGGACAGTCCTCTGCGGTTGCTGCTATGACCGGACCTCTTGTCTCAGGGTCCTTGTCGTCACCCGGACCTGACTCGGCTGTCTTTGACGGCGTGGCTGTTGAGACGGCCATGCTGAGGTCCCGGGGGTTTTCCAGCTCTGTGGTGCGTACCATGTTGCAATCTGGGAAACCGTCTTCCGCGAGGATATACCATCGCGTGTGGCATACGTTCTTTCAGTGGTGTCGACCGAGAGGTTATGCACCGCAGGAGTTTCGTCTGTCTTGGATTCTCGCCTTCCTGCAAGCGGGACTAGATCATGGGCTTCGCCTTGCTTCTTTGAAGGTACAGGTTTCGGCCCTGTCTGTCTGGTTTCACCGTAGGATTGCTACATTCCCGGATGTGCGCACCTTTATGCAAGGTGTTCTCCGCATTCAGCCGCCCTTTGTTCCACCTGTGGCGCCTTGGGATTTGGCTGTGGTCCTGAGGGCTCTCCAAGGACCGCCGTTTGAACCACTGGGCTCAGTGGATCTTAAATGGCTAACAGCTAAGACTGTTTTCCTTCTGGCTATTGCTTCGGCCAGACGTGTTTCTGAGTTAGGGGCTCTTTCTTGTAGACCCCCTTTCTTGGTTTTTCATGGGAACAGGGCAGTGCTCCGCACTCGGCCCGAGTTTCTTCCCAAAGTTGTTTCCCAGTTTCATGTTAATGAGGAAATCGTTGTTCCGGCCTTTAACTCACCGGGTCTTTCCGTGGGTGAGGCCTCTTTGGATGTTGTGCGGGCCTTAAGGACTTATGTTGACCGCACTTCTTCATTTAGGAAGTCGGACGCTTTGTTTGTCCTCTATGGCTTCCGTAAAAAGGGTTGGCCTGCTTCAAAGCAAACTTTGGCAGCCTGGATCCGTATGGCTATTTCTGAAGCTTATCTTCATGAAGGCCTGCCGGTTCCTCCTTCTGTGAAGGCTCATTCCACTAGGTCTGTGGGTCCTTCGTGGGCAGCTCGACGTGGTGCCTCTGCAGTCCAGATCTGCAAGGCTGCTATGTGGTCCTCTGTCCATACCTTCGTGAGGTATTACAGGTTTGACACCTTCGCCTCTCAGGATGCTTCCTTCGGGCGGCGGATTCTCCTTTCAGCACAGGAGCATCCCCACCCTTAAAGGATACTGCTTTGGGACATCCCCAAGGTATCCTGTGGATACCCTATGGACCCTGAAGTAGAAAATATGAGATATGGTAAGAACGTACCCTTGTTATCTCTATTTCTACGAAGTCCATAGGGTTCCACAGGACTCCCGCCCTGTCGCACCTGTGCTGCAGATGGGCTTTGCTCTGGTCACCGGTTTTCCGTCTCCCTCTGGTGAGAATGTGATTCTTGTATGTGTCCAGATCTTTGTTCTCTCTCTTCCTTCTCCTCCTCCGGCCTATGGCTTGGTAACTAACTGAGGTGCCTTGGCTCGGGGGCGGGGTATAGGAGGGGGACCCAGTGCATCCTGGGAGGCTGAAAGCTTAACTCTTTGGTGCCCTGCGACTGACGTCACACCTATACCCCAAGGTATCCTGTGGAACCCTATGGACTTCGTAGAAATAGAGATAACAAGGGTAAGTTCTTACCATATCTCATATTATTTCTAATGCTGGCCATACACGCTGCAATTATCGGGATGATCTGCACGATATCGGCGGATCGCCGCGATAATTGTAGCATGGGGGGGGGCGACCGAGGCTTAAATATTGCATGGTCGGGCATGCTGGATTGTCCAGCATGCCCGTCCGATGCGATATTTACCCGGTAACTGTCGGCCGCATCGGGCAGTGTATGCCCAGCGCGGCCGACAGACAGACATTTCCTGTGTTCCTTCCTACGGAAGGAACAGGGAAATGTCTCCTCCCCCGGGGGCGGAGCGCGGATGTCGGGCTATACACTGTGAGATTTCTCTCACAGTGTATGCCGCGGACATCTGCGGCTGGCAGCCGGCCAGATAAATTGTCTGTCGGTCTGACAGACATTTTATCTTGCCGTGTATGCCCAGCATTAGTAGTGTGTGCTAAGCTTTACACAAAGTGTACACTGTGTTGTTTCCTCAGGGATACAATCAAAATGTAAACGTCTTAAAAATTATCCACTATACACACTAAACATTGGTCATGGCAATGTGACGTCATATGTGCAGCTCCATGTGCATCTTGCCCTCTTTATACTGCCATATACTCTTTATAAGAATTTCCCAGGATTTGTGATAGTAGTAGAAGGGTGTTTACTCTACAAGATTGGACTTCTGTACCTACTGCAAGACTGCAAAAGAGATCTTATGGTGTAAGTCACATGGGGATCTGTAAAACACTGGAACTAGTCAGTTAACATTATTGGTGGCCAACTATCCAATAACATCCAACAGTAAGTTACAGCATGTTCTTCCAAAGCCAGAACTAAGGTCCCACATACATGCAGGATTTTTATAACCATTAGTTTTTTTCTTGGACTCTAGAGGGGCGATCTGTGATGATCCTCTGGAATAGTCATGAAGGTACTAATGGTGATGTATTGTTAGTCATAGCGGTGCACAGTAAAATGACAGATTTGCCTACACCTGACTCACACACTTTCTTGCTTCACACAATCAGCTGGACTCACTTCAGTCTGGCTCTCATTCCCAAGACTCCACTCAATGTTACTGCTAAACCTAAAGATCATTACTCACTTTTAATTCTCCTGGATCTCTTTGATGACCATTCCCTTCTCATACAATTGCTACAATCCCTGACCTTTGCCATGTACAACTACCTTTCTGGCTCTTGACCCTTTGAATTCAGAGGATTACCCTTCAGACTCTAAACCCGTTTTCTACTGGGTGAATAACCCGCTGGTCCTTGACCCCTGATTACTCTCTTGATCCTTCTTCCAATCTCCACTACAGAAAATATTCTTACACCTAAAAGTAAAAAGACTTTTCATATTCTTCTGTAACTTGGACTTCACTTATTTTAGAAGAGCAAACAAGAAAGACACAGGTTGTGATGTGGTGTACTCTTCACTGGCCTGTAAATGAACCCAACAGCATAATTGTGAGTATAACTATATAACTATAACTTCTTTAACCCTCTATATAATTTTCATAGCCTTCATATTCAATTTGGTGTTCAGCTGATCTGAAGATTCAGGAATTGTCTGTATGTAAATGTAACATCCAATAACATGGTTTATCGGATAAATGTGTACAAAAAAAAGACTAGACCCCCATTCAAAATATATCACATCTTATACACCTTAGAAATGATCTGTTATATGATCTCCTACAGTGTGTGTCTACAGGGATATTGGTTACAGAGAAGAAAGAGACTGACAGGGGGAAGGGTTGGGACAGAGGTGAGGGAGACTGACATTATGGAGAGAGAGGGAGATGGGTAGGTGAATGGGTCATGTGAGAGAGTGAATTAGGGAGGGTGGAGGGGACATGAGAGAGAGAGGGAGACAGGGTATGGGTCAGAGGAAAAGAGAACGGGAGGTAGGGGCTAGAGATGAGAGGCGGGAGGGAGGTGAGGGGAACAGAGATGAGAGAAGGGGAGGTAGGGGTTAGAGATGAGTGGTGGAAGGGAGGTGAGGGTTACAGAGATGAGAGAAGGGGGGGTAGGGGATAGAGATGAGTGGTAAGAGGGAGGTGAGGGGGACAGAGATGAGAGAAGGGGAGGTAGGGGATAGAGATGAGTGGTAGGAGGGAGGTGAGGGGGACAGAGATGAGAGAAGGGGAGGTAGGGGATAGAGATGAGTGGTAGGAGGGAGGTGAGGGGGACAGAGATGATATACAGTACAGGGATATGGTCGATAGAAATGAGAGACATGGAGACAGGGGTGAGGGGGAAGGAAATAAGAGACAGGAAGATGGAGAGGTTGAGGGGGATAAAAAAGAGACAGGGGAAAATAAAAAACCTGCAACAACGGGCACGATAACTAGTGGTCTGGCATATGATGGGCCCAAAATACTAGGATCAACATAATGAAATATAGACTACTAATAATGAATAATGTACATACAATATGTTGTATATGCTTTATTACAAATATTTCCAGACTTCAAACTCCAAAGTTACAGTATGTTTGTGAACATTAGGCATACAAATGTATATACTTATGCCTATATACTTTATATACATATATATAGTATTTTGCAAAGAGGGCACTCAGAAAGGACTTTAAAATAAAACTTAAAATATATTTTTGCACAGGACATTACGCCTTAGTTAATGAGAGGTTCAGGAACTGAGGGCCTGATTCAGAGCCGGACGCTCTCACCAGAGCGCTCGCTCTGAATCATGAAAATGAAAATGAAAATGGAGCGGCCTTATGGACGCTCGCATAGCTGTGGGTTACCACCCACAGCTTATGCGAGCGTCCATGGTGATGGTCGCGGTGGTCAAGACCATCGTGACCATCGGGCTTGCGACGGAGACCCCTCCGTCTGGCAGCCACGCCCCCGGCACGCCCACCATAGGGGGCGTGCTGTCAATCAACATCGACAGCACGCCCCCTTTGGTGCGAGACCCGGAGCGACGGAGAGCCCGTCGCTAGCCGGGTCTCGTGCATGCGCACGACGGAGCTCCCTCCATCGTGCACATGCGCAACATCGACCCGCTTGCGAGCATCCTGCGCTCGCGAGCGGGTCTGAATGACCCCCTGAGTTCCTGCTGAAAAATGGCACTGATAGCCTAGAGATATACAACTTGACAGTGTTAGTGTAATATATGAATAAAGTTACCCTATTTTGGAACAATATGAAAGTATAATTACATGCCATATGTAAAAGAGTGACAACATTATTATAAAATTAAGGCCATCTGGTTTTTTTACCACTTACAGCTATATTCAATTTGAAGCGAAAACTCATTATCGTCGATAATTTTTCGCTGATGACGTCATTTTCGCCTGTTTGCATTATCCCCGTATTCAATTTCAAAGACTTTTCGCCGGTGCAAAAAGTCTTTGTAAAAAAATGTTGACAACTTTTCTCCACACAATAGGTGGCAAAAAAAAGTGCAGAATTGGGGTTTAGGGGTGCAGGCTTAAAAAAAAATAGCCTGCACCCCTGGGAATGGCCCCTAAAATTAATGTGTGTCAAAAAAAGTTTTTTAAAAAAATCGGGACACCCCAAAAAATTAACTTAAATTTTGGGGGACAAAATCCTAAAGCAGCTAAATAGATTCCAGAGGGGTTCCCAAGTATGGGGCAGGTGTTTTATTCATTGCGGGTAGTAGCGGCAGGTGCATTTTAGAAGAATTTTTAAAAATAATTTTAGGGACTTAAAAATATGCTTGCACCCATTTAAATGTACCCCAAATTTGATGGGCATAATTATTTTTTCCCCAAAAAATAGCTAAATGCTATTCTTCATCACCTTCTTCAAAGCCGCATTTATGCACCTGCCGTGGCTATTTAAAAACCCGACTTCCTTTCAGCAGCCAAAAACGGGGGTACCCATAGTGATCCCCCATGTCAGGACATCTTTAGGGGGGGTCCAAGGATGATCTCCCGAAAATTGGCAGGTTTTTTTTCCGCTTCCAGTTTCGCCGGGTCCTGTTTTCGCCGGCTTAAAATTGAATGCAGGGATAAGCGGGCACGCGCCCGATACTTTATCCCTGCAGAAACCTCCGATGTGGAGCAAAACGTCCAGCACGGACTTTTCGCTCCTTAATTGAATATGGCCCTTAAAGTGGAAATCTTTTTTCCTGTTGAAAACCAAATGGAAATAACATACTGTATAAGCAATCTAAATAAACAGTTGCAATTTGATATAATAAATATGTGATGGTAATGCATTAAGTATTGGTGGCAGTGGCAAAGCTAGGGCAAATGCTCAGCTCTGCGTCCCCTCTACACACGCACATACTCAGAAATGTAAACACATTTATTCTGGTTGGGTACGATATCCCAGCGGTAACCAACCCAATGAATTTGGTGAGTATTCTAACACTAACCCACCCCTCCCGCAGCCTAACCCTAACTTTCCCCTTTGGCAACCAAACCCTAATCATCCCCTACCGCAGCCTAACGCTAAACCTAACCCTAATATTCATGTCAGGATTCATTAGTATTTTGACCTGTCGGGATTCTGCTGCCGGTATTGTGATCGTCGTCGGGATTCTGTTGCCAGTATTGTGACCGTTGCTGTGATTCTGCTGCCGGTATTGTGACCGTCAGGATAGTCAACGCCGGGATCCTGACAACATCCCATTTATTCTGAAAGGGTATAAAAAAGCCATACAATACATCCCCATGTGCCATCAGACTTTCCCGCATGCCCCTTTAATGCCCCACAGTCCTTCCCACACATTCTAATATGCTCACCAGATCTCCTAACATATTAAAATGTTCACAAAAGTCATCAGCATAGCTCTCATTTCACTGATACACTCAGTGTCACAATAGTCTTACAGTAGTATCTTCATGTTTACTTGCACTGCTACTAATTCAACTAAGGTGCATATGGTTGCACTGTGGAGAAAGAAAAGTTGTAAATTGTTATAATTCTCCTCAAACCTGTCTACATACACCTTTCATGCCTATCAACTACTTAGGTCATCAACCCCCTTACATGCCTATCAGACATCCCTACAAACCCTCACATCTCGATCAGAGCCCTCCCACATGCCATCAGACCTCCACACATACCATTATACACCATCAATCCTATTCCACATACCATCAGACCCTCCCATATGCAATCAGGTAACCCACACATGCAATCAGACAACCCAAACATGCAATCAGACCAGACAAACATTATTATTATTATGTTATCTATATAGTGCACACAAAGTACGCAGCACTTTACAGAGAATATTTCAGTCATTCACATCAGTCCCTGCCCCAGTAGAGCTTACAATCTATATTCCCTACCACCTGCATGCACACACACAAGGTTTTATTTTTGTCAGGAGCCAATTAATACCAACATACCTTTAACTAAGCTATCGGGCTCCACTCAAATGACCATCAGATCTCCCCACATGCACCTTACATGCTATCAGACATCCCCACATGCCCCTTACATGTCACCAGACATTTACATATAATGTTACATGTTATCAAAGCTCCTCCATATACCATTTCTCTGCCCACATGCCATAACATCCCTTAAGATGTCATCAAACCCCACACACATGCAATTAGACCCCACACAGAAGCCATCATACTCCATACATGCCATTATACCACCTTTGCATGCCATCGTATCCCTGCGCATTCCAACAAACCCTTCCCAATGCAGTCATACACCACCCTATGCCATCAGAACTGACCCAAATGCGATCAGAACCCCACACTTGTTTTCAGCTCTGCTGCTCATGCAATCAGACCCCATCCATATGTAATCAGACCCACACTATTGCTATCAGACCCCCTCCACATTCCATAAGATCCTCACACATGCCATCAGAACTCCCATATAAAACTGACCCTCCCCCACATTCCTTCAGACCTCATCCACGTGCCACTAGGTGACCACCTCTGATAAAACCCATAAGGACGCTAACTTGCAGGAGTCAGAGAAGCATGTGACAAGTTCCTCAATAAAGAGCTTTTCACATGTTCCTCTGACCCCTTGTGCTGAGTGTCATTGGATAGACTAAGGCGAGCTCAGGGAGGACAGAAACCTCCTGTGGAGCAGAAGGACCTCCCCTGCAGTTCTCAGTGTGTGGACCTCCCCTGCAGTTCTCAGTGTGTATAACCATGGTGTATGCATTAGCTTATGCAGCAAGGATGCACCGCAGTATTGCTGATAACCTCCCCCCCATGCCAATAGTAGCCAGCAAGCGCAGAGGGTGCCTAATTGGAAATCTGCTCATGGTACCCCCATCCCCCTCTGTAGTCCCACTGGAGGGGACCAATGACACATAAGGGGCATGTGTAGGGGACTGCTGGCACATAAGGGGCATGTAAAGGGAAATAATGTCACACAGAAAAAGTGAGGTAGGACCCCATTTTTTTTACATGGTGGGTCTCTGGGTCCCAGTTCCTCCCACCAAAGGAGCAATATTACTTTTACTATATTTATCCAGTAGATGGAATGATTTCACTATTCTTGTAATGTTTACAGCACAAAACTGACAATCTAATTTGTTTACTTATCTATGCTATCCTTTCCTAAGTTAGATTTATCTTTATTGTTTGCTATTTTATTTATTTTCAGTGTCATGGTTATGTATTGTACTCACATGTAAAGCACCCCCTCACACCCCCATCTTTTATTATTATTTCCAAGCTCCACTGCATTCTTCTTCTTCTTCCTCTTTTGTCTTTTCTACTACTGTTCTTTTCCTCGCCAGGTGGCAAGCAGCTTCTTTGTAAATCCTCGGTGCTGTGTAGCTGTACTCAGTGTCACTGTAATCTTTCCCAAGCAGCGGTGCCTCTACTACTGGGGGCACTGCATAGGGGGGACTACCACTGGGGGCACTGCATAGGGGGGACTACTACTGGGGGCACTGCATAAGGGGGACTACTACTAAGGGCACTGCATAGGGGGACTGCTACTGGGGGCACTGCATAGAGGGGATTACTACTGGGGGCACTGCATAGAGGGGACTACTACTGGGGGCACTGCACTGCATAGAGGGGACTACTACTGGGGACACTGCACTGCATAGAGGGGACTACTACTGAGGGGCACTACACTGCATAGAGGGGACTACTACTGGGGGCACTGCACTGCATAGGGGGGACTACTACTGGGGGCACTTACTGAAATTATGAGGGGAGGGGGGCGCCAGTCCATTACCTTGCCAGGGGCACTCGGATCCCTAGATACACCCCTGCCAGCCCATGTAAGTATAATCAAGCCATAGCTTTCATACAGATAATAATGACACAAAGAATAATAATAACAACAACAAAGACAACTTGGTAATATTACCTGTATCATAAAACATTACCTTGGATATTTGCTACATTTGGGTCACTGGATACCACACCAGTAACATACTGTGCTTTACCTGGTGTGACAGAGGTTCTGTGAGGACTATATGAAGTCACACTGCTGTTTTTTCTGAGGTAATGTTGTTGGAAATGCCTGAGGACACCAGTGATGCAGATTGTCTTTGTTTTTCAGTCTCTGTTAATCTTGTAATTTAGTGTTACTTAGACGAACACAAAAATCTTTAAATGATTAGTGTGACCTAAAACCACCTTTAACATTTTAAATCTGAACAAACTCAGATAAACACTCTACATCTATAATATTTCTGGCTCAAAAATATTTATGTTAACATTGCAACACTTCCACATTCTTCCATCTTTCCCCCACTATTTCCAGTTCTTGCAGATGTAATGATAATGATAATAATAATAATAATTAGGATGCACATGCTCTGGGTGCAGTGGCTACACGCTACACCTCTGACCACAATCAGTTTTAACCACTTGCCTGGTGTGGTTGCAGAAGCATAACTAATTTTGATGGTGCCCTGGGCAAATAATAAAAAGTTTCGCCATGAAAACTGTTCTTTAACATTATATTGGCACTCACACACACATTGGAAGCACAAGAGCAAAAACTACAACGTGCACAACATACACTGTTGTGTAATGGAAATATGCAGTGAATGACCGGGGACCTAGGAGCTGCCTAATCCCCCAGAAGTTTTAGGGACTTTAACAGCGTGAAATAAATTTTAGATGCCTTTTAACACTCTGACACCAGCTGAGACACAAATGTAAGGTCACTTAAAAAAATAACTATCTACTTTTATTCTCTTCAAATGGTTAGCCACTCTCCAGCACCTCTATATGTATTTATATGTCCAGTCTGTGATACACAGTATTTCTATAATGCATAACTCTTAATGATATACTGAATACATCTATACAGGGACATTTACAGTATATCATATATTCAGCAACATATGTTGAACTAAAAAACAGAAACATATCTACTAGTAAACTATACAGATAGGAGATAGTTCCACAAAACTAAGGTACCCATATAATACATAGTCTTAATAATGGGGAGCACACAAAACCAGCCCTAATATTTAAGGGTGACTTACATAGCATACTCAATATACCCACATAGAGACCTGCATTGTGGCAATCGGCAGCATTAGATAATCTAACACAAGTCTAGGTAGGAATAATGTGTGCTACTTGGCAATCATAGAGAGCTATAGGGGTCTATTCATCATGTAAGTGAAATTTACATATTCCCCCTACCTTTGTAGGTATGAAGTAATGCACTGATTCATTATAAAAGTATGCAGGATTTATCACGGATGCCACTCCACCTGCAGACACATGGCACACAGATCACCCCTCATGCATTCACATGCTACGCCACTCACGCCACACGCATTCATATGCCAATCAGACCATCCCACCGGGCTGCACATGCTACTCAAACCTCCTCATGTGCCAGTCAGACCATCCCACATGCCAATCAAACCTCCCCACGTGCATCCACATGCCAATCAAGCCTACCCATGTGCCATACATACCAATCAGACCTCTCCATGTGCCTCCACATGCAACTTTAGTCACCCCACGTGCCTCCACATGTCAAACAGACCACCCATATGCCAATCAGACACTCCATAGGACTCTACATGCCAATCAGACTGCTGAATGGGCTTCTAATATGCAGCTGCTGGAAGATAATCTTCTGACTGTCACCGGGCAGTTCACACACTGCCTGGCCCTCTGTCACTGCGGCAATCTCCCCCCAGTCTCCGCCTTCTCACCTGACCATACAAGAGAGATCCTATTAGGACCACCAACCCATGACTGCATAGAGTTGAGTTGACTGTGGCCAGGGGAGAAATATGTGCAGCTAGCCATGGCTACACACATTTCTCCCCTCACCACAGTGACTGGCTTTGAGTGGCGAATCTCACAGGATCGCCCTCCAGTCTGGACTGCAGCCCCACCTCCCCCAGTCTCTTCCCCCTCCCAGGCAACAGTGATGGTCTATCCCCAGGAACACCAACCCCCTGCTACTGACTGCACCTCTTTCAGGACTGTGATGGTGATGTAAGAGGTCTAATGAAGAATTTGTTTTAGGTAAATACTTTTATGCAGTTAAAAAAATATATATATATTTAAAAAACTTTATGGCCAGAATCTGATCTACCAGCAGTCGCCTGTCGCCAATTCTGACATGGTTGCATCAGATACAATTGTGTCAGGGAAAGCCCAGGTTGGCATGCTTGCACCTTATGCGACCATGCCAGACAAGTGGTTAACAATGACTGGTCACCTCTCAGACATGTTCTCCTTTGTAAATACAGCTCACAAAAATTTTTCCTAGGAGATGCTTCATATCTTGAGAAATCATGCTAATCATGCTCTCCAGCTAATTTGTCCACCATTAGCTAGCAAGGTAATGGTGATGTAGCCTTTTGATGACAGCCACCACAACTTCTATGAACATGTGGTCACGTGTTCTGGCAATAGGTCCAGCAGCGAGTATGGTAAGTAATATGTTTTCACTTTACAAATAAAGCATTACAATTAGCAGGGCCGCAACTAGGGGGGTTGGCTGGAGGTGCACATGCACCGGGTGCGCCGTTGTACCCGGTGCCAGTGACCTCCAGCCCGGCGCTGCAGAGAGGCTCTAAGCCAAGCCGGACGTCCGCTGGTAATATTTATTACCAGCGGGCGCCTGGCTCCTTCTCTGCAGTGACGCGGTGTAGCCGGAGGCTGGAGTTCTCTCCCGAACTCCAGCTTCCGGCTCTCCCCACGGGCACTATGGGAGAGACGTCATGACATTTCCCCCATAGTTCCGAGGAGCAGCCGGTGGACCAGACGCGATGCTGGATGCAGGAGCAGGGTTCAAGGTAAGTATTTTTTTTTTACTAAGCTGCACTACAGGGGCATTATTATGGGGGCATGGGCATTACCACAGGGGCATTACTATGGGGGTATGGGCAATAATGGGCATTACTAATGGGGCATGAGCACTACAGGGGCATTACTATTGGAGCATGGGCACTACAGAGGCATTACCACAGGGGCATTACTGTGGGGGCATGAGCACTACAGGGGCATTACTGTAAGGGCACTACAGGGATATTACTATGGGGGCATGGGCACTACAGGGGCATTACTATGAAAGCATGGGTACTACAGGGGCATTACCACAAGGGCATTAATATGGGAGCATGGGCACTACAGGAGCATTACAATGGGGGTATTAACATATGGGCATTACTATGGGGCATTACAATATGGGCACTACTACAGGGGCATTGCTATGGGGCATTATCATATGGGCACTACTACAGGGACATTACTATATGGGCACTACCACAGGGGCATTACCTCAGGGGGCATTACTATAGGGGCACTGCTGCAGAGGGAATTAACCAGGGGGGGCGCCAAATTACTGTCTTGCCCCTGGTGACAAAAATCCTAGCTTCGGCCCTGCAATTAGAGATGTGTCCGGACCTCTCTGTTTTGGTCTTAGTTCTAAAACCACCTTTGTGTTTTGGTTTTGGCAAAACCACTTTGAATTTGGTTTGAATATTATTAAACATGGTCGAAAACAGGTAATATCATATCATTTGTACCTGTTTTTGTACCAAAATTAGTATCTATATAATTACCATTCATTTACAGTCAATATTATAGTGACCACCACACAATTGTCAATATTTTAGCTAGTAGTACTTTTTCAACTGTGAGAGCAATTCAATTGCAGGCTTAAGGAACCCATACACCAACAATCATAAAATAAGATTCCCTGATTCCACGTAAATTTCCCTATTTTAACGATTCTCAGATACTTCAATATGCATCCATACATTGTAAATATTTTCCAGCGATTCACCAATCATTTTCACCAAAGATCGGATCTGCCTTATATTACTACTCATGGATTGCTGTGTTGGCTGATTATTAGCATACACTTCCAATCTGGAACTATGATAGGTCAGCAAAATCCAATATGTTGGAAATCCTGATTCACAAATTTTTATAATTTATGGTCGGGATTAGTGAACCTTATACATTAACAATTTGTTAAATAAAATCATCTGTAAACACTGTATTGGCCCAATTAATTGTTTTAGTGTGGGCCCCTTTATCCAGAAACGGCTCTACATTTGAGGCGAGCAGGAAACAAAGCAATGTTCAGTTTCCCATAATTGGTGTGTGTGTGTGCAACTGAACATCAGCCCCTTCTAGTCAAAAAGGTCAGGTTGGAAGTAAGTGTAAGTAATTCAATCCCATTCTAAACAATGTTTGACAATAAGGGGCTGATTGGGCCACCAGGAAATCGGGACAGTTCCCGCTGGGCTGGGCTCTCACCCCCAATCGCGGCAGCATTTGCAGAAGCTCTTTGCAGGCAGAGTCGAATAACCAACGGTGCAGCTTGTCATCTGACATCTGTGCTACCCGCAAACTAAAGCACAAACAGCCAGGGCAGCACACATATTGGGGCCATCTGACACAGTTCTTGGCCCCTCCCCAGGGACCAGCCAACCTACATCTTGTCTCAGTGGGCTTTGTTTCAGCCTGGGGCTGCAAATTTGTACACAGCCGCTGGGATTAGCTAAATTGCTGGTGGGCGTCTCAATACAAATCCAGATGGCAGAGGCATTTGCCTATTTTTGCACAGTAGCTGAGTGCAAATTTGCATCTGCGAATACATTAGTGTATATCTCTAGTATGTTCACACACACCACACATATATACACATAAACTATACACATATAAAAACACCACATACACACGGTATATAACAGACATGATAAGGCAACAAATATAATTATAGAATACTGTAAAAATATGATTATAGAACAATGAAGAAATCATAAAAAGCATTGCAGCCCTAATGATTTATTCAGTCCCTTGGGGGTCAAAGTATCTAGTCAATCTATTCAGCGACATTCCAATTGCAGTAAATGTTTAGACCTATTACCTCCCGTATTATTGGAGGGAATGTGGTCAATAATTCTAGCCCAATATCAGCTACTCCATGTCTGGCCATCAGGCAGTGTCGGGCTACCGGTTGATCACTACAGCATGAGGTCACTGCTGCCCTGATGGCCGACCTATGGAGGGCCATCCTCCCATGTAATGTAAGCCACTTGGAGGTATTTTTTTTGCCGGTATATGGGTAACTGACACTGTCCCCCAAAATTACAAGTAATACAGCCCAGGCACAGATGATAGCCATTACTCTGAGTTAGAAAATTAGGGGGTTCATTCTTCTGCTTTAATTTGTCTATGTCTAGTTTTACCAATCTATTATCTAAATTACCCAACACCAACTCTAACAACTTGACTCAGCCACTGCTCTGATACTGTCCCCAAAGTCCACAAAACCTTGGACAACTCCCCTGGCAGACCAATCATCTCTGCTAGGGGTCAATATATCAGTCTATCTCAGTCTATTTAGATAGCCTCCTTAACCCATGTGTCCAGGGGACCTTGTCTTATCTAAAAGATACCACTGCACTCCTGTTGAAACTAAGAGACAGGGACTTTACCATCTGAAACCCTCCTATGCAGTGCTGATGTTACCAGCCTTTATACTTGCATTCCGCATAGTGAGGGTATCAGAGCAATGGTTGAGTTGATAAGAGATAGCCCATTGTATTAGGGCCACCCATTGTATTTTTTGTCAAGTTGTTAGAGTTGGTGTTGGGTAGGAATTATTTTATCAACAATAACCAATTCTTCCTCCAAAAGGCAGAGTGTGCAATGGGGTCAAATGTAGCCCCATCATACACCAATGCCTACATGTATATAATGGAGAAACAATCATTATGTCTAGTACTTGGGATTGATAACAAATTGCTCATGTATACCCGTTTTATAGATGACCTGTTGGTCAACTGGTCAGATACTGAGATAGATTTGAGACAATTGTTTGAAATACATAATGCCCCTCAACAGACTCTCCGGACCGGATGAGGAAGGCATACTGTGTAGATCCTAGTTACGCAAATGCGTATACGTTCATATACATTAGAAGTGGAAAAATATATATTCTTTTCTATTCCAGAATGGGCAGATTTGATATATGGCTATACACGGTATATAGTTGATCCCTTCCTCATCTGGTTCGGAGAGTCTGCAGACCTCTGTGATTGCAACATTTGTGCATCTGAATGTGGCCGAATCTGGGTCTTTGCAAAAAGGGCTCCAATGCAAATAGCCGCAGCTTTTCTCATGCCAAGTTCGTGCTTCATCTGTGACTTTGTACATGTGTGATACCAATTCCTGTGCGGTTAAAGTCGCAGCCTAATATCTCTAGTGCAGCTGGTAGAAAAACCATTCTCCAAAATTGGATTCAAAGGGAGCCCCCTTCCTTTGCTATTTTCAAGTAAAAGTTAGAGCATGTGTTTCAGATGGATTGGATTAAGACGGTATGGGAGACGGAACAACATATAGGCTTCTTCTTTTTAGACCTGGGAAAGTTACATTGATACACTTCCCCTTGCCACTAGATTCCAAATTTAAAATATTTTACAACACACAGCTTGGAATGAGTTTAGGATGATTGATATTAATCCTTCAATTTCTCTCAGTTAATTGTACCTGGAATCAATGTAGTGCATTGTGAATGAACAGAAGAGATATCTATATCAAATCAATATTTGGTGTGACCACAGTTTGCCTTCAAGACAGCATCAATTCTTCCAGGTACACTTGCACACAGTTTTGAAGGAACTCGGCAGGGAGATTGTTTCAAACATCTTGGACAACTAACCGCAGATCTTCTGTGGATGTAGGCTTGCTCAAATCCTTCTGTCTCTTCATGTAATCCCAGACAGACTCAGATCAGGGCTCTGTGGGGGCCATATCATTACTTCTTCTTTACGCTGAAGATAGTTACTAATGACATTGGCTGTATGTTTGGGGTCGTTTTCCTGCTGCAGAATAAATCTGAAGCCAATCAGACGCCTCCCTGATGGTAATGCATGATAGATAAGTACCTGCCTGTATTTCTCAGCATTTAGGTCACCATTAATTCTGACCAAATTCCCAATTCCATTTGCTGAAATGCAGCCCCGAACTTGCAAGGAACCTCCACCATGCTCCACTGTTGCCTGCAGACACTCATTATTGTACTGCTCTCCAGCCCTTTGACGAACAAACTGCCCTCTGTTACAGCCAAATATTGCATTTCATATTTTGACTCAATAGTCCAGAACACCTGCTGCCATTTTTCTGCACCCCAGTTCCTATGTTTTCATGCATAATTGAGCAGCTTGACCAAGTTTCCACGTTGAAGGTCGGGCAGCGGATCGCTCCGTGTGTGGGTACCGCCCGATTTGTAGGCTGTTGGATTGGCTGTTGCATCGCCAGCTACACATCGTACCACGTGTAGCCGGCTTTACACTACTCCACAATTAAATTTAAGACACTCACCAGACTTAAAACAGGTGAAATCAAACGTATAGACATTTTTCATTCTCATGGCAGCAATAGCAAGGGAATAAAATACCTCCACCACCAAACATTTTTTAAGGCCATATTAAGTCCAGCTGTACCAATTAAATATCTCATATAATTATTTAAAATACACTATTGAAAACACACTCATAACCAGCAGCGGTTCATACCTCTATTTCACAGGAGACCTGCCTGTCTGCAATGTGTGCAGGCTTCTAGGGACTGCATTGGCTGCAACCTCTAGAAGCCAGATAGGGCTGCCATTATAGCAGCAGAGCTCTCTCTGCTAATTGCAGTCAGGACTGGCAGTCCCAGAGGAGAAAACACCTTCCCCTGGGACTGCCTGTCTGGCTGTGATTAGCAGGGAGTGCTTGCAATAGGAAGGCACTGCTAATACTGGCTTTAACTGGGGTGGCAGATATTACTGGCTGCAGCCCCTAGTTAAAATCCACCACTGCTCATAACAATCATTTTTACTGTGCCACAAACATATAAATAAAAGACAAAAAGGTTTAGAACACAATAATTACACTACGCAACAACCATCTGACATTATATATATCAATTCCCATGTCATTTTGTGCATAGAAACCACATATACCAACAGAAATTTTATATCATGAAAGGATTTTGAAATATTGTGAAAAATTGAAATTCAAACTTAAAAGTATTTCATTACAGTAAGTGCTTGGCAAGACTCTTATGCCCCTTCCTTACACATAATGCCTACAGTAATAATGTCCCTTCCTTACACATAATACCCACTGTCATAGTGCCCCTTCCTTACACATAATGCTCACAGTAATAGTGCCCCTTACACACAGACACATAATAACACACAGCACTGTACTTACCTGAAAACCCATTCTAGCACCCGCTGCCAACTGACAGCTCCTCGCTCTTGGCACTATGGGAGAGACGTTACAATGTCTCTCCTTACACACACTGCGGCAGCCTTCAGCTGCAGGGAAGGTGCTACAGGTGCATTACTCCCTCCCTGCCTGCAACTCTTGGACTCTGCCACCTTACCGGTCACTGATCACTTGGTGGTCCTGCGACAGGTTTCCGCATGCATATACTACAGCGGTTACAAACAATGAAGTATTTGGAACTCAGGAGCCAGTCTGAGAGTGCTCACCATTTTTTCCTCATATATTTCCCACGGGTGGGTTCTCTAGATCATTATATTTGTGCTCAGAGAGGATCTCTTTGAGTAGAGGAGGATTATTTGGAGTGGGCATATGAGGAGACAATAATAGGCAGCTTTTTATTCCACTACAAGCAGGACTGTAATTGTGCAGTTCAGGCTGCTGTTTCAAACTTTCACATACAAAATATTTTGTGTCAAAAGTTACAATTTCTTGCTGATACAGTATCTCTTTTTATTTCTCAAGCCATTAGAAATGTCTACCTTTGAAAAAATAAAATGGCTACTACAATTGAATGTTTTTATATATTGTTTCATATATTGTTGTGATTTGGTGCTTTATTATTAGATATGTAATATTTAGATTTTGAAGTATTTGTGAATTGCTTGGTGTGTAGACATACCTACTGTACTGTTGTGCTGTGTATCACTGCAGGGAAGGAGCTCCTGCTGGTAACAAGATCTCAACGGGCACCCGCAAATGGAGATGGTGATGGTCGCCGCTCTTCTCCAGCCCAGCACCTCCGGCTAATCGCATCGCCTGGCCTTGGCTGAAAAAGCGACACCTTCTGGTTCAGGGTAAGACAATGTCAAGTTTTAGAATAAGAAACTTTTCTTTGGCTACATTTTTTGAAAAGATAAAATCAATGCTTGTGTTCACTGATGTTAATGGCTTAATGATTAAGGGCCTGGTTCATGACGGTTCGCTGTTGCTAAAGCATACGCAGACGGACGGTTGTTGCATACTGTGCATGCGTATGCATCGCAGTGCACAAAGGCACCTCTGTGATCGTACTGTGATCACGGAGACCCCATAGAACCATAGCAGAGTGAGTGACAGGCAGCGAGCGATTGGTGGTAGTGATGGGGGAGTGGTAGGAGAAACGCAGGCGTGCCTGTCTGTTTGAACGCTGTTGCATTGGCGTGCATAAATTAGCCAGTGCGATTGCATACGCAGCTGGAGTACTTACTGCGTGCTACTAGGTTAGCAATTTCTAAGTAAGGTCAGGGCTGCTGTAATTCTGCATGAGGGGCCGATGGTACTCGATGTTACCGATGTTTATGGAGGTTTGCAAGGTATTACGGATGTGAGATAGCGGTAGTGGGAGGCAGTGGGCATCTCTATGCTGACAGTACGACAGCATTGCGATAGCAATCATTAGCATATTTGTGCAGCAGACCTGCATGCGATTACAGAGCTGCGATCGCAATAGCGATCCTTAATGAATCAGGACCTAAGTTTGGTGTTTAGCACAGTACCAGTGAGTGGTGACTGTAATTGATTCCTCGAATAGTGTGAAAACCGTGTTACTCCATAATGGGAACAAACTCCCTTCAGTGCCTCTGGCCTATGCAGTGGACATGAAAGAAACTGATGAGAGTATGGCTGTGTTGTTGATGGGAATCAAGTATAAAGATCATGGATGGAATCTTTGTTGTGACTCACAGCCCTATTTATCATTCTTATTTATTTTTTTTTAAATGTGAAAAAGGATGTTTTCATGTTATTTCAGTTTCACTTAAATGTATGAAAGAGCTTTTGGAGCAGTTTTCCTAAAAAAAAAAACTACACCAAGCCCTTCAATTCACAGATTTTTAATAAGAAAATTGTATTTCCCATACTTGTAATGGAAAATGTGATCTGCTCCGATTTCCTAAAAATTTATTGTAAAAAAAAAAAAATGTGATAATTACACCTTCTACAGATGGTATTATGCAGCCTTTCCGCCATTTTCCTGGCCCCTGTGATCAGCTTTGTGGTCTAAATATACCACAAGCTGATCAATTTAAAAAAAAAATAGTTAGTAAAAAACAACACTTACCTGCATCCAGACTCCGGTGATCTGTGCTACGGTGAGGCCCTCGGGATTCTGGTTACTGCAGCTTGTGTCCCCAGTCAGTTGCTCTATGTCGGCATTTCAGTTTACAGCATAGAGCAGCTGACCGGGGTCACCATGCAGTAGCCCAGAGGACCTCACCGAAGCACCAATCACAGGGCATGAAAGTGGAAGCTCAGCTTGGGTTAACGCAGTGGGGGAGGGGGGATGGTCACAGAGGGGGGAAGGGGGTGTGCGGTCACACTGTCTGGGTATATTTAGCAAAAAAATACCCTAAAAGTGTGCGGAGAGGATTCACAGGTACAGAGCTTTCTTGCAAGCTCTGATCCAGAGGCACTTTAAAAGAGGAGGGGGCCCGTGTGCAGGCTCCGATCGGGCCCCCTCCTCTCCGGTGGCACAGTAGACTCTGGCATTGTGCCAGAGTCTACTGTGCATGCGCAAGTCCCCGGAAACTTTTCGCCCACACCGCATTCTCAGGACCTTTCTACTACGCATGCGCGAATCACCAGGGAAATGGCTGGGCCGACGGAGAGGTGAGTATATTTAATTGGGTGAATGGTGTACTATGTGTGGGCTCCCTGCACACAGGGGCCCATGTGCACCACACACCTTGCACCCATTATAAAAATGCCCCTGCTCTGACCCTGCATGCGATATCTGATACATCCTTGTGATGTATTCTAATATGGCAACGCAAATTTGGGCGATATTATCACAACCCATCCGCATCTTAGATGCAGATTGTGATAAATAGAGCCCTAAAGCCTAGTTGCATGGTGTTAGATTTGCCAGGTGGATTAAAAAAGTACAGTACTGCTGTTTTCTGTATCTATGGGACAGGAGAAACAATATAAATCACTATAGGCTCTTTTATGAAAGTCCACAATTTAATTGCAGATTTCAAGTGAAAATAACGATTATTATCGCATTGTTGTAATTTAAATTATCACATTAATTTATCAACACCTGCACTTAAAGATAGATAAAGCTCTGTTCCGGCGAATCCCTCTCCCTGCTTTCACTTATGTCTATTCACATTTGCTATAGGCAGCCTTTTACTGTGCATGCACTATTATTAGTACGGCCATGCACAGCTTCAAGGGTCAGAGAGAGACAGGGACGGCGTTGCTCTGAGGCTGACACGCTGGACGAAGAGAGAGAGACCCAATGCTGATCTAACGTTTGATTACTGTCGGATCTCTCCTTCTCTGCCCCAAGTGTCAGCTTCAGTGAAACAGAGGGTAAGCACCTTTCCCATGCAGAACTGGAGTTTGTCAGCGCCATTAGGGTCCTGGGCAGCTTTGGAGGAACCCTCAGGATCAGTCAGTGATAGCCTTTATATATTCAGCTGAGGGGCAGCCACAGATGGCTTCACCGCCCAGGGGATCACATGGATATAATCCGTCCTCCTCACTCCCCTCACCCAATAGGTCCAGTCACGGTGTCTCACAGAAATACAAATTAAAAATGCTCTTTATATTATTTTTTAACTCTTTTATGCAGCCACAAGGATCAGCTCCAGCTTCTGGCAGCTGTTTTTTTGGTCTGAGGGGAGAGAGGGGAGAGAGAGGAGGGTGTTGCAGAGTTCTCCCTGAAGTAAAAACACCCTTATCACAAAAGCAGAGTGAAAGGAGCCTGCATAACGCTATCTGAAAATAGCGTTATTGTCACACAGACTCCCTCAGATATTATTTTACAATTACCAGTTAGTAAATCTGAGCAGATCACATTTCCCATTATATTATGGAAAATTTGATCTGCTTACTAAAAAAAATGTATAATTAGGAATTGGAGTAGAATTTGCGAATTCTACTCCACTTGCCCTTTAATACATTTAAGTGATACTAAAATAATGTGAAAAGGCTGTACAAACACCCATTTTAGTAAACATACTATTGATAAATATGCCCGAATATATCACAAAGAAGTGGCCAGAGAGAAAAACCTATGTTGCTGGAGAGAAATACGTCAAGTACACTCCATTGCTTGAGCTGCATAAAATCAATTTAACCTCTGCTTGACATTAAGTTGGGCCTAATGAAGAATTTTGTGAAAGCTCTGGATAAATAAGACCAGGCTTTCAGTTATCTGAAGAAAAAGTTTCTGAAGTTAAGCGAAGCAAAGCTATAAAAAGGCATATTTGTTGGCCCCCAAATAAGGAAACTGCATATGGATTAAATATTTAATGCTAAATTGCTGCTGTGCCTGGATTCTTAGGGAACAGAAAAGAGGCCAACCACATGTCCATTGTGAGTGAACAGTGATAAGGATATGGGCAGTAGAATGCCAATTAAAATTCACTTTTTACATTCCCATCTACACTTTTTCCCTGACAATCTGGGTAGTGTAAGTGGTGAACAGGGGGAATGTTTTCACCAAGACATTCTGACAATGGAGCATCATTACCAAGGATGATGGGACTCTGCAATGGTGGAGGACTACTGCTGGTTCCTTTATTTTAAAGAGACCAATGAGACACTATAGAAATGGAAAGCATCACCATCCTATTTAACTAAAGCAAGTTGACTTTACATTTGATCTTTTATTAACAATTACATTACTGCTAATTTGGATTGTTAAAAGTTTCTGAAGTTTAGTTTCTGCAGTTTTTAAGCAATTCTGTAGTTTTTAATAGTATTTTATAATGAATACAATGATAATATTTAAATTCTATTAAGCTTAATTGAAATTTTCACATACATTTTTCTGATATAGCCATTACAACTTTTGTTATTTGTATTTATCTAATAAATGTGAAGTAATAGAGAAAATCTGATGTTTACACTGAATTCAGCATCCCTAAAGTAGGCAAAAACACATATTCATATGCCAGAGGCAGATCCTTTTTTACATTTTGTTTAGTGTTATCAGTCATGTAATCAGTGACTGCAAGCGTACCATAGTGAAATGTATCACGCTTCCGGTTTCAGAACTGAATATACCATAATACCATATAGGGCATTCCTTTCATTACTGCAGTGGTTCTCAACCTCAGTCCTCAAGTACCCCCAACAGGTCATGTTCTGACGAATTCTATCTGTGGGAGAAGAAGGGATAATTACTGATCCAGTAAAATGTTAATATGTGTATACTATTTGGATGGTGGTAAGCTGAGTAAACAGAATTCACTAGCGGAATTCAAGATACAACAGACAGCTCAGGACTTAACTTTGGTTTCTTGTGCATCAATGTGTCTGTACAGCTAAACTCACAGTTAATATACAGTACACATGGTAACTGGATAGAGCTTGCATTGAACATAAAAGTCACCAGTTGGTGATGTACAGTATATATATATATATATATATATATATATATATATATATATATAGTGCTCAAAGTGGGAATTTAGAGGTGGGGGTATGGAGATATGGAGTATGGGGGATTGAATCTCCCCCTTCGGTCCCTGCTTTCTTATCACCCAATTCTACTTCTCACCCCCACACTTCTCCCTACCTGCTGCCCTCGCTCACACCCTGCCCTTCTCACTAACGGATTCCCTCCCTCTTTCACTCCCCTACAATACTAAGTGCCTGTTTCCAATCCGTCTGCCCCTCTCTCTATTCCCTCTCTCACAACCTCCCCTCTCTCTAATTGTCTCTGACTTGCGAGCCTGGAATGGAGCCGCCGGGAGCATCGGGTCTTCTTGGTTGCTGCAGTAGTGCACTGCACTCACTGCAGTTTAATCCAGCGCCGCTGTGAGCCAATGAGAAGCTGGCACTTGGCAGCTTCTCATTGGCTGGCAGCCAGGGAGCCCCCGATTGGATGGCAGCCAGCGAGCCCCGCAATCGACTGGCGGCCAGCAAGCCCCGCGATTGGCTGGCGGCCAGTGCGTGGTGTGCTGCTTACTTTACAGTGCAGCCTGCGGGACACATCTCTACACATTGCCGCCGCTGTTCTCTTCTGCGGCTAAAATTAAGTGGGGCCGGGAAGTGGCGGTATGTCATACCGCCGTATACCGCCTCACTTCAACCACTGTATATATATATATATATATATATATATATAAAAACAATGATGGTAAATAAGCGGCGCTCTTGTTGTTATAGAATCCCAAATGAATGTCAATATTTTATTTTCCTCTAACAATCCGTATTTAGATGTGAGGTTACACACAACCTCTTGAGGGGCGGCAGCTACGAATGTCTCCAAACAGGACCACAGCTCAAAAAGTCCACAGTATAAATTATTCAAACAGGTGAGACGTCAGCGCCATCCAGTGTACTATTGCCAAAGTGTTCCGTAGGTGAGTTCAATAAAAATTATAACTCCAAAGTAGATATAGGAAAAAAAAAAAAATATATATATTAATAAAATCACAAATTATTGTTTATTATTGTTTATAATCATTATGTTTAAACTACCTAAAATAATTGGAAATATAATAGGTATTATAGAGTAATAGGTGGAAGTCCTATATGCAATTTAAATTAAATTGTTATATTTTTCAGGGTAAGAATCAAGCTCTGGTCCCTGTATCGATTACCGTTGCTTGGTTACAGTAACCAGGGACGGTAACTAACTATTTTTACTTAGTATTAGACACACACGCACGCCAGAGATCATGTGGGCGTAGTGAAGTCACGTGTTACACTGATGTATAATGCATTCAGTGACGCACACTGGTGCTGGAAATCACGTGCTCGTGGCTTGGTCACGTGCACGCTAGTACATGGCGGGGACTTGCGGACGCTGGTTCCGGGCACCTGTAAACACATGAACGCTGTTACCACGTGAGAGCAGCAGCCCAATTATTAGCCACAGTTATCTGTGGTTTTCTGGGTGCACGCAGGCGCCTTGCACCTGATTGTCATAATTTGACCTTCTTCCCATGAGGCTTTGATACTAGACACATGAGGCAGTAACTTCTGCCTCCTCTGGATTCTCCCCTAATCTAAGGTAATTCAGATAAATGATAGTGGTATATAAGAAGGCTATGGGGGACAGAAGATACCCTCCTGAAGAAGTCTGGCCAGTGGACAACTCGGATGAAACGTGTTGAGGAATTGATGTTACTGGTGGTCCCTACTGCATTCTTGATGGTTCAAACCAGATAAGCCGTTTATCCTGATTCTTAGATGTATGTTTTTTTGGATTTTTATTGAATGTGTTAATTTACTTAACTATTCATTGGTACACTATATGTTTTTTACCTTACATCATGCCACAAACCTGTACGAGCATTTCTGTGAATACCAGGACCAAGCCTGAATAGTCCATTGGGTACGAGCACATTGCACTTTATGAAAATATTTTTCATGGTTTATTGGTATATATTTTTGGGTATTATTATTACATACCTTTGAGTTTTTTGCACATGCACTGTGCACTTTTCTTGTTAGCTGTGAATTAGCACAAGCACTTTACTTTTGAGCTGCTGTTATATACATGGTTTGCACATTTAGCTCATAATCACATACACCATATGAGGTGTGGGTATTAAGTCAGGTTAATAATTTGTGATTTTATTTATATATATATATATATATATATATTTTCCTATATCTACTTTGGAGTTATAATTTTCATTGAACTCACCTTTGGAACACTTTGGCAATATTACACTGGATGGCGCTGATGTTTCACCTTTTTGAATTTTATATATATATATATATATATATATATATATACAGAAGAACAAAAAACTGCGGCACTCCCAGCGATGGATGATAAACAAGTAATTTGTATTAGGCCATCAAATGCCGACGTTTCAGGACATAGCCCTTTTATCAAGGCGGCCCGGATACATACAAGAGACAAAATAATAACAGACACGTTATACAAACATTCTTACCTTAAATAGGTATGGGGGATCCCTGATCTGCAGCAGACCGGGCAGCGCACCTCCACGCCGAGGACAAAGTCCCGTCCTGATGACGTCACCAAGCCACGACCTGGTTGCCAGGAAACCTGGCAGCGTCTCCCCGGTCTGCTAAACAGACCTAGGCGCTAGGGAAAATGAAACACATAAAAGACAGAGCATAAGTTCTGCTGCCCTGAATAGATAAACAGCATAATGTAGACCTGGCTGGCTGGTACCCTGATCACTGTGGAAGTCTATTAACTATATGAAACCCTAGGTCACAATATTTTAGCAATCAAAACAAAATGCCTGGAACATATAAACTACACTCAGAATAGTTCCTAGCTGCTATAACTAGCCAAAAGATAGTAGGAAACTACAACTGGCTTAATCAAACTAGTCACCCAATCGCTATAATGTTAATGAGACTAGTCCTCCCTACTCCTTATATACAAGTCTAAATGTTAAATGGTATTCCAGTTAATCTTTTCGTTCAATCCTCTAGGAGCGATTGTGTCCAATTGATAAATCCATCGAGCCTCCAGGCGTAGTAGATTATGTTCCCGATTCCCACCCCTAATGGAGATCGGTTCATGGTCTATGACCATATGTCTTAAGGAGGACGGCAAATGTCCTGCTTCTAAGAAATGTCGGGCTACCGGTTGTTCAGAACTGCCTCTGCTGTAGGCCAATTTGATCGCCGACCTATGTAAAGCCATTCATTCCCTGATGGTGCGAATGGTTTTGCCGATATAATAATATCCACAGGGACAAATGATAGTATAAATGGCATACGTAGTTAAACAGTTTAGGACAAAACGTATCTGATATTTTTTGTCCTTATGGGGATGTTTAATGGTATTCCCTGTAATCATTTGCTTGCACGTAGTGCATTGTAGACACTTGTAGCATCCTGGGGGACGTTGTAAAAAAGGAGCTATTGATTTTTCAGCTTTTGTAAATCCCGTAATGTCAGTATGCACTACTATGTCTCTGATGTTACGGCCTCTAGTATAGCAAGCCATATGTTTTTTATTCCTTAAGCAGGGTAATTCCTTGTCTGTTGCCACTATTGGCCATAATGCCTGACAAGCTCGATGGACCGCTGGACTGGATGTTTGAAACCGTTGTTTCCAAGGGATAACTTCCCTATGGGGTTTAGATGTTGGATATAACAATTCTTCCCGTGTGATCTTAAGCACTTCGTTTTTTTGACATCTGAGCATTGATAAATCATATCCTCGAATTACAAAACTGTCGATAATTTTGTCTAGTTCTGTGCTGATGTTAGACGGATCACTAGTAATTCTCGATACTCTAAGCATCTGAGATTTAGGTAAGCCTTGTTTTAGTGGTTTTGGGTGATAACTTGTTGCCGATAATAGCGTGTTTCTGTCTGTCGGTTTATGGTATACTCCCGTGTGTAATCGGACATTCTTAATAGTAATTTGCACATCCAGGTAATTCATGGTGTTGCCACTGTGTTGGTATGTGAACTTGATTGGAGAATCACGGCTGTTGACTTTGGTCATCAATTTCTCAAAGAGCTCAGCCCCCCCTGTCCATAGTACGAACAAGTTGTCTATGTATCTACAGTAAAGAAGTGTTGCGTCCAAGAACTCAGAATCATCAAAAAACATCTTGCATTCTTCATTAAACATATAGATGTTTGCGTAAGAAGGGGCGACGTTGCTGCCCATCGCACAACCGCGAAGTTGTTGGTAAAACTTTCCATCGTATAAGAAGTAATTGCGGGTCAAAGTTAGTTGTAACAATGTCATGAAGAATTTAATGTCAATATTTGAAACTTGCTCCTTAATTAGGAAATTTTGCATAGTGTCCAAGCCTGCCTGATGCGGGATCGATGTGTACAGGCTGTTAACATCCATAACACACATTATTGTATTCTGTGGGATGTCTGTAAAGGTCTGTAGTGCTAAAAGGAAGCTAGTGGTGTCTTTGATATATGTAGGTTGTTTCATGACCAAAGGTTGTACAATCGAGTCCAGAAATTTTGAAATGGGTTGGTAAATAGAATTTCTGGCCGATATAATAGGCCGGCCTGGAGGAGGTGTTGCGTCCTTATGGATCTTGGGAACTGTGTAAAATACTGGGGCTACAGGGTGATCTTGACTAAGGGCCTTCCTGAGTTTCTCCGAAATGAGCCCATGTTGTACGGCAGTGTGAAGGATCCCATCGAGTTCCTGTTTAAATTCCACAGATGGATCTTTAGCCAGTAGACAGTATGTTTCCTTATCTGACAATTGGCGTATGCACTCTTGTTGGTAAGCTGATAGGTCCTGGATGACAATAGCTCCGCCTTTGTCTGCCGGACGTATGATTATGTCACGGTAGGATCCCAACTTCATAAGGGCTTGATGCTCCAATTTAGATAAGTTTGGATGTTGTTGATTAGGGGTGTTACTGTACCGGGTCACAGTTTCGTCCACTAGTCTATTAAACGTTTTTAATGAAGCATTGGAAGACTGTGGATCGAACTGAGAATGACTATGAGATATGATGAAATCATTATGGGGCTCATGAATGGAGACAGGTGGCTGGTTCTGGAAATAATAATAATTTACGCGAGAATCGGTGGGAATCTAACTTCCACGTAAAATCATCGTGAAAGGTTGTGGGGACAAAGGTCAGGCCCTTGTTAAGGACTTGTGATTCATCCGCCGACAGGCTGCGGGT
Source organism: Taudactylus pleione (assembly GCA_031769625.1). NCBI lineage: Eukaryota > Metazoa > Chordata > Amphibia > Anura > Myobatrachidae > Taudactylus > Taudactylus pleione. The sequence goes on from JAUIMM010000176.1 coordinate 1,992,090, forward strand.
GGACAGATTGTAAATTAAGTTTTCTTTCGGGAGGGTTGCCCTCTTCTGCCTTTGATTTTGGTGTCCCCTATGGGTGGCCGGCCTCCCATCGTTGGTTCCTCGGAAGGGTGTGTTGGTACCTCTAAAGGGGTAACTCTAGGTTCTGGTGTCTCATCTGAGTCCCTTAAGGCGAAATCACTGTCGCTATTAGAGGTTGGAGTATCCCTCACCTGATTTTCTCTCCGTCTTCTCCAGCTAGCCCTCTGCCGGTAAGGACCCTGGGTACCTGGGCATGTCTCGGTCCCCGTGAGCCACCTGTATACACGATTTTCCTCGTAATCATTGGTTACCAAATACCGTTTGTTTTTTTTAAACTTGATAAGGTCACGTCTATAGTTGTCACATTGTTGCTGAATTTTTTGATACCATTCTCGGCTGCCTTCCTGTTCCAAAGTCACTTTGTATTGTGCTTCAAAGGCTCCAATTTTCTCTTTGGTGGATTTAAGTTCTCTGCCAGCTTCTGTAATTACCAGAAGCATGAGGTCCATGCTACATTTATTCAGAATACTGATCCACTTATGACAAAAGTCCGGGTTATATCGTTCAATAGTTGGCATATTACGAACTCTAAAACCCCTTGGGATCATTTGTTTCCTTAAAGTATTCTGACAGTGAAATTCCATGCAAGAGGTAGTCGATTTCACGTTTTTTCATTTTCAAATATGGTTGAGTTAAGTCTTCCAGACCCTGGACCCTATCATCAATAGGCCATTGATCTTTAAATAAAATCTCCTGTGCATCCTCATCAGTGTAACTATGTACACTGCCTTTCGTGAAAAAGATACCCTTGCAACCAGCCAAGTTTACTATGGCCCCTGCTGTTGATGTGTTATCCATAATGGTAAGGATAATACTGTGCGCTATTAAGCGGGATCCCACCTATTCCAAAGGTGAATCACAGTAAGTAAATACGTTCCAAGTGGTGCCCCGTCCCGAGTGGGACTAATATCCCAATATCACAGACTAGACAAGCGGACTGGCACTCGTGTGGTGAGTAGAAACAATAAATGATGGGTGCCTTCAGCAACTAGACATGCACAGAAGAACAAAAAACTGCGGCACTCCCAGCGATGGATGATAAACAAGTAATTTGTATTATGCCATCAAATGCCGACGTTTCAGGGCATAGCCCTTTTATCAAGGCGGCCCGGATACATACAAGAGACAAAATAATAACAAACACGTTATACAAAGATTCTTACCTTAAATAGGTATGGGGGATCCCTGATTTGCAGCAGACCGTTCAGCGCGCCTCCACGCCGAGGACGAAGTCCCGTCCTGATGACGTCACCAAGCCACGACCTGGTTGCCAGGAAACCTGGCAGCGTCTCCCCGGTCTGCTAAACAGACCTAGGCGCTAGGGAAAATGAAACACATAAAAGACAGAGCATAAGTTCTGCTGCCCTGAATAGATAAACAGCATAATGTAGAGCTGGCTGGCTGGTACCCTGATCACTGTGGAAGTCTATTAACTATATGAAACCCTAGGTCACAATATTTAAGCCAGCTGTAGTTTCCTTCTATCTTTTGGCTAGTTATAGCAGCTAGGAACTATTCTGAGTGTAGTTTATATGTTCCAGGCATTTTGTTTTGATTGCTAAAATATTGTGACCTAGGGTTTCATATAGTTAATAGACTTCCACAGTGATCATGGTACCAGCCAGCCAGGTCTACATTATGCTGTTTATCTATTCAGGGCAGCAGAACTTATGCTCTGTCTTTTATGTGTTTCATTTTCCCTAGCGCCTAGGTCTGTTTAGCAGACCGGGGAGACGCTGCCAGGTTTCCTGGCAACCAGGTCGTGGCTTGGTGATGTCATCAGGACGGGACTTCATCCTCGGCGTGGAGGCGCGCTGCCCGGCCTGCTGCAGATCAGGGATCCCCCATACCTATTTAAGGTAAGAATGTTTGTATAACGTGTTTGTTATTATTTTGTCTCTTGTATGTATCCGGGCCGCCTTGATAAAAGGGCTATGCCCTGAAACGTCGGCATTTGATGGCCTAATACAAATTACTTGTTTATCATCCATCGCTGGGAGTCCCGCAGTTTTTTGTTCTTCTGTGCATGTCTAGTTGCTGAAGGCACCCATCATTTATTGTTTCTACTCACCACACGAGTGCCAGTCCGCTTGTCTAGTCTGTGATATTGGGATATTAGTCCCACTCGGGACGGGGCACCACTTGGAACGTATTTACTTACTCTGATTCACCTTTGGAATAGGTGGGATCCCGCTTAATAGCGCACAGTATTATCCTTACCATTATGGATAACACATCAACAGCAGGGGCCATAGGAAACTTGGCTGGTTGCAAGGGTATCTTTTTCACGAAAGGCAGTGTACATAGTTACACTGATGAGGATGCACAGGAGATTTTATTTAAAGATCAATGGCCTATTGATGATAGGGTCCAGGGTCTGGAAGACTTAACTCAACCATATTTGAAAATGAAAAAATGTGAAATCGACTACCTCTTGCATGGAATTTCACTGTCAGAATACTTCAGAGAACAAATGATCCCAAGGGGTTTTAGAGTTCGTAATATGCCAACTATTGGACGATATAACCCGGACTTTTGTCATAAGTGGATCAGTATTCTGAATAAATGTAGCATGAACCTCATGCTTCTGGTAATTACAGAAGCTGGCAGAGAACTTAAATCCACCAAAGAGAAAATTGGAGCCTTTGAAGCACAATACAAAGTGACTTTGGAACAGGAAGGCAGCCGAGAATGGTATCAAAAAATTCAGCAACAATGTGACAACTATAGACGTGACCTTATCAAGTTTAAAAAAAACAAACGGTATTTGGTAACCAATGATTACGAGGAAAATCGTGTATACAGGTGGCTCACGGGGACCGAGACACGCCCAGGTACCCAGGGTCCTTACCGGCAGAGGGCTAGCTGGAGAAGACGGAGAGAAAATCAGGTGAGGGATACTCCAACCTCTAATAGCGACAGTGATTTCGCCTTAAGGGACTCAGATGAGACACCAGAACCTAGAGTTATCCCTTTAGAGGTACCAACACACCCTTCCGAGGAACCAACGATGGGAGGCCGGGCACCCGTAGGGGACACCAAAATCAAAGGCAGAAGAGGGCAACCCTCCCGAAAGAAAACTTAATTTACAATCTGTCTGCCCGCAGCCTGTCGGCGGATGAATCACAAGTCCTTAACAAGGGCCTGACCTTTGTCCCCACAACCTTTCACGATGATTTTACGTGGAAGTTAGATTCCCACCGATTCTCGCGTAAATTACGCCTTCAAGAATATTTCCAGAACCAGCCACCTGTCTCCATTCATGAGCCCCATAATGACTTCATCATATCTCATAGTCATTCTCAGTTTGATCCACAGTCTTCCAATGCTTCATTAAAAATGTTTAATAGACTAGTGGACGAAGCTGTGACCCGGTACAGTAACACCCCTAATCAACAACATCCAAACGTATCTAAATTGGAGCATCAAGCCCTTATGAAGTTGGGATCCTACTGTGACATAATCATACGTTCGGCAGACAAAGGTGGAGCTATTGTCATCTTGGACCTATCAGCTTACCAACAAGAGTGCATACGCCAATTGTCAGATAGGGAAACGTACTGTCTACTGGCTAAAGATCCATCTGTGGAATTTAAACAGGAACTCGATGGGATCCTTCACACTGCCGTACAACATGGGCTCATTTCGGAGAAACTCAGGAAGGCCCTTAGTCAAGATCACCCTGTAGCCCCAGTATTTTACACAGTTCCCAAGATCCATAAGGACGCAACATCTCCTCCAGGCCGGCCTATTATATAGGCCAGAAATTCTATTTACCAACCCATTTCAAAATTTCTGGACTCGATTGTACAACCTTTGGTCATGAAACAACCTACATATATCAAAGACACCACTAGCTTCCTTTTAGCACTACAGACCTTTACGGACATCCCACAGAATACAATAATGTGTGGTATGGATGTTAACAGCCTGTACACATCGATCCCGCATCAGGCAGGCTTGGACACTACGCAAAATTTCCTAATTAAGGAGCAAGTTTCAAATATTGACATTAAATTCTTCATGACATTGTTACAACTAACTTTGACCCGCAATTACTTCTTATACGATGGAAAGTTTTACCAACAACTTCGCGGTTGTGCGATGGGTAGCAACGTCGCCCCTTCTTACGCAAACATCTATATGTTTAATGAAGAATGCAAGATGTTTTTTGATGATCCTGAGTTCTTGGACGCAACACTTCTTTACTGTAGATACATAGATGACTTGTTCGTACTATGGACAGGGGGGGCTGAGCTCTTTGAGAAATTGATGACCAAAGTCAACAGCCGTGATTCTCCAATCAAGTTCACATACCAACACAGTGGCAACACCATGAATTACCTGGATGTGCAAATTACTATTAAGAATGTCCGATTACACACGGGAGTATACCATAAACCGATAGACAGAAACACGCTATTATCGGCAACAAGTTATCACCCAAAACCACTAAAACAAGGCTTACCTAAATCTCAGATGCTTAGAGTATCGAGAATTACTAGTGATCCGTCTAACATCAGCACAGAACTAGACAAAATTATCGACAGTTTTGTAATTCGAGGATATGATTTATCAATGCTCAGAAGTCAAAAAAACGAAGTGCTTAAGATCACACGGGAAGAATTGTTATATCCAACATCTAAACCCCATAGGGAAGTTATCCCTTGGAAACAACGGTTTCAAACATCCAGTCCAGCGGTCCATCGAGCTTGTCGGGCATTATGGCCAATAGTGGCAACAGACAAGGAATTACCCTGCTTAAGGAATAAAAAACCTATGGCTTGCTATACCAGAGGCCGTAACATCAGAGACATAGTAGTGCATACTGACATTACGGGATTTACAAAAGCTGAAAAATCAATAGCTCCTTTTTTACAACGTCCCCCAGGATGCTACAAGTGTCTACAATGCACTACGTGCAAGCAAATGATTACAGGGAATACCATTAAACATCCCCATAAGGACAAAAAATATCAGATACGTTTTGTCCTAAACTGTTTAACTACGTATGCCATTTATACTATCATTTGTCCCTGTGGATATTATTATATCGGCAAAACCATTCGCACCATCAGGGAATGAATGGCTTTACATAGGTCGGCGATCAAATTGGCCTACAGCAGAGGCAGTTCTGAACAACCGGTAGCCCGACATTTCTTAGAAGCAGGACATTTGCCGTCCTCCTTAAGACATATGGTCATAGACCATGAACCGATCTCCATTAGGGGTGGGAATCGGGAACATAATCTACTACGCCTGGAGGCTCGATGGATTTATCAATTGGACACAATCGCTCCTAGAGGATTGAACGAAAAGATTAACTGGAATACCATTTAACATTTAGACTTGTATATAAGGAGTAGGGAGGACTAGTCTCATTAACATTATAGCGATTGGGTGACTAGTTTGATTAAGCCAGTTGTAGTTTCCTACTATCTTTTGGCTAGTTATAGCAGCTAGGAACTATTCTGAGTGTAGTTTATATGTTCCAGGCATTTTGTTTTGATTGCTAAAATATTGTGACCTAGGGTTTCATATAGTTAATAGACTTCCACAGTGATCAGGGTACCAGCCAGCCAGGTCTACATTATGCTGTTTATCTATTCAGGGCAGCAGAACTTATGCTCTGTCTTTTATGTGTTTCATTTTCCCTAGCGCCTAGGTCTGTTTAGCAAACCGGGGAGACGCTACCAGGTTTCCTGGCAACCAGGTCGTGACTTGGTGACGTCATCAGGACGGGACTTCGTCCTCGGCGTGGAGGCGCGCTGCCCGGTCTGCTGCAGATCAGGGATCCCCCATACCTATTTAAGGTAAGAATGTTTGTATAACGTGTTTGTTATTATTTTGTCTCTTGTATGTATCCGGGCCGCCTTGATAAAAGGGCTATGCCCTGAAACTTCGGCATTTGATGGCCTAATACAAATTACTTGTTTATCATCCATCGCTGGGAGTGCCACAGTTTTTTGTTCTTCTGTGCATGTCTAGTTGCTGAAGGCACCCATCATTTATTGTTTCTACTCACCACACGAGTGCCAGTCCGCTTGTCTAGTCTATATATATATATATATATATATATATATATATATATATATATATATATATATACATATATATATATATAATGTGAGCATTTGGCTTCAGGTATCCAGGTATCAGTTTGGAATATAATGGTGAGTATACGGCCACAGACATATATTAAAATGCAGCTATTTTGTGTGCGGGCAGCTCCAGTGGCAGATTAAGATCTTGATCCTTGGTTGAAATCTAGGAATGGGCAAAGGATGACTCCTAGTTCATGCTTGTTAAGATGATAATCTAAAAACATGTACACTATGATTAAATTAAAATGTGCACACAGTTTCAACTTATACACAGTGCCCCTGCTTGTTTACATGTTTTACTATTTTATCTATCTTAAGAAATACACGTCATAGTGTAACCCTCCTACCCAGTGTTACCCTCTGTGCACTCATAGAAGTACAGGGTGTATCACTCACTATTGGCCCCAAAGTTTTTCGTATAACTTTTAAAGTAATTGACGTTCTCTAGGTGGGAAATTCAAATAAGGAACCACACTAACTGCCATCATCACTGGCAACCTCATTGGCAGTTGGTGTGGATCCTCTATTTGAATTCTGGACTGCGCTGGTGACTTGGGTGGTGAACAGCTGGCCTTTACTTCGCACATGCATGAACAGCTGGCCTGGATTCTAATGCGGAACACTTGCTATGACTTCCTCATGTTTCTCATAGACCAAGGTATGTCTGTGTCAAATTCACAAAATTACGTCTGTTACTTTAAAAGTTATAAGAAAAACATTGGTGCCAATAGCGAGTGAATTACCCTGTATAAAGACCCCATGAGGCTCCAGGCAAGATACAGATCAGCTCTGCCAAAGTACCTGCCCGGTATGTCCGTAAGTGCCTGGCACGCCCCCAAGAGTGACGAAAAGGGGACGCATCATAAAGACGCCCGCTTTTCACTGGCCACGCCCCCTTTTTGGGTGCGCACGATGTGCCATAGCTCTAGGTCCGGCGCCCTGCCTGCCGCCGGACCATGAGTGAACCCTATGTATTTGTGCTGCTGACAGCAGTGGCACAAACATCTGTCAGGGTGGAAGGTTCCTCCAGAGTAAGCAACAAAACTAATCTCACGGGTCTAAGCATCCCCAGAAACCCAATCAATAAGACTCATCTGTACAACTACATACATTGCGTTACTGCTACAACCATGCTAGTTACTGAGGAAGCCTCACACCTGTGGCAAAACACATTTGGAACAACCCTCATACAAAAAGACTATCGACACCACACATCTTGTTATTTTTTTTATTCCTACTTCTGTTTCTTATGGATTTGAACATTGTTCTAGTTACACAGAAAGAAAACACAATTCTGGTTATTGTAATAGACCTCTTACACACTGAAAGGAACATGAAGTAAGTAAGGACACCATGTTTAGCATGCAGACATGGTGTGAGCATAACTTAGGTGATATCAGCAAGCACATCAATGTGAGCAGAAATATTGGCGAAATGTATTCAAAAAAGTTTATTACTGTGTTTAACATCTCACATCCTGTTTCTCATGGAACAGCAGATCAACTTTACACTCTGCACTATGGAATATTATTGGAAGTTACATTTATTACTAAATTTGACAGCAAAAACATGTAGACCATGTATGTAAAAAGACATCACATCACTGAAAAACGGAATCACTCCAACGGATTAAGGGGCCTATTCATCAACACTAAAATAACGTTTTTAAGGACATTTTCCTTAATTACCGTTATTTTAGTATTCATGAAGACACTTAACACATATCACTGATATCTCCTGGTTAAGTCCGCCTGCATTAATTTCCACACTCTCCATACATTAGTAATGGGATATGGAAATTATGCTATTCATCAAATTCCTAAAATTATGTATTTTCGGAATTTGAAAGAGTTACTATCCGCCACTGTGAGGTGGTGAAAAGGTGACACTTACCTGTGTCAGCGTGGGCAGGTCCTCCTCTGCTCCCTCTGGCGCTCCCTGGTCTCTCCTCTGGCCCCGGCTGCTGTTCTGACACGTGCTCTCCAGGCAGAACAAAACATTTTTTTTTCTAAACTGTACTGTATTCTGCCTGGAGAACACAGTGTCAGAACAGCAGACGGAGTCAGAGGTGGCTGCAGCAGGCAGGTAAGTCGGGGAGGGGGGATAGGTGAGCGGAGGGGGGAGGTGGAGGGCCGAGGGGGACACACAGAATTACCGCAGCTGTAGGCAGTGCTGCGCATGCGTTGCTTTTATGGAAGTAACAACGCATGTGCGGCACTGATTACAGCTGGGATAAGGTAGAGTAGATAGGGAAAATTGTTTCCTGAAAAGCTGTCATCGCAGAAATGACAGCTTCTCGAAATAGATATTTATGGGGAGGAGGAATAATGAATTCCTCAGGTAATTAGGCAGAACTCCATGCAAGTTCTAAACCTAATTACCTCCAGGGAAATTTTAGTTATGATGAATAGGCCCCTAAGAATTAAGCTCAAAGAAAGCTCAAAAGCATTTACAGAAATAATAGTACCTGTCGTCTCTTATAAGTGAACTACCAGTTAGATGTAAAAGTGTATCTGAGTTACTCCTTTTCCGTAGCATATACAGAGAAACTGCATTCTAACATGTGCTACTGTGCTGCATATGCACCCTGTGGAACTGTAACTGTGCAGACCAATCATCTCTTCAGCTTCCTTTTGGTCTGTGGGGTGACATCTCTGTCTGGCAGACATCTTATGTTTATTGACATAAAAGTCTCATGTATCGCCACAAAAATGCTGTTTTTGATGAATAGGCCCCAAATTGTTAAAGTTAAAATTAAGCCTGATAGGTTACTGGTAAATTTGTTGTAATACATAGCAAGAAGTATCACAAAGATCAGCCAGTGATATTTCTGACTGGAACCCACTGGCTATAATTGAGAGATTCTTAATATGGGCACAAATACATTCTAGATATGGGAAATAGGGACTCTTCTCCATATCTTATACTGTTTAGAGTTTGGACTGGATGAAACTTTCATATACATCAACTGCCTTTATGTATGTGACCTTTAATGTACGTGACCTTTAATGTATGTGACTGAGCTCAACTGTACACTGTAGCTGCTTCTGACATCACAGTTACTGCTGACATCACACTACTACTTGTACAGCTACTGAAACCCATGTATCTCTATTTTCAGAAACTCCAAACTGCGCAGTCACATCTTGTAATTCTGCGAGTTTGTTTTATTCTCTAAAAGCCCTATTGTTGTCTTCTGACATAATATGGAAACTATTAAGAAAAAAAAACCTGCAGACAAAGCAGGAAGACTGAGAAATCAAGTAAAGCAGAGCTATCTATACTTTGTAATGGAACTGGCTGGCGGAGGAGATCTGTTCAATTTCATGAATGAGACCTCAGAGCTGGGCCTCACCACAACAATATTTATAGCTGCTGAACTGGTTTGCGGATTGCAATTTATGAATTCAAGAGTAATAATTCATCGGGACATAAAATTGGATAACATTTTGCTGACTACTGAGGGTCATGTCAAGATCACCGACTTTGGTTTGGCCCTATTGAATGCATATGGAGAAATAGATGCCACAGGATTTTTGAGACCATTCAATTTGTGTGCCCCATATGGGGTGAAACTTATCACAATGTGCCAATGAAAGCAGATATTATACCATAAGACAAAGACCTGCACTAACGTAAACAGAAAAATCTGAAGTTCTAAAAACATCTTTTCCTGCTACGTGTGCTGCCTGCCCCGACCTCTACTATGTCCCTCGAGATGCACTGACTGCCGCCTGCCCCGACCTCTGCTATGTCCCTGGAGATGCACTGACTGCCAACTGCCCCGACCTCTGCTATGTCCCAGGAGATGCCCTGTCTGCCACTTGACTGACATCGATTACATCCCTGGAAATGCTCTGTAAGCCACCTGACTGGACCTTGGCTACATCCCTGGAGATGCATGCTATGCTGCCTGCCCAAACTTGGCTACATCCCTGGAGATGAACTGTCTGCAACCTGCCTTGACCACGGCTACATCATAGGAGATGACCTGTCTGCAGCCTGCCCTGACCTTAGCTACCTCCCAGGAGATGCACTGTCTGCCACCTGCCCTGACATTGGCTACGTCCCTGGAGATGCACTGTCTGCCACCTGTCCCAACCTCTGCTATGTCCCAGGAGATGCACTGCCTGCCACCTGACTGACATTGATTACATCCCTGAAAATGGTCTGTCTGCCACCTGACCGGACCTCAGCTACATCCCAGGAGATGCACTCGCTGCCGCCTTCACCAACCTCGACTACATCCCTGGAGACGAACTGTCTGCCGCCTGCCTCGACCTCGGCTATGTCACTGGAGATGCACTACACATCAGTATGCCCAACACATAAATATGCCGCACAGCAGTGTCTCTAATTCATTAAGTATACAATAACACATGTAAATATATGTACTCATATTTACCTCAGACCAGGTTGATGAAGAGGCAGTCAGAGTCTGTGGATTCAGCAGGAAGTGTGACATCCAAGCCCAGGTGCCCAGTCTCTCAGTACAGGAGGCAGAGTGGCACAAACCTCCTCCAATATAATCCAGAGCTCAGCATGGCACTCTGAAAGGGGACAGGGCATATTCTTCCATCTGCTAAAACACCCTTGTGTAAACACTGCCCATCCTGTCTGTAAATCTATTAAATATTATTGTATATAACACTCACACGAGAATGCACGGGCTTAGCCGCATTAAGCAGCTTCTCCCATGCTAAGTGCTGGGCACTTGGACCAGCCCCAAAGCCCTACTTAATGCAGATTTCTGCTCAAACCTCAGGTGGGTGTGAGCAGAAATCTGTGATAAGTGCGGGGCTGATCATTCAAAACAATTGAATAGCTCTAGAGGAGAGCTAAATTCCAACAAACAATTGAATCACACCAAATATGTCCATTCACCTCCACCCCCATTTACTCTCAGCAACACATTCACCCATCCTGCCTGCACTCAATTTCCCACACACAGTGTTAGCTAACCTATTCCTGTCCAGTAACCCATTAATCAATCCCCCACATGAGCACGCATTAACCCATCTCTTCCCAATTCATTATCAATCCACCCTCCTAGCACCCATTAGCACATTAATTCACCCTATCGGCTCACAATAGCTCCCCTCTAACAGCACCCAGTAATACACTGACTTAGCACTTATTAACTCCACCCCACCCACCACTCAATAACCCATTCATTGGTCAATTTCCACAACCCAGTGCCCATTAACATATTCACCCCCATACACACACCACACCACACACATATACACATCCATACATACTGTCGAAGTCAAATAATTGGTTATGATCGTTTATAATTATTATCTGACGATCTAGTCGTTTATGGGCTGATAAAGAGTAAATCGGACGCTACTCTGTGTCGGAAGCATGCCGATGCACACAAATTCATATATATTTATATATATATATGTCATTCAAGGTTTAGTCAAGTGTGTGAGAAGTAGGAGTATGTCTGTGACAAGTAATTAAAAATACACAAAGATACTGTGAGTGTTTGCATATATATTGAGAAGCTCTGCATACAGATATAGTATGTCTGTGGCAGTTGAAGTGTAACACAGACACTGATATGCTCAGAGGAAGTGTTCTGAATGTAGAGTTAGAAACAATTGTCAGAAGTTTGATCATCATTAGCAATTGTATGCCTTGTGTCCAATGCTTATGTGGTTAAGAAGTACTGACAATTGTATTCTAAATAAGCATAAGAAAGCCTTTGTTAAAGTTATCAGACTTCTATGGCCAAGGCTTGCCCCACCTGTGAGCAGGACAAATTTAATTTTATATGACCTTTTGTAATTAGATTCAGATGGATATAATATCAAAAATACCAGTTACTGGATAAAGCTATATATATATAGTAATATATGTATATATATATATATATATATTAATATATATATATATATATATTTTTTTTTAATCCATGACACAAACACTAATGCACATTTGCACACACATGCATACACATAGACAATTGCATATGTATCCACAATGCGATCACATAGACGCTCTTATGCTTATGCACATACCCACGAACATACCCTGTAACTATTTTAATATGAAGAAGTACAATGCACACTGATGAATTCCTGTAAATATCTCACATTCATTTATGCAAGCACACATATAAAAGGTTCCATAGCATTGAGCGTAATAATAGAGGTTTTACTTAGTTAATCATTATGGTGTAAATGTACATACAGTCAGGTCCATAAATATTGTGACATTGACAGAATTTTCAGATTTTGGCCTCTATTCACCACCACAATGGTTTTGAAATGAAACAAACAAGATGTGCTTTAACTGCAGACGTTCAGATTTAATTTGAGGGTAATTACATCCAAATCGGGTGAACGTTGTAGGAATTACAACAGTTTCAATATGTGCCTCCCACTTTTTAAGGGGCCAAAAGTAATGGGACTATCAACTCAAAAGCTATTTCATGGACAGGTGTGGGCTATTCCCTCATTATTTCATTATCAATTAAGCAGGTAAAAGGTCTGGAGTTGATTCTAGGTGTGACATTTGCATTTGGAAGCAGTTGCTGTCAACTCTCAATATGAGATCCAAAGAGCTGTCACTATCAGTGAAGCAAGCCATCATTAGGCTGAAAAATGAAAACAATCCCATCAGAGAGATAGCAAAAACATTAGGTGTGGCCAAATCAACTGTTTGGAACAGTCTTAAAAAGAAAGAATGCACCGGAGAGCTCAGCAACACCAAAAGACCCGGAAGACCACGGAAAACAACTGTGGTGGATGACAAAAATAATTATTTCCCTGGTGAAGAAAAACCCCTTCACAACAGTTGGCCAAATCAAGAACACTCTCCAGGAGGTAGATGTATATGTGTCAAAGTCAACAGTCAAGAGAAGACTTCACAAGAGTGAATATAGAGGGTTCACCACAAGATGCAAACCATTGGTGAGCCACAAAAATAGGAAGACCAGATTAGAGTTTGCCAAACAACATCTAAAAAAGCCATTACAGGTCTGGAACAACATCCTATTGACAGATGAGACAAAGATCAACTTGTACCAGAGTGATGCGAAGAGAAGAGAAGGAAAGGAACTGCTCATGATCCAAAACATACCACCTCATCATTGAAGCATGGTGGTGGTAGTGTCATGGCATGGGCATGTATGACTGCCAATGGAACTGGTTCCCTTGTATTTATTGATGATGTGACTGCTGACAAAAGCAGCAGAATGAATTCTGAAGTGTTTCGGGCAATATTATATGCTCATATTCAGTCAAATGCTTCAGAACTCATTGGACAGCGCTTCACAGTGCAGATGGACAATGACCCGAAGCATACTGCAAAAGCAACCAAAGAGTTTTTTAAGGCTAAAAAGTGGAATGTTATGCAATGGCCAAGTCAATCCCCTGACCTGAATCCGATTGAGCATGCATTTCACTTGATGAAGACATAACTGAAGGGAAAATGCCCCAATAACAAGCAGGAACTGAAGACATTTGCAGTAGAGGCCTGGCAGAGCATCACCAGGGATGAAACCCAGCGTCTGGTGATGTCTATGCGTTCCAGACTTCAGGCTGTAATTGCCTGCAAAGGATTTGCAACAAAGTATTAAAAAGTGAAAGTTATATTTAGGATTGTTTAGTTTGTCCCATTACTTTTGGCCCCTTAAAAAGTGGGAGGCACATATAGAAACCGTTGTAATTCCTACACTGTTCACCTGATTTGGATGTAATTACCCTCAAATTAAATCTGAAAGTCTGCAGTTAGATCACATCTTGTTTGTTTCATTTCAAAGCCATTGTGGTGGTGAATAGAGGACAAAATCTGAAAATTCTGTCAATGTCCCAATATTTATGTACCTGACTGTATATGATATGCAAGGTATAGAACTTAGTAGACATGTCATGTTTGGTATCATACTGACACCCTGTTTAATTCCAGATATCTGAATCTATCGGCGAAGGAGTTGCATATTGCGTTCGGTGGTTATGGATTATAGGGAAGTATTGGTTAGAATATGTACTTTGTATGTAGTGTTATCTCGTCTGGAGGGATGGACCATACACCTGTTGTCACCATATGAACTGTTTTATGACCTGCATCATAATGACAGAATGACAAGAACAAGAACCAAAGGAATTATGCCAGCTCATTCCTATTGTGTTGTCCACTATATATTCAAGCGCTCTCAGTCCTGTAGTCAGCCATCTTCTTTCTTTCTTATGATGGAGGCTTCACGTTTGATGCCGGGATCTGGATTCAGAGTGTTGGCGTAAGTATTGGCTGTACCTTTTGTATTTAATTGTCTTTGCGCTTATTGTGATAGATCAAAGCGTGTAAATTTATTTTTATGCAATAAGAACTTTTTGTGCTTTGGAACCACAATCCAAGTCTGGATAGCAATTATTTCATGTTTAGCGATATTGGGGTATTCACAGATGGGGGCTCATAGTTTTGGAGGTCACACATACATATACACACATACACACATTATACATATAGACATACATATACACACACATACACACCTCCCAACATTTTAGACCGGCATAGAGGGACAGTTGTGCGTGCCGTAGACACGCGCCCAAAGTTCGGGGCATGGCCTATCAGCAAGGGGCATGATATCGCTGGAAATGCAGCGCTCATGAGCCACGCCCCCATGTTAATCATGCTGGGGGCTTGCCCAGTGCTCCAGGACCTGCTGGACAGGCCCCCAGTCTCTAAATAGCCGGCACTGTGTATATGGATGACGCACACATGCACGCGTCATCCAGTCACCACTGCTCAGCTATGCAGAGCAGATGTGTTAGTTGGTCCTCCCCAACTTCCCCCCAGCCGCAGGACACTGCAGCCCGTGGGTGGGGCAGCAGGACAGAACCTCTAAAACGGGACTGTCCCGCTGAAATCAGGACAGTTGGGATTTATGCACATATACATATTCACACACATATACATACACACACAGTTATACAGATACACACACATACACTCATTATTCATACACACACACACGTCAATTGATTCTCCTCACCATGAAGACATTAAAGAAATAACTTACCAGGGTTTATCTAGCAGCAGCTCTTCATCTGGTTGCGCAGTTTGTAACTGACTAAGGAGGACCCGAGTGAAGAAGATGACTGGAGTAGCGGGAAGGGGTGGCCACCACACTGCCTGCATGCTGCACAGCTCTAAGCACTGATCTCACTGCCAGATGACAGGTGAGAGTGCAAGTACAGTAGAGATGGGTAGATCGATTCCCTGTATGGAGTTGAGCCACATGGAGTGTCTCGAGACAGTGTGTCGGGACATGGCTCTTTAAAGCTGTAGGAAGCAGAGGTGCCAGCGACTCTGAGTGAGTCGCTGACAGCTCCGCCCCCCGCAGTGCAGGTCATGCTTCTGCACCAACAGTGCACAGCACACCCCCCAAGCCCTGGCAGTAGCAGCGCGACTCCGAGTGAGTCGCTGACAGCTCCGCCCCCTACATGGCTGATCTGACCTGAGCACACTTTTGCACTGACTCAGTGCAGAAGTATGATCAGGTTGGATCCGCAGTGTAGGTGGCGGAGCTGCCACTGACTCACACTGACAGAGTGGCTAAAGAGGTGGGTGTCTCAACACACCAAACTTCGAGTGACTCGAATCATTCGAACATCTGAATGATTTGAATCATTGTGTTGAGACACTCACTCAGTAGCCATCTCTAAAGTGCAGTGCTGCGACCGGCAGAGGCAGTGTCTGGGAGTACGGCTGCTGGCAGTCTGTGACAGATAAAAGGTTTGGTACTTGTGTACTTTACAGACTAATTGCAGAGAGAACCCAAATGTCCTACACTCATTATTATTATTATTATTATTATTATTATTATTATCAATCATGGTAATGTCTAAATCCCCTTCACGGAGAGGACCCTGACGTCATCAGCCAGTGTCCAGCATCATTCCCAGTGTCCAGCGTCATTCCCTACCATCCAAGTGGGCATAGAGGGGGGATATAACCTTGTGGCGAGCTTGAAGCATGGTGAGCGCTGCGAGCCTGCGAGGGGACAACTTTCTTTTTTATGTGGGGTCAACTTTCGGTACTTGTGTACGTAAAGTACACAAGTAAAATTTAAAACATTCATTGGGTTCTCTCTGCAATGAGTCTGTAAAGTACACAAGTACCAAAGGTTTTCTTGTCAAAGCCGTCAGTATCCTGTGGACCTATTTTCAATAGGGGCCTGGAGCTGCCCCTCCACCCGCCCCATTGTTAATCCGCCACTACTTATTAAATTAGCATGAGTGGGCTACACCATGGGCGTATTTATAATGGGTGCATGGAGGCCCGCACCGCACACCCTGCACCCATAAAACTTTCCTCTCCAGAGTCCCACGTCGGCTACGGTATCTGCGCCTGTAAAAATGGCTGGAAAATGGCTGCTGCGGCCATTTTCCCGGTGATCTGTGCATGCGCTATAGACTCTGGGCACACTTTAGTGCTCAGAGTCTATAGGTGCGGTGCTGGGCGCGCACCACTCAGTGTGCAGCCAGCTGCCGGATGGAGAGGAGGGGGCCCATGTTGGGGACTGCACACGGGCCCCCTCCTCTCTAGAAATGCCCCTAGCTGCAGCTGTTGTAAAACCACAATAAAGCTGGGAAATCAACAGAGGTCATCTCTACTCTAGTTACAGGCAGTGAGGTGAGAGTAATTCTTGCTGCATTTAGAAGCAGATGTTACATAACGTGGAGACTGGGGCTTTGAATTCTAACTATACAACTTCTCTAATGCCTTCCATCTTGGAGACAATCTCATTCACAGACTATTCCATCTTGGAGACAATCTCTTGCAGACTATGGGCCTCATTTACTAAAGAGTTTTATCAATAATCATCTGTGATATTGTTGTAGTTTGTAAATAAAATGTAAGATTTTTATGGGATTGAAACCACCTTGTGCCATCCCATAAAAATAACATTAAAATAATACCCCATATGCAAGCCTAAAATTAATTTTAAAATCAGAGTATGATAGCATGTTGTTTGCTATCAAAGGGTAGACTATCGAAGCTGGTTTAGTGGCTGAGACAGAATCAGTGTAAAATTAGCTTGGAGCAACACCATCTTGCGAATGGCAACCAGGCTCCATCTTATGTTGTGAAATAAAAGATTATTTGGTATCTAAGGTTTAGTACATGATAAGCAAACAGTGTTTGGTGTTGTACTGATCAACTCTTTCTCAACAGCTTTCCGGTATCATCGGTGAGAAGATCGCAACCTGCATTCTCAACTTATGAACAGTAGAGAGTTAAAACACTAAAATGTACTTTGTAAAATTAACAGCTTAGATTTGCATGCAGGGGGAATAGAGGAGACAATAGGCTGTCGGAGGCTGACCTGTGTCCATTTGAATCAACCTGTTAAATATCCTGTAACAGATGCACCCGCACTTTGAACCAATAAAACCATGCCAAACTTTTCTATTGTATTGCTTATCCCTGTAAGGGTATAAATGTGCTTACAGACTCCAATCTGGAGTCTTCATGCTGATGCTGTTGATGGAAGTTTCTTATGGATGCCGGTAACTGGTCCCAGTGCGCGTGCGTATGTATAACTGTACCTTGGGTCTGTATAATTTCTTTGCGCTAAATTGTCTTTAGATCACAGCATGTAACCTACTGTTTTTATGTTGAATAATATACTTTGTGCTTTGGAAACACATTTTCAAGGTCTGAAGGCATTTATTTACTGTATGACTGCGTACGCAAATAGCGTAAATTTTAAAAGGTATAGGCAGGTTTTAGAAGGTATAGGCAGGAGCGTATAGAGGTTTAAATTCAGTATCCTTAATAGCTAAGAGATAAAAAATATCTATAGGTACTGCAAAGACCCAAGTTTACATTTAAACAGAATAAATGCAAGCATCCATACCAAATACATTTAAACAGAATAAATGCAAGCATCCATACCAAATACATTTAAACAGAATAAATGCAAGCATCCATACCAAAAGTCAGCCTGACAGCAGCCTGCTGTGGGCACACCAACCTGCTGGCTCCTTCACCCTGGTGTACTCTACCACTACACATCTACCACATTTATGTAGTCTAAAGATCTGCATGTAGCTCAAGAGCACAGTTTAATTTCTACTGGAATAGGTACAGTACTGTATTACTAGCCACATGCATATAGGGGTCTGTTGCCCCAAGAAGTAAAGACAATAAGATCAAAGCGGTGCTTGGCTTATGCCTTAGCCAAATAAAGGAAATTTAAATAAAATACAATTTTAGAATAAACGAATGTAAAACTGTAAATATAGATATCAAAAAATATTCCCTTATACAATCAGTAACAATATTTAAAGACTGGTCTTGTGATAATCAGCAGAAAAAGATTTATTGTGTCATTTTGTAAAATTTAGCAATGAGTTATTACGATAAATAATCTAAATAACTAGATATATAAAAAGTAGTTCATATAAAATACATTGGGCTCTATTTATTAAAATTATGTTTACTAAAATAAAGTGAAAAGGGGTGTTTTCACACCCTTTTCACATTATTTTAGTTTCACCTAAAGTTACTAAGGGGCAATTGGAGTAGAATTTTTAAAATTCTACTCCAACTCCTAAGTATCACTTATTTTTAGAAAGCAGATCACATTTCCCATAATTGTAATGGGAAATGTGATCTGGCCAAAGTTACTAAAAATAAAATGTGAAAAAATACCGGGGGAAGCCCTGTGATAATAACACCACCTGGAGGTGGCATTATCCAGGGTCTTCCCCGGTTAACGGACTCCTGCTCCGCTCTGACGGGGAGAGCAGAGCCCGGAGCCGGCCCCAGTGATCAGCTGTGTGGTCTAAACAGACCACACACTGATACACTGTAAAAAAAAGTAAAAAAAAAAGCAAGTAAAAAAAAATACAAACTTACCTGACTCCAGGGACCGGTGATCGGGGCTCTGGTGATGTCCTCTCTCAGGTCAGCTGGTTTCTGATGCTGCACTGGTTCCCGAGTTGTCATCTGACAGGGTCCCAGTGCGGTATGGGATGTCACCTGACTGGAGGACATGGAGGACATAACCGGAGGCCCGATAACTGCAGGTAAGTGTAATTAAGTGAGAGGGGAGGTCGTGTGGGGGGCCCGCATTCGCAGGGGCGGGGCTTAGCGATGGGGCGGGGCTTAGCACCGGGGGTAGCAGCGGCGGCCGGTTGGCACATGCGCGGGGCACTTGTCACAGTATTTTTGGGCGAAAAATACAGTGACTAGTGTGCGGAGGTGATTCGCAGGGACAGAGCTTTCTCGCAAGCTCTGTCCCTGCAAGGGATTTGTAGTAAATCCCTGTGATATTGCCTGAATTCGCAATGCGAATTCAGTTGATAATATCACACTACTACAATCCGCATTGGTAATGTAGATTGTAAATAGAGCCCATAGACACATACTGTACATAGATCTGCGTCAACAGCTAGTGAATGGGCAGAAGATTAAACCACTTATATTAGGACCATCCCATTAGCAGTCAATCAATACAGGTCTCCCAAACTGATCTCACAGTCGTGCATAATTTGTTGTACTGCTGTTTATGGTCCTGTTGCACAGGTTGGCAGAATACAGGAAAATGGGCCCTGTGTGAAACAGGGTAGTAAATCTGATTCACAGTCAAAGAAACTGCTGCCTGACAAGTCTCTTCTGGAATGGCAATTTTATCAGAGGCATATGTGACTAATAGTTTAAGTGGAATTTATTGTTTTTTACATAGTGATTTTATATTGATATATAGAAAAGAATTTATTGCAGTTTTATATCTGACTTTTCTATTATTTATTTTATTTTGTTTTATTTTATTTTGGTTAAGGCACAAGCCAAGCGCTACTTTCATCATTTTACATTATCCCTCACAAGCAGCAGCCAATCGCTTTTCATCCACACTAACTTCAGTATAACACTTTACTACTTTCTCTGATACAGTTCTCCATAAAGCTCTTTATCACTCCCATCATTTTCCCACCTTTTACCATGCACCCGTTCTCATCCATCTCATTTCTCACACCATGTATGATGTTAAATAAGAATCTTGTACCTTTTTATCCTGCTGCATCCTCTTCACATTCATTTGATACATAATATCATGCTCTCTCTTATCTTACATCTATTTTACCTCATTCCTACCGTGTTTCCCCGATAATAAGACCTAACCCGAAAATAAGCCCTACCCCTACTTTTGAAACCCGGTCCAAAATAATCCCTACCCCGAAAATAAGCCCTACCTAAATCCCCATTTTGTCCGGTCCTACACTAAAATGCCCCCAGCTCTGCCCCCCGCATGAAATGGATGGGGGGAAAGGAGGCCCGGCCACCGCTGCTACCGCCCGCCGACCCGGTCCCTTACTAAATGATAGAGCTGGAGGAGGCTGCTCGGGCCGCTCCTCCACCAGCTTACAGTGAGATACGGTAGTCAGACTCCAAAACAAGCTTTATTGAAAGTGAGCATGACGTCATGACGTCACAGCGCGACTCTGAAGGGCAAGGTCGACGTCGGAGGAGCCGCAGATCAAGAGCTGTGGAGGAGGGTAAAGGTAAGTGGGGAGATGGCGCACATTCAGACTGCATTCAACAGGGAGGGGGAGATTAAAAAAAAGACAGGAGCCGGGGGCCAGGGGGGGGGGGCACAGGCTGCATTCAACAACGGGGAAGGGCAAGGGCTGCATTCAACAACGTCAATGTTAATTACAATAAGCCCTACCCCGAAAATAAGCCCTATGGAGGTTTTTTGAGCAAATAAAAATATAAGACAGTGTCTTATTATCGGGGAAACACGGTAGTAGCCTTTATTTCTTTTCTTCCCTACACCCCAATCTGAGATCTCCCTTAACTTGTACAAACCATTCAACCATTTATTCATCCATTCATACTGTGGGCCTGATTCAGACCTTCCATGATCCTCTGCCATAAATACTTTTAGAAACACACTTTATACTGTACATACGTGATATGTGACTGTCATTTGCTCAAATCGTTCAGTACACATGGTATTTATTTTATGCCCACAAGTGAAGAGTCAGTGAACAATTACCTATATCATTAATCTTACACTCACTCACACCCTACCGCACCCTTGTCAGTCACACAATTAGGATCACTAACAATCATACGTGAAATATTACCCAACCAAAATATCAAAACAATGCAACACTCTTTTTGCACAAATTAAGGATCACCAGAAGTGACAAAGTACACATGTAGGGACAGGAACTCCAATGGGTGCCGTCCCTGCAATGTGTTGGAAGTAAAGTGATCGCTAATATGATCACTTTACATTCAGGTTCAAGACCTGGCCGCACTGGTACATGCAGTCTACAGACCATGTATGTATCAGCTGAGGGAGCCGGGGAGTGATTTGAAGATGGTGTTAACTACTGCCAGTACTGGCCCCAGGTCTACTTGCACCCTGTGCGAGAATCTTTGGAGCGCACCGCCACCCCCAATCCAACTATGGGTCAGATTCGATTATCCGTGATGCTTACCGTGAGCTATTGAATTTGCTAATGCGCATTGGCCCAGTCCATACAGACTTGTTCAAAAGTCTGCAGTACAGCCTAAAGGGTAAATTTACTAAGATTCGAGTTTGATCAAGATTGCAATCTCGGGTGAGTTTAGGTATGTTTTTCATCTCGCAAATTTACTAAAGACAAACTCATGTGAGTTTGGGAGAGAGTTTTCATTGAAAAACTCGGGTGAGATTGCAAACTCGAATCAACTCACCATTGGCCCATCTATGAAAGATGCAACTCGGGAATTTACCACGAATCAAGATTACAATCTCGGGTGAGAATGTAGCAAACTCCCAGAGAAATTGAACTTTCAAATAAACCACCTCCTGAGCTGTGAGTTTTGCAGAAACATACACAGATCAGTGTTATTTGTGTATGTTTCTCATGTGTACCTAATTTAAACTGTTGTATTTTACAGTGGAACTACAGGTGCCAGCATGCCTGCCCTTTGGCACTTGTGGAACTACAAGTGCCAGCAGGCGGCCGGCACTTGTACCTCCACTGTAAAATAAATAGTTAAAAAAAGACAGTACACACACACTATACCTTAGTGTCTGACAGACTCTCATTGGCAGCTAATTAAAACAAACACACTGCTGCCGGCGCTGGCGGCTGTGTGTTTGTCAGTCACTGTGTAGTGCTGACCATACTCCGTCCAGTCAGCGGTACATGAGCGGTTCAGCTGTGTCACAGAGAACAGACTGCCCGCGGCCCGCATGGTGCTGCGGCCCGGGGGGCACATGGCATCCTGCCCCACGGCCCAGCCCGCCTCTGCCTGGCAGGCTGTCCGCTTAGACAGCTGCCGGGTACTCAGCGGGCGGAGCCTCTAGACACCTTCGGCGCCTGGAGCTTGCGCTCCACTGGAACCACCCTCCCTATGCCCCTGCATGTAGGAAAAACCCTGCAGGTGCGAGATTTTTGGTAAAGTCGAACCTAATTGGATATGCCTTTAAAAGGAGATTT
This sequence comes from Taudactylus pleione, assembly GCA_031769625.1. NCBI lineage: Eukaryota > Metazoa > Chordata > Amphibia > Anura > Myobatrachidae > Taudactylus > Taudactylus pleione. Next base: position 2,014,741 of record JAUIMM010000176.1, read on the forward strand.
CCTAGACAGTGTAAGTATTATACAAAGGCACTGTCAGCAGTATTTATTTATTGGCTTGAGAATAGCAAGATAACTGTGACAACATACAGTATAGGACAAAGACAGTTTTGTTCTGTCTTAGCTGTTCGTACAAGTCCATGCATACTCAGATCTACCTTCTTAGGCTACGAAGGGCTACAGCCATCTTGAGATGCCAGTAGCCAATCTCTGGAATGCTTTGCATTACAAAAATTGGTAGATATGGTGGCATTGCATCCCCCATAGAAACCTATGAGGGATACAGCTGCCAGAGGGAATGGAGGGATCGCAGCAGGTATTGGAGATATCTGCTGCGGCCCCTCTCTGATACATCTGGGGAAAACTTAATATTTGTAGTGAACCCCTAAAAACGTGTGTTTTCAGGGATTAAGCCGCAAATATACATGATAAATGGGCCAGGGAATCCCTCGTCATTTTCTTAAAGGTAGGGGTGAAGCTAGACTTTGTCACCTAGCTTCACTAATCTCCATGCCCCTCCCTATCCCGTCTCAGTAGATAGTAGTCATTTTTTAAATATATGACTGCCTTATAATACAGATAGCATTAGTGACCACCATATAATGCAGACAGCATTAGTGACCACTGTATAATGCAGTGACCACCACATATGCAGACAGCATTAATGACCACCGTATAATACAGACAGCTTTAGTGTCTGCCATAACTGCCATATACAGATGCGTCCTTATACATTGAAGCTTCAGTCATCAGATCTCAAATGTTTTGTGTTGCATATCATGATCAGGCACCATTTCACATAGGAGAGCGGAGGGAGAGGGTGTGGGACTGAGAGCTGGAGCACTGAATAAAAATGCCATTAGCACGCCATCAGGGTGCTATTAAGACCAGTAGGAGTCAGTAGGAGTGCAAATAGTTTTTTAATTAGTGTCTGAAGTAGGTGCCTGGTGGAAAGGGACAGGGTGACTCATTATCAATGTGTTTGTTTAATTAGACACACACACTGACTGACCACTCACACACTGCAGTGCAAACAAATAGGCTACTGTCTGTGTGTGGTGTTGATTTATTATTTTTTCTTAATGTGAACCCGCACCTTTTTTTTCCCCTAGGAAACCTATCACTGCAAAATACTATTTTATATATATAGAAGAATACAGGGCCACATATCTACCACTCACAGTAGACTAGAATGAGAGGAAAAATCACCACTCCTTACTGGGCTAGATAGAAATGTTCCACAAGGACACATTCATGTCCCTGTCAAGATTATGGCCAATTGCCCTACTTCAAAGGGACGGTGCCTCATACAATCCTACAATTAGAAGATTCCCACTGAAAAGCAGTGGCTGCCCGCCAAACAGCAACAACAGCATATAAAAGCAAACACAAAGCAAGCACACAACATGCAGCCACAAACAAAGGGAGAGGGCAGGGAAATCCAGGAAAAAAGAGGAAGTTCCCTCCACTAGACTACCTAAACGAATCCTGTAAATCCCACTCAAATTGCTACTTATTGGCTGTTATTTCAAACACAAACTGTCAATCAATGTAATTAATTAATTAAACATAACCCTTAGTACCTAAAATTGTATCCTCTCTCTTATGCGCTGCATTTATGTATTCTTGAGCTTATTTAAAAGCACTAGTTCACCTAAAGATTTGTAGTAGTTGCATAATGCAATGTTTTGGATTGTTAGATATATAAATAGCATCTTCCAAAGTAGGAGCACAAGAATAGGGAGATGGTCAGATGCGGTTATTGTTTTACAGTATATGAGTAAATGCGTGAACCCACTATCCAGTGGGTGACAGGACCAATGTGCAGTTTGGTCACTTTGTGATGAATTGAGCCTGAAAGTAAATTTTAAAGATAATTAGTGCTCAAGGGCCAATAGTGGTGACCTACGGTCACCTTCCCACCGCATAAAGTACACAATAATAAAATACTTTCAACCAATGTTATTGTTGTTTTCAGGCCATACACACTGCAATATGTAACTAATTACCAATTTCTTGAAGACCGTGATATCACAGTGCATGTAGCCATCTTTTATTTCTATCAATAGTTTGAGATATTTTTATCATAAAGAAAATCAGCAGGGAACCCAGATAATAACTGAGCCTAGGTTTCTAAAGTTCCACCTTTCATCGTTTAAAAGTTTTTGATTACCACAAACAGCATTAGGCCGTTCAATAATATCTGCTAAAAGTGTGAATTTTGGAAATAAAGAGGTATTAATCTAGAATTATACATAAGGAAAATGGAGGCATTTTATAATAGCTAAAACATATATGATCATATTGTTACAAATATATTTGATGTAAGAACTATACAAATATATACCATATTCAATGACAAAGTCCATATTTAAGATGTAAAAAAGTATCTTTTTGTAACTTTTTTAGTTGTTGCAAACTTTTATTTAATTATTTATTTTTTTCACATTTTACATTTTACATTTCCTTCAGACAGGATAATTCCACAAAATTTTAATGTGCCATTTATTCAATAAAAAAAAAGAAAAGTGACTACATAAGGTGTTTTCTTAGATAAGTGACATGTTAGTGTTGTGATAACTAAAACATACCCCCTGTTTATTTATAACATAAAAAGTGGCTGAAGTGGTGGGAAAAATGACAAATGGTATAATGTTATGGAATATGGAGTACAAAGCGAAGAATTATAGTAAAACAAGGTTAACTTTTCATTCCTCCTCTTTTATAGAATGTTCTATTTAGACTATTATTTTTATTGTTATTATTACAGGTTGAGTCTCCCATATCCAAAATGTTTGGGACCAGGGGTATTTTGGATATCAGAATATTCCGTATTTTGGAATAATTGCATATCATAATGAAATATCTTGGGAATGGGACCCCAATATACACACAGAATGCATTTATGTGTTATATACACCTTATACACACAGCCTGCAGGTAATTTTATACAATATTTTCAATAATATTGTGGCTCAAGCAAAGTTTGTGTACATACATGAAATTCATATCTGTTTCATATACACCTTATACACAGAGCTTGAAGGTAATTTTATACAATATTTTTAATAATTTGTGCCTTAGACAAAGTTTGTGTACATTGAACCATCAAAAATCAAAGGTTTCATTATCTCAGTCATGCCATAATAATTCCGTATTTCGGAATATTCCGTATTTCGGACTATTTGGATATGGGAGACTCAACCTGTATTATTATTATTATTATTATTATTATTATTATTATTATCCATATGGTTCCACAAGGGTTCTGCAATGCCGTACAAAGTACAAAAACATAAACAGTGTGAACAAAAACATGAATGAAAGTGACATACAATACAGAACATTGCATCAGCAGTCATAATGCTTAAATAGGCAGCAGGGCAGCAGAATCCAAAGGTTGGGTGCCGTTGTAGGCAGTGTGGAGGATATGGTGGTGAGCGAGGGAAGGAAAAGCATATGAGAGAAGAGGGCCCTGCTCTTGAGAGCTTACAGACTAAAGGGGAGGTGGCAGACAGACAGGTGACACAGGTGAAAGACAGTGAACAAGGAGCATAGAGTAGTGGTTTGGAATGAGAACTGGAAGGCTTTGATCGCATTAGCGACCACTTTACTTTCACTTCCCGGTGGCCAGCGAGCTACTGTGGGTACCTCTCACGGTACTTTTTGCGATATGTAGCCTATATGCTACAATGGCTAATGCTATCTTAAGATGGCTTTAGTTACCAGAGCAAAATTTGGTAAATTTGGCATGAAAGCAGGGGGCTACTTTTACTTACAAATCCCAATATCTGCTGTAGTCCCCTGTAGATACTTTCAAATAATAATAGATAAATAGACCCCTTTACATATTAATGGCTGCATTAAAGGACTGGAGACAAAATGAGACTGAGGGGGTCATTCAGACCCTCTCGCGAGCGCAGGACGCTCGCAAGCGGGTCGATGGTGCCCTACTGCGCATGCGCACAAAGGAGGGAGCTCCGTCGTGCGCATGCACGAGACCCGGCTAGCGACGGGATAGCCGTCGCTCCGGGTCTCGCACCAAAGGGGTGTGCTGCCGGGGGCATGGCTGCCAGACGGAGGCATTCCCATGGGAACGCCTACCATCTGAAGCCGGCCCCACAGACATCACTAGTGATGTCAGTGGGAGTGATTTTGGCTCTGATAGAGCCAAAATCACTCCAGGGCTTGCGGCAGCGAGACCCTACCGCAGGGTCTCCATCGCAAGCCCGATGGTCATGATGGTCTTGACCATCGCGACCATCATCATGGACGCTCGCTATAGCTGTGGGTGGTCACCCACAGCTATGCGAGCGTCCAAGAGGCCGCTCCATTTTCATGGAGGAGGGCCCTGATTCAGAGCGAGCGCTCTGGTCAGAGCGTCCAGCTCTGAATCAGGCCCTGAAACCCAAAACAGTAAATTAGTTTGGAATTATCTTTGTTAATCAGTACCTTCAAGTCAAAATATGACTGGCTACCATTTCTCTTGGGTGAATGCTTAGAAGATTTTTTCTACAAAACACACATATGTATATCTATTTGACTGCAACAATTTTATTTGTAGCTTATTTAAGTAGAAAACCCCATCTATGTTATTTTCTGTGCCAGTTCTGCAGAAATAGCACATAGTTCAAGCTAAAATTCAAGCTAAGTATGTGTTGGATGCAAACTAACCCCAAATCTCCACATATGGAGTATATTCAATACTGAGTCCTAACTAACGGAAATATAAATTACAATATAAATATTCCATGATTTGAATTGCAAATCTTTCTGACCAGCCAATGCCAAACCCATTTTAGTAGCAACTTATTCTTCAGTACTCTTAGTACTGTATTCTGCAAATCTGTTACTTTAAGCTACTACTGTGGTTCTACAAAGGCTATTGAAAAACACAGTGGTACTAAGCGTAAGTACTCAACGTCTGTAAATACCAACCTCTGCACAACAGTGTAAGGCAGTTAATACTGTTAATAAACAGATGACTGGAATATTAATATCTATAAGAACATTATTTAAGAATAAGGTTGCAAGATAAACCAGAATAATCTAAATGATATAAATTAGTTAACGATAATGCCTTTGAACCTCTATATAGTCCTGCCTATACCTTCTAATATCCTGCCTATAAACCTCTAAGGATGACGCTAATTTGCGTACGCAGTCGTACAGTAAATAAAGACTCCAGACCTAGATCCTATGGTTCCAAAGCACAAAGTATTATTCAAGTAAAAGTACATCAGTTACACACTATGATCCTCATATAATCTTAGCGCAAAGAGATTATACAGACCCAAGTACAATTATACATACGCAGCGCTCTCTGGTCCACATGTTAGGCATCAGCAAGAAACCCCTCGTCAATCAGCATTCAGCACAAAGACTAGGAACCCAGGGTCAGAGCACACATATTTATACCCTCCAGGAATAAACAACACAATAGAGAAGTTTGTTGCTAATTAGGGATGTGCAGGCTCGGATAGGTTCGAGTTTGCACGTGGAGTTCGGATTTTTCCCTCCAAAAAAACAGAACTCAGAAAGAGGCAAAACGTCATCTTACATGGACGAACATCATCATTCCTGGACTTTTGTCCAGGAATGATGATGTTCGTCCATGTAAGATGATGTGTGTGCATGAAGCTAATATTCAGCGTTTTCATACAGGGTCTTATGCATTCGCTAATATGCGACTAGTTAACAGCGCAATTGTGCGTATTAATGTGTGTATGAGAACACCTAGCAGTGTGGAATGCTGAGCATTATAGTTCCATGACTTGCTGATGCCCCAGCAGCCCCCACCCTTTTCAGGCTCCAAAATACTGGTCTTTGTTCTCCCAGGGCCTGTGTAGATGCAAATTAGCACAGCTACAAGACCCAAACCTCAGATAACACCCTTGGCTTTGAAGGTATTTTATTGTAGGAAGCCTGCTAATGTAAGGTGCTACAAACGACCCTCTTGCTGTATTCGAGCAGGGCCACCTGGAGTGGGAGTAGACGTTATGTCCATGAAGCTTGTCTTCACAGGCTAGTTGTCACGTGGCCATTTGCTCTGTTTAGCTAATGCAATCCAATTTTGACATACTGTACAGCCATTTCTGAAATATATCTTTTAGGGGAATTATAATAATATACACACTTTATCCAGAGCACCCAAACTACGTCAAGTCATGAAATGGGCTTTTGATGAATCGCCGTAACTTATGGTGATTGTCACAGATGCAATCGCATGATGCTAATAGTAATATCGCCACATGTACTAAAGTGTGAGTTTATCTAAAATGGCGCTTAGGCGGCCATTCGCAAAATGGCGTCTCTGCGATCCACTTTTAAACTGATCTCTTCTCAGCCAATTATCCAGCTTCGACAGAGTGCCAATTGCCTTGGTCCATAATATATAGGGTCAGCTACTTTATTCTCAATATCATATTCAGATGTTGGTAACCTGATAATTTGTTCAGTTTACTGCTAATAATATAAGTTTACTGAATTGAGATACAATTGTGGTAACAATTAATTGATACATCCACCTTTAATGCAAGTGCATTCATCAATGAGAGGGAACACCCTCATCTCAAAAAATAAGGCATTATTTACCTACAATATTATAACATCTAAAATTGAAAGCAAGACAACCCCAGAAATTAAAATATGTTTATTTCACAACTTTGCAAATTGCATTACTTCATGCTATCTTTAATGTGAATTATTGCTTTTAATATTTCACTGGTATGGTACACAATTTTAATTAATGAAATAAAGGTTATATTTTATTTAACAACTCCTATAGTGTGCCTAACATAGAGAAAATCTTTTTCTTTATTTTTCTTTCTTTCTATAACCACACTTAGGCCCTCATTTAGGGCCACTCGCTATTTGCGGTCGTTCGTTCTAAAACAAGGGGTGGCTATTCAAACGAACCGTTCGCTCTTTGCGGTCTGTTCACTCAAACAACACTTGCGGTCGTTTTTTGAAAAAATACGCCCCCTGGCCGCTCGCAACCTACTTCATGTCCGCTCTTTATTAGATTAATCGAGTACATCGACCAGGGTATGAACTGCTCGCTATTCTTGGGGTTGGTTTTTGCTACCACAATTTTGCGAGCAGTTCTAGCTATAAAATAACCCAGTGACGTGGTCAATGGCGCTGCTGTTTTAATTATGCACACCCATAAAACGCCCGTTTTGACCTTTAAGCACGCCTGTGATCGGATCTCCACTCCCCGTTTTCGAGCACCTTCCCCTGTTACCACCCACATATGCCTACTCCTGTCACTCAAATTATCAGGTGTTCGCTATTTTGCGAGCACATGAATTTTGACCGCACTGACTGGTTCGCGCATGCGTATAACGATCCGTACGCATGCGCAGTTGGGCAAACATCGCTCGGAACGAACGAGCGGCCGCTTACGAGCGGCTCTGAATCAGGCCCTTAATGTCTTTGGCAGCACCCCCGCATGAACAAGACATATTATATGTCATAAGTAATAATTTGGGGTTACATATACATTTTTAGAGACGCCTACTAATGCAGAAGTTCTCCCAGTATCCCCTTCCCCCATTTACATAAAAACTACTGTGGTTCTACCTGTGAAGCACACAAGACCTCTGAACTGACAATATATCAGCCTTTAGTTTCTTTTATTTGTATGAAATATTTAGTGGAATATACACCAGTTTTTCTACAGAGTGATTTATAAAGATTTGAAAGGTGAACATTTGCCAGTAGATGTTATATTTTCACATTTTGTCTTTCAATTCAGAGCCTCATGAAAGGTTTCTTCTACAAGCTTGACCACATAAATAAATATCCCTATATCTCTTCTGGGCCTTGCAAAATCATGCTGTGAAAATCCATCTTGTTCAAACAGTAAGAGAACAAATAACTCAAACAGTGCATTTAAAATGGACATGATACCTTGGCATGTGCTATATGCAATAATATAACTTTTTGTAATCATGGCCTGCAAAGCTCAAGTCTATATAAACCTTAGATGACCTATGTGTTGGTGCTCCATAGGTAAGTCATGTTCCCAGTAAAGACTTCATTATCTATTCAGAAAATGATACAAACCTTTTTGCACTGACTATCAAATAAACCGTACTATTAATGTAAGAAAACATGGCTTGTCAGATTACCTGCCTGGTTATACTAATGGTAAGATGTTACCAAAATTACAATCCTGAAATAATTAGTCAAAGAATGACAAACGGACACAATTTATACACGATAAAATAATGAATAGTTGCAATAAAATTATATATACAGTATTTAGCTTCGATTGATGAGGTTGGTACCCATACAATTATTCCTTTTTTTACACAATTGGGACCCTAACAACAGCAAGCCACCAAAGGTTGAATCATGAGTCCTGTAACCTGGAAGAGAAGAATAGCATGGTTTTTGTTCACTGAATAGCGAAAGCCAAAGAAGGTCTTCAAAGTATAATCTTTGCATTTGTCTTTGCTTCCATAAGAATCAATGAGTATTTAATTTGAAATTTTCACAGTATATCATACTGTTACATTATGATTTTATATATTTGTTTTTCCTTCCAGTCACTTTTACTTATATTATTTATTATTATTGCTTATTAAGTTATTTATATAGCGCACACATATTATGCAGCGCTTTGCAGAGAGTATCTGGTCATTCACATTTCAGTCCTTGTCCTAGTGGAGCTTATAATCTATGGGCCTGATTCAGCCTGGATCGCAGTTGCTAAAACGCATGCAATCGGCCAATTGTTTTGTTCTGTGCATGCGTATGCATCGCAGTGCGCATGCACGAACCGTCTATTGCGATCGGGACAGCAATCGCAGTGACTACTGTGGGTGATGACAGGGGGGAGGTCAGGAAAAAGCAGGCGTGCCAGTGCGTTTGAACGCCATTGCATGAGCATGCATAAATTGGCCATTGCGATAGGATATGCAGCTCGAGCTACCACTGCGTGCAATTAAGCACGCAATTTGTAAGTAAGGTCAGGGCTGCTGTAATTCTCGATGGTACTAGATGGTACCGATTATTTTGCTATTCAGCTAAGTACTACAGATGTGCGTAAGGGGATGTGGGCGTCCTTATGTTAGGCTACGACGGCATTGCGATTGCAAACATTAGCATATATTTGTTGTGGATCTGCGTATGATTACAGAGCTGCGATCGCAATAGCAATCCTTACTGAATCAGGCCCTATATTCCCAATCACATGTACCCACATACACACTAGGGTTAATTTTTGTCTGGATCCAAATAACTTCCAGTATTTTTGGAATGTGGGAGGAGTCCATGCAAGCACAAGGAGAATATACAGACTCCACACAGTTAGGGCCATGGTGGGAATCAAACCCAAGACTTCAGTGCCTATAAATGAATCTGCTCATGGATGTGTGTGGCAAAAATGCAGTGAGTACATTTTTCAACGGGTCAGTGTATAGCTGGTTGGATTTTTCACTGCTACAGTTTGGTACAATGATTTACTTTTAGCAGTGCAAGATTGTTGTTTGAACTGGCAGGGGTGGAAATTCTACATATATTATGGTACACCACATTCACATATTGCTGCAAGGAATTTAATGAAAATATAGATTCATATTTTTTTATGTCAACCAGTCATTCTATGTTTATAAATTTCTACTTTATCTGAAAAAGTGTATTAGGATAGCACATAATTCTGAGTTTCTATAGATGTAGAGGCACATGAAATCACAGAATTGCTAAAAATTATAAGTAGTTTTGAGAAAGAACACTACAAGTAAAATAGAGACAAATAACCAGTAAAAAACAATATTGCAAAGGGTAAATAGTTTTAAAATACACTACCTTAGAGCTTTGTAAGATGGCGGCACATAAAAGTTCACTCTGGAGAAACAAGGAGCAGGATCTCATCTGCACACCTGAGGAAGTCTTGTACTTACAAAACGCTATTTCATGCAAATGGTGTCATCAAACCCCAAGAGTACCTACTTCACTGAGGAAGCAGGTGGCCTCCGGAGGCCTAACCCATTGTGTTGGAAGGCCAAGAGAGCCCTCCATGATGTAGGAGTCTCCTGGCCTTTCGGCAGAGTATGGAAGTGTAGATGATAAATTGACTTAATCATCAAATCATTGAATCAGGTTTTCAAATGAGATTTAATTTAAAAAAAACCCACAGATATTGAAGGCAATTAAAGCCTAAACCATAGTCATTGTCTCTCTATTAAGACATTCATAGACCTCACTGGACCCTCTCCTGAAATCTCCGAGCTCACCTTCCTTCTCAAGGTCTATACTCAATTGTACTCAATTGTGTGAGCCCACACCTGGGTAGTACATAGTTGTGGTCACACACCATTTTTATCTTGTGTGGGATAATTCTGAACTCCAAGGTTTTCACAAGTGACTGACAAGTGCCATCTAGCCTGTAGCAAACACACATCACTCTCACTAGCTTGCAACCTCTGGTGTGAGAAACTTTAGGATGAGACCATTCATGCTTTATGTCCCTCTTCTATTGCTTGACCAATGACTTTCCAACTTTCAAGACAATTTTTTTGCATCTTCTGCTCTCATTTTCCATGTTTCACTATCCTTTTGTCTAAGCCTTGAAAATGTTGTATGTTTGTAGCTTGTTGTCAAATGCTGGACCAGTTGTCTGGCTGTCACTTACCACACCCAGCTTGACGCCACATTGTGATGTTTTTACAGACCATCTTCCTCTATATGTCCTCAGACACAATGTCATACTTAGATTATTCTTCTTCCGAGATTTCTGAACTTCCAACATAATCAATTTGATTATGCATTTCTTGGCAATTTGTTTGTAACAATAGGTTCACACTGTTTCCCAGGACTTGCCATCTTATCCTGTAGAAGATCATACAACTCATTTTGTAGCTCAGCATGCTGACTTCTCTTATTTCTTTCATCTGTTTTGTCTACCCCAGCAGCTCAAACAGGTTCTCAACAACTTGCGCAAGTTTCTGTTCAAGCTCCTGGACTGGATTTCATATAAAGTATTAGCACTACCTCATCCTTAGAGTTGACTAATTCTCCCATCTCCTCATACAGGTGCTTATTATGTCTTTCTAATTCAGCATTAAGCTTCTATGCCTCCTAAAGAGGGCAAACCAAGACCAGAGCTTTAGTTTCTTTATCGCAAGCCTCTGCTTCTGCTCTGTTATGCCCTTCTGTTTATTTGGTGTAAAGAGTCTTCTCCTACCAGGTAATCACTCCAACTCTTTCTTCTTCTCTTCTATTGTCTTTTATTGAAACTTGAAGACATTCAGTATGGCTTCTTGCAATTTTGGAGGATCTAAAGGGTCTTTTTTTATATTTTTATCTCAGCATCTTTTACCTACTCAGCTTAAGTCTGTAACGAGTTTTGGCATTTCTCAGTTTCCTTAATGAATTCTTGGAGAGTATCTACTAAGTGTACAACGTTGTGTCAGATGCCTTCCTCTAATTTACAATTTGCAAGTCTTGCTGGGAAGGGTTTGATTAAAGGGTCTCTTCCTTTTAATATCAGATGTTTATGGGCCACTTTCTCCTGTGTTCCCTCTGATTTGTTATAATGTCCCTTTATACAATGTATTTGTTCCTGAACAACCTAAAGTTTTTGGTTCAAAACAATAACTTATTGTGCTATCTCTGCTAAGGGAAGACTTACAAGGAATGACAGCTACCTCGTTTTCTTATTGGGTCTGGTGCTCTTTTAGCTAGTGTGAGGGTTTTCTTTTTCTGGCTCCGTCCCTGACCTGATCCACCATTATCTTCATGATTTGCATTCACACAGTGCAGAGGTTTTAGCAAAGTGTCGCTGCTGCATCATTCATACCAATGTGTTTGCTGCAGAATAGGTGAGCTGTGATTAGCCCCACTTTTACTCATGCTATTATTTATTCATGTGTAGATACCCTGTGAAGCTGTTGTACATTTCTCAAATTCACCCACATCATGTACAGGCTACAACCAAATATCACTTATGCAATTTAATAGCCTGTTCCATCAAGAGTACTGTACACATTATAAATTGGCTTATTAGTAAGTTAAGGTTTCTAGAATATATCTAAACTGTCTGGGTGGCATGAAGTGGCTAATGAGGGCACAGTGGTGGTGGGTATGGCCCTTGTCTTACCTCAGGTGTTTATATAATGTAACAAACTTAAAGATGTGTTGAATTTGCCAGAAGCATCCTTCATGTTGCAAGTAATTCTGGTCAAACACATTTAAACTGGCTCTGCTATCATAGTCATCAAGTCACTAATAAACAAATGATGCATTATACATTGCCTTTGGGTATGTAAATGATGGTGCCCTATTGCTGGGAAAGCACCACTTTATATGATGGCTAAAATTTGCAATCCAGACCCAGCAGATTTTTAACACTTTTCAAATATTTGATTTCCATGTAACGCAGCAAAGTGCAAGCGAACAGTTTTGGAAATGCAAATAAAATAAATGGCACTTTCCTAGTGAGTAAAAACCAGCCTATGTATGCTAAAAAAAGGGGGACATCTATAGTCCCTAACAAAATAATGGTACCAAGAATTATTAATTAGATACAATGGTGCTCAATTAAAATAAATACATTAACCATACTTCCCTTGTATTCTTTTTGAAGTATTTCACGTCTTCAGTCTCGAGGGTGTGGTACATATGTAGAATAGAGAAAATACACAAAACTCCTCGTGTAATACATTAATGACAGAAGTATAATCGGAATCGCTATATTATACCGCTGGACGTCAGCCCGGCGGATGAAATACCGACGCCGGAAGGCCGGCATATGGAGATCTCGACAGGTTAAGTATAAAGTCTAACCCTAACCCTTCTTTAGGGGTGCCTAACCTTACCCCTAGTGCCTAACCTTAACCTCTTCCAAGGGGTGCCTAAACCTAACCCCCCCTCCCCACAGCCTAAACCTAACCCTCCCCGGGGTGGGGTACCTACCCCTAACCTCCTCCCGGGGGTGCATGTCCATAACCCCCCCTTCCCCTAGCCTAACCCACCCGGGAGAGTGCCTAACCCTAAGTCCCCCCGAGTAGACCCTAAACCTAACCCTCTCCCCCCACGGCTATCCGCTACGTACGCCTGGCTTACCTACGATCGATATGCCAGGTGTCGGGATTTCGGCATGGGTATTTCAGTATTTAGACACCTATCATTAGTCCCATGCCAGGATTTCACTGCCGGGAAGCCAGGGCGTCGGCATCTCAACCGCCAGCTTCCTGACTACATATCGTATAATCATCACAATAAAAACAACATGTAAGTCTTTTTTTTTAAATATGATGTATGAAGGTTAATGGGAAAGTCCCCTCACCATAGCACTCACAAGGAATGTGAAGAACAAAGCATATGAAATTGGTCTATCTTTAATTCACACCTTCCCATCACTACTGGTGTATAATGTTGGGGATTCCCCCTCAGCAGAGGAAGTAATATAGGCACATCAGGTGGGTCTTTATCCTGTTTGATTGATGGAGATTTCTCCTCTTGCACAACCCATTGAACTATATGTGCAGTGGGTATCTTGATAGTTACTGTTCATTTTATCCTTGTGGGGGAGATGTACTAAGCCTTGGAAAGAGATAAAGTAGCAACCAATCAGCTCCTAACTGTAATTTTACAGGCTGTGTTTGAAAAATGACAGTATGGAGCTGTTTGGTTGGTAGTTTATCTGTCTCCACTGTATCTCTCTCCAAAGCTTAGTACATTTACCTGTATGTGTCTTATTTCCTTGTATTGCTTATCGCACATTGGGCCTGATTCAGAGCCGTTCGCTATTTGCGGTCGTTCGTTCGTTCAAAAACAAGGGGTGGCTATTCAAATGATCCGTTCGCAAATTGCAGTCTGTTCACACCTCTAAGTCTGAACGAGCGAGCAAAACATACGCTCGTTTATTTGATAAAAACGCCCCCTGGCCGCACGCACCATACGTCATGTCCGCTATTTATTAGATTAATCGAGTACATCGTACAGCGTATGAACTGCTCGCTATTCTTGTGGTTGGTGTTTTCAACCGCTATTTTGCGAGCAGTTCTGAGTTAAAAAAAACCAAGTGACGTGGTCAATGACGCTGCTGTATTAATTATGCACTCCCTTAAAACGCCCGTTTTGACCTTTAAGCACGCCTGCGTTCGGATCTCCACTCCCCGTTTTCAAGCACCTTCCCCTGTTACCACCCACATACGCCTCATTCTGTCACTCAAAATAGCAGGCCCTCGCTATATTGCGTACCAACGATTTTCGGCCTCACTGACTGGTTCGCGCATGCGTACTAAAAACCGTATGCATGCGCAGATGTGCGAACATCGCTCGGAACGAGCGTACTGCCGCTAGCAAGTGGCTCTGAATGAGGGCCATTGTCGCCAATTTAGTGTGCCCAACATGCCTGCTTTGCCGGCTACTCTTTTATATATTGTGTTGAATAAATAATGCATGATTCTGATGATTTTGCAAGGATCACGCCCAGTATTTTTATCTTCCCTATAATGTGTCATCAATTCCAGGCATTGCCTATTCTGGCCAGTGAAATCCTATGTAGTGCACCTAAAATGGCTGCCTCACCTGGATCCTTGTGGGTAGGATACATAATCCTTGGAATTGATGACCCAAAATGGCTGCCTCTACTTTGTATTATGTTCATGGTTTCTGGATTTTTTGAAGATTTAAACCTCAGTATTATATTCATACTGTGTATTAAGGGCCTGATTCAGAGCCGGTCGCAATTTGCGCTCGCTCGTCCAGAAAATAGGGGTGGCTATTCAAATGAACCGTTCGCTGTTTGAGGTCTGTTCATGCCTCTAGGTCTGAACGAGCGAACAAAACTTGCGGTCGTTTTTGGGAATCTACGCCCCCTGGCCGCTCGCATCCTACGTCATGTCCGCTATTTATTAGATTAATCGAGTACATTGAACAGGGTATGAGCTGCTCGCTATTCTTGTGGTTGGTTTTTGCTACCACAATTTTGCGAGCAGTTCTGGATAAAAAAAAACCAGTGACGTGGTCAATGACGCTGCTGTTTTAATTATGCACACCCATAAAACGCCCGTTTTGACCTTTAAGCACGCCTGCGAACGGATCTCCACTCCCCGTTTTCAAGCACCTTCCCCTGTTACCACCCACATACACCTCATCCTGTCACTCAAATTATCAGGCATTCGCTATTTTGCGAGCACATGAATTTCGGCCGCACTGACTGGTTCGCGCATGCGTATAACGATCCATACGCATGCGCAGTTGGGCAAACAGCGCTCGGAGCGAACGAGCGGCCGCTTACGAGCGGCTCGGAATCAGGCCCTAAGTGCCTTGAGTCCTGTTGTAGAAAGATGCTATTTAAATAAAATTATTATTATTTTCTTATTTATTTTAAAGAAATGAAGAAATGTCTCACTTGAAATAAACTTTGATGTTCTCTCATTGTTAGAGATCATCTGAAAGTGTCGGGCAAACAATTGATATTTTGTGATGTGTGGTGAGGTCAATGGCTGGGGAGGCACACATGGAGATGGGTCTGAGTGCTGGGAGCCTGTCTCACCCCCTACACACTGCAACTCTCCCCTCACTACACTAAGCTTCAGTGTCCATTGATTTTCCTACCTGTATCACTATGTCTTCTCTTGCTGCTGCTGACTGAGGTCCAATCTCTAAACACTGCATTGCACTTCCTGGTCACATGACACATCAAAGGTGTCCATCAGTGCTCAAGGCACATCCCCCATACACAGAGGCATGCCTCTATTAGCTCTCTTTCTGTGCAGCTTACTACCTGTGGTGTGGTCCCACCACCAGCTCTGCAAGCAGTGTCTGACTATACAGAAGCGAGGCTGAGCTGTTTCTGCCTCATTTCTCATCTCCCAGCAGTCCCAGAGAGCTCCACAGAGCTGGTGAGTGTTATCTATAAAAATGATTACAATAAACAAAGAAGTTATAAATATCTTCTATGTATTATTCTAATAATTTTTATATCAAATCTCAGGAGTGTGACAGGGGAGGCTCTGCCTCCCCTGCATATCCTAACTGCACATCCCTAGTTGGGAGATATGTAATCAGATTCTCCCAGTGCACTCTATTTTTTTTCTTATAGCGTTTACCCACAGTACCAGATGCTGCTTGTTATGTGTAAACATTTATCTAAGTTTTAAAGTATTGGTATGTTAAATTAGGAAAACTGCTTCCATTGCACATTAGTCTCCTTAAAATAATTGTACAACTCTAAAATAATTGTGCAGCTCTGAGTTTACAAATTTGTTTAATTAAAAACAAAAACAAGCACACACAATGACAAAATTGTAACCACATCCTTTTTATTGCAAAACATTTGTTACATAAAGTCCTGAAATTTCTATAGCGTTATTACTCATTTCTAAACACACAACCTAAAAGTGCATTGTGAATTCAGTAAACCATTTAAAAGTCATTTATCTGTAAAATGATTCAATATTTACACAGTAATTCCATGAAGCAATTTACAGCTTGCCTCAGTCATTTCTCTTAACATATATAGAGCAATATAATACACATGGCACGGGCTGCTCTGTGGAGTAACTGCGTATGTACATTACATGTAAGTAATCAACACAACAAACAGCTAGAAATTATTGTCAGTGGATGCCTTTAAGATGTCCTATTTTTTCCCTTTTCCTTAAAAGCTATTGATCATCATAATATGTATAAATAACAACCTAATTATAGTCTATGAAATAGTATTGCAAACACTGTCCCAGACAGCAGTAGCAGCAAAGGTTCTCCTCGTCTATGGCCTGGAGAGCAAGTCACACACACACATACCTTGCAGCACTACTTCATATTCAAAGTCTCAGTACATTGTTACTAATCACATACTGAAAGTTGATTGGCTCACTCACTGCGCATCCTGTTCAATTGTTTGTTGATATTTTATAGGGGTAGGATCACAAAATAACATTTCTAGAAAAAATATAATAGTAATGGAAGTACTTTGAGTTTCTTTGTTTCCTAAGAGGTTGTGAACAGCTTCTGATATGAGGACATATTACGCTATATCTTTTTCTGATATAAACAATTTGTTAACTACTCTTAGGCAGTATTACAGCAGATAATGCAGAGGATTACATGATACTCAGAATATATGCAAATGTGGGTGAAAATACTGTGGTTGTATATGAAATTCATAACGCGTATATCATTGATATTCATTGTGTATAATGTTTTTAATATCAGTGCTACAACAGGGCTATTTAGCTGCCTATGTACAGAGATCCCAATGCATTCCCATTTTGCCTGTCACACATATGGTTCCCATTTTGAGATTGCAGAAAGTCACAATACAGACTGTGCTCTCATTGATGAATATTTTGCAGCCAGCAACATATGACACAACTCTGTGTTACCTCTTCGGGGTGATGCTACTCTGCAGCTGACAAAAGTAGATTTAACTACTTCAGTTGTTAACATTTTGAAATAGTCTCCATGGACACTTTGCTCCTGAGGCAGCGCATGCAAAAATAACACATGTGATATCCCAAAGGTGGATATTGGGGCACTTCAATGCAAAGCATTACAAGGTTATATAGTTCTATTACAATCAGGCCGTGCTGGGCCCGGGGGTAAAAGGGGCATGGCCTAATCGAGGGAGGTGTGGCCATGCCCTCTTAGGTAAAAAAGCCCAGCGCATAAACAGTGGGGGGCGCAATCACCTTGATCGCTCTCCCCACAGGCATAGGAGACTGCTGTGGCTACAATTGTGCATGTGCTGGGCTGCTGTGATGTAAGAGGGGGGAGCGGTGCCGGACCCGGGCCCCCACCGGGTCCCTCCAGCAAGCCTGGGTAAGTTAATTAATACCTGCTCCCCCCCCTCTCGGCGCCCCTGATTACAATTAGCTTTATTTGCATTTGAAATACTATAAGTTTATTGTAACACCCATAGTATAAGAACAGATGGCATGGAATATGAATTGTATTCAACATACAGAAAATATACATTTTCTTGTGCAGTTTGTTTTTCAGGACAGTTCTCAGCTGTTCACAGGGTTTATTACACGAGCTGAAGTACTTTCGCCTCTTCCACAGAAGTGAATGGTACCTATTACGAGCATTTGTGGTCGGCTATAAAACAGCTCATGTGGCCTAGGAATAAGCTCACCAAGAAAACAAAAAGAATCATACAAATTCTCACTGTTTTTTGCAACATGGGGTGAGCGATCTACAGTCCTTTACCTGTAAGTCTATAAACAGGATACATTCCGGAGTGTAAGAGAGGTAAAGTCTAATTCCAAGAACTGGAATAATGAACTTCTGATTTTGGCAAGATAAAAATAATTAAAATCTAGAACATCAGCGAAGTGCTGTTTTTATAAGAAAAAAATAAGTGACTCTAAAAGAAAAAGTTATATATTTATAATTTACTGTATTATATCAAGTTACTTATAAGATTATATACTTTCCATAAGGTAAGGTAACTCTAATAAAAAAAGTTTTTTGCAAGTAAAAGAAAACATTTTTTTTTTCATCTGCATGAATATTTTGAATGCACATAGGAGGGAATTCAATTATCCCCAATAAATTATTGGGGGTGAAAAAGGGAAGAAGCCTCGGGCTTTATCACCCGAGGTTATTCAATTAGCCTCCTTTTTTTAGCCGATTGCTGTGTTAACACCTATTAAATGAACGTGTTAACGGGTGTTAACAGTGGTTATCGGGCGTTAACACACAGAATCCCTGTAAAGTACACGGATTTGTGTGTTAACTAGTTGTTATCACCCAATAACTGTCTAGATTACTTTTTTGGCCTCAGTAGATCCGAAAAGAAATCCCCGGTAAGCGAGGCTAATTCAATAAGGGCCAGATTTCAATTAGCACCTATTAACTTAACAGGGAAGACTGAATTTCCCCCATAGTTGTTTTCCTATTATAGAGAAGCAACATGTACATTATTCGTGTACATTTGTTAGAAGTTGTGAGTAATTTGTACTCATTTTTCATTCAGCAACATAGGCCCTCATTCAGAGCCGTACACTCTGAGCAGAGCGCACGCTCTGAATGAGGGCCGGGCTCCATTTTCATGGAGCGTCCTCCTGGACGCTCGTATAGCTGTGGGTCACCACCCACAGGCTATACGAGCGTGCATTGTGATGGCCGCGATGGTCGAGACCATCGCGACCATCGAATTTGCGAGCCGGAGCCTGCGGTTGAGGTTTTCAACCGCAAGCTCCGGAGTGATTTTGGCTCTATCAGAGCCAAAATCACTCCCACTGACATCACTAGTGATGTCAGTGGGCCGGCTTCTGATGGGAGGCGTTCCCGTGGAAACGCCCCCGTCAGGGAGGCACGCCCCTGGCACGCCCACCAAAGGGGGCGTGCTGTCAATCAACATTGACAGCACGCCCCCATTGATCGGACACAACGAGCGAAGGACTTTCCTTCGCTCGTCGCGTCTGGCGCATGCGCACGACGGAGCTCCCTCCGTCGTGCGCATGCTCAGTCCATAACATCGACCCACTTGCGAGCGGACAGCCGCTCGCGAGTAGGTCTGAATCAGGCCCATAGTTCTGAATGAAATATATCTGAAGGATGTATGGTAGTAGCATGACTTTTGAGTTGTTTGGCAGAATAAAAAATGGAATTAGGTGAAAGAAGCATTTTAATATTACAGGTATTATACATTATTTAAAATACTTAAGCAATACAATTAAAAGTAGCTTCCTTTATCTGCAGAAGTGCTTGCTGGCTATAAAACAAATAGCTGACTATGTATGTGGGTGTAAGTCTATTAGCTCTAAAGCATACACATCTTACACTTCCTGTGTTAACCAGGTTTTAATTGTTACAATCCTACGAACATAGAAGTACTGTAGGTAGTAAGAGATCGAAATGTATATGTATAGATGAAATGTTGAATGAGTGCTTAATATGTTAATCTACCCATTACCTTATCTACACAGAACACATGATTTTAAAACTCTGAAATTATATTTTTTGAAATGTTTACATTTTATTAATAAATGTCACTTTATACATCAGTTTCTGTATTAAGTGATTCAAATGTAAGATTGAAGCCTTCATTAGGCAAGCATATCCACTAGCCTGTGTTTACTAGCTTTTTTAAACTATGGTTTGCTAGCATGTACATAGGGGGTGTCTGAACCCATTCTTGCTACCATATCTACATGCATTTGTACACTATGTAGACAAAATTGTTTGGACACTGACAGCAAATAGATTAACGAGATTGTATTGACATCAGTACTTTGTAGGTCCACCACGTGCAGTGATTACTGCAGACACCCTTCTTGGCAAACTGTCCATGAGTCCCTGGACAACAGCAGGCGGTATGTTTTGCCATTCCACCATATGTACAGTGACTAACTGTGACACTGAAGAAGGTCGAGTTGGCCTAGAATGCACCCGTCGCTCCAATTCATCCCACAGGTTCTCAATGGGGTTAAGAACTGGACTCTGAGCTGGCCAGTCCATCCGGGTTACCGAATTTTCTGTATTCCAGTCCTGCGTCGCCCTGGAAACATGACAGGTGGCATTTTAGTCCTGATAAAAATATTTGTTGTTATCGTAGAACTGCAAGTAGATGGGGCTCCCTACGAAGTGTTCTTGCCGAAATCGCCACATTAGTGGCCATTTGGAACTCGTGTGCAATGGTATGTATACTATGCATTTTGCTTGCATGGGGGTGTCCAATCAATTTTGTTTACAGTTTACATAGTGTACTTGTAGTTGGGAGAACTGCATCTATGTGACAAGTGACATAATAGTCTTTCGGACTAACTTCATTATTTTTTGCTCAGCACAAGTTCCTCCCATTGACTGCCCTGAATGCAAGAAGTGATGAACCACATCAAATGTAGATGAATTTGACTTGTGGAATAACTGGTTTGATCTTCCTTTATTCAAATGCAAATGGATTGTTGACCCTTAGGGGTATTGGTCAACAGCTTAGTGTATGAATTCATAAAGCAAAGATCTTGGTTTTATCACAGGCTTAATGTGTTGTCATCTCATCCAGTGCACATATATCTTAACAGGCACTCAGTACTAGGGAACAAATAACACACACTAATTCAAACCCTTTGCATGTAATGGCCGGCGACAACTGCACTTCTGGTAAGGCTCTGTGTTACATATGGCACTTGACAAGAAATGTTTTAAAAAGTTGTAAAAGTATTTTTTGACATTTTCATCAACCTGCATATATTCACATATTCACCCAAGATTATTATGAAAATAAATATTTTAAATATATTTTTTCAAGTCTCCTTCCACTTTTTGATCTACTAACACATATCCTGAGGCTTTCAATATATCATAAGAACAATCGTAAAACTATATCTCCACTAGTACTGGCAGCAGTACATTTATTATGATATTGAGTTACTTTTTGGTGCTAAAAGTCTTACAGCTTTTATGTGTACTGTGATCACAATCACCCATCATATCAGTGCAAGAGGTTGGTATTCAATTGGTTTTAGAATATGAATAAATAAGTGCAGCTTTTCCCTACCACTGGTGTAGTGGTCCACTAACGTTATCAGGTCATTTTCTAATATTACTTTACCTGGATGCAGTATAGCAGCTCTCTATAATAAAAGCAGGTAGCCCATCACGAAAAACTATGTTTTATAGGACATTTGTAGAAAATGTAATTCTACGTACCTTTTAGGCATAAAGAGCTATCTCTTTTTAATCCTTTCTTGTATTATTGCAAGCTGAATTACCACCCAAAAATTCAGCTGGTATTGACTAGAAATGTAAGCGATTTACTAATATACCGTGTTTCCCCGATAATAAGACACTGTCTTATTTTTTTTTTTGTTCAAAAAAACACCATAGGGCTTATTTTCGGGGTAGGTCTTATATTAATTAACATTGACAGCAGTGCCCCTTATGCAGACCCCCTTGTAGAAGTGCCCCTTATGCAGCCCCCCCTTGCAGGCCCCCTTGTAGAAGTGCCCCTTATGCAGGCCACCACCTTGCAGGCCCCCTTGTAGAAGTGCCCCTTATGCAGGCCCCCCCCTTGCAGGCCCCCTTGTAGAAATGACCATATGCAGGCCCCCCCTTGCAGGCCCGCCTGTAGCAGTGTCCCTTATTGCAGTGCACTTACCTGACTCGCCGCCGTCCGGGATGTCGCTCTCACTTGCGCGCTGACTGGATCTAACATGATCCAGCAGGCGCGGCCGCACAGGATCCTCAGTGCGCGGGTGACGTCATGACTGGGAACGCTGGTCTCTGCAGCGTTCCCAGCTCAAAATGAGATTCAGGTAGGTCTTATTTTCGAGGTAGGGCTTAATTGGGACCGGGTTACAAAATTAAGGGTAGGGCTTATTTTCGGGGTAGGTCTTATTATTGGGGAAATACGGTAACATCCAGCGCATGAGCCATAAAATCCATGTAAGAACATGTAAGAAAAATGAATGTTAGAACATCTCATCCGCCTCGCTAGAGCCCACAGCCTAGGGCTGATGCTCTGTGTCTCACTCCCGGACGGCTCCACTGGGCATGCGCGGGATCTCGCAAGCATCACGAGATCCCACGAAAAGTACTAGCCAAATCAATTGGCTTAATTCACTTGTGCAATCATATTTGTTATCTCTCTTTACTAGGCCACATGTGAATAACTTAGGTCCAGACATATCAACAACTGATATTATTTTTATCACTTGTTACACATCTTAAATGGTGCTCCAACCGATCAGCTTCTAACTGTTATGTGTTTGAAAAATGACAGGAGCTGACTGGCTGGAGCACCATTTAAGGTTAGTAATGAGTGATAACAATTGCCTGAGCCCCTGGTGAGTGTCTGGGCATTAGGCCCAGTCCACTGTATAGTAACAGACTTTCAGCTACTGTGTGGCATAATGTGTATAAGGGGTACTACTGTGTGCTATAAAGTGAATAAGGGGTTATACTGTGTGGTGTATAAGGGGTACTACTGTGTGGTGTATAAGGTGAATAAGGGTTTTTACTGTTGGCATAATGTGTATAAGGGGCTTTATTGAGTGTTTTAATGTGTTTAAGGGGCTCTACTGTGTGGTGCAACATGAATAAGGGGTAAATCTGAAACATTGTAAAGAAACTTGTTAAGAGAACATATTCGTAGGAGGGCGCAAATTTATAGTTTGCAGGCGGGGGTACCAAACACCCTAGCACCAGCTCCGATCAAGGTACATTACCAAGGGCATAACTAGGTATTTGAAGGCCCCATAGCAAAAAACTTTGTAAGAGCACCTATGTACCACTCAATTGTGAAAAATGTATATAGCACATGTAACTTTGATAAGGAAGATGGGCCCCCTCAGCTCTGGGCCCCATAGTAGCTGCTCCTGTAGCACATTTGGTAGTTACACCCATGTACATTACCATAGTCCAGTGGTTCTCAAACTCGGTCCTCGGTGCACCAAACAGGTCATGTTTTCCAGGTCACCCAGCAGGTGAACATGTGTATTCATTACTCACTGACACATTTTAAAAGATTCACAGGTGGAGTTAATTATTTCATTTGTGATTCTGTGAGGAGACCTGGAAAACATGCACTGTTTGGGGTCCTGAGGACCGAATTTGAGAGCCTGTGCCATAGTCTTTCGCAGTGACAATTTACTCGTAGTGTGAATGACAGTCAGGCAGCATTTGGGGGAGGTATCGTGGAGTGGCGGCAAATAACGCAGGCATGTCACAACCGTTTAGGGGCTGTGTCACACTCTGTGACTGCGATCGTGTTTGTAAGAAATATGGCTCTGGCATCTCAGTTCCCACAGCCTTTCTGGGAGGCCATAGGTTTACTCAGGACTGCGATAATCTGCTGCGTCTTTGTACGTAGATGCTGCAACATTTTAGGCAGATGCTTGGATTTGCAAAGCTGCAGCTGAGCGTCTCACTACATCTCCCAGCAGCTGTGACATTTGCATATTTTGGCATAACAGCTGCGTACAACGATGCAGCAGCGGCAGCATTAGCTTACACTCTGAATCAGGCGCAATGTGCGCCCAATTCACTTCCTATTCCGCATCAGCGCCTATGTTCTCTCAAGAATGTTTGCTCTCTGTCATATTTCTATTATAAATGAAGAGGCTTTCCAATCTTTTCATCATTACATGTTATTGAACTTTATTCCATCTACGGCAGCTTTGAAAATTACAGTACCTACAGATATAATGTTATACCAAACTGTTTTGCTTGAGCATAACAGTGTGCCCGAACCATGACCTCTTGCTCTGTGAGAATACATGATCACTACAGTGAATAGTGTCTCCAATGGCCTGGATTTAGTGGCATTCTTTAGAGAAGAAAGACTTCTAATCAAATATTGAAAATAAAAATTGCACTTCCACTGCTGTGCAACTACATACTGTAATAGCAATACTTGAACACAGGGAATATGAAATGTGATTTCCCACGACTTTCATGAATTACTATGACACAGAGCTACACTTGTGTCTTTATTAATTATTAAATCTCCTTTTCTTATGTGTAGTCTAACCATAAAACATGTTGGATGGATGAACTTTGTTTCATATAGAGGTATGTTTGCCAGCAGAATTTTCTCACACCAATATGACAGGGGCTTCACATTTTCTAATGGGGCCCATACATCGCAATATGTTGCCCCAGTTCTGCCGAACGCCGGGGAATCAGGGAAATTCAACATGTTGGAAATTCTCAATTAACCAATCCTGACCATGATGGATTGCTGATCATTGCTGTCCGCGGATCAGTGTTTTTAATTGGCGGATCGGCAGAACGGAGAATTGGGCCTGTAAATGTATGGCCCGCATAAGTCTGACTCTGTGTCTTCTTCCTTACCTCCATATCAATTTCACACCTCATGACACGTCATGATACTTCCCAGTAAGCTCTATCTTCACTTAGAGAAACCAAAGAGTGGGCAGGTCACTGCTTCCCACATGGTCATCTCACACAAAACCTGAAATAATCTGTGCTGTTGTGGTTATTCTGATGACCTGATTGGTTGTTCCAATTCTGCCCACTTTAAAACTGGGTACACATGGAGGAACAGATTAAAATGGTAAAAAGGTGGTCTGTACCTAGTTAAATTGTAAAATTAATTGTAAAAAAATATATATTAATGTACTCCAAGCAGTACTGGTAAATAAACCAAGACAGTTTTCCTTCTTTCTTTGCATTAAATATTAATTGTGTAATAGTATTAGATGTCTAACAAAATGTATATGTAAACAGTGGGATGGGAAGTGACTTATTGTCATCTCTGGTCAAAATGTCACTATTGCAAACTAAAAAGAGGGATGCTATTTTCTCTGACTTTACACTTTTTAAAAGCTTTTTTTTAAACAACCTTTTGTGTTCTCCCTGATCTGGAAAATGTCCTCCATTTATAACCTTGATATTGTGTCTTGTTATGAAACTTAGCAGTTTTGTTGCAATTTTATACTGATATTTCCCCACTGTGGTCCTTCCTCTTTGTCATATATGTATGCTACCCATTGGATGGGTTCTTCATAGTGTTTGCTAGCTAAATATTACAACATTTATTAAGAAAAATAAACTTATAAAAATGAATTGGGTTCTTACAAAAATATGAATTTGTTAATGGCACATTGCACAGATAAAATGCACATATATTTACATGCAATATACACAAATTGTGCTTCTGCTGGCATGTGCCCTATTATGCACTTTAGGTAACACATAGCATAGTCTAAGTGAAAATAAGTATCTGTTGTAATGTCTTTGTAGAGATAGGTTGGTTAAATTTAGGTAAAATCTTCTTGGCAATTGTTTGCAGTGGCCACTAAGTTACAAAACAAATCTTTGTTATTAAACAGTGAGAGGAACCAAAGTCAACAGGAGACATTTCTGATTAATGGTGCACAGGTAACATTGCTATACAGAGCTCACTATGCTAACAAAAGTAGTCAGCTTTTATATAAGCCATATGTAATGTTAAATAATTCAAACTGATTGGGTGTAAGTAGTAGCCAATTTTATGAAATGGTTTAGGAACAGCAAATCTACTTTTCTTATTTAGAACATAAACTACACTTATCTAGAACATACTCTTAAATGGGTGATAATGTTAACAATAACCCAGTATGAGACGTGTAATATTGTAATGCAATATAAATATCTAAGTTTATCATTATCATCATTTCACTGGCAAATCTTAAATGTCTAATTGAAACAGTATTATAATATTTGTTTCTGACCATCCCTATATACCAATATATGTCACAAATATTCATTTTTTACAGTACAGTAAAACTTTCTTCAATTATTGGCATTCTGTGTAGAGTCACTTGCTCTATTAATTTGTTATATAGTCTTTCATAGGGAAACATTAATATATTTATTTAAGGGAACCTAGGATAATACATAGTGCCTGGGAAGATAAATAATAGCAATACATTTAACAAACAGTAACAATTGCTTGTTAAAAAAAACAAAAAACAACAAATGGCTGTATCATTTTTAAGAGTTATTCTAGTCTTATATTTTAGGTTGGGTATGGGATCTCGGCGGTCGGGATGCCAGCTGTTTGAATACCGACAACGGCATCCCGACAGTCAGAATCCCGATGCCTGAAGGTAAGTAGCCTAACCCACCTCTACCGCAGCCTTACCCTAACCCTCCCCCCCACAGCCTAACCATAACCCTAAACCTAACCCTCCACCTAACTATAATACTTACCATCAGGATTCTGGTGCCAGGATTCCGACTGCTGTCAGGATTTCGGTGCCGGTATTCTGAACACCGGCATCCTGACTGTAGGGATGGTGACTACATCCCTATTATTTTACCCTATACAATTGAATCAATGTATGAATTTGTAGAACTAAAAAATTATGTTATGTAGGAGAGACATAGAATGCAGAATTAACTCTTTGTTTTTTAAGTAGTGCCTTAAACTGCTCTGCATTAAAAACTCCATAACAAGACTGGATATCCCCACAGATAACCATCATTGACATTCTGGAGTCCTCTGTGGGGGTGGAGGATCTGTCAAAATATACACTCCTGACAGTAGAGGCATTGGAAAAAGAAGGCAAAATGGCAAGGGCCCAATCAAGTTTTAGGGGCAGATGTATTATTATTACTCACTTTTTTCATGCAAAACTTATCTAATTTTATTGTGACAATAATAAGGGGCTTTTCACCTACAGTAAATGTATCAATCTGAAATCAAATTCAAAAAGTGTATGTTCCTGCCATAAGTAGTAAAGTCAAGAAATGGCACCAGCATAAGATCACGAAAACCATCTATAGCAAAGGTGATTAAACTTTAATTATAATGATCCTTTAATCATATGGTGCCACAAGAGGTCCACAGTGCCTTACAAAGTACAAAAACAGAAACAGTGTGAACAAAACCAGGAACGAAAGTGGTATAACATACAGAACATTGCAGAACATGGACATTGTTTATAAACATTGCTGCATCAGCAGTCATAATATTCAAATAAGCAGCAGGGCGGCTGAACCCATAGGTTGGGTGTCATTGTAAGCGGTGAAACAAGAATTTTTTAAACTTACTAAGATATTATTTTGAAAAATAAATTATGGACATGGTACAGAATTATTTTATAGCATAAAGTGGGGACAATAATAAACCAACTGTATAAAAATGACCTGATTTATGGGTCAAAATTACATTTTATATGATTATTTGGGGAAAATATTTTATTGATGCATCTGGATATGGCAAATAACAAACTACAGATATCACGTCATCAGAAAAGTAATTAGTGAGGATAGTGTTAACTTTAGCTAAAATTAGAGTAGATGCATACTGTACAGCCATGGCCAAAAGTTTTGAGAATGACACAAGTATTGACTTTCACAAAGTTTTGCTGCTTCAGTGTTTTTAGACCTTTTTGGCAGATGCTTCTATGGTATACTGAAGTAAAACAGTAAAGCATCCTGAGACCATTCATGTGTGGGGTTGCTTCTCAGCCAAGGGAGTGGGATCATTCACAATTTTGCCTAAGAACACAGCCATGAATAAAGAATGGTACCAAAACATCCTCCAATAGCAACTTCTCCCAACCATCCAAGAACAGTTTGGTGATGAACAATGACTTTTCCAGCATGATGGAGCACCTTGCCATAAGGCAAAAGTGATAACTAAGTGGCTCGGGGAACAAAACATCAAAATTTTGAGTCCATGGCCTGGAAACTCCACAGACCTTAATCCCATTGAGAACTTTTGATCAATCCTCAAGTGGACAAACAAAAATCCACAAATTCTGACAAACTCCAAGCATTGATTACGCAAGAATGGGCTGCAATTAGTCAGTAATGTATGTGGCCCAGAATTTGATTGACAGCATGCCAGGGCGAATTCCAGAGGTCTTGAAAAAGAATGGTCAATACTCCAAATATTGACTGTTTACAAAAAGCTCTAAAAACACTGAAGCAGCAAATTTTGTGAAAACCAATACTTGTATCATTGTCAAAACTTTTGCCCATGGCTGTACGTATCAGATGTTTTGACAAGTGGAGAAAATCTATTCAGTCTTCTGGTACCATATGCTGCCTGTGTTGAGAGAGGGGTAGCAACACAGCCAATTAATTTTCATGATATTCTATCTAACTTACCACTCAGGATGGTGAAAATTAAAGCAATCAAAATTTGAAAATAAAGATAATTTTTTATGCTTGATACATTTGTAAACTATAACTTTTTTTTTTTTAAATTGCAATGTTTACATTGTGTGAAAATTTTGGTGGAAGATCTGTAATGCAGTTTAATACATATCGGGAAAAATAAATTAGCAAGACAACCGTCTGTAAACTTACATTTTTCAAAATGGGCACGATAATAGGCTTAATACATCTGACCCTTAATGTGTTGTATAATGTTTGATGAAAAATTGCAGGCTCTCTCTCCTTTAATATACTACATGAAAATAAATGTCACTATTATTCCATTCATTAGATGAAGTGTACATGCATTAAAGAATGACAGCTTTTATTGATGTATATGGATGCTAGGGACATCCATGTTTAGTTGCTGGTTGGGAAAGTCTCAAACTTTGATATGTGATGTTTAGGGATCGGAGTATGACATACGTGTGTGTTGTCCAGGGAAAGGGCACACATTATTTTCTTAGTCAAAAGTCAAATGTTTGACTCTCTTAGAAAATGCAGTGTTATCGACATATTTGTCATTAACTTTTTTCTGAGTGACAAGCATTGACAGGATAATCAATGCCCTAAAGGAGACATTGCAGCGCTTTTCATATCCATCGTACCTTCGGCGGACTTGGGTGGTGGATTTAAATGGGCAATTATATTCAAAACAAAACATGCCTAGTTTTGTATTGAACATAATTTCTCCTTTAAATTCATATGCTGAACAGCCGAAGACGCATAGTAAATTTAGCCCATCATGTTCATATCTGTATTTTTAACCGATTGCATTATCCTTAGTCTGTACAGCAAATATCAATATATTTTAAGTTTTATGCAGGGGTCTACAGCTAATTATTTGTCTGCCCTTAGATTTCAAACTGGATCGGTTATTATAATAATAAAAATATGTACATTGGCCAACATCATCTACAGTGTAATACAGTAAATTAAAAAATGTACATATTTGAAATAAAAAAAATAACCACAACTATTTTTTTCTTTTCTTTTGTTGCTGTGGGTTTTTTTTTTCCTTTTTTTTTTAATGCAATGTGCCGGCACCTTAACAATTAAATAATCTGGCAATGATCGTAGAACAATAACAAACAAAAATCACTGAAACAAAACAGTGAAGATAAGCATACATGTCTCACAACAGTATATCATCGTATTATCACCATTGCTTTTGAAGCATGCGTTTACTGAGGCAACTGCATTGACAACATATGGTAAAAAATAAATAAATATATGACTTTACTTCATGAAATTACATTCATCCTGAGCTTGCTTGCCTGTGATAGAATGCCCCTGATATACACAACGTTTATTTGGATATTTTTTCCTATCGAATGTCTTTCTTTTATTAGCTACACAAAGGCATGTCTTCCCTTTTATATATATATTTTTTTTCCTTTTTGCTTTAAAAAGAAAAAAAAAGATGAATGATGGCACTGGAAGCTAATACAGAACAGACAGGCCAGTAATCATGCTGCAATAATGTTGTCATGTTTGTCCTTCCCTCATGATCAACAGAAGTGTGGTTGGCAGAGCAGGATTCAGACCTGAGAGCTCCTGTTTTGGAATACACTGAACAGGACAAGAGAGGCTTCTTAACAGAGAGTAAACACAGGATATATCAAGTACACTTTATACAGTTTGTGCTCCGATAGAAAAGTCCTTCTGTACCGTGCAAATTACTAAAGGTCTCCCCATGAAACAAGGGTGATCTCATTTGAAAAACTCAAAATTTCAACTTAGGCAATGTAATAAAAAGAGGCTTTATAGATATTTGTAGGACTTAAAATGCATATGACTCACATTATCTTGACTCAACCATGTAGTAGTAGTATGAATGATAAACTACATAAAATCAGCATTTGCTCAAAAGTTAAAGAAAGTGATTGCTTGGCAGTGTCAGTGTTGGTTTATGTTCCATATTGTAATGTCATTGTGCTGTGATAAAAAATGCTGTGGGTGGTCAACTGTTACTGTTTTCTATATATAAGTAAAATAGAATGGTATTAGATCTAACTATGTTTACTTTCAAAACTACGAAAGGCTGTGGTTTTGGAAAGTCTTCTCATAGACAAGGTGTCCCCTCGACTCTCAGGCCTAGAAGACTTACTCCTTTGGAACGGATTTCTAAGGCTTGCAGTGGTACGCTGCCTATCAAGTTTATCACTTATTGAATAGCTCTTCTTTGTGTGTGCGTACATCACATTGGGCTCCTCTGCAGAATAACTATTTGCTCTTTCAATTTTTGGGAACGATAAGTTATTGAAGAGCGTTCTTGATGTTGAGCTTTCATAGGAAGTTGAACATTTGTTTTTTCCCTCTGCAACAGGATCTTCATTGTCTGAGCTCAGATGACTAAGCTCAGCTTCTCTCTCTGGGTGGCAACAGCTAAGATCTTCTACTTTCTCTCGAATGCATCCTGGAGATGTTGATCTTTCTGCATTAGCCTGTGGAGTATTGTTTACACACCTTGTATCTATACAGTCTGTGATACTTGTGTATTCTGCAGTCTTTACAGGTACACAGAGATTGCTGTAATAACTTCTGGAGGGTGAAAACATGAAACTCTGTGACTTTACTATAGGTGTTTCCTCTAAAACAAAAGGTGTTGTGGCAAGGAAACGACTACTTTTGGAACGTTCTAACGTGTGGTACATGGGATGGTCCACATCCCAGGGATTTTGGCCACATGGCATGTTTGTGTTTTCTGGAAGTGTGTCTGTTGTGCCTTCCTCATAACTAGGATTTCTGCTGCAACTTCTCCCACAATGGGTGGATGAACTACAGCCTCGGCCTGCTGAAGCTGTATCAGCCACTTGATCACTGCAGGCTACATTCATTGAGCTCTCTCCACAGTCAAAACCAAACTGTGCCTCATCCATAGCTGAAACATATATATCTATGCAAGAAGAAGGCCTCCTGGAGTCTGGTGCTACTGACAAAGAGTTCAGTGGGGAAGGAGGTGGTTTGGTATCCTTAGATATGGAGTGGGAGCTAATAGCTCTATGTAGAGTTAATGTTCTTTCCTTAAAAAAACCTTCAATTTTATCCAGTCCATTTTTATCCTTTACATTTGTTGCATAAAATGACTGACTTCTCATTCGAGGCATAATCGTGGGAGATGTAGGAGACAATGGTTCTTCTCCAACAGGGTCTATGATCTCATGCAATTTGTATGTGTTTCCTTCTTGACTGTTAAAACTGCTCTGTCTTACAATATAGGCTGCATCAGTACAATCTGAGGATGTTCTAGATCTTGCTTTGTTTGTCTCTACCTTATCAACTCCAGTGAGTCTTTCCATTGCTGTAGCCATTCTTCCCAGCATCTCCTCAAGTTGAGCTAGTCTTATATCCACCGTTTGTAGGGATGCCTTCATGAAATGTTCCCGTTCATTGACTTCCTCAAGGCGCATGGACATATTTTCCACTCTGAAATAGAAAGTAAAAATATATCACAATTAAAGTAAGTGTAATAAAACATAACATTAATAGCAGTCCAGGCATTTACTTTTTAAAATCCTTTTCACTAATAAGAATCCTACGGAGAATCCGCCTCTTGAGAAAGCCGCCAGGTGCGGAGAAACGCGTTGAGGACACGGGTGTGCCATCCGGTAGTGTGACTCCATCATGTACTGCACGCTGCAGTGTGAAATTTCTGCCTGCCTTTCCTCCAGCGGTTCACATATTGGCTGATTTACAGCGGCTTGACGAGGTACATGTGAGCGGCACAGGTGATCTACATCACGGGATTAGTACCCAGGAGGGTTCAGTCCCTGCTTCGTTCACCGCTCAGGACAGCCGCCACGATTGCGGATGCCGCACAACGCTGACCGCCGGAGCGGTGCAGGGAGACTGAGACCCACATGTCACGTCGCTTAACATCAAGGTAGTAGTCACGGAGACTGCTCTTTACATTTAATCATCGGAGTAGCCTGTCCATTGTAGGATAGTGAGTACTGTTGATCCCCCCCATATATACATCTATTACATCTATTACAGATCAAGCATTGCTCGACCATCAGCAATTTGAAGTTCAGTGCACTGTTATTGCGCCTTGATATAAATGTTGCCTTAAACATCAGTTAGAGGCCGTTTTTGTTACACAGTGTCATTATTACTGTGAACATTCTTTCTACTATTGGATGGGGAGTCTACACTGTGCACAGTTCATTATCTGATCTGCAAAGGAACTTTGACACCCTGCACCATAAGGTATTGGAGGTCATTATCTGCCGGTTGTTTTATGTTTATATTTATTTTTATTTAATACGGATTTTTTGTTATTTTTGTTTAACTAATTAATTAATTAATTATTTTATGTCTATTATATGTTTGTTATATGGTCTTAGGGTTGATCCTATTTAGGGATCATTTATATATTATATGTGTCTATTAATAAATATTAATAAATTTTTAGTGTTCATTGTCTATCTGCTATGTTGGATTAGTGCCATCTATCTATTGTTCTTAGAATCCTACGGAGAACCTTCATTTAGTGTTACATTGTAGTAGAGAGAAAACTGGCCCACACTTGAAGAATTTAAATAAATTGTCACAATTATTAAATAAATTCCTTTTGTCTTCAGTATACTATATTGTATTTGTTTGCACATGTAATACCCTACCTTTGTTGCACTGTTGTTAAAATACAGTTATTTTAAAAACAAACTTATTCTAACTGCAGGGGGATATATCAACCCTAACTAAAATTTTAAGCATAAATAGATTCACAAATAAATTAATATTTGTGAAACATTTACTGGGCGTGCAAGTTTATCAGATTGGAGTGTTGGGAACGACAAGGACGGGCTAGGTCACTGTATTTTGGTACCAATGACAAAAGAAGATATAGAACAGGGTTCTTCAACCTTGGCCCTCCAGCTGCCGTGGAACTACACATCCCAGCATGCACTGCCATAGTTTTAGCTTGCTGTTATATCAAAAAGGTGGCAGTGCATGCTGGGATGTGTAGTTCCACAGCAGCTGGAGGGCCAGGGTTGAAGACCCCTGATATAGAAGGATGGATGTAAAGCAAGGACCTCCACAGTAGTACTTTCTGAAAAACTACAAAATGAAATGCTACACCTGAAACAAAACAGTAACTAGTGAGTGGTTAACAAGATAGTGTAAGAAGAGAGGTTGGTTTTTAGAACTGTGCCAATATTAACTGAGGTGGGGAAAATGTTAAAATAGGAACTGGGGGTGGGTTGAATATTATAGTTAAACTAGTGTAAGACAAGAAACAGGCTAATTAATGGAAAATAGGGAGGAACGGGTGCGCTGTTGGAAGAACTAAAGAGGTGGGTATTAAGTAAAAAGACAAACAAGTATAAAACACCAGAATTATCAGGTGCTAGTACAGAAATTGTTACCTTTTACGTGGATAAACTAAACATATCTTTTAAGTACACATTTGTATGTTTTCTATTGTGTGATCATTTATTATTAAATGTTAAATTATTTCACACGTCTTAATGAATTTTCCGCCATGCCAATACTATTTTTTTTTTAACAAGTACAGTGCCTCACATTGAATTTTCATTAAGTAAAAAGAGGCAGTAACACTATCAAATGTATGGTAACAAATGCTAGTCTACTTTCAAATAACATACACTATAGGTAACCTATAAAAAAATTGTGGTTGTAACTGAAACGTGGCTAGATGAAAGAGAAAAGGGGAGTGTATATATATGTAATACCCTCTTTAAAAGACGATCAGCGGGAGGATAGTTGTAAAAATGGTGACAATGTAGTGTCCTTATGGGAAGATTAATTTAGTGAGAATGAGACCAACAGAGCACTGATTTTGATTTCCTATAAGCCACCTAGCTTCGGATTGTCCATTAAGAATCTAGGGTCCCACCTAGTGCCCAGTAGGTACTGAGGGGACCAGATTACTGTCATTTATTTATTTTTATTTTTTTACAAATGATGGGGCAAAAAAAAATCAAACCAGTATAATTCCTAGGGCCCCATGGAGTCTTAATCAGGCACATTTGGCATAAATGATTATTATTACAAATTGAAAGGGCAGCTTAAAATATTGTTATCATCATTGGTGATTTTAATTATCCAGATACAAATTGGGACAATAGTGGTAAAGAGATGATATCTATTTTACTTTTATAGGTGCCGGAAGAGTTAACTAGACGGGGCTTCTAGAACTGAAACTGTGTAACAGAGGAGGTAAAACGCAGTGACGTGCGGTGAGGTAAATGACAGAGGAGGCACTGGCTAGTCTCAGAGCCAGATTTACAGATACATATATAAACCAGAGGGTTCATGTAGGCATTATACAAAGGTGCAGCAGTGATGGATGTGCGGAAAAGGTAGACAGGGGAGGCAGTGCCTCACCTGCCATAAACTTTTAATACACAGTTTGAATATAAAATGTATTAGCATAATACAAAGATGATATTTATAATATTTCCTTTACATTTTTCTTAGAATTTTTATAGTAAAAACTGTGAAATATAGGCTCTGCTAACAAGCCTCACCTGACTGCACATCAGGCCCGGCGACAGGGGGGTACAAAGGGTACACCCATCCCTGGCCCCGAGGTTCAGAGGGGCCAGATGTTCAGGGGTACAAAATGGGTCTGTGGCACCTAATAGTTATTCATAAAATAAATGGTGCTGCTGCCTGTCCAGCACATGTAGGGAAAATACACTCCTCGGTTTCCGGCTTCGCCCGCCAGTTGGTGTGGTCCAGCATTGAGCAGTATGAGAATTATGTCGCAATGCGTGATGTCATTACGCATGACGCTGTGCCTGGCGCTGCCCCCTCCCCCCTGCTGCTGCGACCCGGTAAGCCGAAGAGAAGCACTGCTCTGCTATAGAGCAAGGAGTAAAAAGCAAACACCACCCGCCGGGCACAGTGACAGTACAGAACCACCCAGCAGTCTCCCTCTTCAGACACTCTCCCTGGATAGCAGTCCCACCCATGAGTCACTGTGACTGACACTGACTGACAATGCAGCACAGCAGCCTGAGTGAGCCTGCACCGAAAGACTGTTTGTCGGTCTAAATGCAGTGAGATATATGTGTATACATATATATATAAGTATATATATATATATATATATATATACAGTCAGGTGCATAAATATTGGGACATTGACAGAATTTTCATATTTTGGCCTCTATTCACCACCACATTGGCTTTGAAATGAAACAAACAAGATGTGCTATAACTGCAGACTTTCAGATTTAATTTGAGGGTAATTACATCCAAATCAGGTGAACGGTGTAGGTATTACAACGGTTTCTATATGTGGCTCCCACTTTGTTTACAGAATTGGACTTGCTCACTGGGATATTGCCAGGATCCTCTGCCAGTCTGAGTATGCTGGGACATTGTTTAGAGGCATCTGGCTCTCTGCGCCAACTTCCGCACATACAATCGGCATCGCTTGTGTCACAATCAGTCAGCAATACTCACAGCAAGTGCAGAGAAATGGGTACCTCTAAACATGGTCCAGGGATACACGGACTGGCAGTGGGTCCCGGCAATAACCCAGTGAGAGTCGGATTCTACAGTTTTGTACGTAGCCGGGAAGCCAACGGACGGAATCCCGTCCGTCAGCTTCTTGACTGTCTAATCCCAGCAAGGCACTAATGACAGGCATCAAGATCCCAACGCCTATCATTTTACCTACGCCGTGAGCCCAACACCCAGCATCCCGATCGAAGGTAAGCCAGGTGCTGGGTGCGGACAGCCGCGGGGTGGGGAGTGTTAATTTAGGGGCTCCCGGGGGAGATTTAAGGTTAGGCTAGGGGAGGAGGGGGTTAGGGTTAGTCACCCCTGGTGGGGAGGTTAGGGTTAGACACCCAACCCGGGAGACTTAGGTTTAGGCAGCGGGGAAAGGGGGGGTTAGGTTTAGGCACTTAGAGGGGGGATTAGGGTTAGGCACTAGGGGGGGGTTAGGGTCAGGCACCCCTAAGGGAGGGTTAGGGGAGTGAAAAGATTTGGGTTATGCGGCCGCAGTAAATCATACCGATCCCGGTTTCACCATCAGCAATGGATTCTTTACTGTAAAAGTATTTAAGTTGCAATTAGACTGCAGCTGCATTCATTATGTACTTGGACCTACAGTAAATGCAGATTTTGCCTGTATGCATAATACAGTCAGAGACAAAACTAGAAATGAGAATAACTCAGGAGTGCTTGTTTCATACAATTATGAAACCAGTAAACATTTTAACCAAGCAACAAAGGTATCGACGATATAAACGTCAACAATGTAAGTTTGACAATGTAAAGATCAATATACAATAGGTCGACAGGTACAAAAGGTCGACTGACAAAAGATCGACAAGGTTAAACGGTTTATAGGTTCAGATAGTTGATGGTAGACAAAAAAATGCTTAACATGTTTAAAGTGAGGGTTAGGGCTAAGCTGCTGGTGGGGACAGTTAGGGTTAGGTACTAGGGGTAAGGTTAGGGGTTAGGCATCTGGGGGATGGTTAGGGTTAGGCACCAGGGGCCCGGGGGTGGGTTAGGATTAGGCACTAGGGGGTTGGTTAGATTTAGGGTTAAACAAAATAAAAATGTGTCAACCAATTAAACCTTTTGTCCCTGTTTATTCCCTGCACAGTCAACCTTTTGTACCTGTCGGCCTATTGCATGTCAATCATTTGGTGTTGACCCATTGACTGTCAACCTTTACATTGTCAATCTTTTGTACCACACCTGTAACAAATATGACTAAAAGATTTCTTAAGGTGGGTACCCACCTGAAAGATATATCTGCAGATCAAGTGATCTGCAGAAATATCTTTAGATGATGGTCGTTCATACACACTGGGCCATCATCTATCCAGCAGCTGCGGGTCCCACTGGCAGGGAGGCGGGTCTTTTCATCGGCTGTGCAGCACAGCCAATGCGATATGTCTGTGCTTGACGCGGTTCACAGACATATCGCTGGTACACACTGGCCTGTGGCCAGCAGATATATTGGGCGATGAATTGATCGGCCAATATATCGGTCAGTGTGTACACAGCATTAGCTACATATTGTGAGAGATTAGCAGTAGAATAATGTAATGTATAGAGAAAAGAAGAAAAGTAGTAACATGATTAAAACATTTAAAATGTAACATACAAAGTTGGAGCATGGGTTCCTAAATAAGTTGAGCTCTAGAACAAATTTGATAAGGGAGTAAAAGTTCAGGGGTAATGTTAGAAA
Organism: Taudactylus pleione; assembly: GCA_031769625.1. Lineage (NCBI taxonomy): Eukaryota > Metazoa > Chordata > Amphibia > Anura > Myobatrachidae > Taudactylus > Taudactylus pleione. The sequence goes on from JAUIMM010000176.1 coordinate 2,052,509, forward strand.
ATACTATCTTACTAAATGATCAATAGACTCCCAGCAAATATAGTGAAAACAATAATCTACACTGTAATTTAAACATTCATTTAATAAGCACAGGCCTGTTCTGAAACAAAAATAAGTAAAATGAGCAGAGTAGAGGAACACGTTTGTCATTATCTGCCATTAAATTTCCATATTTTCTATCCTTGACAGTCTCTCATCACAATCAATTCCCATTGTTGTTCATTTTCCAGGTTTTCAAAAATGTTACCTGAAAGGTAAATTGACATTCAAGTCCTTTAAGTCTACACCCAATTCAGCATTGTTGCCAATGACATAGCAATAGGCAGGAACAAACCAGTATACAGGTATGGTGAGCTGTAACAGAATGCAGAAGCTGTAGCAGAATGCAGGCAGAGGTAATGAAGTCCAGCTGGCAGGTACTGTATACAGGTATGGTGAGCTGTAACAGAATGCAGGTATGATGAACTGTAACTGAATGCAGGTATGATGAGCTATAACTGAATGCAGGTATGATGAGCTGTAACTGAATGCAGGTTTGATGAGTTGTAACTGATGCAGGCAGTGGTAGTGAAGTCCAGCTGGGAGTGAAATGAAGCAAGGTGCAGGGAAACAGCAGGCTCAGGTACTCAGGCAGGTAAGAAGGTATATGGAGGATGCAGGGTAAGTCCAGCAGGTTGGAGCAGGCAAGGTTCAGGCTAGTAGCGCTTCCAAGGAGGCAGGTAAGGCACAGGTACTCTCCCTCAGCTGCAGCTGAGAAACACGTTGCACTGGCAAAGGAAGGAAGGCTCTGGACCTTCCTAAATACTCAGTGCCGCGCTGTGACTGGCTGGAAAGAACACATGACTCAACAGGATTGGACAGCTTAAATCACATGGCCGCAGGCAAGATGGCAGTGCCCATGCCAATTGGAACGGAAGCACCGCCAGACCTCACCAGGCCTAGTGACAATGTGCCCGCACAGAACCACGCGCAGCCAATGCCTCTCCCCAAACACCAGCACCGCTGCCAGAGACCCCACGCCACAATGACCTCACAGGTAATACCCGGTGACCACCATGCCGAGAAACCCTGGCCGTGACAAAGAGTACATGGAACACCACTGGTTGCCGCTTGGTTACTCTGTATACAGTTAGGGCATCTGAGAATCTCAATCAATTAAATATAAGTGGTAAAAATAATTCTATTGTGGTCACTGGTCCCTATTAATGAGGTTTTTTTTTTCCATATGGCATAGCTCAAAAATAAGAGGCCAATCATGACCTATAGTAATATACATTTAGACTTGATAAAAAATTACAAGAGAAAGAAATAATACATCTAAAAACATTTTGGATACAAATGGCAAGCATAACACTCTATGAACGGTATTCAATTGTTATAGCGCGCCCAATCTCCCATCTAAAGGGACGAGAGATCGTGGGGCGCTATTCAATTGTTGCAGATTTTTGTGCTGATCACGCCCATAGTGGTCGGGTTTAGCTGCGTAACACAGCAACCCGCGACCAAAGTGCTGGGCGCGATCGAGAAAAGTGCAATTTCAGCACACAAACAGGTCACTTTTCGCCCATTTCAGCTCAAACCTCCCTGGGGCTGCAAGCTGAAATGGTGCCACGGCAGCTGATCACACCCGACAGGAGAAACAATTGAATAGCTCCTGTCGGGCACGTAGGGGTGCCATACAATTCAATACCACCCTATATTTCTAATATTATTTACTGTTAGAGCAGAAAATGCCAGTTTATAGTGACAAATACTTCTCAAGTAATGATAACACAACAAATCATTTTCACCTTTCTGCAGTGACTCGAATTCTTTCATCATTGGAAGAATTAAACCGATCATCTTTTTCTCTGAAATATTCTTCTATGCACTGTTCTTCAAAATCGTGCACTTTCTTAAGTTCATCCTCTGTTATAAATAATTCTATTCAGGGAAAAACACAAAGTCTATTGTTGGTATTTATAAACATTTTAATAAAAATGTTATTTAGCTAACATGCCCATTTTTTAAGCTAAACTTATTACACATTTTTAAATGCAGAAAAATAGCAATAATTTAAGTAAATGTGTACACTATTTTATATATAAATAATTTGCTATTAAACTACACACGGAGCGATCCGGTGGCCGACCGCCCTATATGTCGGCACCCCCTTCCCTTACCGGCATAGCGCTGCATAGGATAGTTTGTTGATCCTCCAGATCAATTGAACAAGCAGAAAGATTTGGAGGAGTGACGGACAACTCCACGGGAGCGCGCAGTGGACGATATCATGCCCACACACATAACGATATAGTGGCGATATCGTTCAAAACTGTCGGATCGGCCGCTATATCCAGGGCCGGCTATAGCAGTGCTCGACCAGTGCAGTCGAACAGGGGCGCCACCCATAGAGTGCGCATCCTTCCCCAACATCCCGATTTTAGCGGGACAGTACTGTGGCTCACGGGTGGTCAAATCGGGAGGTTGGGGACCCCCACCGCCACAGCTGAGCGGTGGTGCTGGAGCATGAATGGATGCTGCGTGCATGCGCGCGGCATTCATTCGGTGACAGGAGAAGGGCTGGAGGAAGCCCAGCTAGTGAGGCTCCCCCCAGCCTGACATTATTTGGAGGCGTGCCCCCAATTTCCACGCGCGATGATGAAGCGCTCTGTAAAGAGACGGCACAGGGTGCTCCGACCCCTGGAGCCGGCCCTGGCTATATTGCGCCATGTGTGGGGGCCTTTAATCATTAAACTCTCTCATTAGTTACTGAATGACATACAAACTAACAATGCATATCCCAGTGTATTCCCATTAGCCTGAGCTCAGCTTTGGCTATGCCTCACACTTGTCAAAATGTAAAGGCGGACTTATACTGTAATCAGGGCTGGCTCTGGGGGTGTTCGACCTGAGTGGTCGAACAGGGGTGCCACCCATAGAGGGCGCACCCTTCACCAGCATCCCAATTTCAGTGGGACAGTGGATCGAAGTGGCCCGCGGGTTATCAAATCGGGGGGTTGGGGACCCCCACCACCGCAGCTGTGCGGCGGTGCCGGGACCCCGGAGTCTGAATGGATGCTGCATGCATGCATGCAGCATCCATTCAGTGCCGTGAGAGGGCTGGGGGAAGCCCAGCTACTGAGGCTCCCCTCAGCCTGACGTTATGCCATGCGGGCACGCCCCTCAGATAACGTCACGTAAGGAGGCGTGACCTATTGTAATTAGGCAATTTTGGTCGCGCACGGCACAGAGCCCTGGAGCCAGCCCTGACTGTAATGAGAAATGAATAAACGATCTTACAATGCCGGTGTTGCAAACTGATATCCAAATATATAGTATAATGTATTAATCAGCCAATTTCATGGAAAACCATAAGACATAGATACACCTTTAATTTAGACCTTATTTTGATAAGAGCATGAAAAATGTGCCTGATTTAGAGTTTGTTGAAAAACGTGACATGTAAATAACAGGAAAAATTAATTTGGACACATATTTTAGGATATCATAGCTCCCAACATTGTAAATCAGGGTGGGGCTTAGTTGCCTCATAGTGGGAATGGTCTGACCCCCGGTGGTCATTATTACCAGAAAAACTTAATATTTTTATGACACATGCTGTGGAGACACCTGTCCCATCTGTATGGGTTAGTGGAATACCTACCAACCCCCCCACAAAACGGGACAGTGGGATAATGCCAGAAAACCTGGACTGTCCCACCGAAATTGGTATGGTTAGGAGGTATGAGACACGTGTAAGATGAAATTAGACGTATTAAAAAGGGGTATGGTATGTGTGTTTTCATGCACTAACTGTACTGGTCTTGGACATGAACCACACTATCTGATTCTCCAAATTACAAGGCCAAATCACCTGCATAGGCAATGTGACAACCACTTGATTGTCCTTGCATCTGGTTCAGTTTACAAGCCAGCGGTTTCATATAATCAGCATGCAGTTTACTATAATCCACATAAGTTTCCATCTTTTAAAGCTGCAATGCTCTATGCAATCTTAAACACATTGCAGTTTAATAAAATACAGTTTGCATAAAGCATACAAAGCCGCACTTTAATACCTCCCAGCCTAAGTTTTTAGGAGTACAAGCAGAATTCATGGTGCAAGATAACACAACAGGGCTAAGATTTGCGCACATGACGTAATTACATCGCACATATGGTGTGGGGCCGGCAGCATTGGGGTAGTGACCTGAGGACGCTCTGACCGAGTGCAGGGTGGCTGTCTAGAGCCTCTAATATACGCTCCGGTGGCACTACAGTAGCGATCCTGGCAGCAGGGTGCCATTCTAGGCACCCAGCTAGCCAGAAGCAAGGGCTATGGGGCAGTGATGGTGCCACCAACAGAGTCCTGCACTCTGTGTGGCGGCATCAGTTGCACACCCCTAATTACATCCCTGATATATAGACACTTGGGTGATCCAGTTCACTCCTAGCACAATGTGTTCTGAGGCAGAGGATAAGTGGTAAGAAATAAGTTTACTTAAAGATAATTAGTTCCGAGCATAGGTCTCTTGCACACCTCCCAACTGTCCCGCATCCAGCGGGACAGTCCCGTTTTTCTGGGACTGTCCCACCTGCGGGCCGCAGTGTCCCATGGTGGGGGGGGGGGGGAAATAGGACCATTCTCTATCAATCAACTTAACTACTGTAAAATTTATATTTATCTAAATAAATATAACTTTATTAAAATCTGCATCCTCACCATTAATCATACTAGACAAGCCTCCCACATTTTGTGCACTTCACAGTGAAGTGGGTGGGGCCATGCTAAAGGCCCTGCCGCACTGCACAATGCAGTGAAACCTAGCGGAGATGGGCAGTTATGATGACATTTACGGCACAAGATCCCCTCCATATTTTACTCTGGGACCTCCTAATCCAAGATCTTCTAGAAACTCGGCAGCTACATTATTACGTTAATGATAATTCCATGAATAAAGGTTGGTAGTGCCATGGATATTTCCCCCAGCGCATTCCTTGCCTATGCTTAAATCTCCCATCTTTTGAAATGTGAAAACTTAACATCCATTTCTGTGATAGGGAATTTACTTTACCCATAAAATACAAACTATGCTTCTAATGTTGCCAATTGCAGTAAAACAGTTATATGGCCCTACAGTACTTTCGCTAACTCTGCTAAGTGACATGCATCAATATCCTAAGTCTGAGGAAATAGGTATTCTGCATTTAAGATTTCCAGTTCATGTATTGTCTTGGAAAGGAGAAGACACAGAGAAGCCCTACCTGTTCTGTTCCTTATGTACAAGTCTATTGTGTATATTGTCCTTGTAAAACATCAAAACTATCCCTCTAAAGCATGGTCAGACTGTATTCCAGACAGCACAGAAGAAAAGCGCAGACAGTGAAGACAAGGTCAGAATGGCAATTAACTTAGAGATTTTATTCTCACTGTGCCATGTGTGACACCTGGCATTCAGCGTCGGCACAACTGTAGTCCCTTAACTGAAAAGGGATTCTTTGTCTCTGAGTATTATTCAATTTACTGATGTGTGATGACAAAATGATTAAAGCTACTCTATCTTCTGTTCTAACCTATTATTTTTTAGGCTTCTTAACCTTTTTGCAAAAATAATATTTCTGTGCTATGGAGCATTGACTAGTACACAATGTTCTATGTGCTGCAAACACAAATTAAAACCATGAAAAGCTGCCTTCTATTTAAATATGAACTGAAAGTAATACTATTTTTATCAGTTTACTGCATAATATGAATTCTACATTTGTTTTTCTTCACTTAAAGCAGAACTACCATTTCCACTTGTTCATTGCTTAGGTAAAACTTCAGCCTACTGCCCCCAAACCACCACCAATACCCACTTCTCAGCACCTGAGGGGAAAGTGTGGTCATAACTATAAGTTCCACAGCCGCCACCTACATTATGGGCCTGATTCAGAGCTGCTCGCTAGATGCGATCGCTCGCACGATGTGTATGCAAATTGCATAGGCAGTGCTCCCGCACAGCAATGCAATAGCAAGCTCTGTATTTCTTAGACAGCGCTCACATAGTGTATGCAGACACCCTCCAGCCTGTTTTAAGACGCCCACTTGTGCACGTCATGTCCAGGAAGTGTATGCAACCATCGGTACATCGGATGCTATCGCAGCACTTGAGGTTGACCATACCCTACCGCAAGCACTGCGAGCATTTCAGTGTAAAAACAAGCCAGGTGACGTGTACTATGATGTGGTCTTATAATTATGCACACCTCTAAAACGCCATTGAGATGCTCAGGCGCACCTGCGTTTGCACCTCCACTCCCCCGTTTTTTAATGGCCAGCCCCTGTTACCACCTACAAACGGCTTCCCCTGTCACTCACTATGCTGGGCTGTCTATGTGCAGCGAGCTGATGCATTGTGAACCTTCGCTAAGGTATGCACATGCGCAATGCGATGCGTGCGCGCAATGCATGCAATCGACAGCAGCGAGAGTATGCATCTTAGCGAGCGGGTCTGAATCAGGCCCAATGTTCCTTAATTCTGAGATACAGTAGGCAGATTCAGTGGTGCCCCCCAGATGCCTGTGGCCTAGGCAGCTGCCTATAGCTGCCTAATGGTAGAGCTGGCCCTGAGTCAGGGGCGTATTTATAATGGGTGCAAGGTGTGTGGTGCACACGGGCCCTTGGGTCCAGGGGGGCCCACACACTGCACACCCTGCACCCTGCTGCAGAAATCAGCCATTTCCCTGGTGATTAGCGCATGCGCAGTAGAGATGTCCCGGGAATGCAGCGTGGTTGCCATGTTCCCAGAGACCTGCGCATGCCAGAGTCTACTGTGCCACTGGAGAGGATGGGGCCCGATCGGAGCATGCACACAGGCCCCCTCCTCTCTTAAAGCGCCTCTGCCCTGAGTGCTATCATGCTGCACTGTAATAAAATTAAAGCAGTTGGACACTTCAGGGGGCGGAGCCAGGCTCCTATGTCATTATGCATAATTTAGCATTGTCCCCTCCATATGGAGCCACGATTCACGGCAATTATCTCCCCATCTTGCCCACTTCACTAGGAAGAGGGTGGGATTTGAGAGATCCAGACACTCTTCTGGGGTTGCAGGGGGCTACCTGAAAATTCGGGAGCCTCCCGCATCTTCCAGGAGAGTAGATAAGTATGTGCTGTATATTTATTACAGAGGCGTGCTCTGCGCAGCCTCTGTTCTGGCGGGCACTAGGAACTAGTGCTGCTCTCTCCAGGGGTCTGACCTTCGACATGTGCTACTGCGCATGCGTGGCTACACCGCACTTCTTTCTCCTGTGGTATTCTCAGGGGTGGATTGGACCACCTGGAAAGTTGGAAAGTTCCTGCTGGGCTGGTTCCATTCTCCCCTCTGCCTGGTCAGCTCACCCTGCCTGATTTATAAGTTGCCAGCCCGGCTGCCGTGCTTCCTGAATTTGTGTTCCGCTGTGGAACACAAACCGGTAGCTGCCATCTGCTCTGGCCAGCTCCTGGGAGCAGAGCAGCAGGATAGCATTGGAGGGATGCCCGCATTACCATTATCTATTAATGGCTATACCATTTCATAGGCACAGCACACTGCTGCATATGCACAGTGTTTCATGGGAGTTGTAGTGCTCTTTCCAATAAATGGTGTGCTAGTCTGTGGCTTATGAAACTCCATTTTCCCGAAACGGAGGCGTGTTGCTGCCATTGGGGGGTAGAGAAGAGGCCAGGATCTCCGTCTGCTGACGGAGATGTCCTGGCTTCTTTCTCTTATATGTTCTCGCATATTATCCGATGCTACATTGTACAACTCAGCTCAGATAAGTAATGCATGCAGGGGGCGTGATGTCTCCTGCTGCATTACCGTAATTGCAAGAATGGAATTGCAAAGCTGCTTGTGTGCATCTTTGCAATTCTGTCCTAAGCTGAATCAGGCCCATAGAGTGGGAATAGTAACCTGTGGCGAGCAAAGCAAACCCGCAAGAGTATAAATTTCTACTATTGGTAACCAGATACTACAGTTGAGATAAAATAACATCGCTGTAAGGGCATGGAACGGCACTTCTGCCCTCATTCCACGTCATGTCCAGTACATTCAGTGAAGGGGATCTATACACAACCATCTCACTACACAGTAGACGATCTGATGTGCACAGCCCTTTTTATGTAAGCCTTCTGCTCAGGATCACTTTAGAAAATGTGATTATATCACACTCCATTCAGCTCTGTCCTTTTCTGCTACATCTATCACCCTCTGCTACACATTGTCCTTTTATCCTCCTCTATCACCATCTGTTACACATTATCCTCCTCTGCTACACACTATCCTCCTCTGCTACATCTATCACCCTCTGTTACACATTATCCTCCTCTGCTACACACTATCCTCCTCTGCTACACATTATCCTCCTCTGCTACACACTATCCTCCTCTGCTACAACTATCACCCTCTGTTACACATTATCCTCCTCTGCTACACACTATCCTCCTCTGCTACACACTATCCTCCTCTGCTCCATCTATCACCCTCTGTTACACATTATCCTCCTCTGCTGCGCACTATCCTCCTCTGCTACAACTATCACCTTCTGTTACACATTATCCTCCTCTGGTACACATCAATCCATTCTGCTATAACTATCACCCTCGGTTACACATTATCCTCCTCTGCTACAACTATTACCCTCTGTTACACATTATCCTCCTCTGCTACACATCAATCCATTCTGCTACAACTATCACCCTCTGTTACACATTATCCTCCTCTGCTACACACTATCCTCCTCTGCTACATCTATCACCCTGTTACACATTATCCTCCTCTGCTACACATGAATCCATTCTGCTACAACTATCACCCTGTTACACATTATCCTCCTCTGCTACACACTATCCTCCTCTGCTACATCTATCACCCTGTTACACAGTATCCTCCTCTGCTACACACTATCCTCCTCTGCTACAACTATCACCCTCTGTTACACACTATCCTCCTCTGCTACAACTATCACCCTCTGTTACACACTATCCTCCTCTGCTACATCTATCACCCTCTGTTACATATTATCCTCCTCTGCTACACACTATCCTCCTCTGCTACATCTATCACCCTCTGTTACATATTATCCTCCTCTGCTACACACTATCCTCCTCTGCTACATCTATCACCCTCTGTTACATATTATCCTCCTCTGCTACACACTATCCTCCGTTGCTACATCTATCACCCTCTGTTACATATTATCCTCCTCTGCTACACACTATCCTCCTCTGCTACATCTATCACCCTCTGTTACATATTATCCTCCTCTGCTACACACTATCCTCCTCTGCTACATCTATCACCCTCTGTTACATATTATCCTCCTCTGCTACACACTATCCTCCTCTGCTACATCTATCACCCTCTGTTACATATTATCCTCCTCTGCTACACACTATCCTCCGTTGCTACATCTATCACCCTCTGTTACATATTATCCTCCTCTGCTACACACTATCCTCCTCTGCTACATCTATCACCCTCTGTTACATATTATCCTCCTCTGCTACACACTATCCTCCTCTGCTACATCTATCACCCTCTGTTACACATTATCCTCCTCTGCTACACACTATCCTCCTCTAATACATCTATCACCCTCTGCTACACACTATCCTCCTCTGCTACATCTATCACCCTCTGTTACACATTATCCTCCTCTGCTACACATCTATCTTCTTCTGCTACATCTTTCACCTTCTGCTACTTTAACAGGCCTCATAGACCTAAACGGGATGCAGTCAGGAAGCCGACGGTCGAAATGCCGACCGCCAACTTCCCGACTGTCAAATCCCAGCAGGGTACTAATGACAGTCATCGAAATCCCGACGCCTGTCATTATACCTATACCGGGAAGCTGACGCTCGGGAATACTGAAAGAAAGCCGGGCGCGGTCAGCCTGGGGGGGGAGAGTTAGGTTTAAGGGCTCCCTGGGGGACTTAGGGTTAAGCACCCCCCCGGGAGGGTTAGGGTAGGGAAAGGGGGGGTTAGGGTTATGCACCCATGGGGTGGGGGGTTAGGGTTAGGCACCCCCCCTGGAGACATAGGTTTAGGCTGCGGGGGCGGGGTGTTTAGCTTTAGGCACTTAGCGGGGGGTTAGGGTTAGGCAATAGATATGAGAGCCATCGGAGCTGCACACTGCTTGAGTTATACCCTACTCTGCCGCAAGCACAGCGATCACTGCAGGCTGAAATACAATCAAGTGACGTGTACAATGACGCTTCTTTGCTAATTATACACACCCATAAAACTCCATTTTGATGCTCAGACATGCCTGCGTTCCCAGCACCACTCCCCCGTTCACAATCACCTTCCCCTGTTACCACCCACAAACAGCGCTATCTGTCACTCAAAGTAGCGTCCAGTCTGTGTACTACGAGCGCACGATTCCCGGACGCAGTGACTGGTTCGCGCATGCGCTCTTTGATGCATACACATGCGCAAACGTGCGATAATCACCCATGCCATGCGTTCGCAGCTTAGCGAACGGGTCTGAATCAGACCTTATGTTTGAGCCAACAGCTGTAATCATTATAACATATATCACATGAGCTAATGAGGTAACTTTACTTTGCTGCCCTAACAATACCAGGCACCATTCTGAAACAGTTTATCCCTTGCGACGTTGTTCCCCTTTGCTCATTATAGCACAATGTACAATTTAAACTCACCCTGTGTTGCAAGACATTGGCCAAAAATATCAGCTCTGTAAGTAATCCCTGGGTGGTAACAGTTTATACCATTATTAAGAAAGAGCTATTTCTGTGGTGACATATGTAGTCTATATTATCCACTGGGACAGAGGCGGATGTGAATAATTAAACATTTTCTCTGTTAAGTGCTGCGTTAATAAATAAAGATGAATAAATAAATGAAACGACACCTTAATGTGCTATGTGATACATTTTATAGTCTGCATACATTACTATTGCTGTTTATGAATTGTTTCACACCAACACAGCAGTAGAAAGCGATATTTGCAGCAAGTACTGAAGCCCATCATATAAAATGTTTTGATAAATAAATAAATCTCATAGCCACATTGGGACTAGCTGAAAATGGATAACATTTTAATATGCGATAAGTCTGCTTTCAAGAAACTGCCCATGGATTAAAAGGAGAATTTAAAGCAAGAAATGAAAATGAATGGAGATCCGATGCCTAGTGTCCCATGTAAATATGAGCTATTCACCATGCCAGGGTATGACTCGTGCTACTCCAGACATGACAGCCTGGATAAGTTTAAACATAAACAGTGTGTACTGAAAACATATTATATTCAGATGAATATGTGGCCTCACTGACTTGTTATATCAGCTACACTGACAACATTCAATGCAGAGTTTATGTTTTGAAACTTCTCCAAGTTTAAAGGCCTGAATAAGTTACAATAGATTAGGGGTCTTCAATCTTGGCCCTCCAGCTGCTGTGGAACTACATATTCCAGCATGCACTGCCATAGTTTTAGAATGCTGTTATATCAAAAAGGTGGCAGTGCATGCTGGCTTGTGTAGTTCCACAGCAGCTGCAATAGATGGTAGGAGTATTGGTAACAATCTTCAACCAAAAATGTTGTTAATGTTTAAGTGAAGTGCCTCCATATGTATGAATATGCTGTCTTATTGTAATGTGTACAGGTACTGTGTATTATAGCACACGAGTCTTACTTAGTCCATAGTCTCTTTCATCTTGGTCACTTTCATGTTTCCTCCAGCGACAGCAAAGATGTTTACATATCATAGTGAAATGGCTGAAAATAATCAATGGTGGTGGCAAGACAGGCCTTTCATGAAATGTCATGATCAGCTGGTATCGCTGGAATTTCCAAACCTGGTTTGATATCGACTTGACTTCAAAGAATGTGTTACTAGAGTGGGGAAAAAGATATAACGATGTGAATTACAGACTGGAAGAATAGGCACATGCACAATTGGCTTAAGCTGCTAATCACATTCTTTGGACAATAGTACAATATAGGGGTTTTATTTTTCATTCCATTTAAAATCATGCCTTATTTTTAAGGCTTTACAGATGGATGCAGTGCCGATATTGATACAGTTGAGCAGTGTTTTGCTACTACACTTGCTTGAAAAGTCTGGAATACCCTCACTGCGCAGGCGCGAACCATTGTGAGCAATGTTTTCCACAGTTACATATGGAATCGCTAACTCTTGAGTAGGAGTTTGTGATGTCTGTATATTTCATGGTAGAGACTGGGAGGTGACCTGAAGTGATTGCAAAAAGGGGCAATTGGTATAATATGGGCAGAGCCGCCATCAGGGGGGAATGCTGTAACTGGAGTCCCAGGCCTGGACAGAGAGGAGGGCTGTTGCCTGGAAAGCCACTGGAGGGAGCTGGGGATCTGGCAGGAGCTGCCCTAAGATCCCGGTGGCCCAATCCGCCCCTGGGCAGTAGCAGAATATGGGTCCATCAGAATATGGATCCAAAATTGTGCTGTGTCTACCAGAATATGTGTCTTACACTGTGCTGTGTCCACCAGAATATGAATCCTACACTGTGCTGAGTCCACAAGAATATGTGTCCTACAGTGTGTTGAGTATACTAGAATATGTGTCCTATAGTGTGGTGAGTCCACTAAATTATGGGTCCTACATTGTAATGTGAAATATAATTTTAGTAGCAACCTTGGGCACCTGGACAGTAATATAGCAGCAGACTATCAATCACAATGGTTCTACCCTTAGAACCTTATCAAACTTAGAAAAAGTACAAATTAGAAAGCTAAAGTGCGCTAGTGTCTTATAATATTACTAGATATACTTCCCTCCTGAAGCAGAGGATTCATTTTGTGAGTAGATAATTCTTTCACAAGTAGTGGTTCATCCAATACATGAAAAACAAAAAATTTATGCCACAACCATCATGCAGTACTTCTCACTTAAAAACATTTATTCAAACAAATAAAAAGTGTACTTCCGGCAATATAAACCATACACTTATCCACAATAAAAAATAGGTGGGGAATTACCAGAAGTCCCTTTCAAATGGGCCCGTAGTTGTAAAGTTGGAGGTTTCCGGACTACCTCAATGCAGGTCCCTTTGCTGGTCCTTCTGGATAATTCATAACTTTGATCAATCCTGTCACATGTGGCCAACGCGTTTCGGGAGCGCTTCCTCCCTTCCTCAATTCAGTGTGACAGGAAATGTACTGATGTGTCTTTATATACCTTCTCTGGTGTTGAACTTCCTGGTCACACAATCTTAATTACTGTTAATTAGATGGCAGCTTCCCTTGTGTCCTATAATGTTATTTCATCTAATAATTAAGGGCCTGATTCAGAGCCGTTCGCTATTTGTGGTCGTTCGTTTAAAAACAAGGGGTGGCTATTCAAATGATCCGTACGCACATTGCAGTCTGTTCACACCTCTAAGTCTGAACGAGCGAGCAAAACATACGCTCGTTTATTTGTTAAAAACGCCCCCTGGCCGCTCGCACCATACGTCATGTCCGCTATTTATTAGATTAATCGAGTACATCGACCAGCGTATGAACTGCTCGCTATTCTTGTGGTTGGTGTTTGCTACCACAAATTTGCGAGCAGTTCTGGCTATAAAATAACCCAGTGACGTGGTCAATGACGCTGCTGTTTTAAATATACACACCCATAAAACGCCCGTTTTGACCTTTAAGCACGCCTGCGTTCGGATCTCCACTCCCCATTTTCAAGCTCCTTCCCCTGTTACCACCCACATATGCCTCATTCTGTCACTCAAAATAGCAGGCCCTCGCTATAGTGCGTACCAACGATTTTCGGCCACACTGACTGGTTCGCGCATGCGTACTAAAAACCGTACGCATGCGCAGATGTGCAAACATCGCTCGGAACGAGCGTACTGCCGCTAACGAGCGGCTCTGAATGAGGGCCTAAGTCCCAATGATTGTGCAATCTAAATCATATAGATAGCTAATATATATGGAATTTATGAAAGATTTACAAAAATTGCCGGACCGGAAGTGCATCATGTTTACTTTCGGTTTACGATGTAATCATCTCAGGGCTTTTAACTCTTAAAATCCTATTGAATGTTAACTTTTCTAATTCGGTCCTTCATATTTTGATGTTACTAATCCACCACTACTTGGAGGGGGTTTCCTGGAGTCCTTTCCTAGGTCCTTGTAGTTGCATTACGCACTTCCGGTGACTGGAACGCAAGTAGGACGTCCGGTTTCATCAGACGTCCGTCGAGCTTCCAACTCACACGGCCATGTTTCATAAGAATTCTGTCTGTCATTATGGAGCAGCGGCAGCCATTTTTTAATAGTGCAATAGAATATTTATAAAAGTAACATATGATGAACTTCTTGTGCTTCTGATTTTTGACTGCTGGATATCATATCTTTTCATATGGTACAATCATTGGGACTTAATTATTAGATGAAATGACGTTATAGGACACAAGGAAAGCTGCCAGCTAATTAACAGTAATTAAGATTTTGTGACCCGGAAGTTCAACACCAGTACATTTCCTGTCACAATGCCTTGTGGAAGGAAGGAAGCGCTACGGAAACAAATTATCCAGAAGGACCAGCAAAGGGACCTGCATTGAGGTAGTCCGGAAACCTCCAACTTTACAACTACGGGCCCATTTGAAAGGGACTTCTGGTAACTCCCCACCTATTTTTTATTGTGAATAAGTGTATGGTTTATATTACCGGAAGTACACTTTTTATTTGTTTGATATGAATAAATGTTTTTAAGTGAGAACTACTACACGATGGTTGTGGCATCAATTTTTTGTTTTTCATGTATTGGATGAACCACTACTTGTGAAAGAATTATCTACTCACAAAACGAATCCTCTGCTCCAGGAGGGAAGTATATCTAGTAATATTATAAGACACTAGCGCACTTTAGCTTTCTAATTTGTACTATTCCTACATTGTACTGTGCCTGCCAGAATATGAGTTCTAGGGGTATATGTACTAAAGTGCAAGTTTTTAGAAGTTCTACTATGGCCAACATCTCCACTTCTAAAAACCCGCACTTTAGTAAATATACCCCCTACAGTGTGCTATGTTCACCAGAATATGGGTCCTACATTATACTGGAACAACCAGATTAAACCTCTTTTTTTAAATATATTTCCCATAACAATTAAGCTTTTTAGGTTTTGCCACAACATAAATTGCCCATCTAAGATATACATGGTCTTGTACTCCTGTTAGGGTTTCAAAAGTAACAAAATGAAAGACTTACTTAAATACTGCTATCAGGAGGTTTACTAGAAGAATATTTGCAACTAAAAGGTAACAGGCCATGATTGCAGGGACAATCCATGCTCCGGTCTTGCATGGAGGATACTGAATTAATTTCCCATCTTCTCCAGTCTCATTGTATCCACAAGGAGCTAGAAAGAATTAACAAATAGGAAAACAGAGTGAGTCTTATATTTATACTGTAATATTCGATCAGATGTAAGAGTATTTTTTGAGGGTTGATTTCCCAAATTTATAGCAAGACTTATGGGTCTACATAATGATGTAATACCAATATTTACCATGCCAGGGATGCGCTGGGAGCCCCAGGGAAAGTACAACACTTTTGCAAGTGTTTTGTCTATTTCATTGGCAGCTTAAGGGCTCCACTTATCATAATACTTTTTTCTTGAATGATATTTAGCTTAAGCGCTCGCCCAATTTTTTTAACTTGAATTCATCATTGAGCCGCTCGCTGGCGAGCGCTAGTGTTAAAAAACCTGGCTGTGCTGTTTCCCTTTCCAAACAGCGCTGCCAAATAAAGAGCCTTATTTATCAACGGGTTTGATCACTTGCAACGAGTGATAAAGCTTGTCGCGTATGATTATGGTGCTCCAGCCAATCAGCTCCAAACTGTCAACTGTTTGAAAAATGACAGTTGGGAGCTGATTGGCTGGAGCACCATTTATCATACACAGCGAGTTTTATCACTCGTTGTGAGTGATAAAACTCATTGATAAATAAGGCCCAAAGTTTGTTTTATTTTTCCTGAAATCATTGCATGTGCCATCTATCTTCCCGGCTATCTCCCCTCTAGGATCCCTACCCGGAAGCAGCAGCAACCTCCCTATCCAGCCCAGAACACATTGCTGTGTGATGGGCTGCGGAGGAAGGCTGCTGCCACTGCTTCGCAGGGAAGAAGCAAGTTGGCTGCTGCGGGTGGGAGGAAGGCGGGGGCTGCCAGCTGATGCGGGGGGTAGAAGAGGGCTGCCAGCTGCTGCTGCGAGAAGAAGGGGAAGGCTGCCAGCTAATGCAGGAGGGGGGGTCCACCAGCTGCTGCTGCGGGAGGAAGGATGGGGGAGACTGGCAGCTGATGAAGGGTGAGGGTGGAAGTGAGAGCCGCCAGCTGCTGTGCACTGTGGGGGGAGGGGGCCACCGGCTGAAGCGGGAGGAAGAGAGGAAGGGGGGTTCACTGAGACCTAGTGTTCGCCAGCGATAGATAACAGCTACTGCACCCTGGAGAGTTTTAAATAAACCAAAAAGTGTGATAAGTTCAAAATACCGCTCGTTGATAAATAAACACACAGCAGCCATTTTCAAGGGATATATGAAGGGAAAATAGCACTGCTGTATCACAGCAGACAACACAGTGTTCACATCAATAATAAATACCAGGAAATTCTATTTTACATACACAATGAGTTTACACACAAAAAACTCATAAAATTCAACAGTCCCTCTCCAGGCTGCACTGGAAGCCACTGACAAGTTATACTAATGCCATCCTGAGAATAGACAACAACAACACTGGCCCTTGGCGCAGGAAGTTTAAGAAGTGCGCACATGTAATGTTTATTCAAGCTGCTAGTTTAAAGTGAAAGGAGAAGCTTCTCACACTTGGGACAGACATAAAGTACAAAGCTGCGCATAAAGAAATAGTATCTCCAATGTACCGCAGATGATAATAATTTATTTAAAACAGCACATAAAAACAATATAATATATTATATAAAGTTAATACTGAGAAGTGGAGATAAATGCTTGGTTCCTTTGCATAAACACAGAGAATATGGGGGTTATGTGGTGCACAAAGCATATCAGTTAGTAAATACAGTCTCGGAGCAGCAGCAGAATGTAATATGAAGTTGCAAAATATTTATGAATAAATGCAAAGAGATGTAAAAGCAATAGTCTGTGAGAGTGCTCTTATGGAGCGCTGCGGCTCAGGTTTGTGAGTCCATCTGGTGTCTCCAGCCCATGAATGCAGGATTGCACCATCACATACAATCAGTGTCGGACTGGGGCATGAAGGGCCCACTGGGAAAATGCAGTGGTAGGGACCCATGCCAGCCACCACAGACACTTATTTATTTATTATTTATTTATTAACAGTTTCTTATATAGTGCAGTATATTCCGTTGTGCTTTACAATTGGAAACATAGCTAGACAAAACTGGGTAGTAACACACAGATATATAGGTAGGAAGGCTCTGCTCGTAAGCTTGCAATCTATCACGTGGCTAATCATTAGGCAAATCTTGGTGTACAGTAGTTTCTATAGAAGGGAACCAAGCCCCCATGTTCAGTGGTTCTGCTCCTCTAGGCAATTGGCCATCTATTAGAGTAACAATCTATAATTTGAGGTCAGGAACCTGACACCTAGAGGAATAGGGTGGGGCCCACTGGGGATTTCCCCTGTACCCTTGTGGGCCAGTCCATACCTACATACAGTAAAAACAAAGGGCCTGATTCAAAGATTTAGGCTAATGCAATCACAACTGTATACTCTCACGGATCACAATTGCTCAACAGTGTAAACATCGGTACCATCGACACACATCGGGCAGTCATGCAACATGTAAGTCAAGTCTGACCAGCCGCAAACACTGCAGCTCTCCTAACACGCAGAGAGGTCTCATGCTCCGAAGGTGATCGCAATGCCTAATTTATGCACGTTCATGAAACGGCATTGAAACATTCAGACACACCTGCGCTTTTCTAACCAACCCCCGTTTCCTACCCCCAAACGCTGACTACCTGTCATTCGCTTTGTGAGTGGGTCCTGTGTACGAGAGTAATCGCGATGCAATCGCTGCATGTACGCAGTGTGGAATTTGCGCATGCGCAATAGCAAACAATCGCTTGTTCTGTGAATATATCGGCATTGCGTCTGTTTCTGGATCAGTTCCAAAGTCCCCTGCTGGTAAGTAATCCCAGGAGAAAGTTGGAGTATAAAGTGCTGCTGAATTGCTCCACTGTCAGGCAAAGCAGTGTCAGATGTTTACTGCCGCGTTTCTGCACTTATTGCGCTTTCTAAAAGGCACTATCTATATTATTCCATGGGCAATAAAACACATGGGCACAAACTACTATATGCAGAGTGCATGTCAGTACAAATTATACTCCCAAACATATTGATCAATTGTTAGAGATCAACAGCACCACATCTTATGGTCATATGTGATAATAAATTATAATAGCTATTCATATGTTTATTGTTATAACTAATGTAATATGTGTGTGTTGTATTGTTAATAATAAAAAAAAAGACAGGTGTTTAGAAACTATCAATTGGTTGTGTGTTGCGTGTTGCTGCAGTATCAGAAGCTACTAGTAAAACTGTCTGTGAAATAATAATATTTGTTCTAAAATAAGACCGTATCTAAAATATATGTATAACTCCAACAAATGATGGCAGCACTCACAGGTCTTATACCAGAATCACAGAGAGATGTCTCTACTTCAATGTTGCGGTTTTATTCAACCTTTGTCAAGAACATATATTTATACAAGAGCCCATGTCTATTCTACCCTCAGATTATTGGATCACGAAAGATTAAAAAACCCAAAATATCATCTCCCTCAGCATATATGATGTTCTCATATGATAAATGTGAATCTGCAATAGAAGTTTGTGAAGAGCTACAAAGAGGGCATGATTGAGCCATTCATAGCAAACAATGTATTTAGTAAGACTATGGTTGTCCATGAAAGGGTCAACCATCGATGGTCGATGGTTTCTAACCATTGTTGGAAAACCATCTGTAATCCAAAAATCGGGATGGTAATATAGGGCCCGATACATCACGGGTCGCAACTGCAAAAGTGAACGCAGAGAAGCGCAGGCGAACCTGTCCGTTTGAATGCCGTTGCATGGGCGTGCATAAATTAGCCACTGCGATGGTATACGCAGCTGGAGTACTCACTACGTACAATGTGGTTAGCAATTTCTGAGTAAGGTCAGACCTGTGTAATTGTGCATGAGGGGCCAATGTTATTTGATGTTCCTGATGTACAGGTATATGCAGGACTGCAAGCAGGGGCGCCGAGAGGGGGGAGGAGCGGGTACAATTTACCTGGGCCCGGGCTTCCAGAGGGGCCCAGGGGGGCCCGGGTCCGGCCCCGACCCCCTCCCTCCTCTTTCCCATGCAGCAGCGTGCTGGGATGCAGTGGGAAACTGCTGTGGCTGCAGCCGCAAGCAATCTCCTATGCCTGAGGGGGGGAGCGATCACACTGATCACGCTCACCCCTGGCCCCCCCCTGTCTTTGCGTCGGGCTGAGGGGCCCAGAGCGCCCCCTCCTCAGCGAGCGGCGCTGCAAAAGTGTTTTGGGTTGTTTTTCTTCTCAAGGGGGTGTGGCCATGCCTCCCACAATTAGGCCATGCCCCCTCTTTATCTTGGCCCGGTGGCGCTCTCTGCGGCCCTGACTGCAAGGTATTACGGATGTGAGATAGAGGTAGTGGGCGTCTCTATGCTGGCTGTGCGATGGCTTTGCAATTGCATCCATTAGCATAGTTTTGCAGCAGACCTGTGTGCGTATTTGCAGCTGCTATCACAATAGCGATCCATAGTGAATCAGGCACATAGTGTTTTGTTAAACAGCAATTTTCTGGTGGTTTTTCAGTGGTTTGGGCTATAGTAAATCTGGATATTTGAAAACCACCTAAAATAGTGCTGAAAACTAGAGATGTGCACGGACCCCTGTGTTTTGGTTTTGGTTCTAATTCCTCATCGCGTTTTAGTTTTGGCAAAACCACCCTCAAGTGTTTTGGTTCGGATTCGGTTTTGGATCAGTTTTGGATTACCTCATGTCATTTGGACCTGTTTACTGTACATTCAATCCAAAACTTGAGTTCAGCTTTTAAATCTGAGTTCCAAACTGACAGCAGACCCGAGCTGGGACTTGATTCCACTCTGAACCCCAAAGTGATTCCCTAACTGGGACTTGATTTGACTCTGAACCCCTAAGTTCAGGTGTATTTGTATTTTAGAAAAACCGAACCGCACATCTCTACTGAAAACCAGCGATTTGACAAAACTGCCATTTGAAAAGTCTGGTAGTTCAGCTTGAGCAACAAGTTCAGTCAGAAACACAAGAAAACAAGCAATGTGGCAACTAAATCTAATTAGGCAATCCAGTTATCAAGAGTAGTACCAACTATACCATCAGTTAGAAGAGCCATACGAGGAAACCAGAGCATTCCAGATAAATGCCTGTCCTACATGGATGGAGCAAAACTATGAGCAGGAAGCTGAACTGCTGATGAAAAAAATAAATCACTCAACCAGCTTCAGACCTGAGAACTCCGCATGTTAGGACTAACGTGATAAGCAGTTAGAATAATAGTTACCACCACCACCTTCACAAATAATACACTATGGCAGTAGTTCCCAAACTGTGCGCTGTGGCACCCTGGGGTGCCTTGGACACTTGCAGGGGTGCCTCAGGTTGGTGGCCCAGCACCAAATCAAATTATTTATAGTCAATGTAATGTCAATATGTGAACAAATAGAAGTGCAAACCTGTCCACCACCACATAACTGAACCTAAGGATGACAGGTGAGCACAATATACTTCACTTTACTACTTTGCTACAATTTTTCCTGAGTTTCTCAATAACAAACTTTTGGATTAGGGGTGCCGTGAAAACAATGCTGATACTCTAGGGCACCGTGATTCAAAAAAGTTTGGGAATCACTGCACTATGGGGTATATTTACTAAAGTGATAGTTTTTAGAAGTGGAGATATTGCCCATAGCAACCAATCAGATTCTACTTAACATTTATCTAGCACCTTGTAGAAGATATAAGCTAGAAATTAATTGGTTGCTATGGGCAACATCTCCACTTCTAAACTCTCAGTTTAGTAAATACACCCCTATAGGTTGCTTCGCCTTCATTTCAGTGGACAGCAGTTTGTGTGGGGCATTGAAATCACTAGATGAGAAAAGTTATTTTAAAGTTACTTGTTCTATATTTAAGGTGCCCCTAACCATTGGCACCCTGAGCAACCACCTAGGTTTGACAAATGGCTAAAGTCATGAATTCAATTAATGGTGATGGCCAATAAGTGTATAGTTTGAGTGTTCTTCTGTGTTTGTGTGGGTTTCCTATGAGTGCTACGGTTTCCTCCCATACTCCAAAAACATATTGGTAGGTTGACTGGATGATGACAAATAGACCAAGCCTAGTGTGTTAGGATATATAGATTGCAAGCTCCACTGGGACAGACTGATGTGAATGACTAAAATACTCTCTGTAAAGTGCTGCGGAATATGAGCTTGCTACATAAAAAACTGGTAATTAAATGAATACATAAGTAATGGTAGTGCCAGCCCCAGTTGTATTTAAGCATCAGTCAGGATGGAATCTATTTTAAGCAGTAATAATTAGTAATATTCAATGTGGTGTAATTAGTCAATAAACTGAGTTATTTTGATCCTTACTCAACAGCAGGTATATTTTCTTAGCAAATTTAGAAGAGATAACAAGTATGTTTTTAACCTTTCAATAGTACAACCTTTATTATTACATTTCTGTAATAAAGCTTATTTAAGACACTGCTGTAGTGGTTGGGGCACAACACAACATTTGCTGCATCTGTCTGCCTCAGTTCATGCTCACATTTACAGCATGCAGTTGGCCGCACAAACTTTGTTTTGAAAGAGGGTAATTTAATGTAATGATGTAATCTTGTAATGGTTCACAATGAATGTAGTTATGTTTTACTTCCATGTTTAATGTTTGCTATGGTAAAATCACATGCTATATGGTATGAACAGAATTTTAAAACTGGAAAGGTAAAATCATGTTACAATTATGTGTTAAAGTGGAATTCAAGCAGCTGGGTATATACTGTATACCCAAAGGTCATAGCCTGGTGATGTTCGCTATCAGAAAGAAATATGTTAGACCTGAACTCTATATTTCTCAATGCTTTACATCTGTAGCAAATGCAACCACATTAGGACAAGGGATTCATCACAATTTTTTTTATTTTTTTACATTTCACAATTACTTTTGTACTGTATTAGCACTATAAATAAGTATTTCTTATTACTAATATATATATGTTGTATAACGGTTGAAGAAATACCCTTATTTAATAATATTTTATATTTGAGAATAGTAAAGTAGCACCTCTGCTCAACAACCCTTGGCCTTAGTACTAGCTGATGTCAGAATTGCCCTTCAGAAGAAACAGATGCATGGGGAAGGGCCTGTAGGGTGGGAAACTGAACACCTTCTCCCAAACTACTGTATGAGAAAGGCCATTCATAGTCCTTTATGTAATTAGTTGTGTCCAAAAGTAATGCTTTAACAAATTCAACCTGTTGTCCATGTCATTAATTAAACCAGGGCTTGACAAATTTTTCTAAAATCTAGGAGCCAGGATGAAAGTGTAGGAGCCAGACCCCCCCCCTTCCCCCGGGACAGCATTACAGAGCACCTATGCTCCGGGCAACCAACACCCATGGTCACACCACTAATGGGGTACCCCAGGTAAACCATCCTCCCACAGCCACATTACTGAGCAGCTAACCCCCCTCTCCAGGCAACCAACACCCAGAAACACCACCCCTCAACAGCCAAAAAACCCTGGGCAAGCAAAGTCACCGCCAGCAGTCGCCAAACTAGAGAGTGGTGGGGCCAGATGCAAGAATATGCTTTGGGCATCCCCCTCTGCAGCGCCCCCAGTAGTAGTCCCCCCTCTGCAGTGCCTCCAGTAGTAGTCCCCCCTCTGCAGTGCCCCCAGTAGCAGTCCCCCTTCCGCAGTGCCCCCAGTAGTATTCCCCCCTCTGCAGTGCCCCCAGTAGTAGTTCCCCGTCTGCAGTTCCCCCAGTAGTAGTCCCCCCTCTGCAGTGCCCCCAGTAGTAGTCCCCCCTCCTCAGTGCCCCCAGTAGTAGTCCCCCCTCTGCAGTGCCCCCAGTAGTAGTCCCCCTCTGCAGTTCCCCCAGTAGTAGTCCCCACCATGCATTGCCCTTAGTGGCACCCCCCTATGCAGTGCCCTAGTAACACCCCCCTCTTATACAGTGCCCCAGTAGTGGTCCCCCTGTGTAGTGTCCCTTTAATCAGTGCCCCCAGAAGTGGTCACCCCTATGCAGTGCCCCCAGTAGCTGTCCCTCCAGTAGTAGTCCCCACTATGCAGTGACCCCAGTAGTAGTCCCACTATGCATTGCCCCTAGTAGTGGCCCCATCCTGTACAGTGCCCCAGTAGTGGCCCTCCATACAGTGCCACCAGTAGCGGCCACCCCCACCTAATGCGGCTACCCAAACTATGCAATGCCCCTTAAAAAAAACAAAACATGCAACTTACCTGATCCACGCTCCTGCCGATGACCGCCGCTGTCCGCTCCTCCAGGCCCGCTCTGCACCATGGGAGAGACGTCATTACGTCTCTCCCATCACCTGCTGCGGGGTGAGCCGGAAGGCGGAGCTCATGAGTGAGCTCCAACCGGCTCACTCCGTGGATGACGCAGTAGCCAATGAGAGTCTGTCTGACTCCCATCGGCTACTATAACAAACATACAGCCGCCGCTGGTGGCTGTGTGTTTGTTACAATGTAGTGTGGACCGCGCTCGCGGTCTGCACTACAGGGCCCGGAGGTTGCTGAAAATCTGGTCGCCAGGCAGCCAAATCTGGTCACCATGGCAACCTGGCCCCCGGGTTTTGTCGAGCCCTGAATTAAACCCTACCTACACCTATAATTATCTCACTCAAAAAAAGTTTATTGTGTAGAGAAAGGTATTACATGAAGAGTAACTTCTACACAGAACATCAAGGACCAGTTAAGTGTTAGCAACGGTGTGTCTATAATAAGGTAGTCTAAGGCAGTTTTGGAAATGACATCTCTAGTATATATGAAGAGTGAGAAAGACACCATTTCACTAGTAGCCACAGGCAGCAGAATGGTTAAGCCTGTTGAGGAGAACGTTCTACGCTATCTCCTTCATACTGTTGGTGCTGTAGGGTCCGCATCGTAACAGAGGTGCGCTAAAGTCATATGCATGACCCCCGACCTAAAGCGCTACTTCGCATGCCCACCTTTACTGTGTGTCTTCCTCAGTGGCGTAAGTTCATCCCAGATGCCCGGAGGCAAGTTATAATTTGGTGCTCCCCCCCTCAAAACCAATGACACTATAATGTTGCATTTCGCATGCAGACAGGCTATAGATAGATGTAGGCAGCAGCTGATGGTCTGACATGAAGCTCTCCACTAGTGTATGGTGGCTTCTCAGGTGCTGGGAAGAGGTCCCATGTATTGGGCGGCCATGTATTGGGCGGCCACTACTGGTACATGGTTACAGCCCTAAGTGGAGTGAATATGTTGTGGTGCCCCTTCAGAGGTGGAGCTAGGCGGCAGGAGCCTCCACAGTGCTTAATAAAAATTGTAAATTTCTGCATCGCTCCTACTTAAAGTATGCACTCTCAGTTCCAGTGTATATGCAGTGCGAAAACACTCTAAATACACCCAGCTAACAGGCATTTGTTCAGATCTAAATGGGGCCTATAGTGTCCTCACAAAAGCATAAAGTGGAACCTGTTGTGACTTGTCCAATGTTTCATAATTACCTGCACTTTTTGGAATAACAATTAAATAATATAATCATAAAATATGTCTTTGTATTACCCAATGTCCTTTGTGCCAACACACCAAAAGTACAGCACAATCAATTTTACTCATTTGCCACCCCACCACACCCTCATAGGGCTTGCACTGAGACAGACTTACTGTAATAATGTTTTATACTGCCTGTCTCCTGCAGTGCCACAGCCAGCCCACAGAGCCTCTCTCCCGGGTCCCGGCCACTCTCTCCCCGCAGCCAGCCACCGGTCACGGTGCCAAATTGCAGCGCAGCAGTGTGTCGAAGACGGAGTCTCGGCTTCTCAGAAGGGGCAGAAACAGGGTCGTAGCTGACATCACGTATCATGTGACCACCTGCGACTCGCGGACGGTCACATGATACGTGACGGCATGACCAGAGAGACATGGTGGAGCCGGAGGAGGAGTGCCACTGAGCTCAGCTCAGCGGCTCTGCTCCTCTAGTTAGAAGACTGACTCACTGAAGCCAGTAGGTGAAACGGCCGGGACCCGGGTGACAATGGAGCCAGGTGTCCTTTTCAGGGCTGGCGCCCGGCAGCAGCTGACTCCATTGTCTCTGGGAGTTCTGCCACTGGTCTTCCTATACATCCTATATAGAACTGCAGTAGGATTTTCCCTTGACTGTCTCCTGACAGAGCCTGTGCTATAGACACACTGTGGTACATATACACATTACTGTGTCACCACCGCTGGATTCTATATACACTCCATTGCTGCCACTGTGAGTATGTGCAGGTATGTGCCCCAGATATCACACACCACATGCATTAACCCACTCCTGGCTGGATCTGTCATACTGCATGTTCCTGTATTGTATACCTGCTGCATTAACCATGTTTGTCGACTTCAGGGATGTGCAGACCATCCTTCCCTCCCCTGTCATACTCCTGAGATTAGATAAAAAAATTATTAGAATAATACAAAGAAGATATTTATAACTTATAATCATCTTCTTTTGTTTATTGGAATAATTTTTATAGTTAACATTCATCAGCTTTGTGGAGTTCCCTGGGACTGTAGGGAGATGAGAGATGAGGCAGCAACAGGTCAGCCTCACTTCTGATGGACACCTTGGATGTGTCATGTGACCAGGCAGTGCACTGCATTGTTTATAGATCGGTCAGCAGCAGCAAGAGAAGACACAGTGATGCAGGTTGGAGAATCAATAGACACTGAAGTTTAGTGTAGTGAGGGTAGAGTTACAGTGAGTAGGGGATGAGACAGGCTCCCAGCACTCAGACTCATCTCCATGCGTGCCTCCCCAGCCATTGACCTTACCTCACGTCACTGGTCGACTAACATCTTGTGTTCCTGGTTAACAAACCAATCCCTGGTTAAGCTATTCATCATGTGAACGGACCTCCATCAAACCACTGACACCTATCAACTAGAGATGAGTGGGTTCAGTTCCCTGAGAACCAAACCCACCCCGAATTACGGGGATCTGAAGCAGATACGAGTCGGCTCGGGTTTTCCCGCCTGACTCAGATCTGAAAATGAGGCAAAACGTCATCATCCCACTGTCGGATTCTCGCGGGTTTAGGATTCTATAAAGGTCCCGGGATTCACCACCATTTTTCATTTTGGCTGTGGAAAGTGGAGAGGGAGGGAGCTGTGCTGTGCTGTTGTGTTGTTATTGTTAATTGCACACTGACGCTGTGCATAGGGGCTGGCTACTGTTGTCCATAGGGGCTGTCTGGCTGTCATTGTCCTGTCTATAGGGGCTGGCTGTCTGTCGCTGTCCTGTCCATAGGGGCTGGCTGGCTCTACTTGTCCTGTCCATAGGGGCTGGCTGGCTGTAGTGCTGTGTTGTCCAGGGGGTGCTCTGTCCTTCAGGGGTGCTCTTCACCCACCCCCAGTGTGTGAAATAAATAAAGAAATTTAGTGCTAGCCACACTTGTCATCAGTGCAGGAGTGCTGTGCTGCTGTCTGTTAAGGGGCTGCTGCCTCTTTTCAGGGGTTCACCCCAGTGTTAAAAAAATCTATATTTTTTGTGTGTGCGTGTCAGCCATACCTGGCTGTCACTGTCATCGGCATAGCTGCGCAGGGGTGCTGTGCTCCTGTCTGTCGAGGGGCTGCTGCCCAAAAATAAATAAACATTTTTTTTTGTGTGCGTGTAAGCCACACCTGGCTGTCACTGTCATTGGCGTAGCTGTGCAGGGGTGCTGTGCTCCTGTCTGTCGAGGGGGTGCTGCCCAAAAAATAAATGAACTAATTTTTTTTGTGTGCGTGTCAGCCACACCTGGCTGTCTCTGTCCTCGGTGTAGCTGCGTAGGGGTGCTGTGCTGCTGTCTGTCAAGGGCTGCTGGGCCAAAAATAAAACAAACTATATTTTTGTGTGCATGTTAGCTACACCTGGCTGTCACTGTTATCGGCGTAGGTGTGCCGGGGTCCTGTGCTGATGTCTGTCAAGAGGCTGCTGCTTCTTTCAGGGGTTCACCTCCAGTGTGCAAAAAACATTACATTTTTTTTTGTGTGCGTGTTAGCCACACCATCAGTGAAAAAAATAAAAACATTTTTTTTTAATTTTTTTTTCAATTTTGATAAATATTTTTATTAGAGATGTGCGCCGACCCTCGTGTTTTGGTTTTGGATCTGGATCCCCCCTGGTTTTGGATCTGGATTGGTTTTGCTAAAACCTCACCTCTGTGTTTTATTTTCGTGTTTTGGTTTTGGATCTGGATTTTTTTCTTAAAAAATCATAAAGACAGCTAAAATCACATAAAATGGGCCTGTTTATGTTCCCACAGTATAATTAACCTTAATAACATTTATTTCCAGTAATTTCCAATCAATTTTGACCACCTCAAATATTATTTGCTTCATCTAGTTAAGGCCAAAAGGTTGCATCCAGCTAGCTGGCTGACTAAGCTAAGTGATACAGTGGGTGGCACTAACATGTGGCAGTTCAGCTTCTAATTTCCAACACGGATACAGTGTGTTATACAGTGTGGGTTGGATACACCAATAGTGCACTTACTGTGACAGCAGTGTCGGCAGAGGGAGATTGCTGACGGTGTCCTCAGTACATGGAATGGCAGTGCTGCGTTGCTGGCAGTGTCCTCAGTGAAGGGTACCGGTGATGTCGGCAGTGCGTGGGTGCCAGCGGTATCTTTAGTGCAGGTTTGCTGGCTGTGTCAGCAGTGCAGGGGTGCCAGTTCATGGAATGGCAGTGCTGCGGTGCTGGCAGTGTCCTCAGTGAAGGGTACCGGTGATGTCGGCAGTGCGTGGGTGCCAGCGGTATCTTTACTGCAGGTTTGCTGGCTGTGTCGGCAGTGCAGGGGTGCCAGCGGTGTCTTTAGTGCAGGTTTACTGGCTGTGTCGGCAGTGTGGGGGTTGCTGGCGGTGTCCTCAGTACATGGAATGGCAGTGCTGCGGTGCTGGCAGCATTCTCAGTGAAGGGTTCCGACGGTGTTGGCAGAGCAGGGGTGCCAGCAGTGTCCTCAGTGCAGGTTTGCTGACTGTGTCGGCAGTGCAGGGGTGTTCTTAATGCAGGGTGCTGGCGGTGTTGGCAGAGCGGGGGTGCCAGCGGTGTCCTCAGTGCATGTGTGCTGACAGTGGACCTCATTCAGAGCCGGACGCTATTTGCGGTCGTTCGTTCAGAAAAAAGGGGTGGCTATTCAAATGAACCGTTCGCTCTTTGCTGTCTGTTCACGCCTCTAGGTCTGAACGAGCGAACAAAACTTGAGGTCGTTTTTTGGATAACTATGCCCCTTGGCCGCTCGCATCCTACGTCATGTCCGCTATTTATTAGATTAATCGAGTACATCGACCAGCGTATGAACTGCTCGCTATTCTTGTGGTTGGTTTTTCCTACTGCAATCTTGCGAGCAGTTCTGACTATAAAATAACCCAGTGACGTGGACAATGACGCTGCTGTATTAATTATGCACACCCATAAAACGCCCGCTTTGACCTTTAAGCACGCCTGCGTTCGGATCTCCACTCCCCGTTTTCAAGCACCTTCCCCTGTTACCACCCACATACGCCTCCTCCTGTCACTCAAAATAGCAGGCATTCGCTATTTAGCGAACAAACGATTTTCGGCCGCACTGACTGGTTCGCGCATGCATATTACGATCCGTACGCATGCGCAGTTGGGCAAACATCGCTCGGAACGAACGAGCGGCCGCTTACGAGCGGCTCTGAATTAGGACCAGTGTCTGCAGTGCAGGGGTGTCGGTGGTGTCCTCAATGTGGGAATGTCAGAAGTGTCGGCAGTGTGGGGGTCGCTGACGGTGTCCTCAGTACTGGGGTGCCGGCTGCGGTGGTGTCGGCAGTGGGAGATGCTGCCAGTGGGGGTGGAGGCAGTGTTGGCAGGGGGGGGTGCTGACGGTGTCAGGCGGCGGGCTCCATCTTCTTTTTCTTCTGCATTTTCAATTGGCTTAACGCTGATTGGCTGAGAGCCGTGACAGACGGCTCTCTCAAGCAATCAGCGTTAAGCCCGCTCAATACAAAACCTTTTTGGTTTTGCATCGGGTGAGGGATCCGGGGCAGGCAGGATCCCTGGATCCCTGAAATTTGGGTGGGTTCAGATCTCTGAGATCCGAACCCGCTCATCTCTAATTTTTATTGCATTTTGTAAACAGGACCAGTAATAAAAAACATCTTTTTTATAAAAACATACATGAATACTGCAATGAAAACTTTTTTTTTAAAGTTATTGGTTTACAAAAAGTTTTTTTTTAATCTGAAACATAGTAAAAATGTTATTCTAACAGTTTATAAAGTTATATGCTCTAAAAAACTAAAGCCTATATTTACAAAGCTATATACAGTAGAGTGGACATCCTAAATTCTAAAACAGTTCTATTCAAAAACATAAACATATCATATGTGTCATATTATGAGTTGGCCATATGGGTATGTTGCTGTTAAGGGATCAGGCTGGTTATTATCAGTGGACACATTATTTATTATAGTTGTTGTTATTCTGGGTTGCCATCTCCTGAAGGGTGTTTACCAACAGACAGAGACTACCTATCAGCTCAAGCATAGACACTTCCTGAGGAACAGAGCTCTGCTCTTTGGAGGGAAGCCAAATAGGTGCGAGCCCCTGTTCCAACATCTGAAGCTCTTCTCTCTCCAGGATGGATGGTTTGGAAGAAGAAGGTCTAGCAACAGATGGGGATGGTCATTATCAAGACCATCCCCAAGGGCCTGATTCAGAGTTGGGAATAGAGAGAGAGATAGCACTTAACTGTGTACCTGGGCAAACTATGTTGCAATGCAAGGGGTGTAAATACATACATTTTTTTACATGTAATGTAAATACTGGCTGCTTTTGCATGTAGCTCACAAATACGGCACAGCTTTATTAGTGCACTGCACTTCAGATGTCAGTTTGGACACGTCCC
This sequence comes from Taudactylus pleione, assembly GCA_031769625.1. NCBI lineage: Eukaryota > Metazoa > Chordata > Amphibia > Anura > Myobatrachidae > Taudactylus > Taudactylus pleione. Next base: position 2,082,689 of record JAUIMM010000176.1, read on the forward strand.
TCCCAAATCTAAATCTCTCTGCACATTTTAAATCTGCCCCACCATGCAGTGCAGCATGGTTTCACCAAGATGATCAGTTGAGAGAGAGAGCTCTCTCTATTCCCAACTCTGAATCAGGCCCAAAGTCGGCTACAGAATCCAAAATCACTGGATGTCTTAGTACATTCAGGCCAGATACGATCCATGAATTCCCAGACAGATTCCGGACAGATGAATCCTTTGCTTGTGATAATCTTTGGTAATTCCTGGTGAAGGTGGGTGTTATAGCCAGACACTTTGAAGGTTGCAACTTTGAACTGCTTTATAGAAAAGATGTGAATGAAACCTTTCCACACTGCAGAACATGATGGAGAAATCCCTTGAAGTTCAGCACCTAGAGCATCTTTTTTCATGTTCTCTGAGGAATCTCCTGACTGTGAAGAAATATTCTCCACACTGTAGTTTTCCATTGTGACTTTTTAATGGTGATTTCAATGTTGTCCACTGGCTGAGATCCATCTCATCTGAGGCTTGGGTTTTCCCCGTGCCAATGAGACAATTCACATCCAGAAGGTGACTCTTATGTTTAGCCGTGGTGTCAGTCTCTCTTTTGGCAGAATTTGCACAATCTTGGGGGCACCATGATGAATCAGACAGATCGTCCAGGGTAAACATCTGATCTGGTGTTGTATCTATTTCTATTAAACTTTTGTGTGTGAGTTTAGTCATCTGCTGCTTGTGGTGCAGCTCTTTTTCTACTTTCTTAATGATCTCCAGAGTATGCTGTCTCTCTTGGTTTCTCCAATTTTTCAGCTCCAGTCCAGCCATTTCTGTTGGGCTCAACTGAACAAGACATTGTGTGGTGATCTCCCCTAGTACCACACAGTGAAAGAAAATCTTATTTTTTGGGTCTTTCAGATTGAACTTATCTTTGTACCTCACACCAGTATTATACAAGTTGTTGTAAATTTCATTCTCTACATTCATTGCCAATTTTTTTCAATGTTTCCAGAGGCACATCAAGATTTTTGGTTTCCTGAACTCTCTTCAGCAGAACTTCATATATATCATCTGTACTGTGGTGGTCCGAATCTCTTTAGGTGACTTGCCTGAAGCCAACATCAGGGAGGAGAGAGTCTTCATTCTTTTACACATTTTCTTTTTTGACCTTCCTATGGGCTTTGATACGTTTAGGGATTCTGGACTCACCAACAGGTCTCTTGTCCTTTTTGTATCGAGCATAGTGGTTAAGTGTGTCTGAGATTGTTCTCCATCCTCTTCACGTATTATGTCACCATCATCATCCTGGATGAGAATGTACTCTGCCTGACCCATCTGGTCAGAACAACTCTCCAGCTCATCCAGTATCTGTACTTCTTTGGAATCTGCATTCCAGTATCCTAGCAGCTGGCAAGTTTGGTGTTCTTTCTTAGTTTTAACAGGAGAGACTCTGTTCAGCATCCAGTATATCTTCTCCATCACTGATGTATTGTTCAGAGTAAGTGCATTCACATTTTTTGAAATATATGGTTATCCAGAGAATGCTCTGTCTGCCATTTCACACGAGGAGACATCGGGAATAGGATCAGACAAGGTGTTAAATGGAGTTTCTACAACAAACTTCTCAAATAATCCCAATGGGCTGTAACATTCACGGTTCTGTGGTGACACAGCAGGGTTAGGGGGATCCGCATAAAATGGTTTATCCATTTTCTCACTTTCTTGATAGACCTCCACACCGGAGCTGTCACACATAATAAACCAGCTGTGTCAGCATGGCCACCACTTCTATAGACCTCTCTTGAATAATAAAAGTGTTTCCTGATGTGCCATGTTTGAAGTTGAACTGCCATGTGTTTGTGCCGCCCACTGCTGCCGCTTAGCTTAGCCAGCCAGCTAGCTTGGTGCAAATTTTGGGCCTAAACTGGATGAAAACAATATAGTGAGCTGTGAGGTGGTCAAAATTTACTGGAAACCAGTGGAAATAAATGTTATTGAGGTTAATAATACTGTAGGAACAAAAAAAGGCCCATTTTATCTGATTTTAGCTGTTTTTATGATTTTTTAAGAAAAAAATCCAGATCCAAAACCAAAATTGAAAAGCAAAACACGGAGGTGAGGTTTTGGCAAAACCAATCCAGATCCAAAACCAGGGGAGATCCAGATCCAAAACCAAAACACAGGGATTAGTGCACATCTCTACTATCAACACCATAGGTTCTGCTAATAAAGGGGTCTATTCATGAAGCAGTGAAGTGTCCTGTATAGCTGAAATCAGGGCACTTTCTTTGCTTTGTGTGATTCATCAATCAGGATGCCTTTGGAGAAGCTTATGACTTCTCCCGCAGGACACCCGCTCCGTGACTGCATTGATTGCTATACTATACATGTGTATGGTGATTGAGATTCATAAAGGAGCAGAAAGGTCAGTTTTTCGCTCCTGAGCTGTTACCGCATTTGCCATCTGAGAATGGTGGAGTGTGTGCATCTTCTGTATTTTCTCATGAAAGGGACAGGCAAGCGGATTACTTTCCTGTCCGCGAGAATGCACTCTGTTGTAGCTCCGCCTCTTGCAATCCCATCAGCCGCTGCAAACTCAAGAGAGTCTGCAGAGAAGACCTGATCGCTGCTACTTTTTAAGTATAGTTTGGTATTTGATATTATGTCCATCTTCTATGATATTGATTTAAAGTATCAGTCAATGAAATGGCTTGGAAGAGGCAAATAATGGAAGTTTACCAGTAATGCTGCTGCGGGTAATTGCGTGTTGTGATGCGTGCGCACATTTGTAGCGAGATCGGCAAAGATGTAGCGGGACACATCTGTACTTACAGTGATTTACAATAATGTGGACAGGCAATGCATCTTAATGTGCATAAATACACCCTTTTTCATAGCTGGGTTTCACATATCAGGACCCAATTAACAATCATGTAAAAACGTTGTGAAGACTACATTTGATCATTCTAATCATATGTAGCAAATACCCCATAACAGTTTTTACTGTTTCATTACTGTACTCAACAGGAAATAATCAAATATTCAGAAGTGAATGAAATGTAAGTATACGTAGTTGTACAGCACTTGGCATGGCAAACTTCCATTATTTGCCATTGCATTGACTGATACTTTAAATCAATATCATAGAAGATGGACACACATAGGGCCTGATTCAGAGCCGCTCGCAAAAAGCAAGCACTTGCTGTGAATCAGGGGACCACCCCCAGCTTTTGCAAGCGGCCAGGTGATGGTTGTGACCAACGCGACCATCGGGCTTGCGACGAGACCCTTGTGGTAGGGTCTCGTTCCCGCAAGCCTGAGTGAGCTTCTGGCTCTAGAGAGCAGGAAGCTCAACTACTGACATCAGTCGTGATGTCAGTGGGGCCGCCCCCAAATGGCAGGCGTTCCTTCGGGAACACCTCCGTTTGGCCAGCCACCCCCCCGACCCGCCTACCAAACGGGGCGAGCTGTCGATCAACATCGACAGCCGCCCCTTTTGGATGCGAGCGCCGGAGCGAGTGATTTCTCGGTCACTCCGGGGCTCGCGCATGCGTACACACTGCACGGCCATCGACCCGCTTGCGAGCGGGTCTGAATCAGGCCCTTAATACCAAATACCAAACTATACATAAAAATAAGCAAAGCACAATGAATTTAGGTAGCCAACAAAGCCCATGGCTTGGAGTGACAATGTTTAGAAGGTACAGTACACGTACCCACAAACAGTGACCTTCAGCTGTACTGTACAGTATGTTTGGGTTCATAAAAATATTTACTCCCACCCACCCTTTGCTGACATAGGACATAACCAAATGTGTCATCTATTCTCAACGCACTAAAGCAAAGCATTGTTCCATCATGGCAAGAATCTGAATCTGCCAGATAGCAGTAAATAACTTACCAGAGCAGTATGGTGTTATTATAACTGAAAATGGTTGGCAGATATTTCTGGAAACTTGCATAGACAACGTACTGTAGATCGCTAGTTTTAGAATGAAAATTTAGAGTTTGGAATGGAAGAATGAGGAAGTTGTGTCAGGAGCAGGGCCTGCATTCAGAAAGTTAATGCTTGTTACAGGCAAACAGGGGCGCCGAGAGGGGGGGGAGCGGGTACAAATTACCCAGGCCAGGGTTTCCTGAGGGGCCCGGGTCTGACGCCGCCCACGATTAGGCCACGCCCCCTGTTACCCGGGCCCACAGCGGCTCTTGGCAGGCCTGCAGGCAAATACTGTCTCTGGCTCACTATGGGGTCTACGTACTAATAATGGTGGACCAGCCGCAATTATTATGTACCTAACTCGCCAGGGATATTTAAATTTTTTAATAAAAATATCCTGGCTATGTACTACTGGGAACACACAGAGACAGAGGTTGTGGTAAACGCTGTCCCCACGAGTTATATTCCCGGCATTTAGGAGAAGTCTTTCACAGAATTGAGAGACTTCCCCAGGGGAAGCTGACACTCCGCATGCGCACATTGTCAGCTTCCAGCGCTGGCCAGGGGCTGCAGTGGAGAGATCAAAAGATCGCTCTCCTGCCCCTGGAGCCCCCATAGGCTTACAGTACTTTATACCACCTGAAGATGGTGTAAACTACCGGGGCTAAACTTTGAAAAGCTTTGCATTTTGAAGTTTAGTACATAGGAAGAAGTCAGATCATAGTCCCCATTGATAATAATGGGGACTGCGATCTGCAGTGCTAATTAACACTTTGCCAGGGATTTCTGTGAAATGTCCTGCATTGTGCTTTTAGTACATAGGTTCGCTACACAAAATTATGCAGAGACTGCTGTTTCTGCATAATTTTATGTAAAAAACAGCTTGATACATAGGCCCCTATAAGTGCAAACAGTAACATGAAATTTAGGTATTACACCATTTTGTCTCTTCTATTTGTGTATATGTTCAGTTTGTTCACTGAAAGCCAAGGAATGCTCTGCCTAGTCCATCTGTACCTCAGTAACCCACAAAAAGCTTCTGTTCTGTTCACATCTCGGCACATTGGCTCCTTGCCTTATTCCCTGTTGTTAATATCAGGTACATTGTGCCCTCTTTTCTTTCAAAGATCTGCACAATTTTCTGTCATGACCTAGATTAATGTCATAGTCATTACATGTTGACATTTGACAAGTTCTTTCCAGGAGAACCTGCAGGGACTGCTTAAAGCAAACAAGATTTAAACTATAGGTTTCACATTATTTAAATGAATTCATTCATGTTACTTTTGCTCCTAATGTGTGTGAAAGATTCTTATTAGTAATGTGATTTTCTCTCTAAAAAGAATTTTAATAATTTTTTTTTTTCTAACTTCCATGTTATATTCCCTGCTTAGCAAATACTTTCCATTGTGAAACAGCGATGTAAACAACTTCAGATATCATAATTCTGAAACAAACATGTTTACAAAGCACTGTATTAAAAGCAGTGTTCTCTTATTAGAGCCATCTAGTACGACTTAAAGGAGCAATCCCATGAAGAAATGAGGTGTGGATTTTTTTTTAACATATATGACTGCGGCATTCTTTAAGTAGAAATCTTGTTATTTACAATTTATTCTTGGTTTCTTTAGACTGCTAGCAATGATTGATAATAATTCAGATGTTCAACAGTGTTATAAGGCTACCATGGCAACAATAGTCACATGGCACATGGTGTAGTGAGCAGAGAGGACTTGACATCCTCCCCTATTGTGTCTGTGTAGCAGACTGACTTTGTCTGTGCCTGACAAGCAGACAATAAGGCATGTGTACTAACCATAAGAGAGAGATAAAGTGGAACAGTTGCCCGGAGCAACCGGTTATCTTCTAGCCATCATTTATCTAGGACAGTTTATAAAGTGGCAGTTAGAAGCTGATTGGTTGCTATGGGCAATTTTTCCACTTTACGATATGCTGAGAGCTGTGACCCTGTGGCAGCCATACTTGTTTTCCCTCCAGAGAGGTATTGAAAAGGAGATAATGATTTGTAGTAGGATAGCTAAGACAATTGCATGTTAGCTACTTGATTTAGCAATTTGGGATTGCTGCTTTAATATACCTGTGTAACTTAAGTATTATTACTGGTGCGGCATAATCATCAGTTATAAATGCAGTTTCTTGTCATCCTAACATGATGTGGCACATAATAACTTTAATGGCCCAGCTATCTCAGTCATCATAATTAGCCCTTTTACATTTCAGCTGTGTAAATGAAAAGTCAGGATTACCATTAGATATAGAAAGGTGTGGATGACTCTACTATAGAAATGCATTAACTTACAGTAGTGCTGTTCATTTTTAATAGAGTAGGGCTACATGTTCATGTTATAAATGAATTATAATAGTAGCATCTCAAGTTACTAAAATTAGAGTCAGATAGACAGCCATGTAATGACAATCCCTGCTAGTAGAACTGTTACAATAAAGAAGTTTATAGTTCTAACTAAGTAATAGCATAAAATGCATTCGCAACAATTACATTCATAAATGGGTAAATTAATTAGTATTACAAAACCTACTATTTTAAATAAAATTTTAATGATTAAATCTGCAAATTATGTAATGTTAATTGGCACAGTTTTTATTTTGATTCTGGTGCAAAAACAGATCCATCCATACTATTTATACCAATTGTTTCTACAATTACAGTAAATTTGATGTCCTCTGTGCTTAAATAAACAAAAATGCACAAATTCCTCCGGAATTACTGCTGCTGCACAGTCAAAGTAATTTATTTTGGATACACGGCAATGAACTAATAAGACTTTAATTGAGCAATGTTAAATATCTGAATAAGAAATTAGATAATCATAAAGGATTTGCTTACGGTCTATCTGGTCAGCAAACACTTCACCATAGATCATCCAATAGGGCATGTAAAAAATGTTCTTAGCCAGTTTCCAGGAGGGCTCCTCGCTGGGAAAGAGGATGGCTTGCCTTGCCACACCGAAACTCATCAACACCACTAACATGATGATCACAAAGTACATCATATCAATCATCTTCACAGGGTGAAATACATAGGCAGGAAAAGAAACAGCAGAGAAAGAATTAGAGTCATCAACATGGTGTCAAAAACATTTATATCCACAATTTCAGTCAATAACATGTTTACATTTGTAATATAAATATCCTTTTGTTTCTGAAACTGCTACATACTGTAATAGGTATTGTTATCCCTAAATGTAAATTATTACTAAGTTTTCATATAAGGACAGCAGGTTCAGTATGGCCAAACAAGAACACTAAATATTTGTAAAACAATTAGCATTTTCCCTGTGTTGACATACACCCAGGTACATTTGGGCAGACTTTGGGATGAGAATAATCAATTACAGTTTACTATACCCCAAAAATACATGATGTATGGTATTATACATTTAGGAGCCAAAGCCTCGGTGGTTTTTCAAAGCTGCTTCTTGTCAACAGATCTGGTAGCAGGATTTAAAACGGCAATAATATTGGATGCAAAACCAGGCATGTTTTGCATTTAATATTGCAGCCATTTTAATGACCATGGCCAGAACTGCGGGCAAGCTTAGTAAATATACGCAAAAGCCTTGTACTTTGTCCTTGCTTTTAACACAGGGACTGATTCAGAGTTGTACTCTATGCTGATGTTTTCGCAGTTAAGCGATTATCAGCCATCTGTGCACTGTGCATACGTCAAGGTACATTATAGTAGTTGCTCCCAACGAGTATTTACTCACGGTGTAATTGACAGTTAGGGAGCATTTGGGTGAGTATTGGCTAAAAACGTAGGCGTGTCGTGACCATGTCACATCCTGTGTCTGCAATCCCATATGCAGGAAGTATGGCTTCGGCATCTCAGTTCCTGCGGTCATTCTGTGGGACCATAGGTTCTCTCCGGACTGCGTTAATCGAATGATCTGCGATCAATGCTGCGTCGTTGTACACAGATGCTTTGCTTTGCACAGCAGCCGGTGGGCAGTTTAATACATCTCCCGGTGTCTGCGACATTTGCACATTTTTGTATGGCATCTGCGTACACATTTGCAGCAGTAGCGGCATTAGCTTACAACTCTGAATCAGACCCACAGTATTCAAATTTTGTTCTGAAAGTCTTCCTGTAGCACTGTGTACTATGTACCTAATGCATGCTCCCACAGACCTCAATTATACAGTAAGGGAGAGTGGCCAAGTTGACCCACCCCCTGTATCTAGGCAACTGTACACATTTGTTGTCATGTGACCATAAATTCAGGAAGCATCTGTCATTTCTATCTGGCTGTGATGGAGAGAAGCACGTGGTAGAGTGGTAAGTATTCTCTTTTCACAAGAAACTGTTTTTTCTTGTCAAAGTAAAATTCTACGTCAGGTATAATGACTGTTATGTTAATTTACCCAGGTCTAAAAATATATAGAATTCATTTTGGTGATTTGCAGATGTAAAAACCATGTGAAACATTTAGCTAAAGATTAGCCTGAATTCCTAAGATTTACATTTTTGTTTCCAAAATGGTGGCTGTAGGGCAAAGTGAGCCAAATGCTGTGGGGTAAATTTATCCAGTATTTCATCTTACCCCAACAAGAAGCACTGAAATGAAGTCGCTGATTAAGTTCATCATGCCTCACACATGTATGTGCTTCACCAAGATTTCTGTCCCAACCACATTGCAAATGTGTCTACAGATGGAATTCTACCCTTACCCAAAGACTCACATCCCAGGGCACAAAGAAAGTGAAAGCGTGTGTAGACAGGAATCCTATCTGATCCACCTGAAAAGCAGGCAACTGGGCGGGATCATGAAGAGAAAAAAATAACAGTAGGGGAAAAGCTAAAGTAACAGCTAAGAAAAAGGAAATCCCAAGAAGTAACAAACCAAGAAGAAAACCGCAGTGACAGCAGCTCTGAGGAGAGTGATGTTCCCAATACACTTAATGACACTTCTGAGGATGAACGAATCAAAGCAGACAGAGCTACAATTAGATTGGCTTGTTTAAGAAAATGAAGTGCGACTAAGTGAGAGCAAGATTTCTCAGAAGAATCCAGGGGAGAACTGGTAAAGAGAAACCACTTTTGCAATAAAGGAAAATGATGAGGTATATTTCCCCCAAAGTGAAGCTACCTCAACTGCTGGAGGAATGGCAAGGAGGGAGCAACGCTTCAACCTTTATGGTGGTCTCCCTGCAACCTTTATGTCTGGAATGATGAATAATGTTGCAATCCTGAACTGATGATGTATGAAAATTGTTTCATTGTTTGAATGTTAAACTGTATTTGGTAGGTTTTATATGTTACCTTTAAGAAAGTGTATTAGTAAATATATATATTTTAATTATGCTCAGGTTTAAAGTTGAAAAAGTCAGTTGGTCAATTTACCCCTAGATGGATAAATGTATCCATTGACTTAGATTAAATTACCCCTGCGGCAAATTGAGCCACAAGACCACTTTTTTTTTTTGAGAAGTCATATTTTCACAGTCCTTTGTCATAGATGTATTCTTATCATTTCGATTGACCAGGAGACATCCTGAAATAAAGGCAGATGTTTTCATTTTATTTCTGTCTCATTTCTCCTTACCTAGGGGACAACATAAGTAAAAATTGGTTCATCTTACCCCACTCTCCCCTACTGAATATTAACACCCATGAACACTGCAGACAAAATTGAAACTGATTTAATACCGTACTTGCCCACTCTCCTGTAATTTCCAGGAGATTCACTAATTTGGAAGTCTGCTGGTCCCCGGGAAAGTGGACAAATCTCCTGCATCCAGGTGAAGCCAAGGAGCCTGATGATGTGATACGATATTGATTACATCATCGCCGCCATGCCCCTAAAGGTTTTATGGGAGCAGGACCATGGTGATGCAATTTGCCACAACCTGCCAACCTGGACCTCCCTGAGACTGACTATCAGATTGAAAGCACATTTGATAGTCTTTGTTTTTTGGTGGCCAATATAGGGATTTTCAATATAGTTTTGTAAATCAGCTGAAAAAACATAGCTCTTCATGGTTTTGCTCCGTTGGTTAGCGCCATCTTCAGATGGTGTTACCTGCTTTGTGCCTATGGGGTTATTTATGCAGAGGGGTCCTCCACTGGAGATTTTCATAATATGACACTGCTACGCATGTATAGTGTCATAAAAAGCAGTGAAGCGATAGCAATAATTATCACTGCTGAGTTCTTCCCTGGGACAGACTTTTAATGAAACTGCTTTCGTGGCAATTAAACGTTCATACATAATTGAAGCGCAAGCCAGATAAATATGGCTGAGCATAATTAAACCCCTAGGTGGGTCCGATAATAGTTGCTATCCCTCACCCTTTACAGAAGTTGTGGGTGCTGTTTTAGCTCGTAGTGTCAGATTTTGATTGATGGGTTTTTAACTATTTAGTTAGAGGGGGTGTATTTGTTGTTATTTAAAAGCAGTCTTTTGTTATTCAGATTAGTGGGTGTGCTCTCCTATGATTTGTGATGGCCAATCCAATGTCCCTACCGGGAATTTAACACAATCCCGTCCGGGTTGATTTCAGAGTTGACCACCAATGTTTGGTTTATTTGTATGAATGGTGGTTGTCATGTTTTTTTGTTATATTGTTTGTGATACGTTCTTGGTGTGTCACCATACTAGCATTAATCAATAAAATTATAGAAAATGTAATTACGTTTGTTTCAAATAAATTTCACCTAAGATGAAATGCCAATATGTGTTTTTGTCGTGTTTTTTTTTAATTTTAACTCAGAGATGTTTAATTATAAAGGTGGAGATCTATGCAAGGTAACTGATATTTAATGCATTGATACAGTTTAAGAAAAAAATCACAGGTGTACTGCAATGATTGATACATACAAGGACAGATACTAAGTACAGAAACTGCTTCAATACAGATCATCAAACTGTAAGGTTAGAGGGTTAGGGAGTTTATTTACTAAGCAAGTGGTTTCCAAAAGTCACCACTTCCTAGTGTGTTTAAGGTCTAAATGTAGAAGGGCAATGCTTTTAATAGTAAAACACCTGGTGTATGGCAGTGGAGTAAATAAGGGACTGATTCAGAGGTGCACACAAATCCTGTCGCGACTGTGTTGAAATATGCTAATGATTTAGCTGATGTTTTGTACACAGTGACGCCCATCTCCAGCATCTCACATCCACCACTTGCGAACAAAAAACAAAAACATTGGGATCAGTGGTCGAACATAGAACCTCTGAGCAACTCTATGCTGTATCATAAAGTTTGTCTCATCTAAGAGACTGGGGCCTCTTGTGCTGCGTATGGATATAGGGCCTGATTCAGACCCGTTCGCTATCTGCGTACGCTCGCTGGATGCGTATGCAAATTTGTCAGTGACATCACGGGAAGCGAACGCTCGCCAAGGCATAAGCACGCCCACCATGTCTTAGCGAGCGGCCACTTTGTGTATGCGTATGCCCAATCGCACAGGCAGAGCTGCCCACCACCAACACGTCATCTCCAGGAAGTGTATGAAAACACTGGTACATCGAGCACCATCAGATGTGAACGCAGTGCTTGCGGTTGCTTTACCCTACCGCAAGCACTGCGAGGACATCAGTGTAAAAAAAAGGCAAGTGACGTGTACTATGACGCTGCCTGTTAATTATACACGCCTCTAAAACAACGTTGGAATACTCAGGCACGCCTGCGTTCGCATCTCCAACCCCCCGTTATTAGTGTCCTGCCCCTGTAACCATGCACAGAACGAATCGTGCACATGCGCGTGCGTATGAACATCGGGCCGCTTGCGAATCCACAGCGCAAGCGAGCGGCCCTGAATCAGGCCCATAGCCAGCACCATATGACCGCTTTTGTCTCACCAGCAAAGTTTGTTTAAAAGAGTGAGCGTATGTTTGATTTTTAGAGCTGTGAATAGTTGACTGGCAGAAAAAGTGTCGTGTAATGTGTGGGCTCTGATCATTTTGTTAAAGAGGAGTGATACACTGTGTGTGGGAAGAAATAAATGTGTTTCTCATGAAACCTTTCCCTGCGTGATGATTCTCATAGATCAGTTCTTATGCTTGGTGATTCAGACGATCGATCATTCATTTTACATCATTCTCACTACTTCCATCACCTGATCATATCACAGCCATTGTAGGAACTGTCAGATAACACAAGGGGCATATAGGACACATAAAAGACTGCATAGTTAAGAAGAGCAAAAAGGGAAGTACAGTATGTAAGGCAAAGCAACCCTGGCCAACTGCATGTGTATAACCAGAACACAAATGTATTGATACAACTGGATAATAAAGCCCAAGTTACTGTATCATGTCCTACTAACAAACAGTTAACACCACTAACTCAGTGCCAGGGGGTGGGGCACATTTTCTAACTAGCAAGACCATGCCAATTTGCAATAGTACACTTTATACCATAATGTAAGTGTAACTATGTCATTCTTCAGGACAAGTATATTTTAGCTGATTTCTTTATCTGGTCTTAAGTCATGAAAAAAAAAAAATATATAAAGATAAGCAGGAGATATCACAGATACAGTATCTCCTGCTTATCTTTCAGCCCCAATGTGGCCCGCTGTCACTAGTACACTTGTATGGGGGCCTAAATTCATCAAGCTCTGAAAATACTATATTTTCGGAGATTTACTGCAGGAACTTATGTCAATCTCAGATGGTGTTTGTTTCCGGACCACAGCTCCTTCCTATGGGAAGGAGTACCTGGTGGTGAAGAGGGATCCATATAAATCCCTCCACTTCCATTTGGTTCCTTCCGCTGGTGGTCGCACATGAGTGTACTGACATTCACGTATGCGCAGTAGCACTGCCGATGCTAATTTTCACCTCTACTAAAGTAGCAGTCAGTGGCGGGCTGGGCCGGGGGGCAGGGTGCCATCTGCCCCCCGAGCTGGTACAGTTGTGCAGTACTAGGGCCCCCGCTGCGCTGCATGTATTCATATGCCTGACAGCTGGGAAGTTTCTGCCTGCCTCCCGGCTGTGTCAAGCTGCGGCACAGCGCAGCTAGCATAAGAAGGGACCGGCAGATACAGACAGGGTCAGGGGCGGGCTGGTCCTGTCCCATGCTCTCCTCCTCTGCCGGGCTGCGGTGGTTCTCTAGTTGAAAAGTATAATTGCCGCGGTAGGGCTGCTGCGCATGCCCAGCCCCAGCAGCCCTCCTATGGCCCTTTGCTGTTTGCTGAGATGAAGGATGCGCTGCGGCAGCATGTTGAGCTGTCCCCTCCCACCGAGTCGTTCCAGATCAGCTAGGGCCCTCTGCCTCTTTGCAGCCGGGGTGACACAGTCACAGGATCCTCTTCTGTGGCCCTTCTCTGAGAGGCAGGGCGGAGTGCACGGTCCAGCCTGTCCTTGGCTCCATATATCCGCTCCTGTCCCCGGCCTGCTCTGTCTCCTGCCTGCACAAGAAGAGACTATACAGCTCAGTGTAAAGAGAGGAGCTCCTGCCCTGGAATTTCCCATCCTGGAGGAACCACCCCCAGCCACAGTGAGCCTGGCAAAAGTAAGTTAAAATAGTGCTTCCAATATCTAAAGGGGGGGCGGGGAGGTGGGTGATGAGCAAAAAATATATAAGGAGTTGGGGAGCTGGTGGGTGTGTGTAAAATATATAAGGGGTGAGAGATGATATGTATAAAAGATATTGGTATAAAATAAGGAGTAAGGGAGATAATGGGTATAAAATATATAAATAGTGGAAGGTGATGGGTATGGAACATATAAGGGGGATTACACAAAACTATAAAATATGTAAAAAGGGTAAGAGTATATGGGGCACAAAATGACTAAATATACAGTAAATACTGGACGGGGTGGGGCATAAAATCATTAAATATATATATATGGAAAGTGTAGGGTAGGGGTATTTATTACATATATTTGTGTAACAGACTAGGGTGTGCAACTGTGATAAAAGAAATAACATGATTGACACTCTCTGGTTTTCATGAAAAGGATATGTTATAAAAAGCTTGATATCACCTTTTGTAATAAATCTTTTATAATACAGACTATCTTTTTCATGAAATCTGAAGTGCCAATCGTGTTTATTTCTGTATTTACAGATGCACATGCTTGATTTTTTTCCATGTTATTTGTCATTTTATTGTTATGTGTAATGTGTTTTAATTTTTAAGACAGTTCACCCACTTGTTCATATGGTCACTACATTGCTTTGAGCACAATCTCCTGTTGTACATTGTGATTGTCAATTAAGCTGGGTACACACTGAGATGATGTTGTTACGATTTGGCCGATTTAGCCAAATCGTAATGACATTTTGTGAAGTGTGTATGCACAATATGTGCGCTCCCACAGACGCATGTGATGTCAATGTCCGGGTACACATCGTCAAGTATGTACCCACCTTTAGACAATATGGCATGTTCGGCTATTTTTTATTTTTATGTTATATTTTCATTTTTTATTAGTTAAATGCCTCTCAGACCTCCTCACATGCCACTTTTTTGCCATCTGAACCCTCCTCATGCCCTTTTATAAACTGGTTCTGTTTAATAACATGACCTGGTGTGTAATACTGTCTTACTGTGGGTGACAGCCTAAACACATATTATAAGATTTTTTTTCCCCCCACAGAAGGTAGTATCTGGAGATGGTGTTATCCTATCGGGGCCAAGTTCACAGTGTGCTTGTAGGGGCCACTTGCTTGTGTTTGCCCCCTAGGCTGAAAGTTGCCAGCCAGCCCCTGGTAGCAGTGATAGGGATCGCAGAGACAGCTGATCTTCCAATCCCGTCTGGCCCCCGATAATTAACTTAATGAATAGACCCCTTAATCAGTTACACTTAACTACGAAAAGAAACCTCTTACTGAGACCTGAAGTTCATAACAAAACAAAACACTTATTGTTCTAATTAACCCACATCCAGCACCCTTGGCTTTTTAGGAAGAGCCTTAGTGCTGTCAGCCATGGCTGCCATCAGAAATGATGGGGCCCTGGACTGACAAAAACGGCAGGGCCCCCACCCCTTTTCCCTCAATCCCATCAACTGTATCCATTGTCTGAAATGGACTAGACATCCATCAAAATAGCCTGGCCCGGGTCTGAGAGAAAGGACACAGACACACACACAGACAAAGACACACACACACACTTAACTTACCTATCTCGCTCCTTCTTCTGTCTCAGCCTCTATGCTCCGGACGCCAACTCCTCACACTACCCGCCCATTGCGGCTCCTCTCTCTCATTTATCAGCGCGGTGTGACATCATGACGTCACGCGGCGCTTGCTTCAGTGTAAAAAAAAAAACTTTATTGGGGGCCAGATATGGGGCACAGTGGCCAATGCGGGGCTGGGGGTGGGTGAGATATGGGGCACGGTGGCGCGGCTGGGACTGGGTGAGAAGTGACTCGCGACGAGTCACTTGTCACTCACTGTATTGTTCAGCGGAAGGGAGGCCCGGCCGGGGGTATAGAGGTGGGCACTTGCGCGGGCGGCTGCAGGCCTGCAACATACTGGTAGGAGCAGCCGGGACCCTCCTTTCCCGGGCCTTTCACTGCAGGTGGGTAGTGGCAGGCGGGCGCGTGGGCAGCAGCAGTGCCGGGAGGGCCCTCCTAGTGCTCGGGCCCGGGACTCCAGTCCCGACAGTCCCCCACTGATGGCAGTCCTGGCAAGCACTGCAAGCGGTTCCGAGTAAAAATCAGCCAAGTGATGTGTACTATGATGCTGCCTCTGAATTATGCACGCCTTTGAAGCGACGTTAAGATGCTCAGGCACGCCTGCGTTTGCACCTCCATTCCCCCGTTTCTAGTGGCCAGCCCCTGTCATGACCCACAAACGGCTTCTCCTGTCTCTCATTCTGCTGGGCTGTCTATGCGCAGCGAGCGAATGCTTTCCAATCGTTTGCACTGGTTTGCACACGAGCACTTTGATGCGTATGAATGCGTACAATACAAACATCGGCAGTCTGCGTGCGAATGCTTCCTAGCGAGCGGGTCTGAATCAGGTTCAGAGTGCCTATGCTGATCCCTGTCCACCACCAAAAGCACCTACAATAGGAACGTGAGTGTCAGAACTGGACCAAAGTGCAATGGAAGGGTATACAATCGGGAATCCGGCTGCCGGAATCCCGGGAGCCGGCTTCCCGACTGCTTTATCCCGCCGTGGGATAAATGACCGGTGTCTATATCTAGTCGCCGCTCATTTCCCCGACGCCGGGAGACCGGCGCCTGGCATCCTGATCGACCGGATGCCGGACGACGCGAGCGGACAGCCGCGGGGGGGGGGGGCCTAGGTTTAGGGCGGGTTAGGGTTAGGCACCCCCGGGGGGAACTTAGGGTTAGACACCCCCCGGGGGACTTAGGTTTAGGCAGCCGGGACGGGGGGGGTTAGGGTTAGGCACTTAGAGGGGGGATTAGGGTAAGGCACAGGGGGGGAGGTTAGGGTTAGGCACCCCTAAGGAGGGTTAGGGTTAGGGGGGTTAGGTTAGATTAGTTGATACTTACCTTACCATGATCGGGATTTCCAGCGCTGTCGGGCTTCCGCTGCCGGGCTCTGCTTTTTTGTCGGGCTGCCGCTGCCAGGATTCGAACTCCTGGCCATGCGGCAGCCGGGGTATCATATCGCTTCCACTGGAAGAAGGTGGCCTGGTCTAATGAATCACATTTTCTTTTACATTGTGTGGATGGCCGGGTGTGTGTGTCGCTAACCTGGGGAAGATATGGAGGAAGGAAGCGCTATGGCACAAGTTCTCAAACTCGGCACTCAGGACCCCAAACTGTGGATGTTTTCCAGGTCTCCTCACAGATTCATAAGTAAAATAATTAGCTCCACCTGTGGATCTTTTAAAATGTGTCAGTGAGTAATGAATACACCTGTGCACCTGCTGGGTTACCTGGAAAATGTGAACTGTGTTGGGTCCTGAGGACCGAGTTTGAGAACCTCTGATCTATGGGATGAAGGCAGAGGCAGCGTGATGCTCTGGGAAATGTTCTGCTGAGAAACTTTGGGTCCTGGCATTCATGTGGATATTACAAAGAAAAGAATTATAGCTCCTATACCTGATCCATACTCAGAGACAAAAGACTTTAATCTGCAATTAAAATTAACCACAATTTATTAAATCTTAATGTAGAGGATTAAATATGCTATCATATTGGACACAAAGATAATTATCAAATCCAAATATGACAAAATGTCAAATTAATAAATATAGTCAGTACTTAAAGTTTGTAAAAACCGTACATGTAGGTACAAGTCTTCAGGTATACCTGTAATGTCAGTGCTTGATAGACGGAAAGTAATGATAGGTGGTAAATTGAATCAATCTAGCAGTGTTTGATGAGCTAGTATCCTTATGATCGGACTGGTCTCTAGGTATGTTCCCACTGTAGAATAAAAGGCCTCCTGCTGCATTTGCATTTTAGCAAGGATGGAATTGCAAAGCTGCTTGTGTGCAGCTTTACAATTCCGTCCTCTGCTGAATCAGGCCCTCTGCTAATAATAATCTCTTCCAGCACCTGCCTATTCTGTATGGGGCAAAATTCAAGTGAAAACCAGCCCTATGCTGACAGCAGGGCCGCCATCAGGGGGGACTGCTGGGACTGGAGTCCCGGGCCCAGACACTTAGCAGAAAAGGGGAGGCCCGCTTCTACAACCCGCTCCAACCACGCCCCCTCCCCTTCGTTTCTGCCATTTTTTTCTTAACGGAGAGCAGCAGCAGCACTGCTGCTGTCTCTGTCAGCTTAGAGTGAGCCATTGAGCTGGCGGGCACTAGGACCCACCATGGCTCTAATAGCCCCGTTCCATCCAGCAACATGCATGCGCAGGCGCGCCAATGCTCGGACACAGCAGAGCAGAAGGCAGTGTCACATGACGCAGATAAGTTTAAAAGTGCTGCCGACGGGCTGGGCTGTGCCTGTGAGAGAGGGGGTAGGCTGGACACACATCAGGGGCCTGGCTGGACACACATCAGGTGGCCGGCTGGGCACACATCAGGGGCCTGCCTGGGCACACATCAGGGGCCTGGCCGGACACACATCAGGGGCATGGCTGGACACACATTAGGAGGGCTAACTGGACACTCATAAGGGGCCTGGCTGGAGACACATTAGGATGCTGGCTGGACACACATCAGGGGGGCTGACTGGACACACATTTGGGGAACTGGCTGGACACGCAGAAGGGGGGCTGGCTGAATGCATTTAAGGAGAGGGCTGGCTGGACATAGAAGAGGGCAGGCTTGATATTTTTTGGCCCAAATTTTTTGTAGGAATAAAATAGCAGGGGAAGGGTGGGTGGGGGGCCCTGATGATTTTGTTAGTCCCGGGCCCCAGAATTTCTGATGGCAGTCCTGACCATGGTCCTACTGTATATTATTCACCACATTATCTTAACCATGACTAGGGTTTTACTATTTGATTTAATGTAGTATTAGTATAATGTCTAATGTGTTGTGTTACTGTATGTTGGTTATTAATTATTAGACAAATTTCCTTTCAATGTGCATCTCCAAACCTGAGATATATGCTAATTGTTCCTTGAAGTATTGTTGCCTCTTTTGGATCAGTCTGCAATCTGTTCTGGTCTGTTTTTGATTACCTGCAATATTGCATACTTTGGTCTCAGAGAGAATTATTTATGATGCAATACTGTGTTCTCTATATGGACACTATCTGATTGTGTGTAGTGAGAAACCAAAATATGTAGTAATTGATTTACAACCAATCAACAAACATTTTCAGAGGTCTTTACAAATGTTTTTATTGGCGCATGACTCATATCCAACAGAGGCACGCCAATTCTTTGAGTCGCTTAAAGTAGTATTTTGAGAACACAATTCCTACTGCCACATAGTGTACTTGTGCAAAAGCTCTATCCAACTGTCTCCTGTCCCATTCTAGTCATTGTGCTCTGCCTCGCTCACTAATTACAGTAAAACCAATCACCTGCAGTAACTTAGGTCTGACAGTCACTGTTTCTGCTCATGCAGAATACAGCAGAAAGCATAGGTCAGGGCCAAACAGTTCATGTTTTCCAGATCTCCTAGCTTGTGCACTGGTGCATTTATTAATAATTGATAGGTTTTTAAAATATCCATAGATGGTCTAGAAAAATTAATTGTTAGGGGTCATTCAGGTGACTGGTGTTATTATTATTTATTTAAATGGTGTCTCCAAGTGTCTGTAGCACCTTAGATGAAATGAAAAATAACATTGAAATACTAACATTTCAGTAAAAAATGTACAAACAGTGGGCCTGATTCAGAGCCGGACGGTCTGACAAGAGCGCTTGCTCTGAATCAGAGCCCTCCTACCTAGAATTGGAGCGGCCTCCAGGCCGCTCGCATAGCTGTGGGTGACCACCCACAGCTTATGCGAGTGGCCAAAAAGATGGTCGCGAAGGTCAAGGCCATCGCAAACCATCGGGTTTGCGACGAGACCCTGCGGTAGGGTCTCGCTGCTGCAAGCCCAGGAGTGCTTTTGGCTCTATCAGAGCCAAAAACACTCCCACTGACATCACTAGTGATGTCAGTGGGGCCGGCCCCAGACGGTAGGCGTTCCCATGGGAACGCCTCCGTCTGGACAGCACGCCCCCTTTGGTGCGAGACCCATAGTGATGGCTTGGCCGTCGCTATGCAGGTCTCGCGCATGCGCACGACGGAGCTCCCTCCGTCGTGAGCATGCGCACTGGGGCACCATCGACCCGCTTGCGAGAGCTCAGCGCTCGCGAGCGGGTCTGAATCAGGCCCAGAGCACACAAGGAGATAAATTAAGCAGTGAAATAATATGACAACAAAGTGAGTGACATTAAAACAGTATCACTCGATAATCAAGTGGGAGAGCACAATAGGCAGGTATATACAATGTGAGGACAGAAGAGTGGTAGGCCCTGCTCTTGAACATTTACAGACAGGGAGTTACAGTAGGATGTAACTGGTAGGACGGAGAACCAATCCCTTCCCCCAAACATACTCTATGTCACATAGAGTAACAATATTTACACATACAGTATAGGAGAAACCCCTTGACTCCCTGAAGAGTCTAGAAATCTCCCTGATTTCACCTTACCCCATTCATGTAGCTGTTAAATGTAAATGAAAACAGAGATATATACATTCAAATGGGATCATTAGTATAATTTCCCTGCATTGGTTATTATAAGGCACAATGATCCCTATGGCTACATACATTTTCTGAAAAGTATCAATGTGTTTTGATGAACAAATAGATCTTACTAACTGATTTGGGCCTCATTTACATGTGGATGTAAGTCAGTTTAATGAAACGCCTCTGAGATGTAGCAGGACACGCCAACTTTACCACAGCGCTCATAGGTGCTGCTTTCACAATCTCCCTGAAATGCTTTTTCAAAAGTAGGCAAGTATGTAGGGGAAACATGCTTCTAGTAGTAGCCAGTACAGGAAACACACAGTTTACAGTTAATAGGGAATAAGTGTTTAGTGCATCAGTTAGACTAAGCTAGAACACAGTGAACGTGAGTAAGGAATATTTTGCCTTTGCTTCCTATCTTGTTTAAGCTGATGAACATGACAATTACTTATAGAAACCTAATGGTTATGGCTGTCATAAAGGTATATGTAACTTTATTTATTGTATTTCTACTTTGAAGAAATACCAGACAGTACTAAAGGCCTAAAACAACATCATTATAGTGAGGGAGATTTAATACCAAGGGCCTCATTTATCAGGGATTTTTATCATGCGCAACAAGATTTAAAACTTATTGCATATGATAATGATGCTCCAGCCAATCAGCTCCCAACTGTCATCTGTTTGAAAAATGACAGTTCGGAGCTGATTGGCTGGAGCACCAGTTATCATATGCAATGAGTTTTAAAGTTTGTTGCGTATGATAGTTTTAAAGCAATACTATCTTAATTAGAAAATAAATATATATATATTTATTTACCCTATATACAAGCAGATAGATGTGCTTTGCAAAGAAAGACATTCTAACTTGGGTTCATATAATATGCTTTGTATTGAGCGTCACAGTTGATACTTCTTATCCGAACTTCAGATTGCTTAACTTTTGTCTTTTGTTTAAACAATTGATTTTTTTGTTATACACAACTCTATCATAATATAGAAGGACAAAGATTCATCTCACCATTTTACCAATCATCATAACATATGGCCCAAGGTACTTGTTCACACCAAAGATATCGAGCAAACGAATATACCAGTAGATGATGTTCACACAGTATATCACTCGCCCATAGCTGCTGAACGGCTGCTCTTGTAATCGAAACACCATCCCGATAGAGAAGAGCAGGATGGAGATGAGATCTGTGACATTCCAGTATTCCTGCAGCCATACTTTAAACTTCTGTAACAACTTCCCCGGTTCGGACATTAAGATCTGTAGGGTTGTAGAAGACATGTTCGAATGAAGAACATGAGCAGAGCTTTGCACATTATGTAATTGTACATTGTGAACAAGCCTGAACCAAGAAACCTATATGTGTATGAAACCTTCTTTTACTAACATATAGGTCACATATATTGTGTATGGGTATAGCACTTTAAGCAAATGCATTACGTATGTTCTTCATACAGTGTAAAATTTAAATTAAATGCATTACCTGTTTGTGCCACCAGATGTCAGTACATAGCACAGAACTGAGCATGTGGTGAAATCTCTGTTTCATCCGGAGCAGTATCCAAACAAAAGTGCATGCGCACACAGAAGATGTCACTAATTTAGTGAATATTACAGTGCATGTTTCTGTCACTGCAAACAGTATCTTTCCATCACACTGTTGTCTTTATTATACAGAGCAATGACCCTCTCCCTGTAGAGTGTTAGCTTTTTGCACTTAAGCTAGCACTTTTCCTGCAGGATGGTGCCTCCCTGTCTGATGGGAACCAGCAGCATCCTAGACAGCATTGGTCTGGAGTCTCTAAGGGGGTTGTCATTTATAATAATCTTCTATTAATCAATGGGAAATGTGCCTCTTATGTAAATAGGGACATTTTAAGGGGCAAGCAAACCTAAATTTCTTTTTTTTTTAAATCAAAAGAAAATTTCCTTCATTTATAATCCAAAAAGTGTTAGTTAAATGTGATCTTCTTTTGATCCAGTGCGTAAGAACATTAATTTGTAAAGGGAAATATTTTTTTCCCATTATATATATAATTCAATGAGTAATACAAGTGAGCTTTTTTTTCTCATAATCCACAGGAAATAAAAATAAAATCGTGAAAATGAAGCAAACTGCTTTGCTGCTGCTCCACAGAATGAGAATGGATTCAGTTGATCTGGGCTCACTTTAGGTGTGCGTAGACAAACTGTCTATACTGTCGCTACAGTACATGGTGTAAAGATGCCTGGTCATAAAGACAGATCATTTCAGGTTCAATACTCTGCTCAACTTTATGCATTGCTCCACACTTTCCTCATCCCTTCATCTCCATATTATGACATCCAGCTTCATTAAACCACTATTGACATTGTACAGTATTGTACACATTCCCATGCTGTAAAGTCGCACACCTAACATCACATACACAACAGGTGTGGGTGTCTATATGGCTGGTGTGTGGGCGAGTGGTTAAGGTGAGTGCCTTACAGAGTGGGTGCCCTGGGTTTGAGACTCGTAAAGAAACAATGTAATTTTGGAGAGTTCTGTAATTTATAACAATACATATCTGTGTTGGCCAGAAAACGCACAACCAGCATTAAATAAAGACAGAGCAATTCAAGTTCAATATTCTTAATGAACTCTGCCGAAATCAATACATTGTTCTCAACTTCCTACCATCTTGCATTTCTACTATACATTGACAATGTATTGTACACATTACAGAGCCATCTGTACAACGCTTGGGAAGATTTTCATAAAGTGAGATAATTTCTTGTTCTATACTTTTAAAATACAGTACTCTGCACTTTACCCCCTCCTTTCCTCTCTGTGTCAGGCCACCCAAATCCCTTCACCATCTCCCCCCACCATCACTCATTACTATTTAATCCCACTGAGCTCATTGTATGGCTCACCGCCATCCCCCACCATCATTCACTTCTATTCAATGCCACAGCATGAAGAGCCCGCTATTGACATTGTACATATTCCCTGCTGTAAAGTTGCACACCTAACATCACATAGACAACAGTTGTGGGTCTCGATATGGCTGGCGTGTGTGCACAAGTGGTTAAGGTGAGTGCACAGGATTAAAAATAAATCACTTGGTGTGTGAGTTCTGTCATTTCTAAAAATACATATCTGTGTTGGCCAGAAAACACACAACCAGCATTAAATAAAGACAGAGCAAATCAAGTTCAATACTATTAAGGAACGCTGCCGAAATCAATACATTAATCGCAACTTCCCACCACTTGGCATTTCCGCTATACAGTAGACAATGTATTGTACACATTACAGGGCCATCCGTATGAAGCTCGGGAAGATTTTAATAAAGGGAGATAATTTCAGGTTCTATACTTATACACCTGGTGCGAAGACACTGTCAAACTACATGTGTGTCAGCTCCGCAGTGGCTTCTCGACATTGGTGATGTCCTCAC
This sequence comes from Taudactylus pleione, assembly GCA_031769625.1. Taxonomy (NCBI): domain Eukaryota; kingdom Metazoa; phylum Chordata; class Amphibia; order Anura; family Myobatrachidae; genus Taudactylus; species Taudactylus pleione. The sequence goes on from JAUIMM010000176.1 coordinate 2,106,110, forward strand.
TCTGTCTCATGTGTTTCTTTAGTCTTAACATACCTGCCAGGATGAGGAGATACAGTATGGCTGAGCTACTCATTCTGGTGATTGACCTCACCACACCTCAATATCATTTACAGTAAATTAAGTCAAACAGTATGCCGCTATGGCAGTTACTGATTGGCTATATAATGACAGTAATGTACAGTACTGTACTTACTATTCCTAACTTGGACCCTTAGATTCTGCAGTCGCCGGGGGTCTCCCCTGGCTAAATCTCCCCACCTCCTTTGAAGGAAGCGGACCATCCATTGCCAGCCATACTTATACAATTTGTTGGCTGGCAGTGGACGGTCTGCCCCCTTCAAAGGAGGTGGGGAGATTTAGTCAGGTGAGACCCCCAGCGGTTGCAGAATTGACTATTGCAATAGTCTCCTTATTGGTCTTCCCAAAAACAGGCTCTCCCCACTACAAGCCATTTTGAATGCAGCTACGAGGTTGACCTTTCTCACCAAACGTTCAGTGTCTGCTGATCCACTCTGTCAGTCCCTCCATTGGCTGCTGGTCTTCTACCGTATTCAATTTAAAATACTTACACTCAGACATAAAGCTATTAACCAAACCACACCAACATACATCTCTTCACTTATCTCAAAATATCTTCCAACCCAACATCTCTGCTCTGCACAAGATCTGCGTCTCTCATCCCCGCGCAGTACTTGTTACCATGCATGGAGAAAGGACTTTTTTCGGGCTGCACCCACCCCGTGGAATGCCCTCCCATGCACAATAAGACTTTCCACTAACTTCCAAACATTCAAGCTTTCTCTGAAAACTCACCTCTTCAGACAAGCTTATCAGATTCCAGAACTGCCCACCTAACCTTTTTATAGCTTCCCTATCTAACTCTCTTCTCATGGTAAACACCTATCACACGTACTCTTTCTTCAATTTAACATCCTCCTAACCCTAGGCCAACTTTCCAGTGTGATTGGATTATACAGCCAATAACATCTGCAATTGGGCTGGACCAATTTGCAATATGTAGCACCTATCCTTGTGTATCAACACCTATTTCCCTATAGATTGTAAGCTTGCGAGCAGGGCCCTCTTACCCTTATGTATGTCTTTTACGTATGTATGTATGTATGTATGTATGTCTTTTACAACCCAGTAAAATGTTAATGTTGATTCAAATTGTAAATCGCAACAGAACTTGCTGCGCTATATAAGAAACTGTTAATAAATAAATAATAATAAATATGTCACGGTGGTCATTCATATACGCCCACCATTTTTCAATATTGATGGCAAACGCCCTGTCCCACCAATGCACGAGGATGAGAAGCTCACCTCTACAATAAGGCATATAGCGAGCCACCATATTGTCAGGAATGAGTACGCATAGTAGGAATCAGGAAGGCAAGATGCAGAACGGCAGGACACAGGACACCCCATAATGTGTAAAATACAATGCCTACTGTTTAGCGGTTTACCATAAAATGCAGCAGGGTGTCATACAGTAGCATGGAAATGTCAGGTGGTGGGAAGTTGAGAGCAATGTATTGATTTTGGCAGAGTTCCTTAAGAGTGTTGAACTGGATTTGCTTTGTCTTTATTTAATGCTGGTTGTGCGTCTTCTGGCTAACACAGATAAGTATTTTTATAAATGACAGAACTCACACACCAAGTGATTTATGTTTAATCCTGTAGTGAAGGTGTAAAAGAAAAAAAACCTGATGTCGAAAATTACTTTGTTCCTTTCCGGGTCTCAAACCCGAGACAGCCACTTAGTAAGGCGCTCATCTTAACCACACGCCAGTGGTATCGATAGCCACATATGTTGTGTATGTGATGTGACATGTATGACTTTACAGCAGGTAAAGTGTACAATTCCGTACAATAGATTAGCGTAAAATGTAGCTGGGTGGCATACAGTAGCATAGAAATGCCAGGTGGTGGGAAGTTGGGAGCAATGTATTGAACCTGAATTGCTCTGTCTTAATTAATGCTGGTTGTGCGTCATGTGGCCAACACAGATATGTATTTTATAAATGACAGAACTCACACACCAAATTATATATTTTTAATCCTGTAGTAAAGATTTAAAAGAAAAAAAAATACTGATATTTATTGTTCATTCATGAAAAAACACAGTCCAGTACTACTATATAGTGTACTGAATGACAGGTTCCGCCAGCCAATCAGCAGATGGCGCTACAAAAGCTTTGTTAGCTATGCAGTTTAGGGAAAGCAACATCTGGTGGACAGAAAGTTGTATTACACACTCCGGCTTTTTCAGCACTTTAGTACATTACAGTGCGTCTTACTGCAGCATGCTGCAAGATACATCTCCATGGCAGGGCATGACTAGCATGGCGCACTACATGGTGTATGGAGCAAAGATGTAGCAGGACACATCTGTACAGTGCTTAATGATTTCTGCTATTTAGGTAGCCAAAAAACATGAAAAAAATCCTAAAAGGCTTTCCTTATATAATGCCATCTGAGAAGGGCGTTATATGAAGGGAAATCCTTATTTCAACCGAAAACTGCAGGGGCAGATGACTCTTGCCCAATCAGTCCCTGCAGCCGGCTGCAGCTCCGCCTGGTAATTAAACTGCCAGTGTTCCCAACAGTGAAAATATATACTTATATGTAGCTCAGAGGCAAGATTGGGAATTCAGAATGGGAGGGTCGAATATAGATTTTTTTATTATTAAATACCACAGACATTTGTTTTATGCGTACAGCATATAATAATATATATATATATATATATATATATATTTATATATCGGTTAAGTCTCCAATATCCAAATATTCCGAAATACGGAATTTTCCGAAATACAGAATATTTTTAGATTGACTGAGATGGTGATACCTTTGATTTTTGATGGTTCAATGTACACAAACTTTGTTTAAGGGACAAATTTATTAAAAATAAAGTATAAAATGACTTGTAGGCTTTGTCTATAAGGTGTATATGAAACAGAAATAATTATTCATGTATGTACACAAACTAAGTTTGAGCCACAAAATTATTGAAAATATTGTATAAAATGACTTGCAGGCTGTGTGTATATGGTGTACATGAACCGTAAATGCATTCTGTGTTTAGATTTGGGCCCTATTCCTAAGACATTTCAATATGGTAGGTAAATATTCCAAAATACGGAATATTCCGATATCCAAAATACCCTTGGTCCCAAGCATTTTGGATATGGGAGACTCAACCTGTATATATATATATATATATATATATATACATATACAGGTTGAGTCTCCCATATCCAAAATGCTTGGGTCCAGGGTTATTTTGGATAACGGAATATTCCATATTTTGGAATATTTGCATATCATAATGAAATATCTTGGGAATGGGACCCCAATATACACACAGACTGCATTTATGTATTATACAACATATACACACAGCCTGCAGCTCATTTTATACAATATTTTCAATAATTTTGTGGCTCAAGCAAAGTTTGTGTACATACATGAAATAAATGTATGTTTCATTTACACACTATACACACAGCCTGAAGGTAATTTTTTACAATATTTGTAATAATTTGTGCCTTAAACAAAGTTTGTGTACATTGAACCATCAAAAATCAAAGGTTTTATTATCTCAGTCATGACAAAATTATTCCGTATTTCCGAATATTCCGTATTTCGGAATATTTGGATATGGGAGACTCAACCTGTATATATATTATTCACGGTAAGCTACAAAGTAGTACCCCTTATATATGTTATTCCACACAGTAGTGTCCCTTTTACACATAATACGACTCAGAAGTTCTCCTTATACACATGCCACAGTAGTATCCCCTTATACACATTCCACAGTAGTAGTGCCCCTATACACAATGCCCACAGTAATGGCTCTTATACATATAATGTCCACAGTAGTGCCCCTTATACATAATACCCACAGTAGTGGAGCCCGTTATACACATAATGTCCACAGTAGTGCCTCTTATACACATAATGCCCATAGTGGTGCCCCTTATACACATAGGGTCTCATTCAGACCCGGTCGCAAGCACTTATGTGCTCGCAACCAGGTCGATAGTTAGCCCTGCGCATGCGCAGCGGCCGCACTGCGATTGCGCAAGCCCCGGAGCGAGAGAGAAACTCTTTCGCTCTAGAGCTCTCTACAAAAGGGGTGGCTGTTGATGTTGATCGACAGCTCTATCCGTTTTGTAGGTGGGCCGGGGGGGTGGTTTCCAAAAATGGAGGCATTCCTTAACGAACGCCTACCGTTTTGTGGGCGGCCACACTGACATCATCAGTGATGTCAGTGGGAAGTTTCCTGCTCTTTCAGCTTGCGGCTGCCGAGACCCAACCTTAGGGTCTTGTCGCAAGCCCCGATGGTCACGATGGTGTTCACCATCGCGACCATCAACCTGGTCGGTCGTTACCACCCACAGCTTACCTAACGGCCAGGAGGCCGCACTTCAAAAATGAAGCGGCCGCCCTCATTCAGAACGAGCGCTCGCTTCTTGCGAGCGCCTCTGAATGAGAGCCATAATGCCCACAGTATTATTGCCCTTACACATAATGCCCACAGTAGTAGTGCCCCTTATACACATAATGCCCACAGTAGTATTGTCCCTTACATATAATGTCCACATTATTTGTGCCCCTTATACACATAATGCCCACAGTATTAGTGCCCCTTATACACATAATGCCCAAAGTAGTAGTGCCCCTTATACATATAATGCCTTCAGTAGTGCCCCTTACACATAATGCCCACAGTAGTAGTGCCCCTTATAGACATAATCCCACAGTAGTAGTGCCTCTTATACACATAATGCCCACAGTAGTAGTGCCCCTTATGCATATTGCCCACAGTAATGCCTCTTAAACATAATACCCACAGTAATGGCACTTATACATTATGCCACACAGGCACAGCATTGTTCTTACCTGAAACCTTGTTTCCATCCTACAGCTCCTCTCACTCGGCGCTATGGGAGAGGCGTCATGATGTCTCTCTCCCTACACACACTGCGGGAGCCAGAAGGCGGAGCTCAGGAGTGAGCTCCAGCCTCCAGCTACAAGAAGGGGAATAGTTATGTAATGCCACTGGATGTGTTCCCGGCGGATGTAATACCGACGCCGAAAACCCGAACAGTGGAGATCTCGACTGGGGATGGTAAGTACCTAACCCTCCCTTCCCCTCCCCCTAACCCTAACTCTCCCTTAGTGGTGCCTAACCCTAACCTCCCCCTCGGTGGTGCCTAACCGTAAGTCTAGGGGAAGGTTAGAGTTAGGCTAGGGGAAGGGTGGGTTAGGGCTAGGCACCACTTGGGGATGCATAACCCTTAGTCCCCCAAAAAACTAACCCTCCCCCTGCCCACGGCTAACAGCTGACAGTCCCCGCTTTAGTTTGGGATGCCGGGTGTCGGGAGCGTCTGGCTAAAGATAGCAATCGGGATTCAGATGCCTACCTTTAGTCCTAGGATGGACTTCCAGCTTTGGGATTCCGATGGCCAGCAATTCAGTTTTATATCAAAACTCTGGGCATATGATAGGAGAAGGAGTATGACATATATATATGTATAATACAACAGATACTTGATTAGCGCCCTCAAGTAACTATTGTATTATTGTATCTTTTGGAGCCCACTAACAGGGGTTTCACTTGAGGTGCTGCTTCCAGTTCTTAGCGCGATATAAGGGATAATTTTGTTTTATATATATATATATATATATATACAGTATATATAGACTGTGGATTCAATTAAGCTGCTACATGCTTGCTTTTCAAACAGTTACATCAGTTACCAACTATACAGTCACAGTAAATTGTATCATTAGAATCATTATCTGAATATGCCTATATATTTTTTTCTATTTTAATATTATATATATGTGTCATATTGTATATTAAATTAAGTTTTGATGTTTCAACAAGCCTCCTGTACATTTCATTAGAGAGCTAACATTATTTTCATCCTATATAGATCATTGTTATTTACTTGCGCAGTAACTACAAGTTCTGTTTGGTTGTTTGCTTTTATCTACTTGGTCCTAACTATACCAAGACTGTTACTAGCTAGCAGGTGGTATTTAAACGTATACAAATTATTTATTACAGAGCACCGGGTATTGTAGCTTCAAAAACTACAAAAGTATCCCATGTGTGTATATATATATATATATATATATAAATAATGATATATATATATATATATATATATATATAAATAATGATATATATATATATATCTACATATGATGATAATGATATATAATGATATATTCAGTCAGGTGCATAAATATTGGGACATTGACAGAATTTTCATATTTTGGCCTCTATTCACCACCACAATGGCTTTGAAATGAAACAAACAAGATGTGCTTTAAGTGCAGACTTTCAGATTTAATTTGAGGGTAATTACATCCAAATCAGGTGAACGGTGTAGGAATTACAATGGTTTCTTTATGTGCCTCACACGTTTTAAGGGGCCAAAAGTAATGGGACTATCAACTCAAAAGCTATTTCATAGACAGGTGTGGGCTATTCCCTCATTATTTCATTATCAATTAAGCAGGTAAAAGGTCTGGAGTTGATTCTAGGTGTGACATTTGCATTTGGAATCAGTTGAAGTTGACTCTCAATATGAGATCCAAAGAGCTGTCACTATCAGTGAAGCAAGCCATCATTAGGCTGAAAAATCAAAATAAACCCATCAGAGAGATAGCAAAAAAAGAAAAAATGAACAGGAGAGCTCAGCAACACCAAAATACCCGGAAGACCACGGAAAACAACTGTGGTGGATGACAGAAGAATTATTTCCCTGGTGAAGAAAAACCCCTTCGCAACAGTTGGCTAAATCACAAACACTCTCCAGGAGGTAGGTGTATATGTGTCAAAGTCAACAATCAAGAGAAGACTTCACAAGAGTGAATATAGAGGGTTCACCACAAGATGTAAACCATTGGTGAGCCACAAAAACAGGATGACCAGATTAGAGCTTGCCAAACAACATCTAAAAAAGCCATTACAGTTCTGGAACAACATCCTATGGATAGATGAGACAAAGATCAACTTGTACCAGAGTGATGGGAAGAGAAGAGTATGGAGAAGGAAAGGAACTGCTCACGATCCAAAACATACCACCTCATCAGTGAAGCATGGTGGTGGTAGTGTCATGGAGTGGGCATGTATGGCTGCCAATGGAACTGGTTCCCTTGTATTTATTGATGATGTGACTGCTGACAAAAGCTGCAGAATTAAATCTGAAGTGTTTCGGGCAATATCATATGCTCATATTCAGTCAAATGCTTCAGAACTCATTGGACGGCGCTTCACAGTGCAGATGGACAATGACCCGAAGCATACTGCAAAAGCAACCAAAGAGTTTTTTAAGGCTAAAAAGTAGAATGTTATGCAATGGCCAAGTCAATCCCCTGACCTGAATCCGATTGAGCATGCATTTCACTTGATGAAGACAAAACTGAAGGGAAAATGCCCCAAGAACAAGCAGGAACTGAAGACATTTGCAGTAGAGGCCTGGCAGAGCATCACCAGGGATGAAACCCAGCGTCTGGTGATGTCTATGCATTCCAGACTTCAGGCTGTAATTGCCTGCAATGGATTTGCAACAAAGTATTAAAAAGTGAAAGTTAGATTTAGGATTGTTTAGTTTGTCCCATTTACTTTTGGCACCTTAAAAAGTGGGAGGCACATATGGAAACCATTGTAATTCCTACACCGTTCACCTGATTTGGATATAATTATTACCCTCAACTTAAATCTGAAAGTCTGCAGTTAAAGCACATCTTGTTTGTTTTATTCAAAGCCATTGTGGCGGTGAATAGAGGCCAAAATATGAAAATTCTGTCAATGTCCCAATATTTATGCACCTGACTGTATATATATAATGATTTATATATATATATATAAAATGATAACCACAAGTGGGAAGACCAGCACACCAGATGAGATATCAAAAAGTCAATTTACATAGGGTGCATGTAATAAATAAACATTGGTATCCAGGGATTGATTTTCAGTCACATATAATCGTGCATAACAGAATATAGTTATCCGGATCTGTATGAACAACACACTGGCACTAAATGTAATGCAAGCCGCCTTAGTTAATGGACAGCCCAAATGAAATTATTAAATGCAATACTTCTCTTTTTATATATATATGTGTGTGTGTATATATATATATATATATATATATATATATATCTTCCCTGCCTTTGGTTACCTTACATTCATACTGCTGCCTCCCCCACACGTTCCTCCATGTAAACTCTGCCTGGGAGATAGAGGAGTGTGTTGTGGGGGAGAGAGCAATATGAATTCAAGCTTAACAAGCACCTGGAAGTACTATATGTATAGTGTACATTTGAATATACTGTATGCACTATATATACATATATCAGGCTTGCCTACCCTCCCAATTTGGTCAGGAGCCTCCCAAATATCGGGTGCCGATCCCAACCCCCTGGAAAGGCAGGCAAGCCTCCCGGCTGCCACCTGCCCCCCTGACTACCTAGTAGAAACCCCCGCAGCGGGGGGCCCGATAACGTGATTCGCACTGAATCGCGTCATCGTGGTTCCGCCCCCTGCTTCACAATGCCTTTATTTTCGGCATTGTGAGGAGAGGGCGGGGCCACGGTGATGCGATCGTGCGGCTCCGCCCCTGGTTCCGCCCCCAACACGGACCCATCGGCCAGCCACGTCCCACACTGTTTGCAGGCATTCAGCTCCCTCCCGGAAGGAGGGAGCTGAATGTCGGCAAGTATTACATATATACTGTGAATAGATGGGGCATGAGCAGTGCAGGACAGTCTTTTTGGACAACCAGGGACAATGTGTTAATGCAACCGCTGTCCCTGAGAAGTTTTCTTTTGCATAGCAAGGAAAATATTGGAGAAGAAGAAAATAATTGTATTGATGTTGGCCGAAAATATTTGTGCCAATATCGACATGATTGCTGAATAGACCCCTCAGGATCTACAGGTCTGACACGTTTGACAGTGCTTTAAGGTCAACCAGATACAGACACATTTTGCAGGGTATGAAAGCACATGTTGTCTCGCTGAATGCAGCTCACATTACAAGTACTGATCTCTCAGCAACAAAAATGTAAAGTATGCCATGAGGTATTTTAAGAGCCAAACTGACTTCCCTCCATGATTATCATTACTGTATTATACAATTAGCAGTATGCAAAAGGCTTGTTCAAAAGCATATGTTACATTGTCTTTGGTGCATGGCTGCAGCTGCTGCAACACCGTTAATGATTTTTTAGAGACCTCTAGTGGTCAAACTGCTAACTTCAGAAGGCCTTTATTGCCATTCAAATTGCATGTTGTAGATAAACTACTGTAAATGGAAGTCTTGTATATCTCGGGATGTCTGCTCTTTGCTTAATGTCAAGATTTCAGTTTCTGAAATCAGTTAACCTCATTTATAAGATGCAAAATGCCTCAGGCGAAAAGCCTCACTACATGTGCGGCGTGCATGGATTTGTGCAAGTGTACCATCATTTTGTCAAAGTGCATGGATTTACAGAGAATGATGGCAGCTTCAGACCTCAAAGCCGGTGGAGGGAAATGCTGACCGCCGGCTTCTAAACTACTAAATCCCGGCGAGGGTTAAAAGACAGGCGTCTAAATCTAACGCCTGTCATTTTACCGACGCAGGGAGACGGGCGCCCGGCATCCCGATCGAAGGGATGGCGAGTGCGGACAGCCACGGGGGGGGGGAGGGTTAGGTTTAGGGCTCCCGGGGGGGACTTAGGGTTAGGCACCCCCCGGGAGGTTATGGTTAGGCTAGGGGGAGGGAGGGTTAGAGTTAGGCCCCCCTGGGGGGAGGTTAGGGTTAGGCACCCTCCTGGGGGACTTAGGTTTAGGTGGCGGGGAAGGGGGGGTTGGGTTTAGGCACTTAGAGGGGGGATTAGGGTTAGCCACAGGGGGGGAGGTTAGGGTTAGGCACCCCTAAGGGAGGGTTAGGGTGTAAAATTAGATTAGTTTATACTTACCTGGGGACAATCAGGATTTCCTCCTCCGTCAGGCTGCCGGTGCCGGGATTTGAACCATGCAGCCAGCGGTGAATCATACCGATTGGGTTTGGTATGAAATACTGACGGCTTACAAGCCGCCGGTTCAAATCCCGACAAGAGAAGCCCGACAGATTAAAATCCTGACGCCAGCTCGTAAGTATCTTTAACCCTCCCCTCTACCACACTAACCCTCCCTTGGGGGTACCTAGCCCTAAGACTCAAGGGGTGGTGCCTAACCGTAAGTCCCCCCTGTGGTGACTAACCCTAACCCCCCTCCCCGCACCCTAAACCTAACCCTCCCGTGGGGGGTGCCTAACCTTAAACTCCCCCCCTGTGCCTAACCCTAATCCCCCCTCTAAGTGCCTAAACCTAACCCTCCCTTCTCCGCCGCCTAAACCTAAGTCCCACGGGGTGTAGGGGCAAAAGCAGGATTTTTAAAGGGGGATTTCTTAAGGGAATAATATATGTATATATACACACACATGTATGTATATAAATGTGAAAAGGGAAGTAGAAGATAAATAAGCGCCACCTGGATATTATTTTATACAGTGTTACACACAATATACAATATCTAATCGCACTTTCCTATCTGGTTATAGGTGTCAGCTATCTCAAGCAGAGGAAAACAACAGTGGTAGTCTGCTGTTATGCTCGGGAATGTTTTAAAAGTGAACTTGGTGTACAGCAACAAATAGTGCTTATAAGGTAGAAAATAAATAAAATCATACAATAGTGGGTATCAATCTAGAAGTGTGCATTCATCTAATGGAATATAACCAAAGATAAAATCAATAAAAAAGAGAGGAAATGGGAGCTGGATATAAGATAGTGTAATGAAAGTGTCAGTGCAATCCATGCAACCATAAATTATATATACAAAATATTTTAATTAATATAAAAGTGCAGCTGTGAATAGGATCACTAGCTACTTGTATCTAGGATATGTCATATAAGTAATAAATGTAGATCAAAGGAATACGACTAAAAATTGGATAGTGTGCTAAAGTGTCAGTGCAATAGTGCAAAAAGGTTATTTAAAACATAAATTTCTGTCCATGCACATAAGATGCGTATTTTAGGATCAAACACAATCTGGATGGAACTAGCTTATTAGTATAATAGGACAGGAAGGCAAATATCATATATAAAAAATTATACAATTTTTATTAGCTAATGACAATAAATGTTCTATAAAAACATAAAAAAACATTGTAAAATAGAGAGATAAAAAAACATATATTACAAAGGATCTATATTTAATAAAAGCATATCATAGTTCTATTTCAAAGTATAGAGAGATAAATAAACAGCAAAATGCCAAATGCTTATCTTAGTTGAATATGCTTGGGTAAGTTCAAGTAAGGGAGGTCTCTGGACCCTCCAACGCGTTTCGTCTGACTCACAGACTTCCTCAAGGGTATATACATGTGTGTGTGCATGTGTATATATATAAGGCCCATGGGAGCAGCAGCCTAGGAGGAGCTGGAGTCGGCCATCTCCATGGCTTCTCCAAGAGCTGCTGCACATGCACGGCAGCTCCGATCACTTCCTATGCCACTGAATACTTCCTCCCACTCCCGCCTCCGAGACTTTGCCCGTGCCGCTCCCCACCTCTGGAACTCTCTCCCTCTCCCCATCAGACTCTCCACCTCTCCTTCAAACGGGCTCTCAAGACCCACTACTTCATCAATGCTTTCCAGCTCTCATCCTAACTTGCTACTACATGCTCCCTCCTCCCTGTCTTCCCCATCTGTATCATGCCCATCTGTCTGCCCCTCCCCTTGAGAATGTAAGCTCTTGCGAGTAGGGCCCTCTACCCTCTTGTGCTTCTCCTTACTTTATGTTCATCTACTTCTTACTCACCACTAGGACACCTAACACTTGGTGCCTATGCTTTGCTGCTTATGTGGGTGTTATGGCCACCTATGTATCAATGTATATTATCCATGTCCTTGTCCTTCATGGTATTGTATTTTACTGTAATTAACTTTTTGGTTATGTCCCTAGTAAGGCACTGCGGAACACTTGTGGCGCCATATAAATAAACAATAATAATAATAAGATAATAATAATAAAATGCCCCATTCGGGGCTCAGAAGGTGGCCATATGAGACAGAGAAAATGTTCTCCATCTTACCCAATATAAATAAGTCAGAAAGAGAATCAGTGTGGCGCGGCGATGGATCAGTGCAGAGGGGGTGTTTCTAGGTACTCAGATACCCCCCTTGCATGAGCTAGTGGGGGGTGCCTAACGCTAAGTACCCCCGGGAGTGCCTAAACCTAACCCTACCCCCCCGTGGCTAACACATCACAATGCCCTGCTAACCTACTTGCAGTATGCCGGGCGTCTGGATTTCGACATGGGGCAAATGATAGGTGTACAGTAGGTATTTAGACGCCTATCTTTAGTCCCATGCCGGGCTTTCAGTGTCGGGATTCTGGCGGCCGGCATTTCTACCGCCGGTATCTGACTACATGCCCTCACACATCTAAATGTACTTCCCATATGCAACGGTGACTAAGTTCACCAGTGTAAAACTGTATTAAAATAACAAAATTCTTACACAAAACTTAGAAATAAATGCCTTTCTGTTGAGATAGGATTAATCATATACTCTTTGGATTTGGTGGTCATGTTGAAATTGTTTTCACCTAAAAGGTGATGCTGCCAACATGTGATTATAGATTGCTGTCAGTTTGCTACTGGGAGGTTGTATCAGCCATGTGGTGCTCCTGGTACAGATACAAGACAATACAATGTGCAATAGAACATAATACCATTCTGTTTTATTATGATTCATTATGGTCCAATTATTGCTGGAAGTTAGGTACAAAATCAGGCAAATCTTACAAAAGATAAGGCCAGATGACAGCTATTTGGTGAAGATATGCAACCAGTCTATGTATACTGTTGATGTAACATTATAATACACAATACATGGCAGGATCCATGGTTTTGTAATCAATTCAGATTTATTTAAGGAACTTTTTTGACACCGTTCTTGTTTCAAATGGCATTAGATAGCCCCGTGCACACTGGATTGAGACTGTATTGCTCCTTGAGGGAGGCAAATAGCTATAGTTACCGTAACTAGAACCTTTCAGAAAGTTCCTAATGCCACATAAGAAAAAGTAAATAATTGCTCCTGTATAGTGTAAGTTACATCATGCTAAAAGACAAACCACCACATCTTTCTCATAAAAGTTATTATGATAAGCAAACAAGTAGATGAGGAGGGGGATTCCAAGCACAGTGTGGTGAGAAGAAGGAAATAAAATAAACAATTATTCCAAAACACCAAGAACTCTATAGGGTATGTTTACTAAAGTGAGAGTTTTTAGAAGTGGAGATGTTGCCCATAGCAACCAATCAGATTCTAGCTTTTATCTTCTAGAAGGTGCAACATAAATGTTAAGTAGAATCTGATTAGTTGCTATGGGCAACATCTCCACTTCTAAAAATTTTCACTTTAGTAAAACACCCCTATGTCTGTGCCACATTTAAAGGAGACATTAAATGACACATTAATGTAATTGAAATGTATTAAATCATTTATTTTTATTTATATTTTAAATGCAAAATTACTACATCATGTTTGGCGATTGGTTGTGATATTCTGAATAGAAGAAGTCAGATAAATTAATATTTTTACCCATATTGTACATGTGACTACTTACAGTATATATTCCTGGTCTAGATACTTTGTTGTAGGAGAATTACAATATACATATGTTTTTTATTCCATACTACATTGTGATGTTATTGCTCTAATGCAGGAATAATGGTGGTATTGCTGTAGTGCATGAATAATGGTGGTATTCCTGAAGTGCAAGGTTGATGATGGTGGTTGTATTGTTATAGTACAGTACAGATTATTGGTAGTATTGCTGTAGTGAAAGTTTGGTGGTGGTGGCATTGCATTGGTGTAGTGCAGGGTTGGTGGTGGTGCTGATGGTAATGCTGTATTGTGGGATTGTTGGTGGTTTTGTTGTAGTGAGTGATTGTTGGTGGTGGTATTGCTGTAGTGTGGGATTGGTGGTGGTGGTTTTGTTGTAGTGATCGATTGTTGGTGGTGGTATTGCTGTAGTGTGGGATTGTTGGTGGTTTTGTTGTAGTGAGTGATTGTTGGTGGTGGTATTGCTTTAGTGTGGGATTGGTGGTGGTGGTTTTGTTGTAGTGATCGACTGTTGGTGGTGGTATTACTGTAGTGTGGGATTGTTGGTGGTTTTGTTGTAGTGAGTGCTTGTTGTTGGTGGTATTGCAGTAGTGTGGGATTGGTGGTGGTGGTTTTGTTGTAGTGATCAATTGTGGTATTGCTGTAGTGTGGGATTGTTGGCGGTTTTGTTGTAGTGAGTGATTGTTGGTGGTGGTATTGCTGTAGTTTGGGATTTGTGTTGGTGATTTTGCTGTAGTGCAGGATTGTTGCTGGTGGTATTGCTGTAGTGTGGGATTGTTGCTGGCGGTATTGCTGTAGTGTGGGATTGGTGCTGGTGGTATTGCTGTAGTGTGGGATTGGTGCTGGTGGTATTGCTGTAGTGCAGGATTGTTGCTGGTGGTATTGCTGTAGTGCAGGATTGTTGCTGATGGTATTGCTGTAGTGTGGGATTGGTGCTGGTGGTATTGCTGTAGTGTGGGATTGGTGCTGGTGGTATTGCTGTAGTGCAGGATTGGTGCTGGTGGTATTGCTGTAGTGTGGGATTGGTTGAGGTATTGCTGTAGATTGGGATTGATTGAGGTATTGCTGTAGATTGGGATTGGTTGAGGTATTGCTGTAGATTGGGATTGGTTGAGGTATTGCTGTAGATCGGGATTGGTTGAGGTATTGCCTTGGTCTCTGCCCCCTAGCCAGACACTGTCACAAGAATAATCAAATACCCAGTTTGTGAAAATCCATGCATGTGCAATGTGAAAAATCTTAAATTGCCTTTTTTACAAACTCTGAATAAGGACTGTAATGTGGAGGCACTTGGAGGTAGTGATGTAATATGTAGGGAAATGTTGGTGTAATGTGGTGAAGGCATTTGTGTAAAGTAGAAGTATTGCTGTAATGTGGAGTGGTATTGTTGTTATATGTGTATGTTTTGAGGAGTGTTGTGTGAGTGTGAAGATGTCATTTTTTATTGTAACGGGGCTCTAATGTAATGTTGGGGTTGTTAGAAGAAATATGTCTATTTGTTAAATGAGAATACTTTGATTTAATGTTTTAGTTGGTTAGGGGCCTAGACAGTGTTTATCATTTCTCAGCTTACCAAGAGGTGAACAGTATATATTCATTTTCCAAACAGGCATCAACATTTCAGGATTTGGCCTAGCAGCAACTGAGCCTAAGCCACCAGCAACAGCAAGTAATGAAAGCTGCAAGAACAGGAAGGACAGAAGGTGTTTGCCAACTGTCCTTATTATGGTGGTACTGACTCACGCACTCAAGACTTTGTCCCAACTATAGGGACAATCAGAAGGTATGTCTCTCTTTATGCTACTCTGTCTGAAGTGGGAGCAATATACATAGGATACAGGGGTATATATACTAAGCCTTAGATGGAGATAAAGTGGACAGAGATTAAGTACCAATCAGCTTCTAAATGTAATTTTTCAAACACAGCCTGTGACATGGCAGTTAGGAGCTGATTGGTTGGGACTTTATCTCCATTTACTTTATATCCATCCAAGGCTTAGTAAATACACCCCAAAGTTTCAGGTGTGTTTGATGGGAAGTGTTTGGGGATGACCTAATACTGTGTAGCTGCAAAATAGCAAAGGCACCTGCATTCTTGTTACTCTATATATAGCACCATGAATGCCGGTGACTCGGTTATTGGTGATTTTGCCCCAACTACTGACAGATTGTCAACACGTGGGTCTGAACATATATCATGACAATCATTAGGAAATTGTTTAAAATCATTTAAAACTTTGTTAATTATTGTTACCTCTCTCATCTTTTCTATTCCCAGTGTGAAAATATATGAGATAACAATCCACTCCTGCTTTGAGGGCCACCGATCCATTTTTACTAGTACAATGTAGTTGAAGAGCATAAGATAGCCTATGTAAGCCATCTGTGGGAAGAGAAACACAATAGTATGAGAAATCAACACTGCGGAGGACAAGGAGAACAATATAGATAAGTTTGATTAAATGGAAATTATATGGCCATCACTTACCATCCAGATGAGATTTTACACTATGCCCGATCAACCTTTATAAGATTCTGTCCATTTACAACAGTTATTTATAGGGTGGTGAGACAAGACCTGTATATATTTCACATTGTATCCTCATTGGCTACTTTGTATGTCAACAACAGGGTTACTGTGTCTGTGTAACCGCTTGTACAACTTCACCTACAATAGCAACAACTTCAACTACCAATAGCAAAATAGTAGTGCAATTGTAGTGACACCTACACTGTGAATAACAATCTGTTGTGCCTGGTTACATATTTTCATTGTACAGTTTATTACAGAATGGCAAGAAGAAATATTAAACCATAGTAATAAAACTGGTACAACTATTCAACATATAAATGTTGATAAATCTGATTCTATTTTCTATTTACAAAGAACACAGCATAAGCCACATGTCTACCAATGTCAATGTACAAGTTTGTGTACATAAGTTTATTAACAGAGAAGGGAATCATCTCATCTCCAATACATAAATGGGGAAATTCCCAAAGCGCAACTCAATATGCAGTTGCAATATAATTACATTTCAATAAATGCATGGATGAATTAAGGTTTAGTTTGCTAGCAACTCTGCACACATAAAGAGCTAAAGCAAGTCTAATGGGAGTCATTAATGATAACCAGAGTGCAGGTTTGTGGTGAATCTGCGTCCCGTTATGTGACCTAAGATAGTGTTGTGTGAGGCATTTTAGAACATGCACAGAAACTACCTATGTACATAGTGCCTCATCAGCAAGGATCGCTATTGCTAAAGCATACGCAGACGGCCGATTGTTGCATACTGCGCATGCATCACTACGATCGCACTGCATTCACAGAGACCACGTAGAGTCATCGTAGAATGATTGATAGGCAGTGAGCGTTTGGGGGGGTGGTTGGAGAAACGCAGGCGAGCCTGTCTGTTTGATCGCCGTTTCATGGGCGTGCATAAATTACCCAGTGCGATTGCATACGCAGCTTGAGTACTAAATGCGTGCAACGAGGTTAGCAATTTAGAGGTAAGGTCAGGGCTGCTGTAATTCTGCTTGAGGGGTTGATGGTATGCGATGTTTCCGATGTTTGAGAAGGTTTGCAAGGCATTACGGATGGGAGAGAGGGGAAGTGGGTGTCTGCATGTTGTCCGAACGAGCGATTTGCGATTGCATGCCTTAGTATACTTTCGTAGCAGACCTGCATGCGTGATTGCAGCCTTGACCACATCAACAATCCTTGCTGAATGAGGCCCATAGTGAACAGTGTGAGCATATAATAACCATTATTTTTTATTGTTTAAAACACATTTGCAACTAAAATACTCCCTTAGGCCTCTTATTTGAACAAGGTCTATGGACCCGATTCAGGTTGGATCGCAACTTCGATTTTGCACGCTATCGGCTGATTGTTGTGTTTTGCGCATGCGCATGCATCGCAGTGCTCGTGCGTGAACCAGTCACTGCGATCAGGCCTGCGATCACAGTGACTCCCATCGCAGAGTGATTGACGGGAAGTACCGTTTGTGGGAGGTGACCGGGGGTTTGTATTAGAAACGCAGGCGTGCCAGTGCTTTTCAACGCGGTTGCGATGGCATATGCAGCTTGAGCTCTCACTGCGTACAGGAAAGTTAGCAATTCCTGAGTAAGGTCAGACCTTGTGCAATTGTGCATGAGGCTGCGATTGAACTTGACATTACCGATGTTTTCGCAGTCTTGCAAAGTATTACGGATGTGTGTAAGGTAAGATGGGCATCCTTATGTTGTGCTGCACGGCATAGCGATCGCAGTGGATTAGCATATCATCGCAGTGAGACTGCGTGTGTAATCGCAGCCATGATTGCAGTTGTGATCCAACCTGAATCAGACCCCATGTACTAAGAGTACACATACCACAGTGTTAAAGCCGCTCCTGCTTCACCTATTATTGGGGCAGGAGGCAGCTACAGCTATGTGTACTTAGAAATGTGCTGCTGAAGAGGGTGAATGAAAAGTCACCCCCTCAGCGATAACAGGCAGCAGAGCAGAGACTGGACCCTCTCCCCCATCGTCAGAGCTGGCTCGAGGCATGTACGACCGGTGCGATCGAACAGGGGCACCACCCCACTCCGATTTCAGTGGGACAGTTCTGTCTTGCGGACACTGCCCCACTGTTCCATTTTTGGGACGAAGTGTCCGGCGGGTGGTCGGGATGTTGGGCACCTCACCGCCACAGCTGTGTGGTGGTCATGGCCCTTGGGAACAAGAAATCCATTCAGTGCAGGGAGAGAGCTGGGGGTAGTCTATTCTGCATTTATAACCAACAAGAAAAACTTCCACGCAGAAGATATCCCTTCATTTTGCACTGACACTGATCACTAGAATGTCAGTAGCCTACAGCTGTGGCATCTACATACTGCCATTACAGCTTGCCAAGATATAGGGAATTTAATAAATGATAGACAACTTACAGTATAGAACCAAAATTTAACAATTGGTGCATTGTAGAACTCATAGATTTTTCTCCCCAGAGGTATGAGCCGGTGTCTTGGGTGGTCATCATCTTCCTTCTTTCTAGATGAATCTCCATTGCCTCTAGCCAGCATTGCCTATAAAAAGGAGAACATCAGTTATTTATAAGATGCTACTGTAATCTATAGCGGAGCTAGAGTAGCTACAGAGAGTATTTGATCCTTTGCCAGATCAAAGACAAGATTGGGAATTCAGAATGGGAGGGTCGAATACAGAATTTTTTTTACTACAGATATTTGTTTTATGTGTACAGCTGATATACAGTATATATATATATAAGACAACAGCAGCCGGCATTCCAAAGTAAGCAAATCAAATGGTTGTATGGCCCGGGTGCAAATCCTGGTGGCCCAAACTGACCCCTCTCACAGACAACGATAGCGGCAGCACTCCATGGACTTTCAAACGAAATGATCACAGCACACAGCTGAATTAACCACCAATGTTTCAGACGTTTACAACATCTTTCTTCAAGGATGAAAAAAAAAATATATATATATATATATATATATATATATATATACACACACATACAAGTATAGCATATTTAAATATTTCCTCATCCACAAACATCATTGTGAAATAAAATAACCGTGGGACAGATTCAGACGCTATGTCGATACCGCATGCAAGCAGCCGATATTTTCAGTCTGCACATGCATCTGAGTCGCACGGTGCATGTTTCCCGATAGTTACCATCGAAAGCCGAAGAATGACTTTGGACACAGAGAGAGGCAAATTCAGTTGGCGTTCCTGGGTGGTAATAGAAGGGTGGCTAACCAGACGCAGACGTGCCTTAGGTGTGTCATGGTCAGCGACTGTGGCTTTTACCACAGTTGCACCGTTTCCAGCGACCTTGTCAAATGGAGATTCTGCACCTCCATAGGGATGGAACAATGGGCCTGATTCAGACCAGGACGCTAAGCCGTGAACGAACGCTATGATCGATAATCGCGCATTTGCACATGTGTAGGCATCAATATGCGCATGCGCGAGTCACTCACTGTGCTCGGGAATTGTGCGCTCGTAGTACACAGACTGGACGCTTATTTGAGTTCAGAATGTGTCATTTGTGGGTGGTAACAGGGGAAGGTGCTTGTGAACGGGGAGGTGGATGTGCGAACGCCGGCATATCTGGGGGTCTAAACTGTATTTTAGGGGTGTGCATAATTAGCAAAGAAGCGTCATTGTACACGTCACTTGATTGTATTTTAGACAGCACTGATCGCACTGCTTGTGGTGGGGTAGGGGCTACCTCAAGCGCTGCGTGCAGCTCCGATGGCTCTCGATGTATCCGATTAATCACACACTTCCTGGAGATGACGTGTGCTAAGAGAGAAAGGTGGGCGTCTTTATACTGGCGTGCGTTCGCTCTGCCGTCGCTCTATAAGGCATAGAGTGCGTCCTTACACCAGATGGTGCGATCGCATCATTTGCATACCTGGCCCCATTTGGTTGCGTTTGTTCGCGGCTTAGCATCCGGGTCTAAATCAGGCCCAATGTTTAATGGTGTAACCGATGTGCAGCCAATGGTGCGCCTCTATATGCAAAACGGGATCAGTGCTGCAACCGACAGGCATCTCTGTATGACTCCCACAGGCTACAACAGCAGCATAAAGATGCATTTGCACTGTGGGAAAAAGCGCAGTCATGGCTGCAATATCGTGCAATCGGAATTAGGCCCTATAAGTGGTTTGAATGGAAGGGCTCTGTATCACTGTCTGGTTGTTATAAGTGGTTCTGCAGCTTTTATTTATTTATTTTTTAAACTTTCTTAGTATCTTTTGGACAATATTCTGGCCTTGATGTATACAGGGCACCTGCAGAACACTGTAAACATGCCAGTACAGCTGCCTAAAATTGTATCACTTCAGATAGAGCTGATGCATAATTTCTTCTCTGAACACACAGATGGAAGTGAATGAGTTTGAAAAATCATCCATCTGAGCACCAATAATTGCACACAACCTCAGAAAGCCCTTTCCATCAACCAACAAAAGCCCAAACATAAATATTTGATGGCAAGCAGAAATAATTTAGTATTATATCTTAAAGTTACCTATTGCTCTGGTTTAATATAAGGGAGTTTGCAAACAATGTATTATACCTATGATCCAGCCAGGAAGAATTTTTTTTTTTCACACATTTCTGTTAATAATCTCACATTTAGGGACAGTTCCTAAGCCAAAATCAGGGTTTTTAAAATTAAATATCTGGAGATGTGATTATATATATGATGATGCTGGTTAGGGCACTGAATACCTCCTTTGACAATGTTGAGGGACTGCAAAAAAGGGACACTTCTGGCTAAGGTTTTCAATCGGGATTCCGTCTTTTCCGCATACACCCCTCATGTTTTCAACTGCTGGGATATAAGTTTGAGGATCAACATGGGATGCAAGATTCTGCCAATTATTTAAGGCATTTATTTCATTTTTAGAGAGAATGACAAGGGCAGGATCCAGTAACAGGCAAATTTGCTCAGACAATTTTCTGTTTGGTGGTTTGACAGAATCCCAATCATGTAGGGAGATCCGGGCTTAATTCCAGGCCTTGGCTCATTAGTGTGGCATCCTGCTGGTTAAAGATAAGCTCTGTTCCACACATCTTTTGACCTGGCAATTTTCTATCATGGGTGAACTAGTTAGCCCATGTAGGGGGAGGGCACAAGGTCGAGGTGACATTAAGTTACATGATGATAGTGTGGCTTTTCGAATAAGGATGTTCAATCAGGATGGGTACCCCATATCTCACTCATATGACCCTTAATATCATCATCTTCTAAATCAAATGCATTCTAAATATATCTACACTAACAACCAGAGTGGCGTAACTGGGGTGTGACAGGATGTTCGCACGTAGGTAAAGCTCAGTAATGGAGGGTCTACACAAATGTGGCCCATTCAGATCAGCATGTAAGTGTATATATGCCTATAAGGAGGCAAATCTTGTTCATTTAGTATAGTACAGGTCCAAGTACCAGAGTCGTAACAGGGCACTATTGCGCCCTGTGCTGGCCCCGCCCCCTGAGCATGTAACATCATGTTGTCGCGTGCATGACGTCATTACGTCACACAGAGGGACCGTGACAGGCAGCTCCAGTAAGTGCAGCGCTGACCCAGCATCCTAAGGCTGCATATACTGTACAGGTTGCCCATCTGGAGCGTCCACAGGATGCTCTTCATGTGCTGTAGCAGCAATCCTGGTGGCCAGGTGCCCTTCCAGGCACCCTGCTAGCCAGGAGCAAGAGCTGTGGGGTGGAGATGGTGCCGTCCACAGAGCCTCTTCGCTCGGTGTGGCAGCACCAGTTCCCCATACCTAGTTGCGGCCCTGCCAAGTACACACTGATAATGACGATTACTTGTAGTAAACCAGGAGCATATTCTGCCGACACAGCAGTGTGTACATCTATAGATGTGTACAGCTCTGCATATGTGGGAAAATACTATATTTTTCTATTATTGCTTCTTTTGATAAGTGTACTAACAGCTCTGCATTAACCCCTATGTATCGGTTTGGCAGAATTCTTAAGGCAAGCCTGGGGCATGAAGGTGTAGATTCATGCACTCATTTTGCATAGGACCTCAACACAGATGGCTCATATGGTCTTGGACAGTGCAGCTTTTCCCAAATTACTTGGTTTGGGAGTATTTACAATTGCCGCATTTCCAATTTGAAGTCAAATAGATGTAGGCTTTGGTCTGTAAGCATTGATTTCAGATTACATGTCTTATTGCTAATGTTAACAGGCAAGCTTGCAAAGTGTGGTATGTTGACTGGTCTAGAAATAAATCAGGTTAGCCACTTGGATGTAGGTATTCACGTGGCTGCTGATTTACTTTGAAGTGAATATGCTAATTGTATTCTGTTTTCTCTTAATATATGTAGATACTGGGTAGTCTGCAATGAAATGTTGGAAGGCTGCATGGTGATGTGGTTGCAAATGGTCCCTTGTTTGACATGTAGACAGGTTGACCACCCTTTCCTCAATGCTAATATACTAGGAAGGTGACTAATTATATACGGCAAGTGGCGCATTTGCAGTCAAACACTGGAGGACTGCTGACATGTAATCCATATTTCAGATATAAGTATTGACATCTTTAAGTTCCTTATATGAGGATGTAGAAAAGGCCCAATGTTTGTTAGGGGACAGAGGCCAGATATGTAATAATGTTCTGTTTGGTGAGGGTCAAGAGGAGGGGATGTCGTGATTATCTATGGCAGGTATGAGATCAGTTACACACAATGGGGACTATTGGCCTATATCAGAGTTATACGCTAATGTCGCCACTGCTGGGGAATGTTTACACAGATGCTATGAAAAAATCTGCAAATGTCGCAGTCACCAGGAGATGTACTGAGCCGCCAGTCGGCAACATTGCAAAAAATCAGGTCAGCCACTTGGATCGAAGATAAGCATTCACACCCAGCTGTGCTGCTGATTTACTTTGAAGTGGATATGCTGAATTTATTATGCGTAAAAAGTTGCAGTATCTGCATACAAAGATACAGTATCGGTCGCAGATTATTTGATTGTGGCCTGAGTCCTGAGTAAGTCTATGGTCCTGCAGAGTAGACGTGAGAACTGAGACGCCAGAGCCATATATCATGTGTACAGTATCGCATACACTGGTTGTAACAAGCCCCCGAAACAATCACAACACGCCTGAGTTCTTTGCTGCCACTCCCTGTTACCTCCCCCAAACACTCTGACTGTAAATTTCACTTCGAATAAACAGTAATGCTCCTTGAGGAATGCACAGTGCATCTGTACACATGCGCAGACAGCCGATAATCACTCAACTGAGAAAACATTGGCATAGCGTATCAGGCCCAATGGCCATATTTTGATGGTGTTTCCAGAACCTGGTCTTGAGATGGTCCTGAAGGACTCTAATCATGTGGAGTATTACTCATTTTTTGTGAGGTTTCCACCAGAACTGGTTATAAGATGCAGATGTCTAGGTGTGGCAGATTGTCAAGATATTGTATTAGTGTGGTTATTCTCATTAGAAGGTTGAAAACAGCTCAGGAAGGGGACATATTCCCTAATGATATTCTAGGATCATTCTTATTCAATTTTATCAGGCATGATGTCCATGGGGCATAAAATTGTCCGTAACGGATTGTAGTTTATATCCCAGCTGTCAGGATGCCGGTGCTCATTATGCGGAGGTGCCGGAATCCCAACACCAGTCAGAATCTCAGTGCCTGCATCCCAAACCCAGGCATTCTGACATTAAGTATTGGAGTTAGGGGAAGGATTAGGGATAGGCTGCGGGGGGAGGGATGTTATGGTTAGGCTGTTGGGGGGGTAGGTTTAGGCTGCAGGGTGGAAGGCAGGTTAGGTTTAGGGGTAGGGTTAGGATACTTACCGACAGGTGTCGGTATCCTAACCCTGTCGGGATACCGGCGTCGGTATTCTGTCCGTCAGGATCCTGAGCGTCAGCATCCCGTACCAAACCCGTCTGTAACACCCCTCCCATTCATTTTTCATATAGTTGGATAATAAAGGCCATTTTCTCTCCACAACAATATGTTATATATTAATTTATTAGTGGGGAATGCAGACCCAGTTATATAACTGTTTAATCCTACAACTGTACAATTGCTTGTTTTAGAAACCTAGGATTACACAGTTCTATAGATGGGTCTCCTGCATTCCCTATTGAAGTTGGAATCCTGAGCTGTTTATGATTGATGCTAAGCTAAATTTCAAAAAGTCTGTTTGTGAATAGATCTGAATCCATGTAAGAAAAATTTAAGTAGTAATCGTTCTACACATGTGGACTTTCTGTTTTTCTTTATGAGGCCTAATGAAGATAATGTGGAAGGTTTAGCAAATGATGACCTCACTGAAAATTCTATCCAATAGAGAAGCTCTTGAATAGATACTATTTTTAAATTGTAACTTTAAATAGGTGTGTTGGGGTACCATTACTTCTGTTTGAGCGGCTCCATTGTTATCGTCACTGGCATCAGTAGGGGAGTGCAGGGGATGTAGGCTGCACCGGGTGACACCATCCAAGAGGATGACACCAAAATAGCAGAGCTGCTCTGCTATATTAGTGTCACCCCGTCGGATGGTGTCACTGAGCAGCCACAGCGCAAGGAGAGGCTGTGGGCTGCCCCTATCAGCTGTCAGACTGTGTGTGCTGAGAACAGGGGGCGTGACATGGGGCGTGGCTTCATGGAGCAAGGCCACGCCTTCAGCGCATGCAGATTCAAGCCACAGCCGCACCGGGTGTCACCAATAACAGTGACGCCGCTGGTTATCATGTAATACAAAATCTTTGCTGTATATAGGCACAATTGCATTCAAGCTCAGCATCAGACAGTTTAGTCTTTGAAATAAATCTCACACACTGATTAGTAGACTTTTTATCTGTACACATTTTTTGTCTGTTTTGGTTTGGTGTGCTACTTGTGATCAATTTAGAACAATAGTAATCATTACTTTACCATTGAAAATTTTCAAAATAAACTTTTGTGCTAAGTTAAAATTCTAACAAGTATTATTCTATGGAAATTAACCTTGTGTCATGCTGAAAAGAGTTCATGCATTTCATTAATTATAATTACTGCCTGACTCATACTTAATATAAAATAATTTTCATTTTAAATACTCTTGGGACTACTTTCAAAGCATAGTCCTTATTTCCACATACAGTAGTTTGCATTTTTTTTTGTAAATGTTTTCAGCGTTTGTGGTGAAGTGTGTGATCAAAGGAAACACCATACAAATTACAATTATACTGTACTTGCCGTGTGACAGGGTCAAATGTAGGAACTGATTGAAACAAGTGTTAAGTCATTGACTCATTGTTCCCAGTAAGCAAAAGACAACTACAGCTGTGCTAACTTACAGTACAGTAGGTCATGAAAAACATTATTGCACAGTTTTTCATTTTATAAACAGGGATATCAATAATGTGAATTAGTAAATTTCTTGTGGCCTCTTATGGTGAAGAATGGGAAATAAATAAAATATGTGATATGATTGTATTATTGTCACCAGAACACTAATTTAGGAGATAACACGGAGAGTAAGGGAATGATAGAAGGAAATATGGAAGTTGCCCATCCTGCTCACCCTCAAAACATGATCTTGGGTCTCCAAGTACTTACAGCATCTAATTTTGTCTTGAAGTCCATCATTCTTTCTTGGAATGTTTCATCAGGTGGGCGACTCCACACCCTCACCACTCCCTGTGTAAAAAAGTTGTGTTTTAAACTGCCCATCCCTATTATTTTATATTATCCTTTATGTATTTGATGGAGGAACATAATTGCCTCCACCAACATTATAATTTATGTTGTCTGGTGTACATGATCAATAAAAAATGCAATTGAAAGCTAAATGACACATTAATAGTAAGCGTATATAGACTGTCTATAATTGATTTACTGGAAAAGTTATGCCATTAATAAGATGGACTGTTTCGCAAAGTACAGTATTCAAAAGAAAAATTATATGAATTAAAATCTAAGTAATTATATATAAAATAGCTAAAATATTTGAAAATGCAATTGCAATGCATGAAGGGGAAGGAATTCAAGACACAGACACCAGAGAAGTCATCATTTGAAGTATACAAGACAATCTGATTTGAGTGAACCAGAACAGGGTATTATTAGACTTCAATGTTTTCAAGGAGAAAGTTGAAGGACTGAGCAGGATGGTTTAATTGTCGATGGGATGCAACACAGAGGTAAGATGACCAAACACGAGACAAGAAATTTCAATATTCAGTTCTCTTGAATGACATTATATTGAATTTCTAGGGAGGCGGTACTCTGAACACTTGTCTCCATTGCATGGTTCACTCATACCGTTAGCTCCATGTCATCATCATCTTTATCTTTCACAGTCTTGTCTGGTTCTTCTACATCCTTCTCCTGCAGATCTATTTCATTTGCTTGTGACATGTATGGCATCTCATCTTTGTTTTTGAACTCTAAGCTTAGAATTGAAGGAGGGAGTAGAATTCCTAGAATGACCTAAGATGATAAAAAAAAGTTATCAGAAGAAAAAATGTTACCATAATCCAGCAATGCATTTTCTGATTGATGAGTGAGTAGACACATTCTTATTAAAGATGAATGGTCCAGTTCCAGGTTAATCTGACATATTCAAGCGTTGTATATCCACATGGAGCTTGGACTGATGGAGAGGATTACATAGTATTGCTGGACCAAGCAGTAACGCTTCTCAGAAAGAGACAGATGTCACTGATGGTCAGAGATATGGAGGAACCCTTGACCATCATATGCGACAGCATGTTCAGCATGTCATGTCTATCTATACAGAGGCTTTTGATAGTTTTATAAGTGCATGTTTCATTTTCTATGAGGCTCATGTGAATTTGGAAAGATCTGCACCACAAATGTTAGTGTCAGCTTTATAACACTGAGCATATGCATCTAGTTTACCTCTGGAGCAACACATTGGTAAATTTACATACAGTACAACAATAGCAAAGATATGACATATAGATCTGGCTATACAGTATTAGTAGTATAGATGAAAGTTATGCTATACTATATGTAATATTGTCTTGCCAGTGGAATCAATAAATATGAAAGTTGCATATACTGTAACATATAAAACTTTAAATAATACAAACACAAATATAAATTCAACTAAGTGGAATGAAATAGAAACATATGTTATTTTTTCCTTTACAAATTCAATGGGAATCTTTTTTTATTGTTGCAGTACAAATGGAAACATGAATGAAGTATTGTGAATATATACATCCATATATATGGCCATGGCTTGATATTACTAAAAATGCAGTGGTTCTCACACTCGGACCTCAGGACACCCCCCGACCAGTTCACATTTTCCAGGTGACCCAGTAGGTGCACAGGTGTACTCATTACTCACTGACACATTTTAAAAGATCCACAGGTGGAACTAATTGTTTCATTTGTGATTCTGTGAGACCAGCAAAACATGCACTGTTTGGGGTCCTGAGGACCGAGTTTGAGAACCTGTGCACTAATGAATTAAGTGATATTAGCTGGAGAGGTCAATCTGCAGACAACCATTTAGGTGCAGCTAGATAAGTCAGAATGGGGGCACAGACCTGGGGGACCTAGAGTTCGTTTTGGGCCACCTATTATTCAACACTGGGCTAGAAATTGCTGCTGATTGTTATCATCATCAATGTGCATTGCTGCACTAGCTCCCAGCAACCACAAAAACATGGTTTCTGACAGCTGTATATGTGTCTGCATCCAGGTCTACCTTAGTCACAGTTTACTTGAATTCTCCCCTCCTTTACATTATCTACAGTATGTTAATATGCCACATTCAGTATCTTCAGTTATAAGGACTCACAGGTATAAGATACAACAAAATCTGCTTACAGATGTATGCACACTCATTTTTGGTACACATGCTCAGTACATCAAAAAAATACACACAGCAAACTCTGCATGTAGCCACATAGCTTCCTGCTTTGTGAATGCAGCCATCTCCTCTCTGTGTGTCTCTGAGTGATGACATTGCATCCCCTTCCCCTGTCATCTCTGTTGCTGGGGCCACCACCCCTTCTGACCCTTAGTACTTTCGGCCATATTGTCCTTCATTTAACACATTTCAAAATACTGTCATAGATGGGACTCAAACCTGTCACCTCATGCTTTACAGCCAGACAGTTTACCAATGTAGCCATTTGCTACTACAATGTAAGCCTGTGAATTCTAACTATATAAAGCTACTTCACATTTTTATTAATTTAAAACATATTCATACCTGGCATTCAAACCTATCACCCCTCAGTATGTAGTTAGCACTTTACCAATGGAGCCATTTGCTTTTGCGTTAGAAATCTGTGATTTCTAACTATATAGTTTGCAGGGGGGCGCCGAACACCCTAGCACCGGCCCTGTGTATTTAATTGTCTATTTGCTTGTATGATTTGCTTGTATGACTTGCAAGGCCACTGTAGGGTGTTCATGGTTGATCATGGATTTGTTCTGTTATACAATCAATCCTGAGGAATTCTGGGATGCTTCTCTACAAAGGGCTTAATTCAAGATTAATTTAGTGTTTGGACCTAATAGCCTAATTTACAATTGGACATACATGCATTTCTTTGCATCAGAAATGCACTTCTGTGTTGCACTAATGTTTGTATACATTTGAATAGAACTTTCATTGACTTGCGTCTCCTGGGAGAGGCAGAACGGGTTTGTACGGGGCAGGCAAACATAGGCTGAGTCCAGTAAGGTCATGATGTTCAGAATAACACATGGATAATGCATAAACCGATACTGATTTCAGGAGGTGTTTCTCTATTAAGTGCTGGGGGGCTGATGCTATGATACACAGTGTTGATGATGATGACTTTCAGAAGTACTACATAGCTGCATCTGATTGGCTGATTGCATATTGACCTCTCCCGCTGATTACTTATTATCACTATACTATATAAGATCATGGACGTTTATTTAATTACTTAATTAATATTTTTCACATTTGGATTACAGCGTAATTTGTATTTAGAATTTATTACCAACTGTCAAGACTTTTGTGTACATTACCTTATTTGTACTCTATATAATAATGCAATGAAGGGTAATGTGACTTTAGCATTTACTACTTATACTGTCAAGTCATACAGTATCTGTACTAAAAGGGATGCAATTGGGAAGCTGGCTGACATTTTACCGACAGCCGGCTTCCCGACTGTCATATCCCGGCGAGGGTGGAATGCCCGGTGTCTAGATGTAGACGCCGCTCATTTCCCCGACGCCAGGAGACCGGCGCCCGGCATCCCGAACAAATGGATGCCGGGGGCCGCGAGCGGACAACCGCGGTGGGGGAGGATTAGGTTTAGGGCTCCCGGGGGGGACTTAGGGTTAGGCACCCCCCGGGAGGTTAGGGTCAGGCTAGGGAGAGGGAGGGTTAGGGTTAGGCACCCCAGGGGGGGAATTAGGGTTAGGCACCCCCCCGGGCGACTTAGGTTTAGGCAGCAGGGAAGGGGTGGGTTAGGTTTAGGCACTTGTGGGGGAGGTTAGGGTTAGGCACCCCTAAGGGAGGGTTAGGGACGATCAGGATTTCCAGCGCTGTCAGGCTGCTGCTGCCGGGATCTGCTTCAGAGTCGGGCTGCCGCTGCCGGGAATCGAACCGCTGGCCATGCGGCCGGTGGTATTTCATACCGATTCCATATTAAAATGCCCTGCTATCTCTAAATGAGCTCCAATATGATTATCCTTTTACACAGTACTCATTACATAATTTGACATGAAATATCTGTTATTATGTAATGCTAGTCATTGGGGTATTTGTGATGATGGTGATATCATTTAACTTATTTATATAGGGCCTGATTCAGAGCCACTCGCTGTTTGCGAGCGCTCGCTCTGAATCAGGACGGGGATTTTTTTTTTTTTTTCTTCCTGCTCACTCGCTAAGCTGTGGGTGCCAACCAACAGCTTGTGCGAGTGGGCTGGAGATGGTTGCGATTATCGCGACCATCGGGCTTGCGAGGAGACCCTGTGGTAGAGTCTCAGCTCTCGCCAGCCCGAGTGGACTCCCTGCTCTAATAGAGCAGGAAGTCCACTACTGACATCACGAGTGATGTCAGTAGGGCCGCCCACAAATGCCAGGCGTTCCTAAGGGAATGCCTGCGTTTGCCTAACCACCACCCCCTCCCCGCCTACAAAACGGGGCGAGCTGTCACTCACCATTGACAGCCGAGATTGACATTGTATCGTTCCCGAGAGCGACTGAACTGCAGTCACTTGCTGGGGCTCGTGCATGCGCATGCCGGAGGTGGCGCATGCGCAGGGGCAAACATCGACCCGCTTGTGAGCGCTGTGCGCTTGCGAGTGGGTCTGAATCAGTCCCATAATGGAGATTATTGGGTTATTTTTGATAATTAGTTATATAATTTGATTTGCAACACCTACAGTATGGTGGTTAGAATAATGTAACACAGTGAAATGCAACAGTTGTGAACTATTATGAACTACAACCATGATGTTATTTGATTTGAAACACAGTATGTCTACTTTTTTATTGATTGAGATATATGAGGGTGATTCAGTAGTGGATGGAATTGCAGGGCTGCACGCAGGCAGCTTTGCAATTCCATCTTGCAAATATGAAAATGCAACAAGATGTATGACACCCCCTGCTGCACTTGCGATCCCAGCACTGCGACCGAGGTCGCAGGCTGGGATAACCACCGCGACCATCAGTCACGATGGTGCATGGCGCCAGGCCACGAGCCTGGGGAGTAAGCCTCACGTTACATAGGCTGGCTGGCTTGTGAGGCCAGGAAACTGCGTTCGTGGACGCAGCCTCTGGCTTTACCACTCGGGAAAAATGGGCCAGACGCGCCCCTGTTTCCGAGACAACTGGCCTTCCCCGCACTGCCCCTTAAATGGATAGCAGGGGCTGTGTGCGATCATGCAGGAACTGTTCTGCACATGAGCAGAACGTATCCAGCACATGTGTAGATTTCCAATAATCGGGAATCTGCATCCAGCTTCGCACTAGCGATTCAGAGTTGTACACTAATAGCATTGTTGCTGCAACTTTGGACGCAGCAGCTAAGCTAAACAATGCAAATTCAGCATGAGGCGTTTTGTGTAAGCAGATGCCTCCTGCATGTTTGTGTGATCCACAGCTGCCCTGGTTTTTAAGAGCACTCACCTGCACCATCCCCTCCCAGCTCCCCAGACAGCCACAGCATGAGTGTGACTTAAGGGGGACTGCGACCATCATTGAAGTCAGTGATCCGCACATGCACAGTACAGATCCTGCACATGCACCGATTATTAAACATTGGACTTGTACGCAAACCATCAGGTTTGCGTACAAGTCTGAATCAGGTCCATTATTAATAGTGCTGATTATTGCCATATATAATTGTATCTGCTGATGGAAAAATATATGATATATATACATATATGTATAGATAGAGAGAATTTGAAACAAAGTTTTCAATGTACAAATTGTGCGGGTGTACTTAACTGGGTGACTGCATCTATCAGTAAAGCTGAGGATAGTACAAAGTAACTTGAAACTTGAAATATTAGGATTGTTTTTCTGTAAATAAACTGTATGTTTGTTTACAGTAATGTAAATGCATTAATTACTAATTTGGAATGTGAACAGCTCAAAATTACATATTTTTTGTTTTTAAGCGGTTTTAGTTAAATAACATTGTGGGTGAAATCAAATCCAAAAGATAAATCTGGGTTTGTCACCCCCCAATTTCTATTTAGAACAAATCATGGCATATCTGTCAAATACCTGTCAAGGGAAGAACATTATCCTGTAGATCCTGAAATACTGTAACACCATCTGCAAATGACTAAAATAAAAATAGAGACATTTGCATAGGATATATAGCTGGAGCACATGTATTTCAGACTACTGGCACAACACAGAAAGCCCCTAAGCAATAATGTCTGTCAGGATTGTTTTGCAGTAACACCATGCCTTCATTTGTTCAGTAGTAGCGGGTTGGGGTTAAGTGTGAACAGTGCATGCTTATGTTGCTCATTTAAAATAAATATACTCCATCAGTACATTATTTATATATTGATAAACATGTACAGTACAGAATTAAATTCTACCCACAAGTCATTGCATAGGCCACCTGTACCATGCAGAGTGGTGCATTTAATCTTATAAAACAATTTGTCAATGTGGTTATTTACAAAGTGCTGTAACCCGCAGCAACAAATCAACAATTAGTTTATCAATCTACGGAAAGATATATGATAAAAGCAAATGTCTGGTTGGTTGCCATGGTTTATTTCAAATTTGCACTTTGTTGACATCAAGCCCTTTAATAATTATAGGTTTATTTTTTGTGAACATACTCAATAAAACAATATGATTAATGCCATGTCTTTATAAAATACACTAATTCCAGATACATAGAAAAACTAACCTTAAGTCCTGAATTTTTGCGCATTCGGAGTCTACCCATCCACATATCGGTCAAAAGCATTTGGCTGCATGTGTGAGCAATGAAGTCCCGGTGCTTGGCTGCTACTGCAAGCTGCAGGCATGTGGCATTGCTCCAGTTCTTTAGCTCATAGGTCAGCAGTTTCATTGCCAGCTGCTCATCCTGCTTGTATGACTGGTCCAATAACTCTACTGCCAGCTGCGCAAACTCCCTGAAACATAAAGCTCATGTTTACTTCTTTCATTTCATTACAGAATGTTTTCTTATGGAGGCCGGTTGTGATAGTGTTAGATACTGTATATAGACACAACTGAGCATATGAAACACAGGTACTGGAGATATACTGATCAGCGTTCTGCAAATGGATGCTAAAATGGAATATGATATATCTGAAAGACAGATATGGGGGTATATGGTTACTGAAAATGTAAGTGTAATCAGATAACAAAATCTGAATTAGGGTAAAATGTAGAGTTTAAAAAGCAATGTAGCACTTGTAGACAAAAGGACACATATCTTTAGTGGAAGTGTTGCTTAGTTGAAAAAAGAATCTCTAAGGTACCTGCATGAAAATGTTAACTACAGGGCATTCGGTAACCTCCAAACTGACTTGTTGGAGGTTGTTCTATTGTACACAACTGAAGGTAGAACGAGTACCCACACTGTATAATGAAGACTTCTATAATAGAGTGATAGTTTGGGCAGAAATTCTTCCAAGTTATAGAAATTCCATAATGTTAAAGAATAAACTTCCATTCTGTGTAGAACACTTAGGGGTCTATTTATCAAGCAGTGAAAAGTGTGGAGAAGTGGACCAGTGGAGAAGTTGCCCATAGCAACCAATAAGCTCCTACCTATTATTTTATAGACAGTACTTGATAAATGTTACTTCAAAGCTGATTGGTTGCTATGGGTAACTTCTCAACTTGTTCACTTCTCCACACTTTTCACTGTTTGATAAATAGACCCCTTAAGTTGAATACTACTGTAAGTCTACACTTAAGTTAGCAGATAGCTACTAAGAAGAGAGTCTTAGGTTTGCCTGTTTTGTGAGGGATTTAGAGCATACTGTATATAAGAGGAGTTTGGGATAGTTTAATTAAGGAAACAAATATCTATTGAATTGAAGGATAAACAGAGATACTGTAGGACACCACAACATCTTAAAAGGTTAGCAAAAATGGAAGCAACTTATATAAAATTGCTGAGGTGCCTGTAATACTTTTCTGTGCTGTGCCTTGGGGAAATAAAGCTTCATGGAAGAACAAGTTTAAATACAGGTGCAATTTCCAACTGTAGGCAAGCTATACACTATTAGGTGTTAATGAGCTGGATAAGGCATTACTAGGTGTTGAAAGCAATGCGGGGTAGACACAAGCTTAAAAGCATTTCAACAGTATCTGAGTATTCTGAGTGGAAGTGTGCATATATACTACTGAAGTGGAAGGATACACTGTAGATCTGCAGTTCATATTTTGTGAAATCCTACAAACCAATGAAACAAATGGAAAGTTAAGGCACCTTAAAGAATTCTCACTTTTATTATTTTAGTAAAGTCTCCGCTGTCTACTTTACCTTGCACCTCATGTAGGTGCGAGGTAAAATCTGCGTGAGGCCGCCCTATTCTTCTTAAAACAAAAAAATTAGAAGCCCGAACCATGAACTTTGGGCCTGATTCAGACCAGGTTGCAGGTGCTGTGCGCTCGCAACCGGGTCGATGGTGGGCCAGTGCGCATGCGCACGACGGAGCCGGCTCCATCATGCGCATGTGTGAGACCTGGATAGCAACGGGCAAGCCATCGCTTCGGGTCTTGCACCAAAGGGGGAGTGCTGTCGATGGTCGCGATGGTCACAAGCCCGATGGTCGCGATGGTCTTGACCATCGTGACCATCTTCCTGGCCGCTCGCTATAGTTGTAGGTGGTCACCCACAGCTATGCGAGCGCCCAGGAGGCCGTTCAAAAAAAAAATAGCCCAGCCCTGATTCAGAGCGAGCGCTCTGTCAGAGCGAGCGGCTCTGAATCAGGGCCTTAGTACCATCTTCTAAGGATGGTACTTCCTGAATGACAGGTCAGCCATGCAATTTTTCTTAGAAATGCCGGGGCTGAGTGTTCATTGGCTGAGAGAGGCGAGCCTCCGTCTCTCTCAACCAATGAACGGTTCCCACCATTGACTTCAATGGTGAGAACTGCTAGGTAACCTTTAGTTAGAGAGGCTCGCCTCTCTCAGCCAATGAACGCTCATCCCCGGCATTTCTAAGAGACAGTGGATGCCTACATGGACAAGAGGACCTGTCCAGGTACTGTAGGTGAATATGTGTGAGTTTGTATATGTGTAATAAATTTGATGTGTGAGTACTGTCTTTAGACATTTCTTTTACAGGTGAACTAGAGGTACCAGCGAGCTCTTAATACCCTGTAGGCTGGCACTTGTGGTTCGCCACGTACCATCATGCAGGGGAGGCTTGCTGGTACCTGTAGTTTAACTGTAAAAGACAATGTTATTATATATTTTATTACACACACTTTACACTGTCAACCCAGCACCCACCGGCCAGGGATGCCAAGGATAGCCCTGGGCTATCAGCCCAGGACTGGGGAGCCCTGGAGAGGGTGACTAGCGGTCAGGTATAATGCTATGGCCACGGGACCTGGTGGAAGGTTTCCACTGGCTGTGGCATTACACTCCTGCTAGACAGAGTCTGATGCTGGTTATTGTAAATACAGGGGACCCCTACTCATTTTGTCCCCTGTATTTGGAAAACCAGGACCGACACGCTGAGCCCAGTGCTGGTTTCGCTAAATACAGGGGACCCCTACATCATTTGTCCACTGTATTTACACAACCAAGACTGGCTCTGAAAAGTCCAGGGCTGGTTGTGATTTTAGGGGGGGACCCCACGTCACTTTTTTAAAAAAAATTAAAAAAACTTTTGAAGCTTTTTACACTCAAATACACAGATTTCACTGATCTGTGCATGCATCTGTGTCAATCAGACCTGCTCATGCTGAAACCGAAAGCAGGTCTATTATTTTGGGGATTTGAAGTTTGATTTGGTGTTCCTTTTCAAATCGAATCTTAGTAAATGTGGGATTTGTATGTTGGTCTACGTAAAAGTACTAATGCTTTTCTGATGTTCAATTTTGAGTGGGATTTCAGTGGGAATCGGTTTTATGTTTGATTTGACATTCGGTTTTGCCTTTAGTAAATCTCCAAATGCAAAATCACACTAAAATCAAAATCGAACATTATTAAATATACCCCTAAATCTGTATGTTCATAAATTTGCCTTCTATACTACAGTACAACAAGATTTTACCAAGGAACACATTTGTTCCTTTTTTATACTTTAGTTTTGCTTTTGGCAGGATCAAACAGCTCCCAAACTAATAGGTATCAGTTGCTTTAGGCTTACTAGTATTATTTGGTATCGGTAACTTAATAAATAAAAAAATCTTTTCATTCTAAAATATTGAGCCTACATTTAAGTCTGTAATTTGCTGTACACATTGTTCCTAGCTGGTTAATATTTTGAACCTTTTGTGTGCCACTTCAAATTGTTCCGCATGACGCATCTGACCCTTGAACTATGCTGTATCACTGCATTTCCGTCTTCTAAAGGTAACTGATAGATACAATAAGTCAAGACTGAGAAAAGAAATAGATTTACATTCTGATCTCTTTGAAATGAAAGGAAATATAGGGTAAGAGTTCATTGCATATAACAGAAAAGATAAAGGCATGTCAACATGTAATCAGGTTGTGTGAAGGTGCTTTATGTTTTTGATATAATGGCTACATCTACAGTTAAGTTTATATAAGTGACATTCTTCACATGTGAGTGTTTAAGTTATTTGAAAAATCAACCCTTTCACAATGTAAGTTGTACAATTGAAGCTATTCAATGACAAATTCAAGATGTCTTTCTGCTACACAATAGCACAAAAGGGAAAAGATAATCTTTCCTAGAGAAAATTCTAGATGCTGAAGGCTCCAGGTAATTTATAGAAATTGATTATATTAGGGTCTTGCCAATAGCAAAGGATGGTTCCAGGGGGCATAACATAGCAGACTAAGAGGTCAGCGAGTTTTGAGTGTGCTCTGCTTTGACTCAGCTTTACTCTTATTCCATTGGTTGTAACTAGACATATACCACCCCAGCAACACCATAAAGTATTATCTGGTGGCCTAACAGACAGTACAGAAGACCTGGGCACTCTGGTATGCCCTTATCCATCCTACAGCCAAGCCTTGTAACCAAAGAGCCTGATTTTACAGGTTGTTGAAGCAAAGCTGGACTCAGATAGATCACCAGTCAGTCTCTTGGATGTGGCAGCAGTGCAGATGCTGGAACAGCGATTTTGCGGGTAATAGGTTGCAGGTCTCCCACCATGTCACTCATATACAGTGGCAAGATGGTGGCATGCATGCACAGCAGTAGAGTCTGTTGGCCATTTTGTTAGAGGAATAAAGTATCATCCCTTGAGGGACCATATTGGAAACTATGCAGTAGTATTCTCCTATTTTAACATGGAAGTCATCAGGAATTCACACATGAATTATTTTTTTTTACGGGCTTGGAGAGATGTAATGGAAACAAAAGCAGATGGTCTTTGTCGTTCTCATGCAGCTCTGTAAAATAAAGTGTACACTCTTTGAAGGGAATTTAAGACTATGAAAGAAAATCAAGAAAACCACAAAAATGGGTCATAGTGCAACAACTTAAGTCTTGACAACATTCCTGAAATGGTTACAAACTTGGCCATCTCTTGCCTCCTGAAAGATTTGACAGCACATGTCCCTGGATTTTTTGAACACTGGTGTTCTTATGGACAGAGGGCCTGATTCAGACCCGCTCGCGAGCACTGAGCGCTCGCGAGCGGGTCGATGTTGGCCAAGTGCGCATGCGCGCGAGGGAACCAGCTCCGTTGTGCGCATGCGCGAGACCCGCATAGCGATGGGCAAGCCATCGCTATGGGTCTCACACCAAAGGGGGCGTGCTGTCGATGGTGAGTGACAGCACGCCCCCTTTGGTGGGTATGCTGGGGGCGTGGCTGGCCAGACGGAGGCGTTCCCATGGGAACACCTACCATCTGGGGCCGACCCCACTGACATCACAAGCGATGTCAGTGGGAGTGCTTTTGGCTCTGATAGAGCCAAAAGCACTCCTAGACTTGTGGCAGACGAGACCCTACCACAAGGGTCTCGTCACAAGTCCAATTGTCGCGATGGTCTTGACCATCGCGACCATCTTTTTGGCCGCTCGCTATAGCTGTGGGAGGCCGCTCTAAAAAAGAAAAGGAGGGCCCTGATTCAGAGCGAGCGCTCTGAAAGAGCGTCCGGCTCTGATTCAGGCCCAGAGCCCTTAGCTATCTGAGCCAAATCCACATCAGACAAAAATCCTTATGATATCATAATAGGCATACATGTATTTTGGATAAAGGAAAATTTAAATTTTGCTATCCAGAACATCTGTCATTGAGTTTAGTGACATGAAAATAAAAATCTTTCAAGACCTTGATCCAATGACCATACAAAACTGCAGAGACTTCCAACACTTAACTAGAATACTCAGACAACAGTCTTAAATATTGATGGAGCAGTGCATGTGGGGCCCATATCAACAATTTCAAGAACCCCCCAATAATTCTATAGCTAAACCTCTCTCCACAGTGGTTGTTAATTTTATACCCCAATATTATTGCCCTAGTTTATTTTATGTCCCATAGTAGTACCCTAGTTCATTTTATGCACTATAATGGTGCCCTAGTTCACATTACACCACACAGTGCCCCCAGTTCATACAATGACTCTTTGTATTCCGCTAGTTTGCAATATGCCACATTGTAGTGCTGCCAGTACACTATATGCACACAGTCCTGTCAGTTTACATAATGCCACACAGGGGGTGGGAACCAACTATTTCCTACCTGATGGGGATATCTTTTAATGCAGGAAATTGCCCTTTGAATGGAGCTCTTCTTAATTTCAGCACATTGTCCCTTTCCAGGACAGTCCTAATCTGGCTGTAATCAAGGAGAAGCCGACTCTCCAACAGTGCCAGGCTCACTGAATAGCTCAGCTATGCCGAAGATGGATCATATCAGTGTGGAGCTTTACTGCGAGGAAGGGACAGAGACCACTACTGATGAGTCCCCCTTTACAGGCCGGGCAATGAGCCTGACCCAGTTCCTAAGCAGGCAATTTTGGGAACTTGGTATGCACCTATATGCTAAGTCCGGGGCCCCCTAAGTCTTTGGGCCCTATAGCAATGGCACCCCCTGTACCCACTATAGCTATGTATATATATGAATGGGGGTTTTCATTTCAACATTACGTGGCAATAAGCAATGCCTCCTACAAAGTTAAAACATTTAAACAAGACATCCTCGACAAGCTTATATCCTGTTGAAACCTGCTTCACTATCCATACTACACTAATCACCTTAATCTCAATGACCCAGAATCCCTACTGTGAAATGGTCTCACTACAGCATAAAGACAACCACCCATTCTGTGCAACCTTCAACTACACTCAAGCTAGCTAACTTGACTGTCGGTCCCCATGGCCTGTGTTCATCTGCTACTGATTTCATAGAGACTTCACATTGAACTTTTACTCCTTAAAAGAAGGTTTCAGATAATGTTATGCTTTGTTTTCTAAAGGGAATTATAGTCTTAAACATAGATCAGTAGCTATGGAAATATGTGTTGTCCAACTAGGCATTTCTTAAAATGATCACATAGAAAGTTATGAAATATATGTGTGATTTATTAGGAATGCAACAGAGAGTTTATGTGTCCCTTCACCCTTAATCTGGAGAATGATAGCATGCATTAATTGGTTACTTAAGTACAGAAAGGTAAAATTATACAGGAAAATGGGATACTAATTGCAAGATCAATTGACCTTTAAACACACTATAGGTAGTAATATGTTGTTATTACAATGAGTAGAAAACAAAAGAAACATTAGTACAAAAAATTCTAAATTAAGTGGGTTAAAATTAGAGATGAGCGGGTTCAGATTTACTCGGTTCTTATTGCCACATTACCGCAAGTTCGGATTAGTTCGGATATATTTTATTAGCTATCCAAAACACGTGATAGTCAATAAAATGCCATTTTGAGAACCGAGTAAATCCAGAACCCGCTCATCTCTAGTTACAATGTATATATTTTCATAAAAGTTTATATTACTATTTGTTCTGGCATGTTGACAAAGGACCTCATTCAGAGGCGCTCGCAAAATGCGAGCGCTCGCTCTGTATGAGGGCGGCCGCATCTGAAAAATGAACTGGCCTCCTGGCCGCTCGCTAGGCTTTAACGAGCGGCCAGGATGATGGCCACGATGGTCAAGACCTTCGCGATCATCGGGGCTTGCGACGAGACCCTTGTAGTAGGGTCTCGCCTGCCGCAAGCCCCAGAGAGCTTTCGGCTCTAATAGAGCCGGAAGCTCTCCCACTGACATCACTGGTGATATCGGTGGGGCCGCCCACAAACGGCAGTCATTTGCTTAGGAACGCCTCTGTTTGTGAAGCCACCCCCTGCCACGCCTACAGAACGGGGCGAGCTGTCGATCAACATCGACAGCCGCCCCTTTTGTAGTGAGCCCCAGAGTGAGAGAATTTCTCTCTCGCTCCCGGGCTTGCGCACGCACACAGTGCGGCCGCTGCGCGTGCGCAGAGCCCACCATTGACCCGCTCAAGCGCTTGCGAGCGGGTCTGAATGAGACCCAAAGTTCTATGGTTAACTGCATGCTAATTACCATTGAACAATTGAATAAAAAATACATTCCTGAATATTATTAAATATAAGTACATCTTTTTGGAGTACACATTAAGTGACACAGGACTATGCTAGATTGAAATATAAGATCATCAGTTGAAGCTGTGTCAACAGTTCCAAAAGAGTCAGTCATCAGCCAAAATGGACTGCATCAGGGGCACAGACTGTTAAAAGACCGATTTTCCATAAATAAGGAAAGATATTGCTCAACTCCCACAACAATCCTTTCATCCACCCCGTTCAAAAAGATGTTTTAACTGTCACCAAGTGGGACACATAAGTAAGTACTGCAAAGTGAAGAACACCACACATGAACACGGGTTTCCCAGGGTTCATAGGCAACCCCACTATCTTCTCCCAGGCCTTATATGACTGTTTACAATCTTTTCAACCTGCCAATGGATCTGTTCTAATGTAAAATGTGGATGATTTATTGTTGTATTTAGGTCATGTTTAAATTATATTTAACTGTTGTGCTTTATCTCTCAAACACAGGACACAAGGTTGCTAAAGATAAATGGCAGCCCTGCCAGGCTAAGGTCAAATACTCGGAATACTATCCAACCCAGGGGCCTAGGTATTATTTAGAGCAGTAGCTATTAATAACAAGATTTAATTGCAGGAACCTGTATGCAGATACTATATCCCAAGAATTATTCAAAGTGGTAGGGGACTCATTTTACAGGTGACGTTTCCAAGAACATGTGTAAGGTTATGGGTAATAAAATCAAGATCATTCCAGACTGTCATTTCTTTTATCTGTCCCCCCTTTGAGATACGAAGATGAATAAGAATAACAGAAATTGAAAGTGTTATTAACTAACATGTCTAATGCAAACTGTCATGATGTCAAACCTGGGGAATTTGTTATGATCCAAATTTTTTTAGCTCAGGTCATTTGCCTGATTGGTGGAAAGGTCCGTATCTGACGATTGTTGACAAAGTACCACATCCTCAAAGGGTGGCCGGGGAAGATACGTGGGTCCATTCCACTCACTATAGGGAGGTTAACCAACCGGTGGAGATACAAGGCGGAGACGAGGCCGATAACGTGGACCTGCAATTGCGAGCTTGTGCCAGAAGGATTAAAAAGGTGACGGTGAGATACCTGAGCTAAAGGAATGTGTATATCAGTGCTCCCAGCAATGGAGTGGTCTGCTGTGGTCATCCTAGTTCTTTCTTCCAGAATTTTTGTCGTGATGATCTGTTTGGGGATACCCAGTTTCTGTGATGGAGGACCGATAGAGGAGATAGGAGCTGATGGCAGCGCTGATGGAGTGGAGTCAGAAGGAGTACAATGCCAATCAGGGGAGTGTCTGACCAATCTTAGTACTGTTATTGTTAAGAGAGCTGTTATTCCGGATACTCGGGGACGGTGTGGAGGTTTATCGTCTGAAGATTCCTGTATTTATGAGCTTTGTGGATCCCTAGTTGATGAGAATTGTATCCAACGGTGCCAGCCTAAATATAACCCGTACTGGAGTGGGTATCCTTTAGAGGATTATCATAGCATGGTAGGCAAAGTGTTAAATCAAACTGATTGCTGGGTGTGTTCACATGTGCCACAGGGACAGCATAATGTAGGGTTGGTGCCATTTCCGCTGAATATCACGGAAATTACAGAAAGGGAAAACATTGGATGGAAAATTCCTCTCATCCAAACCACCTCATTTCAAACTCTATCAATTCCAAGTAGATAGATCACTTATGTGTTTAAACATAACCAACCCCAATAAACCCGGGAGTTGGGAAGTGACAGGGAATAATCAAACGATGACCTTCTCACAAAGAGCTGATAATGAGTCCATAAACCATGATCTGTTACGCTCAATTAAATCTAGTGGGAGACATTTTAGGTACCGGTATGCATTGAGTTCCACCAAAGAAATTATTGGTAAGGTGCCAGATGGTTATTGTGCTAAAATAATACAGCCAGAAACTTGCATGTACCAGATGGAAGACCCAGAAATAGGATTGTTTGCAAGGGAAATGTGCTTAATGATAATGATGCATACCATTCCTTATGTTCTCCCTGATAATGTATATTTTATATGTGGAAGAAAAGTGTATAAGTGGCTCTCCCCGAGTTCCGAAGGTTTGTGTTACCTGGGAAGAGTATTCCCAGAAGTTATGACCCTCACACATGTTGAAATGCTTGGTATACATAAAAACACACCATCACCATATCTTCACACACAATATGAACACAGAGGCAAATGAACTATGATACCTGGTGACGTGCACAAAGCCACTCAGTTAATTAGTGAGACAACTGGCTTTCAAGTTTTAGTCGCATTGGATCCCACCAGGATCGTTCCGGGTACATTAAACTTTAGATATATTCAGGAACTTGCTAAATTGATAGATAATATCACCGAGATGTACGATGACACATTCAGGTATACAGGGATAGAATTGCAAGCGTACAAGAAAGAACTGGTGCAACACAGGATAGTGTTAAATAATTTAACTGCTGTTACTGGAGGGTATTGCGTAACGTTGGCCACCCAATTTGGAGTAAAATGCTGCACCTATGTCACCAATGATACCAGCGACCCCAAGGAGGTGATAGACCGAAAGATGGATGAAATTCTGCAGCTAAAATGGGAATTTCATAAGAACCATAATGCTTCAGTGGCTGAAGTAGGGGAGAAGATAGAAGGATGGGTTTCATGGCTGAACCCAGTGAAATGGTTCTCAGGTCTAGGGGAATGGGTCCAGGAAGTGATCGCCAGCATCAGCAAATTCTTAATCCTTATACTGATTGTCATCATAATAATTTGCATATGTGTCCGGTGTGTTCCTATTGTGTTGAAGTGTGGAAAATGAAAAAATAGAGTAAAACGAAAGAACGAAATTATGATGGTGGTCAGTATGAACTACAGAACTGCATTACAACCCTGAACTAGGAAATACCATCATTTAATGTATTATATTTAGACATGCATAGAATGTATTATTGAAATATTATTATAAAACACCTCAGATAATGTAAAGTCTCAAATTTCCCCTTCAAGACTGCCTTTATAGGACTGGTGTATCCCCACACCTTTCACATGATCTTCCAAGATCCGCGGTGTGCTTATAATAGTAGTTTTATGTCCCCACTCAGAGACACATTATTGATGGATTAAGAACCACCTTGTGCCATCCCATAATAACACTAAATAGTATATAAATGTAAGCCTAAATTATATTTTAAAATCAGATTGTGATAGCATGTTGTTCGCTATCAAAGGGTGGACTCTCGAAGCTGGATAATTGGCTGAGACAAGTTCAGTTTAAAATTGGATCGCAGCGACGCCATCTTGTGACTGGCCGCAAGATGCCATCTTGGAAATGAGATCGCAAGACGCCATTTTGCGAATGGCCACCTAAGCGCCATTTTAGATAAACTCACACTTTAGTACATGTGGCGATATTACTACTAGCATCATGTGATTGCATTTGTGACCATCGCCATAAGTTACGGCGATTCATCAAAAGCCCATTTCATGACTTTACGTAGTTTGGGTGCTCTGGATAAAGTGTGTATATTATTATAATTCCCCTAAAGGATATATTTCAGAAATGGCTGTACAGTATGTCAAAATTGGATTGCATTAGCTAAACAGAGCAAATGGCCACGTGACAACTAGCCTGTGAAGACAAGCTTCATGGACATAACGTCTGCTCTCACTCCAGGTGGCCCTGCTCGAATACAGCAAGAGGGTCGTTTGTAGCACCTTACATTAGCAGGCTTCCTACAATAAAATACCTTCAAAGCCAAGAGTGTTATCTGAGGTTTGGGTCTTGTAGCCGTGCTAATTTGCATCTACACAGGCCTGGGAGAACAAAGACCAGTATTTTGGAGCCTGAAAAGGGTGGGGGCTGCTGGGGCATGAGCAAGTCATG
Organism: Taudactylus pleione; assembly: GCA_031769625.1. Classification (NCBI taxonomy): domain Eukaryota; kingdom Metazoa; phylum Chordata; class Amphibia; order Anura; family Myobatrachidae; genus Taudactylus; species Taudactylus pleione. The sequence continues at coordinate 2,150,428 of JAUIMM010000176.1, forward strand.
GAACTATAATGCTCAGCATTCCACACTGCTAGGTGTTCTCATACACACATTAATATGCACAATTGCGCTGTTAACTAGTCGCATATTAGCGAATGCATAAGACCCTGTACGAAAATGCTGAATATTAGCTCCATGCACACGCATCTGCCCCAAGTTAACCAGCGTCTTTACATCAAACCCCACATACTCACACATTACATATTCACATACAAGGTTCCATAAGCTTTAAGGTATAAGATTCGAGTATGCACATTTATTATCATTGTTAGGAAATAAAGGTTATTTCGTAACTAAGCTTTTATACGTGATAAGTAAGCCATGTTTGGTATTGTACTGATGCGTACTCTCTCAACAGTATTCCGGTAATATCGATGGAGAGATCGCAACATGCATTCTCAACATATGGACCGCAGAGACTTCAAGCAACAAAATGTACATTATATGAACAACTGTTAGGATTTGCATGATGCGGGAAACCAGAGACCTCCAGTTGTTAGAGGTTGGACTGTGTCTATTTGAACCAACCTGTTAAATTCCTTGTAACATATGCCCTCTCCTTTAGGATTAGCAACAAACTTCTCTATTGTGTTGTTTATTCCTGGGGGGTATAAATATGTTGGCTCTGACCCTGGGTTCCTAGTCTTCATGCTGAATGCTGATTGACGAGGGGTTTCTTGCTGATGCCTAACATCTGGACCAGAGAGCGCTGCGTATGTATAATTGTACTTGGGTCTGTATAATCTCTTTGCGCTAAGATTATATGAGGATCATAGCGTGTAACTGCTGTACTTTTACTTGAATAATACTTTGTGCTTTGGAACCACAGGTTCTAGGTCTGGAGTCTTTATTTACTGTATGACTGCGTACGCAAATTAGCGTCATCCTTAGAGGTTTATAGGCAGGATATTAGAAGGTATAGGCAGGGGTATATAGAGGTTCAAAGACAGAATCCTTAGTGTTGTTTTCAATTTTCTGCAATACCAAATCCTTGTACAATGTACCATGTTTTCTGATGTCTTTAAAGCGACTTTGGGTCCTACTAGAGAAAAGCGTTATTCAAACAAAGTTTTTATTATTATTATTATTATTATTATTATTAATTAATAAATGTAATGCCTTTGACATTCTTTCATACTCCAACAGTGAGATGTTGTAGATGATTTAAGAACTCCTTGACGACTGTAGCTATCCCAGTATGAAGAAACCAAGAAAACTGCAAGAAATCCTAAAGAAACAGCTGATTTCACTTTCACTGCTGGCAGGTAAATGCTAATTACCTTTGAACATGATTTTGAATGTGACCATATTATGAAAGGGTATACACAGTTATGTAACCAGGGTATTCAAAGGTTTTTTATTTTTATTTTCACTTCTCCCCCCCAATTTTCAATTGCATGTTGTTGATTTCAATGTTACATTAAATATCGAAAGCTATATGACTTGAAGAATTCCAACATGAAACCTGCAATTCCCATACTAGTATGTAGACTTTAGAGCCACTATAATTGTTGATCTGCACTTTTATTTAAAAAAAGGTGAATATTTGACTTCATGAATAATTATATTAACCTGGAGTTGTGATTTAGCTCTTGTGATATGTCATCCACCATGTCATTTTCAGATGCTTCATGTGCCATTGCTTTGCAGAGCTTGCAGGCTACTAGAGCTTTGGCCATTGCCTCCTCCCCATGCTGCCAGAAGAACAGAGCCATCTTCTGCCTCTTCATCAGCACGGCCCATACCATGAGCTCATGGAAAGGAAAAGGGAAATGATTTATTTCTGGGTCATCTAAATCAATATCGACCTCCTCTTCTCCCTTTTTTGTAGTCTTCCTCCCTCTCCTCATCGGGATGTCATCCTGTCACAGACATCATGATTAGATGTTTAGATCGCATTATCACAGTCACATTCAAAGATAAATATTCAAGCTGTTTACTGATACTTATCTCAGTACCAATAACACATGGGTTGGAGATAAAAGTAAAATTACAAATGAGGAATTTAAAATGACCCTGAGTGTAATTAGTGTGTATTTTTGGTTTATTGTTTTTTATAGCATTTCTTTGCTTATATTTACCTATATTGTACAATATTTGTACGATAATTCTAATCTCAAACTATACCGTAAATCATTTTTATATTTGCTGTGCCATCCTCTATGACTAATTACAAGTGTTACATTATTTTTCAACAATAAACCTACAAATTAATAATTAAGCATTTAATAAACTGATTTTAGGAATAGCTATACAGATGTAACTAACATTATATTAAAATTATATTTCAAGCTAACCTAGAAAGGTACGTCTGGAAAAAAAGAGCTAAACTGCATCCCATTGTGAAATTAGAGTACCGAGCCTCAAGATAATATGATATGTTTACTGCAAATATATGTTACAGGACAGTTTTACCATTTAATTTTTAAAAAAATAAAAAGCTATATTTCAATGCTTATAGTAGAAACAAAGGTTATGTCTTTAGTTGGTTAATGTTCAAAAATATAGTTACAGGAATTCTGCACCTGAACTTAATTTTTATTACATGTATACTCTTCTTTCTTACCATTACAGTACATACGATTTTGGAAATAGGAATAACTATAGTTTCCACAAAGGAACATTAAAAATCTAGAGATGGGTAAAACAATTTGAGGATAATGAAAAATAAAATGTTCTCTAAAATATTTTAGCAATGGATGTACTTTTTGAAATTTACTGGGAATATAAATAATATTTATACTGTATATCAGTGGTTCCCAAACGAGGTGCTGCAACGCACTCTCAGGGGTGCCGATCACAAAACAAATATTTCCAATCTCTTTACTTACGGGTTCTGTCCTCGGCTGTGCTCCTGCACATGTGTGGTCACCAGACCACACATGTGTGAGCAGATACAGTACCAGGGAGGGATCCATAAAACATTGTTCAGTATAGCCCATAAGATACAATGGTAATCGGGGCCAAGATCCAGAATGTTTCACATTTCGGAGTTTGGTAAATTTGACAATTTATCAGCCCCCCATAGAAAACTATGGAGACTGCTTTTGTGATCGAAAACGCAGTCACCACACATTTCCTTAAGGGGATATCCTGCAAATATCTTTTGATAAATATGCCCACACATACTCAAATATAATCTATATCAGGCAGCAAGTTAATTCTCAAAAAAGGTAAATTTAGTTTCTTCTAAGTGATCCTACATTCAAACTATTACAACAGATTGCATACAGCCCAGAAGGGAAAGCAGAGACAGCACTGGGAAATGCATGGTATCTGCTATAGCTATTTACACATAATAATGTCAGATGACTTGCCAAAGTGTGTGCAGCTTTACCCTCTCCACTGACCTTTGACAACTGCATAAGTGTCATTATTTTACATTTTAATTAATATATTAATGTATGAATGATTATTAAAGCAAATAAATCTACAAGATGTTATACTATTACTTGTGTATTCTAAAAAATATATTTGAACAAAAATAAATTATGATATTCTATGTCAACAAGCAATATAATTATATCTATAATTCCTAAATAATGAAAATAAGACACAGACTGACATCTTTATCTCATGTATTAGAAAACTGGTGTTTCTTTTTAGGATTCATGTTTATTGGTTCCATAAACTTATCCCCAGTGCCCACAACCCATTGGGGAAAATACAAATACAAAACAGCAATGATTAATTTAACATTATTCAAACTCCAATGTTTAGGTAAATCCACCCTCCCTTCCTTAAAAAAAAGAGGTCCATGAAGCAGTGAAAAGATAGAAGTGTGCCAGTGGGGAAGTTGCCCATGGCAACCAATCAGCTTGAGGTTGCATTTATCAAGTACATTCTTTAAAATGATAGGTAGGAGCTGATTGGTTTCCATGGGCAACTTCTTCACTGGCACACTTCTCCACTCTTTTCACTGCTTCATGAATAGACCCCAAAGAGCGACACTGGCCATTAGGGATCACTGCCATAGTTAACAGAAGATAAACTCACCTCCATTCCTAATAGCTTCAGTGCTTTTGGCTGTTTGGGATATAATAATAAACATGTCAACATATATAATATATACTGTAGTACTTACATGTAATGCAACTGTATAATATTCAAAAACAAAGAATAGGTAATCAGAAGGTGTTAATGTTTTGGGAATAGAAGAGATTGAATTAATGATTTATAGGGTGGCAGCAGCCAGCAATGTATATTGTGTATTGTTTACCTCACTCCTTTGCTTCCCAAAGACAATATTGTTTTATAGAAATCTCTCTCTCTCTCTCTCTCTCTCTCTCTCTCTCTCTCTCTCTCTCTCTCTCTCTCTCTCTCTCTATCTACTGTGGAACTAGCTTGTGCTGGGCCCAGGTGCAACAATATGCTTTGCCCCCCCCTCCTTGCACACCCTCTCCTAATACACACACAAAAGCATACCTCCCAACATTGAGAAGGATAGCAACAGGACTTTTGTCCGCATACCGAAGGTGACACGCAGCCCCGCCCCCTGGTAAGCAAATTTTTGTCATGCTGGGGGCTTAGACAGATCTCCAGGAGCTATGGAACACACCCCATCCTCTCCCTGCACAAGGAGGATGATGAGCACATGCATGACAGAGTGCCCAGCCAACCTCCCACTGGCCTGCAGGACACTGTGGTCTGCAGGTGATACAGCATTACAATGTCCGAAAAGTGGGACTGTCCCACTGAAATGGGGCAGTTGGGAGGTATGCAATGGGGTGTGATGAGAGGAGGGAAAAAGAGGGGACTTCCTCCTCCTTTCTTCCGGCTGGACTGTCGCCTAGCTTCTCCTGCAGAAGCCACCAGCGTACTATAATGAGTCAATCTGACTCATTATAGTACCTGGCTTGCCTGTTATTATTGCCGCTGCCTGTGGGCCTGTTCATTGTGTCGGGCCCTGGTGCAATGCACTGGCTGCACCACCGCTAGTTCCGCCCTTGTATCTATCTATCTATCTATCTATCTATCTATCTATCTATCTATCTATCTATCTATCTATCTTTTATGGTTGTACCATTTGTGTTGAGGAGGTTTTAATGATCTGATTTTGCTACAAATTGGCCCAGCCCAGTGAACCTTCTAGTGGTTAGTCTACCCCACCCAGTTCATAGATGCTTACACATAGACATCTCAGAGAAAAATAATTACAATAGATGCTCACTCCCAGTAAAATGAAACTATATAGGGATAATTTTTTCTACTGATGCTGTTTTACAATAATAACTAATGGCTATCAGGATGGGGCTCCAGGACTTTTTCTAAAAGGCTTACAAACAAAATCATTCTTATTACACTTAGAGGACACATTGAGACCAGCAACATCACTAGATTTTCCTCGCACATCATAGTAGAGCTCAGGATTACTAGCGATGCTGAGCTATTGTATTAGGTCAAAATGTTTGTAGCTGAATAGAGCGGTTCACCTGGCACATTGCTGCTAATTATCTTATCTAATTTGCCCCATTACTGAGGTGACTGGATGGGGTCTGTATTGTACTGGTCACTTATTTTATCTTACTAGTGTGTATATATTTGAGTTTTAGACAGTCAAAGGAGTAAATTTACTTACCATCGATCTTAGTTGTAAACTAAAACTGACAGTTACCGACAGGCATTGAAAGCATTTACCTGTCTAAAACCTGACTATTTATCATCCACCAGGTTTCTGCTTCAATTGAAACCCAACATCGATGTTGGTCAGTTTTTACTGCTATAAATGCCATCGTTTTTCATCTTTCAATTCAAAACCGATGGCAAATAGAAGTGAAAATACAACGGCAAACCTGCCTTAACAAAACCACTGCACAGATCACTTTGATCTGTGCAGGCTTTGTTAGGTTAAAAATTCTTCAGAATCTGGGGACCCCAAAAATAAATTAGAGTTCCCCCTTCTGTGGAACTACCAGCACTGGGTTGAACCAGCCGGGGGCATAATGCAATAGCAGGGGACAAACATCATGGGATCCCCCTGCCATCACATTAACCAGCCCCAAACTGGTCAGCCCAGGGCTGGAATTTCTTGGAAATTGGGGACCAAAAATGGGGTCCCCCTTTCTGAGGAACTATAGGGGGGAAATAGGGGGAACCTCATGCTGTTTTTTCCCATGATTTACCAATACTGGCCCAGACTGAGAGGCCGTGGCTGGTTATGGATTTTGCGGGGTGGGGGTGCCCATGTTTTTTTAAGTCTTTGATAACTTTTGAACCTAATGAAGCCTGCACAGATCATAGTGATCTGTGCAATGCTTCTTCCAAACATGCCTACCACAGACAGATTTATTGTTTAGGCGGCTTTTCTGTCATTTTGTGGTCAGTCTGGTTCATGGTAAAACCGTCAATTAGTAAATCTCCAGATCCTATTCTTTTATATGTAATAATAATAATAATAATAATAATAATGTTATTTATATAGCACTTTTCTCCTAATAGGACTCAAAGTGCTTTACATTTGTCTTTACAGCACAAAATACAAAACAAGCTTAACAAGGGACATTAGTGAAATGCTTGGATAAGCAGGAAAGTCTTGAGTCTTTTTTGAAGGATTCTAGAGTGGAGATTTCTCCAACTGTGTGAGGAAGCGAGTTCCATAGAGTCAGAGCCACAAAACTGAAAGCTCGACCCCCAAATGTATTCCAGGAGATTCTTTGTCAATGGATCACAGTGATCAAGTGGGACAGTAAGGGATCAGAAGCTGCTTCAAGTACCTTGGGCCCTGGCCATGTAGAGCTTTAAAGGTCAGTAAGTTAATCTTGAAAGCAATCTTAGAGGCAGCCCGTGATGGGAGTAGAGAATAGGTGTTATGTGGCTGAAACGAGGTTGGTTGGTTAATAGCTTGGCAGCTGCATTTTGTACCAGATGCAAGCAGTGCAATTATTTTGTTGGGAGAGCCAAGTAAAGGGCATTGCAGTAGTCTAGGCGTGATGATATAAAATGCATGTATTTAGGCAGATCTTCTGCGGGAATAAAGTGCTTTATTGTGGCTATGTTCCTCAGATGAAAGAATGAGGATTTGAGTGTGAATTGAGAATTTGATTGATGTTGAAAAATCGATTGTTGGTTAGATGTTCTAAAGTAGGGTTTTTGGTAGTTTGCCGTCATTTATTGGTTGCTTGTAAAACCGACCATTAGTAAATCTGCAGATCCTATTCTTTTCTAAGTTGAATAATCGATTGTTGGGAAAATGACCAAAAACCGACCCCCTTAGTAAATTTACCTCAATGTCTTTAACTGTTATATATTAAAACATATAATAATAACAAAAATGAAATGCTTCACAACTAAAATATGACATTTCTGCGATTGCAAATGATTTATCTATCTCAAAATTTGTTAAAAGTATACTATGTAATAAATTGGCATTATGATTACTCAAAGTGCATGCATTTGGGCTAGTCATTAGAATTACTCTCCTGTCCGATTTTGTTTATTTTATATTCTTGCAAAGTGTGAAATTGATTGCATCAAACTATTGTTTGAATCTAAATAAATTAAGTTTCACCTAGACCTCTTCCTTATACCCAAACCACACCATAGAGCAGAATGAATTGACCTGGTTATCAGCTACATTTATAGATTATAGAAGTAAATTCAACAGAAAGAGGACTTAACAAACATGATGTAGAATGCCATTACATGGCATGGGGAAGGAAAAACGTAATTCAAACATTGTATCTCCAAAATTTGCTACCATGTGAAATGGCCTGTTCTGCTGCTAAATTATACCTGAACTTCATCTCTAAATGTATGTTTCAGGCAACATGCTGGCACAAGGTTATGTGTGTTTTAGAGATGATCCTGCATACAGAAGTGTTCTCATACAGCTATCCTTTTAGCTCCATATGGCGTGAGACACTTGTCGCAACTGAGACGCTCCACCCCAGGTAGCAATTCCCAGACTTTTGCACCTTTTCCTAAATGTAGTATCTTATTTGCAACTGAGCTGTATATAAAGTCACTTCCAGTGTCCTAGGCACTTAGGATTCGTATTTTTGTCGCAAAGGAATTGGTATTGAGTCACAAATTAAGCACAGTGATGTGTGGCTAAAGCATGGAGTGGCTCACTCTTACTGGTCCTCAGACTGATGTCTATGTACCCAGGTTAGCATTTGGTTCGCACACAGCAGCTGCCTGCAATGCCAGCGCAAGTACTCAGGATTCCATGTGCTTTGTCATTCTGTCACATTAGTGTTGTGAATAAGATGCATACTTTGAAACAGAGTGGTGAGACGTATGGCGTGACGTAGTTGAATAGTCCATAGTGGGACTATTTGGTGCGATTTAAGAATAGGTGTATGTGGACACATATGTATATTCTTTCTCACATATTGAACCAATTATTATTGCTGTCCAAAATAATACCATCTTTCTTAGTTTGTCTGTCCTTGTCCATTTATATTACTCTATGGATTTATTACAAACATACTGTATGACCAAACAGACTCATACAATAAATACAACATAATTTTACCCATACAATAACAAATATAATTCCTTCCTCATTACAATTGTATCTTTATTCAACAAGGGAATGTATGGGCAGATCTCAATATGTTAATGTAATGTAAAATGTTAACTTACTCTTTTTGGCCCAAATAAATTGTGATAAAGAGTTCGAAACCTTTTCCTGGTATAGTTGCAACGATACGCTCCTCCCATCAGATACTCAATAACCAGACCAATATCGATCAAACTTATCCTGTAATCTGGAGGTAGATTTCCCTGTGAAAAAGGCACACACAAGGATGGAGGAGCAGACACACAAAAATAGGAGGTGACATCAAGGTTTATAAAAATACAATAAAACAAGTATTACATTTAAAATAATTGATTTAAAAAAAATGAACTGAAATGTATGGAAACAAATGAAGTATATTAGGCTATGTAATTCACCTTAAAATAGATCCAACCGAAACCTGGATATTCTCGCTTGGAAAGAAGACATAAATTAAATAAGAAGGTGCAGCAATCGATGAACATTACAGTTATCAATTGTAATCCCGAGTGGCTAGCACGCAACTGCCCTCAGAGAGCGGAACTTCCTTGTCTTTATGTGTTCACGTAACTGCAGCACAACAGACCATTATGACAATTGTTGTGTGCTATTAAGTGAGGAGATTTCTATGGATGTAGATTAAAAATATTTATATATGATTGTGGTATACATGGTCGTGCTGAATACATTATTTACCTATTTTTTGTCTTTGCATATTTCTCTGGAAATATCAGACATGGATAGCTCTGGGTCATCCAATCAGTTGATTTTTTTCAAAATCTGTGTTAAAGTTAGGGAGAGATTTATCAAATCTCGGAGAGAGATAAAGGGGCGATTCAATTCAGCGCGATGTTGAATAGCCCTGGGAAGGAGTTCCCAGAGCTGTTCAGTTGACTGCACTGTTTAGTCTGACTAGAGGATTTTGCTTGCACCCTTCTGAGATGCAATTTAAGTGCCAGCCGTGATGCTTTTTTTCTGGCTTAGCGCTGCTCTAACAGCCTTGTGGCCGGCACTTTAGTTGGAGAATGCTGGTTAGTGTAACTAAACACCCAGCTTAAGGCGCGGTAACTGGCATTCTCTGACTTAAGTGGTTCCAGTCAAACTTAACAGCGCGGTCATTTGAATAGCTCCGGGAACTCTTAGAATTGAATAACCCCCATTGTGGAGAGAGATAAAGTACCAACCAATCAGCATCTCACTGCCACTTTACAAGTTGTGTTTCAAAGATGACAGAAGCTGATGATTGGTACTCTATAGCTGGGTACACACTTGTCCAATCCACCGCAGACCAGACTGTGTACACAATCCTACTGCAGACCTGCTCACAGATTCTACATCCAATCCTTGCTACTCACTTGTCCAATTTTTCAGCATACCTCCAATCTGTGTCTGCTGTAAAACATAGATTTGGCTGCGTAGGAAAGGGGATTTACTAATGAAGAATTTAATTATTAAAAATGGTGAAGAGGGGAAGGTTGAGAATTAATACTCTGATTATTGGATGGGGACTGGATTTTAAGCTTCCAAAAAAAAAAAAAAACGGCGTGAGGTCTCCTCCACACTGGCATAACCAGCCCCGGGCTCTTGGAGCTGGCACTGGTTCTAAAAATGCAAGGAACAACCCAAAACAAGTAGGGGTCCCCCCAGGGCAGGCTCGAGGAGGAGCAGCGCCCTGTGCAGAGGGACTCCGGTGCCCATCTACCCTGCGAAAAGGGGGCATGGCCTATGGTAATCCTTGTCCTATGATAATCTGAAAAAGGGCCGCCTCCCTAAATTACGCTAATTGGGGGTGCATCGGTATGGCACGCCTCCAATTTAACATAAGGCTGGGGGCAAGCCCAGCACTCCTTTAGTAGCTGGGCTGCCCCCAGCCCTCTCCCTGCACTGAATGCGCACGGCATCCATTCCACTACTCCGGGGCTGGCACTGCCGCACAGCTGCGGTGGTTGGGGTGCCCAACCTCCCGACCACCGGTGGGACACTTCGGCCCATGGGTGGAACAGCGCAGCAGTGCCCAAAAAACGGAAATATCCTGCTGAAAATAGGGATGGTTGGGAGGGGTGCACCCTCTATGGGGTGGTGCCCCTGTTTGACCGCACTGGACGAACATGCCTCGAGGTGGCACTGGGTCCCCCGTATTTTCAGAACCAGCACCGGGCTCAACTAGCAGGTGGGGTAATGCCACAGCCAGGGGCACACTTCACAGGGTCCCCCGGGCCAAAGCATTCATGCCCCCTAACTAGTCAGCTCAGGCCAGGGATTCCTGGGGAAGTGGAGACCCCCCAATAAAGGGGTCCCCCATCTCAAGGGCACCCAAGGTCAGAGCTGAAGCCCGAGTCTATCCCCAACACCCCTGGGCTGTGGGTCCCAAGTTGATAGTTCATTACTAAAAGTGTAACATTGTCTTTTACAGGTGGAACTACAGGTCTCAGCAAGCCTCCACCGCATGCTGGTACTTGGAGAACCACAAGTACCAGCAGGCAGGGCATTAATGGCCCACTGTTACCTATAGCACCCCTTTAAAAGAAATGTTAAAATAAAAACAAAACAGAATGTTTAAAAATATTTATTTCACTGCACCTTCACCTGGAGGGCGGTGGCCTTTAAGCTCCTTTACATGGCCACCGCCCATCCAGGACTTCCCGGCATCTTCCATCTGCAGGAGCTCTTCATCACTCCTCTTCCACTGTTGGACTGACACCCGCTGCCTTGAGCTGGCTTATATAAGTTGGTGCTATGGGGTGGGGTGATGACGCGGTGAGCCATGATTGGCTCGCCATAGCCATCTTCATTTCAAAAATGGCGCCACGAAAAAGGAAGCCTCCGAAGCCACACCATCGCCAGCTGCCACCTCCGGTAATGTACCGCTGCCACCTCCCACCACCGCCTACTGTCGCATCATCCCATCACCATGCCCACATGTCCCGCCGCCTCCCACCGCCATGCCCGCCATGTCCCGCAGCAGTGGCGGACAGTGCGGTATCCCTGATGGTATGTTGGGCTGCTGGAACCAGAGATTGATCGCCAGCTCTGGTCTCCGCAGCCTACATACTACAGTATTGGTCATCTGGTCAGTGGTCAGGTCTCCTAGTTTTTAAGAATGTTTAAAAACCAGGAGACCCAACAGGCGACCAGGATCGGGTCTGTGGGTTGGTCGGTGTCGGGTACAAACTTGTCCAATGTTGAGCAGACCCATCGGTTGGGAGTCGGATCTGCCATGGATTGGACAAGTGTGTACCCTACTTATGTCTATCCACTTTATTTCTCTCCAAGCTTTGATAACTCAATTTGCTATAAATCTCCAAATATACACAATCTGTGTAAGTCTGGGTAAACTTGAAGAATACATACAGAATATAGGCTGCGTACACATCTGAACGATATCGGCCCGATTTGGCCAATTTGGGTAAATCGGGATGATAAATTGGGCATATCGTGCAGTGTATGCCCGATTTGCGCGCTCCCGCGGTCGCATGCAATATCGTGTGATTAGCCGTTCTGTACAGTCAATCACACGATATTGCATGTGAAGCTGTACATATTAATGAAGGATGGAACAGTGATTGTTCCATAGTTCATTAAATCATTTAAGTGTGTACCAGCAATCATGCGATGTCCAAGGTGAAGGCAAATCATCCTGAATATCGGCATGATTGCTGGTCATTTAGGTGTGTACCCACCCTTAGAGAAGAAAAAATATTCCGATTTGCTGGACTTTCAAGTCTATTATAATATTAAAATTTTTTGCATTATACATAAGATTAAATTGATTTACTCTATCCTAATATTTATAAAATAAGTAATGGTTACCTGTGGCACTCACACTCATTAACATAAACAATTGAATATCACCCATAGGGCACCCATTAACACAGGTGCGATAAAACAATTGAATTGCCCCCTATGACTGTAAAAAATTGCACAGTCAGAGTGACACCTGGTCTATGTATGTTCACAATTACTACATATTTATGGAGCTGATCTCAAGCTTACCTTTCCATTTTGAATCTTCAGTCAGACCATAGTGAGCATTTCCTGACCACAGAGCATCTATTGTAAAATGGCTTAAAATCCATTTGTGGTTTATGCCACTGCTATTTACACAACACAATATCAATATCGCTACAACAACCGTGAAGGGAAAGATCACAGTGTTGAGAGATTTACAGTACAGTTCAATACGGAAACTGAAACATACTCAGGTGATTGAGTTGAACACAGTATGAATTGCATTTCAACATTTGGTTTACACAAGAAGCAACAATATCAGATATGAGTTTACAGCATATCTGCAGTGTACAAACTCCTGTCACAGAACATACAATCAGAAAATAAACAGAATTACTGAAATACGTAACTATTAATATACTGGTAGATTAAAACAAAGGTCAAAAGCTCAACTGAATCTCAATCGATTGCTTAAGGTTTGGTTAAATTGAGAGGTGGATCATTTACTTAGCGATTGGCACAGACTGACATGTACTTTAGTTTACAGTGTACATTCTATGGGGGAGATTCAGTCAAATGTGAGTTGCATTGCCCATCATATTAATGTGGCTAAAGTGTCAAGACCAATTAAATTATATGTCCCGCTATGAGAATTGTGTCTGGAATAGAGCTTAAAATGGTGAAAGTATAATTGATTACTTTGTCCTCACTTCTAATTAGGGATGTGCGCCGGACCATTTTTGCCGGATTTGGATTTGGTTCTAATTCGTCGTCCGGCTTTGGATTTGGATTTGCCAAACTGCGGTGACTGGCTTTGGATTTGGATTTGGATTTGGATTTTTTTACAAAAATTTACAAAAAAAGCTAAAATCACATAAATTGGTCTTTTTTTTCTTCCTAGCGTATTATTAACCTCAATAACATTAATTTCCAGTCAATTTAGACCATATCACAGCTTATAATATTGTTTTCAACATTATTGGCCAAAGGTTGCAGTGAGCTGACTGGTTACTAAGCGACAAAGCAGCGGCACAACGACACAGACACCACAGTATAAAGCACATCTATGACACATTGCCACACAGCAGTGGCAGAAATGAAAAGTAGTGCACCCACCCAGTGGGTACGGCCAGCAGAGTCACAGTACTTGTTTAAATAGTGGGCTACGGCCCAAGGAGTCACAGTGCACAATCTTATTCACATTACACCGCACATAGGGCCTGATTCACATTACACCATAAAGTAGTGTCTCTTATTTATGTTACGACACACAGTAGTGCCCCTTTTACACAATGCCCACAGTAGTGCCCCTTTTACACAATGCCCACAGTAGCGGTGTCCCTTACACAATGCCCCCAGCAGTGGTGCCCCCTATGCAGTCCCCTTAGTAGTAGGGTCCCCTATGCAGTGCCCCCAGTAGAATGCCCCCCAGTAGTATGCCCCCCATTAGCAGGCCCCCCCAGTAGTATGCCCCCCATTAGCATGCCATCCAGTAGTATGCCCCCCATTAGCAGGCCCCCCCAGTAGTATGCCCCCCATTAGCATGCCACCCAGTAGTATGCCCCCCATTATCAGGCCCCCCCAGTAGTATGCCCCCCAGTAGTATGGCCCCCCAGTAGCAGGCCCCCCCAGTAGTAGGCTGCCCCAGTATTAGCCCCCCCCTGTAGTATGGCCCCCCCTGTAGTAGTAAGCCCCCCCCAGTAGTATGCCCCCCCCAGTAGTAGTAAGCCCCCCCAGTAGTATGCCCCCCCCAGTATGGCCCCCCCAGTAGTATGGCCCCTCAGTAGTATGGACCCCCCAGTAGCAGACCCCCCCAGTAGCAGACCACCCCCAGTAGTAAGCCCCCCCAGTAGTATAGCCCCTCAGTAGTATGGACCCCCAGTAGCAGACCCCCCCAGTAGCAGACCCCCCCAGTAGTATAGCCCCCCCCAGTAGCAGGCCCCCCCAGTAGTATGGACCCCCAGTAGCAGACCCCCCCCCAGTGGCGCCCCCGGCCCTTGCACAAGTAAAAAAAAAAAAAAACTTACCTGTATCCCCGCTCCCGCGCCGTCCGCTCTGCTGTCACACGCTGAGGAGGGAGCCGGAAGACGGAGCTCATGTGTGAGCTCCAGCCGGCTCCCTCCGTGCAGCAGCCAATGAGAGTCTGCTGGCGGCTGTGTGTTTGTATCTGTGTAGGGCAGAGCTATATCACAGCGCTCTGCCCTACACAATAGAAGCCCTGATGTCAGATTCTCTAATGAGAATCCGACATCAGGCGGCCGCCGTTCGGCCCCGAACGGGGATCCGAGTCAGGCGGGGAACACCCGAACAGGGTTCGGGTGGACTCGGATCCCCAATGTTCGGAGCGGTTCGGATTCCACAGAATCAGAACCGCTCATCTCTACTTCTAATACACTGTATTTAAGTTCATAAATACTTATGTTCATATAAACGTCTGACAGTTTGATGGGTTAATCAGTGAATTTTAGGGTTGAAGCAGAGGGGCACTGCACCCTGTGCCAGCCCCACCCCTAAACACGTTACCTCATGATGTTATGCAGAGGGGGCAGGGTCACAAACATCAGGAAGTACAGCACTGCATCCACAGGACACCCTGGGCAGCTCTGCAAAAGAGATACTGACTGCAGGGTACCATTCCAGACACCCTGCAAGCCAAATGCATGGAATGTGGGGCAGTGACGGTGCAGCCTCCCGGTCCCTGTGCCCTGAATGACGGCACTGCTTGCAAACCCCTCCCTGTGTTCCTGGTGAATTTAATCACAGATGCAATACTGGATTAACAACAGAACAGCCCACTCACATATATGAACTAGAGTTTGTGTGTGGCATAATGTGAACTGGGGGCACTACAGTGTGTTCAACACATTGGTGGTGCTGGGAGTATTTGCACACTATACTTTTTAATATGACCACCAGCATATCTTATTGACAATTTTATTGGTAGGGGCCCTACAAGTTAGTTGCCCTGGGACCACCCACAAATCTTAATCTGGCCCTGCACAGATGCATATTACTTAGAAAGAATAATACAAGCTTTACTACACAGACAGAGCTCTCTTCTGTCTGAGAACCCTTAGTGAAAGGTTATTTCTTTCTACCTCCCCATCTTTCTCACAATGAGAGACTGCACTTGGGGCTAATTGGTGACTGGCTCTTGACAATTACACTTGAAAACTGAAGATGCCTCACTCCCTCTACATGGATTATACAAAGGCTGCTGAAGTCTTTAGCTATTTTTGTGGAGTGTGAGATAACAGGCTTGTATCAGAGTTAGATGCACTTTGCGGCTAAGGCCCGTATTCATTTAGACGCGAAAAGTCTGAAACTTTTCGCCTATTGTACTTTCCGCCGCATTCGCCTGATTGAGACGCAAATTCACGGCATGCACGTCCCCGTGATTCGCCATATTCAATTGCAGAACAGGCAAAAACGCAAATAGGCGAATGCAGAAAGTACTGATTAGATTGGGGGAATTAGTCTGTACCCCAAAATAAGATGCACTGACACTGGAAATCATTACAGATGTGTACTAGTATGCTTAATAAATTGTGGTAAAAGCTATCTAATAGGAAATTTGTAAAAGTGGTGAAGAATGGTATTAAACAGTATTTTTTGGTGAAAATAAATAAGCAGAGTTAGCCACAAACATGAGATGTGACAAAGTGTTAAAAGCAACTCAAACAATAAGCAATTGTAAATTGTACATTTTTTAAAGGTCCACACTAATAAACATGTTATCAGTCTTTGCCTTCCCAAACTGTCCAGGAATGATGATGTTCGTCCATGTAAGATGACGTTTAGCCTCTTTCTGAGTTCCGTTTTTTTGGAGGGAAAAATCCGAACTCAACGTGCAAACTCGAACCTATCCGAGCCTGCACATCCCTAATTTAAATATAAATATATATATATATATATATATATTAGGGATGTGCAGGCTCGGTTCTACTCGGTTCCGTTCGGGTGTTTTTACCGAATCCTATTGGCTATCCAAAACTCGTGACAGCTGATACCCAATAAGATTCGGTAAAAACATCCGAACGGAACCGAGTAGAACCGAACCAGCTCACCCCTAATATATATATATATATAATATATATATATATTATATATCTATAATATTGCTCCACTCCCAGTAGCTCCACCCACAGTTCCTGAACCTATTTTTCCAGAAAAATAACCCTGAGTATAGATGTTGCAAAAGTCACAAATTGGGACATAAAGCCTCAGAGTGCAGATCAAGTGTATCAAGGGGCACCTTATCACCTAAACGTGACAGCAGGAAAGACTCAGCATTAAATGTAGCAGACAGCCATTTAGTTGTAATGAAAGTAGGTTTAAGTCATTAAAGCCGTGTGAGCCAGTAAACAGGGGAATAGGAGACAAGGTCCTCAGTGCCACAAAACTTGGGACAATTACAGTACATCACAGACATTGATTATTTACTATTTGTGCCTGATCTAGGAACTCATTTAATTGCCAGTAGTGCACTGGAGAAAAGAGGCTACAGAGTCCAATTTGCAACAGTTCTGTGTGTTGTGTACAACCAAATAAGGACTGTAATTGCTGCAGCAACCCAGTGCCCACAACGCTAAACCCTAGACATAGTAAAATGTTGTGCAATGGTAGCTACTGAATCCAACCAGTCAATGCAGCTATGGCACAGAAGACTATTACATATAGGGTACAATTATATACAGAAGCCTCTTGATGGAATGGTGACTGGGTTGTCAGTAAACAATCCTGAAAGACCAGCATGTGAAAGCTGCATGAAAGGTAAACACGTTGCACCTTTCCAAATTCTGCATCCAGAGCAACAGTGCCATTGGAGTTAGTGATGTCTGTTGTTCAATGGAGGTAGAATGCAAGAGTGGGAAAGCAAACTTCATGACACTCATCGATGAAGCTACGAGGATGACATATGTTTAATTTCTATTGAACAAAACTGAAGTAACAGACTAAACAAAAGTCAAGTAACACACATGTTCATAGAGTATAAAAGACTTGTACAGAACCAAGCAGGTCTGAAAGTAAAGGTACTAAGATCTGACAATGGAGGAGAATATGAAAACAGAGATCTAGGGGTCTATTTACTATGCAGTGTTAGGAGACAGAGTAAAAAGTGATAAGGTGCCAGCCAATCAGCTCCCAACTGCCATCTCACAGGCTGTGTTTGAAAAATGACAGTTGGGAGCTGATTGGCTGGCACGTGAAGCAACCGGGAAGCCGACTGCCTATATACCGGCAGCCGGCTTCCCGACTGTCTTATCCCGGCAAAGGTGAAATGCCGGGCGTCTAGATGTAGACGCCTGCATTTCCCAGATGCCGGGAGAGCGGCGCCTGGCATCACGATCGTAGTGATGCCGGGCACCGCGAACGGACAGCCTTTTAGGTTTAGGGCTCCCGGGGGGGACTTAGGGTTAGGCACCCCCCCGGGAGGGTTAGGGTTAGGCTAGGGGGAGGGAGGGTTAGGATTAGGCACCCCCGGGGGGGACTTAGGTTTAGGCACCCCTAAGGAGGGTTAGGGTTAGGGGGGTTAGGTTAGTGGATACTTACCTATCCACGATCGGGATTTCCAGCGCTGTCGGGCTTCCGCTGCGTCGCACTCTGCTCCTGTCGGGCTGCCGCTGACGGGAATCAAACCGCCGGCCATGCGGCCGGCTGTATTTCATACCCGTTCCGCTGGCACCTTATCACTTTTCACTCTGTCTCCTAACACTGCTTAGTAAATATACCCCCTAGCCATCCATTTTAAAAGAGATTACATACTACATCAGCTAACTATTGCTTATTCACCAGAACAAAATTATGTGAGTTAAAGAGTAAATAGAACCATAGTTGAGAGTACTAGAGTTAAGCTGTATGATGCAGGTTTTGACAAAAGATTTTGGGCAGAAGTAGGGTAAATAGCTGTTTATCTAAAAATTCAAACACCTACAGTGGCAGTCAAAGACAAGACACAATTAGAAGTGTAGACAAGCAAAAGACCAAGGGGTATATTTACTAAAGTGTGGGTATATTTACTAAAGTGTGGGTTTTTAGAAGTGGAGTTGTTGCCCATAGCAACCTATCAGATTCTACCTATAATTTAGCAGACATAAATGGAGGTACCCATAGTGAATCCCCATGTCTGGACATCTTTAGGGGGGTCCCAGGCACATTTCCCGAAAATTCCTGGTTTTTTTCATAGATGAAAGATCATTTAAAAAAAACAGGGATCCTTTTTCGATTACCTTTAGCAGGTGAAAAAAAGTGCAGAATTGGGGTTTAGGGGTTAAAAAAAATAGCCTGCACCCTTGGGAATGCCCCCTTAAAATGAAATGTGTCCTGGCAGGTGTTTTCTAGAATAAGCTATTAGCGGCAGGTGCTTTTTTGCAGAATTTTTAAAAAATTAGTTAAGGGACTTAAAAATATGCTAGTACCCATTTTCAGGTACCCCAAATTTGATGGGAACACTTTTAAAAACTAAAAAGAAAAAGCTAAGTGCTCTTCTGCATCACTTCTTCAAAGTCGGGAAAAAAACACCTACCGCGACTATTTAAAAGCCCGACTTTCTTTTGCAGGCAAAAACGGGGGTACCCATAGTGATCCCCCAGGTCTGGACATCTTTAGGGGGGTCCTACAATTATTTCCAAAACATTCCCGTATTTTTTCACCGATCAAAGTTTCGCCTGTTCCCGATTTCCCCTAGTTTGGAATTGAATACGGGGGAAAGCGGGCACATGCGCGATACTTTTCCGCCTGGAAAACAGGCGAAGGAGGCGAAAAGTCCAGCAGGTGAAAAGTCTGGACTTTTCGCCTCATTGAATACGGGCCTAAGTGTAAATTAGATATCTTTAGTCCAGAGGAAACCGTCAACATTACTATCATACATTACTCTGTCAGGAAGCTCATAGGGAATACCTTAGTTAGGGGTCAATTCATCATCGGAGGCATATGACTCCCGATGATGAAGTATCCACCTCACCATGGGGGATTCTTATCACCAGAGGAATTCATCATTGCTCCGGTGCGGGAACAGCTGCTCTGAAAAGTAGCTGTCCCTGCGATCAGTAGCACTGCTACAGAAGCAGCGTTACTTACCTCTTCCTGTTGCATGTGCAAAGCCACTGCGGAGGTACTGAGGAGGCGGCGGAGGGATCTGCTCTGATCCCTCTTCGCATGCCCAGAACTCCTTCCCATAGGAAGTAGCGGGGCTCCAAGAACAAGTGATATCTGAAGATGGAGTTTGTTCTCGCAGGCAAACTCTGAACACTTTAAGTTTTGGAGTTTGCTGAATATCAGGTGGTCATATCGGACCCATGATGATGAATGACCCGTTACCTTAAACCTGCGGAAACTAGCATTTCCGCATATGTAGTGCACCAATTTAGTTATGATGAATAGGCCCCTTAGTGTGTATCATGTATCCAGTGAAAACAATGTTGCTGACATGTTGATAGAAAGTTTGATTTCTCATATCTTGAGTGTTTTCTTACAGGAATGAGGACTGGAACATATGTGAATGTTGATGTTTTCATTATGTTGTATTGCATAACCTCCTTTGTGCCTTAATACAGGTGGGGCTTCAAAAGTTGTGTTATGATCACAGTGTTTATGTAATGAAAAGCAGTCTTGAGCGAGGAGGAGTGTTGGATGAGAAGCACTGCCTCCATCCATTTTAATCAGAGCCGGCAGTCTCTAGGACCCACCGCAGCTCTGTCAGGAGGCCTGACCTCCGATATGTCCTACAGCACGTCTTTCTCCTGCCAGGGTGTATGCTCCGTTTTCACTTGGTGCACTACACTGCTATTCTCAACGCGTTTTTCTCTTTGGCATCCATGTTAAACGGATGTTCCCTGAGACTCTCCCCAGCATTACAGCCATTCAAAGCACCATAGTTGTTCCAAACAACCTGTACTACCACTGCTTGTCTAGTGGAGCACAGCGCCACACACCTCTAGGGTGTATGCTCCAATTCCACATGGCACACTACAATACCCAGTATACTTAATTGCTCCAGGCTGCAACTAAGCTGTTTTACATGTGGACTAACCGCCACCATCATCTTTGCTGGGCTCTTCACCAATCCAGCACACACCATCAATACTCCCAGGACTCAGAGTAATGTTAAGAACCTCAACCAGAGGTTATGGACCCAGTGTCCTAACCCTGGTCACTCTGCTAATATGTAATCCTGCTAATAAATTGCAGCAAAAGTGGTTATACTATATTTGCATAATCTAGTGTATTAAGCGAATCATACCTGGCCTGCGGCTATCATTATCATCAGATTGCAATTTTCACTCTGTTCCGAGCATCCCACTCCAAGCAGGGGCATTTGTGCTTGTTAGGTGGCTATCTTTGGGTCTACACTCTCTTATGGTATTTTGGACTGGGTCTACACTCTCTCTACAACCACATTAAATCATGGACTAAGGTTATCATGTTAATACTTTAGGGCAGGGATTCCCAACTACTAATTCCTCAAGGCACACTAACAGTCCAGGTTTTATGGATAGCCATACTTGAGCACAAGTGACTTAATTAGTACTTCAGTTATTTTTATTTAACCATCTGTGCACAATCATGGATATAACTAAAACCAGGACTGTTAGTGTGCCTTGAGGACCGAGGTTGGGAATCACTGCTTTAGGGAGTAAAATGGCTGCAGTGTGAACTCTGTTATCATTGGGATACTGTATGTTGTGCTGCATGTTGGTAAGCTTTACTTCATAAATTCATAGTTTATAGTTACTTTAAAATGTTCATTTTACAAGCTTAATGAAAACTTTACAAGAATCAGAAAACTGAACAAAGCAAATAGACATTCCTAATACTTAAATATATGGATTAGCCATGTTAAATGTCAGAAAATGTACCTTTTTGATAATTCCACAAGATGGCGCTTGTTATCCTTTTCTACAGGTCTGCATAGCAATTTCTGTTACTGAATTCATTAGCAAATATGGAACAATACTCTGCCCTCCAAAACGCTAAAAAAATATACTGCACCTGTTTTCCTATTCACTAATCATAAAGTTGAAATAATAGTTTTGGGGGGAGGGTCAATAAAGGTATGCTATTCACATTTAGGGGCCTATGTATCAAGCAGTTTTTCCATAAAATTATGCAGAAACTTTTTTTTTCCCCATAAAATTATGCAGAAACTGCAGTTTATGCCTAATTTTATTTATTGTAGTTATGTTATAAAAGCACATTGCAGGATATTTCACAGAAATCTCCGGCAAAGTGCTAATTAGTGCTGAAAATTGCAGTCCCCATTATTATCAATGGGGACTATGATCTGACCCCTATGTACTAAGCTCCAAAAAGCAAAGCTTTTAGGAGTTTGTACCCGGTAGTTTGCACCATTTTCAGAATGTGTAACTGTAAACTGCTTTAAGCATATAGACGATCCAGGTTCAGAAGAGAGATCTTTCTTCCGGAAGCTGATACTGGGCCTGATTCAGCAAGGAACACAAGGCCTGATTCAGAGCTGAACGCTCTGACCAGAGCGCTCGCTCTGAATCAGGGCCCTCCTCCATGAAAATGGAGCGGCCTCCTGGCCGCTCGTATAGCTGTGGGTGACCACCCACAGCATATGTGAGCGGCCAAAAAGATGGTCGCGATGGTCTTGACCATCGCGACCATCGGACTTGCGACGGAGACCCTGCGGTAGAGTCTCCCTGCCACAAGCCCTGGAGTGATTTTGGCTCTATCAGAGCCAAAATCACTCTCACTGACATCACTAGTGATGTCAGTGGGGCCGGCTTCAGACGGTAGGCGTTCCCATGAGAACGCTTCCGTCTGGCAGGCACGCCCACCAAAGGGGGCGTGCTGTTAATCAACATCGACAGCACGCCCTATTTGGTG
Organism: Taudactylus pleione; assembly: GCA_031769625.1. Classification (NCBI taxonomy): domain Eukaryota; kingdom Metazoa; phylum Chordata; class Amphibia; order Anura; family Myobatrachidae; genus Taudactylus; species Taudactylus pleione. The sequence goes on from JAUIMM010000176.1 coordinate 2,172,725, forward strand.
CGAGACCCGGAGCTATAGAAAGCCCGTCGCTGCCCGGATCTCGCACATGCGCACGACGGAGCTCCCTCCATCGTGCGCATGTGCAGTGGGGAACATCGACCCGCTTGCGAGCGTACTGACGCTGACGAGCGGGTCTGAATGACCCCCACAGTTGCTAATACGCATGCAAACAGACAATTGTTGCTATCTGAGCATGCCTATGCATTGCAGTGTGCGTGAACCAGCCATTGCATTAGGGACTGCGATCGCAGTGACTATGCAGACCCATCGCAGAGTGATTGACAGGAAGTGCCATTTGTGGGTGGTGACGGAGGGAGGTGGTCGGCAAAACGCAGGCATTCCAGTGCATTTCAACATTGTTGCAGGGGCGTGCATAAATTATCTACTGCAATTCCCTACACAGCCTGAGGCCTGATAGCGTGCGCTGAAGTTAGCAATTTCTGAGTAAGGTCAGAGCTTGTGTAAGTGTGTGTGAGGCTGCGATGGTACCCGATTGTACTGATGTTTTCGCAGTCTTGCTAAACATTACGGATGTGTGTAAGGTAAAGTGGGCGTCCTTATGTTGTGCTGAGGCGGCATAGCGATCACAATGAATTATCATACTAACGCAGTTGAACTGCGTGCGTAAACACTATTGCATTCACAGTTGCGATCCGTAGTGAATCAGGCCCACTGTGCGCATGTGTAGTATCATTCTCCACGGGAGAAGTCTTTCACCTCTGTGAAAGATTATATGCCGAGGGTATAACTTGTGGAGACAGTGGTTACTGCAACCGTTGTCCCTGCGAGTTCCCCTTTGTACATAGCGGGTATATTTTCATTAACAATGAAAATATCCCTGGCGATATGGATAGATAATAATCGCGGCAGTTCCATGATTATTAGTACATAGAACCCTTAAGCTGGGTAACACTGGAGTGATGTTGGCACAATATGTAGTTTCCAGCCGAGCGACATATCGGCAGCATCTGTCACTGTGTACGGGCAATATGCGCACTCCCACAGACCCTTGCTTCATCGTCTGGTTGGCCGTGCTGTAGTCCAACCAGATGATATCATAAGCGGCCCCACTGCAGGTAATGAAGGATGGAACAAGGTATCGTTCCATCATTCATTACCTCGTTCTGATGTGTACCCAGGAACCAAAATGTCGGCCTGTCGGACCAACATATCAGCTGTGTACATATCACTCAGTGTGTACCCAGCTTTAGTCTGAATGTATTGCACGAAGATATATGTGATAGGTAAAAATCCTTCAACAGAATGAAAACAATAAAGGGAAATATACCACATGCAATGTGTATTTGTCATCTATATGATGGCACTGCTCGCACACCCCTAGCTATGGCCCTGGTGCTGTAGTACAATGTAGTTAAAGTAAAGTTTTAGTAGTAAGTTACATGGTCTCATCAGCAGAACCATCTGGTAGTCCCTCAACACTGCTTTGGGATGGCTGGATACCTAACAAACTTCTTTAGATAAGCTGAGTGGCCGCCGCCAACAAGGAATGAATTAGATCTTAATTTTGCTCCAGGCTGCCAACTGTGTGGAGTCTCCCCAAGTCATAGCACCCTGGGCTGCAGCCTAATTAGCCTAATGATAAGTGAAGTGTCAAGTTTGTCACTGCAGTAGTCCAAGGGCGGGATGTACTGCCATTTTTAGAGTGTTGACCACATACCCATATGAACCAAGCTCTGGCATGCGATACTTTCCAGAGCTTGGATCCGATGGGCAATGGCATCTATCGATGGCGTCATTACACAATACATGCCTATGGGCTTCTCTTCGCATTCTTCACCGAGAGGGATCCAGTTGGATCCCTCCCAGCATGCCATGTGGCGCGTGCATCATACGAAGCAGAGAGGGATTTCTGGATTATAAACCTGGAAGTCCCCTCTTCGCAAAGGACAGCCCTTTAACTGCAATTCTAGGTAAATACCGACGTTATTAATGCAGGTATGTATCCAATAAGTGGTGGGATGCACCACATCTAAAATGTTAAACCGACACTTTTGTTCTTGCACGATATTTAGAAGGGCAGTGCTTTTACTAGCCGTGTATTGCTAGTAAAGGCACTGCCCTTTTAATTGGGCATGAAACACACACAAAAGGGTAGGGTTTTACAACCTGACACTTAGTAAATAAACCCCAAGATGTAATTTAACATTTTTACTATTCACATTCAAACAAAACTTTTAAAGATTCCAAAGTATGAGCTAAAATACAGCTGAATTGTAGCAAATAGAATTCTAGGGATTCATAAACAACACTCGCACTCTAAATTAGGTCACTGCCCGATTGTTTAGAAAATCAGTCCTTATTTAAAACTCCTAATCACATTTTTAATGCATGCCACAACGCAGACATATACTAAGCTTTATTGTATACAGTATGCAATCTCCAGATGTTTTAGGGATTTAAGCATTCTTTAAACTCTCCACCCTCAGCTTTGATATTTAATGGACTTCTGCATACATAGAACTTCTACGGTGAATCCAAAGATATGTTATTTCCCTCAGCCCCTTGAAACAGCAGGTTAATCAAACCATTATACTTGTACATTCTAGTAAACTATTGGGATTGCATATATATATGCTTGGGGATATTCAGACATTAGCAGCTTTTACTTCTATAATTAAATAATCTGAGCTACTTGTTTCAACCAACCAGTGGAAAATGAGGAATGCACACACTGTAAAAAAAAACTTTTTAAGACTATTATGTTGCCAAGCAACATAGATTGTGCCTCAGGACACAAAACACCAGCAACATTGTTAACCAGGGACCACACATTCTGAACAGCTCCAGAAAGCATGAAACCCACTTGGAACATGTCGATATACATTACTCACACATGGATTACTTTCTTGCTCATAAACAGCAAAGTAGGTTCACAAAAATATGTGAAATGTTTCAGTTCCCACCAGCCAGCATACAATGGTATCAGTAGGATGACCATAATGTCTTCTGGCTGCACCAGTGCACTTTAATAGTGTCATCACTAGATGGGAAACCTTCAAAGGATGATCTTAGACTCATATAGATTAAAGCAAATCTTAATGTTCACACAGATATGTGCTTAACCAGATTTATTTAATAATGCCTCCATCTCATAAAATCATGCTCTAAATTACTCAGCCACTCGGGGAAGTTATCAGATGACACACTAACCTACATTTTTGACCTATGGCAATGTAAATACCAATTGGCAGTGTGGGGCATTAGGTGTTCCCATCGGTAATAACCTATAAAAGCAACACGACATTTGCCAGTACATAATTATCCTAGATACAGTACTAGATGTTAGAATGATGTATATGCTATATTGTTATTAGCAGATGAATATGATTACACACTTCCAGACTGAAACATTTTTTCAAATTTACTATATTTATATTAAACTGTATGAGAGTCATCAAGTGCCCACATTTTTTAGGATGGTTTTCAGATCAGTTCTAAACTTAAAAAATGTAAATTAAATAAATAAATTCTCAAACAATATTATATAGCATATTGAATGTTCAAATAAAAAAAGGTTAAAAAATACTTTAAAATTTTGAGCCATTTAGTCTCGAACAAGCAGGTAAGGCAACATTTTATTGTTTACTTTAATGACTTTTAACTGTAAGCTTTGAACCATGGTGGTTGAACCAAAAAACAAATTTTTATATTTTTGAGATTAGTTTGACCAAAAGTCCAGAGATAATTACACTAAATGAAAATTACATTGAGAAGGATAGGACACACAGGTGAAGCAGAACTGGTGTGTTGTACTGGAAGTGTGCAATAAGTCATTGCTTTTTCAGCATACTCATCTTCAGGATGAAACACCATAATCGCTCACAAGGACACAGCAACACCATTCAACACTGGCCTTAGACTCTCCATTTTGAGCTTTTCTATTTAAAACAGGCCTCACTTTTGTAAATTCAACAGGCAAGGTAACAAAGGAATTAGAGAGCTAAAAGTACATATATAACTTATTGACAGTTATAAATTAAATATTTGTAAAAACATTACATATATGTTCTAAATTCAATTACCGGTATTACTTAATAGAAATTATTTTAAAAAATCCAATATAAATTTAATTATGTACAGAAAACATGATAATGTAAACTGGATATTTTTTTTTAAATATGAATATATTTGACAAAGTCAGAAACTAGATGGCAATTAGAGGTTGATTTTTAATACATGAAACTACTAAAAAAAGGGTAATACATTGATTAGACTTATTCTTGATTTATTGCTGTTTTATTTAAATTGTTTTATACTAGTTTTAGCATGTTTTCTTTGGTGCAATGCACTTTAAATTGACTTTACCTTTTAATAGCAATGCAGCGTATCCATAGTTTAGGACATGGCCATATACCAAATCAGTTTACTAAATATTCTGCCAAATACTGAATTAAATGTGTATTACTCGTTATATAGTCAAACTCTGCAGACAAGGGCTAACTAATACGTTTTGTAATTTTAACTCCAGGAAACAGTAACATTGGCCTGTACTGTACACTAAACCAAGATCAGAATTAGGATTTGAATTTGGGCATTTATTTAGTGTTGTACGTTTTAGCATTTATTATTTTACAAGTTTATAAAATGTTGAGTGTGCAAGTAGTTGCTCAAAATGCAACTGCTCAAAAAGCATGTAAACCGGATGAAACCCAGTATGATCAATATCTGTGCAGATATTCATTTCATATAGACCAAGATCTGATATTTTCCCAGATTGCACAGTGTAGATCTTCTGAAAAAGCCACTATAGTTTATTTTTAAAACTATTCCTGCTTGACTAGTCTAATACTACTACTAATAAATATATAATATACTACTAATAAATAAATATATATTATATATATATATATATATATGCACGCATTAACACTGTGAACATCTACACAGCATATAGTTATTATATAAGATTACTATATTTAACAATATGAAATTTGTGAACAAGATAGTTCTTTGAAACACCAGATGAATTCACAACTTTTGTAACCATATGTGAAAATCACAATACTTTTGGATACAATAATAGAAATTTGTCAAGATTAGAGGTAATCACACAAAGTTGAAAATTCTTCAGTATTACTGATGTACGCAATGTGTAAAAAAACTAATGAGTTTTTCACAAACCATATTAATCAATTTTAGATTCACAACAAATTACTTTGTCATAAGCATCTAAGGGCATGATTCAGAGTTGTATGCTTTTAACATCTCTGCTGCATCTTTGGATGCAGCAGCGATGCTAAAATAGGCTAATGCCTCAGGAGTTGTCTTGTGTAAATAGACGCTTCGCTCCATCTTCTGTGATCCACTGCTGTGTCTGAGGACCCAGCCATTACAACACTTGCATGAACATCGGCCATTTGAATAAAACTCAAGAGCGATCTTGCAGACACTTATTGGTACATGTGCAGCACAGATCCTGCGCATGCGCCAATTGGCCACCATCGGAGTTGTATGCAAACCATCGGATTTGCTTAAAACTCTGAATCAGGCTCTATTTGTAATAAGACAGAACCTACAAACTTGATTGATGGTGAATTTGTAAGTACAATACAGGGTAATATGTATCAACATTTAGTGAAGGTTAGTTTCACCACTGTACTGACTGCATATTTTGCTGCTACATGCAGAAAGCCAATGCTACAGTAGCTGCATGCTGCGCTCTTATCTTACTCTTAGCAGTTGCTGTATTGTTGTTTTTACCCACTACATACAAGTAATGTTTATTCTCTGCTATATCTGAAAACATTTTTTGGCTTGACATTTTTGTATTACAATATATTAAAACTATTTAATAAACTTAGTTTGACAACAATAATTACTTTGATTAACATCAATTTAGTAACAGTATTAGTATTAGTTTAAATTAGTTTATTCGTGCCCACTTAAATAAAATGCCATTTTGCTAATTAAAAACCAGTCATTAGTTTAGTTATTTAAAAAAAACAAAAAAAAAACTGGAATGCCACAAGTAATAACATAATTGTCTTGATACATAATAATGATGTAGCCCTAAAAATAAAAAAATAAATAAATGGTGAAAGTGAGTGATGATAAAGTGAGGCAATAAACAAGGTAAATAAAAGCACAAGAACACTTGTCAGAAAAGCTCATGCAAAACAGAGAGTTTCTAAGATCTGGAAACATTGATTAGCATTACCTTCCTTTTCTTGATATCTAGCTCTTACCTTTTTGACGTCCCTGACCAAATGGTATAAGGTATTTGATGGCCCATGCCTCTGAAATAGAGTAAAATTTAAAACACACTGTAACTTATCTGAACACCAACTATAAAAACATACATGCCAATATAAGTATTTAAATGGTTCAGCCTTGCCCATAGACTTTACAGTAGCTGCTTAGGAAAAATAGAGAATGTAGGAGCACCAAAGAGTGAGCAGATCTATTCCTAAAATGCTGTACTATTCACTAAAGTGAGCACAGTCAATCAAAGTCAGTATAGAAACTTTAATCAGAAAATAAACTCTATAATGTTTTCTTACTGAGACAACAGGGTCAGGTGTGTATCTAGGGGTCCAAGCGTCCCTGGCAAACTAAGGGACTGTCGCCCCCCTCCGTTTACTGCTTCTACTGGATAAAAAATAACTCTCACTGGGGATAGTTTAATTCACACACCTGTAGAAATAGGGAGAATTATTTTTTTATTTCTCATTTTAATATATATATCTTTTATAGAACTTACTCTATTGCAAACCACTATTTATTAATTTATGCAAAAAAACACAGGAAATGATTTAAAAAATTGCATCATAAACAAACAAAATGCATTATAGGTAAAATATTTTACATATATTCAAATTGAGCCATCTATACTAAATTATGCTTATTAACAACTGATATTACACTCCACCATATAACTCACTGGAATGACAGCCCACATGGGTCCTTTCTAACTTACCACATAAAAATAAAGACAGTGCATAAGCATCATGTCCTACTCCAAACATGGGTATATCCTCAACCTATAAGGATCATGGGCAATCACCCATACTGAGTATAAGATAAATTGACAACACTTACACTGGGGGTAGTTTAATTTACACGCCTGTGGAAATAGGGAGACAATAATATATATATATATATATATAATATATATATATATATATATATATAGTTTTTTTTTTCAGTTATAACACTTACTACATGCAAAGCACTGTTTATTCATTTCTATGTGTCAACAACACAGGAAAAGAGGGCATCAATAACAAAAAAGAAAAGAAGAAAAAGAGGACTCTTTTTTCTGGGGGCACTCTACAAAGTTAAAACATAACTTTTATTGAGATCCTGTACTAGATCTAAACTGACTAACAACAATGAAACACTGTGAGGACACACATATAACACAACATAGTTAAAAGGAGATGTATTCCTCTCGATGGGATACCCCTTCCCCTTCCAAAATCTTATTGTATATTCATTAGCTTTATGAACATGAATCTTGCTAGATTTTCATTGAGATAGACAAATTTATGAAAAGCATCTGTATAACCAAATGGAGTTATAATCTGCTTTTGATCACATGTCCGTCGGCAGAGGTGATCATTGAGAGTTACCTTCTCCAAATACAGATGATGAAAAGTTATACCTGCATCTGCTGTCAGTCCCCAGAGATGGGACTGATGAGAGTACAGAAAGATTAGTTCAGAAATTTAGGTATAAAGAAGGGGGTTTATACAAAAGTTAGGAATATATACAGACAAATATTAGTGAGCAGTTGGATTATATATATAAAAAAATGAGAATGCAAAATATATCCAATAATCCAATTGGCCAAACAATACGGTATAGTAAAGTAACAAGTGCACAAGGAGTCACACAAATAGATATCTGTATATGAAAAACACCTCAAATTTGCACTGGGGTGTCTCTTGTAATCACATTAAAACATGGTATAGCCACCAATATACACAAAAAAACACATACACATATTAGGAGAGCTATATGAGTCCTCCGACTTGTAGGGTGAAATATTTAAACAAAAGTATCAACTATTTGATGAATTATAATAGTTGTATATCGAGATAGTTATTGCAAAAATTCCAAATCAAATAACAATTTGTCCTCTGATAACAGAAATTATATATATATATATATATATATATATATATATATATGTCAGAGAAAAATCCTGTATAGTATCTCTCCCTCAAAATTTTCTATACACATTAGGGCTGATATTCTAATAACATATTTCTATAATACACTTTTCACATGAGCTGTAGGGCATGTTATTGAGACATAAGAAAAGAAGGTGAAAGAAGAAAGTCTCTGTTCCATACAAATCCTGCAGTGTTATCAAGGCATGTGCAAATAATCACAGTGAATGCCAGATAAAAAAACTGCTGGCAGTCCTACTTGGAGACATAGACTTATAATCCATTTTAGGCAGATATGGGGGAGCGATTCCCTTGGTGAGGATAATCCTCACTATCTGCGCAGGATTATAATGGGAAAAAAGATTTAGAGTGTACAATACCAGTGAATGAACATGCCCGTATCAGCCTTGAATGAAGGAGCTTATTCAGTGTGGTAAGGGTCACCGTGTGCACATATCGGTGTAATCCCTTTCTTGTAACCTGGACAACGCGCGTTTCACCCTGCGGCTTCTTCAAAGTCCGTGTGTTACCCTCGTGGATTGCCGGCTTTTATCCGGAAGCGAGCGCTTCATGTCCTACGTGACTACACATCACCTAGCAATCAGGGCCCTTGTCACAAACGGAGGCTGGTGCGTACACAGTCTCACAGATTTCCACGTGACAAGGGAATAGCCCCTGCTTGTCATAAAAGTGGGCTGGATTTAGCTCCATTGCTACCTAGTTTTTAGGAATCCCCTGACTCGTCATGTCCAGGGGCGGGGTTTAATTAGATACGAGTGTTGAAATGTATTCGTTCTCTCAGAAGGTTATATTGGAGCTCTATCAACATACATTATGCACAGAGCTGAATGTGTACATACAGAGGAAAAGTAAATAAACGACTGTTGCAATAATAGTAAGGTATATATTAGTTAGATCGATTCTATAAGAGCAAATTAACTTAAATGGATATAAGGACACAAAAATAGAATTAGAATTATAATGAAGGATAAATAGTATATATAATATAGTAATCTTCTATTCCCCATAAGAATAAGCCAGACAAGGAATAAGAAGGAGAGGAGGGAGGGGGAAGGAGGGAGGGAGGGGGGGGGGAGGGGCGGGCGGGGAAAAAAAGTGGGAAAGGGAAAGAACAAGTGGATTTGTATGAGTATGGTTGTTATGGGCAATGCATATAGTTATATATACATATACATACACATATGCACATATATATATATATCGACACACACACACACATACATAAAGCGAAAACATATATCATATGATTAGGAAAAGAAAATATGTCAATGTTTATGTAATTCATAACTATTAGTGACATAGTAGATTAAATAGGAAAGGAAAAAAGAGAAAAAAAATATATATAAGGTTTATGGTCCCCATAGGCACTCACGGATGATGACATCTAATCTAGTCACAGGAAGGCTCGAAAATTGATATTTTCATTTAGGCCATGAGGAGTAAGTGTTTGTAAAGTAAATATCCATTCACTTTCCTTACGTAATAGCGCTTGCATCATATCTCCTCCACGAATGCCCAGACTAATTTTCTCCAGGCCATATACACTAATCACATTTGGTTGACCATTATGTTTAAGAGAGACATGTCTGGCCACTGTTGTAATTTGTCTCATCTTAATCTTGTCAGATTCCACATTTCTAATATTACTGACGTGTTCAAGTTCTCTTTGTTTGAGTTTCCTAGATGTCATTCCTACATATTTTAAACCGCAAATACATTCAATGCAGTATATCACACTACAGGTGTTGCAGTTAATGAATGTCTTAATCTCTAGCCTGTTGTCATATCTATCTTCCACTGTTTCTCTGCTTTTCATATATGTGCAAGCCTTACAGTTGCCACACACATGGGATCCTTTCAATTTCCAAATTTTATTGGAATTTTTCTCAAAATGACTTCGGACAATGGAATCTCTAATGTTTCTGGATCTTCTCCAGCTCATCAACGGTTTAGATGGTAGTTTTTCTTTAAGATCTTTATCCATTAAAAGGATGGGCCAGTTTTTTGCGGCTATGTTTTTAATATCTTGCCACTCTTGGCTAAAATTGCCAACAAAATGCATGACCTCATTTCCTTGTCCTTTGTCCCTGTTAGGGGGAAAGATCAAGTTGTCTTGTTTAACCTGAGAGGTGTGTTTGATTGCCTTCTTAATGGAGCGATGACTGTATCCTCTTTCCCTCAATCTTATGGTAAGTTGCTTGCTCCTTTCTCTGAAAATTCCCTCATCTGAGCAATTTTTCCTTAGCCGAAGGAATTCACCTTTCGGAATGTTCAACAGTATAGGCGGAAAGTGGGAACTGCTGTTGTGCAGAAGGCTATTAGTGGCCGTGGTTTTACGGTAAAGATCTGTTACAACATCTCCATTAATGTTCTTGGTTATTTGTAGATCAAGAAAGGTCACCCTTGTATGGCTCATTTCTGATGTCAGATGTAAATTCATAGTATTGGTATTCAGTACGGTTATGAATTCCATTAGTTTTTCCTTCGAGCCTTTCCAGATCAGGAAAATGTCGTCTATGTATCTAAGCCATAGAATTATATTTACAGTGAATAGATCATTAGTCTCACTGAACACAAATTCCTGTTCCCACCAGCCTAGGTACAAATTGGCATACGTGGGCGCACATGCTGCGCCCATCGCCATGCCCCTAGTCTGTAGGTAGTACCCGCCATTAAATGTGAAATAGTTCTTACTTAACACAAAGTCTAAAAGTTCCAAGATGAAACCATTGAGGTCATCGTCTTCTCTCATACTTAGAAAGTGTTTGACTGCTTTGAGTCCATATTCATGATTAATGCTGGTGTATAAAGATTCAACATCCAAGGAAGCAAGAATCCAATCCTCTTCCATTTTGATCCCCGTTATTTTGCGTAAAACATCTGAGGTGTCTTGCACATAAGATGGGAGACTGACAACAAATTCTCTCAGGTGTAGGTCTATAAATACGCTGGCCTGTTCACTTAAACCACCTATCCCAGAGACAATAGGCCTCCCTGGTGGTTCCTCTTTCTTTTTGTGCACCTTTGGCAACATGTAAAAAGTAGGTATTTTTGGATTTTTGACAGATAGATACTCAAGTTCTTGTATATTAATAATACCTTCCTTATAAGAGCTGTTAATTATCCTATTGTATTTATTGGAGAAGTTCTCAGTGGGATTCAGCAGGAGTCGCTTATAGCAACTCTCATCTGACAATTGTCTAAGAGCCTCTTTTATATAGAGATCCTTAGGCCAGATAACCACATTGCCCCCTTTATCGGAGGGCTTAATAATGACATCATCCCACCTCTTTATCTGTGCTAGAGCTAGTTTTTCTGACTGGTTCAAATTATTTTTGTATGTAGGTCTTGATTTTACACTCTGTAACAGGGTATCCAGATCTTTCAACATCATCTCTCTAAAAACTCTCACTTCAGGACATAAGGTTTCTTGTGGAAAAAAGGTTGATCTTCTTTTACATACCGGTCTCTTGTGAGTACTTGCCTCTTTAGCCTCTCCTGTACTAATGGATCTTAGAGAGTCTAAGGTCTCAATTGCTTCCAACTCTTCGTCTGTCCAGTCAAGAGATATTTCCCCCTTTAGGTCTTGTGAGAGAATCCTCTCTTCTCTGGGATCCAGGACAGTATTTTGTTGGTGATCCATGGATACAGGTAGTGATTCTCTTATCGCATGAAATTTAGTAAGTAGCAGTTTCCTGCATAACAGGTTGAGATCCTTTTCCCACATGAATCTATTAAAGTGCACCGTGGGTGAAAAGGAGAGACCCTTGGCTAGAACTGATTTTTGCGGTTCAGTAAGAGATTTGGTTGAGAGGTTAATAATTCGTAGGTCATCCATTGTCTGTGATATCACTTCCGAAATAGGGGGGACTGTCTCTGGTGCAGTGGCAACTCCCAGAATTCTTGTCCTCTTCCCCTTCTTCTTACTCCTCCTTGGTTTTCTCTTTGATTTTTGTATTTCCCGCCCCTCCCTCTTCCTACCCCTAAAAAAGAGGATGTTGAGGATGATATATTGGGATTGTATCCCGTGGGGTTTCTTAGTATACCGGGAATTTCAGTAGTATCTTCTATGCTTGATAATTCTGCCTCAGATGAGGAGTGGTCGTAGTTTTTACTGTAGTCTAGATTATGACGTGTTGCCCTTTTCCACCTGAAAATATCTCCAGTCATATAATCCTTTTTATCCCTAAGGAATTTGTTCTTTTTTCTATCTACTATTATTTGCTCATAATGTTCCAAATCTTTTTTGTTTTTTTCACAGTGTATTTGAAATTGGGCTTCATTTTCCCATTTCTCCAATTTTCTACCAAGAGTTTCAATTTCTTTTTCCAAAGTTTCTAATGACAGCAAATTATGTTTTATTAGAATGTTCATCAATTCAAATGAACACTTTTGAAGACTATTTTCCCATTCTTCTTTTAACTTGGGAGTGGCAAGGTCAAAGGTAGGAAAATTTTTTGGTCTAAGACCTCTTGGAGATATTTTTTGTTTTAAATAGTTCTCAAGCGTGGTTAGATCCCATGAGAGTCTAATTTGTTTTTGTAAATGATATTTAAGTTTTTGAAGATCCTCATCCCAAGTGGTATTGGGTGTGGAAATAGTTACTGTATTTGGAAAGATAGTATTAATATCCTCTATTATTTTCCGTCTTGTACTCAATTCCTCTTTCAAACTAAATGTAGACATATCCAATGAGAGATGTGTATAATATCTAAATTATTATTATCGATTAGATCTAGTTGTTGAAATATTATAAGTTCAGGTGGATAAAAGAAGTCCACCAAATTATAGTATCTATAGTTACATAGAAACCGTGCTCCCGACCTGAAATCTGACCAAAGTCAGAGAAACTTTAGAAATATAGGTTGTAGAGATGGTCTGGGCACAGGTATAGACAACGCTGTATTGTTGTCATAATATTGTAACCGGAATTAGATAAATTATCTTTGACAGTTATCGTAAATATACTGAAAAAATGTATATGGTGCCGGTGGTGCTCCCCTAGAGTCTGGGATATAACGAAAAAGAAAAGAAGAAAAAGAGGACTCTTTTTTCTGGGGGCACTCTACAAAGTTAAAACATAACTTTTATTGAGATCCTGTACTAGATCTAAACTGACTAACAATAATGAAACACTGTGAGGACACACATATAACACAACATAGTTAAAAGGAGATGTATTCCTCTCGATGGGATACCCCTTCCCCTTCCAAAATCTTATTGTATATTCATTAGCTTTATGAACATGAATAGACAAATTTATGAAAAGCATCTGTATAACCAAATGGAGTTATAATCTGCTTTTGATCACATGTCCGTCAGCAGAGGTGATCAATGAGAGTTACCTTCTCCAAATACAGATGATGAAAAGTTATACCTGCATCTGCTGTCAGTCCCCAGAGATGGGACTGATGAGAGTACAGAAAGATTAGTTCAGAAATTTAGGTATAAAGAAGGGGGTTTATACAAAAGTTAGGAATATATACAGACAAATATTAGTGAGCAGTTGGATTATATATATAAAAAAATGAAAATGCAAAATATATCCAATAATCCAATTGGCCAAACAATACGGTATAGTATAGTAACAAGTGCACAAGGAGTCACACAAATAGATATCTGTATATGAAAAACACCTCAAATTTGCACTGGGGTGTCTCTTGTAATCACATTAAAACATGGTATAGCCACCAATATACACAAAAAAACACATATTAGGAGAGCTATATGAGTCCTCCGACTTGTAGGGTGAAATATTTAAACAAAAGTATCAACTATTTGATGAATTATAATAGTTGTATATCGAGATAGTTATTGCAAAAATTCCAAATCAAATAACAATTTGTCCTCTGATAACAGAAATAATATATATATATATATATATATATATGTCAGAGAAAAATCCTGTATAGTATCTCTCCCTCAAAAATTTCTATACACATTAGGGCTGATATTCTAATAACATATTTCTATAATACACTTTTCACATGAGCTGTATGGCATGTTATTGAGACATAAGAAAAGAAGGTGAAAGAAGAACGTCTCTGTTCCATACAAATCCTGCAGTGTTATCAAGGCATGTGCAAATAATCACAGTGAATGCCAGATAAAAAAACTGCTGGCAGTCCTACTTGGAGACATAGATTTATAATCCAGTTTAGGCAGATATGGGGGAGCGATTCTCTTGGTGAGGATAATCCTCTCTATCCTGCACAGGATTATAATGGGAAAAAAGATTTAGAGTGTACAATACCAGTGAATGAACATGCCCGTATCAGCCTTGAATGAGGGAGCTTATTCAGTGTGGTAAGAGTCACCGTGTGCACATATCGGTGTAATCCCTTTCTTGTAACCTGGACAATGCGCGTTTCACCCTGCGGCTTCTTCAAAGTCCGTGTGTTACCCTCGTGGATTGCCGGCTTTTATCTGGAAGTGAGCGCTTCATGTCCTACGTGACTACACATCACCTACCAATCAGAGCCCTTGTCACAAACACAGTCTCACAGATTTCCACGTGACAAGGGAATAGCCCCTGCTTGTCATAAAAGTGGGCTGGATTTAGCTCCATCGCTACCTAGTTTTTAGGAATCCCCTGACTCGTCATGTCCAGGGGCGGGGTTTAATTAGATACGAGTGTTGAAATGTATTCGTTCTCACAGAAGGATATATTGGAGCTCTATCAACATACATTATGCACAGAGCTGAATGTGTACATACAGAGGAAAAGTAAATAAACGACTGTTGTAATAATAGTAAGGTATATATTAGTTAGATCGATTCTATAAGAGCAAATTAACTTAAATGGATATAAGGACACAAAAATAGAATTAGAATTATAATGAAGGATACATAGTATATATAATATAGTAATCTTCTATTCCCCATAAGAATAAGCCAGACAAGGAATAAGAAGGAGAGGAGGGAGGGGGAAGGAGGGAGGGAGGGGGGGGGGAGGGGCGGGGAAAAAAGTGGGAAAGGAAAAGAACAAGTGGATTTGTATGAGTATGGTTGTTATGGGCAATGCATATAGTTATATATACATATACATACACATATGCACATATATATAAATATCGACACACACACACACTGCCCCAGAGACAGTCCCCCCGATTTCGGAAGTTATATCACAGACAATGGATGACCTACGAATTATTAACCTCTCAACCAAATCTCTTACTGAACCGCAAAAATCAGTTCTAGCCAAGGGTCTCTCCTTTTCGCCCATGGTGCACTTTAATAGATTCATGTGGGAAAAGGATCTCAACCTGTTTTGCAGGAAACTGCTACTTACTAAATTTCATGCGATAAGAGAATCACTACCTGTATCCATGGATCACCAACAAAATACTGTCCTGGATCCCAAAGAAGAGAGGATTCTCTCACAAGACCTAAAGGGGGAAATATCTCTTGACTGGACAGACGAAGAGTTGGAAGCAATTGAGACCTTAGAATCTCTAAGATCCATTAGTACAGGAGAGGCTAAAGAGGCAAGTACTCACAAGAGACCGGTATGTAAAAGAAGATCAACCTTTTTTCCACAAGAAACCTTATGTCCTGAAGTGAGAGTTTTTAGAGAGATGATGTCGAAAGATCTGGATACCCTGTTACAGAGTGTAAAATCAAGACCTACATACAATAATAATTTGAACCAGTCAGAAAAACTAGCTCTAGCACAGATAAAGAGGTGGGATGATGTCATTATTAAGCCCTCTGATAAAGGGGGCAATGTGGTTATCTGGCCTAAGGATCTCTATATAAAAGAGGCTTTTAGACAATTGTCAGATGAGAGTTGCTATAAGCGACTCCTGCTGAATCCCACTGAGAACTTCTCCAATCAATACAATAGGATAATTAACAGCTCTTATAAGGAAGGTATTATTAATAAACAAGAACTTGAGTATCTATCTGTCAAAAATCCAAAAATACCTACTTTTTACATGTTGCCAAAGGTGCACAAAAAGAAAGAGGAACCACCAGGGAGGCCTATTGTCTTTGGGATAGGTGGTTTAAGTGAACAGGCCAGCGTATTTATAGACCTACACCTGAGAGAATTTGTTGTCAGTCTCCCATCTTATGTGCAAGACACCTCAGATGTTTTACGCAAAATAACGGGGATCAAAATGGAAGAGGATTGGATTCTTGCTTCCTTGGATGTTGAATCTTTATACACCAGCATTAATCATGAATATGGACTCAAAGCAGTCAAACACTTTCTAAGTATGAGAGAAGACGATGACCTCAATGGTTTCATCTTGGAACTTTTAGACTTTGTGTTAAGTAAGAACTATTTCACATTTAATGGCGGGTACTACATACAGACTAGGGGCACGGCGATGGGCGCAGCATGTGCGCCCACGTACGCCAATTTGTACCTAGGCTGGTGGGAACAGGAATTTGTGTTCAGTGAGACTAATGATCTATTCACTGTAAATATAATTCTATGGCTTAGATACATAGACGACATTTTCCTGGTCTGGAAAGGCTTGAAGGAAAAACTATTGGAATTCATAACCGTACTGAATACCAATACTATGAATTTACATCTGACATCAGAAATGAGCCATACAAGGGTGACCTTTCTTGATCTACAAATAACAAAGAACATTAATGGAGATGTTGTAACAGATCTTTACCGTAAAACCACGGCCACTAATAGCCTTCTGCACAACAGCAGTTCCCACTTTCCGCCTATACTGTTGAACATTCCGAAAGGTGAATTCCTTCGGCTAAGGAAAAATTGCTCAGATGAGGGAATTTTCAGAGAAAGGAGCAAGCAACTTACCATAAGATTGAGGGAAAGAGGATACAGTCATCGCTCCATTAAGAAGGCAATCAAACACACCTCTCAGGTTAAACGAGACAACTTGATCTTTCCCCCTAACAGGGACAAAGGACAAGGAAATGAGGTCATGTGTTTTGTTGACAATTTTAGCCAAGAGTGGCAAGATATTAAAAACATAGCCGCAAAAAACTGGCCCATCCTTTTAATGGATAAAGATCTTAAAGAAAAACTACCATCTAAACCATTGATGAGCTGGAGAAGATCCAGAAACATTAGAGATTCCATTGTCCGAAGTCATTTTGAGAAAAATTCCAATAAAATTTGGAAATTGAAAGGATCCCATGCGTGTGGCAACTGTAAGGCTTGCACATATATGAAAAGCAGAGAAACAGTGGAAGATAGATATGACAACAGACTAGAGATTAAGACATTCATTAACTGCAACACCTGTAGTGTGATATACTGCATTGAATGTATTTGCGGTTTAAAATATGAAGGAATGACAACTAGGAAACTCAAACAAAGAGTACTTGAACACGTCGGTAATATTAGAAATGTGGAATCTGACAAGATTAAGATGAGACAAATTACAACAGTGGCCAGACATGTCTCTCTTAAACATAATGGTCAACCAAATGTGATTAGTGTATATGGCCTGGAGAAAATTAGTCTGGGCATTCGTGGAGGAGATATGATGCAAGCGCTATTACGTAAGGAAAGTGAATGGATATTTACTTTACAAACACTTACTCCTCATGGCCTAAATGGAAATATCAATTTTGGAGCCTTCCTGTGACTAGATTAGATGTCATCATCCGTGAGTGCCTATAGGGACCATAAACCTTATATATATATTTTTTCTCTTTTTTCCTTTCCTATTTAATCAACTATGTCACTAATAGTTATGAATTACATAAACATTGACATATTTTCTTTTCCTAATCATATGATATATGTTTTCGCTTTATGTATGTGTGTGTGTGTGTGTCGATATATATATATATGTGCATATGTGTATGTATATGTATATATAACTATATGCATTGCCCATAACAACCATACTCATACAAATCCACTTGTTCTTTCCCTTTCCCACTTTTTTCCTCTGTATGTACACATTCAGCCCTGTGCATAATGTATGTTGATAGAGCTCCAATATAACCTTCTGTGAGAACGAATACATTTCAACACTCGCATCTAATTAAACCCCGCCCCTGGACATGACGAGTCAGGGGATTCCTAAAAAATAGGTAGCGATGGAGCTAAATCCAGCCCACTTTTATGACAAGCAGGGGCTATTCCCTTGTCACGTGGAAATCTGTGAGACTGTGTACGCACCAGCCTCCGTTTGTGACAAGGGCTCTGATTGGTAGGTGATGTGTAGTCACGTAGGACATGAAGCGCTCACTTCCGGATAAAAGCTGGCAATCCACGAGGGTAACACACGGACTTTGAAGAAGCCGCAGGGTGAAACGCGCGTTGTCCAGGTTACAAGAAAGGGATTACACCGATATGTGCACACGGTGACCCTTACCACACTGAATAAGCTCCCTCATTCAAGGCTGATACGGGCATGTTCATTCACTGGTATTGTACACTCTAAATCTTTTTTCCCATTATAATCCTGTGCAGATAGTGAGGATTATCCTCACCAAGGGAATCGCTCCTCCATATCTGCCTAAAATGGATTATAAGTCTATGTCTCCAAGTAGGACTGCCAGCAGTTTTTTTATCTGGCATTCACTGTGATTATTTGCACATGCCTTGATAACACTGCAGAATTTGTATGGAACAGAGACTTTCTTCTTTCACCTTCTTTTCTTATGTCTCAATAACATGCCCTACAGCTCATGTGAAAAGTGTATTATAGAAATATGTTATTAGAATATCAGCCCTAATGTGTATAGAATTTTTTGAGGGAGAGATACTATACAGGATTTTTCTCTGACATATATATATATATATATATATATATATTATTTCTGTTATCAGAGGACAAATTGTTATTTGATTTGGAATTTTTGCAATAACTATCTCGATATACAACTATTATAATTCATCAAATAGTTGATACTTTTGTTTAAATATTTCACCCTACAAGTCGGAGGACTCATATAGCTCTCCTAATATGTGTATGTGTTTTTTTGTGTATATTGGTGGCTATACCATGTTTTAATGTGATTACAAGAGACACCCCAGTGCAAATTTGAGGTGTTTTTCATATACAGATATCTATTTGTGTGACTTCTTGTGCACTTGTTACTATACTATACCGTATTGTTTGGCCAATTGGATTATTGGATATATTTTGCATTCTCATTTTTTTATATATATAATCTAACTGCTCACTAATATTTGTCTGTATATATTCCTAACTTTTGTATAAACCCCCTTCTTTATACCTAAATTTCTGAACTAATCTTTCTGTACTCTCATCAGTCCCATCTCTGGGGACTGACAGCAGATGCAGGTATAACTTTTCATCATCTGTATTTGGAGAAGGTAACTCTCATTGATCACCTCTGCCGACGGACATGTGATCAAAAGCAGATTATAACTCCATTTGGTTATACAGATGCTTTTCATAAATTTGTCTATCTCAATGAAAATCTAGCAAGATTCATGTTCATAAAGCTAATGAATATACAAAAAGATTTTGGAAGGGGAAGGGGTATCCCATCGAGAGGAATACATCTTCTTTTAACTATGTTGTGTTATATGTGTGTTCTCACAGTGTTTCATTGTTTTTAGTCAGTTTAGATCTAGTACAGGATCTCAATAAAAGTTATGTTTTAACTTTGTAGAGTGCCCCCAGAAAAAGAGTCCTCTTTGTCTTCTTTTCTTTTTCGTTATATCCCAGACTCTAGGGGAGCACCACCGGCACCATATACATTTTTTCAGTATATTTACGATAACTGTCAAAGATAATGTATCTAATTTCGGTTACAATATTATGAAAACAATACAGCGTTGTCTATACCTGTGCCCAGACCATCTCTACAACCTATATGGCATCAATAACAAACAAGATGCATCATGGGCAAGATAATTTGCATATATGGAAATTACCTCGCGAATAGAGCCTTCTGGTTGATGTGGTGCTTGCACTATTTTCCTGCATGGTTGACGTATGGGAATTAGTGAGTGGTGATTAGTATGTGGTGGGTATTGTGGGGGAAGAGCTATATTAGTAAAAATTTAGTCTCTCTAATACTCTGATACACACTAGCAATCAATGGAGGACACTGGCAAGAGCAGAGGAGACCGAAGGGACCAGAGGTCATATGCTAATGAATGGCTGACTGCAAGACAGAGAGACAGGAGACCAGAAATAATTTGCTAATGACGGTTGGCGGCAAGGGCCATCCAGGCCAATAGGAAGATACACCCCTGAGCAGAGGGTGTGCATGGAGTATTTATCTCCCAGACATGAGGTTTCAGTATCACCAAAGCTGTTATTTTAATGGCTGGTGACACTTTGGTTAATAATGTTGGCTCCATTCCGATTGAACCTGCAGTTAGTGTTGTAAGGTGCATGAGGCACTGCTTCACTCTATTCCTTAGCATGCATGAGTGTGTGTAGTTCTCAGACTTAACTTTCTGATCCTGCCCCTGCATGTGCAATCCCTGGGTCCCCATTGCGAAAGTTCCCCTAATTACCACATGGTGAAACAGTGCTTGTGTCTTGCGCAGGATGTCAAAAGACAGGCAAACATAGTCCTTACAAAGGGTCTCTCCAGGGATGGATTAAGGTGGGGCAACAGGGGCAGTTGCCCCTGGGGCCCCACACAGGGTCGGTCTGACCCTGCTGAGAACAGGTGGACACCTGTTCTCGGATGGTGGCTCTGCTGCCATGGCTGTGTGGTGTACCGTATGCAGCAGCACAGTTAGTGCTGCTGCAAACAGCGCAGAGCAGCTACTGAGTCCCCTCATCGGGCCCAACATCACGTGACACATCATGTCCGTGATGCTGAAGAGGGGACTAGGGAGCAGCCCTGCCGGAATCGCGAGTGAGGTGAGTGTTATTAATCTGGGGCAGGCGAGAGGCAGGAAAAGGTATAGATCTCCTTCAGAATTTGTACCTGGAAGTAACGTGAAGTTAGAGCAGAAGTGCGGTTTCATGCCCATAAATGCCACCAAAAGAAGAAATTTGTCTCCTCGCTAGCTTGCTTCGGTTATCGTGCTTGTGGCACGGTGGCTCGCTTAGCTAGCCACAGGTTTATATTCCCCCTCTATGTCCAGGTGGATATAGGGAATGAGGTTGGACAGTAACTAATGACGCCAGGGTACAAATACTGAAGGGGATCTATCCATTTCCATAGAGGCAGTAGGGGCTCCATGTGGCTTGGGGGAAGGGAGGGGGGAGTAGGCTCTGTGTGCCTTGGTGTGGGGTGGTGGTAGGCTCTATGTGGCTTAATGGGTGCTCCCTCAAACTATTTGCTCTGGGGCCCCCACAAGCCTTAATCCGGCCCTGAGTCTGGCAATGACAATTTTGCTTCCGTAGCACAAACTTTGTGTTTGAATAGCAGAGTCAGCACTACTACAGGATCCCTTGAAGGAGCATGAGCTCTTTACATACCAAACATTACAATAGCCATAGTAGGTGGTGATATCCATGTTGCTATCGATCCTATCTGTCAGTTGTGAACTCTCTACAATTCATAATATGTACGAAAATACTAATGTGCCATTGGTATTATTAAGACTGCAAATTAACACATGCTATAACAGCCTTTAGATTAGGATTGTGTTGTGATTAAAAACAACTATAGCGATTTCCTAACTGTACCAACTTCTGTTGCTTCCCCATAACCTTTTGTTCTAACCATTTTGTTTTTAACTTTCTCCTGCATTTGGTTTTCTCTGTCTGGTGTGAAGTCCTGATGCTTTTAAATTTAAATCCCCATAGTTTGCAATGTTTTAGTCCTATTAGTTTATGTAAAATATATATTATAGGACCGTGAAAGGTAACTAAGCATACAATTAAGAAATTGACTACAATGATTTTTAAATTGCATTAGTCCCCAATAATTTGCCATTGTATGTTATATTCCATGACATAGGGCCAAATAATAGTAATTATTAATAATAGATTCAGCTCTATTAAAGTGCAGATTTTCTGTTCATTTTGACATTTGATTTAAGGTAGGGATTTTTTAAAGGCAACATTTTGCCCATAGTCACTGATGGCTTTTGTTACCCTTAAAACAGCACAACCAAGCATAATGAACGTGTTATTACTAGGGGTGAGCGGGTTCGGATTTCTGAAATCCGAACCCCCCCGAGCCCCCCCGATCCGAGTCCGATCCGAGTCAGGCTCGACTTTTCCCGCCTGACTCGGATCTGAAATCGAGGCAAAACGTCATCATCCCGCCTTCCGAGTCTCGCGGGTTTTGGATCCTATATAAGGTACCCGCGTCGGCGCCATTTTCTCAATCGGCTGTGGACAGTGAAGAGGGAGGGTGGGAGTTAGGGCTGGCTGGGCTGTGTAGTGTAGTGTAGTGTAGTGTAGTGCTGCTGTTGTCCACTACTTCAAAGTCCATAGGGGCTGGCTGTGTTGTGCTGTGCTGCTGTTGTTAATAGGGGCTGTGTCCACTACTTCAAAGTCCATAGGGGCTGGCTGGACTGTGTTGTGCAGTCAGTTCTCCATAGGGGCTGTGTCCACTCCAAAGTCCTGTGCAGTGTCCCAGTCCTAAAGGGGTGCTGTAGTGTTGTCCAGGGGGTGCTCTGTCCATCAGGGGTGCTCCCCCCAAGTGCTAAAAAAATAATATATTTTCTGTGTTTGTGAATTGTGTGCGCAGTAGCCGCACGTGCATCAACAAAGTAGTGCCAAGCGTGCGCCTGTGTCATAAGTAAAGGGCCGGCTGGTTTGACCGTTAAAGGGTGCTGTAACCCCCAAAGTACACTCCAGTCCAAACCAAAAAAAAATTATTTTCTGTGTTTGTGAATTGTGTGCGCAGTAGCCGCACGTGCATCAACAAAGTAGTGCCAAGCGTGCGCCTGTGTCATAAGTAAAGGGCCGTCTGGCTTGACCATTAAAGGGTGCTGTAACCCCCAAAGTACACTCCAGTCCAAACCAAAAAAAAAATTATTTTCTGTGTTTGTGAATTGTGTGCGCAGTAGCCGCACGTGCATCAACAAAGTAGTGCCAAGCGTGCGCCTGTGTCATAAGTAAAGGGCCGGCTGGCTGGACCGTTAAAGGGTGCTGTAACCCACAAAGTACACTCCAGTCCAAACCAATAAAAAAATTATTTTCTGTGTTTGTGAATTGTGTGCGCAGTAGCCGCACGTGCATCAACAAAGTAGTGCCAAGCGTGCGCCTGTGTCATAAGTAAAGGGCCGGCTGGCTTGACCGTTAAAGGGTGCTGTAACCCCCAAAGTACACTCCAGTCCAAACCAAAAAAAAAATTATTTTCTGTGTTTGTGAATTGTGTGCGCAGTAGCCGCACGTGCATCAACAAAGTAGTGCCAAGCGTGCGCCTGTGTCATAAGTAAAGGGCCGGCTGGCTTGACCGTTAAAGGGTGCTGTAACCCCCAAAGTACACTCCAGTCCAAACCAAAAAAAATATTATTTTCTGTGTTTGTGAATTGTGTGCGCAGTAGCCGCACGTGCATCAACAAAGGAGCAGCGCCAAGCGTGCGCCTGTGTCCCATAAGTAAAGAGCCGGCTGGCTCATTTCTTAAAGGCTGGTGTAACCCACAAAGTGCACTACTCTCCAGCAAAAATAAAAAAATATCTTCTGTGTTTAGCCGCACGTATATATCAAATCGATATAACATAAATGGAGGACCAAACTTTCTCCGAAAAAAATAAAATAGAGAAAGATCAAGAACCACTTCCTCCTAGTGCTGAAGCTGCTGCCACTAGTCATGACATAGACGATAACATGCCATCAAAGTCGTCTGCCAAGGCCGATGCCCAATGTCATAATAGAGGGCATATACAATCCCAAATGACAAAGTTCAGGAAAATTACCTTGAAAAAAACATTTAAATCAGCTGAAGAGAAACGTAAACTTGCCAATATGCCATTTACGACCCGGAGTGGCAAGGAACGGCTAATGTCGATCCCTAGTATGTTCATGACTAGTGGTTCAGCTTCACATGACGATGGAAGCCCTCCTCCCACTAAAAAAATCAAAAGAGTTAAGCTGGCAAAAGCACAGCGAAGAACTGTGCTTTCTAAGAAGATATCACAAATCCCCAAGGAGAGTCCAAGTGTGGTGGTGGTTGCGATGCCTGACCTTTCCCCGCACTGGACGGGAAGAGGTGGCTCTTTCCACCATTTGCACGCCCCCTGCAAGTGCTGAAAGGAGCACCCACAGTCCACTTGCTGATATGCCAATTGAAGATGTCACTGTTGAAGTACAACAGGATGAGGATACTGGTGTAACTGGCGCTGAGGAGGAAGTTGGCGAGGAGGATTCTGATGGTGATGTGGTTTGTTTAAATCAGGCTCTGGGGGAGACAGTTGTTGTCCGTGGGATGAAAAAGCCCATCACGGTCATGCCTGGGCAGAAGACCAAACAATCCACCTCTTTGGTCTGGCAATATTTCTATCCAAATCCGGACAACAACTGTTTTGCCATATGTACCATATGTAAAGGTGAAATAAGTAGGGGTAGGGACGTCAACCACCTAGGAACATCCTCCCTTATACGGCACCTGCAGCGCGTTCATAAAAAGTTCAGAAACTTTGGCTAAGACCGTAAGCAGTCCAGGGACACCTAAATCCCATTGTCCTGTTGTATCCAAGCGCCTGCAAACTACACCGTCAACTCCCTCCTCATCAATTTCCTCCTTAGTCAGGATCGGAAGTAGTCCTGCAGGCCATGTCACTGGCATGACTGACTCTCCTATCCGGGATTCCTCCGGAGGATCCTGCATTGCTACGCCTACTGCTGCCGCTGCTGCTGTTGCTGCTGCTGGGAGTCGTTCATCATCCCAGAGAGGAAGTAGGAACACCACTACTTTTACTAAACAATTGACCCTCCAACAGTCCTTAGCGAGGAGGATGAAGTACGACAGCAGTCATCCTGAAGCAAAACGTATAACTGAGACCTTGACTGCTATGTTGGTGTTAGATGTGCGTCCGGTATCCGCCATTAGTGCAGTGGGATTTAGACAATTGATGGAGGTAGTGTGTCCCCGGTTCCAAATCCCGTCTAGATTCCACTTCACTAGGCAGGCGATACCGAGACTGTACAGAAACGTCAGAAAAATTGTCCTCAGTGTCCTGAAAAATGCCGTTGTACACAATGTCCACTTAACCACGGACATGTGGACAAGTGGAACAGGGCAGACTAAGGACTATATGACTGTGACAGCCCACTGGGTAGATGTATCACCTTACGCAGCATCAGCAGCAGCGTCACCAGTAGCAGCATCTCAGAAACGCCAGCTCGTTCCAAGGCAGGCTACGCTGTGTATCACCGGTTTCAGTAAGAGGCACACCGCCGACAACCTCTTAGAGAAACTGAGGGAAATCATCGCCCAGTGGCTTACCCCACTAAGACTCTCCTGGGGATTTGTGATATCTGACAACGCCACCAATATTGTGCGGGCATTACATCTGGGCAAATTCCAGCACGTCCCATGTTTTGCTCACACAATAAACTTGGTGGCGCAGAATTTTCTGAAAAGCGACAGGGGCGTGCAGGAGACGCTTTGGGTGGCCCGAAAAATTTCTGGCCACTTTCGCCATTCAGCGACTGCGTGCCGAAGACTGGAGCGCCAGCAAACACTCTTAAACCTGCCCCGCCATCACCTGAAGCAAGAGGTTGTGACGCGGTGGAACTCAACCCTCTATATGCTTCAGAGGATGGAGGAGCAGCAAAAGGCCATACAAGCCTATACATCCACCTATGACATAGGCAAAGGAGGGGGTATGCACCTGACTCAAGCGCAGTGGAGAATGATTTCCGTGTTGTGCAAGGTTCTCCAGCCCTTCGAACTTGCCACACGTGAAGTCAGTTCAGACACTGCCAGCTTGAGTCAGGTCATTCCCCTCATCAGGCTTTTGCAGAAGCAGCTGGAGAAAGTGAAGGAGGAGCTAAGACGGAGCGATTCCGCTTGGCATGTGGGACATGTGGATGAAGCCCTTCATTCGTTTTGCCGGGATTCCAGGGTGGTCAATCTGTTGAAATCAGACCACTACATTTTGGCCACCGTGCTCGATCCTAGGTTTAAAGCCTATGTGGTGTCTCTCTTTCCGGCCGACACAAGCCTGCAGAGGTGCAAAGACCTGCTGGTGAACACACTGTCAGCTGAAGCGGAACGTGACACGTCAACAGCTCCTTCTTCATTTTCTCCCGCAACTGGGGCTGCCAGGAAAAAACTTAGATATCCTAAGCAACCCGCTGGCGGTGATGCAGGGCAGGCAGGACCAAGTTTGGACATCTGGTCCGGACTGGAGGACCTGGCAACAATTTCTGACATGTCTACTGTCACTGCATATGATACTGTCACCATTGACAGAGTGGTGGAGGATTACATCGGTGACAGCATCCAAGTAGGCATGTCAGACAGTCCATACCTGTACTGGCAGGAAAAAGAGGCAATTTGGAGGCCCCTGTACAAACTGGCTCTATTTTACCTGAGTTGCCCCCCCTCCAGTGTGTACTCCGAAAGAGTGTTTAGTGCAGCCGGGAACCTTGTCAGCGAAAGGCGTAGGAGGTTGCTTCCACAGAATGTGGAGAAGATGATGTTCATCAAAATGAATTATCAGCTCTTCCAGGGAGACCAGCCTCCAGAACGTACAGAGGGACCTGTGGTGGTGGATTCAAGTGGGGACGAGTTAATACTTTGTGAGGATGAGGATGTACACACTGAAGAGGGTGAGGAATCGGTGGATGAGGAGGATGAGGATGACATCTTGCCTCCGTAGAGCCAGTTTGTGCAGGGACACATTAATTGCCAGCTTGTTTTGTGGGGGCCCAAACGAACCAATCATTTCAGCCACAGTTGTGTGGCAGACCCTGGCGCTGAAATGATTGGTTTGTTAAAGTGTGCATGTCCTGTTTATACAACATAAGGGTGGGTGGGAGGGCCCAAGGACAATTCCATCTTGCACCTCTTTTTTTTCTTTGCATTATGTACAGTTTGGGGCCTAGTTTTTCAAACTGCCATCCTGTCTGCCACTGCAGTATCACTCCTAGATGGGTCACGTGTTTGTGCCGCCCACTCGTGTCGCTTAGCATAGTCATTCAGCTACCTCGGTGCAACCTTTTGGACATAAAAACACTATTGTGAGGTGTGAGGTGTTCAGAATAGACTGGAAATGAGCGGAAATTAAGGTTATTGAGGTTAATAATAGCATAGGAGCAGAAAAACCTACAAATTCTGTGATTTTAGCTGTTTTTATGCTTTTTTTCAAAAAAATACAGATCCAAAACACAAAACCCAGAACCCAAAACACGGAAGGGTGGTTTTGGCAAAACCAATCCAGATCCAAAACAGGTAGAAAGATCCAGATCCAAAACCAAAACACAAAACACGAAAAGTGGCCGGTGCACACCCCTAGTTATTACAGGGATGTAATTATTATCCTGGCTTTCAGGATGCTGGCAATCAGAATGCAGGCGCTGGAATCCTGGAGTCAGGATCCCAACAGTAAGTATTGGGGTTACGGGGAGGGTTAGGGGTTAGGATTAGGCACTAAGGGGAGGGTTAGGGTTCGACACTAGGGGTGGAGAGTTTGGTTTAAGCTGCGGGGGAGGGAAGATAGGTTTAGGCACTAGGGGTGAGGGTTAGATTTAGGCTGCTGGGAGGGAGGGAGGACTAGGGGTAGGAAAGTATACTTACCTCTTTCTGTCTAGATTGTGACTGTTGATGTCACGGCTGGTGTCACAGATTTACCTGTTCTAGGCTTCGGGGCAGAATCAGCAGCAGGCAAACTCAGCAGGAACCGTGCAGGTGATATATAGTTCTTTCTCAGAGAGACTTGGGCAGCAGTGAGAACTGCCTTTGATGATACATGGTAGCAATAGATAGCTGTGAAGTGGCCATGAGGAACCTGGCTAGACAGACTGGACTCTAACTTGCAGGACCAGACTGGGGCCCCCATTTAGTAATGAGTTTTATCACCAAAATGGGTGATAACTGTCACTGTGTATGATAAATGGTGCTCCAGCCAATCAGCTCCCAACTGTCATTTTTCTAACAGTTGACAGTTGGGAGCTGATTGGCTGGAGCACCATTATCATACACAGTGAAATTTATCACTTGTTTTGGTGATAAAACTTGTTACTAAATGAGGCCCTGGGACTGGTAGGAGAACTTGCAGGACCGGACTGGAACGGCTGGAGAACTTGCAGAATCGGACTTGGACCAAAGGAGCCTGGAATAGAACTTGGGAGACAGTAACTGTATAACTGTTACACCGCAGAAGTAACTAGTTGTTCAGGTAATGAGTGCTTGCACTCATGCCCCTTTTATCACGCTTGCTAGCTCAGGATTGGAGGCAGCTTGTAAATCGGGATCCGTGATTGGGTGGCTCCGATCATGTGATTAAGTCCGGTATGGTGGTGCCCATGGAGGAAGTAGTGGGAATGCCGTGGTCAAGAGTGTGTCCAAGACTCCCGGACCGAGACTGCAGGACACATGCAGGACCTCTCCGCTCACACCCCTCCAGCATCCCCAAAGATGCATGAGTGCAGACACCAGCGGTGGGGCCGCGCTCTGACAGTCAAGAAGCTGGCGTTGGGATTCTGACTGCCGGGATCCCAAGCACCAGCATCCCGTATCCAACCCTTATTACATGTTGTAATATCCTTATTTACATCATGTGCATGGCAATATTATCCTAACCTGAAGTATGTGAATAGAATCTCTTCATGACTTATAAATGTGGAAGCTGATTTTTTGTGCAGACTACAAAATGACTTGCACATCAGGAGCACTATATACAGATGGAACAGGGAAGGATGTCTTGGGAATATTGACTGGGGACAAAATTGCAAAGTAACTGAACCATTAACATAATCACCTTCCTCACGTTGTAATGAATTCATTAAAAAAAACATTTACAGTCATTTTTCTCCTACTGACTGAGTATGTCATACATTGGCATTGCCCACTTTTGCTCCATGATGAAACAAATAAAAATGAATAATGTTTATAGCTGCTACTAAAAAGGAAGTTGAAATGATAAAATGATACCCTATTATAACATATAACAGCTTTGCTAAAGAATTTTCAGAAGAGCATAGCTGACAAATTCGCAAAGCATAGATATTGTAAATGTATGATTATTATAGTGTGAAACAAATGAAGGCAGACAATTGCAATGTTACTTTGGAATCTAAAGCTGGGTACACACTGACAGATATATTGGCTGATCAATTGATCGGTCATTATATCGGGTACCCGTCGGCCAGGTTGTACCAGCGATATGTGTGTGAATGACGTTGTTGCACAGCCGATGGCAGATATATCTGTCCATCAGGCAGTGTGTATGCTTTACACTTGTAGCAGAGGCCGCAGGGAGCGGTGCGGGACACGCCCCCGGCCAGCGGGACCCGCAGCCAGAGACAGATGATGGTCGTTCAGTGTGTAAGAATAATCATCATCTGCAGATATATCTGTCCATCAGGCAGTGTGTATGCTTTACACTTGTAGCAGAGGCCGCAGGGAGCGGTGCGGGACACGCCCCCGGCCAGCGGGACCCGCAGCCAGAGACAGATGATGGTCGTTCAGTGTGTAAGAATAATCATCATCTGCAGATATATCTGCTCAGTGTGTACCCAGCTTAAGAACCCAATCTGTCTGTAGCACCCACATGAGTTGACTTTTTAGCATACAGTATATTGTAAAGACTTTGTTATTGATTTGGACCGACTTTTCTTACATTGTGGAATAAACATATAAACTGTATGTAAGATAAGATTGTATAGGTTCTTTTAAGGTCAGCAACAACCTTATATCTAATTATCTCACTCGCCATTGCGCATGTGTGTAAGTCGCACTGTGCTGCGTTGCTATTGCTTTGCAATTACATACGCACGTAGGAATAATTTGCAAATGTGGGCAGCGTTTGTGGGAAGTAACGAAGGGGGGTTAGGTGAATGCAGGCGTGTCTAACCGTTAAAACGCTGTTCTGTGGGCATGCATATATTAGCCATTGCGATTGCTTTCGCAGCATGAGACCTTTCTGTGTGCGAGGAGAGCTACAGTATTTGAGACAGGTCAGACTTGCCACAATGGCTGCATCGCTGTCCGATCTGCATCGATGTTACCGATGTTTATGCAGGAACATGACATCAGACGGTGATGAGAAGGCAGCAGTGGGTGTCCCTATGCCGGGTTAAGCTATGGAACTATTCGCATATTTTCGCAACTGTGGTCCGTGCAAAATTGCAGCTGCAATCACTTTAACCTTCTCTTCTGAATCAGGCCCTGAGTTGGCAACCAGCGACACACCCATAGCACGCCCATAACACGCCCATAAAGTGGATGATCTTTGTGAGTATGAATAGCCACCTCCAAGTCACCGCCCAAGAGCAACCAGTACATTTCCAAGATACTTTGGATACTGTGCATACCGTAGGTCACATCGACTGGGCAACTTTATAGAGACTTAGGGCCTGATTCAGAGCCGGACGCTATTTACGCTCGCTCATCCAGTAAAAAGGGGCTGGCTATTTAAATTGACCGTTCGCTCTTTGTGGTCTGTTGACGCCTCTATGTCTGAACGAGCGAACAAAACATGCAGACGTTTTTTGTAAAAAACGCCCCCCTGGCCGCTCGCATCATACGTCATCTCCGCTATTTATTAGATTAATCGAGTACATCGAAAGGCGTCTGAACTGCTTGCAGTGCTTGTGGTTGGATTTTCCTACCGCAATCATGCGAACAGTTCAGGCTAAGAAATAACCAAGTGACGTGGTCGATGACGCTGCTTTGTTAATTATGCACACCCTTAAAACGCCCGTTTTGACCTTTTGGCACGCCTGCGTTCAGATTTTTTGGTGAAATTAAGTAGTTCCATCAAATTTGGGGTGCTTGAAAATGGGTGCAAGCATATTTTAATGTCTCTAAAGTGAAGTTTTACAAAAGTGAAATTCCTCCGTCATACAAGCACCTCCAATCCCAAAAACACTTGGCCCCTACTTAGAGCACCCCAGAAGCTTATTTAGATAGTTTTTGAAGTTGTCCCCCCACTTTTGTCATTTTCGCCCCCAATTTCAAAGGCGTTTTTTGGGGGACCCTGGAATTTTTTTTTTTTTTTTTATGGGTGAATTGTCCTTGGGTGAATTGTTCGCTTCTAATTGAATACGGTCCTTAGACACATGCGCGGTTGAAAAACATTGACCATTTGTGTGAATATCACCAGTGTGACTCAGAATCAGACCCACAGTGTGGCATGGTTGTTTCATGGAATTTATTGCTGAAACTTTACATCTTTGCAGATGGTTTCAACGGGAAGCAGTTGAGAAGCCGGCAGTCGCAATGCCGATCGCTGGCTTCCCGACTGCTTAATCCTGGCAAGGTACAAATGACAGGCGTCGAAATCCCGACGCCTGTCATTAGACCTACGACAGGAGCCCGACACCCAGCTTACCGATCGAAGGTAAGCCGGGTGCCGGGTGCGGACAGCCGCGGGGGCGGAGGGTTAGGTTTAGGGCTCCCGGGGGGAGCCCGGGAGGTTAGGGTTAGGCTAGAGGAAGGGGGGTTTAGGCTTAGGCACCCCCGGTGGAGGTTAGGGTTAGGCACCCCCCTGGGAGACTTAGGTTTAGGCTGCGGAGAAGGGGGGGTTAGGTTTTGGCACGTGGGTGGGAGGTTAGGGTTAGGCACCCCTAAAGGAGGGTGTGGGTTAGGGGATAGAATTAGATTAGTTTATACTTACCTTAAGGACGATCAGGATTTCCTCTGTCGGGCTGCCGCTGCCATGCGGCCAGCGGTAAATCATACTGATTCAGTTTCAACTACTTTGCTCATTTCTAATTATAAGTAAATAATATAGTGAGTCTTATTTAATTGTCAATCATTAGTGCTCTACTCCTGCACTGGGTCTTTTTGATGGCTTTTGCTATATTGTCTATCTCTCCCTCTCTATGAAATCATAATTACATACAAAGATAAACAATTTAAATGAAGTCCTTTCAAGCTCATAGTGTGAAGGTCTGTTCTTTCATTATTTTGCACATCAATAGTTATACCTTCATGTATAATTCCTTTGCATACTGTAGCTATCAATAACTAGCCTGCACTGCCTTTTAACATTATACACCTTAGAACTATGTAATATGTATGAGTCGTAGATATTATAATAAACTAGACCTGGGGAAATGTATTAGTGTGAAAAACAGATCATTTACAAGTAATGTGTTAGATTCTCAGTCAATGTCACATGAAAGACGTCCTACATATAGATCTTTTGTGTAGAAAATTGAAACAATCACTTTTGTTCATTGCATTTGGCATGCAATTATCATTCATGAAAGAGTCATATTTATAAGAGGTGAATGTGAGGGAATAATAACCAACTATTATTTATTTACTGTTATATTGGTGCTGCTTGTTAATGTGTGCCAATCTACATTTTACAGTATTTGTTTCTAATTAAGGCAGAATAATACAGCACTCACTTACTCATTTGTTCAAGTTGTATGTAATGTCTCTCATTTACCCTTACCTGTGATTATATTACTGCAATGAGACACAATGGGCTTATGTAGAGTTGGACGCATTTGAGCCCTAACTGAACACAGGAAAAAAAAGGCTCACATGAAAAGCTGCATATTGCGTGCACATGTTCTGTCAGACACATCTCAAGATGCGTTCAGCTGTACTTCACTGGCATTAGTAACACAAGTATGTACACTTATGGCCCAGAATAGTATAGAGAAAGCACATACATCTGTTTTTCAAAGTTAGTAGTAAATGTGACTTTTGTATTACCCTATTTGTATGTAATAATAATTTAAAGAAGCATCACAATAAAGAATAGTGGGGGTGATTCAGCACTGGATGGAAATGCAAAGCTGCATGCAAGCAGCTTCGCAATTCTGGCCTTGCTATTATGTTAATGCAGCAGGAGGCGTCATGCCTTCTACATGCATTAATGATCCGAGCTGCGTCCATGGATGCAGCTTCGGATCATTTGCGTGATCCTTGGCTGGCTGAGTGATCATGGGGTCACACAGGCTGGCCATCGCAAATGTCCAAAATAGGCCAGGAAATCTCTCTATGCTGAAGGAGATCCTGGCCCCTTCCCTCTCCTCCAATGGCGGCAACATCCCTCCATTTTGGAAAATGGAGACTGTCACTGCCCCCTCCCAGCCCGACAAGAGACTGTCAATCACAAATATGTATAGTATTTTTCAGTCATATGTGGAGGGAGTAATGAGAGCACCCCCAATCATTTTAACAGTTGTCTCTTATTATGGGAAGTATACCCTTGTAGCACTACAAATGTCAGTATGCATATGGGTGGGATGTTTTCACAGGAATAAGGGCTTTTGCATATTTAGCAAAGACCCACCCTCCTGGTGAGGGCTATCGTCCTATCTCCAGTGATAACCTTCAGCGGGGCATTCTGTGATGTTTCCCCATGTAAGGGGAAGGCTATTTATCATGGACAGCTGCAGTACAAGTATATCAGTTTTCAGTTTGTTCACATAAGTACATCAATCATAGCTAATATTGTCCATTCAAATGATGACTTAGCTTAGTGCTCTGATATGCTGTATGATCACACCATGCCTTCAAGCCAATTGCCTTATTTCCCCTTTCTTATTGTGTAAACACTAAAGTATATTGCCCTCATATTTTTTTTGCAATACATATCTAACTAAAAGTTTCCAATAATTTAATGTAAAATTATAGACTAGAAAAGTGAGATTTATATTTTTTCTCTAAATGGTTTCAATGTCCCAAATGTTTACAGCTGTTGCCATGTTACTACTAGGTTGGTTACATCTTTCATCTATGTTCCATGAATAAAATGGTATTACAAATTACTTGTATGAGCTGACAGAATACTAAAAAAATATATGTTAGGTGATGAAATCTACTTTTTCTTACCGTATTGTATAACTCCTCTAGCCTGGAGAGGGTGAGAAAACGATGCATGCTGACTCCATTTTCTATAAGTAATTTCACAAAATCTACTCTATCCAGCACCAAAGCATCCAGCATTGCCTGCTCCAGGGACCCCACCTAATTGGTTTAAAAGAAAAAGAAAGTTTAATTAGAAACTTAACTCAGCATGAATCTCCTAGATCATATTGCTGCATTACGTCACAAGGTTGGGGGTTACGGTAACATGACTCATAATTAATCTCATCATCATGCCCTCCACCCATTTTACAGGAGAAGTGGCAGAATGCAGGAGGGATAACCACTCTCCCAGAGGCAGGGAGGATTCACCCAAATTCTAGAGTCTCGTGGAAATTCCGGGAGAGCAGGCAAGTATGTAAGCCAGCTAGCCATTTCCACTATTTGCTCCATAATTGCCTCCTCTTCACATAACCGTCTTCCAGGGAGCACGTCAGGGCTAGGGAATGTACTCATGGTAATGAGATTAATAAATATGATCCTTGTTGTGCCTCTCTCTCCCTTCAGTGTACCAAGTCTATACATTATTTCTCAGGAGGTGTAGGTCAGCTCAGCTCCATACTTGAGCAAATCTGCATTATATATAATAATTATAATACCTATATCTTGCAGATAACAATGATCCAAAAGAGTCTGTGAAGAAATATAGAAAGACAGTTTTGCTCACTGTAGGGCTCATTTTAAAACATTACATGCACAATTTGCAGTTTGCCAAAGCAACCAATCTAAAATTAGCTTTTATCTAGTGCAAAAAACAAAAATAAAAGCAATCATCTGACAGGTTGCTACAGCTTAGTGTAATTTTTGCTCCTATGTGCACATAGTAAACTCATGGGGTTTATTTGCTAACAAATGTACAATAAAATACAACATGTCAGTAGCTAACCTTCTTGTAATAAAAATATATTTAATAAATATTCAGCAACTAACAATACATTTGTAAATGTTGAAACCCAATGTTGCTGCAATTACAGAAGCTTTGTGATTACTAAAACTCAAGGTTTCTTCAGCTCCAGGAAGTATCTCTCCCACTGAACTTCCTTAGATGATGGGCAACTCCTAACCTAGGGCCTAATTCAGAGATTTACGTAAAGGCAATATTTACATAGATCTCAGAAGTTTGTGCATGTCCAGATCTGTTTCTGTGATGTCGATCACAGTCGCCCAAATCTGCAGCATGATTGACATGCTGCTGGCTTTTTGGGGCGGCAGCGTCGGCAACAGGCAGCGTTCCAGAAAAAGGGGGCATGTTGGCCCTGAAGCCAGTGGCTGCGTCCTTTGAATGCAGATTCACTGGCGCCGGCAACACGATTTTGCCGGACATCCTGAGTAACATGAGAGTTACTCAGATGTCCAATCTTCACCGAGTTGACCCAGTGCTGCGTCAGCGGATCAGAGCAGCCGGCATTGGGAATCTTTTTACTTAAGATATCTTTTGCATATATTAGCACAGTCGCTGCATACAATGACGCAGTGCCTGTACTATAGCATCCATCTCTGAATCGGACACTTAGTGTCAAGATTCACATATATCTAGGCTATTTCTAAGTTCCTTCTGTATTATTTTGTGTAACTTTTAATTTATATAGTCAAGCATTTTATGTAATGCTGTAAAGTGAGAAAATAGATTAAGAAATGCATGGAGCTCCTGTACTTAAAAGACAACAGGAGAGCATTACATCTTTATGCAGATTGCACCCTGGATAATAGTCAAACCTATTGCACTGCAAGAAATGTAAACCACTGTGCCACCATTTTCACTCTAGGGGGGTAAAATTACTAAGGTGAGAGTTTTTAGAAGTGCAGATGTTGCCCATAGCAACCAATCAGATTCTACTTAACATTCAACTAGCACCTTCTATAAGATAATAGCTAGAATCTGATTGGTTGTTATGGGCAACATCTCCACTTCTAAAAACTATCACCTTAGTAAATTTACCCCTAGAACTGAAATTACTCTTTATAAGCATGGCCTCGACGTGTTTCATTTGTTGCTGCTGTTATACAGTCATCTGACATCTTTTTATGCTTTATTGATGAATTAACCAAACATTAACTTTATTTCTACCTAATTTTTTTCTATTTTAATTGAGCCTTGCGTATTTCCTGAGTACATTTCTGGTTTCCTATATATTATTTTCTGTCTAATATTGGTCTGTCACGTTATTCCGACTCTTTCTCGATCTTCATCTCTTGTTTACTTAATAACATGCACTTTCATTATGACTTGTAATAGGTGTTTTAGACAATTTTTGAGCGCTATTTACATTCAGAAGTAATAATAATTCATAAGTCATACAGTGGTGATCACACTGCACAATCATCAACAGAAATAGTTTATACTCAGTTAGGTAAAATTAAATCTTGATGAAATTGATGATGAACCTGGCTTGTAATAACATGCTTATGCACAGAAATGTACCGGCCACTGTTGTCCATAAATAAAGATTTGGCTCCGAGCAATATCCACTCTGTTCCAGGCTAATGCAAGACTCAGCTGATCAGGAGCAGAGGCGTTGGCACCTAGCAATAGATGAAAATATCAACTTTAAGGAATATAACATTTATAAAACATTTCATGCATTTCAGTGTATCCTGCACCTGTTTTAAATCTATACTCAATGTAAATTAAGACAGTGGATTCTGATGCTTCGGTTTTGCAAAAAAACAACAAAACTAGAATATACATATACTGCATATTTACAATTATGTGGGGCTGATGATAAATATACTTCATTTTGTTTGTGATACTTTCAGTTTTTCACAGAGGTACTGAGTGTAATATTGTTTTGTTTTATTGTTACTTGGCTGATTACATTGATTGATTAGTGGTAATAGAAACAAAACCTTGATTTCCCTGTGCAGAGTTTCAGTTAAGATTCTGGGCATTCAGATTCAAAGATCAGAACTTCAGTAGAATATTGATAAACTTGACAAGATCCAATAAAGGGCTAAAAATATGGTGTAGAGTCTTGCGCACAAAGCTTACTATGACAACTGCAAAAAGCAATAGCGCACGCAGGGGGGTTTCTGAGTACCCAGAAACCACCCTCACAGACTCGAGGGGGGTTTCTGGCATCATGCTCTTAAGCCCCGCTCCCTCACAGCAAAATGCTGCAATTTGCGTGTCAATCGGGAAGAGACGGAGCCAATATGATGTGATTCCATTAGAATCGCATCATTTGGCTCCGCCCCCTCCTGATTGACCCGTGATTTGCGGCAGTTTCTCTCTGGGGGGAGGGGCCTAATCACATGGTGCCAGCCTGCCAGGTATGCAAGGTAAGGGTGTGTGTGTAATTTATATATGTATGTGTGTTTAATGTATGTGTGACATATGTATGTGTTTGTGTTTGTCTATGTAAACACCTCCCTGTAAAAATCCTACATTTGCCCCTGAGGAGGATTTAATATTATACAGCTAAGAGGAAATGAGAAAAAGGAGGGTCATGGCTGAAACATTGAAGTACCCAAAATGTAACAAAAAAGTTAAAGACTTTAATATGAAGAATGTAGGAGTAATATTAATAACAAATATGAACAAGTAAATAGCATACTATACTTCAATGGTTTGTTTAGGTACACACAGATATACAAGTGTCGCATATCAAATTAACTAGAACAGCCTCATGGTGCGTACTAGTCACATATTGCAACATTTTCAGGTAAAAAAGACACAAAAAAGATGCCCAGTACTAGCAGAGTCGCACAGCACCCGGCGCGCCAAGAGGGGCTGTTGACATGATTGCAGCAAAGGTGTATGAGGGGCCAGGGCACATCTATATATCTCAATGTCACCTCCACCACCAGAGTAATAGTAATAGCCCCCAGGGCCCTGTGTCCTGGGCATCTGCACCGCTGGCATATGCTAGTTATGGGCTTAAAGCCCTGCCCTAGTACATAACATAAGCACATAAAATTGGCAAATGAGTATGTTGTATTCAACCCTTTGGCTGCATTTTGAAATTGTTGTATATTGGGCTTTTTATTTACTCTGCTATATTTTCTTATAGTATCTCTATCTTTACATTTTGTATAATAAAAAATGCTTACAATATGCCCTGTTACACTAGAGGGAATGTAAAAACATTGATACAAATTCTTATTATCAGGGGATCTCCTGGGTGCCCTCTGTAATCATCCGTTACCCATTATTACCATATCTATTTCTAGTGCAGTTTATTTCAGAGTGATTTCTAACAGTTTCCATGGTTTATCACAGTCAAGCTGTCATGACTGGAAGCACAAATCCATCTGTTATTACAGACTTACACAATACCTTGGTAAGCATTACATTTTGAAGGATAAGTGGAATTAGCAGCAAGACACATCACATCCATAAAATGCAGAAACAAAAAGATCATTTCTGTTTTATGTGGCCAGATATAGGAGGATGCAGAAGAAAGCAGGCTCATCTTATTCTCCACTCAGTTTTATTATTATGGTTATCTCATGCAATGTTCTAAAGCAATAACATAATAAATATAAAAAATGACACTGCTTCTTTTATTGACAGACAAATCATCCAGGGATTAACCACTTAAACGACAATTTTTATTCTAAGAAAATGTTTTTTTTTTACGTTTTCAAATATTAAAGTGAACAAAAAATACAATAAAAATAAATGTGAATCGTGTGAAAATAAATACACCTGAGAAAATCTGAACACATTAAAATGTGCCATTATTATTATGGTATATAAGGAAATGATGACGGTGACTGTATTTGGAGCAATGAACATAAATAAATGTGCAGCCTCGACATTTGTCTATTGAACAGAGTGATTTTTAGCTTTTGTTTTTTATAAATCCCCCATAAATACCTTTAAGCAGAGCTGTCAGGATTGCTAAATCGATGTCTTGATGACCTTCTGATCCCATCCTAAACACTGTAATCTGTTAGTTGGAACACAAGGGAAAAAAAAAATCAAAGATAGAATCATTATAAGAAGTTTCAAATATGCACCATTATACAGGTCAAATAATTATATGTTAGATACTGAAGGTCATTTTGAGTTTATCACTTTTGTTTTAGTTTGTCTATATGGGAAACCTGCCTATGTGTGGTCTATTCTCAGGGACCCTTATTAAATCTGCCATGTAATGAATGGACAAGGAACCATGAACATGCACAGGCTAATCACACAGACTAAAAGGGAACAACAAGCAGAATTTTAATCTGTAATCCTGTCCAGCACTCTTTTTGTTTGGTTACTGTACTTTGCATGTAGCTAGGCCCGGCCAATAGAGGGCGAGGAGGAGTGGAGGGGTAGTGGCAGTAGGGCCAATGTGCAAGAGGTCTCTGAACCTGTGTAAATGGCCCCAATGTCCAGCGCAGGTTACCTGTGTATGGGTGCAGGCTGTGTGCAGACCCAAATCAGCAAATATCGGAGCGGACATCTAATATCACACTGATAATGTTTTATCAGCCCTTACTTGTAATTTTGTTATTATTTCTTTTGTTTATGGTCCATTGTATGTTGTATTTTGAGTAGTCAAGTTCTATAGTCTGTATTCGAATATACACATATTAATAACCTAAGAATATTTATATAAAAGTCAGTGGTACCTAAGCTTGTACCGTGTGGGTTTATTCAGGTTTTGTGTGTCTAGCAATAGTTAAAGTAAGATAACCTCTCATTCATATGTGATGTTAGTTGGAGTACACTTGCCAGTTTCCAGCTAAGGGATGCTTACGTAAACCTACAAGGGTGTAGGGTCTTTATTGTAAAAGCTTCCTGCAATATTTATGTTATTGTTTTATTTATTTTGTGTTATTGTATATATATATATATATATATATATATATATACATATATGTGTAAAGGATATGTTCAATATCCTGATGCAGGGGATGCCAGAACTTATAATACCAGTGTCGGAATTCCGACACCTGTCAGAATCTTCTGGCGCCAGCATCCAGAATGTAAGCAGGGTTAGGGGGAGGGTTAGGGGTTAGGATTAGGCACTATGGGAAGGGTTAGGTACTAGGGGGGAGGGTTCGATTTAGGGTGCAGAGAGGGGGAGGTTAGGTTTAGGCACTAGGGGAGAAGGTTAGGTTCAGGGATCGGGAAAGGAGGGTGAGGGTAGAGAGAGGGGTAGGATTAGGATACCGAAAGACAGGTGTCGGTATCCTAACCATGTATACTTTGATTATATATATACACAATACTGTGCAAAAGTTTTAGGCAGGTGTAGAAAATGTGCTGCAAAGTTAGAATGGTTTAAAAAATAGAAGTGTTAATAGTTTATTTTTATCAATTTACAAAATGCAAAGTGAATGAACAGCAGAGAAATCTAAATCAAATCAATATTTGGTGTGACCACCCTTTGCCTTCAAAACAGCATCAATTCTTCTAGGTACACTTTCACAAAGTCAGGGATTTTATAGGACTATAGTCAAGTGTATGATTAACCAATCATACCAAACAGGTGATAATGATCATCATTTTCATATGTAGGATGAAACAAAGTCATTAACTGAAACAGAAACAGCTGTGTAGGAAGCTTAAAACTGGGTGAGGAGCAGCCATACTCTGCTACAAAGTTGAGGTTGTGGAAGACAGTTTTATGTCACATCATGGCAAGACTAAGCACAGCAACAAGACGCAAGGTCTTGCTACTGCATCAGCAATGTCTCTCCCAGGCAAAGATTTCAAAGCAGACCAGGGTTTCAAGATGTGCTGTTCAAGCTCTTTTGAAAATGTGCTGTTTAAGCTCTTTTGAAGTAGCACAAAGAAACAGGCAACATTGAGGACTGTAGATGCAGTGGTTGGCCAAGGAAACTTAGTGCATCAGATGAAAGACACATCATGCTTACTTCCCTTTGAAATTGGAAAATGTGCAGCAGTGACATCAGCTCAGAACTGGCAGAAACCAGTGGCACCCAGGTACATCCATCTACTGTTTGGAGAATTCTGGCCTGAAGTGGTTTCCATGGAAGAATTGTGGCCAAAAAGCCATACCTTTGATGTGGAAACAAGGCCAAGCGACTCAACTATGTACGAAAATATAAGAACTGGGGTCCAGAAAAATGGCATCAAGTGCTCTAGACTGATGAGTCAAAATTTTACATATTTGGCTGTAACAGAAGACAGTTTGTGCACCGAAGTGCTGGAGAGCGGTACAATAATGAGTGTCTGCAGGCAACAGTGAAGCATGGTGCAGGTTCCTTGCAAGTTTGGGGCTGCATTTCAGCAAATGGAGTTAGGGACTTGGTCAGGATTAATGGTGTCCTGAATGCCGAGAAATACAGGCAGGTAATTATCCATCATATACAAGAAAAGAAGAAAGAAAAAAGCACTGTCTCTTGGTTGGCACACAAAATTGAAGAATAAGTAAAATATAACTTTTAATGTATGATTATTAAAAATTCACTTTGCCTTACTTTAGTGAAATATTTCGTAAAAATTATTAAAATGTGAAACGCACATATAAACAAATAAATGTACATCTATAATAATTATTATTAAATGGTTTGTTATATGTTAGTCTCTGTGTCCTTATTGAGTTGTGTTTTATTTAGTATTATTAATAGAATTGTAATGTCTTCCTTATTAATATAACGCCTGTACTACTTCCAACAATAGAACCTATAAGTGTGGATGGCTAATAGT
Source organism: Taudactylus pleione (assembly GCA_031769625.1). Classification (NCBI taxonomy): domain Eukaryota; kingdom Metazoa; phylum Chordata; class Amphibia; order Anura; family Myobatrachidae; genus Taudactylus; species Taudactylus pleione. The sequence continues at coordinate 2,214,336 of JAUIMM010000176.1, forward strand.
GTTGTCAACCATCCTCATACAGTGATAGTAGTGATTGTGTTATCTCTATATTTGATCACACAGTATATTCATATAAATTCCCAATATCACACTACCATCTGTTTAATATAGTGGATATTAATAACTAATTTCCACTATAATGATCACAGCGCCCTCTATAGGGGAAATTTTTTTTTTTTTAAATAAATTTTCTTTCATTATAAACATGTATCACCTGGAAACATGCATTCATAATTTATTATATGATATTATACCCCTTATTTTGGATAGATATGATCAGTCATATAGTGGTATGGGATATATATATCATTACCCATGTATAATACTAATATATTGAATATTAATGACTGATTTCCACTGTAATGATCACAGCGCCCTCTGTAGGGGAAATAATATATCTTTAATTATAGATATGTCAGATGGGAACATGCATTCATTATCCATTATAAAATATTATGCCCCTTGTTTGAAAATATTTAGTCAGTTACATAGTAATATAGGGTATGGATCATTTCCCAGTTGTAATGCTGCAATAATCTCCTATAGGGGTATATATATATGGGAAATAGGTATCTTGTTCTCAAGAGGATTAAATAATAACAAGAATTGTTATTACAACACTCCCTATAGGGATATTTATAAGTAAGAATTAACTCTTACTATTACATCCCTTATAAAGATGTGTACACAATAATCTGATCAGGATAATTAATATAATTCCTCCTATAAAACTGTGATATTATTATATGAATTAACCATATAATCCATAAGTGTGTTATATCACTATAAAGTCAATTGATATAATTCCCATATATTACGCAGGAAAACTCCTTGATCATTAAACTACACTTATTATAACACCCTGTGGGAGCATATAGATCTTATTATATCAAAAATAGATGTAATAGCTCCACCTATTGGGCTATATATTTTGTTGGTATCATATGTAAATTATAGATGGGTATTGTATTCGTGCATAATTAAAATGCACATTCACCATGCATATAACACATGGCAATAGCTGTAGACACCAATATGCTTTTATAGCTCCCCCTATAGGGCTGCACAATTCTTTAGTAAATGAATCTTATATCAGTGCTTAATTAGCATGTACATTTGCTCTTTAGTGCTTAAGTTAGCTTTGTCATGTACATAATGTTGTAGTTATAGGGAATTACATTATCCCATATCACTAAATCCACTTATATAAGTTTCAGATCACTTGTTGGTTATATACAAATGCTGGAGGCAATCTCCCTTTATGACAACATGGACAATAACACGCGGCAATGGCCGCAAAATGCCGACGTATGTTTCACTATCTTTTGTCAAGGCAAACCAAGAGACAGTGCTTTTTTCTTTCTTCTTTTCTTGTATATTGTTAATTACTGTCTATGGCAGCACCCCCACAGGATAAATACACAATTTGTGATTTACTATTGAATTGGGGCCATTAAATAATTTACTTCTCCAAATTAATCCTTGTGCAGAGGTGTTTTCCAAATTCCCTATCCTTTAATCAATAGTACTTATCGATCATGCAATACCATCAGGAAGGCATCTGATTGGCTCCAAATTTATTCTGCAGCAGGACAACAACCCCAAACATACAGTCATATATGTCAATAAGAACTATCTTCAGCATACAGAAGAACAAGGAGTCCTGGAAGTGATGATATGGCCCCCACAGAGCCACATGTAGGCTTGCTCAAATCCTTCTGAGTTCCTTCAAAAACTGTGTGCAAGTGTACCTAGAAGAATTCATGCCATTTTGAAGGCAAAGGGTGGTCACACCAAATATTGATTTGATTTAGATTTCTCTTCTGTTCATTCACTTTGCATTTTGTTAATTGATAACACTAAACTGGTAAATTAAAATTAGGGAATCCATTAAGAATATTAGGCATATAGCAACCATATGTTGGCGTTATCTTGAGGTGAGGAAATAATTCAGGAGCTTATGGGATATGTATAGCTGAATAAATGTTTTTTTATGATTTATATGAACACAGCAGCACAGAATTGTATTTTATATTCTCTAGTGATTGTGTGAGGTGGGCAATACCTCTTAATTATTCTGAAGCAGGTGTGTTGTTTCTTATATTAGCTTAGGTGTTGAATAAGCACTGAGAATATACTGTTTATATTTGCTAGAATTTAGGTTACTAAACATGACATTAACAATGTAAGCATAAAGTGCTAAACCGGTGCCTACTGTAAGCATCTACTAATGATAGCACTATCTATACTCACAGCAAACTAAAAATTGCTTATAATGTTGCATACAATATTTCTTCCTTTTTGTGTAACAAAAACAAATTTGCTACAGGTGTGAAATGTTTTGTACTATATCATGCTCACTTGTTACAAGGTCGCGGCCCAGCACAAGAAATGACTCCTTTTATTGGATTTTCTGCTGGGTCATTAATCAATGAAGCTCTGAGTAAGACATTTGGTTCTGCAAATTTTTTTCTATTCTCACTGAAGCAGAAGGTGTTGAGTGAAATATATTTGTTTACTAGAAAATAGTTGGATATATGGCCGGAAAATTCAAAGGAAAATGCCATCAGTAGAACAATATCTGCAGAGGGCTATAACTGTTAACAAATGCAGATTAATGATTTTACACACAATAAATACACACTTAACTGTAGATGCACACAAACACCAACAGCTACTTTCCACTCAACTATGCGTATAGAGACGAGTCTTGCTGCACTAAGAACAAATATCATACCTTTGATTTAATTGGAGTGTGTTTGTTTTCAAGGAATTGTATAAGGGATGTGTCCCTAATCCCTAGATAGGAATTAAAAACAAAAATATTGTATATTCCCAAAGTGCTGAGTGTATGCGAGCCCAGCAGACTACGTACGTCCACGCATTCTCAGACTGCTGAATTAGCCCCTGTGTTTGCAATTTTGGGTTTTGCCGCATATTACTACACTGGAAATTTGGAGCAGCAGAGAAGATGGGATGTGAACCTGTCAGCAATTGTAAATGATAGAATATCAGCCCACATACATCTATACATTTTATATTTTATTTCCAGCAAAAGTTTTATTATAGCTTAGTCTTCAGTACATAATTATTTGTTAGCAGGACTATAACTACTTTTTTATAATTAAACTCTGCGCTCAGACTTCTGATAAGTGAGGGAGCAAAACAATCGACAATCCTGGCTTACCACAAAACAGTTTGCTCATCATTTCGAAAATATTCAAAATATTTGTATAATGTGCCTTAGTGCAATAAAAATTGGTGCGCTAAATACCGTCATTTTATATAGTCCTATGAAATCTAGCATTGTGTTTCAGAAAAATAAAACAATAGCATGCTTAATTGTAGCAGGTACAGTATAATGTACATACCAGCTCCTTTTTCTTCATACACTCCATAAGGATCATAAAAAGGTGCTGAGCCTGGTTTCGAGTGTAGGTAAAAGTCTTCTGGATTGTAACTAATAGCTGGTCCCTTAAGGATTCATTGATAAGGCTGAAAAAAGACACAATAAAAAACAAAGAAAACATTATTAATGACCAAGCAACGGTGAGTATGGGGGCAATCTTCAGTTGAAATCAAGCAAAATATATAAACTGGATATACAGAGGTACATGTAACATTACTCATGTTTTATGAGGGTGATAGAGGAAAAGAAAGACATTAAGGGAGGGAAGTATCAAGCCTGGGACCAGAGCTAAGCATTTAGAAAATCACACGGTATTCTTTATTTATTAAGTAAAAAGGAATCGCGTATGTTTCAAATCAAATGATTAACTATAATTCTAACATTATGGATTTACATAAGAACAAGTGAAATTCACATTCAAGTCAGTCCTTTGGATTCTCTGTCTTTTCTGCCCTGTACAAAATGAGTGTGCTTGTTTGCGGGGGTCTTTGGGCACTGTGAGGAGGGTGGTCAAGCAGGGAAGTGTAGGCTTCAATGAAAGAAACAAAGAAACAGCAATCTAGTCGCCAAAATGTGATTGCAGTTTATTGCATTTGATGAAATGACACCAAATCAATAGTTTTCAAAACAGTGACTGTACCATTATAATTCCTTCTTCAGGATCAGTGCATACCCTGTTTTCTTGGTCTGAGGCCACCAGATGTTAAGAGTTCAAATACTCAGTTTTATGTGCATATCACAATTTCTGGATTGACTATCTGATCCTCTTTGTATGTTCCATATTGGTGCATTCGTCTTCTTCTTGCTTCATTCCTGCATGGGTTTCATGGTCCTGAGTAAACTGACTTTTCTGGTCATGTTATTCTGTGAGGCTTTATCTGATACTGACCCCACTGTATGAGTGCATCATTGATTGTTACACTAAGGGGCTTATTTACTAAGCAGTGTTAGGAGACAGAGTGAAAAGTGATAAGAAAGTGATAAGGTACCAGCCAATCAGCTCCCAACTGTCATCTCAGAGGCTGTGTTTGAAAAATGACAGTTGGGAGCTGATTGGCTGGCACTTTATCACTTTCTTATCACTTTTCATTCTGTCTCCTAACACTGCTTAATAAATAGACCAGTAAGATTGTCATTACACAACCCTGGACCCTATACATTCACTATATGTAGCACCCAGAAATCTTCATTCCTTTTCGGGATCTCTAGTGTGAACACCATCAACATTCATTTTCATCCACTGTGTACATGAGGCAGACAGTAAAGTGTATAAATATTGATATCTATGAAGTCTGTGCATCATTTCTATTGGTAATGGTAATACATATAGATAACTGCAATATACCTAGTATAGCTGAAATATTCCCATAAGCTTTCCCAGCTGTAAGTATTCTGTATCTCAATTACAAAACAGTCAAAGTCGGTAGTTCAAATTTAAATTTGGACTTGATGTGCCCCTAGATTTCTGCCTGGGGAGAGAGATGACCACATTTGTTTAATTTTGATCCTAGCAAGTTATGGAGTTGGTAGGCTTGTTTTGCAGTTTATTTTTATTACTTCTCCAGGATTAGTGGACAGACTGTTTTATACATTTACATTTTGCAGAATAGTGCATAAACAAGTTTTCACTTTGCAGACCCATATTTTAATTTAATAAAGGTTTATGGTCTAAGGATAGTTTGGGGGTAATTCTCAACCAGCTCCAGTGCTAGACAGCCTCAGCCGATTTCCATAGTGATACCTTTAGGGCTCAATTCAATTAACTATGAGCTTGCTTGTCCCACGAGTAAGTGCTGCATATTGGGGTGAAATTGGGGCGTAAGGTGGAGTCGATGTGCCCTTGCTGGCATTTCCATGCTGTTACACCAGCTTAAGGCAATTTGAATTGACCCTTTAGTGTGAGGCTATTTTGGGTCCTACGCAAAATTAGGCAATTGATGAGTGACATAATAATACCATTCAGTATTTTTATTTCCCTGTGGCAACCGCACAGTGATAGCAGGTCACTGACATGGAGGTGCAGTAGCAAACAGTTTTTTACCTGAGAAGCTGTTGGCTGCTGCTCCTCCATGTTGGTGGTATGTAGGGCCATCACTACCATTTGGCCGGGATGACACTCACCAGGGACACTGATTGAATGGGGACACTACCCGACTCACCAAATTTATTTAACCCCTTGGGGAGCCAGTGGCTTTTTTTTAATCAGAGCTCCTCACTCTGGGCTTCATCACAGAGCCTCGTTGATGTTGTGGTTCAGAAGTGCAGTGCACATGACAGCTGAAAAAAGACACAATAAAAAAAGTCCTTTACTTTGCTACGGGGCTCCGGACCCCTAGACATGCTACTGGTGATGTCATAAGAGGAAGTCAGCGCACAGAGCTTTTTACCACAAGGAGCAGCAGTGGTGGGAGCCAGGACTGTAACTAGGGTGGTGCAGGTGCCCTGTGGGTGGTACTAACTGCCACCAGCATGATCTGCAAGTGCCCCCACTGCCTAGTGCAATGCATTTTAGTAGCGGTGCGCCCAGCTCCTTCACTGCCGGGTGCAACGCAATTAATATACATGGGAGTGGGCAGTGACTGTCTTCTGTGCTCCATCTCTCACAGTGTCTGCAGGGAAAGATGGAGAGATGTCACATCACTCTAGCAGAGAAGCTGTTGACCTACTAATAGAGACATATAGAGGCGCTTGGGGGGGTGATAATTTGTGGCATAATGTGTAAGGGGCATTACTGTGGCATAATGTGTATAAGGGCATTGCTAATGTTTGACATAATGTGCAAGGGAATAATGTGTAAGAGGCATTACTGTGTGGTATAATGTGTATAAGGGCACTACTAATATCTGAAATAATATGTAAGGGGCATTACTGTGTGGCATAATGTGTATAAGGGGCTCTACTGTGCGGTCTAATGTGAAAGGGGCACTACTGTATGGCATAATGTGTATAAGGAACTCTACTGTGTGACATAACTTGATATGACACTACTGTGCAGTGTAATGTGAATAAGGTTGCACTACTGTATGGCGTAATTTGAATCAGGGGATACTATTACGGGTCCACACCCCTTCCCCACAAGACCATGCCCCTTTTTTGAGTGCATGCTGGTCCTATTTAAAATATGGGGGGGGCACCAATCCTCTTTCTGGCACAGGGCACCAAAAGGTCTACCTACGGCTCTGGTGGGAGCTGCTGTGGAGGGTCATGTATTTGATGAAGTTCAATATATAAATCATGTTAGTATGTACTAATTTCCATTTGGGCATTCAGATAGTTCCATTAAACAGCTTTTGAACATAATTCACTTTACAATCATTGGTTGGTTGGTTTATTTGTTTTTTTAGATTTTGGGACAAATTCATATTGTCTGGACAGAAGATGCCTGGAAGATGCAGGACTAAAATAATTTTAAACCAAATACATTTAAAAACCAAAGTAAACCTCAATTTAACTTTCTATAAATAATTTTTCTATGCTACACAAAAAGTAACGCAAATATACATACTAGTTTAACCAATATGATTTTATATAAATGAGATGCTAGTTTATGTTATTGAAGTCAGATAGGATAGGGAGAAATATTATAGTTTACCCTGTGGAAGTGCGGTAATTAGATATGTGAATGTCTATTACTGTATAACGTTGGGTAATACTAATTACATATTGTTTGATTGGGCACCTCACAGAATAGCACAGCTATATACTGTTATATAATAAATGTCTGGCTGTAGGTCATCTCCCACACTAGTCTTCTACAGTTCTAAATAGAGTGACAGCCTACAGCAATATTATACCCTGAGGACCAATCTGCTACTGCAGAATTATGCAACCACTGATGTTGTTATACATTTTACTTCAAGTGACAACTTTATTATGTTTGTGCACTTCGATTCAGCTATTTGATTTCACTGTAAATAAGTAACATAATTTGTGTAGACATATAACCAAAAGAAAAGGAGGGTGTTAAAAAAAATCAAAACAATAAATAATAAATTGTAGAAGATTAGCACCTACAGACACTGTTTCTGTCAGACTTGTATTTTTGAAAGAAACGTTTTCAGCACACAGGTTTTATAATCACAGTCCTGGTTTTGACACTGGAATCCTACAGTTTAGAAAAGAAGGTAACTACACATTTGTGGGCCACACAGCAGCATTGGAAAGGGCACAATGGGCATGAGTCAGAGATGTGTGCTGTACACACAGCAGCAGTGTCTTTGGACGCAGCTGCTGGGTATAAATATGAGGCGTCTAGTGTAAATAGACGCCTTGTGTGATCCGCTGCTTTGTCCGAGGACGCAGCATCGGATCATCTGCAAAAACATAACCCATCTGAGAAACCCTCAGGTTACAGTATGCAGTATGGCCGGTGTTTTGACTCTGTCGGGGCCAGAAAATTGTAATCGGAAGATGCATACCCTGGCCTCGTCAAGCCTTGAAAATGGGGCTGACAAGCCTCAGTTTTCAAGAACACTGGCCATCATCGCCCCTTCCCTGCTCCAAAATGGTTGCAACATGTCAATCATGTTGCGGCTTAGGGAGAACGGCTACCACCATTGCAGCCAGTGATCGCCACATGCTCAGGGCCTAATTCAGATATAGTATGTACATAAACCTGATGGTTTACATACATATCCGATCGTGGGTCTTCAACAAATGCGCAGGACCCGTTCTGCATATGCGCAGAATGGGTCCTCCAGTCACGGTCGCAGTGCCCCCTGAGCTGCAGCCTGATTGACACCAACTCCTCCAAGTCATACAAATCTGACCTCGTCATGGCTTGCAATTCCTCTCACCTTCTTTGATTTGCTCTGGCCTACACCTCTCGTTCTTCCTGGTAGCCACGGCTCACACCCACCTGCAAGATTTCTCCCATGCTGCTCCCTGTTTATGGAACTACACTGCCTGACCACACTCTCTGCCAAACTTCAAACTTTCTAGAGCTCTCTGAAAACCCACTTCTTCACTATAGCCTATCCATCTCCTACCTGATACTACACATTTGCATATTCCACCAGTAATAGTCCCATGCCAACTAATTCCTCTTGTTTCAGCATTGCTCTCTCCTTTGTCAACCTTGTCTGTACTTGTTCTGTGTTTATTTGTGATTGTATTTTGTATGATTTGTAGCTCTGGCTGGGACTCTGAAGTTTTGTGGTGTCTTACAAATAAACAATGATGGTGATGGTGATGATATATTCAGAATGGCAGCCTACCCTCCTTCTTCTGAATATTTATGACCAAAGGCAAGAATATCGGATGCACGGCCACTCCCATCACAGACCACAACAGGAACAGGTGGACTGTCACGTAGATATTCCAGAACAATCGATATAACATTCGGTCCACCTTCCACAATGAGAGCCACCACTGGAACTCCTTGACCAATTCCTGTAGAGGCAGACAATGACCACATGCCCAACGTGATATATAAATATTTTATTTAAGTCATTACTGTATTTAAAATAACATCTAAGGGCATAAAAATAGAATATATTGCATGGTATGTTCTTCAACAATGATATGGTTAAATTAAAGTATTATATTTTTGATTATTTATGATTAAAACACTATTTTATTTATATACCTATTAATATTCTTTTATGTATCACTTTCTCCCTTAACACTGCATGGTGCTAAACCATCATTATGTATCATACCTAGATGACAGCTAGTGACATATGACAGAAGCCCTCTGGTGTTATATGATGGATGATACTATATTTGCCAAGTGAGGTAATACTTTATTTGAACAAAATAAAACAAACAGTAATGTAACCTGATGAAAGAGCTAAATACATACTGAAAGGAAACATTTATATAAATTACATTTTATCAGCATGTGGTTCTTGACTTCCATATGCTACATTCCACAATGGGTTTAGATGAATAATAGTTATCTAAAGAAGGTAACTAACTCAATGGACTGTTTTTGTATTTGCTGCCAGACACATGCTAATTTGCCTATTTCTTAGTCTGTTTCAGGAACAATCATTAAAGATCATACCATGTTAATATGTGCCACCTACCATACTTGGCACCTGTACAGAATATGCAAAATTCCTTTTCAGAATAACATAAAACATGTGTAAAATAAACTAATCTAAATGTAATATAAACCTGAATATAAAATAATAGTAATGACTTTAATAAATTCAGGACTAATACATAAAATTAAATATTGTATAATATGTACTGTACCTTAATGCTGTTAAATGTATACGTTTTTCTCAAAATATATTTAGCCCCCGGGGAGATTCTTACATCTTAATCACCAACATTTAATAGCACAAGACAATGGCAGAACGTGGGCCTAGGTTCCACATCACAGTATGAAACATGAAGGACACTTTAGGCTTTTTTTTTTATTCTTATTTTTATTAAGAAAGGAGCGAATAAAGATATATTACATAAATCGTAAAATAACCAATACAGTGTATATAAAAAATACAGTAATTGGCTAATCAGCAGGATCATAACATTTGTAATAAAGAAAATAAAGTACATGGCAGTTAAAACAAAAACCAGCAATGTATACATTTTAAATATTAAACAGGTTGAATAAATGATATCAAAATCAAAATCAACAGGCGTGCCCAGCAACTCTATCAGATTAGACCGCGGGCCTTGGCAAATTAATTGGGGCATCTTCTAGCAATAGTCTAGTTTCGTACCACTGAGTGGAGTGAAAGCATTTATGTAATTAAGTCCTTATATCTTCTGACAGGGAATCGATAAATCCCTCCCAAATATGAAAAAAAAATTCAGTACGCTCCTCCTTATGTAGTGAAGCCTCCAACCAGTCCATGTGAAATACATGAAATAGTTTGGATTTAAATAAATGTATAGAGGGAGGTTCCTTATGAATCCACAGCAGAAATTATAAGAATCAATGTTTTTGCTTCCCTGCAACATTTGAGTTGTAGAAGGTACAAACCCCAAAACTGCCCACTCTGCAGTCAAGGGCAAATAGTTAAGAAGGTAGGTCAATGCGAACCGCCTAACCTGTCTCCAAAAAAAGGTTATTAAGGGGCAGTCCCACATGCAATGCTTAAACGTAGCATTTGAACTATTACATTTAGGGCATGCTTCGGAGTCGGAAATCCCTATCAGGAATCTGTGACGTGGGGAGAGATACCCCTTGTGGTATATATTATAGAACATTTCCCTATACATGGACACAGATAATGTTTGCATGGAATAGGTGAAGGCTTTTGAGAGGAAGTCAATTGATATATGCGGAAAAATTTGTGTCCAAGAAAATATACCAGTCTTTAATTTTGTCAGGTCCAAGGGACCTATTGCTAAAATAGTGATATAGTTTTTCAACCAGATGAAGACCTTGCTAGTGTAACGTCTAGAGGGTTGGACCAATCTTGTGTGGAATGATGTTTGACACTTTAGGCTTTTGTCAGCTTGCACTTCTATGTTAGCCAGAATATACCAATCATCTTTTTACATTCTACCACTTTTTCCAGTGCAAATAAGTATTACATTGCATACTCTGCTATTACAGCTAAATGTAACAAACCTGTCCTTGCATTGTCACCATCTCAGACATTCCTGCCCCTGTTTTCCTCCTTAATTGTGCCAGATGATAGCAACTGTGACAAGTTTCTTTAGCTGTCATTTCTTTTGGGTGGTCCATTAAATTTAAATGCTTAGATGCAGCCAGCTCCAATGAATTGTAGCATAGTGAATTCACATCTGGGACAATCTGCTGCAGTTTGCTTAGGCCACAGACCATACAACCATCCAGCAGCCTACAGGACCTCTCAGAGTAAGTTGAGATGCAGGAGAGCAGTGACATACTGTAGATGTGATCCAGGATGTATTGGCTGCTCACTCTATTGCTTAGGTTTCAAGTGCTTCTACAATTTCTCCTGCACTTTTCTCCACCTCCTTATTATGATATTCAGAAGCAAGTAGGGGATTTCTCAAGCCATGCTCAATTCATTTTGAACTTGTTGTCCTGTCAAATCCTTGTTTGGCCTACCCTTTTGAGGAAAACAGTTATCCTCTATTGTACAACTGCCTTTATCACAACGTGTTTGAAGGTCTTTTTTTTCTTAACTAGACTCTCCTCCTATGACCCATTTACAAATGTGTCCTCATTTAATTATCTGGCCAGCTGGACATTTCCGTGGCTTTGAGTGATATGCTAGCCATTTTTTGAGTAGATATACTATAACAACTCATGATAAGGGGTCAAAATCTATTGTACTGTTCTGTTCTACAGAGTTCTATAGTATACTAGCTTGTGAAACCCTATCACAAGTTGTGGAATCCTATCACAAGATGGTTTTATTGTCATTAGCATATCATTAAAAGCTGCTCTCTGTAAGTTACAAGACCTGGACAGTGATTTCATCCAACAATCCACTTTCACTGCTGGCTTCTTCTGGCACAACCAGAATCTTGCTTAGAATACAGAGGTCCTTACAAAAAAAATCAATAGTTTGTATACAGTGTATACAATTCCCTTGATATATTTTACCTTATTCAGGGGTCTTTTTTGTCATGCAGTGAAAAGTGTGGAGCAGTAGACCACTGTAGAACTTGCCCATAGCAACCAATCAGCTCCTACCTATTATTTTATAGACTGTACTTGATAAATGCTACTTGAAAGCCGTTTGGTTGCTATGGGCAACTTCTACACTGGTTCACTTCTCAATGCTTTTCACTGCTTGATAAATAGACCCCATAGTGAACTTCCATTTTTGTTGCACAGAACTTTTCATTTTGTCTGTGCAAAATGAGGAGAGATACTGTATGAAAAACAGATTTCAATCCTAGTGGCAAACATTGTGAGTATCTCGCGGTTCCATTTGGCTTCTGTAAAACATCTGCAGTATTTCTAACACTTTGTGATCTTCTATCTCATTTCAGTCATCATTTATATGGAAACTGTTAACATTTTCTCTTCACAATTGACTTCTCATTGGCAGTATAGCAAAATGCTTATTATTTCCATTTTTGGAATAGATTATCTCTACCTCTGGACATCAGATAGATTCAGGAAAGGCTTGTGTTATCTTTATTTGGTCACAACCTGTAGGCCAAAGAGTTTCCTTGGTTTGCCAATTATTATCATCAATTTATTAAAAACTATCCTTTATTGATTGCTCTAATACCTGCTTTAGCCAAGCAAGCTGTTTACACAATAAGTGGCTACCTGAAGCCATTTCTACTTTCCTCTTCCAGCTCAGTGATACAGCATCCATATTCCTTCCACATTTGTAGTGGTAAATGCTTCTTTGTTGGAGCAAAATGGAAACAGTTAGGAGCTTCTAGTCGTTTATCTGGCACTTGTACAATGAAGGCATTTATTAGAAGGTAGACTCTCTCCTGCAAAATATATACTGATCACGAAAACCTGCAATACCTTTAAAGAGGGCAACATTTAAGTATTCTTCTTGTGATTTAATTTCTTGTTTACTTTCCATGCTGGTTTTAAATATATGAAAGCAGAAGCCCTTGCTTTATTATCATTTTGTCATTATGACTCTGCATCACTGGAAGAATTTCCTCACATAATTAACCTTGAATACATGCCTCCATGGCCACTGATTCTTTACAGCAAATATTTTGTGTCTTATGGACTTTCTGTTATCTGCTTCCTTAGGCCCTGCCGTATCCTTCTGCATAGTTAGTTGCTACTGTACCTATTGTAGCTGGATGCTGCAACTTGTGGTCCATATCTCCTTAATGAATTTCATGCTTTCCATTCAATTCTTTGTCTTATATTTTGACACTGATAATCATTAAAAAAATAGTTTGTATTACCTTTTATCTGCATTATTTCCCTGATATAGAAGATTCTGTGAACCATTTATTAACATGTATTATTTTGTTTACATCTGTCTAGTAGTGCATATATAGGGGCACGCTTACATTCCACGTTTGACAAGTGACACTATAGTATAAAAAGTGATCTGTGCCTACTTTTCTAGGACTGAAAGAAATGTGTGTAGTGCAAAGAGTGATGACTTCAAGCTCCTAACAAATTGCTACCTCTATAGCACCACTTTTCATTAATTTCTACTTTATAATTTGTTCTCCTAAAACACTGCTCGGAATACCTCCGAATTACCGGCGGTCCCCTGGCCGGCGTTTGGAATCCCGACACCAGGAGGCCAGCAGAGGAGGAAATCCTGATCGTCTAAGGTAAGTATACACTAACCTAATTCTAACCAAATAACACTAACCCTCCTTTAGGGTGCCTAACCCTAACCTTCCCCCCCAGTGCCTAACCATAATCCTCCCTCTAAGTGCCTAAACATAACCCCCCCTCCCCGCCGCCTAAACCTTAGTCCCCCGGGGAGGTGCCTAACCCTAAGTCCCCCCTGGGGGTGCCTAACCCTAACCCTCCCTCCCACTAGCCTATCCCTAACCTCCCGGGGGGTGCCTAACCCTAAGTCCCCCCCCGGGAGCCCTAAACCTAACCTCCCCCCGTGCGGCTGTCTGCAGCGGCGCCCGGCGTCACTACGATCGAGATGCCGGGCGCCGGTCTCCCGGCATCAGTAAAATGACAGGCATCTACATCTAGACGCCAGTCATTTCACCCTCGCCGAGATATGACAGTCGGGAAGCCGGCTGTCGGTATAATGTCAGTCGGCTTCCCGATTGCATCCCCACTGGTCAGTCATGCTTCATTATTATGTAATTTAATCATGAGCATGGGAAATCTGGGCTGCCTTACATATGTCACATTAGCACAATGTCTCACTGTTACTGTATTGGTATATGTGCACCTATACGGTAGATACACTTTACCTTAAAAATAGAGCATAATGCTGAAAAATGAATATGAGATCATAGGTCATGACAGATTGCACATATGCGATGCCAAAATATTCTTGCTTTAAAAATACTATATTACAATTTACATTCATTAACTGGTAAGTTGATATAGTTGTCGTACTGTGCATCTCTAACATATCAAATGCGGATTACATGAATAGTTATTTTGTCTCTAAAACATATTGCAAATAGTTCAAAACAGCAATGCCTGAGAGCAAGGAACATCAAAACAATGATATAATGAATGAGTCCAGAATGATCATCTTCATAGATTTTGGTAAATCCCTTTTAAATTTAGGTGTTTGGAAGTCAACACGCAATGGCTGCTTAATAGTAAGTATCGTGGAGGAAGAAACATTTCCAGATGATCATAATGATGGAGTGATGTTTGAGCTAGATGTCAGTAATGACAGTTGAACGTCCCTTTGCCTTCCCAGCCCCCTTCATATATTCTCAGGCATAGGATGACAAAGGGAAGCCCACGGGTCACATGACTTCTGTTAATAAAACAATGACGTACTGTTAAATGATATATACATATTTTAAATAGATGAAAAATAAAAAATAACAGCATTCTTTTTATCATCTCATATTGATGTGTTTTAAACACAAAATAAGTATTGGTTTAGATTACAGTTTCTAATGAACAAATATATATGTTTAATTACTTTTTTCAATCAACCCCAACTACAGCAACTAGAAGAATGCATGTTGCCTAAATTTCATTAACAGAATGTCACCACCTTGAAGTAGGAGCTCTGAGATATCACATAAAACAGTAAATAGCAAAGCAATAATTTCTAGTGCAAATGGATAGCATGGAATGTCTTATGTAATTGTTAATTTAAAATTATACACTTTTTAAACTAGCAATCCAATCAATCAGTGAAGATTCCATTTCAATTACACTTACTTCTAGTTGATGATCTAATTAGAAGAAATAGAATAATTAATTGTTTTGGTAATTAGTTTTCTTGCATATCGACTGAATATGCAATGCTGGGTATTCCAGCTATTACTATAAGAAGTACAGATTCACTGCCATTTACATCTGATGGTGTTATCTTCTGGAATTGCTGGTGATATGATTAGATGACAGCACTAGGGGCCCAGCATCCAGCCATATATTTAAGATTCTAACTTGGGTATTGCATGCACTGTTCTGTGCATTTTTACATTTTAATTTTGTTTTAAAAATTTTACAAATAATGCAGTAGATCTCTATCACTTCTAATAAGTTGCATCATGGCATTTTACATTAATGGCACAATAAGTGAATATAGTCTCCGTTAAATCTTGTCAGCGTGGGTATAGAGCTTATCCTGGATAAGCACTATACCCACGCTGAATCCTCGGTACTTGGAGCAGTAACATCCAACTCATAGTTTTTATCCACGAGGGCAAAGACTTCATTCAGAAGACGTCTAGCACAAATCCATCATGTCTGCAGCCTCAGATTTTTATCAACATCCCAGGGCCAAAAACTGACAGACACTTTCCCATGCCTCATAGCAAAAAAAAATGGCTAGATTATATCAAACACATATAGAAGCCATCAAATGTGAATGCACTGCTACAAATATTCCTAAGGCCAATGTTATTTGTTAATGTGTATATTGTCGGATTCAGAATGTTCTGAATAACTAAGAAGAAAAGCAATAAAATAAAATTATTATTTATGCTGTAAACTGTAAAATAAAAACAGTATGCCCCAATTTAAGGGTTAGGATAAATTGACTGGGTTCAAGAGTTCAGATTTATTTATGTGGGCATATAATAGTAACCCGACACACTTCATTGGTGGGAAATTAACATTGTTTCATACAGTGTTCCTCTGTGCTGGAATTGTCAATACAGCCTGAGCCAATATGTCTCGTTACCAATTCACAGACTGTGGGACATGAAGGAGCAGATTCAATTTGCCAAGAATTCTGCACCGTATAGTCTTGTAGTAACAATCTGTGCATTTTGTGTGATAATAAAATCTAAGCAGTTTACACATTTCTGTCAAGTTGTGGGCATCATGCCAGAATCATTGTGCAGTAACGCTGCAGTATGCGAACTATGTGAAGTGCATGAAAGAGTGGGGAAATCATCGTGAACCGCAAAAAATGTCTAACAAGATACCACGTATCCATAAGTACAGTACTGGAGGCTGTTAGAGGCCATGAGCACAGTATAGGAGGATGTTAGAGGCCATGAGCACAGTGCACGAGGCTGTTAGAGGCCATGAGCACAGTATAGGAGGCTGTTAGAGGCCATAAACACAGTATAGGAGGATGTTAGAGGCCTTGAGCACAGTATAGGAGGATGTTAGAGGCCATGAGCACAGTGCAGGAGGCTGTTAGAGGCCATGAGCACAGTATAGGAAGATGTTAGAGGCCATGAGCACAGTATAGGAGGATGTTAGAGGCCATGAGCACAGTATAGGAGGTTGTTAGAGGCCATGAGCACAGTATAGGGGGCTGTTAGAGGCCATGAGCACAGTATAGGAGGATGTTAGAGGCCATGAGCACAGTATAGGAGGTTGTTAGAGGCCATGAGCACAGTATAGGAGGCTGTTAAAAGATGTCACAGAGTTAAATTTTACAACTTTTATTAATGAATGAAAATGATAACCAGGATGTTTATTTCAGCTATTAAAAGTGTTTAGAGTAGTTTGTAGTACTTTGAAATGTATTTATTGTGAGTTCTAAGTGCATTTAAGCCTGCAGCCCACATCATGGGACCCCACTTCTCTGCAGGTCCTACACTATCTGTCATACTTATAGAAACCTGGTAATGTTAAACAGTTAACATTTTTTCAGTTTAAACTCTGTGATAGCAGCTACCAGGTCCCGTGATGTGGGCTGCAGGCTTAAATGCATTGATCAATCCATGAACCAAAACCCCATTATTTATTTATATATTATCGTGAGGGATTTAACAATGGTGAGTGCTGAGTTTTCTGTTTTTATTTATTTAAGCAATGTGGTCACAAGCCACTTGCACCCCATGCCCGGGGATGGCGAGTGCAGGTCTCCACCCCAAATCTGGGAGTGACTAGTGCAGTGGATTTCTGACTTTGTATGTATATATATTAATATATATATATATTTATGCAAATATTTATTTATATCTTTATCTATGTTTTTGCATATACTATTGTGGACTATTATGGGCCGGTATGAATCTGAGTCAAAATCAAGAGAAAAAGGAACTTTATTTCTTCAAAATACTGATCCATGGTGGAAATCAAAATGAAACTCTCTTCACTTCCGGTCCGGGGATCGGGTGGAACGCATGGTGGAATGCATCATGCATTTCCAGTTCCGGTTTACGGCAGAGAGAACCTGGTGGAACGCATGGAATGGAACTTCTGATTCCGGGCGCAACTGATGATGTCACTTCCGCCCGCGGCATGTGCCGAGAAAGGGCGCAAATGTGAAGGACTATTTTGGGGGTGTCTTATAATTAGTGTGGGTATATATATCTGTAATCTTTATTAGATCACCATGCTTCTGATGAAGGACGATTTGCCCGAAAAGCTTTAAGTCTGGTGACAATATTTGATGCCTGTGTTTTGGGGAATCGCATGATCATCCTAAATTGTTCCCCCGAGGAGAAGAAAAGATCCCTGGACTCTGGACCTCAACCCAATTCGATCTGGGAGGGTAACATTTGAATGAAAAGAGCGATATACTGTATACCCCATTGATACCACTTTGTGGTTATATACTTAAAGTTTTTCTTAAATGTGAGTGCGATGTCAAAATAAATGTATTCTGTTGTTTATTGGGTGATTGAAGTCCATGATTTGGAAAGTGTATATTAATGAAACTGAAATACTTCAGTCAATTTTCAAGGAATTTTTTGATGTAAGGACCGATTGATTGTGGTGTCTATGTGCCAGAGCCGTAACCACACTTTTTGGTGCCCTGTGCCAGAAAGAGCATTGGTGCCCCCTCATTTTTCAAAGGGACATAATGTGCCCAAAAAAGGGGAATGGCCTCATGGGAAAGGGCCAGGGAAGAGATAGGAGAGGCCAGGAGATGCTGGGGATGAAATAAGAGGAAGCTACAAGCAAGAATGATAATAAACAGAAATTTGACAGGCCCAAACAGTGCCCCCTGACCTGTGGTGCCCTGTGCCATGGCACCGGCTGCACTACCCTAGCTACGGCCCTGCTATGTGCCATTTGAGGGGACGTTTTCTGTATTTAAGGTTGATTATCTGAAGATTGTGTGAAGAGTCTTCCACTCCTCTCATAGGCTGCATTTCACGGTTTTGCGCAGACAATATTATTATTATTTTCCATAGTTTACTATATAGTATTTAAGTTTTAAACACCTTATTAGTCAACAGGTGGGATGTAACAGAGGTACTGCAATATATCCTGGCATTTTTACATTAAAGTAAGGACTTTTACAAAATAAAAAGCAAACTAAAAGCCATTATTTCTCCCTTTCAAACCAATTTTCAAACTGAATAGCAAAACAAAAGTTGCGCCCTCACGTTTTACCACTGTAATAAGTTGTGTGGCATAGTTCATGACTAATGGAATCTGTCCCAATGTTTACCTTGGCTCCCTGTGCCATTCACTCCAAACCCCAATCCAGTGTGTCACCATTCCCCACCCACCACCATTATTAGAGACTGTCATGCTTGTATCCCAATATCACTGAGTATAATACCAAACCTCCCAAATATCTGGTTCCATTTCACATTCTCTCTTTTTTACACTTTCCGTATACAGTCATATGAAGAAAAGAATACACCCTCCACATGTTTTTACATATCCAGATATGATTAACATCTTCTAGCCCTCACCAAGGTTTGATAAATTTAATCTCATTCGACAAATATCAGATATTACTTAGTATTGATTCAACACCCAACATGAAGAAGTCAAGTATGAAGTAATAATTACACCCCATGACCCTGTAGCCTGTAGAACGACCTTCAGCAGCAAAAACCTGTAGTAATTGTTTTCTGCATTGGTTTATAAACCAATTACATTAAATTAAAGACATTTTAGTATATTGCTGCAGTTGTTTTATGTTTGAAGGCAATAATTTATACACAGCTTTTTTAAGGTATTGACAGAAACATGCAAATCCCTGTATGTAGATTTTGGGTTCTTTGCAATTTCTCAGAGCATCAAACGGTACTGGGACACCTACAGTACTTCTTGGAAGAATGATAACTGCTCTTTGCATGTTTCTTTTGTAAATGAACATCTCAGATCATTTTAGATGCCGTTCATACTTGGCATGGTGTGAACACAAATCTAAATGCTACCTAGTACCTACAGTAACTGTCAAATGTTCAGTTGATCATATAATGCAATTGATTAGCTCTAACAAATTTTAGGTAACTGATATGAAAGAGACTGTACTTTCGTTTTCACTTGTAGACCTCAGGTTTATAGTCAAGTGAAATGAAGTTAAGTAAATTGCATCAGCTCACAAAGTTATATGCTTGGGTCATACATTTCCAATAGTTTTCAATCCTGTATATTAATGTTAGTGCTTATTGGTGTATATATATATATATATATATATATATATACAGTAGTTAATTATAAAAAGCTCTGCTTGGTGATGACTTGCTTACACTGAGGGGAATTCAATTAGCCACGATAAGCCGTTTTCCATGAAAATATGGCTTATCATGCAGTCCTATTAGCCGTGACTTTTCACGTCTTCGAATTCTCCATACAATTTGCAGCAAAAAGTTTTCACCACCTCCCTTAACACGTGAAAAATTGTGCAAAAACCCTATTCTTGGCTAAAAATGTTGGGACTTGGTCCAGAACCACTGGGACACCCTCCTTAATGACTAATTAAGCACAAAAAATTTTTTCATTAGCTTAACTTGGCCAATAATGACATGTAATTTTTGGGGTGAAATGTACAAAGTGGGGGTGCTATATAAATAGGACAGGTGTTTTTAAGATTGCAGGTAACTTTAAGAAGCGTTATTTGATGTTTCATAAAAGTGCCTTTAAATAACACAAATATATACTTATAGGCATTTTAATACACCTTCAATGTAAGTAGAACATTTATTTTGCTAAAAAACACTTGCTTTCTATAATTATTTCACTGTTTTAGAAACATGCATATACTGTAACAGCCATTTGACACATTTTAACAACCCTAAATATTTTTATTATGGCCACTAGTACACTTTATATTGTTATCCTATATCAGTTTGGCTTTTTTTTGGGGTGCAAGCAGATTTCCCCATTTTCACCTATACTTATCGCAGCAAAATACACAAAAAATTATCACGACTTATGTAATATGATTGTGCAAAAAGCGACGAGCATAGCCGCGATAAGCGGTAAAGACCCATGAAGGGGGTGATAATTTAGTATGCATTAACTTACAGTATCACATTATTGCGGCTAATTGAATTCCCCCTTAGTGTGACATGATATGTGTGTCTAAGAACATATAAAAGGATGCATTGCTGTTTATAACAAATGTAACGTGTCTTTTTTCACCTTTTTTCAAAATGGGAAATCGAGCACTATAGCAATAAAACAATATATAGAATGGCAAAATATCAATTTATTATATTACCGACTCTTCTTGACAATAACTTAGGCTGGTGACACATTGACAGAACGTGTTACTCAGTGCAAATACCAGGTGACAGACTTCAATATTCAATTTTACCCTACACACAGTATAAAAATTGAGCAAGATAATTATTTGGCCAACTGGTCTTAGCATCCAGATCCCTTTCAACATCACTGGTGCATGTTAGTGCAGTTGGAGACCGGCCGCAGATCACCAATAATGAACTGTGGATTCAGGGGGTCTTTCAACTACACTCAATCATACAGTAGTAATTACTATTAATGAGCCACTTGATATTGATCACACTGTTATTAGGCATTGTAGTTATGTGTCTGCCTGCATTAAACATAGGAATAAAACAACTATTTCTGCTTAATGTTTTTTTATTTATTTATTTAATTCAGGAGAAACATGGTTTTGTCACTTAAGGTAGTTTTTTGGGTTGCTCGCTCAATGATGTAAAATTAATGTGAATATTAATTATAAGTGTATTCCTGCTTGAATCAGCATTTGTAACATTTATGACTTTTATTTATTCTTTATTTTTTAAATAGGCTACAGTTTCTCAAACTTTTTTTTGGCTATTATGTGCAACGGCAGAGACCTGGTATTGGTATACTGATTTGTGGATCAATATTTAAAAGCATTTACATTTCAAGATCAAGTCAAGTCAAGATCAAGACATATCTACACTTATTGATAGTGTTTTATGTGAAGGGATTAATGCTGTAAATAGCAATTAGAACCAAAGCAAATGCGTGCTCCTGAGGTCACACTGAGCAACATATAATCAGATGCTTTTAGCATGGACTAGACCTCACAAATTTCCTTATCTAGACCGTTCAGTTTGTCAAAAGATAAGTACTGTACTACTGTAGTGGGCATATGACCTTGACTTTGGTTTGTTGTTGCTACACTAATTTGCCTTAACATATCTTTCATCTTTTTTCAGCTATATATCAAAAGTCAGTCATATATATGTATTAATATAAGATTTTCCTTGATATGATGGCAAAGATAGCAAGCCAACTGGCAACATAAATAAATGTGGTAAAAAAGTATATCAGTACTTTATAAAGTACTGTAGTAGCAAAAAAAACAGTAAAAGAAATAAGCTCCTAAGAACAAAATACATTTCTTCTGAAGTTTCTGGGTGTTAACTCTAATCTTTTCCTCTCTTGGACCAATTACAGCAATAGCCTGGAAAATGCGGAACTAACTCTCTCTCTCTCTCTCTCTCTCTCTCTCTCTCTCTCTCTCTCTCTCGTTTTTAGCTACTATATTTAAGTCCTCTATGTAAATTTTTAAATTATTGTTGTTAAATGTATGATACATTACATGCAAATAAAAGCATTCATTATTAAGCAGATAATTGTTCATTGTTGTAATCTGCCTGCCAAGGGAATGTGCATTAATTGTTGAATAAAGAATATGACATAGCGTGAGATATTTGCATTAAAATAAATAGGTAATCTGGTAAATAAGCTATTTTATCTGGCAACCAGCAGTCTCTGTGGAAGGGATTGCATCTTTGTATTACAAGCTTGTATTTAATGAATTTTCACACACTGTCTCCATTTTTGTGTTTCAATTGCTCAACTTGTTACAGTAAAGAGAGGAAATATGTAGAGATAAGTAGTGACCACAAACACGGGCAAACATATTACAGTCACTATATATACTGTACTGTATGGTATACTGGTAATTTACAATGTTGTTTAATGGGAAATTAACATTAGAAGATATGTAGGAAAGTTGGTGTTTTTTATTAACTGCATCAAGTGGAGTAACTGTGTGTTAGGAAGTCGGTAACTGGATCTGTATGCAGGCTCATAGTAATACACAAAGTCATCCATGCAGAAACAAGGAAGCTAGGTTTTATAAATCATTGTCATGAGAGAAGTGTGAGTGAGTGTGATGAACACATGTTTACAGGTGGATGAGATTGTCTAATGGAAAGAAAGAAAAATATATGCGTTGCTATAAACAAGAAGATGCAAAAATAGGTAAGTGAGGTATTATTTCGCATACTCCCATAACACGGTATACTTTTGTCAATTGTGATAATCAATTATTGAAGACAAAATGTAGTAATGAGTTACATAACCTAAATCCCAAAACAAATTTATTCAAGGATGATGAGCTCTGAGCAGTTATCTCCGACAGGTTCATGTAAAAACATGTTACATAATATCCTTGTTTTAATGTTTCTTACAGAGCAGCTTCTATACAGGACTGGATACACAATCTTCCACACATGAGCAACTTACCAAACTCATTCAAATACCCTCCTATAGTGAAATCTGTGTTTCTCAAACTTAAATTTGCTGCAATATATAACCTAAAAATCTCAGTTATCATAAATTACTATTACATTATTGTTTGTAAATTAATGAACTACAGCTTAACAAATTTCATTTAAATGATGATACGAATATGATATATAAGAATGATGTATTCACCTGGTGCTATATACAGGTCATTACCTAGCAGTACTCTTGTATTACCAATATGCACCAATAATTAAATATTACAAAATAAAAATGAGTAAGTCAGGAGCGCGCATACGGTGCAGCAACCTCTACCATTTATGTGCTGTGAATCAAGCATTTAAAGTGTAAGAGCACAGCAAATTGGGCTTCTGATAAATCACTTGCAGGTGTACTTTCCTCCTATTTTTAGGCATGCTATTTGGGACATTTTGGATCTGTGAAATTATTTGCACAGTTTATTTAATTGAACACGTGGTGCCATCATACACTATGTAGACAAAAGTCATTGGACACCCCCGTGCAAGTGAAGTGCATACCATGCGTACCATTGCACACGCGTTCCAAATAGTTTAGACAAGAACACTTTGTAGGGAGGCCCATGCACTTGCAGTTCTAAGGAAACAACAAGTGTTTTTACCAGGACAACCATGCCACCTATCATGTTTCCAGGGTGACACTGGACTGGTATACAGGAAATTCGATAACCCGGATGGACTGGCCAGTTTGAAGTCCAGATCTTAACCCCACTGAGAACCTCTGGGACGAATTGGAGCAATAAGTGCATTGTAGGCCGACTCGACCTTCTTCAGTGTCACAGTTGGTCACTGTACATATGGCGGAATGGCAAATCATACCACCTGCTGTTGTCTAGGAACTTGTGAACATTTGCCAAGAAGGGCGTCTGCAGTAATCGCTGCATGTGGTGGACCTACAAAGTACTGACGTCAATAAAATCTTGTTGATCCATTTGCTGTCAGTGTCCTATCACTTTTGTCTACATAGTGTACATCAAACAAAACAATATTATCCTATGATGTCTTTACATTTATTTATTTTTACAAGAAAACTGTGTAAGAATTGCATTTAGTGCCCACTCTACACCAGGAAGGCTGCACATGTGGATGAGCAGCGATGTGCGCTCCTGATTTACTCACTTGTTTTCTTCGATGATAAGGTAATGACTTGCACATGGGATAAGTAGTATCAAGCGGCCCTAGCAAGTGATAAATGACAGAACAAACACTAACTTACTTGTGTTAATTTTCTGGAGAGAGATGTGCTTTTCCAGTTGTCGCCGTAGCTTAACTTCTGCGCCATACTTGCCAGTTGTCCCGTTGTCAGCAAGAATGAAATGTGAATGCATACTGTTCAGAACTGTCAGTTTACTCATGGGGTTGGACATGGTCTGATATGGTCGAACCACCTTTAAGAATAAATACAAAGAATAAAACAATGAAAGACTTTATCACATTACTGTGACTTCCCCTCTCCTCCACACGGACAAAAGCAATGTATGGTGGCCAAGCTTCATGAGCTATGAAACGACTCAGCAGAGAGGCTGACTGGAATAAGTGGTGGCTACATCAGGGGGCAAGCATCTTAAGGTCAGCAGACAGTAACTTCATTGTGACTCAGGGCCTGATTCAGAGGCATAGGAAAATCCCATTGCCGCTGCAATCCCGTATGCAGTGGTTGGCCGAAAATATGCAACCCTATGGTTACTCAGAATGTCCACCAGAAGTAACCCGCCGGAGCATCAAACACTGGTCATGAATTTGCAGTCGCAGGCTAAGACACGCCCCCGAAAGGGTTATGACATGCCTGAGTCGCCACCCCCAGTATTACCTCCCGCAAACACCCCCTCATTGTTAGTCACTCTGCGCCACTGCGACCCCCAACAGTAATGAAACTTGGCGTATGCCCTGTGTGACTCATACACAGTACAAAAATAATCGCGCAACAGCACAAACATCGCATTGCATCCACCTCTGAATCAGGCCCTCAGCCTAATTCTAGTACAATGGTAAAATTGGGTCAATGATTATAGTAAACAAAGTAAATATCGGAAAAAATACTTAACAAATATCAGTAAAGACCACTGGTTTACATGAACAGTCTGCAAATAAAGAATATCACCATGATAGTGCAAGGAGCAGTTAAGTTGTATTTTTTATATATGTATATATATATATATATATATGTATATATATATATATATATAAACACATGTATTTGGGGGTTTGATGGAGGGGATGTCACTGATGTGCAACATGCCACACGGCTTACATATTAATCAGGTACATGATGTGGCCCAGGACTCGCTTTTGTAGGCAGCATAACTATTTCTGAAAGTGTAGAAGCTTTTCACATAGGGAAATCAGAAGCACTGTGCTATAATAATGTCATATCACATAGCTCCTGCAAGAATTCACAGACTGAAAAGCTTATTACACAGCACGCCGTGCTTTTGACAGAACAGGGGTTGGTGTTTTACTGATGACAATGGAACGGAAACAACTGGGGAGACTTGTGAGTAGCCATGGGGAAATACACAAGCATATATAGACAATATGGTAAGCACATGGAAAACATGGGGAGTACACGAGAGTTATGTGGAACAGTTATGGAACAAGATTTAAGCGACATGGGAAACTAACATGTAAAAGCATATAAAAGACATTGGTAAAAGGTATGTCTGATAGGATGGGCTAACCATTCCCCTCCACAATGTTTTTTTTTTAAGTTATACTAAGTTTAGCATCTAGACATCACTGATGGCACTGGTGGTGCTTGACTAAGGGAGACTAAGAGGGGTATTCAATATGAAACGAGCGAGGATTTTCGCCGCACATCGGAGGTTTTGCCAGTGAAAAAGTATCGCGCTTATCCTCGTATTCAATTTGAAATCGTCGAAAACGGGACCCGGCGATACTTGGATCGGCGAAAAAAAACTTGAATTTTCAGGAATTAATTTTAGGAGCCCCCTAAAGATGTTCAGACCTCGGGGATCACTATGGCTACCCCCATTTTTGCCTGCAGAAGAAAGTCAGGGTTTTTAAATAGCCGTGCAGGTGTTTTTTTTCCCGACATTGAAGAAGTGATGCAGAAGAGCACTTAGGTTTTCTTTTTCGTTTTTTTAAGTGGGGTACATGAAAATGGGTACTAGCATATTTTTAAGTCCCTAAAGGTAATTTTTAAAAATTCTGCAAAAAAGCACTTGCCGCTACTTTGTGTAATGAAAAAAACACCTGCCCCATACTTGGGGACCCCACCAGAAATATTTTTTTTACTTTGTTTTTTTTTTTTACCTTATTTTTTTTTTTTAGACCCAAATTTTTTTTTTTTTTTTTTTTAAGGGTGTCCCGATTTTTTTAGGACATTTTTTTTTTAACATTTCCTTTTAAGGGTACATTCCCAAAACTACAGGCTATTTTTTATAAGCCTACACCCCCAAACCCCTATTCTGCATTTTTTTTCATATAGCTCTTGCTATAGTGCTTAGAAAGATTATCCCTGTTTTTTAAAAAATGACCCTTGACCCCATTTAAGGAAAAAAATGGGAATTTTTGGGAAATATGCCTGGGACCCCCCTAAAGATGTCCAGACATGGGGGATCACTATGGATAACCCCATTTTTACCTGCAAAAGAAAGTTGGGTTTTTAAATAGGTAGGTTTTTCACGATTTTTTCAAGTCTCTTTAGCAACTTTAAAATATGCTGACCCCCATTTTCAAGTACCCCAAATTTGCTGGGCATAGTTATTTTCCCCCCCAAAAAAATCTAAATGCTCTTCTGCACCACTTTCTTCAAAGTTGCATTTTTGCACTTGCCACGGCTATTACAAACCCAGACTTCCTTCAGGAGTTAACCCACGTGGGAACTGTCAGTTGCCGGAGCCAATCAGCGGGCGCTCTACAGTCAGCGCTGCTGCTGATTGGCTGACAGAACTGCAATGCCCCGTGAAGTGCCGATAGCTGCCATTCGGGAGCTATCTGTATGTGTGACAATACACATACAGATAGCTGTGTTGCGTGGCTCGGCTAAATGCTTTTTTGTTTTATAAATCCCATGGATTACTGCGGAGACCAGCGCTGGATGTAGGTGAGTATGAAATCTTCCTTGCAGGGCCAAGTTGTAAGGATCTCTACTGGAGAAGGGGACAGAAACTTCTGGTATAGGTAAGTATGTGTGAATGGGTAGGTGTATGTAATAAACTTATACTGGGCACGGTGTGTGTGTTTTGTCTTTTTTTAACTATTTTACAGTGAAATTACAGGTGCCGCATGTCTACTGGCACTTGTAGTTCCACAAGTGCAAAATGGCAGGCATGCTGGCACTTGTAGTTCCACTGTAAAGTACAATAGTCTTACATTATTTGGCCCCCCTATCACCCCCATACACACCGCTCCAGGGGTATGGGGATGAGCCCCAGGCTTCAGCGTAAGCCTGTGGTGCTCGGGAAAGGGGGGACCCTTTTTGGGGGGTCCCCAACTCCCCCGAGATCACCGGCTTGCGCTGACCGACTTAGGGTGTAATGCTTTGGACCTGGAGCCCCAGTGATTGGGTCTCCGGGCAGTGGCATTACACCCCTCCCCGGTCGGTTGGGTCTGGTGCTGGTCTTAAATATAGGGGGTACCCCACGTCGTTTTTGCCCCCTATATTTAAAACCAGCACTAGTCCCTGCAGCCTGGTGTTGGTTTCTAAAATACGGTGGAACCCTACACATTTTGTTCCCCGTATTTTTAGGAACCACCCTGGCTGCAAGCCTGGGGCTGGTTTGGCTTTTGGGGCGGGGACCTTATGTCATTTTTTTTGTAATTTTTTACAAATTTTTTTTACAGGTTAACTAAAACGGGAATTTTGGGGAAATATTCTAGGGACCCCCCTAAAGATGTCTAGACATGGGGGATCACTATGGGTACCCCCATTTTTAACTCCTGAAGGAAGTCGGTGTTTCTAATAGATGCGGCAAGTGCTAAATGCAACTTTGAAGGAAGTGGTGCAGAAGAGCATTTAGATTTTTTTGGGGGGAAAAACAACTATGCCCAGCAAATTTGGGGTACTTGAAAATGGGGGTCAGCATATTTTAAAGTTGCTAAAGAGACTTGAAAAAATCGTGAAAAACCCACCTGCCGCAAGGAGCTGCAATGAAAAAAACACCTGAGGCATACTTGGGGACCCCCCCAGAGTCAAGTTCGCTATTTTTTAACTTTGTTCCTCAACATTTTTTTTTTTTGGCACCCAAAATTGAAAGTGCTTTTTTTGGGGTGTCCCGATTTTTTTTATTTTTTTTTGACACAGATCGTTTCAAGGGGTCATTCTGAAGGGTGCAGGCTATTTTTTTTAAACCTGCACCCCTAAACCCCAATTCTGCACTTTTTTTCGCCACCTATTCAGTGGTGAAAAGTTATCCCCGTTTTTTTTCAAAGACTTTTCGAACCTGCGAAAAGTCTTTGAAATTGAATACAGTGTAAAAGCAAAACCTGCAATAATGACGTCATAGGTGCAAAAACGTCGCAAAAACTGAGTTTTCGCTCCCATATTGAATACCCCTATAAGGGCCATATTGAATTTGAGGAGCAGTTTTTTTCAGGGATAAAGCTTCAGACGCGTGCAGAAAGGTAAGTATTCGAAAAGTCCTGTCAGTTTTTCGGGAAATCATGCTGTCACTCCCCAAAAGATGTTCGGACATGGGGGATCTCAAGGAATGGGTATGATATACCACCAGCGGTTCGATTCCCGTCAGTGGCAGCCCGACAGGTGCAGAGTGTGAAGCAGCGGAAGCCCGACAGCACTGGAAATCCCGATCGTGGCTAGGTAAGTATCTGCTAACCTAACCCCCCTAACCCTAACCCTCCTTAGGGGTGCCTAACCCTAACTTCCCCCCCAAGTGCCTAATCCTAATCCCCCCTCTAGGTGTCTAACCCTAACCACCCCCTTCCCCGCTGCCTAAACCTAAGTCCCCCAGGGGACTACATCTAGACGCCCGGCATTTCACCAATGCCGGGATAAGACAGTCGTGAAGCCGGCTGCCGGTATTTAGGCAGGCGGCTTCCCGATTGCTTCCCGGATCTCAATGGGTACCCTTGATTTGGCCTGCTGAAGGTAGTCAGGGTTTTTAATAGCCGCAGCAGGTGCATAAATGCGGCTTTAGAAGAAGTAGTGAAGAATAGCACTTAGGTTTTTAAAAAAAAAAAAAAAAATAACTAGCCCCATCAAATTTGGGGTACATGAAAATGGGTGCAAGCATATTTTTAACTCCCTAAAGTCATTTTTTTAAATTCTTCAAAAATCCACCTACAGCTATCACCTGCATTCTAGAAAACACCTGCCGCATACTTTGGAACCCCACAGGAGTCAATTTTGCTAGTTTAGAACTTTGTCCCCAATATTGTTTTTTATTTTTTCCCCTCCAAAATGAAAGTACCTTTCTTGGGGTGACATTTTGACACATAATATCTTAGGGGGACATGCAGGCTACTTTTATTACTTTATACCCCAAACCCCAATTCTGCACTTTTTTTCGCCATTTATTACATGGTGAAAAATTATCCCTGTTTTTAACCCACGCAGGTGCGAAAAGTCTTTGAAATTGAATAAGGGAATAATTGAAACAGGCGAAAATGACATCATCGGCGATAAATTATCGCCGATAACGGACTTTTCGCTCCATATTGAATATGGCCCTAAGCCAGAAAAACACTAACCGCAAGTCAACTGTATAAGATAGCTAGAAGCTAATTGGTTGCTATGGTCAACTTCTCCACTTTCTCTCTCTCAAAGGTTTGATACATCTCCCCTATGTAATTGCTGAAGAACCACTTTGCCAGTTACTTTTCCATATTGCACAGATCTGGCCGTGGGTAAACAGCCTGCAGCCCCGAAACCTGGAAGGGCTACAATTAACATTTGGCCTGATAGGGTGACACCCCTGTCCGTTAGGAAGCTGGGGTGTCCAGTCCAATTTTGATGCTGGTACTAAACAGTCTGTGCTGGAGAATCTGTTTTAATCTTTGCCTCTGTCTACTTTCACGGCTTGGTCACTGGGGTCTAGGACTTACTTTAAGCTGAATTTGGTCACAAGAGATTAAAAGTGAGACCCCAGGGAGGAAGATTTGAAGCCTCAGAATCTGGAGCTCACTGAGCACTGCTGCAGTACCTGACCCTCTGGGACTATCATGAGGAGGTATTCCTTCTGGGTTCATCAGAGCCTAGAGTCGTGGAACTGTAAGGACAGTAGCCTAACATCCCCGGGACTTCATTGTGTCATTGTAGCGAATCCTACTAGACCACAAGGTGAGCATACAGTTTTAAAACATATCTATACATTTATAAAGAAAAATATACATGCTTATAAGGTGTAGCTCAATTACAAAATTGTGTGCAGAGTTAGAGAGGGTGGACAAGGTTACAACATGAAAAAAGCACATAAGAGACATAGGGTGCAGACATTGCAAAGCATATAAGAGACATGTGAAGTGGACATGGTGAAGTAGGACAACATACTTGGGGTAGCCGACAAGTAGCATGGATACGTTTACAGTATATGACATACAAGAGGCTGAGGAGAGACACAGAGAATAAAAGAAAATTAAAAGGAATACAGACAAAGACAAACCAAGAGGTATGCATAATTAAAATCTATTTTCTATTATGAGCATTTATTAAGAGACTATTGTTTAATTATAATATCATCTGTGTGGAGGGAGAATATTTGTTAATTGCAGGGGCTTCTACATTACTGTACTGCTCTAAAGGGCACAATTACTCACACCTTGCCTAGGGAAGCTTAAATGTCAACTACAGCCAAGCACTACTCCAAACTATTAAAGCTAAAGTAATCATAATTCCTCCACTCAATTCTTCAATTTGGTGCACAATTATTAAAGTTTAGTGCAATACATTCTGCTCCACATGTACACAAGATCTATTTGAGGATGCTGCTGTATGTGTAATGACCATAACCATACACCCCAAATAGAATAGTTACTTACATCTTTGCCAATGAGGTCCTCCTGGTTTTCTACTATCCCCCAGGGGGCAATACCAATGGTGCAGATCTTCCCTCTTGACTTTGATGCATGGTCTTTTAAAGCATCTCCTACATGGCGAATGACACCTAGAAAATTGTTGGGTATGACATACTCATTTTAAAAATTAGTTAACATCTAATTACATTTAACAGTATAGTAGCATTGACTATCAGAAGCAAATACTCTTAGAGAATAGCACAAATTTGATTACTATAGCAGTGGCTGCATAAGATATAGGCTGCCAATGAAAGAAAGGTATTTTCACCCATGTTTATAACACAAAATTGAGATAATATGACACAATAGGCCATATCCTAGATAACATAATGTAATCTGTACTGTAGAGTATAAGGCTATTGAAACATCAATGAGGAGTATCATAATTTTTGGCAAAAATTCCCCATATGGAAATACTGTATATATGGACCTGATTGTTAGTGCGTCAAATCGGGAGGTTGGGGACCCCCACCAGACCCTGGAGTCTCAATGGATGCTGCGCGCATGCACGCGGCATCCATTCAGTGACGGGAGAGGGCTGGGGGAAGCCCAGCTAGTGAGGCTCCCCCGCAGCCTGACATTATTTGGAGGCATGTCACGTAGGGGATTTGGCCTATGGTAATTAGGACACGCCCCCATTTTTGGTCGTGCGTGGCTGTGCTGCGCGCGCGATGTTGGGGCGCACTATAGAGAGCCAGCACAGGGTGCTCCGACTCCTGGAGCCGGCCTGGTGCTGTGTGGTATGTAATTGTCACAACAGAAAATCTCTTTCCAAATTCCTACAAGCATTATCAAGGTCCTTTCTCCCAGTGAAACTTTCCACTGAGAAAGTTTGAAAAGCCTGTGCAAGCAGGAGAGGGTTTCTCAAGGAGATTAATATATTATATTTTTTTCCATATAAAAATTTTCATCAACAAATTTTAATCTACATGCTACAGTACATGTCTATGTTTATTATCTATATTCTTTACAATGTTTTAATTTCTATATGTGGACACATGAAAATACAGTATCTTACTAAAATTTCCAATTTTTATTTTCATATAAGAACGTTCAAGACATTTAGGGGTATATTTACTAAAGTGTGGGCTTTTAGACCTGGAGATATTGCCCATAGCAACCAATCAGATTCTACTTAACATTTATCTAGCACCTTCTACAAGATAATAGCTAGAATCTGATTGGTTGTTATGGGAAACATCTCCACTTTTAAAAACCAGGAGTTTAGTAAATATACCCCTTAGTCTTGCTTTACTTTTCCACTACACATTTGAAAAAGAGTATTCCCTGTTCCCTACATTACAACAATTGCCATCCCCACAACTCTAATAAAATATTGAAAGGGAATCCGATATACAAAAACACAAATGTTCAATCTTGACATATTTGGTAAACTTCCAGTTTTCATCATTATATATCTCCCCCTTTATAACAATTTGGCAGCCTCTTATTAGAGGAAAAGTGGGATTGAGGCCCCAATTGAGGGAGGGCTGAGACAGCAGAAGAGACCCATAGTCTAAGGGGAAGTGCTGCGAAGGTGTGATGGAGAGCACCAGGAGTAAAATCTACTAATACGAACCTTAAAGAGGACATTTCATAACAAGCCAGGTACTTCAGTGGGACAAATTCATAATATGACAGCAGAGCCGTAACTAGACTTTTTGGCGCCCTGTGCCAGAGAGCATTGGCGCCACCCTCCACCCTATTTTTTAAATAGGGACATAAGATAGTGCACCTGAAAAAAGGCCATAAACTCATGGGGAAGGGCCAGGGAAGAGATAGGGGAGGCCAGGAGATGCTGGGGATAAAAGAAGAGGAAGCTACAAGTGAGAATGATAAGAAACAGGAAAATTGACAGGGCCAAACAGCACCCCCTGCCCTGCGGTGACCTGTGCCATGGCACAGCATGCATCACCCTAGTTACGGCCCTGTATTACAGATCCATTGAATATTTACTGAGTGTACTGGTCTGTTATTATAAGAAAGGGTCCTACACAAAATGATACTGTAGGTTGTAAGACACAGGGTCACAGTGTTGCCTCACAGCACTTGGGCCATTGGCTTCATTCTTACTAGTGTGCTATCAGTGTGGGCATACCTCCCAACATGACCCTCTCCAGGAGGGACACAATGCTCTGGTCCTGGACTTCCCTGGTAAGAGGTGGGGCTGCAGCGCAGTTCAAAGTTCAAATAGGGGAGCCACACCAACTGTTATTTCAACCGCTGCCAAACGTCACTGGCTGGGACTCACTGGCAGTTGGTGTGACTCCCCTATTTGAATGTTGGACTGTACTGCATCCCCACCTCTGGAGCCTCCACCAATCATAAATTACCAAGGAAGTCCAGGACTAGAGGAAGTTCAGGGCCAGAGCATTGTGTCCCTCCTGGAGAGGGTCATGTTGGGAGGTATGTGTGGGGTATGATTTGTATATATTTATTTGAGGGTTTATGATTCAATTAGCCTATGTGTATATCTGTACTATGGATTGTAAGCTCTGCTGGAACAGGGAGTGATGTATCTGAATAAAAGTATGCCTAAGTAAGCACAAGTGTAATATGATTTACAAGTATATAACAGATAAAGGGGTCTATTTACTAACCCTTGGATGGAGATAAGAGATAAAGTCCCAACCAATCAGCTCCTACCTATCATTGTTCAAACACAGCCTGTGATATGACTGTTAGGACTTTGGCCCTTATTCAGAGCCGGACGCTCTGACAGAGCGCTCACTCTGAATCAGGGCCGGCCCTCTTACTATTTGGAGCGGCCTCCTGGCCGCTCGCCTAGCTGTGGATGACTACCCACAGCTATAGCGAGCGGCCAAAATGATGGTCGCGATGGTCAAGACCATCGCGACCATCAGGCTTGCAACGAGACCATACGGTGGGGTCTCGCTGCCGCGAGCCCTGGAGTGCTTTTGGCTCTATCAGAGCCAAAAGCACTCCCACTGACATCACTAGTGATGTCAGTGGGGCCGGCCCCATGGGAACGCCTCCGTCTGGGCAGCCACGCCACCGGCACGCCCACCAAAGGGGGCGTGCTGTCAATCAACATCGACAGCACGCCCCCTTTGGGTCTCGCGCATATGCACGACGGAGCCGCCTCCGTCGTGCGCATGCGCACTTGGGCAACATCGACCCGCTTGCGAGCGCTCAGCGCTCGCGAGCGGGTCTGAATCAGGCCCTTTATCTCCATTCACTTTATCTCAATCCAAGGCTTAGTAAATAGACCCTAAAGTATTTTTTTTTTACCAGTGTTTACTCCTCCAGTGAATATCCAGGCTCCTGTTGTCATGGCAGCTTTGATTAGGCCTTTTCCAAAGACCTGTTTTAGTTTTGGCTGTAGCTCAAAGTTTTGGAGGCCTCCGTGGACAGATATGAGAAGCTTTGGCAGTTCTAGCTGCCACTCCTTTGTCATGAGGTGAAGCAGAAGGTCAGGTTTGGTGTCAAATGAAACACGAACATACTGTAATCAGGCAGAAAACAGAAAATGTTTAAATATATTTCTTGTGGAACATTTGAATTTTGTTTGATGCCAAGTGAATAAATAATGCAGTCTCTGGTATATTGTATTCACTTTCTTGCAAAATAACATCTTATAACCTGGCCTAATAAGGTTATGAGTTTAACTGTCATGCCAAGAGACATAATTTATGGGTAGGCCTGCTGTGTGACATTACAATGATGTTACGGATGTATACCACTGCAACTTCCATTTGTAGGGCCCTACCCATACTGTATGGCATTGTAAAGAAATACTTAGGGGTCTATTTACTAAGCAGTGTTAGGAGAAAGAGTGAAAAGTGATAAGAAAGTGATAAGGTGCCAGCCAATCAGCTCTCAACTGTCATCTCACAGGCTGTGTTTGAAAAATGACAGTTGGGAGCTCATTGGCTGGCACCTTATCACATACTTATCACTTTTCACTCTATCTCCTAACACTGCTTAGTAAATAGTCCCCTTATTCCTTGAGTACAAATTACTGCAAACTGTACTGTCTTCCATTCAGGTCTATTTATATTGATATATTCAGATATGAAATAAAGCAATGGGGAAATGATCATTTGAAAAAATGTTCTAATGATTGTGTATAGAGTCATTATCAGGACGGGGTATCTCTGTCGGGTAGTCTCCTGCACTAATTAGTATAGACCAGCCTCCTGGAGTCCCGTCTTGGTGGTCATGCTCCGCTGCTGCACAATGATGTGGATCCAGGTATTATACAGTAGTTGTCAAAGCCGCAATGGAGCACTTCATGGTACAATGCCCCCCTCATCTACCAACTGGATCTGACACTCAGGGAGATCCTGAAGGGAACCATTGCAAAGATGGCAATTATGGGTTAGTGTTTTAAATGTCTCCTTCATGAATTGCTCCGCTTTAAAGCAACTTAAGTTTTTGTCCCAATACTAAAGTTGTACTCACTCACCAATTTCTGCTTCAGCCAAAATACCCAAATCTGAAATGCACTAATTTTATTTTTAACATCATAACTCAGGTGTCTGGTGTACAGTAAATACTAGAAATGAGCGGTTCGGTTTTGACTCGGCTCTTTTTACCAAATTAGCGCAAGTTTGGATCTTTTCTTATTGGCTATCCAAAACACATGAGAGTCGGAAAGCCAATAGATGCCTTTTTGAGATCTGAACATACTGTAACTGAGGAAAACTGTGTAAAACCAAACAGTTCATCTCTAGTATGTACACATCACATTGTCCTCTTTACATACCATTTGGGAATCGGTATGAAATACCGACAGTCATGATCCTGTCGGTCAGAATCCTGATGCCGAGATCCCGACAGGGTTAACATACCGACACTTGTTGGTCAGTATGCTAACCCTCCCCCTCTCCATACCCTAACCCTAACTCTCCCTCTTTTTTGCCTAACCCTAACCTCCCCCATAGTGTCTGACCTTAACTTACCCCTCCCTGTACCCTAAACCTAACCCTCCCCATTAGTACCTAACCATAATCCTTTCCTCTAGTTCCTAACCCTAACCCCTAACCCTAACCCTCCGTCCACCCCGTTACTTACCTTCGGCATCCCGGCGGGCGAGATGCTGCCGCCGGGATTCTGACCGGTGTCGGAGTTCTGGCGCCGGTAATGTAAGCGTTGGCATCCTGACTTCCAGGATGCCGAACGCATACCATTTGACGGATATAATGGTGGCCTTTAGATAGGCATGGCACAGCAGCATGGAGAAAACATGCCATACAGCTCATGTAACTTGATACATGAAGGTCTAAGTAGGCTCAGTACAACACATTTCCCTGTTTATTTCATATAAACTCACCGTCACATAACCTGTTATATTTGTAGCCTTGACACTGCTACATATGGAAAAGATATACTACCAGAACTCCTGTATATGGGAATGGAGGACATTCTAGGTGTTAGTGGAAAATGTCATGTTTCTACTCAATCTCTAATCAATAAAGTAATAATTAAAATTAACAAAAGTGAATCTTAAATAGCTTGTGTATTCCACCACTGCAGATACCATGATAATGTTAATCACAAAAAATGCAGAATGATAGTGACAAGCAGGACCCTCAGTGCAGAGTATACGATGTTCAAGAAACATAACACAACAGGAAATCAGTACCATGGCCTTATTGGAGTGCCCTCCTCCTTGGAATTCAATGGTCCCAAACGCATCAGTGGGGCTGAGCTGTGTATGTTTTCCAATCGACCACTTTTCTGACTGAACGTCATTACGATTGAGTCTGCCTTCATTCTTCTCATTTTGGATGATGGATATACTCGGAGTCAACCCAACATGCTGTCCTATGAGACGCCCACAACAACACCTACAATACAAAGAAAACAATACTTTGAGTGTTTAAACATTACAAGTACAACACACCATTCTAAACATGATGCTCTCCATTACAGGACAGCATCTGTGCTGTGCGGAGCTTTCCACAGTATGCTGAACTCAAACACTGGGTAAGATATCAGACTTCAGTGTTTCCTCTTGTGTTTTGCTGGGATTAAACTGCACATAACCTTTACATTGTATCAACATATTTGTGCAGTTTATGATGAAATCCACCTAAAAGACAGAGAAGCAGTCACCTGAGACTCCATGTAATAGACTACTTCATTACATTTTTACTGTATAATATTATAGTTTGTAAGCTTGCGAGCAGGACCCTCTTACCTTTTTGGGCCGTATTCAAGTAGGCTGCGAAAACCTGTTATCGGCGATACTATATCGCCGATGACGTAATTTTCACAGGTTTGACATCCCCGTATTCAGAGCGAAAAGTCTATGCATTGGGACCTGCGATAAAGTATCACCATTGAATAGGTGGCGAGAACAAGTGCAGAATTGGGGTTTTGGGGTGCAGACTTCCAAAAACCACCCTGCACCCCTTGGACAGTCCCCCAAAGTTATTCTGTGTAAAAAAAATGTAAAAATGGACCACAGGACACCCAAAAACAAAATTAGGGGACAAACTTCTAAACTAGCTAATTAGTTTCAGGGGAGGTCCCCAAGTATGCGGAAGGTGTATTTTTGATTGCAGGTGGTTGCGGCAGGTAGATTTTTCACGATTTTTAAAACTTCACATTAGCCACTTTAAAATATGCTAGTGCCCATTTTCATGTTCCCCAAATTTGCTAAATGCTATTCTTCAAGACGCTATACAGCACCTATTGAGACCGTTTAAAGACCCCGCATACCTTTAGCAGTGATATTCGGGGGTACCCATAATGATCCCCCATATCCGAGCATCTTTTGGGGGTGTCAGGCTGATTTCCCCTAAAATGACAGGACTTTTCGCTGATTTCCTTTTCGCCGGGTCCCATTTTCGCCAAAATGAAATTGAAAACGGGGATTCGTGGGGACGAGCGCGATAAGTTTTCACTTCCAAAACCTCCGATGACTGCGAAAAGTCCGGCAACGGACTTTTTGCCTCAAACTGAATATGGCCCTTTGTCCGTCCATTATTATCACACTTTTATTTATTGCTGTTTTGTTCCCATTTGTAAAGCACAACGGAATATTCTGGTGCTATATAAGTAACTGTCAATAAATACAATTTTAGTATAGACAAAAAATATTAATCTTGTGGGAATCAGCTATATATATTCAAAAAAGTGTGTTATTGGTACAACCAGTTGTGAGCCTTGGTAAGAAATATGGACAAATATGATGCAGTAAAATCCACTTTGATCTGTATTGTATGTGGTCAGTACATACTGTAGTTAAGTAATACAGTAGTTCTCGCTAATTCTGTTTCACCAAGAGATACTGTATAAGGCTGTTGCCTCTGTATCATACAGTTTTGCAGTGTGGTTGCTAGCATATAACTCATGTTCGGAGATGGTAGTACATGAAATAAGAGTTACATTTGCTGCAGTTTCTGTATTGCAACCACAGCACTGACCTTTGTGAGAACACTACAAGAATACGTAGGCATCAGATCTTCACTGGATGCAAAGGTGGTGGTACACTTTCATTTTAAGCACTTAAAACTTTTGATAATGTCTTTATGTTTAACCTCTTCCAGCAATTTAACATGTATGCATTTTAAAATTTGCAGTTTCCCTCTCTTCTGTTGTGCAGTATTGTCAGCCTGAGGTTCCAGTCATATTGCACGTACCTCTTATTGTTTGATTCAGTTCTAAACACTGTAGGGTTAATTTATAGTTTGTGTAAGATATGCATTTACATATTGCACATGAACACCATAAATATATATGTGTACATCCGTATAGCTATTTTTCATATTGTTGACTTGCATCTCTGGAATGGAGAGGTGGAACTGGAACGGGGCAAGCAGTAAGGAAGTGTTCTTGTGATAGTGATACAATTAGACAAGGATACGCCTTTTATTTGGCATTTCTCTTGCAGGTACAGGAGGGCAGATACATTATGTTGCGGACTATTGGCTGGGCTATCTGCTTTTATTGGCTGATGTGATTGCATGTAGCAAACAGCAGTCCCATGGTGGCACAGCATGGTGAAAAACTGGCCTAGGTAAACTCACGGATTCATACTGACCTAAATCTAACTGTAGTTACTTTGTAACCCTGACACTACCAGTGCTAGGCCTGGTGACGGGAAAAATACAACACAAGTGGTGGTGAGTCTGTTCTTGCAAGCCTCTGACAGGCAAGCAGCTGGTAGAGAAGAGGCAACAGAATCTGGACTGGAGAGCAGGTTTCAGTAAAGAGACTGGACAGCTAGAGGAGAGTGCAGAAGCAGAGAGAGAAGGTGCTGCAACAGAGGGGAGAGTGAGAGAGCAGGAGGCAGTGACAAAGATGAGGGATAGAGGTGAGAAAAGTAGCAACATAAACTGGAGCATGGGGACAAACACAGGGGTGCCCATGGAGAGCGACTACTACCCTATCCTGGATGAGGGGAGTGTTGCATTTTACCTAGGGATGTGCAGTCAGGATAGGCATGGTAGACAGAGCCTCCCTTGTCATACTCCTGAGATTTGATATAAAAATTATTAGAATAATACAAAGAAGATATTTATAACGTATAAACATCTTCTTTGTTTATTGTAATCATTTTTGTATATAACACTCACCAGCATTGTGGAGCTCCCTGTGACTCCAGGGAGACGTGAGATGAGACAGCAACAGCTCAGCCTGGTTTCTGTATAGTAAAACACTGCTTGCAGAGCTGGGGCCGGGTCACACCAGGGCAGTAAGCTGCATAGAAAGAGATATAATAGAGGCATGCCTCTGAGTATGGGGGGCATGCCTTGAGAACTGATGGACACCTTGGATGTGTCATGTGACCAGAAAGTGCACTGCAGTGTTTATAGATCGGAGCTCAGTCAGCAGAAGCAAGAGCAGACACAGTGATGCAGGTAGGAGAATCAATGGACACTAAAGCTTAGTGTAGTGAGGGGAGAGTTACAGTGACATGGCGATGAAATAGGCTCCCAGCACTCAGACCCATCTCCATGTGTGCCTCCCCAGCCATTGAACTCACCTCATGTCACTGATTTTACCTGCAGTCAATTATTGGAAGGAAGGGAGATTGTGATCCTACAGAGGGGAGGTTTGTGAGTTGCAGTCACAGGAAGGAGCACAAAGTACCGATGGTCGATGATTGATGTCACATATCCAATGCCATCGATGACAAAGAGTGCTTTAATGTTTCCCCCGGGTGCAGGGGGCATGGACATTAGTCATGGCCCTCATGTTGTATGCCTTCTTTACTATGATTTGCCACCACCCACTGGATCCCGCCTCCCACTAGGTCAAAGCCACTGTTTGCACTGTGTGTACGATGGCCATCAATTTTATTATCCTATGATGGGTGATTGACATCTAATATAAACATTATCCATAATAGTCTGCTCACTTATTAGCAAGGCAACCAATGTTTGTATATACTACGTGGCCGAGGGATTGCCATGGAGCTTTATTACCTGATACTTCTCATGCACCATCGGCATCTGTCCAAAATATGACCACTGAGCACACTAATACGCCAACAGAACACAATCAAAGCGCTGGCTGGCACACATCCATTTGCACATGGGCACTTGGGTAACATTCCGAACTGGGGCAGCTGTCATCCCGCCTGAGGGGATTGCACCCTAGGCAACAGCACTGGCCACACCGCCTGCTACTGAGAGCGCACAAAAAATCTAATACACCAACGGCACATAATCCACAATGCTTGGTTGCACACCTCACACTGCCAATTGCACATGGGCAGTTGGGTAACATTATGGGCCAGAACAGCTGCTGTGCAGTGCTCCTAGGGCATTGCACCCTAGAGGCTCTGCACTGGCTTTTCTACTAACCTGGGTACACAATACTTCTTTTAGATTTGTTACTGAACAATTACATTTTGCTAATTTTTTTTTTTTTTTGCTTTGACTTAATTCCTTGTTACCGGTTTTCTAGCAAACTTGAAATTTCACAACATAGAAAAAAAGAACTAAGACCAAAGACATTGGAGGTTTTAAAGAAATACAAATCTGAATACTTAAGCAACTCTCATCTGAAAGGTGGATCAATAAACATCTGTGCTTAAATTATTAGGATATAATAATAGCAGTGAAGTGTATCTTCTGGTTCATTGAATATACAAACTTTTAGATCCAACACTTGGCTAGCCATGGGGTATTTAGACCACCAGAGAAGTTAAAGTGTTCCTTTTGCATACGCATAGTGGATGTACTGTAGCCGTTTTGTGGGGTTACTGTATCTTATATTCTTCCCCGTGCTTGCAGCAATTTGATTTACCATGGGACACAATCAGGGGCATAACTAGGCATTTGAAGGTCCCATAACAAAAGTTTGTAAGGGCCCCTATGTACCACCCAATGGTGAAAAATGTATATAACACAAGTAACTTTGAAAAAGAAGATGGGCCCTTCTAAGCTCTGGGCCCCATAGCAGCTGCACCCCTTGCACCTATAATAGTTACACCCTTGGACACAATGCTTTGTTTACATCTGTAGTTCCAAACTGAAAGGTTGCCATCTCATGAATATTGGTTCACCTAGCAAAATGGCTGCACCTATTGCAAGAGACATGTAAATGACAATAATACTTTGAGAATACCTATTTTTTCAATGCCCCTACTGTTTCTAGTGATGTGGAGCAACACTTACCTATGGGGGTCTTTGGTGCTTGGTATAATGTGCACACATTCTCTCTTGTGAAACACTCTTTCGATCCATGATTTCTGGGCCTAAATTAATAAATACATAATTAAAATACGTTAGCACTTTATGGCTAAATAACAACCCAAAACAACAGAAAATTTAGTGTAATATGCAATATAGGGATCTATTTATCAAGCAGTGAAAAGTGTGGAGAAGTGGACAGTGGAGAAGTTGCCCATTGCAACCAATCAGCTTTGAAGTAGCATTTATCAAGTACAGTCTATAAAAGAATAGGTAGGAGCTGATAGGTTGCTATGGGCAACTTCTCCACTGGTCTACTTCTCCACACTTTTCACTGCTTCGTAAATAGACCCCCTAATCTTACTTGACCTAACACATTGACTTTTGGCATAAGATATAGATCAAAGAACCCAAATAAATTCAAAATTTGTGAAAACAGAAGTAGACTGATTTAAATAATTCAGTTATTAAGTCTTCATGGAAATATCAAGAACAGGTCAAGTGCTTTTGTAACATTAGCTTGTTTCTTGCAGGAAAACACTTGCTGTTGGCATTCTATACAAACAGAAGGATAATAATAATCATTTACAAGTTTCCCATTCTATAACATGCCTTTGTTTTGCCCTGAGTGTTCTAGACCTTCCAGGGAGATGAAGGAAAAGAAGATTAAACTCGTATTCTGAGTGATTTATTATTGTGTTACACTTCATACCATGGCCTCAACATTTTGAATGATGAAAGTAAATGTATGAATAGTCCATATGTTGCATTAAATATTTACAATATAATTTTGCATAATATATAAAGGGAAGGCCTACCAACATAGTAAAAAAATGCTAGCAACTTTCCTTGGATGATTAATAACATTGTATTTAAAATGTTCTGCTTTTTCTGCTTCTTTATTTTTCTTTTGTAACATACAGTATAGACATTATACAGCACTCTGCAGCTTGCTCAGTTCCCCATTCTCACTTTACAATTGGACAGTTAGAAAGGTCACCTCACAATTGGATAATGAGAAAGCTAGTATTGTGCTTCCAAGTAATTTCCCTTAGCAACATGTACTATATTGTGCTGTAGTGTTCTATGGAACTATGGGCCGTATTCAATTAAGGGCGAAAAACTCAAATCTGCGAAAAAGTATTGCGGATGACGTCATTTCACGAGGCGGATAATTTTCCGCTGTATTCAATTGCAAATACTTTTCGCGTACGCGGAAAGTCAATGCAATGTAATAGGCAAAAAAGTTTTGCCTATGAATACCCGGCGGAAAAAACACTTTGAAAAAGGAGGCGAAAAACTGCAATGTTGGGGTACAAACTTAAAAGCTAGTGAAAAAGCTTTTGGTGGATCTGCAGGTATGGGGGAGGTGTTTTTTTATTGCAGGTGCTTGCTGAAGGTGCGTTTTTAACGCTTTTTAACATTTCATTTTTGCGTTTTTTAACCATGCTTGCACCCATTTTCATGTATCCCAAATATGTTGGAACTAGTTATTTTCACCAAAAAAAATGCTAAATGCTATTCTTCAACTTATGCAAAGACGCTATATAGAGGCAATTGAAAGCACTTAAGTACCCCAAATAGCTCAGGGGGGGCTAATCAGGGATATCTATACACATCCCCAATGTTAGTGCATCTTTTGGGGGGTGTCAGGCTGATTTCCCCAAAACTGGCAGTACTTTGCGCCTGTTTGAGTTTCGCCAGGACGCCTTTTTGCGTCCTTTGGAATTGAATACGACAAATAGCGGGGGCGCGCACGAAAAGTTTCCGTGGCTAAAACACGCGAAGTCGGCGAAAGGCATGCGAAAAGTACGGGACTTATCTCGGCTAATTGAATATGGCCCTATATAGTACTCTATAGTAATGTAAACATTTCTTAAAACTGAGAAGAAAAGCAGCACAGAGAAAGTTGGCATCGTGAAATGCTGCATACAAAAGTATGACGCTACTTTTAAATAGATGGCAAAACAGAGCACATGTTAGAGTGAGAAGAATGTTTCTGACCAAGGGTGGCTGTCTCCACTCTGAGACTCCTGGTCTCCTCAAGGAACCCACTCTGCTCTCAAATGTGAAGGCCTCTCCTGAACTGGTGCATGTGCACAGTTCACATGGGCTAGATCACTCATGATTAGAAGTGAAGCATGAGTGGATTAGGGAAACTAGAGCAGCACCACAGGACCCTTACCCAAATTGTGCTATGAGCATTGGCAGGGGGGCCAGGGTGACAGATGTCCCCCGTCTCTGGGCCATTTTCAGCGC
Organism: Taudactylus pleione; assembly: GCA_031769625.1. Lineage (NCBI taxonomy): Eukaryota > Metazoa > Chordata > Amphibia > Anura > Myobatrachidae > Taudactylus > Taudactylus pleione. The sequence continues at coordinate 2,258,292 of JAUIMM010000176.1, forward strand.
CTTGGGCTGGCTGCTGGTTTCTGCAGTTACAGTGTGGGCTGCACCGCACTGTCTATTGCCAGAAGCAGTGCCCTGCCATGATGTTTACTAGTACTGTTCAGATGCGTGGCCCCATCCCCTCTCTATGCATCTCTCCTCCCCTGCCTGCTTTCTGAGGGCTGTGCAGTCATTTCCAACTACGTACTAAGCCTTGGAGAAAGATAAAATGGATGGAGATAACCCCTCAGTTACTAAATAGCTAGGCACCCGCTGCAACTAAGGATATGCCAGCACCGCAGTGTGTCTGGTCCTTGGCTCCTTGACTTATCATCGGCTGCCATCCATCTCTAATACCTGGCACCCCACCTCCTTCTCCTGTCCCATGGCTCCCTTCCACCACTAATCCCCCGACTCCCTGTCTCCCCCTGTCCGTGGCTCCCCACATCCTCCTGCTGTCTACGGTCTGGCACCACCTCCCAAACATCAAAGAACACAAGGAGCCATAAGGGACTGCAGCCAGAGCACAGCCGCCCCCAGCCAGTTCACACAGAATAAAAGGCAGAAGAATGCACAGCTAGAAGAGGATAATTCCTTGAGCATTTTTGTTCAAACATAAGAGAAATCTTTTTGGTATATCTTTTAAAATGCATTTGTTGATTTGTGGTTTTATACAATAAAACACTGTTATTTGGGGGCCTATTTATCAAGTTTTACAGAAAATTATGCAGAAGCTGCACTTTCTGCATAATTTTATAAATTGTTGCTATATACTATTAGCACAATGCAGGAGATTCCACAGAAATCTCCTGCAGAAGGCGAATTAGCACTGCAGACCACAGTCCCCATTATTATCAATGGAAACTACTCTATGACTCTACATGTATGTACTAAACCCAAAAAGCTAAGTTTTTCGGAGTTTGGCTCCTTTGGTTAACACCATCCTCAGATAGTGTAAATTGCTTTATACCTATGGAGGCTTATTCCAACAATAGGGACCTTTATGATCCCTCTCCTGCAGCCTTCATCTGTCTCCCGAAACTGAAATTGTGCACGTGTCAGATTCCCACAGAGGAGTTTGTCCATGCGAGTTATACAGTATTTAGTAAATAGCGGGGATAATCATGTAACAAATGATTATCCCAACTGTCCTGATTTTTGCTGAACAGTCCCAGTTTAAGGCATTTGGTCAGTCAATTGAGGAGGTAAGTATTTTACAGGTTGAATAGGTATGCATTGTTAGAACAGTACAGAATAGGATAGGTGGTGGTCAAGCATCTCAGAAAAGCTGGCCACGCCTCCATGATCAATATTCAAGCCTGCTTATAACGGTAAACACCTTATTGCCCCGTTTCATCTGGACAACATGTTGAGAGGTAAACTTTTCACAGAGAATGGCTTTTCGCCTGCAATTGAATACGACCCTTACAATGACATCAAAGCACGATGACATCAGAATGTCCTTAATGCAAAGGGTAACTGCCTACTACCAATGTACTGATTGACAGCAGGGCAGGGCAGGGACATCAGTGCAGAATGATAAACAACTTCTATACCCTTACATATTTCAAACTTTTTGTTGTATTGTTTGAACTAGTATCAGGAATTGTGAAATATATAAGAAGCCTAAAAAACAGACAAAGCTTTTTGTGTTAAACAGCTTATACCTACATGTACAGGCAAGTTGGCACACATATTTCCATGAAATTACATTATGGAAAGAAATTAGAAAGCATTTCTATACAGTATATGATGTATTTGGAATTATCACATTGCTAAACAATTAACTGCATTTAAAACAAATGTGGACTATCTTGGCTTTTTAGTAACATGTAAACTTTATATTTAGAATTTAAACTAATATGGCAAAAGTGCATAAAATTCAGGCTTTAAAACATAAAATACTGTGATTTGCTTCTAAATGACTCATAAAACCTACAAATCCCAAAGGACACAAAGGATAAAACCACAGACTGTGTAACTAACCAAGGGATGGGCGAGTACAGAAGAAACTGTGAGTCTTGGACACTCCATTCAATTATTAATTAAACCTTTCAGGCCTGTAACTGTTCCCTTTGGCTATTATGCTAATGTATTTTCTACGATGTTATCTTTTAGATAGTATAAGGTACAGTACTCAGCCACTGGTGCGCTTCTCTTTTCAGTTACTTCAGGTATTATTTTAATTTCCCTTGTTGGTTGTACCAAGCAAATACCTTATGCAGAAAGACAGTAAGATCTCATACCCACTGGTGTTATTTTAGGCAAATTCAACACTAGTATAATTCATGTACGTGGGTCTGAAAATACTGTAGAACCAATTCTTCCCTTTGACACCATACTCAAAAAAATTATACTTTTTTTCAATTGTACTTTTTATTATTATTTTTTTATTTTTTAAAAAGTAAAATAAACTGACAAAATTTAGCTTGACTGCCTCACAGTTTTCTAAGTGTGTTCGTTCAAGAAATTGTGAGGGTGCTACTTGCTAGAAAGCTGAGCAATCTGAAGAGCTACAATGTACCTTATTTCTGAAGCGAGCTGAATGTGAACTATAAAACTGCTTACTTTTGCATCTAGATGATCTGTACGGTTCTGCACTCCGCTCTTATAGACAGATAGACAAGGAACATGAGTAGATGTGCAGAGAGCTGGAAATAGCTGAGGAAGCACACTGTGTAAAAGTGTAAACATCACATCAAAGTCTATCCTCGTACTACTTTAAAACCATCCATTTTACTAACCTAAACTTTTTTGGTTTCCTTCTAAAACTTTGCTAGGTTTAGCATAATTCATGATTTAAATTATTGCTTAACCACCCTCCAGCCGCACAGTACCTCTAAGAAAACAAGGATACAGACTTTCTGTACTGAACGGAATCCATGAATGTCAGTGTTCTCTATTGAATTTCTACAGCACAGTAAATCCCATTCACAAATATAATAGGAATATCATTGGCACTATGGGGTCTATTTACTAAGCCTTAGATGGAGATAAAGTGAACAGAGATAAAGTATCAGTCAACCAGCTCTTAACTGTCATTTTTCAAACACAGCCTTTGACATGGCAGTTAGGAGCAGATTGGCTGGTACTTATCTACGTGCACTTTATCTCCATCCAAGGCTTAGTAAATAGACCCCTATATTTGTTACACAAACACTTGTGGGCCTGTAAATTCAGATCAAAGAGTGAACTTGAAGCACAATCAATGCTGAAAAGACTCCTATCTAACCTACAGCTTCAGGAAGTGAATGATTGGCATTACTGCCTCACAGCACTGAGGGTTTGGGTTAGATTCACAACATTACCCTAACTGTGTGGAGTTTGCATATTCTCCCCAAGCTTGCGTGGGTTTCCTCTGGGTACTTCAGTTTCCTTCCACACTTCAAACATAGGGGTCTATTTATCAAGCAGTGAAAAGTATGGAGAAGTGGACCAGTGGAGAAGTTGCCCATAGCAACCAATCAGCTCCTACCTATTATTTTATAGATTGTACTTGAAAAATGCTACTTCAAAGCTGAATGGCTGCTATGGGCAACTTCTCCACTGGTTCACTTCTCCACACTTTTCACTGCTTGATAAATAGACCCCATATACTGGTAGGTGAATTAGCTCTCAACAAAAAATATCTCTAGTGTGTGGATGTGGTAATATAGATTGTAAGCTCCACTGGGGCATGGACTGATGGCCAAAATATTCTCTGTAAAGTGCTGCAGAATGTGTGTGCTATATAAATAACTGGTAATAAATAAATAGTAAATATGGGATGAACACAGTGCATTACCAGATGCATGCTGATCCCATGTTGCTCTAATTTCAGACTCTTACTAGGTGCAGGATGTATTGTGACCTTTCCAACTGAGGTCATTTTATCACTACAAATGTCTGTCTCTGTATCCTATAAGAACTTACTCCTTCCGTCGCAGACTTCCTGGCCTCGGCTGCGGAGCTGCAAGGGCCAATCTATGTAACCTCAGGGTTACTCAGATGTCTATGGTATCGCAGATGGTCTGATGCTGCATCTTAGAATGCAGCACTTGGATCTGCAACGCTGTAAGGAGAGATCTTTTCTCCTCAGACATCTCCTGCTGCATTAGCATATTTACACATCGCTGCTGAGTCCAAAGACACAGCAGCGATGTGAACTAAATCCATCTCTGAATGAGGCCCTGAGCTCTCACAAGCAGGGTCGTCTTTCTTCTCTGATGTGCTTTTCCTTCTCTCACTTATACCATCATCTCCTCCCCACCGCCTACAATGGGTTCTGCCGCCCTGCTGCATATTTGGGTATTACGATTGCTGATGCAGCAAGGTACCTTGACCTTGTTTCTTACATTTTTTTTTAACTGTAAGTCACTTTTTTTGTGAGTCTATACTGTTCCTGTTTATGTACTTTGTAAGGTGCTGTGGACACCTTGAGGCGCCATGTAAATAAAGGATAATAATAATATAGTAGATTTAGGGGTCTAGTTAGTGAAATGTGTGGAATTCAGTATAAAATCATTGGTGCTTTTTGCCATCTGTATCTCGTCATATTTATATGAAACCTCCTGGGCACAGAGCATGCATTACAGGACTGTCCCAATCCAGGAGATAACTGCTATCAGTAACAGCCACAAATGCTGTGCACTCTGATAGAAATCAGGAAGATAACTGTCTCTTCCCTGCTTTTCTCCTGTGCGAGCAGCCATAACGCCAATCCCAGATGATACTATGCTCTGAACATAGCGCAGTATTTGGCCCCCTTATTATTTTTCACTTTATAGAAATAAATAGTTCATCACTTTTTTTCAATTGCTGTATATACATTGAAATATACAAAATCCAGTAAATTCATCATCCGCTCAGAAATGTATTTTTTACAGTAACCCAGTAACCCACAGCTACCTTGATGAGCCACTGTTATCCTATAGATGTAATCTAATATTTATTCTACAGACAATGTATAACCATATTATCCGGATAATAGCTCACAGTATCCTGTGGATAATGACTACACATGTCCAAATGGAATTGATTCCCACTGCTATCCTATGAACTAGGGGTCTGATTCAGTACGGATCGCAACTGAGATTGCAATACCATTTAAGTCTCACTGCGAAGATATGATAATTATCTGCGATCGCTATGCCATCGCAGCACAACATAAGGACGCCCACCTTACCTTGCACACATCTGTAATACTTAGCGAGACTGCAAAACCATCAGTAACATCGAGTACGATCGCAGCCTCACGCACACTTGCACAAGCTCTGAGCTTACTCAGGAATTGCTAACTTCATCGCACGCAGTGAGTACACAAGCTGCGTATGGCGTCTCAGTGGCTAATTTATGCACGTCCCTGCAACGTCGCTCAAACGCACTAGCACGTCTGCATTTCGCCGACCACCCCCAAACGGTACTTCCTGTCAATCACTCTGCGATGGGTCTGCGTAGTCACTGCGAGTGCAGTCCTGATCGCAGTGGAGTGTTCATGCACGCGCATAGGATGCAAGTGATGCATATGTATGCGCAGTACGCAACAATTGGCCGATTGCATGTGTAATCGCAGTTGCGATTCGTGCTGAATCAGGCCCTATGTTTGTTCCAACAGCAGTGTGTGAGAGAGGTGTGACCACCTAATACTTCTCCGCAGTCCTCAGTTTCTTTCTACTAGTAACTCTAAAATATCGCTTTCATGTAACCTTTATATTAATGGTATAGTATTTAGCAATTATTAAGCAATAAACTATTTTGTTTAAATAATTTCACTATCTTATTTAACACATTGCATCCATGTGCAAAAAATAATTATTGTGGTGAAAATGATTCTCAATTTACGGATATTTGCCATTATTGTAATTTGCTGTTTACAGAACTCATTTCCTAATACAAGTCTAAACTGCATGTGACATGGCCAACATACTACAGTACAACCTTTTCCAATGCACATACACTAATGCAATAGTATAGTTTGTTATACTCTATTTAATTAATTCAATACAGTAATATATTCTTGCATAGTTGTACATTTGTCATTGTCACTATTTATTGCACTGAGCAGGCACCACTAATATTCACTGCTGTTAGATGCTCCATATCTCCTGTACTTTCTCAAATCAATAATTGTCAAAAGAGTGAAACATACATCACAATATCACTATATTACATTAGAATTCAAAATTTAAGACGGAACGCTTGTTAAATTACATACAGATACATTCTTAAAGTGTTATGGTGTGAACTAAGTTATAAAAACTACTGTTGCACAATATTAACTGTTTTTTTTTTCATTACCAATACAATAAGCTGAAAGTATAATAGAATTCATGTTTATTTACCTTCCTAGTTATCCAAGTTTAAAGTGGAGTGCAAGCTTTTTGTCTGAGTTTGAAGCAAGGACAGCACCAAAGGCGGTCAGTCCTCTGAAGCGTGTGTTGTCTGTGGAACTTCGTTGCTGACCATTAGCATATTCATACATCATCACTGCCCACTGCACAAGTCACTCCATTCTGGCTCAATTGATGGTAGGGTAGGCACTGAAGCTGAGCCCATTAGCTACTCGGAATGTACTGCTTTGAGATTAGCCTCATTAAAACTTCCACAGACCTTTATTGCAGCCCCCCAGTACACTGCATGATTTGAACATCTAATCTGACGCCAATAGAAAAACAAATCCCCTGAGAGCTTGGATTTAACTGGCACAAGCCCTGACAGGCTGTTTTCACCCCCTTTCTGCAGCAGAAAGAAAGCATGTGAAAGCATGATAAGGTGTACTGGCCTCTGAGAGTTTAGCTCTAAAAAGCAAATTCTTCAAAAGAAACAGTGTGTTAAAGTGCGGAGGAATCTGCACACACAAGAGATATTGTTAATCTGCAAAGAATGAATCCAGTGTATTTACTGGCACAGATGGGAAATTATATGACATAACACCATACTGCAAAGATCAACAGTGACAGTGGTTGCAGGAGACACAAAGTACTACGTTGTATGGCTGAGGGCCTATTTAGCTATGTATTGTGATGTTAAAGAAATGCACAAGGCAAAATATACTGGCAACCTCTGGTACTCCAGCTATTGTTGAACAACAATTGAAAGTACTGTATGCCCTTGTTCAAGGTAGCCAATGAGAGAATGTGTTGGGAATTAAGATTGGACATTCTGGGGCTACTTCAGAGTTACGCACAAGTCTGTTTTGAGGATGGATCTTGCGATTTATTGTATCAGCAACTACGGGTGTCGTAGACACAACTCATCTGCAATTCTGCTTGTGGCTGAGTGGGTATAACTGCGTAGCAACTGGTTATTCCCACATACTCTGAGGACTAGTTAGGTAAGTGTTGTGAGCTATTCTGAGCTGTGCATACCCAGAGATCCATCTGATTTCAGACCAATCTCTTACACCAAATACAGGGTTGGTGGAAATCAGCGCTGATAGTGGCTACTTTCACAAGCAAGCGGATGGATAGAATCTGTGTGGCCGCATAGATGCAGCCAATGCTGAACACAGATGAAGAGCCGCATTTATTTCTGAAGACACACAAACCGGCTGCATCTGCGACACATCTGATTCAGGCCCCTAAAGTAGAATTCAGAAGCCAGTCGGTGACATTTAGGAGCCAGCTGCAGAGTCTGAACAATAGTGGGAACATAAATGTCTCCAAACATTATAAGCAAATTCAGGGTATCCTTGTATGGTCTGTTTAAAATATGTTGTACTAATCACTGCACAACAATGAAAATGTTTCCGATGTGAAAATAGTTACTTCTAATTGATTTCAGCATGCAAACAATGAATATGACATTTAAATCTCTCAGTTAGCTCTGAGTTCCGAGATATAGCCCATTTATGACGATGTAGGGGTAGTCCTAGTGAAGTGGGCAGAATGGAGAGAATCTTACCAGCAATCTGCGACCCAATTAAATGAATCAGTTATTTGTCCCCTCCCCTATTCAAATATATGCGATTCACAGGATTACCCACACAAGATAACTGTTGTGCACTGAGTGACAAGCATAGTGAGCGATTCCACCAAGACATTTCAGCAATGGAACAAAGATATCAGGGTAGGTGATTCACTACTGTTGGACAGTGACAAGAGATGCCCCAGAAGAGGAGTACAAGCGACAAGCAAAGAGAAAGCACCCCCATGAATAGGCCACTATATTAGTACTTTCGTATGCTTTATGTTTGTTTCGTATGCTGTATGGTTGTTTCGTATGCTGTATGTTTGTTTCGTTTTGTGTTCTTATTTGTGATTGCTTGAATTAAAACAACTGTTATTTATTTTCTTTCAAGAAAATATCAGATTATATTAAAATAGCTTTTCACTATGACTATATTACTAATGTACATACAGTATAGTGCAAGTAGTGTAGCCCAAAAAATAGAGCTAGTAAAAACATTCTGAAATCATTTTAGTTTTTCTTGACCTCAAATTAGTAATGTATGACTATTTTTAGACAGGAAACAAATTAAAAGTATTAATTTGTTGTACAGTGTAATTTCAGCACTGAAAATGCCCTTGTGCTGAGTCTTTTTTTAGTTCAGTGTACTAAAGTTGTTAATTAAATTACAACATTACAAATACAGACAGTGAACAAAACATTGTCAATACCCATATATAGTCACTTAAAAGGGCATTTGGCTGCCATGTATCAATACCCATATATAGTCACTTAATGGGGCATTTGGCCACTATGTGTGGTCAGTACAGCCTATTTGCGCCGTGCCATTGAACCTCCCAGTGCCATAAAGTACTGCCATAAACTCACTCAACATATGCCTGCTTGATAATGCTGGAAAACATTGTCTCAGGCACTGTATCACTATTGTATACCTCATAAATGCTCAATTTGATTCACTATCAAAGTAAGGATGCTTGTTGAAATAAGAATTTATACCCTGCTACATTCTGAAGTGTTTTCAGAGTAATACCAAGCGCTATATTTAGGCACAAATAAAACTGACAGTAACAATGATTGTGTATTAAATGTTTATATTCTTTTGAGACAGGTATGGGAATATACCTGGTGCAGTGGTGCTGTTGATGTTCCATTTCCTATTGTAAGGATGCGGGTCTTAAGATGACTGGCTATCCCTCTTTGTTCCTACCTCATCCTCTGGGATGGTGGCGGTATTTTATTTTTCAGCTCTACCCCATCATACTGACAAAGGGGGGAATTCAATTGCCCATTAGAGCAATTCACTTGTTGCTCAGATCAAGCGTCCATTGCATTTGGTGCCCAAAAGCACCGGGTTTAGCCGTGCAAGTGGCTAAACCCGGTAACCATGTACTGTACCCCACAAAGTCCCTGTACAGCTTTCCTGCACAAGTGCAGACCCACTTAGACTTCCAGTTCAATCACAATGGAACTGAGATCCCAAAAAGGTTACACTTTGCATGTGCCAATCCTTAAACATGAGCAGAGGAGCAGAACTAGGCCCTCTGTGTCATACTGACATACATCGCTGGACACTCTGCACACCGCTAGATCCATAGCAGCCACATGTGCTGCCACTACTGTAGTTACACCCCTGTCTACTGTCTTTGCTGTAATTGGTGGTCACTGTATTCATCTCATGATCAATCACAAAACAATATTGTATTACAATGACAGGCGATCTCCTTGATTGCCATTATTGGGAATATACATTGTAGTATAAGAGTACTCTATATTTAGCAGGTGTGCATACAGATATAGGCAAGCACTTTTTTTGTGAACATGCCACTAAAATGAGAATATTTTACACTAGGCAAACAGACGTGCATCCAACTCTGCATCAGCTGCTAAATGATTGAACAACTTATATTTATAGATATACGGTTTGTTTTTAGTTTTATAATAGATGACCTTTAAAGTATCTAAAACTCAGAAAAATGAATTGTAAAAACAGCATGAAAGCAGAAAATGAAAATGATGCTTTTAATGCCAACAAGTCCTGACACTGATCAATCACTCAGAAGTTTTATCAGTATTTAATAAATGTAACAAGAAAAGAGAGTTAAAGCCATTGTAGAGCCAGTAAAACACTGATCAATAGAGGAATTGTCATGTAACCCATTTCAACTTATTTTAAAGAATGAAGATCAGTTCTAGGTAAAGTTCATCCCCACACACTGTGACACCAGCCATGTATAATGCAGCAAACCTATGGAACATATAAAGCTGTCATTCATTACCCACTCACACCTGCACTGCAGTATCGCCAACATACATTACAACATCACTCCTGTTCACTAAACCAAAATCCTCTATATACATTGTTCTTATTACTTCCTCCCTGAAGTTACAGTACAGCTATGCAACCAATAATGTTGTTATATCCCTCTATTCCCCTTATCAACTTTGTTTCATGTTTCAATTTTTCCCTACTCATACAAGTAAAAGGAAGAAGAGGATAGGGGAATGTGCACTAGCAATCGATTTCAGTAGTACCTGGTATAAGGTATACAGTAACAATATGGATATATGAACTTTGCTTCATATAATGGTAAAGTTGATATCATAATCTTCCCAAATCAAGTTAACACATCACTACTCTGCTGTTAAAGAACCTGCTCCTTCCACTATCAACTCAGTTGATGGTTTCTTGTGAACCTTCATTCTCTTCCCTATATCCTGATTCTGCCCTAGTTAGTACATGCAGGCCTGTCCTCCCTAATAATGTCACAAGTGGACAGGTCATTGTCTCTCACAAGATAAACACAATTGTCTGCTGAAATATACTGTTGTGACCATTCAGCTTCTCTTGCTCTGGCTGCAGGTATTTCTATCACCATACACTTCAACATTTAGGAAATTGAACAGAGATGCTCTGACTAGGCAACACCAAATATGAATTAAGAGGCCTATAGTCATAAGGCATAAAAAGAACTGTAAGTGTGTGCATAAATCCACTATGTTATTATAACAATATAATACTTTAGCCGTAATACGCTGGTTGGTCTAGGTTGATAAAATTTGGCTTTGAAATATAGTGAGGAGAGATTACATTAAAACTGAATTCAATTTACAGGTATTCCATGAATTCAAGATAATACTTTTATGTTAATACACCAAACCTCTACAAGAGATCTTTCATGATATTCACATGAGTGAAACCAATGCTACCGCTACACTCTTAGGGATCTTATTTAGGGTCCATATTCTACATTTGCATCCTAAACCAGCAAATACTGTATGTTTAAAATATATTTGTAACAAAGTAATTATTTAAATAAAACAATTCATGGAGCATCAACAGTGCTGCCTAAGGCGGATTCATTAATCAGGAAAAGCAGAAAGCATGATGGTTCCGGGGAAGCTGAGGAATCAGTCACATCCCAGAAATTCATACTGTGCCACTTTCCTGGTAAAAGAAAACTCCTTGGGGAGTCCCATTTATTTATTATTCTACCTGTATGCCTTCTGTGAATTATTTTGTGTAAACTATCTGTGGATCTATACGGAGATTGTGAGCCTGATTCTGGACCTCTTAGCATGGATGCAAATTTACGCATTTTTGCCGAGCCAACTGTGATGTAAGAAAGTAAAGCCACAAGTAAATAGAGCCTACAATCAGTACATCCTTCCAATAAATCCTTCCAGTGTTACCTGACATGACTGGAGTGGCCATCTAGGAGTCTTAGTGGACAATTCAATTAGTGGGCAAGTATGCGAGGTGCTGGTGCTCTGATGATCTCTCCAGCATCTAGCAGGCACCAACATTGCATATATTCCCTTGCACCCCATAGAGGTTCGTACGCAAATGAAAATGTGTGATTTGGGGTACTGTACTATAATTCTCACTGCCAAGAATTGATTTGTCCCCTTAACTGGTATATATCATAATTAATAAAAATTGAGGTAAGATGGTCATTCTTAATGCTACTATGCATACAAACCAGGATAAACTACTACTTTTGCAACATACCTGAGCAGGGCCGGATTAAGGCCCACATGGGCCTGGAGCTGAAAATGTTCAAAGGCCTACACTGAGAAGGGGAAGAGCTGTGATCGGTGCTGTGTGAGTGTGTTCAGAGTCACCTTGGTGTGTACATCCCCTACACTATGAGCACTAACTACAAAGAATTAGAAAAATTGCATACTTTTTTTTTTTTTTTGGGGGGGGGGAGACTAGAAAAACTATTTAAATAAATACAGCTGGTAATCATGCTGTCATGTTAATGGGCCTATTTTTATGTGGAGGACTGGAGCTGTAGCTCCATCCGCCCCATAGTTAATCTGGCCCTGTACCTGAGACAGATATTTAATGGGATTTACTCGTACATTAAAAACAAATACGATGTACCTTAAGCTCAGGTGAGGAGAGTAATCAGTAATGCCACATAAAGGCACAATGTAGTATTCCCTGGCACAGTGTTGGACAGCTAGGCTAAAGGATAATTTCTATATACTATTCCAGAGGTTCCCAAACGCGGTCCTCAAGGCTCCCCAACAGTTCAGGTTTTAGAGGTATCCATGATTGAGCACAGATGGATTAATTATTACCTCAGTCATTTTGATTTAAGCACCTGTGCTCAACCATGAATATCTCTAAATCATGAACTGTTGGGGAGCCTTGAGGACCGCATTTCGGAACCTCTGTACTATTCAATCAGCTTTATACATAATATATTTTATTATTTTCATAATGCTTGTTAGAAGTTCTGCTGCTAGTGTCAAATATTGTTCTCACATTTCGATTACTATTAAAACAATACTAGAAAGGAGATGAACCTGTATTTCACAATAAAATTGTTATACAGTACAATTGACAATTTTATTTTTTAACTATAAAACTTCTGGGCTTAAGCTTTTTTATGCCAGTTTCTGTACCCTTGAGCTGTGCATGACCAGCATTGAAAACTATGAGAGTACTGAAGGTTAAAATGTGTTTATTAGCAGCAAATAGAACATTAAATTATATGTCTTATTACATAATTGCTTTGTCAAAATTCAAAAATCAAATCATGGTGCGCAATAATTTACCATAGCAGAAAGTGGCTGTAGTTGCAGGAAGTCTGATTTACTACCTTATGCTAATGCAAGAATCCACGGGGTTGATGCAGTCAATACAGCAGTTTGTGCATCTACAAATGTAGACCTATGCCACCCATTGATTGTCACCAGCCACATGCTACAGTAGGTGCAGGAGATACATCATACACAGGCTTTCCTACCCTGTACCCATGACTCAGAATTGCACAGGCGGGATGCACTATCATCAATAATGTGCTCAAACTCCTGAAAGTGGCATTTTCAGGGGTTTGACCACATTTCTCATATGCACAAAGTGTAGGAAAGCAACACTTTCCACAGCGTGGACTCGATGGGTAATGCTAATTTTAGATGGCGTTACCCAATAGAAGCCTAGGGGCTTCTTTCCAAAAGTTCTATGAGAGGGATCCAATCATATTCCTCCCAGCACTCCAGACGGCGCTCATGTTGTTCTGCACATGGGCAGAGGGACCTCTGGGTCTCTCTATTGCAAAGGACAGCTCTTATCGGGATAGCTGTCTTTAGCAATTTTCTTCATGCATACCGGCGTTATTAACACTGCATGCAGGCGATGAGTGTTGGGAAGCATTGCATGCAAAATGTGATGCTTGATGCATCCCGCCCACAGAACAGGACACTCCCATAACAATCCCACAAGTCAGAGTGGTTACATGCATTGTCACTGCTCAGTTCACACTCCAAAACTCCCTTTTTTTATAGACAGACAGGGACGGTCAAGTTCCGTCCAGCTAAAAATAGATCTGCAATACAAAAATGCATAAATTTGCGTCTGCGAATGCGCTTTGCATCCATGCTAAGAGGTCCTGAATCAGGCTCACAAGCTCCATATAGATTCACAGATAGTTTAAATAAAATAATTCACAGAAGACATACAGGTAGAATTATAAATAAATGGGACTCCCCAAGGAGTATTCTTTTACCAGGAAAGTGGCACAGAATGAAGTTTCTGGGATGTGACTGATTCCTCAGCTTCCCCGGAACCATCATGCTTTCTGCTTTTCCTGATTAAAGAATCCGCCTTAGGCAGCAGTGTTGATGCTCCATGAATTGTTTTATTTAAATAATTACTTTGTCACAAATATATTTTGAACATACAGTATATGCTGGTTTAGGATGCAAATGAAAAGAACAAGGCATGTTAGGAAATGACATGATTAGAAAACCACTGTACCGCTGAATATGTAATACAGTACCTAAATAAAACTATAATTACTTACAATAAAATGATACAAATATAAAATAGTTCTTTGTGTTAATGGAAATAAAAACGCTGAACAACCTGTACTGAAATATGAACATTTACAAAGGACTGCTGGAATATTTGATCTAATATTTTGTACAGTATACAGTGTATGCAAATATACACATATATCAATTCAAAAAGTAACAACAACTAAACTTTATAAACTGGTTGACAGTTTTTGACCTTCTAAAGGTAATGACCTTGTTTAAGTGTCAGAATGCTACCAGCAAGCAAGTCAGCTTGTTGTGCAGTGCAGGACTTTCTAGATAGGATAGCAGGCTGTGTTTCTTAAACTTTTTGGAATCTGATTACACAGTACATTCCATTACTGTTACCACAGCGGGCTCCTGTAACAAGGCTTGCTGATTATTACTTAAACATTTTTCCATGTGATTTATTAAGGGATTTAATTTAATACAGATTAGGGCTTTTATAAAGCTGTTGTTAATTGAAGTCTCAAAGCTTCATTAGCGGACGTCCAATTCAATGAGTTCATATAGATAGGTTTGAACTTGCTTCAGCTTGGCTCAAATTGCTTATCCTTTTCACTTAATGCAAGGTGAATAGCAATGTAATAAGTACACTAAATATCGCTGCTGTTTTACTTACATTTAATATGGAACTTGAAGGACATTGAAATGACATTTAAAACACCTTTTTTTTCATTAGTATACATACACTGTAAACAGACATGCCTTGGCATACTTTAAGAAACAAATTATAGACCACACTTGCTGACACTTGCCGAAGAGAAGGTCCAGCAGTGTGGTATGGTCAGAGCTGTGAAGTGAATTGTGTCATGGGGATACACAACTGCTGTTTAATAACACAATTTGTGCAATTGTGCTTTGGGGTAGATGGGCCATGATGATGTTGTTCCCTGTATCAAGCCCCTGAAGTGCCCAATTCAGGCTTTTCTACTCTCTTGGGAGTCTTGGAGAAATTTGTGCCTCTCCTGGACATTTCAGGAAAGTAGACAAGTATGTTCCAGTACTTACAACAAATGTTTACACTTATTTTCTTATTACGGTTGCCTTGGCTGAATAATGAATTGATTAACATATTTGTAAGCATCACTTAATTGTGGGAAGTTAGGAAGCAAATCACTGTGTACCTATTGCAATGAGTCAAATTGGAGGTTGAAACACATTAAAAAGCAGAAAAAAGCCGTAAAAGGTTAAAATCCACAGGGGCAGATGTATCAAACCTTGGAGAGAAATAAAGTGGAGAGAGATAAAGTACTAACCAATCAACTTTTAACTGTCATTTTACAGGATGTGTTTGCAAAATGACAGAACCTGATTGGTTGGTACTTTGATAAATCTCCCCCACATTCCTATAGTTTACATGGCAAATATGGTTGAAAATACATAATGGTTTTAATAAAGGTTTAAATTTTATCCCAACTGAGTGAATGTATTTTTGCTTTTAAAAATAGACTAATAACAAAAAAGAAATCATTCTAACTTGATTTGGAGCAAAATGAATGTCTTTAATAAATCACTTCCACGGACAGACACTCTTCTGGGAATCGGACAAATAAGAATGAGAAACAGTGTAGTATGATTGAATTGGAATTTGTGAGAGTTTGGAGGTATAGTAATATACCTAAAGCAGAACTAACCCTGATATTAATTTGTCAAATAAACATACTGTATCACTGTATTTATTTTAATATCAAAACAACTCAATTAACAAAATCATAAATTAATTTCTCATTTCATAATGCCAGGTTTATGAGAAAATACATCTTTAGTCATTAACTTAAGTTCCAGTAAATAAAATATTTGCCCTTCATGACCAGATCAGTTTTCATATATTTTAATTTTGTTACTTTCATAAGGAATAACTTTTTGTTTTCTTAGACTACAAATGCAATGTTTTCATTTTTACATGTTTTTAATGTATAACATACAGGGCTTCATTGGTAGCATATTTATATTAATATCCATATGATTCATGAGGGTTATGTAAGAAATAAAAACTGGAAAAATTGGAAAAATATATAAACTTTACAATTATTCTTAACTTATTTATTTTTGTAAAAGTAGACTAAAACAAAACATGGATAACTGCAACTTTTTTGGTACAAAATATGAGTTACATTGTCTTATATTGTTTTGTAGACCAAAACAAGTTTTATGTTTTATTGTGTTTTTTTTTAAATAATTGTTTCTTCTTAACCATTATTGTTCTTTTAAAAGCTTGGTGGTGGCTGGGGGGGTGTTTACGTAGGGAGCATTCTAGGTCTAATAAGTCCGATAGGTTATACATTCTACAGGGTTACACTGGTCTAGTTATTAGAATCTCTATGTGATACAGCATTTATGAAGCAAACAGGATGTGCTTAGATAGTTTAGTTATGGGATTTTATCACTATAATTCATCTATGCCAACACTGACTCCTACTGATACTGTAGATCAGATAACTCGCAATTTTAGTTAACCATCTACGAAATTTGAGTAATTTCATTTTGCTTTATTCATGAAGAGACTCTAACCCTAGTATGAATCTTTTAACTTTATTGAAATAAAACATTTTTAAAATATTAAAACAGACTCAGGAGAATTCTTAGCAACGTTTTAACAAAGATAACAGGGACAACTGGTTGATGTTACAAAGGCCTAGCCAGAAGTTTTTATTTCTGCAAATGAATGATCATCCGTTGAGTCTAATGAAGAGAGCTTGTAACCTTACAGGAACAAATTACTCTGTGCACCAACAGAGAAACTTCATTATCTACTTGATCCACTTTAAAGACTTGCCAAAGTAACTGTGTGGAATATTGGCCTGTGCAGCCACACTCCTTCTTGGCTGAGTAGCAGCATTGACTTTGGCAAAACTACTAAAGTGCACCTGATGTTGTGCTCTTACTTCCACATGTTTTTACTGCGCATGTACAATAATCCACAGCAGGGTTTGCCATTGAGATCTCATCTTACGTCCAACTCAAAAGAAATGAAAAATATAAAGTATTTCTGTTCAGGCGCTATACAGGGCTACATTATCCCAGCAGCTGTTTATTACAGAGGAACAGTCAATCCCCAAAAACGCATGTGTCAATAAATATAGTAGAAAGTGCTTTTGCAGGAAAAAAATAATATTCACATATAGGAAATGGAAATGATTATAAACATACAAATTTAATATAAATGCAAGAATAAAAATGCAATTGCATAACATATACATTTAGAAAGGATAAAAACAATTCATATACCCCTATCCTTAGTTTCTCAATTGATCTAATTGGATAGCAGCATTAAGTGTAGTGTCCTGTTTCTATAACAACCTCAAATATTAGAGTGGACTGAAGTAGGAGTATCCAGCAAGATAATAGTTACCAAAGGATATTTCTGGTCCTTTAGAATTAGCGGACAATTTCACACAGAAATATTTGGGTCCCTTAAAGTCAGTGTATTGTAGCTGGAAAATCTTGAATAGCAGAATGATGTTAGTAGTCCACTTGTATTGAAGATGATGATAATAAAAGTATGGAGATCTGATACAGGCTTTGATACATCCGCTGAATATCCCAGTCAGTCAGAGGAATAAGGGGTGTAGGACCACCTAACGTGTTTCGCTGTGTCCCCCACAGCTTTGTCAAAACGGACTTAGAAGACTCCAGGGGGAGATATTTATACCTTAGCCAATATTGCTACTAATTGGCACATCTGGATAGTAATCTATTCCTTCTATGTAAAAATGTACAATTTCATAATTATTTTATCATAGGAGGCAGATTTCCTTTTATCAATTTATACATACTCATAAAAACATTATTTGTAGAAAAGAAACAAGTTTAGTGGTCTTTAAGGTGCTAAAGCTGCAGACTTGTCGATCATGTGATGTAAACAACCAGTCATGTGACTTGCATTTATACCACTATGTAGCTTTATTAGATAGGAGTACATCAAGTCCTCAGGTGCTCTGAACTGCAGCTGCTGCCTCTATATTGTTCTATATTCTCACTTATTGACTGCTGTGTAAAAGTGACACACAACATACATTTGTTACTTTTGTAACTTGTGTTCACCCACATAATCCTAATAATGACCTTAAAAACTGGTTCTTGTGCAACTTTGTTTATTTCATGCATGTGCATGGAAAGATTTCAGATATTTTAAATATTATATTAAATATTATTATTATTACGGGACTCCCCTGAAGCCATTGTGGGTGAAAGAATACAAAAGAGCTAGGGCTTATGCAATCATGGGATGGCAAATGTGAGTGCCTAAATTGGTCTACTGGACCAGAAAGATGAGCTTGTTTAGTAATGTCACTTCTAATACATTGCAGCAGTAAAGAACAGCTATGCAGGCCATTTCCCACAGATATCTTCAAAGCCCTATAGTCTGCCATTTCAACCATTGTTTAATTACCTTTGGCACAGGCTTGAGCAGCCCCCACACTGCCAAAGTAAAAGCATATTAATTGCATATTTCTATATTAACCTCAAATACATGCCTTTGATGTATAATTTCTAAGGAGCTTGTCCTCCGAGAAAACAAAATAATTATGAAATGCTTAGATATTCATATTTCATTTTAGTCTGCTGCAATACTTAAAGAAAGGAAATCATATCCAGTGGGAAATTAGTTTTGCTGTAGCTCAGTGTCCCCCATTGCACTAGCAGAGATTCAATTTCATGTGTCAGATATAGTGAGGTGCAGATCTAAAAGTTATACTGCACCAGCTCATGCTAACATTATATTAAATATACATTTACCACTATTAAGCCTTGCTCCAATATGAGCCTTTGTTTGGGGACACGGTGAGATTTTTCTTTTTCTAGAAATGAAATAACGCTTAGAACACATTAAAGTCAATGAGCAGAATCAAATACAAGATTTGACAGGCACTCAGCTAAAATAAACACGGACCAATAACAGATGGATAAAATATACAGATTGTCAGTCACAGAAACCAGGAAAGCAACACAAGCATTAACTAAACATTTTGTCATTTTAATGTAGTAGACTGAATTTGTCAACCTATAGAAAATAAAAAGTACATTTTACATCAAGGTTACTAAGGGGGAAATTCAATTAGCAGTGATAAGCCGTTTTTTGGAGAAAAACGGCTTATTGTGCAAATTTAGAATTATCGCACTATGCTATTAGCCACGTTTTTCACGGGTACAAATTCTCCATAGCATAAAGTTGCAAAAAGTTTTCACCACCTCCAGAGCAGGTAAAAAGTTGGGGAAAATCCTTATTTCAAGGTAAAAATGTTGGTGTCCAGAACCACTGGACTAATTAATTAATCATTAGGTAAAAATATTTTTTTAATTAACTTCATTTGCCCTTATATGTGACATGTAATTTTTGGGGTGAAAAAGTGCAAAGTGCAGGAAAATGGGTTAATTGATGTGGGGGACAGGTATATCTGGGTGCTATATGAATGGGGCAGGTGTGTTTAAGTCCATGGTACGGGTCTTGGCGTTTTTTTTTTTTTGAAGATGTAGATGCCTACATGGAGAAGAGGATGTAAATGGCTACAGGGATTGTAAATGAGTATGTGTGAGTGTAATAAAGTTGTACTTTCACAGTGTGTGAGTCTTGTCTTCATTTTAATATGTCTTTTGCAGGTGAACTAGAGGTACCAATGGGCCCTTAATTCCCTGTATGCTAGTATTTGTGGTTCTCCAAGTACCAGCATGTGGGGCAGGCTTGCTAGGACCTCTAGTTCTACAGTAAAATACAATATTACTTAATCTAATTTTTGACACAATCAACCTGGCACCCACCACCCAGTGGTGCAGGGGATATCCCTGGACCATCTGCCCAAGCTTGGGTTTCCCAGGAGAGGGGGAACACCTTTATTGGGAGGATCTCCAGCTCCCCAGGGATCCTCAGCCTTGGCTGACTAGCAGTCAGATGCATAGAAAACAAATACCAGCGCTGTACACTCATATAAATAAATGTGAAAAGTGGATGCTTTAAATGTGAAAAGCACATATTTATTAACACAATAAAAGTAATAAAATCACCAATATTGGATTGACGTATATAATAGCAAGCTAAAAAGGTAAGTGCTCCAGGACATAAAAAGTCCTGTAGCGATGTTGGACTCTGTTATTGTATGTGGACTATATATTCCCTTAATGGCAACAGATATGATTACCAGATCCAGGGGTCAAGAATGTCACACAGTTCCTGGGCAGCGTAATTTGCACAAAATGGGTTAATGTGTATTCCACCTTCTCACGGATATACTCCTGAGGAAACTGGACATTACTACACCCCGCGAAACGCGTTGAGAGTTACATGCCCTAGACTGACCTAACTCTGGAATACTTGTGGACATTCATCATTCTGTGGACCTTGAATTCTTTTACCCCTTGGCATATTGGCAGAAACAACGGACATCCGGAGGCTTTACAAGAACCCTATTCATATGCAACTAGAACGCTGCTAAGGGACTGTGGTCCTCATTCAGACCCGGTCCAAGCACCGAGCACTCGCAACCGGATTGATGGTTAGGCCCTGCACACACGCAGCGGCCGCACTGCGCGTGCGCAAGCCCTGGAGCGAGAGAGAAATTCTCTTGCTCCGGAGCTCACTACAAAAGGGACGGCTGTCGATGTTGATCGACAGCTCGGCCCGTTTTGTAGGCGTGGCGGGGGGGTGGTTTCACAAACGGAGGCGTTCCTTAAGGAATGCCTGCCATTTTGTGGGCGGCCGCACTGACATCAGCAGTGATGTCAGTGGGGAGCTTCCTGCTCAATCAGAGCAGGAAGCTCCCTGAGGCTTACGGTTGCCGAGACCCAATCTTAGGGTCTCGTCGCAAGCCCTGATGGTCACGATGGTCTTGACCTTCACGACCATCAACCTGGTAACCCACAGCTTAGCTAGCGACCAGGAGGCCGCACTTAAAAATATAAACAGCCGCCCTCATTCAGAACGAGCGCTCGCTTCTTGCGAGCGCCTCTGAATGAGGGCCTGTATATCCGTGAAAAGGTAGAATACACATTAACCCATTCTGTGCAAATTACGCTGCCCAGGAACTGTGTGACATTCTTGACACCTGGATCTGGTAATCATATCTGTTGCCATTAAGGGAATATATAGTCCACATACAATAACAGAGTCCAACATCGCTACAGGACTTTTAATGTATCATGAGCTATAAGTCCTAGAGCACTTACCTTTTTAGTTTGCTATTATATACGTCAATCCAATATTGGTGATTTTTATATTTTTTATTGTGTTAATAAATATGTGCTTTTTACATTTAAACCATCCACTTTTCACATTTATTTATATGAGTGTACAGCGCTGGTAATTCTCTTCTATTTATTTGCAATTAGTTTGGGAGGTTGACACCCTCTTTACCAGCTGCTCTCTATGAGCTCTTGTGGCTCCTTTCTATATAGCAGTCAGGTGTGCAAGCTTTGGCCGCGGGACCCGGTTAAAGAATACCCTGGCTGCAGCATTACGCCCCGGCTAGAAAGAGTCTGGTGCTGGATTTGGAAAATATGGGGGACCCCTACTCATTTTGTCCCCTCTATTTCCAAAACCAGGACTGGCTCACTGAGCCTGGTGCTGGTTGATAAAAATACGGGGTAACCCTACGTCTTTCCCTCCCATATTTTGACAACCTGGACCGGCTCAGAAAAGTCCGGTACAGGTTGTGCATTTGGGGGGAGACCCCACATCATTTGATTTTATTTTACACTTTTAATAGGTATTTTTCAAACAGAAACATACAGTACACTTATCTCACTGATCTGTGCATGTTTCTGTGTAACTGGCATCTGCTCATGCTAAAATCACCAGCATGAAGCAGGTCTATTATATTACGTTGTTTTTTTTTATTTATTTTTATTGTGAAAGTCACACAAGACAATAACAGAAAACATGGTATAGTTAGTATACATTAGATACAGCAGGACATGTACTGTATACCATTACATTACTGCCAAAATAGCAGTAAGTGGGCAAAATAAACAGAACACCATCAAAAATAATACAAATAATGATAGATAGTAGATAATACATTGTGAAAACCATATAAATATTATTCCATGAAAAGATCTCAATAAGGAAAGGCAACTGGTAACCATGGGGTTATAAAATAATATAAAATTCTATAATTATTTGACTGTTTTAGAAATATGCATAAAACAGCTATTTTGCACAATTTAAGAACCCAAATATTTTTATTAGAGCCGCTAAAACACTTCTATATTGTTATCCTATATCACTTTGCCTTTTTTGGGAAACAGGCAGTTTTCACTATTTTCACCTATAATTATCGTGGGTAAAACCAGAAAGAATTTTTGTGCGAAAGCCGCTTCACAACTTTTGGATTTGAATTGCACGAGAAATGGGTGTGCGCATAGGTGCAATAAGCAGAATTCACACGCAAAGGGTACGAAAACTTAGCGTGCAAAAAAATTACTGCCTTATTGCGGCTAATTTAACTCCCCCCTATTTGTCACTTCTTAGCTGTAGACGCAGGGTTTAACTCCAACATACCGAGCTTATACTACTGTACTCTCTTCTAGAATAAACACAAACCATTTAGAGACCACCGGTTTGATAGGGGTCTATTTATCAAATAGCCCTGGGAAGTCTTTTATTTAATAGCAACCGACTGCAGTAAGCAGTGGCTTAATGCAAAGCAGGCCAGTCTGTATCCATTCTGAGCATGCGTAGCCAAGCATCAGGTTACACACAATACTTGCCAACTATCCCAGATTGTCAGGGAGACTCCCTGAAATAGCAGCAATCTCCATGACTCCCTGAAGAGTCTAGCAATCTCCCTGATTGCTCCTTACCCCCATTATGTAGCTGTTATATGAAAAGAAAAACAGAGCTATATACATTCAAATGGGATCATTAGTATCATTTCCCTGCATTGGTAATAAGGTACAATGAATCTATGGCTACATGCATTTTCTGAAAAGTATCAGTGTGTTTTCATTAACAAGTAAATCTTACTAACTGCTTTGGGGCTCATTTACATTTGGATGTAAGTACATTTTTTATAAATATAAAATAATAAATTAGCGCACTTGTAATGTATTGAACTGCTTCCTTACTTCTTATGAACAATCGGAAGTGAAAAATATAGGTATTAGGGAAACGCTGCGTGTTTTAAATAATTTAAAGGGTGTAACATGTATTAATGTGAATATGCAGCAAAAGCATGGAAAAGATGTATATAAATAATGTATAAAATGTGTATAAAAACTGTATATAAAGAATTGTATATAAATACTATAATAAGGCAATCATAACAAAAATGCAGTCATAAAAAATTAAATCATGAAAACATAAAAAATAAATGTATAAAAAAACACAAATGAATAAAGGTAAAATAAAAACAAGTTAGTAAACAACTGGCGATGTAACTCCTTGCAAATGTACCCATGAAGTGGATAATGTTATAGCTTTTTGTGGGGTAATTAGGTGCCTGCTGCTAAAGTGCAATGCCGCAAGTGACTTTCCCTACCTTACCCTTATTGATGCCTTATCGCCAGTGGCGTAACTAGGTTATTTGGAGCCCAGAGCAAGATTAAGAATTGAGTCCCCCACCTATGTGCATGTGATGAAAAAGTGGGCATGGCCACATGCAACACGGGGCATGGCCACTGAAAAATAGGGGCGTGTCAACATGACACACCACCGTTTCTTGTCACTCTGGGAGCATTCCTTTCCATTCCATATGCACCTTAAAGCCCCCAGTAGTAGTGCCCCTTATACAGTGCTCATTATGCAATGCCCCTAGTAGTAGTGCCCCTCATTCATTGCCCTCTGTAGCAGTGCCCCTTATGCAATGTCCCCAGTAGTAGTGCCCCTTATGCTGTGCACATTATGCAGTGCCCCCAGTGGTGCCCCTTATGCAGTGCCCCCAGTAGTGCCAAATATGTAGTGCCCCAGTAGTGCCTGTTATACATAGCCCTCAATAGTGCCCCTTATGCTGTGTCCCCTGTAGTGCCCAATATATAGTGCCCCCAGTAATGCCCCTTATATAGTGCCCCAATGCAGTGCACAATATACAGTGCCCCCAGTAGTGTCCCTTATACAGTGCACCAGTAGTGAGCCTTATATAGTGCCCCCTATGCATTGCCCAATATATAGTGCCCCCAGTAGTGCACATTATATAGTGCCCCCTATGCAGTGCCCAATATACAGTGCCCCCAGTAGTAGTGCCTGTTACGCATAAAACATGCAGATACACACAGACAGACAAAATTATACTTACAGGAATCCCTGCTCCTGCACCCAGCGCTGAGCGCTGCTCCCATCCCGCTCTACACTATAGGAGAGATGCCATGACATCTCTCCCTTCACCCAGTGCGGAAGCCGGAAGGCGGAGCTCATGAGTGAGCTCCAGCCCAGTTCCGGCCATGGGCGCAGCAGCCAATGAGAGTCTGTTTGACTCTCATTGGCTGCTAAAACAAACACACTGCTGCCGGGTAGTAAGAGTGTACTACCTGGCGCCGGCGGTGGTGTGTTTGTTTAACTTTGTAGTGTGGACTGCACTCACTGCGGTCGACTCTACACATTAACCACTGACCTGGATGCTGGCCGGCGGTCCGACGGCACCCAGGGCACATACCCTGCCTGACCCCCTCTTAGTTATGCCACTGCTTATCGCCTCCCTCCGTTGGTGGTATAGCTAGTACTTCTGCCGCTGCTCCGGATCTCTCCCTGGCGCTTGTGACTTTATTAGACAGGCGGGTGTGCAGTGTGCACTCTGTCTTTGGCATAATAGATGAGGAGGCATGCAGAAATGTAGAACTACTCTGGTGGTCTGTTAGCATTTAGCACTGTGTTCTCCCAGACCTGCTGGTGTTTTCACGCTTGTAGGTAGATGCAGGCTCCAATGTGTTTCCTCTCTGTGTGGACTTTATCAAGGAAGCCCGTTTGCCCTTAGCACTTCCTGTATTTTACCCTGGGGTCAGCTTTGATTGGTTCCCAGAGTGAGTGCATTAAATTAATTAATCCATTAATTAATTAAGTAATTAATTAAAATGATCAACTTTATTCGGTTCTTTTAAAAGGTGTTAAAAAAGAAAAATGTAAAAGTATATATAAAATATATATAGTGATATTGTACATTGTCGCTGGTATCTGGTTAAAAGTTCTTTTGCCAAAAAATTTTGAAATCTATTTTATTTAAAAAATACCTTTTTTAAAAAAAATGATGGATAAAAATAAAAAATAATAAAAGTAAAAATTAAAATTAAAACGTAAAAAAAGTGAATAAAACATAATACTTTTTTTATATAAAATAAGTAAAATGCAGCTAGATGGTAAAAATGCTATGATAAATGTGATGAAATATGAGATGCAATAAAATTACACTTGTTCATTGAAGTGATTTTAAATAGAAGGAAAAATAGTGGCAAAATATTATGAAATACCACAGGAAATGTATAAGACCCTTAGAGCCTCCTACTGAGATCTTCTACCTATAACAACCTATATATATATATATATATATATATAAAAGCATACACAGAGTTAACTGCAGGACAGTTAGTCTGAATTGCAAACAGGTGATTTAGCAGACAGCAACAATAATCCACACAGCAAGACCTGCAGGTGTAGCAGCAGCACAGAATCCAACACAGAATTCCACAAGAACGTAGTAAACTGGGAACTGACATGACTGGGCATATGAAGAGCAGGAGACCAGAACAACAATATACATGGAATGGACCAGGCAGCAACACAATGTATAAACTATCACCGGTAGGGGATACATTTGTCCAAATAAATATGCCACTGACTTGGAATGTAAACATAAAATTATGAACTTTTGTAATTGTTGGAAAACAAAAATCTCCAAGTCACTAGTGTCTATTAATACCAGTTTCTCCAAAACAATTGTACAGTATTATAAGAAAACTGAATTCTTCACTGCCTTAAAAATTGGATTAGTGCAGTTAGCCAGGGCGGCCATCAGTAGCTTACGGATAAAGGTGTACAGGGTCTGCACTACTGTATATATCTGTGTGTGAATGTTTGCATCCAGAATCATTAGCGCTGGCAGGCCCTCCTATCAGACTGAACATCAGTGCCTGTGGAGTTGGAGAGAAGTGGCGGCATGGGGATTGCACACTCAGGGCCCCCTCTGCTTTCTGTCTCCTCAAGTGTCCCTGCAACCTAGATCTCCTCCTCTCATCTCTTTCTTCCCTTTGCTTCCATTGGCTGCATTATTAGTGTGTCCTAGCAGTATTAGAGGTGCTTGTGTGCCTCTGCTCCCCTCCCCATAAGTGTCTTTGCCCCCCCCCTATGTGTGCACCTGTACCCATGGCTGGAGCAGGCTCTCTCTGAACCCTAGGCAAAGCTTCAGCATAGTGCGCCGATGTTGGTTATGGTCAGCTGCATATCTACTGCCTTGAACTGTAGCAACACAAGGACCAGTCACATTCATGGCTTCTCTCCCTTTTCTCCATACACTGCCTTAAATTTTACAATCTATCACATTTTTCTGGCTTTGAAAATACTGTCTGGTATTGCTTCTCTGAATGGCAGTGTAATGCACAAATATATCTTTCTTAGTGTCATTTCGGTTGATAAAGCCATAGCCATGTTTCACATTAAACCACATAACTTCCCCCACAACTCTTCCTTGCATGTTAATTAATCTTTGATGCCCTTGCAGTAAGCTTTATTATTTGTTGCAGTGCTTTCCCAATAACTCTTGCTGTTACTCTCAATAAATTCTGCAGAGCTATGATCAGTTTTTCTTGGCAATTCTATACACCATTCATCCCAACAGTAGTTGGGGGTACTTGTTTTTTCACATACCTTGATAACAATACATACTGTACTTGGTTCAGTAGAAGGGCTTGTCCTATTTCAATAGTTGCCTCCCAGTTTTCTTGGAAGGGTACCTGTAATTCATCACTCGCTAGTAGCTGGAGTCAACTTAAAGGAGCAACATATTCTCATTTTCACTCCAGTGTTCTCTGAATTTAGACAATTGAATCATAGTCACTTGAGATCCTGTATCCAACAAAGCTCGTATGACTTTAATGTTAAGGATATGGATTCTGCCAACATGGCTGGGCCACTACTTTCTAACTTCTGGACCTACTCTAGATGAGCATCCTCAGCCTTGGGGTCTGTAATGCTGCATACACACGGTCAAATTTTGTTTCAGATATGAACGATAACAATTGTAAAAATCGTTCAATCGTTCATATCTTTGACATGTGGGGCATGTATCAATGAATGATGCGCGGTCCCGCATGTCAGATAACGATCTCTGAAATCTGATGTGTTTGCAGTCAGATGTTAACGATTTCATTCATTTTAATATTGTCAGAAATCGTTCAATCGTTCATCGATGACGAAATCGTTCAAATCGTTGTAAAAATTGTTCAATCGTTCATCGTTCATCTGACAAATCTGACCATGTGTAGGCACCATACGTTTAAAGGCTTGGATTTTTACAAATTGACTGATCTTGTGCATCAAATTGGTCTGTGATCTGTTCTCCTTTAATTTTTCAAATGATTTACCATGATAGCTAATCAATAAGTTGCTCTTGTAACATGTGGACTGGATCTCTAACTGGCTTTATCAAATTTTGAATGGCCTTCTCACACTTTGCGCCCAAGTTCATTGTGGCCGATTGCAGCGCAAACGTGCCCTGAGTCACGCCAGGCACCACGGTACACTATGGGACGTCCCCGATCGCGGGAGTGCATCTCCATTAAGTCCTATGGAGACGTGAATGCACGTCCGTGATCGTGGGAGTGTTTCTCCATTATGTCCTATGGAGACACAAACGTCTCCAATTGCGGGAGTCGGTCTCGTGCCACGCATGGTATGAGATGCTGCGCTACAGACAAAGAAGCAGTTGGGCAGATCTGTAGGTCTGAATACTCCTGCAAATCAGGAAATGCAGCTTCTGGGGGTGAACTGCTTCCAGATACTTGAATGGCTATGTCTTTGAAATCTAAGAATGTTTGGTTAGGAATTTGCAACTTTAACATATAGAGTTGAACTTCCAGAGTGTCTCTATAGACTTCTTCAATCAAATGGCCAGTAAGAATCTTTTCTGGGTGCTGGGCCTCATTAGTTGTATAGCTTGGAAGGCTTCTTGTAAACTGAGGGCATATTCACATAGCATTTCTCCTGCATACTGTTTCCTAGAATAAAAGCTAATTTTCAATTCTGAGTTCTTTGGTCACATTTTGTGCTTAGTTTCTCTAGTATATGCTTTTACTTGTGGGCCAGGAATTAACTATTTAAGGTCAGACTCTTTCAATTGTCCTTTCAAGACTTCCACCTGCTGCTGCTCAGCCAGGAAATACAAACGGAATGTAGATCAAATTCTCTCCTTCATGACTCTATTACAGTCTTCTCCCAAGTAAATGGGGAGCCAATGTGCTCCACAATAGTATGGCTTAGTAAGTGGCATGGTAGCAGAAACTGCTTCAACTGCTGATGATTGCTCCCCTCCATTCTGAGTAACTGGTATTGGGGATGTGCGGTCTCCCGCACATTGAGCACTATTATCAGGCACCACATTCATTCTGTCATCTGGTGATGTGTCAGTCATCTTGCCTGCGTAGTACTGGTCTCTAGCTTTGAACTCTGAAATCCTGTTTGTGAAGCCAAAAACTATGTGGTACCCCGGGTGTTGGTGTGGGCACAGATAAATTAGGTTTAGATGGTACCTTACTGTTGAGACAGCAGCTCTAGCAGATATTCTTTCTTCTCTTGCAATGACTCCACAAGCTTATCCTTCTCAGGCTGTAGCAGAGAGGATAGCTCTAAACACACAGTAAAATGACTTAACGTGACAGCTTTGATACGGTACAATATATAGAACATAAACATCTCATAAAATTATTAAAGGGAAAGTAAGACGAAGTGGGTCTATGATCACATACTGTATACACACACCCACCAACCTGTTTTAAGACGCACACTAGTGCACATCATGTCCAGGAAGTGTATGCAACCATCAGTACATTGGGTAACATCAGATGCTATCGCAGCACTTGAGGTTGACCATACCCTGCCGCAAGCACTGCAAGCACTTCAGTGTAAAAACAAGCCAGGTGTCATGTACTAAGATGCTATCTTTTAATTCTGCACACCTTTAAACACTGTTGAGATGCTCAGGCATGCCTGCGTTTGCACCTCCACTCCACCATTTTTAATGGCCAGCCCCTGTTACCACCTACAAACAACATCCCCTGTCACTCACTCTGCTGGGCTGTCTATGCGCAGCGAGCGAATGCATTGTGAACTTTCGCTAAGGTATGTAGATGCGCACGCATACGTACAATGCATATACACTGCATACCATCGGCAGCAGCGAGAGTATGCATCTTAGCGAGCGGGTCTGAATCAGGCCCAGAGTCCTCATACAAGCTAAGTACTCTGTTGCTTTCACTGTTGGAACTAATTATACTGGTCCGTGACCTGGGGCCTCACTGAGTAAAGTCCATATCCTCTAGCGAGGCTCCCTGGTGAACTCCAGTGGGGTGCAAATTTATTTGGTTGTGTCAATTTCACCTGTTTGCATTTATGATCGATGTGTATGTGTGTATAATTCTCTCTAATAGTTAAATAGACTACTTTATCCTAACTGCTGCAACACATCTTTGGTTATAACTATGGAAATACTTTAATACACTAAACTCTAAACATGCAATAACCTTCTCAATAACACATATATGAAAAAATAGCAAAACAGATTATTACTCAGCAGACTAGGAAAACCCTAGACTGATCATTCAATTACTTTAAAGTAAACACAAAGTTATTTTTTTGGTGTACTCTCTTGCTAAGTGGTCACTGTCCTATTACATGCACTTACTTGTAATCCACAATAAACAAAGGTAACAGAATTAGCATCTAATGTTGGTCTTTCTTGATTACAGAGAACAATAGCTTCCATTTTCCAATTATAAAACACAATGACTACAGTACCACTTTAGTAGCACAGTTATATTTAGCACTCAATAGTATCAATAGCTCAGTCCAAAGTGCACTCTTAATCTGCTCTTATATAAGTCTTTCTCATAAAATGGCTTCTTCTCTTTTTATATTAATAGACTCAGGGCCTGATTCACTACGGATCGCTATTGCGATCGCGGTTGCGATTATGCACACAGGTCTGCTGTGAAAATATGCAAATGAATGCAATCGCAAAGCCGTCGCACAGAGACGCCCACTACCGCTATATCACATCCATAATACCTTGTAATCCTGCGTAACCATCGGGAACATTGAGTAACATTGGCCCCTCACGTACAATTACAACAGGTCTGACCTTACTCAGAAAATTGCTAACCTCGTCGCACACAGTAAGTACTCAAGCTAAATATGCTGTCGCAGTGGCTAATTTATGCACGGCCATGCAACGGCATTCAAATGGACAGGCACACCTGTGTTTCTCCTACCACTCCCCCATCACCACTCCCAAATGCTGATGTCCCATCCCTTGATCTGCGATGGCTTTGTGTCTGCGTAGGTGATCGTAGTACGATAGTAATGCCAACTCACGCACGCGCATTGTGGTGCATATGCATACGCAGTACACACCATCAGCAGATCTGCGTATGCTGTTGCAGTTGCGATCTGTAGTGAATCAGGGACTCAGGGCCTGATTCAGAGCTGCTCATAAGCAGCCGCTCGTTCGCTCCGAGCGATGTTTGCCCAACTGCGCATGCGTATGGATCGTAATACGCATGCACGAACCAGTCAGTGCAGCCGAAAATCGTTTGTTTGCTAAATAGCGAATGCCTGCTATTTTGAGTGACAGAATGAGGCGTATGTGGGTGGTAACAGGGGAAGGTGCTTGAAACGGGGAGTGGAGATCCGAACGCAGGCGTGCTTAAAGGTCAAAACGGGCGTTTTAAGGGTGTGCATAATTAATACAGCAGCGTCATTGGCCACGTCACTGGGTTATTTTATAGCCAGAACTGCTTGCAAGATTGTGGTAGCAAAAACCAACCACAAGAATAGCGAGCAGTTCATACGCTGGTCGATGTTCTCGATTAATCTAGTAAATAGCGGACATGATGTAGGATGCGAGCGGCCAGGGGGCATAGTTTTACAAAAAACGACTGCATGTTTTGTTCACTCGTTCAGACCTAGAGGCGTGAACAGACCGCAAAGAGCGAACGGTTCATTTGAATAGCCACCCCTATTTTCTGGACGAACGACCGCAAATAGCGTCCGGCTCTGAATCAGGCCCTCAGTCCACTGGTACAATGGTAGCTGAATTAGCACATATATTACACTGTCAGTATATGTATATATCTAGCTACAGTAAGCCTCTTGCAGGTATTAGAATTACTCAGTATTGCAATACACTTTCAGAAGGGAAGTCTCCCTTTCATCAGTTTAACTCACACAGCCTCCATGGATCTCTGCTCCATTTCCCACCGCTGACATACTAGATCTCTCAGACATACTGCTGGTGCTTCTGCTGCCATCCCCGGCATTCTATCGGTGGGTATCAGTGGCCCTGGGATTTGATACCACATCAGCATCATTGCTTGCCCAGTCTTGCAGACATGTTGCACCTCACCCTGCCCTCCAGCTCCACTCCTTGGTGTCCCACTCACTACACTGCGCATGTGCAATCACAAATCCCTTTCTGGTGCTCTGTGGCTTCACCTAGTGGCAGCCTGCAACATTACAGTCCATTGACTATTAGAGGCAGCAGTATTACACAAATATGTAGGTTCCATATACAGTAGTAATAGTGCATCCATTACCTTTGCACTAGAGTTAAGAGAAGTTATGGTGAAATTTCATGCAAACCAAAGTTGTTATGGAACAGGCTGTTACGCAGACATATGAAGTTCTGGTGATACAATTTTAGAATTCTACTTTTTATTTCCTATTCTGTACTGTATTTTTCAAAGAAAACTTTAGCAGAATTTTAAGTTAACTAAATGAAGTGTGGAAATTAATGCAATTTCCTGGTATAGTTTGAATTCTGTGCAAAATATACAGAGGCATTTTTATTAGAGAATATTTGTGGGACATCCCCCAATAATAGCTCTTTTTGGGGCGTTACTGTAAATATCCCTGGGAGCCCTGGGATTTAAGAAGGAGGGACCACAGCAAATATTTCCAATAACTGCCCCAGTCCCTCCATTTCCGATTGCAAAAACAGCCTCCATAGGCTTCTAAGAGGGTTGCTAAGCTATTGGATCTACCATGTTCCGGAATGCAAAGCCATCTGAAGATGGTGTTACCCCATAGCAGACTACACAGTATGCGTGCTGATTCCACATTGCGAATTTGGGGCCTACAGTAATTCAGAGATTTACACATTGTTGATATTCATCAAGCAATTATTTGTTGTAATTGTTAGCCATTGCACATGCGTGAAAGTCATACTGCCCAAGTGCCATGATTGGGTTGCAATTATCCTCAAAGAGGATTAATTTGCAAAGTGAGTGACAGGTAATTAGTTTTTGGGGGAGGTAATGGGAGTGACTAGGCATATGCAGGTGTGTCGGGCCCATACAAACTCCATTTCATGGGCGTGCATAAAGTAAACTAGCCATTGTCACCTCCTTCGCAGAATGAGAGATCAGACACAGTGATTGAGACAGATCAGACTTCAATCAAAAGGTGTGTGACTGCCCGATCTACATCGACGCTCTCAATTTTTGCACTGTTGCAAGTTGTCATACAGACATGAGAAGGCAGCAGTGGGCCTCCCTATGCTTGGGGTAGCTTTGGAAGTTATTAGTATATTTTAGCAATTGTGATCCGTGAGAGATCGCAGTTGTGATTGCATTAGTTCTGAATCAGGATCTTGGTTATTATTATCATATTCCATCAACACCTAAGTGGTAGAATAATTAGAGAATTCTGCCAAGAGTGTAATATTTTCAAAATAGTTTTGAAAATGTTGCTCCTTGGCAGCAGCAATCACAAGTGTCTTTAAAGAAAATGAGGTCAATGAATTGCTGTGTCTATGTGCTGTCTTGCATGTTTTTGCCAGTGCTTGTTCCACATAATATAGTTCCAACATTGTGGGTCCCATTTACCTCTAAGACATGCCCCTGCATCCACTGTAGTTCCACCCAGGGCCTTAAAGAGCTTGTCTCAGCCCCGATAATGCAGGGGTGTGTGACCTAATCACGGAGGTGTGGCCACGCCCCCTTATTAAAAAAAGGAAGAAATTACTGTTTAGGCGCCCCTCAGCCTGTGGCAGGTTCAGGGGGCGGGAGGGGCGTGATCAGTGTGATTGCTTCCTCTTTTCCCTGCAGACAGAGGAGATTGCTGCACTCAGTGGCAGTAGTCTCCCACCGTAGCACAGCACAAGGCAGTTTATGCTGGGGAAAGAGGCTGTTGGCACTTACAGATATGAAGAGGGGTTGCGTGGTCCTGGGACCTTCCAAGAAGCTTGATTAATTATTACCCACTCTTCCCCTCTCTGCATGGACAGCACAGTGGCCAACTAGGGGTACTTAATGATTGTGGCCATGGTTGTCCATGGTAATAGACATGCAACACTGGCTCAAAATACATTTACAATTAATGCAGGAGGAACCAGATGCATATCCAGCAGGTCAGTGCACCACTCTTTAGTTTCCATGGGATATGGGTGCAAAAGACCAACCAGAGTGCCCTGGTTAAAACTACAACACCGGACAGAGTACCTCAACTGGGCTTGTGATGTTTCTAATTGGACCCTGGAGGACTGGAAACCTGTGGTGTGGTCCGATGAGTCATGGTTCCAGTTGTATCGGGCTGATGGTAGGGTCCAGGTGTGGCACAGACCCCCTGAGGCCATGGACCCCAGTTGCAGTCCATGCAGTCTGCTGGTGGTTCCATAATGGGGTGGGGTCTGTTCACATGGCATGGTTTGGGTCTGCTGGTCTGCTTGAACATGTCATTGACCAGTAACCGATACGTTGATTTGGTTGATAACCATTTGCAGCCCACATTATGGACTTCATGTACCCCCACAAGGATGGAAAATTCCAGCAGGTCAATGCACTGTGTCATTGGTCCCAAGTTGTTCAGAATTGGTTTAAGGAGCAATCTGGAGAGTTACGATGAATGGTGTGGCCACCACGTTCATCCGACATGAACCCAATTGAGTATTTATGGGACGTGGTGGAGAAGTCCATTCGCATCCAAGATCCAGCACCTACAAATATCAGGGAGCTGTGGGAAGCTATCTAGATGGCATGGGTCAACAGTTCTCCAGAAGTCTTCCATCCACTTGTGGAATCGATGCCACGTGGAGTTGCACTTCACCCGGCTAGAGGGGGTCCTACACAATAGTAAAGTCTATTCCATTTTGGCTCTTCAGTGTATATTTGTATGGTGAGTCATTGTATAAAAATAACATTGGGAAAAATCATGGATAAGTCTGTTTTGTCCTTTTTCCCTTTACAAAGTTATATGTAAGTTCTATATGAGATGTCAAAGGATAAAATGTAACATATTGAAAAAGAAAAGGCAAATATTTCCTTCTATCGTATAGAGCTTCATCCAGACAAAAGACAAACAACAATCACAAAAAGGGAAATAAGTGGTAGGCAAAAATAATAAATAGCAATGGAAACAGATGGCATTATGTGAGGCGCAGCCATCTGTAGGTCAATTAAACCACAAAGTTTCTGTCTTGCTGTTAATATGCTGTTTCAGGAAGGGAAACTGGATTATACACTCTAGGCTCACTTCCAGATTTTGGTTTTATGTGTTACATTACAAATATTTTTCCTTTTTTATTTATATTTGCCCAATAACCTATTAAGAAATATTATGGCATGTAAAAAAGGTAATAATAAATATTTAAACTAATAGAATTGCTATGCTTTGAGAAAATCAAAAATTCAGAACTCTACATTACATAGTGGGCCCCATTTACAAAGCGCAAAATGGCCTTCCTTGGTATAGCTCAAAAGTACCAACAATTAGCTCCTAAATGTCATTTCACAGGCTGTATTTTGAAAAATAAAAAAATGAAAGTTAGGTGCTGACTGGTTGGTACTTTATCTCTTTCCAAGGTTTGACAAAATCCAGTCACCTCTAGTACGTGGCCCCATAATGATACAATTAAAGCGTGTCTTATGGTGCGTACACACTAGACGATTTGCTCCCTGAGCGATATCGTCTAGTGCGTCCCCGGCAGGGTATGCTCAATGTCGTTCATGATACTGAGCACACCCGCTGAACGATATCATTAACGATATCGTTCAGCGCCGGGCTCTCTCCCCCATTCCATAACATGCAGCAACCTGACGACATTGTCAGGTTGGCCTGCATGTTAACCCGATGAACGATGATGACGAACGACCCGCGAGGAGGCGCGCAGTCGTTATCGTTCATCGTTTTTGTGTTAAAAATGGACGATAAAGTGGACGACTGAACGATAACGATATCGTTATCGCTCAGTCGTCCACTTTAATCACCCAGTGTGTACGCACCATTAGAGTGCATTAAACATATCTTTCAACACTTTAACTGTATCTTTATAACACAGTTAACATGCATAGGGGCTCCCGAGAGCTGCCACGGGCCCCGTTACTGAGGGAGACGTGGCCAAATCCCAGGGAGGCATTTACACGCCCTCTCAAAAGAAAAGCTTAAAGAAAAGTTTTCCTGAGGCTGCTTTACGGCGATTGCACAGGGGGCGCCATATCCCCCTCAGCAGCGCTGCAAAGGGGGACAATGTCTCTCTTAGCAGCTGACCTGGGCCCATACCAGGCCCCTCCAACAATTCCGGGCCCGGGTAATTAGTACCTGCCCCCCCTGTTTCGGCACCCCTGAACAGACACTTCTTAGTTAAACATGTCTTAGGATACTGCATGTGCAACTCATACTAATCACTTAAGCAAACAACAAGCATTAATGTACATTTTGAATGCAAATATGTCCAACTGTAAATGAGTTCCAATATGATTGGGATATTTAACATCGTCTAATTAGGCCATGGACAGTGTATACACTAAGGTAGGTTTAGATATTAGACTGTACCTATTCACCAATGTAAATGACATAAAAAGGGGCCATTTAACATTTAAATAACCTTATGTGTATTTCATGCTTGCTCTGTTAGTTCAGCTTGAAATAAGGCCCGAGAGGCATGAGTGCTGCAGCTACTGAAATAAACAGCTGTTTAGCAACATTTCTTCTGGGCATTTATTCACTAGTGTGTCACAGCTTTACATAATACGTAAACTGACATGATCTCCTTTGCAACATGCTCAATCACTCATATCAGTAGCTTGTATTCAGTGACAGCAAGCTGAGGTACAGTATGTGTTTGTCTGTAGCTCTGCGTGAAGTTAATACTTTGTTACCAGTTACTTTTTAACAAAGGTACAGTGGACAGTTATTATTAGCCTGAACATGAACATATATTGTATCTTCTTGATTCATAACATCATGAGGGGCTCACAGCATCCCCCTCATGGGAACATGGGCACGCATCGCCGCAAAAATATATTTTTCCTAATGTGGGGAGGGGTGGGGGGGGGCTTGGCTACGCCTCGTGTGATTACGCCACGTCCCCCGAGTGTAATGTGGCCCTTGGCCAGCTCTTTACGGTCCTAGCAAAGAGAAGTCTCTCAGGGCATATATTTAGGTTAACCTCATTGGTGCACAGGTTTTTTTTTTTCCATTTTGAATATTGCAGTGAAACCTGAATGGATAGTTGACTGACTGCCACAGTAGTAATGAAACTAAGGGGCATATTCAATTAGCCGCGAAAAGTCACAAACTTTTCACATGCCGGACTTTTCACCAGCATCACTGGTTTTGCATGCGAAAAAGTATCGTGCACGTCCCCGCTTATCCCCATATTCAATTCCAAAGGATGCGAAAACGCGTCCTGGCGAAACTCAAACAGGTGAAAAGTGCTGTCAGATTTGGGGAAATCAGCCTGACCCCCCCAAAAGATGCACTAACATTGGGGATCATGGTAGATGCCCCCGAATATCCCTGCTGAAGCTACTTGAGGTACTTAAATGCTCTCATTAGCTGCTAATTAGCGTCTTTGCACAAGTGGTGAAGACTAGCATTTAGCACTTTTTTTGGTGAAAATAAGTAGTTCCAGCAAATTTGGGGTACATGAAAATGGGTGCCAGCATGGTTAAAAAATGCAAAAGTCAGGTCTTAAAAAGCATTAAAAACTCACCTTCAGCAAGCACCTGCAATCAAAAATACACCTCCCCCATACTTGCAGACCCCCCCAAGTCTATTTCGCTAGTTTTTAAGTTTGTACCCCAACTTTGAACTTTTTCGCCCCCTTTTCAAAGTAATTCTTTAGGGTGCTCTTTATTTTTTTTTAGGATTTTTTGGACACAGTTTACCTTTGGGGACCTGTTCTTAGGGTGCAGGGTGGTTTCTCCACCTTTGCACCCCAAAACCGCAATTCTGCACTTTTTTCCGACAGCTATTCATAGGCGAAACTTTTCTGCCAGGTACATTGCATTGCGTTTTTGCACCAGCGAAAAGTCGCCACAATTGAATACTGGGATAAGTTTCCTCTGGCGAAATGACATCATCGGCGAAACTTTTTCGCCAGAAACGGCTTTTCACCACTAATTGAATAAGGCCCTAAGATTTGGTTGTATGGAGGAATTACTGTCACTTTTTAACATAAGTGCTGCAACTCATTCTAGTGAGGGGAATATGTTACTTGAGAAACTATATCTGCTGTCCAGTTCTAATGTTGCAATATAATTACTGGCTATCTAGTTGCAAAGTCCAGATAATGGGCCAGCTAGCAGCAACATGTTACCAGATTAAGGGGGTAGATGGACTAAGCCTTGGAGAGAGATAAAGTACCAACCGATCAGCTCCTGTCAGTTTACAGGCTGTGTCTGATAAATGACAGTTAGGAGCTCTATCTCCATCCACTTATTCTACCTCCAATGATTGATACATCTCCCCCTAAACTCTCTCTTGCAATGAGTCAGCTTTGTGTAAATGCGAGCTGTCAGTATGCAGTGTTTATATACTGTAGTGTGGCAATACCAAGCAAGGTGGCGATAGTGAGCCATGAATTCTGGGTGTGGCTAGAGGGATCCACCCACACAGGGTAGAAAATGGAAGTGTTACCACACCTAATGGCTGCCTTGCGTACAGAGCTCAGGTGAGGCTATCGAGGCAGACCAGTCAGGCTGCTAGAGGAGATAGTCTAAGTGCGACTGTGGCAGCTATAGAGCCCGGTGTGTCTGGAGGCCAGTGTCCAAACCTGCAAGAGGCAGGAAGGACTACAAAACTCTGACTGTTTGTATGAAGCTGTAGCAGTCAAGCTGCAGGCCGGGAGGTCATGTATGACT
This sequence comes from Taudactylus pleione, assembly GCA_031769625.1. NCBI lineage: Eukaryota > Metazoa > Chordata > Amphibia > Anura > Myobatrachidae > Taudactylus > Taudactylus pleione. The sequence goes on from JAUIMM010000176.1 coordinate 2,296,755, forward strand.
TTGTGGAAGACTGTGTGACTTTGTGGAAGTCAGGCCAGGGGGCCATGTCTATAACTGTGAGAGACAGAGACAAGAGACTGTTATATTTGCAGACTAGCTGCCCACAATAGTCAGGGTTCAAAAAGTGAGGTAGGGGCTAGGTTGTTTGTTATTTTTATTCCTGAATGCTGACAGTAAAGCTCCATTTATTTCCTTTAATCCTGAAAAGCTGCATGTGGACCCTTTATTATGCATCTAGACACTGCATCACTGACCTATCTACCGAGGTAATTGCCCCCAAGTTATCACAATAGCTACTTTCTTATACTTTCCTCTATCCATTGTCACTTTCTCAAAAGAAGCAGCTTGTGTAGCGCTCAGTATTCCTGCTGCAATAGTAGCTGTCACCCTAATACAGTACATGAATTGGGTGATATGAGGATTTATCTCCCTTCTTTACTTCATTGTCTATATAATAGCAGAAGTTAGTGGCTGAGGCTTGTGCACATGGAGGCTATACCTGGGGTTACAGCAGGGGCGTTTTTAGAGAGGAGGGGACCTTTGTGAAGTCTCCAACATGGGTCCGGCGGCCGTCAGCGCACTAAGCCATGCACGGCCAGCACCGGAGTTATAGACTCTGGGCAGTAGAGTGGGCTCAGAGTCTATAGAGTATGCGCAGGTCACCGGGAAAATGGCCACGCCGGCTATTTTCCAGTCATTTTTACAGCGCCGGACCCCCGCGCTGATGTGGGACTCCGGAGAGGTAAGTAATACTATGGGTGCAAGGTGTGCAGTGCGGGGCCATGGTATCACAAGAGGCATCACACCATGAAGACCAAGGAGCTCTCCAAACAAGTCAGGGACAAAGTTGTTGAGAAGTACAATTTCCAAATCTTTGATGATCCCCCGGAGTACCATCAGTCCATCATCATCAAATGGAAAGAACATGGGACCACAACAAACCTACCAAGAGAAGGCCGCCCACCAAAACTCACAGACCGGGCAAGGAGGGCATTAATCAGAGAGACAGCACAGAGACCAAAGGTAACCCTGAAGAAGCTGCAGAGTTCCACAGAAGGGACTGGTGTATCTGTGCATGTGACCACAATAAGCCATACAAACCATAGAGCTGGGTTTTATGGAAGAGTGGATGAAAAAAGCCACTTAGTGATAAAAATAAGAAGACACGATTTGAGTTTGCCAAAAGGCATGTGGGCGACTCAAAAATGTATGGAGGAAGGTGCTCTGGTCAGATGAGACTAAAATTTTACTTTTTGGCCACCAAGGAAAATGCTATGTCTGGAGCAAACCCAACACATCCCATCGACACAAGAACACTATCCCCACAGTGAAACATGGTGGTGGCAGCATCATGCTGTGGGGATGTTTTTCAGCAGCAGGGACTGGGAAACTGATTTGAGTCGAGGGAAAGATGGATGGTGCTAAATACAGGGATATTCTTGAGCAAAACCTGTTTCAGTCTGCCTGTGATTTGAGACTGGGACGGAGGTTCACCTTCCAGCAGGACAATGACCCGAAGCATACTGCTAAAGCAACACTCGAGTGGTTTAAGGGGAAACATTTAAATATGTTGTACTGGCCTAGTCAAAGCCCAGATCTCAAACCAATTGAGAATCTGTGGTCAGACTTGAACATTGCTGTTCACAAGCAGAACCCATCCAACATGAAGCAGCTGGAGCAGTTTTGCCTTGAGGAATGGGCAAAAATCCCAGGGGCAAGATGTGGCAAGCTCATAGAGACTTATCCAAAGCGACTTGCAGCTGTAATTGGCTCAAAAGGTAGCTCCACAAAATACTGACTTTAGGGGCATGAATAGTTATACATGCTGAAGTTTTCTGTTCTGTTGTCCTAAATGTTGTTTGATTCACAATATAAAAAAAACACAACTTCACAGTTGTAGGTATGTTCTGTGAATGAAATGATGCATACCTTCAAACAATCCATTTTAATTCCTGGTTGTGAGGCAACAAAACATGAAAAATGCAAAGGGGGGTGAATACTTTTGCAAGGCACTGTATTTAGGTTACCTCAGGGCTCTTGCTATAGCACTGCTAGGCCCACCAATCCTGGTCCTGCTCCAAGGGGCGGTTCTCAGCGGTGACAATGGCCTGTCCCGTTCACAGCTGTACTATACTGTACTGCTCTGATGACCTGTTTCTCCCATTGGTTCCTCCCTCAGCCCAGTTTCTCCTCCAGCAGCCTGTCACACCACTGGTCCTACCTCCAGTACTGCTGTCACTCCTTCCCCGGAACAACACTGCAACACAACCTGACAGGAGAGCTGGCCGGACCCATGTCCTTCCCCCTCAGGTGCCTCTGGAAAACTGCCATCCTCAATCTGCCTCCTCACAGCTCTGCCCTCCAGGTCAGTTACCTCAGCTCTGCTCTGACCAACTTTCGATGGCTTCCAACTGTCACTTCTCTACCACCTGACACTGCCCATGTGACATTGTGCTCCTGACCTCTTGAGCAGCTGCAGAGGCTGCTGGGAATTGTTGTCTGTCTGTGTAATGACATACACATGTGCTGTATGTAGCACGATGCACAGTGTCAGAAAAGATAGCGGGATATTACAGGCTGAAGATCCTGCCCTGCTACGCTAACTGTGTTTTAAATGGCTAGACAGCATACTCTGACTGCTTCACAGTCACTAGTAATGCCAACCTTTCTACATTCGTTATGGTACCAGGCAAACAAAACAATGGTATTTTTATAGTATGCTCAGCACGCTAATACAAAGGGGATCAAGAAAACACAATTTTACCTAGGTTTAATTTGCAGCGCTTGAAAATCTAACAATACTCAACAAAATAACTCAACTATTTAACAAAAAAATTGAAATATACAAATTTATACAAGATAAATATCATTTAATACCATTATTATTTACTTGAATGATAATATTTAGAACAAATAAACAGTAACTACCAACAAGCAAATGCAACTTATTAAATTATATGGAACATTTTATCAGTATTTGTGCAAACAGACTAATAGTTTTAAATAATCCCCTCTCATACCACTTTCAGATAAAAGAAATTCTGATCCAAGAAAGCATAAAACAAAAGAATGCATGTGGCATCACAATATAATACAATAGAAGATATCTCCACTTGATTCATGTTAAGTGCTCTAAACCACAGGCAAACCCCAAGAAAATTAAAGACTGCAAAGTGACACTAGACACCCAATAAAGGGTCTCATTTTCATCACACACTTTCACCATTGCTTTATTAGGTTTGTAGGTACACAGCACCAGTGACATGTGGTGAGGTCATTGGCTGGGGAGGCACACATTGAGATGGGTCTGAGTGCTGGGAACCTGTTTCACCTCTTACTCACTGTAACTTACCCCTCACTACACTAAGCTTCAGTGTCCATTGATTCTCCTACCTGTCTTCTCTTGCTTCTGCTGAATGAGCTCCGATCTCTAAACACTGCAGTGCACTTCCTGGTCAGATGACACATCCAAGGTGTCCATCAGAGCTCAAAGCAGGCCCCCATATTCAGAGGCATGCCTCTATTAGTTCTGTTTCTGTGCAGCTTACTGCCAGTGCATATCGGAGTGGTTGGGGTCCCGGTCTGACCTAACGATGGAGTATGCAGGGCAGAACTTTAACCCAGGGAGCCTGTTCTGGGCCTTCCACTGGATGGATGGATTTGGACTACATCACATAATAAAACTTATAACTTGAAAATGTTAAACCGGGTAACGCTGGGTAAATTAGCTAGTACTTTATGGGCATCATTCAGCTAGGATCGCAAGTCTGCGGAACTACGCACCCGGTTGATGTTTGCGATCTGCGCATGTGTATGCACTGAAACGTGCATGTGCAAACCGGCCACTGCAATTGAGATAGTGGACACAGCGGATACGCAGAGTCATGGAAAGATGACTGACAGGAATTGCCGTTTGGGGGGTGGAGAGGGGGGGTCGTCGATGGAACGCAGGTGTGCCTGTGCATTTGAACGCCGTTATAGGGACATGCATAATTAAGCCCCTGTGACAGCATATGCCGTCTAGATGGTCTAGATGGCCACAGGAAGTTTCGTAGTTTTTGAGTCAGGTCAAGCTCAACCACAACTGTACATGTGGTCCAATGTTACTCGATGTTACCGATGTTTTCGCTGATTTGCGGATGTATGTAATGGGAAGTGGATGGCTTTGTAAACAGGTCGGCATCCGCAGACTTGCGCTCCAAACTGAATCAGGCCCTATATCCATACTACAATTTACAAAGTAGCTACAGTATATCTGAGGTTCATAGTTCAAACTAAATGGCAGGACTTCTATGTATTAAAATGACCAATATCTGTATTTGTTCATTCTTGAGCCATTTCTACCAGAGTCAAATTTTTAATGACGCAACCTTTGTTTTCACTACGGCTTGCCTTTACCAACTTAAACATGTGTTAGACTAATTTTTCAGTTAATTTTATTGTAAATCTACCAGTATCACTAGGTCATTCTGCAATTTGGATTACTATTTCAGTAAAAATGCAAAAATGCTCATTATAGTCCTCTCTTCTATTGCTATCATGAAAAATTGGCTTATGCCGAGTTGAATGTTTGTGTCCAAAAATAAGCTATAGAAAGCCTCATGTAAAAATAGTCTATTTATGCCCATATGCTCTACTGAAGGCATTTCAAAATAAACCAGTAGCATATTCGCCAGGTTTACATCACTCACACTTACGCTCATATACACTTGCACCCAACCAGGTCATAAGCGCAACCAACCAGGTCATAAGCACCCAACCATAAGCACCCATACACTTGCACCCAACCAGGTCATAAGCGCAAGAGTAGTATTTGCATATGTATTTTGATAGCAAAACAATGCTATTTGGTTTGTTTGTTTGTTTGTTATTAGGTACAATCTGCAAAGTTCTTTCAATACTGTCCCATCAGATTTCTGAAACAAACTGTGCTAATTACATTTACTAACATATGGGAAGAGGTTAAAAAATGTATTTAAAAAACAATATTTGCTCAGTAAAAAAAATGCTAATTAATCTCAATCTAGAGTTCATAAATATCAAATAGAATGTGTCTCTCTATCACAATCAACAACCTTAAGTACAAACACCTTCAACTAAATTGGGTCCTACTGTAAAGTCACTGAAACCTGCAAAGTCCTTGAAATAAGTCAGTCACAGTATAACTGCAACTTCCCTGTCTCATTCTCTGTTTGTTGCAGTAAGTGGGGCCAGATGTGATGATACCAGAAATAATAATCATAAATTCATGTAAATGTACCACTGTTTTCTTTATTGGCATGGAGCAATTACCATGCTCATCACATTCACAATCATACCTACAGTATCAGACACACAGACAAATTCATATACAAAATAAAGTTACATCTGACGCTAACAAAAAATATATATTTTTTTTAACATTACTATACTGGTGTTGAACTCTCAGAACAGTTTAAATATATTAAATAGCAATTTACTGTACAAATCAAATAAAAAATTATTTAAAATGACCTAGGAGCAATGAACTTCAGCCTTGATGCATGGACCAATGTGGGTTGATTGAATTAGGAGCGAAGCCTGAGATGTTATGTGCAAGACAGCCTCATTTCGGCAGTCCCTAAATCATATATTTTAATATGCATCTATATTTGGCTGCAACTAAAAATACACAATTTAGGACCAAATTCAGAGTGAAATCAGGGCGATTTACAGTATTGCTGCCAGAATTCTTTTTTTTTCAGTATTATATATTAACATTTACTTATATAACAGTAAAACAACTTATCAAATTTACCATACTTCAATATTATGCTGGAAGCGCTAAGCCAAACAGTCAGCTCTACACTAAATGTCCACTTGTCAGCTAGCAAATAGTCAAACTATTCTATAATCTTAATATTGCTACTGCATAAATTATATTACTGCTTATTACATGGTAATAGTGCATACACACGGTCAGATCTGTCAGATGAACGATGAACGATTGAACGATTTGAACGATTGAACGATTTCAGACAGTATTAAAATGAATGAAATCGTCAAAATCTGACTGCAAACACAGAGAATGTCAGATATCGTTATCTGACAAACGGGAACGTGCATCGTTCATCGTTGCAGGCCCACATGTCAGATTTTCTTTCAGATATGAATGATTGAACGATTTTTAAAATCGTTATCGTTCAAATCTGACACAAAATCTGACCGTGTGTATGTGCCATTAGTCTTTGCTATTTACTTTCTTTTAAACTATATTCATTGAAAGATGAGAATTCCATTTGTTTTTTTTTTTCTTTTTCACTATATTAAACCAAAAATCAGAAATACAGTAAGAGGGAGGTGTTGTATAAACAAAATCATGTAAGCCCCGTGCTGCCATTGATATAGTAACCCATTATAAAGATATAAATATCAGCAACCATACCAAAACAAAAATATTTAAACAAAAATATAATTATTTCCAGCTAAAACTAGAAATTAATGACTAGTAGCTAAAACGAGGGGATCCTTTAGCCAGAGACTCTAAATTACACCAGCATGTTAATTTGGCGGCTTACCTGGTGAACTCCCTAACGTGAGATGGTAACGTTTCGAGGTATGGTAGCCAAATATTGGAAAACTTCTCAACCCTAGTCTCCACGTCTAGTGAACATTCGATCCAGTCCATTTGATGGAATGGGGACCTGTTCCTTAGTGATCCACTGGGACAAACTTGACTTTTTAGATGCTGCCGCAATTCGCACTAAAAGAAGGGTGTTTCTGATTGAGCAGCTGCGTGAACATGATAAGAGGCAAAGATCCCACAGTGCCCAGGCCATATTGATAGTAAAAGAAATGCCAAACTCTCTAGTAATGTAACTCTGTACCTCAGCTCAGAACTCCTGTACCCTAGGAGGACATGACCACATACAGTGTATCAGGTCTGCATCAGGTTGTAAACATTTAAAACAGTTTGAATCTGATCGCAATTTTGGAGTGAAGTAAGATCTATGTAATAATTTAAAATTCTTCTCTGCATAGGACGAGGAAACAAATTGGCAGTTCAACCATACAGATGATCCAATGATGGTCTGTATATCCACCTCGGAGAAAGTATCCTTGCATTTGGCCATCCCAGTAAGTAACTTATTTAAATCTAGTCTGCGTCTGGTGTGCATATAAATAAAAGAAGTAGTATGAGGCCCCATTATTTTGTGTCTTAAGGCTACATCTAATGGGCAGGCCTTGTCTGCAGGCAATAAATGAGTCACTGTTAGAGTGACATAGCTACGAATTTGAAAATAAGAAAACAGAGGAAAACTAGCAGCGGGATATTTTTCTTTAAGTTCAGAACCGAGGAACAATCACAATTCAAGAATTGATAAGCATAGCACAGCCCCTGGAGATGCCAAGAACGCACCACGTCACTGGTATCGCCACCCTGGAAATCAAGATTACACACTATTGGTAGGAATATTGAGTTGGAAATAGTGAGGTGGAGTCATTTTCTAAGAGTGCGCCAAGCATAATGAGGTGTAGTAATAAGTGGGTTATCAGTTGAGGTGAAAATTTAGTATGGTGCATATGAAGTAAGTACGTTAAATGAAGATGTGGACTAAAATCTCGTTCTACCTTCTTATTGATAAAATTATCCTTACTGCCTATCCAGTCTAATGCATAGCAATAATTAGCTGCTAATGCATAGTCCTGGATACAAGGGAGATTGATACCACCAAGAGTAGGGGGTTGCTGTAACTTTAATGAGGAAATTCGTGGGTGTTTATTTGCCCATATAAATTGAGTAAGGACTTTATTAACAAAACGATGATCTTGTTTCATGAGTATGAATTGAACCATTTTTATGGGATATAGGAGACGAGGGAAGCTTACCATTTTATATAAATGATAGCGTCCTAAATATGAGGGAGATTTTTCCATTTCTTGAAATCAGCTAACACTTGTTGTGTAGAATGTGGAATGTTTGATAAATATAGATCTGCAGAATGAGATGGGATAGGTAAACCTAAGTATTTAATACAACTGTTAACCCATTTAAAAGGGAAGGAGGTGCCCCAACCTACTTTAGCAACCGCATGCATTGCCAAAGACTCAGTCTTCGACATATTAACCAGAAAGCCTGAAACTTGGTAAAAAGTCTGTAATGTATCTATTAATGATGCTCCCCAAGCTTCCCTTGGTTCATGGCAATAGGTCATCAGCAAAAGCAGATACTTTAAATTCCTGAGCTCCCATAGTCACTCCTTTCCATCTAGTATCCTTAATACAGGTTCTAATTAAAGGATCCAGGGCTAGGTTAAAGAGCAGAGGAGAAAGCGGGCAGCCTTGTTGAGTACCCCTATATAAAAAAAAAATCCTTATAAAATCCAAACCAAAATGTTGTAAATGTAAAGGTGCCCACTAGGGGTGAGCGGGTTCGGATTTCTGAAATCCGAACCCCCCCGAGCCCCCCCGATCCGAGTCCGATCCGAGTCAGGCTCGACTTTTCCCGCCTGACTCGGATCTGACATCGAGGCAAAACGTCATCATCCCGCCTTCCGAGTCTCGCGGGTTTTGGATCCTATATAAGGTACCCGCGTCGGCGCCATTTTCTCACTCGGCTGTGGACAGTGAAGAGGGAGGGTGGGAGTTAGTGCTGTGTAGTGTAGTGTAGTGTAGTGCTGCTGTTGTCCACTACTTCAAAGTCCATAGGGGCTGGCTGTGTTGTGCTGTGCTGCTGTTGTTAATAGGGGCTGTGTCCACTACTTCAAAGTCCATAGGGGCTGGCTGGACTGTGTTGTGCAGTCAGTTCTCCATAGGGGCTGTGTCCACTCCAAAGTCCTGTGCAGTGTCCCAGTCCTAAAGGGGTGCTGTAGTGTTGTCCAGGGGGTGCTCTGTCCATCAGGGGTGCTCCCCCCAAGTGCTAAAAAAATAATATATTTTCTGTGTTTGTGAATTGTGTGCGCAGTAGCCGCACGTGCATCAACAAAGTAGTGCCAAGCGTGCGCCTGTGTCATAAGTAAAGGGCCGGCTGGCTTGACCGTTAAAGGGTGCTGTAACCCCCGAAAGTACACTCCAGTCCAAACCAAAAAAAAATTATTTTCTGTGTTTGTGAATTGTGTGCGCAGTAGCCGCACGTGCATCAACAAAGTAGTGCCAAGCGTGCGCCTGTGTCATAAGTAAAGGGCCGGCTGGCTTGACCGTTAAGGGTGCTGTAACCCCCGAAAGTACACTCCAGTCCAAACCAAAAAAAAAATTATTTTCTGTGTTTGTGAATTGTGTGCGCAGTAGCCGCACGTGCATCAACAAAGTAGTGCCAAGCGTGCGCCTGTGTCATAAGTAAAGGGCCGGCTGGCTTGACCGTTAAGGGTGCTGTAACCCCCGAAAGTACACTCCAGTCCAAACCAAAAAAAAAATTATTTTCTGTGTTTGTGAATTGTGTGCGCAGTAGCCGCACGTGCATCAACAAAGTAGTGCCAAACGTGCGCCTGTGTCATAAGTAAAGGGCCGGCTGGCTTGACCGTTAAGGGTGCTGTAACCCCCGAAAGTACACTCCAGTCCAAACCAAAAAAAAAATTATTTTCTGTGTTTGTGAATTGTGTGCGCAGTAGCCGCACGTGCATCAACAAAGTAGTGCCAAGCGTGCGCCTGTGTCATAAGTAAAGGGCCGGCTGGCTTGACCGTTAAGGGTGCTGTAACCCCCGAAAGTACACTCCAGTCCAAACCAAAAAAAAAATTATTTTCTGTGTTTGTGAATTGTGTGCGCAGTAGCCGCACGTGCATCAACAAAGTAGTGCCAAGCGTGCGCCTGTGTCATAAGTAAAGGGCCGGCTGGCTTGACCGTTAAGGGTGCTGTAACCCCCGAAAGTACACTCCAGTCTGAACCTAAAAAAAAATTATTTTCTGTGTTTGTGAATTGTGTGCGCAGTAGCCGCACGTGCATCAACAAAGTAGTGCCAAGCGTGCGCCTGTGTCATAAGTAAAGGGCCAGCTGGCTTGACCGTTAAAGGGTGCTGTAACCCCCGAAAGTACACTCCAGTCCAAACCAAAAAAAAAATATTTTCTGTGTTTGTGAATTGAGTGCGCAGTAGCCGCACGTGCATCAACAAAGTAGTGCCAAGCGTGCGCCTGTGTCATAAGTAAAGGGCCGGCTGGCTTGACCGTTAAGGGTGCTGTAACCCCCGAAAGTACACTCCAGTCCAAACCTAAAAAAAAATTATTTTCTGTGTTTGTGAATTGTGTGCGCAGTAGCCGCACGTGCATCAACAAAGTAGTGCCAAGAGTGCGCCTGTGTCATAAGTAAAGGGCCGGCTGGCTTGACCGTTAAAGGGTGCTGTAACCCCCGAAAGTACACTCCAGTCCAAACCAAAAAAAAATTATTTTCTGTGTTTGTGAATTGTGTGCGCAGTAGCCGCACGTGCATCAACAAAGTAGTGCCAAGCGTGCGCCTGTGTCATAAGTAAAGGGCCGGCTGGCTTGACCGTTAAAGGGTGCTGTAACCCCTGAAAGTACACTCCAGTCCAAACCAAAAAAAAATTATTTTCTGTGTTTGTGAATTGTGTGCGCAGTAGCCGCACGTGCATCAAAAAAGTAGTGCCAAGCGTGCGCCTGTGTCATAAGTAAAGGGCCGGCTGGCTTGACCGTTAAGGGTGCTGTAACCCCCGAAAGTACACTCCAGTCCAAACCAAAAAAAAAATTATTTTCTGTGTTTGTGAATTGTGTGCGCAGTAGCCGCACGTGCATCAACAAAGTAGTGCCAAGCGTGCGCCTGTGTCATAAGTAAAGGGCCGGCTGGCTTGACCGTTAAGGGTGCTGTAACCCCCGAAAGTACACTCCAGTCCAAACCTAAAAAAAAATTATTTTCTGTGTTTGTGAATTGTGTGCGCAGTAGCCGCACGTGCATCAACAAAGTAGTGCCAAGCGTGCGCCTGTGTCATAAGTAAAGGGCCGGCTGGCTTGACCGTTAAGGGTGCTGTAACCCCCGAAAGTACACTCCAGTCCAAACCTAAAAAAAAATTATTTTCTGTGTTTGTGAATTGTGTGCGCAGTAGCCGCACGTGCATCAACAAAGTAGTGCCAAGAGTGCGCCTGTGTCATAAGTAAAGGGCCGGCTGGCTTGACCGTTAAAGGGTGCTGTAACCCCCGAAAGTACACTCCAGTCCAAACCAAAAAAAAATTATTTTCTGTGTTTGTGAATTGTGTGCGCAGTAGCCGCACGTGCATCAACAAAGTAGTGCCAAGCGTGCGCCTGTGTCATAAGTAAAGGGCCGGCTGGCTTGACCGTTAAAGGGTGCTGTAACCCCTGAAAGTACACTCCAGTCCAAACCAAAAAAAAATTATTTTCTGTGTTTGTGAAATGTGTGCGCAGTAGCCGCACGTGCATCAACAAAGTAGTGCCAAGCGTGCGCCTGTGTCATAAGTAAAGGGCCGGCTGGCTTGACCGTTAAGGGTGCTGTAACCCCCGAAAGTACACTCCAGTCCAAACCAAAAAAAAAATTATTTTCTGTGTTTGTGAATTGTGTGCGCAGTAGCTGCACGTGCATCAACAAAGTAGTGCCAAGCGTGCGCCTGTGTCATAAGTAAAGGGCCGGCTGGCTTGACCGTTAAGGGTGCTGTAACCCCCGAAAGTACACTCCAGTCCAAACCAAAAAAAAAATTATTTTCTGTGTTTGTGAATTGTGTGCGCAGTAGCCGCACGTGCATCAACAAAGTAGTGCCAAGCGTGCGCCTGTGTCATAAGTAAAGGGCCGGCTGGCTTGACCGTTAAAGGGTGCTGTAACCCCCGAAAGTACACTCCAGTCCAAACCAAAAAAAAATTATTTTCTGTGTTTGTGAATTGTGTGCGCAGTAGCCGCACGTGCATCAACAAAGTAGTGCCAAGCGTGCGCCTGTGTCATAAGTAAAGGGCCGGCTGGCTTGACCGTTAAAGGGTGCTGTAACCCCTGAAAGTACACTCCAGTCCAAACCAAAAAAAAATTATTTTCTGTGTTTGTGAATTGTGTGCGCAGTAGCCGCACGTGCATCAACAAAGTAGTGCCAAGCGTGCGCCTGTGTCATAAGTAAAGGGCCGGCTGGCTTGACCGTTAAGGGTGCTGTAACCCCCGAAAGTACACTCCAGTCCAAACCAAAAAAAAAATTATTTTCTGTGTTTGTGAATTGTGTGCGCAGTAGCCGCACGTGCATCAACAAAGTAGTGCCAAGCGTGCGCCTGTGTCATAAGTAAAGGGCCGGCTGGCTTGACCGTTAAGGGTGCTGTAACCCCCGAAAGTACACTCCAGTCCAAACCAAAAAAAAAATTATTTTCTGTGTTTGTGAATTGTGTGCGCAGTAGCCGCACGTGCATCAACAAAGTAGTGCCAAGCGTGCGCCTGTGTCATAAGTAAAGGGCCGGCTGGCTTGACCGTTAAGGGTGCTGTATCCCCCGAAAGTACACTCCAGTCCAAACCTAAAAAAAAATTATTTTCTGTGTTTGTGAATTGTGTGCGCAGTAGCCGCACGTGCATCAACAAAGTAGTGCCAAGCGTGCGCCTGTGTCATAAGTAAAGGGCCGGCTGGCTTGACCGTTAAAGGGTGCTGTAACCCCCGAAAGTACACTCCAGTCCAAACCAAAAAAAAATTATTTTCTGTGTTTGTGAATTGTGTGCGCAGTAGCCGCACGTGCATCAACAAAGTAGTGCCAAGCGTGCGCCTGTGTCATAAGTAAAGGGCCGGCTGGCTTGACCGTTAAAGGGTGCTGTAACCCCCAAAGTACACTCCAGTCCAAACCAAAAAAAAATTATTTTCTGTGTTTGTGAATTGTGTGCGCAGTAGCCGCACGTGCATCAACAAAGTAGTGCCAAGAGTGCGCCTGTGTCATAAGTAAAGGGCCGGCTGGCTTGACCGTTAAAGGGTGCTGTAACCCACAAAGTACACTCCAGTCCAAACCAAAAAAAAAATTATTTTCTGTGTTTAGCCGCACGTATATATCAAATCGATATAACATAAATGGAGGACCAAACTTTCTCCGATAAAAATAAAATAGAGAAAGATCAAGAACCACTTCCTCCTAGTGCTGAAGCTGCTGCCACTAGTCATGACATAGACGATAACATGCCATCAACGTCGTCTGCCAAGGCCGATGCCCAATGTCATAGTAGAGGGCACATACAATCCCAAATGGCAAAGTTCAGGAAAATGACCTTGAAAAAGACATTTAAATCAGCTGAAGAGAAACGTAAACTTGCCAATATGCCATTTACGACACGGAGTGGCAAGGAACGGCTAAGGTCGATCCCTAGTATGTTCATGACTAGTGGTTCAGCTTCACATGACGATGGAAGCACTCCTCCCACTAAAAAAATCAAAAGAGTTAAGCTGGCAAAAGCACAGCGAAGAACTGTGCTTTCTAAGAAGATATCACAAATCCCCAAGGAGAGTCCAAGTGTGGTGGTGGTTGCGATGCCTGACCTTCCCAGCACTGGACGGGAAGAGGTGGCTCTTTCCACCATTTGCACGCCCCCTGCAAGTGCTGAAAGGAGCACCCACAGTCCACTTGCTGATATGCAAATTGAAGATGTCACTGTTGAAGTACAACAGGATGAGGATACTGGTGTAGCTGGCGCTGAGGAGGAAGTTGGCGAGGAGGATTCTGATGGTGATGTGGTTTGTTTAAATCAGGCTCCGGGGGAGACAGTTGTTGTCCGTGGGATGAAAAAGCCCATCACGGTCATGCCTGGGCAGAAGACCAAACATTCCACCTCATTGGTCTGGCAATATTTCTATCCAAATCCGGACAACAACTGTCTTGCCATATGTACCATATGTAAAGGTGAAATAAGTAGGGGTAGGGACGTCAACCACCTAGGAACATCCTCCCTTATACGGCACCTGCAGCGCGTTCATAAAAAGTTACTGTCAAGTTCAGAAACTTTGGCTCAGACCGTAAGCAGTCCAGGGACACCTAAATCCCGTTGTCCTGTTGTATCCAAGCGCCTGCAAACCACACCGTCAACTCCCTCCTCGTCAATTTCCTCCTTAGTCAGGATCGGAAGTAGTCCTGCAGGCCATATCACTGGCATGACTGACTCTCCTATCCGGGATTCCTCCGGAGGATCCTGCATTGCTACGCCTACTGCTGCCGCTGCTGCTGTTGCTGCTGCTGCTGGGAGTCGTTCATCATCCCAGAGAGGAAGTAGGAACACCACTACTTTTACTAAACAATTGACCCTCCAACAGTCCTTAGCGAGGAGGATGAAGTACGACAGCAGTCATCCTGAAGCAAAACGTATAACTGAGGCCTTGACTGCTATGTTGGTGTTAGACGTGCGTCCGGTATCCGCCATTAGTGCAGTGGGATTTAGACAATTGATGGAGGTAGTGTGTCCCCGGTTCCAAATCCCGTCTAGATTCCACTTCACTAGGCAGGCGATACCGAGACTGTACAGAAACGTCAGAAAAAGTGTCCTCAGTGTCCTGAAAAATGCCGTTGTACACAATGTCCACTTAACCACGGACATGTGGACAAGTGGAACAGGGCAGACTAAGGACTATATGACTGTGACAGCCCACTGGGTAGATGTATCACCTTACGCAGCAACAGCAGCAGCGTCACCAGTAGCAGCATCTCAGAAACGCCAGCTCGTTACAAGGCAGGCTACGCTGTGTATCACCGGTTTCAGTAAGAGGCACACCGCCGACAACCTCTTAGAGAAACTGAGGGAAATCATCGCCCAGTGGCTTACCCCACTTAGACTCTCCTGGGGATTTGTGATATCTGACAACGCCACCAATATTGTGCGGGCATTACATCTGGGCAAATTCCAGCACGTCCCATGTTTTGCTCACACAATAAACTTGGTGGTGCAGAATTTTCTGAAAAGCGACAGGGGCGTGCAGGAGACGCTTTGGGTGGCCCGAAAAATTTCTGGCCACTTTCGCCATTCAGCGACTGCGTGCCGAAGACTGGAGCGCCAGCAAACACTCTTGAACCTGCCCCGCCATCACCTGAAGCAAGAGGTTGTGACGCGGTGGAACTCAACCCTCTATATGCTTCAGAGGATGGAGGAGCAGCAAAAGGCCATACAAGCCTATACATCCACCTATGACATAGGCAAAGGAGGGGGTATGCACCTGACTCAAGCGCAGTGGAGAATGATTTCCGTGTTGTGCAAGGTTCTTCAGCCCTTCGAACTTGCCACACGTGAAGTCAGTTCAGACACTGCCAGCTTGAGTCAGGTCATTCCCCTCATCAGGCTTTTGCAGAAGCAGCTGGAGAAAGTGAAGGAGGAGCTAAGACGGAGCGATTCCGCTCGGCATGTGGGACTTGTGGATGAAGCCCTTCATTCGCTTTGCCAGGATTCCAGGGTGATCAATCTGTTGAAATCAGACCACTACATTTTGGCCACCGTGCTCGATCCTAGGTTTAAAGCCTATGTGGTGTCTCTCTTTCCGGCCGACACAAGCCTGCAGAGGTGCAAAGACCTGCTGGTGAACACACTGTCAGCTGAAGCGGAACGTGACACGTCAACGGCTCCTTCTTCATTTTCTCCCGCAACTGGTGCTGCCAGGAAAAAACTTAGGTATCCTAAGCAACCCGCTGGCGGTGATGCAGGGCAGGCAGGACCAAGTTTGGACATCTGGTCCGGACTGAAGGACCTGGCAACAATTTCTGACATGTCTACTGTCACTGCATATGATACTGTCACCATTGACAGAATGGTGGAGGATTACATCGGTGACAGCATCCAAGTAGGCATGTCAGACAGTCCATACCTGTACTGGCAGGAAAAAGAGGCAATTTGGAGGCCCCTGTACAAACTGGCTCTATTTTACCTGAGTTGCCCCCCCTCCAGTGTGTACTCCGAAAGAGTGTTTAGTGCAGCCGGGAACCTTGTCAGCGAAAGGCGTAGGAGGTTGCTTCCACAGAATGTGGAGAAGATGATGTTCATCAAAATGAATTATCAGCTCTTCCAGGGAGACCAGCCTCCAGAAGGTACAGAGGGACCTGTGGTGGTGGATTCAAGTGGGGACGAGTTAATACTTTGTGAGGATGAGGATGTACACACTGAAGAGGGTGAGGAATCGGTGGATGAGGAGGATGAGGATGACATCTTGCCTCCGTAGAGCCAGTTTGTGCAGGGACACATTAATTGCCAGCTTGTTTTGTGGGGGCCCAAACGAACCAATCATTTCAGCCACAGTTGTGTGGCAGACCCTGGCGCTGAAATGATTGATTTGTTAAAGTGTGCATGTCCTGTTTATACAACATAAGGGTGGGTGGGAGGGCCCAAGGACAATTCCATCTTGCACCTCTTTTTTTCTTTGCATTATGTACAGTTTGGGGCCTAGTTTTTCTAACTGCCATCCTGTCTGCCACTGCAGTGTCACTCCTAGATGGGTCACGTGTTTGTGCCGCCCACTCGTGTCGCTTAGCATAGTCATCCAGCTACCTCGGTGCAACCTTTTGGACATAAAAACACTATTGTGAGGTGTGAGGTGTTCAGAATAGACTGGAAATGAGTGGAAATTAAGGTTATTGAGGTTAATAATAGCATAGGAGCAGAAAAACCTACAAATTCTGTGATTTTAGCTGTTTTTATGCTTTTTTTAAAAAAAATACAGATCCAAAACACAAAACCCAGAACCCAAAACACGGAAGGGTGGTTTTGGCAAAACCAATCCAGATCCAAAACACGAAGAAAGATCCAGATCCAAAACCAAAACACAAAACACGAAAAGTGGCCGGTGCACACCCCTAGTGCCCACACACAGAGCGATCTGCACGCGATCAGCCGATGTTTACGATTTGTGTACGATTTCCCTTGAAACTCTCCTCGGCAGCTCTGCACACGATCTCCACACAATCTGCACACAACTTGGTGTCCAATCTTCATACGATCTTTCCTGCATCCAGACTTTCACAGTGCATCGTGTCCTAGATTGTCAGATCTGCCCTACTGCACGGCAGATCTGACGATGCGATGTACGACCAGCGTGGACACGCATCACATCGTGATCGTGAGTGGGGACTCACCATTTACTCAGGATTTGGCCATATTTTACACAATCTGTCGTTCCTATGTGTCAGAATCAGCCAGATAGGGTAAAATATTGCTATGTGTGTGGCCAGCATAAGACTCTTCTAATGCCATTGCAATGGCAAATCGTCAGCATCTGCCACAATTTTGGCAACAATTGAATTGATCCCATGGTGTTAGGGATAAGCTATGTTACTGTAGCAAATCCAACCCAAAGACCACCAGCTGGATTTTTAGTACATGATATTACATGTTTTTAAGTAAAAGACTTAGGGCCTGATTCAGACCCACTCGCGAGCGGCTGTCCGCTCGCAAGTGGGTCGATGTTATGGACTGAGCATGCGCACGACGGAGGGAGCTCCGTCGTGCGCATGCGCCAGACGCGACGAGCGAAGGAAAGTCCTTCGCTCGTTGTGTCCGATCAAAGGGGGCGTGCTGTCAATGTTGATTGACAGCACGCCCCCTTTGGTGGGCGTGCCGGGGGCGTGCCTCCCTGACGGGGGCGTTCCCACGGGAACGCCTCCCGTCAGAAGCCGGCCCACTGACATCACTAGTGATGTCAGTGGGAGTGATTTTGGCTCTGATAGAGCCAAAATCACTCCGGAGCTTGCGGTTGAAAACCTCAACCGCAGGCTCCGGCTCGCAAATTCGATGGTCACGATGGTCTCGACCATCGCGACCATCACAATGCACGCTCGTATAGCCTGTGGGTGGTGACCCACAGCTATACGAGCGTCCAGGAGGACGCTCCATGAAAATGGAGGCCGGCCCTCATTCAGAGCGTGCGCTCTGCTCAGAGCGTACGGCTCTGAATGAGGGCCTTAATCATCTCCACTTAATCAATGCCATTTGCATTACATATACAATTCTCTAGCAGATGTTATGTGATCCCAAGAGTTAAGCTGAGAGCTACTGTATTCAGACTTTTTATGGCATGTAAAAGCCATCTGAGCATTTGGGTATTCTTATCAATGTGTACTGAATTTTAATGTAGAATAATTTTCTAGGAATAGTACTTTCTAGAATACAAATTAAGACTATGCACGTTGGCATTAATGCAAAATATCTTACCCTTATTAAAATTCAAAGGTGTTTTTTTCAGGTACAGTATGTCTCACTGGAGTGAAATTTCAATAAATTTCATGATTATGTAATGATTTTTTGCAATCTAGAATTAGGTGTCTACTGTATGCCTGTTTAAAATGCAAGAGAAAAGAATCAGTGGCAGATATACTATACATCTTCTTTCTGTAAATCAATAAATAATCTCCAGGAACTAAGGAACTGGATTTATTCAATATAGGAACACTGAGCATTAAAGCACTATATCACCCTTTGGCTCTCATAACACATGATAATAATTGAAGATTGGTGATAACAAATCTTTCAAACCAAGCACTACCATCCACCTTTTTTTTAGACCTTTTTACAATACAGGTATGGGAGGTATTATACATAATGTTTAGGACTTTGGGGATGCCAAATAAGTGTGTTTCCTTCATTTTGAGACTGTGCATAAATTCTACTAAAACACATTTAAAAATTAACCACAATGCCACTGACATCCCACTTCTCATTAAATGACTATTCTAAGAATTGCAGGGAGCAAAGCCGCCCCTAGCCAATTTGGTGCCCTTGGCAAGATTTTGGCTGGTGCCCCCCTATCTATAGAAATATAAATATATATAGATATACAAATGCAAACAGATGGTGGCACTCTGGTCTCAGTAAATGAAATTACATCACACTGATGCTGTAATGCGCTTTTGTCAAGCAAAATGTGAGCCATGACATCACATTTTATTTATATAGCGCACACATATTCCGCAGTGCTTTACAGAGCATATTTGGTCATTCACATCTGTCCCTGCCCCAGTGGAGCGTACAATCTATATTAGCTATCACATGCACACTAGGATTAATTTTTTTGGGGAGCCAATTTACCTACCAGTATATTTTTGGAGTGTGGGAGGAAACCCACGCAAGCACAGGGAGAATATACAAACTCTGCACAGTTAGGGCTGTGGTGGGAATCAAACCCACAACTTCAGTGCTGTGAGGAAGTAATGCTAGCCGTTACACTGTGTAGGAGACGAGGCAGAAGTCAATGACGGACTCCCCTGGTCATCAGCAATCACTAATGGCGGACTTCTTTGCTTCTTAAAAGCTATGTGTGTACTGTTATTCTTTGTTCATCTTGACAAAGGGGCGGCTGTGCCCCAAAACATTGGAATTGTTCACTGTGATTATGTGAATACACGTGTTTGAATACTACAAGTCATTCAGTGCCGCTGCTTTCTTGCATTGTACACTACTGGAATATTTACAGAGACTTCCAGGGCATTGTTACAGAAACGGGAGAGTGCCAGTCAGAAAGAGCTATATATATATATATATATATATATATATACACACATATATATATATACATACACTGGTGGCCAAAATTGTGGACACATTTTGAAATTTGAATGTTTTTCAACTTTGAATGCTTATAAAAACTGTTTCACTTCACGCAGTGCAATGATTCATATATTAAATTAAAGGAAATTTAATGCTCAATTCAACACAATAAAAATATTTACATTACAATAAGGGAAGTTATGCTACTTTCGGTGAGACAAAGAAACACAGATGCGTGAAATTCAAGAAACGGATTGTAGTAACAGCTACTACCAGCCAATCGGAATCGTTGTTCTGAGGACCAATCAGCTGTCGTTTATGAGCAGGTGAGAGGTCATGTTCAAAGGTGGAAAGGTCAGTTTGGCGGTTTCATTTTGCAGAATAAAGTTGGTTACTGAAGTGCAATTACGGTTGGATGTTTGTGTGTATTGTTTAGCGCTATTGACGGTGTAAAAAATAAATACAACAATGTCGTCCAGGCAAAGTGGTGACTGGTCACCCAGGAAGAGATCCAGGATTGTGGTGTTACGTGAAAATGGTCTTTCGTATGCAGCAATTGCGAGAGAAGTTGGTGGGAATGTGACAACATCAGGAATACGAAAGTTTTGTTTACGCTATCAGGAAACACAATCGATACAAAACAAAGAAGGAAAAGGCCGGAAAAAGTGCACAACAGCTGTTGATGATAGGAGAATAAAACAAATTTGCATCAGGGACAGATGGATGTTATCCGCGACCATTAGCACTGAACTGAGTGCAACTGGTGTTTTTGTCAGTGCAAGAACGATACGGAGAAGACTAATGGAGGTTGGCCTAAAAGGTAGGATTCCCAGAATAAAGCCATTGCTGAATAAAAAGCAGCGGCAGAAACGAATACAATGGGCAAAAGAACACATTGCATGGACAGAAGGTCAGTGGAAACAAGTGATATAGAGTGCCGAAACTAAGATATCGATATTTGGTAGTGATGGGAGAAAATATGTGAGACGTCGCATCGGGGAAGAAGTACATCCAGATTGCATTCAAGCGACAACAAAGAATCCTACAAGTGTTATGATATTGGCATGTACGACAGCAGATGCTGTAGGCTGCCGTTATGTCACAGATGGCACACTGAACAGCAGAAAGTACATTGACACCATCCTACAACCAAAACTTCTACCTTCTATCAGGGATCTTTTTCCAGATAATGCCCCATTTTTTTTCCAGCAGGATTCAGCTCCCTGCCACACTGCACGGACATGCAAAAAGGGGTTCACGGAGAATGACATGCAGGTGCTGGGATGGCCAGGAAACAGCCCAGACCTGAACCCCATAGAACTTTTGTAGTTTTGTTTGAAAAAACTGGTACATAAGAGGCGCCCATCCAATAAAAGACTATTAATTGAGGCTATAATTGTCTCATGGCACCACATAATAAAGAAGGAACAGCTCCAAACATTGGTTGGCTCAATGCCACGTCGCTGTGCTGCTGTCTTGAAAAATAAAAGATACCCAATGAAATACTGATAGGACAGTAACATCATAAGTACACAGGGATTTTCACCCTAAGTGTTGTTTTCACTGCATAACTTCCCTTGTAATGCATATATTTGACCTCTGTTTATTGTGTTGAATTCAGCATTAAGTTTCCTTTCATTTGATATATGAATCATTGCACTGCATGAAATGTAACAGTATTTATTAGCATTTGAAGTTGAAAAACATAAAAATTTCAAAAAGTGTCCGCAATTGTGGCCACCACTGTATATATACATTTATATATACATATACATACATATATACATATATATATATATATATATATACATGTAAATACATATACATATATATATATATATATATATATATACAGTGCCTTGCAAAAGTATTCACCCCCTTTGGCCTTTTTGTTATATTACAACCTGTAATTTTTTTGTTTATTTGAATTTTATGTGATGGATCTGCACAATATGGTCTCATTTGGTGAAGTGAAATGAGAAAAATATATATAAAAAAGAATCTTTATAAATAAAATTCTCAAAATTGGCATGTGTATATGTAATCACCCTCTTTGCTATGAAGCCCCTCAAAGTTCTGGTGCAACCAATTACCTTCAGAAGTCACATAATTAGTGAAATGAAATCCACATGTGTGAAATCTAAGTGTCACATGATCTGTCAGTATAAACGCACCTTTTCTGAAAGGCCCCAGAAACTGTAACACCACTAAGCAAGAGGCATCACACCATGAAGACAAAGGAGCTCTCCAAACAAGTCAGGGACAAAGTTGTTGAGAAGTACAATTCTGAGTTGGGTAATAAAAAAATATCCAAATCTTTGATGTTCCCCGGAGCACCATCAAATCCATCATCAGCAAATGGAAACCTGCCAAGAGAGGGCCGCCCAACAAAACTCACAGACCGGCCAAGGAGGATATTAATCAGAGAGGCAGCACAGAGACCAAAGGTAACCCTGAAGGAGCTGCAGAGTTCTACAGCAGAGACTGGTGTATCTGTGCATGTGACCACAATAAGCCATACACTCCATAGAGCTGAGCTTCATGGAAGAGTGGCCAGAAAAAAAACATTACTTAGTGATAAAAATAAAAAGACACAATTTGGGTTTGCCAAAAGGCATGTGGGCGACTCCTCAAATGTATGGAGGAAGGTGCTCTGGTCAGATGAGACTAAAATGTAACTTTTCGGCCACCAAGGAAAACGCTATGTCTGGCGCAAACCCAACACATCCCATCTCCCCAAGAACACCATCCCCACAGTGAAACATGGTGGTGGCATCATCATGGTGTGGGGATGTTTTTGAGCAGCAGGGACTGGGAAACTGATTTGAGTTGAGGGAAAGATGGATGGTGCTAAATACAGGGATATTCTTGAGCAAAACCTATTTCAGTCTGCCTGTGATTTGAGACTGGGACGGAGGTTCACCTTCCACCAGGACAATGACCCGAAACATACTGCTAAAGGGGGAAACATTTAAATGTTTGGAATGCCTAGTTAAAGCCCAGATCTCAATCCAATTGAGAATCTGTGGTAAGACTTGAAGATTGCTGTTCACAAGTGAAAACCATCCAATATGAAGGAGCTGGAGCAGTTTTGCCTTGAGGAATGGGCAAAAATCCCAGGGCGAATATGTGGCAAGCTCATAGAGACTTATCCAAAGCGACTTGCAGCTGTAACTGCTGCAAAAGGTGGCTTGACAAAGTACTGACTTTAGGGTGGTGAATAGTTATGCATGCTGAAGTTTTCTGTTATGTTGTCCTAAATGTTGTTTGATTCACAATATAAAAAAAAACACAACTTCCCAGTTGCAGGCATGTTCTTTGAATGAAATGATGCACACCTTCAAACAATTCATTTTAATTCCAGGTTGTGAGCCAACAAAACATGAAAAATGCAAAGGGGGGTGAATACTTTTGCAAGGCACTGTATATACATACACAGATGCAGCACTGACCAACACCACTCTTTGCCCCCAGTCAGTGCACAGAGGGTGCTCGCCCCTCTCCCAGCTATAGCTAGATAAACATTACATACTTAAAACCTAGAGTGACAAATCACTCACTTGCCTAGCTGCCACCTTCTTAGTTTAAAATGTATGCAGTACAGCCAATGCTGCTGCTGAAGTTCTTCAGATGCCGCCTGGTCCGATGCTGGGCATCTAAAATGGAGGCGGAGCTGTTAGTTGTCACTCATGGCACTGCTCTGCAAAGATCCATGGGAGGAGAGGCCGCGGGGAGGGGGGGGGGGGGTGGTGGTGTTGGTGCCGGGGATAGGCAGTGGCAGGCGAGGGGACAGTGGCAGAGCCCTAGAATATCCATAGGCATTTCAGCCGCCTTGAGCATTTGCTTATATTGCCTATGCCGAGTGCCAGCTCTGGCAGGGGGGTACAATTGGTGATCCTGCCTTTACCAAAATCACAAAATAGCAGCAATTAATGTCAGTTATTAGCCTACCAGTTGGAGACATTTTCTGTATAATGGAAAAAGATATGTAGTATATGTACTTAAGCTAGAGATGAGCCATTCGGTTGTACTTGTTCTTTTTGCCAAATTAGCGCAAGTTTGGATTATCTTATTGGCTATCCAAAACACATGATAGATGAATAGCCAATAACATTTTGTTTTCAGATCCAAACTTAACCAAGCCAAAACCGAACCGCTCATCTCTAACTTAAACAACATTTTTGATGGACCCATCCTAATAAAAAGACTTGTTTGATAGTTAGGTAGCCTTGATTGGACGTTACCAGAATTATTTTTGTTTTTCTTTACAGTAAATCCTCCAAACATTTATTGGCAAAGCAATGGGATCTTGTTTTAGGATAATTTCAACCTTACCATCTTCTGCATTCCCTTCATTTTCCCGTGCTCACATCTATGAATTTGCATAAAAGCTGCGGCAGATATTGTTGATAACGGGACATGGAATCCTCCCGGCATTGTGAGTTAATGGTGTTAATATTCTTTAACTCGACACATAGCGACACATTCACTGTTCCCTGACACCTTGCTATAACTTCATATGTACTCAAATTATGGATATGGGACAGAGGGCCTAATTCAGACCCGCTCGCGAGCTCTGAGCGCATATCTTGACCATCGCGACCATCTTTTTGGCCGCTCGCATAAGCTATGGGTGGTCACCCAAAGCTAAGCGAGCGGCCAGGAGGCCGCTCCAATAACAGGTAGGAGGGCCCTGATTCAGAGCGAGCGCTCTTGTCAGAGCGTCCGGCTCTGAATTAGGCCCAGAGTTATTTTACAGCACAAACTGTGGACAATAATAAATAATCTGCATGAAATGGACTGGCTTAAAGTTTATATGGTTTTTCAGGAAAAATAGTTGTCATTAATTTTATTGATACACCTGAATATGTCAAATAATAAAGATACCAAGTGAAGTCAATAAAGAGGACACTGGGCTTGATTCATTACGGATCGCAACTGCAATTGCAATAGCGTTTATGCATGCAGTCTCACTGCGATAGTATGCTAATCCATTGCGATCACTATGCCGCCGCAGCACAACATAAGGACACCCACTTTAGTTTACACACATCCGTAATCCTTAGCAAGACTGCGAAACCAACTGTAACATCGAGTACAATTGCAGCCTCAAGCACACTTGCACAAGGTCTGGCCTTACTCAAAAATCGTTAACCTCATTGCATGCTATAAGTACTCAAGCTGCGAAAGGCTTGCACGCTTATGCAACTGATTCAAACTAGGGATGAGCGATTTCGGATTTCTGAAATCCGAACCCCCCTGAACACCCCCGATCCGAGTCGTATCCGAGTCAGGCTTGACTTTTCCCGCCTGACTCGGATCTGAAAACGTCATCATCCCGCCTTCCGGATCTCGCGGGTTTTGGATTCTATAAAAGGTCCCCGCGTCGGCGCCATTTCTCACTCCGGCTGTGGACAGTGAAGAGGGAGGGTGGGAGCTAGGGCTGGTTGGGATGTGTTGTGCTGCTGTTGTCCATAGGGGCTGTGTCCACTCAGTCCATAGGGGCTGACTGGGCTGTGTTGTACTGCTGTTGTCCATAGGGGCTGGCTGGGCTGTGTTGTGAAGTCAGTTGTCTATAGGGGCTGTGTCCACTCCAAAGTCTATAAGGGCTGGCTGGACTGTGTTGTGCAGTGTCCCATAAAGGCTGTAGTCCTAGAGGGGTGTTGTAGTGTTGTCCAGGGGGTGATCTGTGCATCAGGGGTACTCCCCCAAAGTGCACTCCAAAAAAAATTTTTTTTTTCTGTTTGTGAATTGTGTGCGCAGTAGCCGCATGTGCATCAACAAAGTAGCGCCAAGCGTGCACCTGTGTCATAACTCAAGGGATGGCTGGCTTGTCCGTTAAAGTGTGCTGTAACCCCCAAAGTGCACTCCAAACAAAATAAAAAATAATTTTCTGTGTTTGTGAATTGTGTGCACTGTGGCTGCACGTGCATCAACAAAGGAGCAGCGCCAAGCGTGCGCCTGTGTCCCATAAGTAAAGGGCCGGCTGGCTTGTCGGTTAAAGGGTGCTGTAACCCCCAAAGTGCACTCCAAAAAAAATAAAAAAATATATTTTTTTGTGTTTGTGAATTGTGTGCACAGTATCCGCATGTGCATCAACAAAGTAGCGTCAAGCGTGCGCCTGTATCATAAGTAAAGGGCCGGCTGGCTTGACCGTTAAAGGGTGCTGTAACCCCAAAGTGAACTTCAATAAAAGTAAAAAATTTTTTTTGGGTGTTTGTGAATTGTGTGTGCAGTAGCCGCACGTGCATCAACAAAGTAGCGTCAAGCGTGTGCCTGTGTCATAAGTAAAGGGCCAACTGGCTCATCTGTTAAAGGGTGGTGTAACCCCCAAGTGCACTCCAAACAAAATAAAAAATTATTTTCTGTGTTTGTGAATTGTGTGCACTGTGGCCGCACGTCCATCAACAAAGTAGCGTGAAGCGTATGCCTGTGTCATAAGTAAAGGGCCGACTGGCTTGACCATTAAAGGGTGCTGTAACCCCCAAAGGGCACTCCAAAAAATGTTTAAAATATATTTTTTTGTGTTTGTGAATTGTGTGCACAGTAGCCGCACGTGCATCAGCAAAGTAGCGTCAAGCGTGCGCCTGTGTCATAAGTAAAGGGCCAGCTGGCTTGACCGTTAAAGGGTGCTGCAACCCCCAAAGTGCACACCAAAAAAATATATATATATTTTTTTGTGTTTGTGAATTATTGGCCTGATTCAGAGCCGGTCGCTATTTGCGCTCGCTCGTCCAGAAAATAGGGGTGGCTATTCAAATGAACCGTTCGCTGTTTGCGGTCTGTTCACGCCTCTAGGTCTGAACGAGCGATCAAAACTTGCGGTCGTTTTTTGGGAAACTACGCCCCCTGGCCGCTCGCATCTTACGTCACGTCCGCTATTTATTAGATTAATCGAGTACATCGAACAGGGTATGAACTGCTCGCTATTCTTGTGGTTGGTTTTTGCTACCACAATTTTGCGAGCAGTTCTGGCTAAAAAAAACCCCAGTGACGTTGTCAATGACGCTGATGTTTTAATTATGCACACCCATAAAACGCCCATTTTGACCTTTAAGCACGCCTGCGATCGGATCTCCACTCCCCGTTTTCAAGCACCTTCCCCTGTTACCACCCACATACGCCTCATTCTGTCACTCAAAATAGCAGCCATTCGCTATTTTGCGAGCACAAGATTTTCGGCTGCACTGACTGGTTCGCGCATGTGTATTACGATCCGTATGCATGCGCAGTTGGGCAAACATCGCTCGGAGCGAACGAGCAGCCACTTGCGTCCGGCTCTGAATCAGGCCCTATGTGCGCAGTAGCCGCACGTGCATCAACAAAGTAGCGCCAAGCGTGCGCCTGTCATAAGTAAAGGACCGGCTGGCTCATCTGTTAAATGGTGGTGTAACCCTCAAAGTGCACTCCAAACAAAATAAAAAATTATTTTCTGTGTTTGTGAATTGTGTGTACTGTGGCTGCACATGCACCCTCAAAGCAGCAGCACCAAGCGTGCGTCTGTCTGTTAAAGGGTGGTGTAACCCTCAAACTGCGCTCCACAAAAAAGAAAAAAATCTCTTTTTTCTGTCTTTGTGAATTGTGTGCACTGTAGCTGCACGTGCATCAACAAAGGAGCAGCTCCAAGCGTGCGCCTGTGTCCCATAAGTAAAGAGCCATCTGGCTCATCTCTTAAAGGGTGGTGTAAGCCACCAAAGTGCACTCCAACAAAAATAAAAAAATATTTTCTGTGTTTGTGAATTGTGTGCGCTGTAGCCGCACGTGCATCAACAAAGGAGCGGCGCCAAGCGTACGCCTGTGTCATAAGTAAAGGGCTGGTTGGCTCGTCCGTTGAAGGGTGCCGTAACCCCCAAAGTGCACTCCAAAAAATATATTTTTTTTTCTGTGTTTGTGAATTGTGTGCACTGTACGTGCATCCTCAAAGCAGCAGCACCAAGCGTGCGTCTGTCTGTTAAAGGGTGGTGTAAACCCCAAAGTGCACTCCAACAAAAATAAAAATGTCTTCTTTTCTGTGTTGTGAATTGTGTGCACTGTACGTGCATCCTCAAAGCAGCAGCACCAAGCGTGCATCTGTCTGTTAAAGGGTGGGGTAACCCCCAAAGTGCACTCCAACAAATATAAAACATTTTCTTCTGTGTTTGTAAATTGTGTGGACTGTACGTGCATCCTCAAAGCAGCAGCACCAAGCGTGTGTCTGTCCGCTAAAAGGGTGGTGTAACCCCCTAAGTGCACTCCAACAAAAATAAAAAAATCTTCTTTTCTGTGTTGTGAATTGTGTGCACTGTACGTGCATCCTCAAAGCTGCAGCGCCAAGCATGCATCTGTCTGTTAAAGGGTGGTGTAACCCTCAAACTGCGCTCCACAAAAAATAAAAAAATCTTTTTTTTCTGTCTTTGTGAATTGTGTGCACTGTAGCTGCACGTGCATCAACAAAGGAGCAGCGCCAAGCATGCGCCTGTGTCCCATAAGTAAAGAGCCATCTGGCTCATCTCTTAAAGGGTGGTGTAAGCCACCAAAGTGCACTCCAACAAGAATAAATAAATATTTTCTGTGTTTGTGAATTGTGTGCGCTGTAGCTGCACATGCATCAACAAAGGAGCGGCGCCAAGCGTACGCCTGTGTCATAAGTAAAGGGCTGGTTGGCTCGTCCGTTGAAGGGTGCTGTAACCCCCAAAGTGCACTCCAAAAAATATATATTTTTTTCTGTGTTGTGAATTGTGTGCACTGTACGTGCATCCTCAAAGCAGCAGCACCAAGCATGCATCTGTCTGTTAAAGGGTGGGGTAACCCCCAAAGTGCACTCCAACAAAAATAAAACATTTTCTTCTGTGTTTGTAAATTGTGTGGACTGTACGTGCATCCTCAAAGTAGCAGCACCAAGCGTATGTCTGTCCGCTAAAAGGGTGGTGTAACCCCCTAAGTGCACTCCAACAAAAATAAAAAAATCTTCTTTTCTGTGTTGTGAATTGTGTGCACTGTACGTGCATCCTCAAAGCTGCAGTGCCAAGCATGCATCTGTCTGTTAAAGGGTGGTGTAACCCTCAAACTGCGCTCCACAAAAAATAAAAAAATCTTTTTTTTCTGTCTTTGTGAATTGTGTGCACTGTAGCTGCACGTGCATCAACAAAGGAGCAGCGCTAAGCGTGCGCCTGTGTCCCATAAGTAAAGAGCCGTCTGGCTCATTTCTTAAAGGGTGGTGTAACCCACAAAGTGCACTACTCTCCAGGAAAAATAAAAAAATATTTTCTGTGTTTGTGTGCGCCTTAGCCGCACGTATATATCAATATAACATAAATGGAGGACCAAACTTTCTCCGATAAAAATAAAATAGGGAAAGATCAAGAACCACTTCCTGCTAGTGCTGAAGCTGCTGCCACTAGTCATGACATAGATGATAACATGCCATCAACGTCATCTGCCAAGGCCTATGCCCAATGTCATAGTAGAGGGCATATACAATCCCAAATGACAAAGTTCAGGAAAATGACAATAAAAACATTTAAATCATTTGAGGAGAAACGTAAACTTGCCAATATGCCATTTACGACACGGAGTGGCAAGGAACGGCTAAGGTCTTTCCCTATGTTCATGACTAGTGGTTCAGCTTCACATGACGATGGAAGCCCTCCTCCTGCTACAAAAATCAAATGAGTTAAGCTGGCAAAAGCACAGCGAAGAATTGTGCGTTCTAAGAAGATATCACAAATCCCCAAGGAGAGTTCAAGTCTGGTGGCAGTTGCGATGCCTGACCTTCCCAGCACTGGACGGGAAGAGGTGGCTCTTTCCACCATTTGCATGCCCTCTGCAAGTGCTGAAAGGAGCACCCACAGTCCACTTGCTGATATGCAAATTGAAGATATCACTGTTGAAGTGCAACAGGATGAGGATACTGGTGTAGCTGGTGCTGAGGAGGAAGTTGGCGAGGAGGATTCTGAGGGTGATGTTTGTTTAAATCAGGCTCCGGGGGAGACACTTGTTGTCCGTGGGATGAAAAAGCCCATCACGGTCATGCCTGGGCAGAAGACCAAACATTCCACCTCTTTGGTCTGGCAATATTTCTATCCAAATCCGGCCAACAACTGTCTTGCCATATGTACCATATGTAAAGGTGAAATAAGTAGGTTAAACACCTAGGAACATCCTCCCTTATATGTCACCTGCAGCGCGTTCATAAAAAGTTACTGTCAAGTTCAGAAACTTTGGCTAAGACCGTAAGCAGTCCAGGGACACCTAAATCCCTTCGTCCTGTTGTATCCAAGCGCCTGCAAACCACACCGTCAACTCCGTCCTCGTCAATTTCCTCCTTAGTCAGGATCGGAAGTAGTCCTGCAGGCCATGTCACTGGCATGACTGACTCTCCTATCCGGGATTCCTCCGGAGGATCCTGCATTGCTACGCCTACTGCTGCCGCTGCTGGGAGTCGTTCATCATCCCAGAGAGGAAGTAGGAACACCACTACTTTTACTAAACAATTGACCCTCCAACAGTCCTTAGCGAGGGGGATGAAGTACGACAGCAGTCATCCTGAAGCAAAGCGTATAACTGAGGCCTTGACTGCTATGTTGGTGTTAGACATGCATCCGGTATCTGCCGTTAGTGCAGTGGGATTTAGACAATTGATGGAGGTAGTGTGTCCTCAGTTCCAAATCCTGTCTAGATTCCACTTCACTAGGCAGGCGATACCGAGACTCTACAGAAACATCAGAAAAAGTGTGCTCAGTGTCCTGAAAAATGCGGTTGTACCCAATGTCCACTTAACCACAGACATGTGGACAAGTGTAACAGGGCAGACTAAGGACTATATTATTATTATTATTATTATTATTATTATCCTTTATTTATATGGCGCCACAAGTGTTCCGCAGCGCCTTACATAGTACATAGAACTAATAAGTGAACAAGAAACAAGTAACTTACAGTACATTACAGTGCAGGACAGGGACACAACTTATATACATTGCTGAAATAGTGATTAAAGCACTCACAATAAGCTGCCGGGAGTTGGCGGTCCCGTGTTAGGTGCCCTAATGGGGAGTAGAGAGTAGAAGAAAATGTAAAGAGAAGCACATGAGGGAAGAGGTCCCTGCTCATGAGAGCTTACATTCTAAGGGGAGGGGCAGACAGACAGGCGTGACACAGAAGGGGAAGATAGGAAGGAAAGAGCATGAGGTGGGTTAGGAGGAGTGCTGGAAGGCCTTGATGAAGTAGTGGGTCTTGAGAGCCCGTTTGAAGATTTGTAGAGAGGTGGAGAGTCTGATAGGGAGAGGGAGAGCATTCCAAAGGTAGGGAGCAGCACGGGCAAAATCTCGGATGCGGGAGTGGGAGGAAGTAATCAGTTGGCAAGAGAGGCGGCATGCATTAGTTGAGCGAAGTGGGCGGGTGGGAGTGTGAAGGGAGAGAAGGTCAGAAATGTATGCGGGAGAGGATTTGGTGAGGGCTTTGTAGGTGAATGTAAGAACCTTGAATTGGCATCTGAAGGGGAAGGGGAGCCAGTGTAGGGCTTGAAGGAGAGGGGAAGCAGATATAGAACATCTGGAGAGGAAGATGAGCCGAGCAGCAGCATTGAGAACAGATTGTAGTGGAGAGAGGTGAGAGACTGGGAGGCCAGCTAGGAGAAGGTTACAGTAGTCCAATCTGGATATGACCAGTGAGTGGATGAGGGTTTTAGTGGCATCCTGGGTGAGAAAGGGTCTAATCCTGGAGATATTTTTTAGGTGAAAACGGCAGGACTGCGAGATGTGCTGAATGTGCGGTTTAAAGGAGAGGGAGGAGTCTAGGATAACTCCAAGACAGCGCACTTTGGGGCTAGAGGAGATAGTTGTGCCATCAATAGATAACGAAATTGTGGAAAGTGATGTAGTGGAAGAGGGTGGGAAGATGATCAGCTCAGTCTTAGACATGTTAAGTTTAAGAAAGCGCTGGGACATCCACGAAGAGACAGCAGAGAGACAGTTGGAGATACGGGTAAGGAGCTCAGGGGTGAGCTCAGGGGTGGAAAGGTAAATTTGAGTATCATCTGCATAGAGATGATATTGGAGGTCAAAGGAGTTAATGAGTTCACCTAAAGAGGATGTATATAGGGAGAAAAGGAGAGGTCCAAGAACAGAACCTTGGGGAACTCCTACCTTTAGTGGAAGTGGAGGGGAAGAGGAGTCATGAGAGGACACAGCGAAGGAACGATCAGAGAGGTAGGAGGAAAGCCAGGAGAGGGCAGTTTCACGTAAACCGAGAGAGTAAAGGATTTGCAGGAGGAGAGGGTGGTCTACAGTGTCAAATGCAGCAGAGAGGTCAAGGAGAATGAGCAGAGAGTAGTGGCCCTTCGATTTGGCAGCAAGGAGGTCGTTGCTGACTTTCGTGAGGGCAGTTTCCGTGGAGTGGAGAGATCGGAAGCCAGATTGAAATGAGTCAAGGAGGGAGTGGAAGGAAAGAAAGGTGGTAAGGCGGTTGTAGACAATACGCTCAAGAAGTTTGGAAGCAAAAGGGAGAAGAGAGATGGGTCGATAGTTTGAAAGTATGTTAGGATCAAGGGTAGGTTTTTTAAGAATGGGGGAGACAAGAGCATGTTTGAATGCTGAAGGGACAGTGCCAGATGATAGGGAAAGAGTAAGGAGGTGAGCCAGATGGGAACAGGCAGAAGGAGACAAGTGGGAGAGGAGACGGGAAGGGATAGGGTCAAGAGGGGAGGTGGAAGGAGGGGAGGACCGGATGAGGGCCAAGACTTCCTCTCCAGAAGCAGGGGAGAAGGATGTCAGAGTTGGTGAGACAGAAGGGGAGGGGTGGTAAGGGCAAGGAGGGAGAGGAGTGCTAAGGGTCTGATGGGATATGATGTCCTCACGTATGGAGTCAATTTTAGATGTAAAGTAGGTGGCAAAGTCGAGGGCAGAGAGCGAGGAGGGAAGGCGAGGAGGGGAAGGGCCGAGTAGGGAGTTGAAAGTGGCAAAGAGACGCCGGGGGTTTGAGGACTGGGAGGAGATGAGGTTCTTGAAATATGTTTGTTTGGAGAGAGACAGGGAAGCACTGTAGGAGGAGAGAATAAATTTGAAATGGAGGAAGTCAGCCTTAGAGCGTGACTTTCTCCACTGATGCTCCGCAATTCTTGAACACTTTTGTAGGTATCTGGTGCATTTGGAATGCCAGGGTTGTGGTGTGGATCTGCGAGGGTGAGTGGTTATTGCTGGAGCAACAGAATCAAGAGCAGAAGCAAGGGAGGAATTGTACAGGGAAGTAGCTTGTTCAGGACAGGAGAGAGAAATGATAGGGGAGAGAAGAGAGTCCAGCAGGGAGGAAAAAGCAACAGTGTCAATAGCCTCAATATTACGCTTAGTAATGGTAGCCTTAGGAGTTAGAGGAGGGCAAGGAGAGAGGGATAGGTTAAAAGAGAGAAGGTGATGGTCAGAGAGGGGGAATGGGCAATTGGAGTAATCAGAAATATCACAACGGTGTGTAAAGACCAGGTCAAGTGAGTGCCCACTCACATGGGAGGGTGAGGAGGTCCATTGGGCGAGACCAAATGAAGAGGTGAGGGTAAGGAGTTTAGCTGCAGAGGATTCTGTGGGAATGTCAATAGGAATATTAAAATCACCTAGGATAATGGAGGGAAGATCTGAGGAGAGAAAGTGAGGGAGCCAGGAAGCGAAGTTGTCAAGGAATTTGGAGGGAGAGCCAGGGGGACGGTAAATGACAGCTACTCTGAGGTTTACTGGTTGGAAGAGTCGTATAGCATGAACCTCAAATGTGGGGAATGTAAGGGATGGTTCAGAGGGTATTAGCTGGTATGAGTAACTGGTGGATAGAAGGACCCCAACTCCACCACCATGGCGACCCCCAGGTCGGGGGGTGTGGGAGAAGGCAAAGCCCCCAGAGGATAGAGCAGCAGGAGAAGTGGTGTCAGAGGGTGAGATCCAAGTTTCAGTGATGGCTAGAAGATTCAGAGAGTTGGAGATAAAAAGGTCATGGGTGGGGACCAGTTTATTACAGACTGACCTGGCATTCCAGAGGGCACAGGATAGAGAGATAGCATTTGTGGGGGAGATGTGAATGAGATTGTCCGGGTTGCTGTAACGTGGAGGTGAGATTAATTTGGGGGACCGATATGAATAGAGTTTAGTGATGGTGCGGGCACCTGAGCTGGAAAGGGAACCAATAGGAGGTGGGCAGGGAGGGAGATGTGGATGGCAGTGGGGTGAAGTGACAGGGAGAGGAGTGTAGGAGGAGGGTTTGGTGGTGGGGTAGTAGGACAGAGGGGGGGTAGAACAGGAAGAAAGTGGAGTAATGGGTGAGGAGTGAAGAGTAGGCAGACAGAGGAGGGGGGAGAAGGGGAGGAGGAGGTGGAAGAGATAAGGGGGAAAGGATAAAGGTGGAAGCAGGGGGCAGAACAGAGGATTAGGTAGAGACAGAGGGAAGGAGGGAGTTGACGAAAACCTTGTCATGGTGTTTATAAGTAAACAAGAGGAAAGAAATTTGGAAATTTAAATGAGATATGAGTGCAAGAGATTTGTAGGAATGCAAGTAAGAAAACAGTGACGTATCAAAGAACAGTGTATCAATATGTATGCAGATTAACAAGATTGTTATAGGGTGAAATAAAAGTGGGGTTCTAAAGTGTGCAGAATGTGAAAAATAACGCAGATTGTAAGCAGACAGAGGATGTGAGGCTAGGCAAGAGAGCTGAGATAAAGGACAGTGTTTCAAAGTTGATAGATATAAACTGACATGGGGAAAAGTACGATAAGCATTGAATTGTATATGATTGTGACAGCCCACTGGGTAGATGTATCACCTTATGCAGCAACAACAGCAGCATCACCAGTAGCAGCATCTCAGAAATGGCAGCTCGTTCCAAGGCAGGCTACACTGAGGACCTTATTCAGTGGTGGCCGTACGGTCTATGACCACATGGCCGCCTCGATGTTTGGCCAGTGCGCATGCACACGAGGGAGCCGGCTCCCTCGTGCGCATGCGTGAGACCTGCTACGACCGACAGCGCTGGCCGTAGCGGGTCTCTTTCCAAAGGGGGCGAGCTGTCGATGTTGAGTGACAGCTCACCCCGTTTGGAAGGCAGGCCGGGGGGTGGCAGCCCAAATGGAGGCGTTACCATGGGAACACCTATCATTTGGGAGAGGCCCCACTGACATCACAAGTGATGTCAGTGGAGAGCTTCCGGCTCTGACAGAGCCAGAAGCTCTCTGGGGCTTACGACAAGTGAGACCCTACCCTAGGGTTTCATCACCTGCCCCGATGGTCGCGATGGTCTCTGACCATCGCGACCATCACCCAAGCGGTCATTAGAGCTGTGGGTGTAAACCCACAGCCTAACGACTGAAACAGAGGCGGGCGGTCAGGATGCAAGCGACCGCCCAGTTTCTGAGCGACCGCTTGCATCCTCCGACCACCTCTGAATGAGGTCCTGTGTATCACCGGTTTCAGTAAGAGGCACACCGCCGACAACCTCTTAGAGAAACTGAGGGAAATCATTGCCCAGTTGCTTACCCCACTTAGACTCTCCTGGGGATTTGTGATATCTGACAATGCCACCAATATTGTGTGAGCATTACATCTGGGCAAATTCCAGCATGTCCCATGTTTTGCTCACACAATAAATATGGTGGTGCATAATTTTCTGAAAAAAGACAAGGCTGTGCAGGAGACGATTTGGGTGGCCCAAAAAATTTCTGCCCACTTTCGCCATTCAGCGACTGCGTGCTGAAAACTGAAGCGCCAGCAAACACTCTTGAACCTGCCTCGCCATCACCTGAAGCAAGAGGTTGTGACGTGTTGGAACTCAACCCTCTATATACTTCAGAGGATGGAGGAGCAGCAAAAGGCCATTCAAGCCTATACATCCACCTATGACATAGGCAAAGGAGGGGTATGCACCTGACTCAAGCACAGTGGAGAATGATTTCCATGTTGTGCAAGGTTCTCCAGCCCTTCGAACTTACCACACGTGAAGTCAGTTCAGACACTGCCAGCTTGAGTCAGGTCATTCCAATCATCAGGCTTTTGCAGAAGCAGCTGGAGAAAGTGAAGGAGGAGCTAAGACGGAGCGATTCCGCTCAGGATGTGGGACTGGTGGATGAAGCCCTTCATTCACTTTGCCAGGATTCCAGTGTGGTCAATCTGTTGAAATCAGACCACTACATTTTGGCCACCATGCTCGATCCTAGGTTTAAAGCCTATGTGGTGTCTCTCTTTCCAGCCGACACAAGCCTACAGAGGTGCAAAGACCTGCTGGTGAAAACACTGTTAGCTGAAGTGGAACGTGACATGTCAACAGCTCCTTCTTCATTTTCTCCCGCAACTGAGGCTGCCAGGAAAAAACTTAAGTATCCTAAGCAACCCGCTGGTGGTGACGCAGGGCAGGCAGGACCAAGTTTGGACATCTGTTCCGGACTGAAGGACCTGGAAACAATTTCTGACATGTCTACTGTCACTGCATATGATACTGTCACCATTGACAGAATGTTGAAGGATTACATTGGTGACAGCATCCAAGTAGGCATGTCAGACTGTCTGTACCTGTAATGGCAGGAAAAAGAGGCAATTTGGAGGCCCCTGTACAAACTGGCTCTATTTTACCTGAGTTGCCCCCCCTCCAGTGTGTACTCCGAAAGAGTGTTTAGTGCAGCCGGGAACCTTGTCACCGAAAGGCATAGGAGGTTGCTTCCACAAAATGTGGAAAAGATGATGTTCATAAAAATGAATTATCAACTCTTCCAGGGAGACCAGCCTCCAGAATGTACAGAGGGACCTGTGGTGGTGGAGTCCAGCGGGGACGAATTAATACTCTGTGAGGATAAGGATGTACACAACACTGAAGAGGGTGAAGAATCGGTGGATGAGGAGGATGAGGACGACATCTTGCCTCTGTAACAGCCAGTTTGTGCAGGGACAGATTAATTGCCAGCTTTTTTTGTGGGGGCCCAAACGAACCAATCATTTCAGCCACAGTCGTGTGGCAGACCCTGGCGCTGAAATGATTGGTTTGTTAAAGTGTCCTGTTTATACAACATAAGGGTGGGTGGGAGGGCCCAAGGGCAATTCCATCTTGCACCTCTTTTTTTTCTTTGCATTATGTACTGTTTGGGGCCTAGTTTTTCAAACTGCCATCCTGTCTGCCACTGCAGTGTCACTCCGGTGTTTCACTCCTTGATGGGCCACGTGTTTGTGCCGCCCACTCGTGTTGCTTAGCATAGTCATCCAGCTACCTCGGTGCAACCTTTTGGACATAAAAACACTATTGTGAGGTGTGAGGTGTTCAGAATAGACTGGAAATTAGTGGAAATTAAGGTTATTGAGGTTAATAATAGCATAGGAGAAGAAAAACCCACAAATTCTGTGATTTTAGCTGTTTTTATGCTTTTTTAAAAAAAAAATACAGATCCAAAACACAAAACCCAAAACCCAAAACACAGAAGGGTGTTTTGGCAAAACCAATCACGAACCAAAACACGAAGAAAGATCCAGATCCAAATCCAAAACACAAAACACGAAAAGTGGCTGGTGCACATCCCTAGTTCAAACGCACTGGCACACCTGCGTTCTGCCGACCACCCCCCATCACCACCCACAAATGTCACTTCCTGTCAATCACTCCGCGATTGCTCTGCGTAGTCACTGAGATCGCAGTCCCGATCACAGTGGCCAGTTCGCGCATGCACACTGAGATGCATACGCATGCGTAATATGCAACAATTGGCCGATTCCATGCATATTAGTTACTGCGATCCAAGCTGAATCAGGCCCAGTGTTAAGTTTAGCTAAAATGAGAGTTGCAGGAGTATACTGTAGTATTTTTATTATATATGATGCTTTGAATCTATTTGAATCTATTCAATCTTCTGAAACCACCAGGATGCATCAGAGGAGGAGCAACAAGGAGGAATCAGGGGCAGTATGAGAAAATATGCCTTTGCCATATGCTTTTTCATGAAATTCTACCTAACTCGAAAATAAAAATCTTTTCGTGTGCTTGATACATTAAACTTTTCCAAAAAACAAAACAAAAAAACTGCAATGTTTGCCAATGTTTTACAGTTTAGAATTTTTTGTGGCAGAGATTTGCAATATCTAATGAGTTAACGGTTTAATATATTTTGTAAAAATAATTAATTGACAAGAAAACCATTTGTAAAGTAATGTTTTCATGAAAATAGACTTGATTCATCTGCCCCAAAGTCAGGTAACCTGCAGACATGCACAACAAAACCAAACCAAATAACAGCTTGTCGCAAATTCTAAGTATAACTAAGGTTTAGAAAATGGTTACACCGAGTTAACAGTCCAGAAAGCACTTAGACAAAGAAGAATTAATGAAAACAAAAAGGACAGCGTCTTTGTAATACCCCTTCACACTTGCTGCAATAACCCAGGTTATTGCACATGAACATGCGATGCGACCCGTGTCCCGTTCCCAGCATAGGAAGAGCCGGCGATTGGAGCTGATCTCTTTTATTATTACTTATAAATAAAATACTCAAAAAACAAGCTAAATATAAAGTGAGAAAGTGCTAAAAGTGAAATCGGTGATGTATGAAATACGCTAAGATTCTGGATATTTCTGAAATGATTGAGAACATCTATGGAGCTACAAAGAATCTATAGCTGGAAGAATAGAGGAAAGGATTGTTTAAGTAACACTTTACACTCAACAATATATCTTATATATAGGTGTTTAATATTTATTGTATTGCCAATAAGATATATCCAATGACTCCCAAGACTATTGTTTATAAGACATAGTATAACTGGCAGAAGTGGACAGGTGGGTAGATAATGCCATAACAACTGCAGGGACATCTTGAAAACATCAGACTCTGCTGAAAAGTGCTTTCTCCTATTTTCAAATAAATATGGCAGCATACATGGATTCACTTTTGAACTATTATTTTCTACATTATATAACAATATCTCCTTCTGTGCATTACTGCTTCAAAAGTGTTTATTGTTCCAAGTACCTATAGAATGCGTAGATGGTGATGTTAAGTGTATGTTGGTGATGACTGATGCACATACTTATTTCAAATCTATGCCTGCAAAATAATTGTGCAGAGAACTATGGACAGACATGAGAGAATCACATCAATCAATCATGTCAGCATTTACTTTAGCTTTAGTACAAAAATAAAGTGCATTTTCACAAGGTTCCCAGACTGTGGTCCTCTATTACTAACACAGTTCTAAAAACAATGAGCAGTGTTTAAATAAATACTTAATAGAGTTGGATAAAATATAAATGCAGTTGAATTCAAAATGAACCACTACTGCTACAATGTACCTATATAAATGCATTATTGAGCAGGTAACAGCTTCTTCCATGCAGATAGTACACAATATGAATACTATCAGCTGCAATCTTACAAAAAGTGCTTACACATGTTATTATCTTTTATCCATATAGCACGTACACATTACACGCAACACTGTACATAGAGGGGATCATGACATATAATTGTCAGCATCAGTGGTCTGCTCTCCACGGTCAGGCTCCTGTTCCTGGCTCCTGAATTATCATTTTTCAGCTGCCAGAGCGGCTCTGATGTCTGGGCACCTACGTAGAGGCGTCATTGTTTCCGGCTGTTGGAAATGCAGAGACTGGAAGTTTGGACACCTGCTCAGTGGAGTGAGCACAGACAGAATTAAAAAAGGGCAGGTTGTTTGAAGGTTCTTATTGGTGCCTCATCTAACAGTAATTGTGATTAGTCTTCTGACAGATGTTTGATTCCTAACTCCTGTGCCTATCAGCAGTGCTAATACTTGGACAACTGTTACCAGACCTTGTAGTGTATCTGGCCTGCCTCTGTCTTTGCCAGGGGCGTATCTATAATGGGAGCAGGGTGTGCGGGGAACACGGGCCCCTGGGTCCAGGGGGGGCCCGCACCGCACACCCTGCACCCATAATACTACCTACTTCTCCGGAGTCCCACGTCAGCGCGGGAGTCCGGCGCTGTAAAACAACTAGAAAATGGCCGTGGCGGCCATTTTTCCGTCGTTTGCGCATTCACAGTACAGGGAAAATGGCAGCCACGGCCATTTTCCTGGTGACCTGTGCATTCATTATAGACTCTGGGCACACTTTAGTACCCAGAGTTTATAACTCCGGCGCTGGCCGCACACAGCTCAGTGCGCTGCCGGCCGCCAGGCGGAGAGGAGGGGGCCCATGTCGAAGACTGCACACAGGCTCCCTCCTCTCTAGAAACGCCCCTGGTATTTGCCCAACGTATTTGGGTACCTATTACCAGATCTTGGGTTCTATCTGACCTGCCTCTGTTTTGTCCTATATTATTTGACACCTGTTACCAGACCTTGGATTGAATCTAACCTGCTACCTGCTTCAGAACCCAGTTTACATCTACTGTTTGGGACTACCCTGTAATTGCTGTTGTGTTTGCATTGAGTTTCAGCTACTGCTGCTGGTGGACTTGAAACCAGAAAACCTTGTGAGTAGTTCAGTGTACTTGTATTTTACTATTTACTATTTTACTATACTTTTCTGCCATTGAACGTCAATATCTGTTATTTACAGACTGTAAATTCAGTTATCCACATGACAACAATAAGACGAAACAGAAGGTAAAGATGGCCCTGTCCAAATGAGTTTACAATCTAATAGGAGTAGGAACACTTGATACATAAGGGTATGGAATAGAAGCAGCTGTGGATGAGGAAAGTGCATGTTGCTACATTTTAGCCAGCAGCATTGACAGGCTTCAATCATACAGCATACATTGGTGACATTATTATTTAGTTGCTGTATCAGTGATATGGATGGAACAAGGCAAAACAGCAGAAGGTGGAGACACAAGTCATCAACAAGTTGATTCTACCTCCCCACCCTTGTCATTATCCCAGAAGATTCCATCTTTGGCCTCTTCCTCTTCTCCCTTTACACAATCACCATTTCAAACATCATTAGTTCCTTCTATCATCAAATACCA
Organism: Taudactylus pleione; assembly: GCA_031769625.1. NCBI lineage: Eukaryota > Metazoa > Chordata > Amphibia > Anura > Myobatrachidae > Taudactylus > Taudactylus pleione. The sequence goes on from JAUIMM010000176.1 coordinate 2,337,064, forward strand.
TATTGATGCTTATACACTCAATGTTACCTCTCATCCCCTGACCTCTCTCCCTACATTCTCTTGTGTCTCTTCCTGTCACAATCTCATCCTGGATGTCCCAGGTCTTTCTCAAATTAAACATTACTAAAACCAAACTCATTATCCCCACCATCCTTCCAGTGTCCCTTCATTTACCATTCTCACTTTTTATGGAAATTATCTCCCTCCCTGCTGTCCCTCAAGTACACTGTTTGGGTGTCATTCTTGACTGCACCCTCTCCTTTACCTCTCACATTCAATATATCTCCCACTATTGATGTTTCCACAACTGCAATATGATCAGGCCCATTCTTACCCCTGATGCCACCAAAATCTCATCCATGCACTCATTATCTCCTGCCTCAACTACTGTAATCTCATTACCAGGAATTTACCTTTCCCCACTTCAATCTATACTAAACACTGTTGTTTGTCTAATTTTCTTCTCTTTGCATCAACCTGCTTCACTGATTCCTTATCTGTTTAGAATCCAGTTTAAATTCAACAACCTTTTATATAAAGCCCTCAACTCCATTCCCTTCTTACATCTTCAATCTAATTTCTGTCTACACCCTCTCCCACCCTTTTCGCTCTTCCATTGATGCTGATTTCTTCCTCTCACACCTTCATCCAAGATTTCTCCCACTACTCTCCTCTAGAAGTCAGCTTTAAATGTGCACTCAATAAACAGACCTTTTTATTAAATCCTAAAACATGTCCTCCTTTTTTATCCTAGTTCACTCTCCAACTGTTCACCTCCTCTTCTTAGTATGCAAGCTCTTAAGGGCAGGACCCTTATACTTGTTGTTATCCCTTGAGCACTATCCATGCTATCAATGCTCCTTGTGTTTTGCCTCCAATTCCCCTTCATCTACTCACATACTGTATAAATACTGCATACTCACCCTTTTATTTGGTACCTGGGCCATAACTAGAGGTGTTGAAGTGGTGCCATTGCACAAAGCGCAGGGCTTTATGGGAGGCACTGTTGTTGCCTCATGGCCCTTGATTCTGGCTGGCAAGGTTCCTGTAATGGCACCCTGCAGTAGGGTCCGTTGCTGCAGTGCCACCCACAGTGTCTTTTGGATGCTCCAGACATTCACATTGCAGCCTGTACAACCTCCTTGGGGGCTGAACTGCCTTCCATTCCATAAAACTTATCCTACAAGTTGCAGCGAGTTACCCAACTATTGCCTCTTGTCTGGCAATGTGTGGAGATGCACTAAGCTCCCCGTGCCTGATGTTTTTTTGTTGTATATTGTTCCAAAGATATGTCAATGTACATTGCATTGTACTTATTATATGTCAAGTTACATGGTTACCATGTATATTTCTGTACTACAAATCTATACTACAGTATATCAAACATACATTATGCTTTATACTTACAGCCTAAACTACTTGATGTTTGCCATCTGGATTTCCTATTTTACCTGCAGTGTGTTTCTGCCTACAAAAGTAGGGTCTCATATATCAATAGACCAGATGTAGCACAAAAACAGGGGTTGGCTGGCAAATTTCAGCATGGTGGGTAGGTGAGGGGGGGGGGCAACACAGCAAGTGGCCCAGCCTTTCTACCAGCAAGCTGTGATGAAATGATGAGCATGACAAAAACTCTGTAGGCGTGGTTAGTCTTATGTGGGTGTGACTTTAATAGCTAATGAAATATATAAAACATTGTTATGTCAAACTGCTATAATCAAATACATCACTTATCATCGCCATCTGACAAATCATATACTATTATATAGCGACCTCTGGCCCTGATTCAAAGCCGGACGGTCTGACAGAGCGCTCGCTCTGAATCATGGCGTTTTTTTTTTTAATGGAGTAGCCTCCTGGCCGCTCGCATTGTTGTGGGTTGCCACCCACAGCTAATGCGAGCGGCCAGGATGATGGTCGCGATGGTCAAGACCATTGCGACCATCGGGCTTGCAACGTGACCCTTGTGGTAGGGTCTCGTGGCCGCAAGCCCCAGAGAGCTTTCGGCTCAAACAGAGCCGAAAGCTCTCCTACTGACATCACTTGTGATGTCAGTGGGGCCGCCCCCAGATGGTAGGCATTCTCATGGGAATGCCTCCGTCTGGGCTGCCCACCCACCAAAGGGGGCGTGCTGTCACTTAACATCGACAGCACGCCCCCTTTGGTGCGAGACCCGGAGCAACGGATTGCCTGTCACTATCCGGGTCTCGCGCATGCGCACGATCGAGCCGGCTCCATCGTGCGCATGCGCTCTGGCCCACCATCGACCCGGTTGCGAGCGCTCAGCGCTTGCGAACGGGTCTGAATCAGGCCCTCTATTCAATGCAGAGAGCAATTGACAGAGTATTCTAGTGACAGATATACAATACTGGACCATCCTAGTGACCAATATACAATAAAGAGAACATTCTAGTAATCAATATACAATACAGGGATCATCCTTGTGACTGACATACAATTCAGGGACAATTCTAGTGACCATTAGACATCCTAGTAATGTTATAACATTCTTAACTTACAATACAGTGACAATTCTAGCAGCTTACATACAATACAGAAACCATTCTAATGACTGATATACAATGCAGGGAGCATTCTATGTTCCAATATAGAATACAGGAAGCATCCTTTTAACCAATATACAATACACGAAGCACTCAAATTACTGATATTACACTACAGGGACAATTCTAGTGACCAAAATACAATACAATAGAGAGACCAATCTAGCTAACAATATACAGTACATATAATACAGAGAGCATTATAGTGACCTATATACAATAAAATAGTTCAAACAGTGTTCTTGCTGATTTTGGTGATTTTACAATTTCCATGCACTATTTGAATATTAATATTCTTATCAGTAATATGGGCATTTATTTCCAAAGAAAATTATTATATTATAAATAATAACAGTTCATTGTGTTTGTTTTTTTTCTGGACTTCCATGACGCCCATTTACTTAGATCAGTCTGACGGCATTCAAGAATGCCGCTGTGATTTCAAGTAATACTGGTGCAAAATCTGTCCCCTATTTTGGAGTTATGATGAAGTCCATCTGAGAAACTACCTATCAAGCTGAAGTTTACGATTTTATAGATAATTAGCCCTATTGATTTCTCCAATTTATGGATATACTGCACTATGATGTTCTCTTATTTCCCATGTGGATGATATGAATTGATGCCCTTTGGAGCATTAAAATTGATTCTCCTTGCCAGACAGATCAATTTGATGAGCTTGTAGTATGTCTTCTTGGATCTAATGTTACCATTCTGTGAATTTTTTGTCCAAATTATGTGATGTCGTCCAAATCCATCCAGTGGAAGGCCCAGAACAGGCTCCCTGGGTCAAATGTCTGCCCTGCGCACGCCGCAGTGAGGTCTGACCGGGACCCCAACCACTCCATTAGGCATCCCAGACCAATTGCCACCCCTCTGTGAAGTTTATATCCAAATCCATCCAGTGGAAGGCCCAGAACAGGCTTCCCTGGTCAAAGTTCTGCCCAGCATACACCAACTGGAGGTCCGACCGGGGAAACTAACCCCTCTAAATCCTGGTCAGGATCCCTCTAAAACCTGGCAAGGATACAACCAGGATGAGAGAGCAAGTCACCCTGTCGAAACCTGCCCACTTCCTAGCAAAATGGGTGGAACACGGGGAGCATGATGCCATGATTCTCAGCAAATCGTGTCATCATGGTACTCATATATAGGTATGTCCGATACCGCACACATGAACATTAGTCAGGTGAATTACTTTAAATACTCATATTTCTGTTAGTAATCATAGTTGTGTCACCATAAAACACTAATATGGCACATATTTTTAGGTAAAACAGAAATTTAGATATGAAATAGAAAAGAATAAAGAGAAAAATGATCACGTGACAAGAACAAAAAAATAGGCTAAAAATATATGCTGTAAATATTGTTAAGATTATCTATAATACATTTACAAAGATCTTCATTGAATCTGATCTTGTCCTTCGAGGGGGGAGTTATTCATCTAGAATCAAGATACTGTAGTCATATCACAGCATTTCTGATGTTTTGGAAATGTTATATACTGTAAATGATGTGGGTTTTTTTTATTTAGAGGGGAATCATCAACTTTACAAATTTTATTGAATTCCTAAGCATTAACAATTTCTGTTTAAAATTCAAGTTCAGTTTTGAGGTTTTTTTTTACATTTTTATTGACATTTAAAACAATTACATTTATTGACAGTACACAGAAACAGTTCTATGACAGTATATGGGTGTACAGATGTGTCCTGCTACATCTTTTCTCATAGCGTGCCATACAGGCTTCTCAGTTGCGGCATGAGAATAGGGCGGTGTGGTGCAGTAATGGAACTACAGAATACAATAGTACAGTAAGCCTTGACAGTTGGGCCAATCACATACTGTACTGTACAGTACTGTACAGTGTAACCGTACGTAAATCTGCATGGCTGGCTATGAAAGATTGCCCGTGCGATTAAGGCAATTTTGGTGGTGATGTGCGGCACTCACAAAGTGAGGGCATGCCTTAGAAATTCGTAGTGGGGTTTTTCTGGAAATCTCCAGCTGAAGGAGTCGGGCACTGGGAACGGGAAGCCCTTATCCAGGGGCCGGCTTTTCTGCAGAGACTGGCCCAGCATCACAGTTAATTACACTCACGGCTCCGTGTCTGTATCGCTGAAGCAGCTGAATATCACTCAGTTCTCGATTTAAAGATATGCACCATTGATGAACAAAGGTTGAACTCCATTGAGCCCTGAAAAGCACTTCAAATTGGACACTGTTTTTTGATGTAAGAATCTTTCCTTTATTAAACAAGACAGCGCTGGACTGGGATTCTAGAATATTTTTTACACTTTACTAGTCATGACATAGACGATAACACGCCATCAACGTCGTCTGCCAAGATCGATGCCCAATGTCATAGTAGAGGGCATATAAAATCCCAAATGACAAAGTTCAGGAAAATGACCTTAAAAAAAATATTTAAATCATCTGAGGAGAAACGTAAACTTGCCAGTTATGACACGGACAAGGAACGGCTAAGGTCTTTCCCTATGTTCATGACTAGTGGTTCAGCTTCACATGACGATGGAAGCCCTCCTCCTGCTACAAAAATCAAATGAGTTAAGCTGGCAAAAGCACAGCGAAGAACTGTGCTTTCTAAGAAGATATCACAAATCCCCAAGGAGAGTCCAAGTGTGGTGGCGGTTGCGATGCTTGACCTTCCCAGCACTGGAAGGGAAGAGGTGGCTCTTTCCACCATTTGCACGCCCTCTGCAAGTGCTGGAAGGAGCACCCACAGTCCACTTGCTGATATGCAAATTGAAGATGTCACTGTTGAAGTACAACATAATGAGGATACTGGTGTAGCTGGCGCTGAGGAGGAAGTTGGCAAGGAGGATTGTGATGGTGATGTGGTTTGTTTAAATCAGGCTCCGGGGGAGACAGTTGTTGTCCGTGGGATGAAAAAGCCCATCACGGTCATGCCTGGGCAGAAGACCAAATATTCCACCTCTTTGGTCTGGCAATATTTCTATCCAAATCCGGCCATCAACTGTCTTGCCATATGTACCATATGTAAAAGTGAAATAAGTAGGGGTAGGACGTTAACCACCTAGGAACATCCTCCCTTTTACGTCACCTGCATCGCGTTTAGAAAAAGTTACTGTCAAGTTCAGAAACTTTGACTAAGACTGTAAGCAGTCCAGGGATACCTAAATCCCTTTGTCCTGTTGTATTCAAGCGCCTGCAAACCACACCGTCAACTCCCTCCTCGTCAATTTCCTCCTTAGTCAGGATCGGAAGTAGTCCTGCAGGCAATGTCACTGGCATGACTGACTCTCCTATCCGGGATTACTCCGGAGGATCCTGCATTGCTACGCCTACTGCTGCCGCTGTTGCTGCTGGGAGTCATTCATCATCCCGGAGAGGAAGTAGGAACACCACTACTTTTACTAAACAATTGACCCTCCAACAGTCCTTAGCAAGGAGGATGAAGTACGACAGCAGTCATCCTGAAGCAAAACGGATAATTGAGGCCTTGACTGCTATGTTGGTGTTAGACGTGCGTGTGGTATCCGCCATTAGTGCAGTGGGATTTAGACAATTGATGGAGGTAGTGTGTCCCCGGTACCAAATCCCGTCTAGATTCCACTTCACTAGGCAGGCGATACCGAGACTGTACAGAAACGTCAGAAAAAGTGTCCTCAGTGTCCTAAATGCAGTTGTACCCAATGTCCACTTAGCCACGGACTTGTGGACAAGTGGAACAGGGCAGACTAAGGACTATATTACTGTGACAGCCCACTGGGTAGATGTATCACCTTACACAGCAACAACAGCAGCGTCACCAGTAGCAGCATCTCAGAAACGCCAGCTCATTCAAAGGCAGGCTACGCTGTGTATCACCGGTTTCAGTAAGAGGCACACTGCCGACAACCTCTTAAGAGAAACTGAGGGAAATAATCGCCCAGTGGCTTACCCCACTTAAACTCTCCTGGGGATTTGTGATATCTGACAACGCCACCAGTATTGTGCGGGCATTACATCTGGGCAAATTCCAGCACGTCCCATGTTTTGCTCACACATTAAATTTGGTGGTGCAGAATTTTCTGAAAATGACAGGAGCGTGCAGGAGATGCTTTGGGTGGCCCGAAAAATTTCTGCCCACTTTTGCCATTCAGCGACTGCGTGCTGAAGACTGGAGCACCAGCAAACCCTCTTGAACCTGCCCCGCCATCACCTGAAGCAAGAGGTTGTGATGCGGTGGAACTCAACCCTCTATATGCTTCAGACGATGGAGGAGCAGCAAAAGGCCATTCAAGATATACATCCACCTACGAAATAGGCAAAGGAGGGGGTATGCACCTGACTCAAGCGCAGTGGAGAATGATTTCCGTGTTGTGAAAGGTTCTCCAGCCCTTTGAACTTGCCACAACGTGAAGTCAGTTCAGACACTGCCAGCTTGAGTCAGGTAATTCCCCTCATCAGGCTTTTGCAGAAGCAGCTGGCGAAAGTGAAGGAGGAGCTAAGATGGAGTGATTTCGCTCGACATGTGGGACTTGTGGATGAAGCCCTTCATTCGCTTTGCCAGGATTCCAGGGTGGTCAATCTGTTGAAATCAGACCACTACACTTTGGCCACCATGCTCGATCCTAGGTTTAAAGCCTACGTGGTGTCTCTCTTTCCGCTGACACAAGCCTGCAGAGGTGCAAAGACCTGCTGGGGAAAACACTGTCAGCTGAAGCGGAAGTGACACGTCAACAGCTCCTTCTTCATTTTCTCCCGCAACTGGGGCTGCCAGGAAACGACTTAAGTAACCTGCTGGCGGTGATGCAGGGCAGGCAGGACCAAGTTTGGACATCTGGTCTGGACTGAAGCACCTGGAAACAATTTCTGACATGTCTACTGTCACTGCATATGATACTGTCACCATTGACAGAATGGTGGAGGATTACAACGGTGACAGCATCCAAGTAGGCATGTCAGACAGTCCGTACCTGTACTGGCAGGAAAAAGAGACAATTTGGAGGCCCCTGTACAAACTAGCTCTATTTTACCTGAGTTGTCCCCCTCCAGTGTGTACTCCGAAAGAGTGTTTAGTGCAGCCGGGAACCTTGTCGCCGAAAGGCATAGGAGGTTGCTTCCACAAAATGTGGAGAAGATTGATGTTCAGAAAAATGAATTATCAAGAGGGTGAGGAATCGGTGGATGAGAAGGATGAGAATGACATCTTGTCTCCGTAGAGCCAGTTTGCGCAGGGACAGATTAATTGCAAGCTTGTTTAGTGGGGGCCCAAAGGAACCAATCATTTCAGCCACAGTCGTGTGGCAGACCCTGGCGCTGAAATGATTGGTTTGTTCAATTCCATCTTGCACCTCTTTTTTTTCTTTGGATTATGTACTGTTTGGGGCCTAGTTTTTCAAACTGCCATCCTGTCTGCCACTGCAGTGTCACTCCTAGACGTGTCCCTTTTTTTTTGCCGCCCACTCGTATCGCTTAGCATAGTCATCCAGCTACCTCGGTGCAACCTTTTGGACATAAAAACACTATTGTGAGGTGTGAGGTGTTCAGAATAGACTGGAAATGAGTGGAAATTAAGGTTATTGAGGTTAATAATAGCATAGGAGCAGAAAAACCCACAAATTCTGTGATTTTAGCTGTTTTTATGCTTTTTTAAAAAAAAATACAGATCCAAAACACAAAACCCAGAACCCAAAACACGGAAGGGTGGTTTTGGCAAAACCAATCCAGATCCAAAACATGAAGAAAGATCCAGATCCAAAACCAAAACACAAACCATGAAAAGTGGCCGGTGCACACCCGTTCTTTGAACAGTATGAAAAGTATGAAACCATCGCTCAACTACAAGTTACAGGACAGAAAGAGATTACTGTACACATTGACTACCTCGCAGCATTAATACACTGAAATGCATACACACACACACACACACAAACACATACACTGAGAGTAAGTAAAATATGGCATGCGCTTGCGTAAGCTGCGTTGCATTAATATTGTATGTCGCACATCCTACTATACATCCTGCGCCCTACATCCTGCTTCGCTTATACAGGATACAAAATGGCTGGAGGGCAGCACCCTTACTCAGTGCTGGTATCCACTCATAAATAATATAGAGAAGTGCTGGGCTTTTATGATGGCCCAAAGCGATATCCAGGCCCAAGCAGACCAGGATCGTTCAATATTTAGCGAGGAAAGATCCCCAACATCTCCAAAGGCTAAGACAGTGCCCTGTGCGTAGTAAGTACAGAATTACTGTGCAGTTACAGCAGTTAAGTATAGCCAATCAGGATCCGCCATAGCGCAATTACTGTGTGACGTAACGTGAATGGGCTTTGTGTGAAATAAACTGTACAGTTACAGTACATGAATAAGGGTCACTACTGTGTGACATAATGTGACATCAATGGCTGAACTCCAATGGTTGATTTTGCAATGGATGGTGGTAATTGATATTATCCACCAATGGTACCATTGATGGTCGCCATTGATGGGTAACTTACCGATGGTCATCCCTAAGGGCTCTACTGTGTGACAAAACATGAATAAAAGGCATTACTACAGTATGTGACAAAGAGGTATTGTGCTGCTATAACTCTTCCTGCTATGCCTCTTTACTGTGGCAAAGCAGGAAGCATTATCGATGTGGAAATTGGTGTAATTTTAGTCCCGCCCTCTACCTACGGACCCGTAAATTCTCCTTAACTCTCCCCAACCTGCTCACTTCACTAGGAAGTGGGCGGTTTGTGGGAGATATGCCTACTCTTCCAGGGGTGCAGGGGGTTCCCCCAAAAAATCAAAGAGCCTCCCGATACTTTGGGGAGAGTAGGCGAGTATGCGTTTAACCCCGCCCCTTACACGACCTGCAAAGGCCCACACCTACTCCAATGGTACCATTGATGTGTCTTGAGTCAGACAACACATTGACCGTCGTGTACCACTCCCCTGCCCTGTCACCGATTGTGTATAATGCAATGTGTATAACGGAAGGGCACTACTAATGGCGTAAAAAATTGTAGCACAGTAGGGGTTTATTTTTATTCAAATTGTTTTCAGGCAACCATTAGTATACATTGCACTGGTTTTTTTTTAGTACATTAGCACCAGAGGAGACAGCAGCAGGCAGAGGAGGGGAAGGCAGCAGGGCCTGCACTGCCAAATAAGTTCTGTACAGTACAGTAAATTGGGTTTACAAGCTGGGCCAGCCAATGTTTTGGATTTTTTACATGTACTGTATTGCGCATTTTGATTTTTTTCTATGTCTGTGCCAATGTCTTTGTTTCCATGAGGATGAGGTGAGATGGAGGCGGAGGCAGAGAATGGGGCAGCTGAGCCCAGAATACCTTCCCAGCCAAGTACTGAGCAATATGCTTCTCTGCCTTTTAAGAATGTCTCTCTCCCTCCTGTACTGTACCTCCTGTACTGTAAAGATGGAATCGGTATGAAAAACCGCTGGCCGCATGGCCGACAGTTCGATTCCCGGCAGCCCGACACTGGAACAGAACCCGGCAGCGGCAGTGCGACAGCGCTGGAAATCCCGATCATCGTAAGGTAAGTAATGACTAACCTAACCCCCCTAACCCTAACCCTCCTTAGGGGTGCCTAACCCTAACCTCCCCCCCAAGTGCCTAACCCTAATCCCCCCTATAAGTGCCTAACTCTAACCCCCCCCTTGCCCGCTGCCTGAACCTAAGTCCCCCGGGGAGGTACCTAACCCTAAGTCCCCCCCGGGGGTGCCTAACCCTAACCCTCCCTCCCCATAGCCTAACCCTAACCCTCCCAGGGGGGGTGCCTACCCCTAAGTCCCCCCCGGAGCCCTAAACCTAACCCTCCCCCCGTGGCTGTCCGCTCGCGGCGCCAGGCATCCCTTTGATAGGGATGCCGGGCGCCGGTCTCCCGGCGTCGGTGAGATGAGCGGCGTCTACATCTAGATGCCGGGCATTTCACCCTCGCCGGGATATGACAGTCGGGAAGCCGTCTGTCGGTATAATGTCAGACCGTTCTCTGATTACTCCCTTTCTCACCTTGCTTCCCAGCCATATTGTGGGCCTGATTCAGAGCCGCTCGTAAGCGGCCGCTCGTTCGCTCCGAGCAATGTTCGCACATCTGCGCATGCGTATGGGTCGTAATGCGCATGCGCCAACCAGTCAGTGCGGTCGGAAATCGTGTGTTCGCAAAATAGCGAGTGCCTGCTAATTTGAGTGACAGGATGAGGCGTTTGTGGCTGGTAACAGGGGAAGGTGCTTGAAAACGGGGAGTGGAGATCCGAACGCAGGCATGTCAAATGGTCAAAACGGGCGTTTTAAGGGTGTACATAATTAACAAAGCAGCGTCATCGGCCACGTCATTTGGTTGTCTCTTAGCCTGAACTGTTCGCATGATTGCGGTAGGAAAATCCAACCGCAAGCACTGCGAGCAGTTCAGACGCCTTTCGATGTACTCGATTAATCAAAAAAGGAGAGTGCCGATGAGATGGACCGGTCTCATTTAGGTAATATAGTGGTGAGAGAGAGTTAAGCTAGGGCACATTATTTTGTGATGCTTGTGAGATCTCGTGCATGCCCAGTGTGCAGGCTAAGAGGTGAGACACAGCACATCAGCACTAGGCTAATGCGCTGTGTACTCAGGCAGGGATCGCCAGAGGGGGGAGTTTTCACTCCCTCTCACCGACATATGAGATGTTAATACATACGATGCATGCCGCTATAATACAACTCCCCCTAGGTCTCCCGATATCGAGCAGTGTGTGCATTCTTAATAATTGACACATATTTCCTGTGCGTTTTCCTGATTACCTCATCCTCCTTGTGGGTGTTCATATGCAAATTCCCTTTGAAAGAGTATACACTACATGTGAATAATGCACAGAAGAGCACAATATTGAAATATGACTAATGTAATTTTATTTTTAAACAGAGCTAATTCCATTCCGACACCACAAACACGGGCCACAAGGTCATTTTCGAGCGGGCTACACCCATGGTAAAGTACAGCAATGTTTATTACTACAGTATATAGTAGTGTAATACTTACAGTACAGTACTGTACTTTGTGGATGTCAAGATTTTACAATATACTTTACAGTACTATATATTAGTGTTGTAATTATTGTACCTTTTTCTTTTTTTTTCCGCACAGAAAGTTCTTACGGGTGATAGCCCTCTTACGTTTAATAATACATATGGTGGTAGATTGTTTTTTTATTTTATTTTACAGTTTATTTAATTTAATATATGTTTGTTATTTAATAAAAATTTGTTGTACATTCTGTTTTGTATTTTTCAATTTTATAGTGTACAGTAGAGAATGTTATAGCAAATGGCGGGTCTAGTCAGTGGCGTCACAAGGGGTGTGTGGGCTGCAACTGAGTGTCACCCACAGAGGGGTGACACCAAAGTGCCATCTCCCCCTCAGTGTAAGGAGCCGGGTGCTGCACTGTAATATTTCGTGCAGCACAAGGCTCCTGACAAAGTGAGGGGAGCCGGCAGTACCCACAGAGTGGTCCCCGGGTCCAGTCCGCAACTCTGTGACTCCCCCTACACCAGAGCTCCCCGGTTGTAACGGGGTTTGGGCTGCGAGGCCACAATCCTTCCATGAGGCCAAGCCCCTTCAGCGAGGTCACGCCCCTTCCTCCCGGTGCATGGTTCTGCTAAAGCTCCCCCGCAGCCTGTGCAATAGCGGGGAGGGAATCCACTGGGTCTAGTACGTCTGATAACTGGAGGCCAGAGGAAGAGAGCAGGGAATACCGAGAGCAGAGAGGTAATGAGAACAGGAGGAAACTTCCTGCTCACGGAGCTTACAGTGTAAAGGGAGACAAACAGAAGACATAAGGAGTGAGTCAGTGTAAAGGGAGCTAAGGGCAGAAAGCAGGAGTGAAAGAATTTGAAAGTGCAAAAGGGTGAGTTAGACTACGTGGTGATATGGTTAAGTGGTGGAAGGATAATGCTTTTTCATTTAATGAAAACCCCCAACTATTGTTTATTGTTCATTTTATTAAAATATATATAAACATTTATACAATCTGTCTTTAATGGTAAAGAGGTTAAGTGTACGGCACAAAGAGCCTGATTCAAGGATGTACCTTAATGCAGCGCAAACCAATACATTAAAGCCCAAATAGAGAGCGCAACTAAAAGGTGTGGGTGTGGGGGTAATTTAATGAAAACCACAAACTGTATTGTTTATTGTTCATTTTATTATAATACATACAACGATTTATATGCAAAACAGGGCTTTTCTCTGCTCTATGAATAAACCCCATTGGGCAAAGTAAAATGCAGGGCACTTGGTTTACAATCCTTGCAAGGCAGACTTCCTTCCACCCCCACTCTCCTGGGAGACTTATAAATGTAGGCTGGAGGATGGTGTCCCCACAATGATGACCCTCCTCTCCTTTTTATGGTTAACAAAACATGTCCTTTATTATGTTATTGAAAGGCTCATGCTTCCTTTTAGGGGAAGGGACTTATACGGCACATCAAGTTTGTAATTTGAGAACGCCGCCCATTCAAAAGATTACATACAGTATCCTTTCAGTATTTGCAGTTAGCACTCACTGATAAATTAATATAAAAAAACTCTAATATCATGTACTGCATGTATGTCCTTACAATCATAGTTATGATATAATTCATTATACAGCAAGCTGGCCCGAGACTTGTAGTTGAGTGATAATTACATGCACAGCAGTGCCGACATTGCTGCAGGTGTGCCGCATAAAATGCATGAGCAATTTGTAATCCAAAGACATCTTTTTCCTGGCTGAGACTTGCAATTCAGTGATGGTTTATACTCTGCTGCTCAAGCCCCATTACCAATTTCGAAGGCATGTCATCATTGTATAAGCACCGCACACCACTGTCTACAGTGCTGCAGTGACCGGCACTTACTGATGTGTAATGATTAGCGTCAAGCTCCTAGCAGCACAACAGTGCCGACATTGCCAAAAGTGTGCTTCATAAAATGCACAGTCATTTTGTAATTCAAAGATATCTCTTTCTGGACTGAAACTTGTAGTTCAGTGATGGTTTTATACACCGCTGCTCAGAGCTCACTAATAATTTCGATGACATGCCATAACTGTGTGAGCGCTGCACAACACTGTCTACTGTGCCACAGTGACCGGTACTTACTGATGTGTACAGGGCCGCCATCAGGGGGGGACTGGTGGGCCTTATGTCCCGGGCCCGGGCACAAAGGGGGCCCGGATGGCAGGCTGGTAGCAGAGTGGATAAGCGCCGGCGACATAATTGATTGGCTGCTGGCCGCGAGCCAAATGGAGCTCGTGGACTGGCAGTCAATCAAGAGCGGCTCCTGATCCCGGAGCCTGGAGCCGGTCCCAGTGATCAGCTGTGTAGTCTAAACAGACCGCAAGATAATCTCTGCTATAAAAAAAAAAAAAAAAAGGAAAAAAAAAATTGCTTACCTGACTCCATGGACCGGTGGACGGGGCTCCGGTGATGTTCTCCCTCTTGTCAACTGGTCTCCCATGGTGCACTGCGGCCCTGTCACCAGGTGATCGGGTCCCAGTGCAGTATGGGATATCAGCTGACCGGAGGAAAGGAAGACATCACCGGAGCACCGATGACTGCAGGTAAGTGCTATTAAGGGAGGGGGGGTCGCGGGGGGTTTCCACGATCGTGGGGGGCACGGCTTAATGACGGGGGCAGGGCTTAATGATGGGGTCAGGGATTAGCACTGGGGGGTAGCAGCAGCGGCCGGTCGGCGCATGTGCGGGCACTTTGTCACGGTATTTTTTGCAAATATACAGTGACTAGTGTGCGGAGGGGATTCGCAGGGACAGAGCTTTCTCGCAAGCTCTGTCCCTGCAAGGGATTTGTAGTAAATCCCTGTGATATTGCCTGAATTCGCTATGCGAATTCAGTCGATAATATCACACTACAATCTGCATTCAATATGCGGATTGTAGTAAATAGAGCCCTTACTCTTGTAACATATTTGAAGTTAAATTGCAAGTTAATGAATACTGTAAACTCATGGGTAAGCTTTGAGATATTTTAGAGAGCAAAGTTATTCTTTATGAATACAGTATTTTCCTAGAAAACCTTTAGTAAATAACCTAATTTGAAATTACCACAGTTTGGATAATACAGGACCACAGTCTGGGAACCTTGTGAAAATGCACTTTATGTACTAAAGCTAGGGGTGAGTGGGTTCGGATTTCTGAAATCCGAACCCCCCCCGAGCCCCCCCGATCCGAGGCCGATCCGAGTCAGGCTCGACTTTTCCCGCCTGACTCGGATCTGAAATCGAGGCAAAATGTCATCATCCCGCCTTCCGGGTCTCGCGGGTTTTGGATTCTATATAAGGTACCCGCATTGGCACCATTTTCTCACTCGGCTATGGACAGTGAAGAGGGAGGGTGGGAGTTAGGGCTGGCTGGGCTGTGTAGTGTAGTACAGTGTAGTGTTATGCTGTGCTGTGCTGCTGTTGTCCATAGGGGCTGTGTCCACTCCTCCAAAGTCCATAGGGGCTGGCTGTGTTGTGCTGTGCTGCTGTTGTCCATAGGGGCTGTGTCCAGTCCTCCAAAGTCCATAGGGGCTGGCTTTGCTGTGCTGTGCTGCTGTTGTCCATAGGGGCTGTGTCCACTCCTCCAAAGTCCATAGGGGCTGGCTGGGCTGTGTTGTGCAGTCAGTTGTCCATAGGGGCTGTGTCCACTCCAAAGTCCTGTGCAGTGTCCCATTCCTAAAGGGGTGCTGTAGTGTTGTCCAGGGGGTGCTCTGTCCATCAGGGGTGCTCCCCCCAAGTGCAAAAAAATAATATTTTTTCTGTGTTTGTGAATTGTGTGCGCAGTAGCCACACATGCATCAATAAAGTAGCGCCAAGCGTGCGCCTGTGTCATAAGTAAAGGGCCGGCTGGCTCGTCCGTTAAAGGGTGCTGTAACCCCCAAAGTGCACTCCAAATAATATATATTTTCTTCTGTGTTTGTGAATTGTGTGCGCAGTAGCCGCACGTGCATCAACAAAGTAGCGTCAAGCTTGCGCCTGTGTCATAAGTAAAGGGTTGGCTGGCTCGTCCGTTAAAGGGTGCTGTAACCCCCAAAGTGCACTCCAAATAATATGTATTTTTTTTCTGTTTGTGAACTGTATGCGCAGTAGCCGCACATGCATCAAGAAAGTAGCGCCAAGCGTGCACCTGTGTCATAAGTAAAGGGTCGGCTGGCTTGACCGTTAAAGGGTGCTGTAACCCCCAAAGTGCACTCCAAACAAAATAAAAAATAATTTTCTGTGTTTGTGAATTGTGTGCACTGTGGCTGCATGTGCATCAACAAAGGAGCAGCGCCAAGCATGCGCCTGTGTCCCATAAGTAAAGGGCCGGCTGACTTGTCCGTTAAAGGGTGCTGTAACCCCCAAAGTGCACTCCACACAAAATAAACAATTCTTTTTTTTCTGTGTTTGTGTGCTAAATGTATGCACAGTAGCCGCACATGCATCAACACAGCAGCAGCGCCAAGCGTGCGCCTGTGTCATAAGTCAAGGGCCGGTTTGGACATCTGGTCTGGACTGAAGGACGTGCCAACAATTTCTGACATGTCTACTGTCACTGCATATGATACTGTCACCACTGACAGAATGGTGGAGGAATTATTTTCTGTGTTTGTGAATTGTGTGCACTGTGGCTGCACGTGCATCAACAAAGGAGCAGCAGCAAGCGTGCGCCTGTGTCATAAGTAAAGGGTCGGCTGGCTTGTCCGTTAAAGGGTGCTGTAACCCCCAAAGTGCACTCCAAAAAAATTAAAAATTCTTATTTTTTTTTCTGTCTTTGTGAATTGTGCGGGCTGTAGCCGCTCCTGCATCCTCAAAGCAGCAGCGACAAGCATGCATCTGTCTGTTAAAGGGTGGTGTAACCCCCAAAGTGCGCTCCACAAAAAATAAAAAACTCTTCTTTTTTTCTGTCTTTGTGAAATGTATGCGCAGTAGCCGCACCTGCATCCTCAAAGCAGCAGCGACAAGCGTGCGTCTGTCTGTTAAAGGGTGGTGTAACCCCCAAAGTGCACTCCAACCAAAATAAAATAATCTTCTCTTTTTCTGTGTTTGTGTGTGAAATGTGTGCGCAGTAGCCGCACCTGCATCCTCAAAGCAGCAGCGACAAGCGTGCGTCTGTCTGTTAAAGGGTGGTGTAACCCTCAAAGTGCGCTCCACAAAAAATAAAAAATTCTTCTTTTTTTTTCTGTCTTTGTGAATTGTGTGGGCTGTAGCCGCACCTGCATCCTCAAAGCAGCAGTGACAAGCGTGCGTCTGTCTGTTAAAGGATTACATTGGTGACAGCATCCAAGTAGGCATGTCAGACAGTCCGTACCTGTACTGGCAGGAAAAAGAGGCAATTTGGAGGCCCCTGTACAACTGGCTCTATATTACTTGAGTTGCCCCCCCTCCAGTGTGTACTCCGAAAGAGTGTTTAGTGCAGCCGGGAACCTTGTCAGTGAAAGGCGTAGGAGGTTGCTTCCACAAAATGTGGAGAAGATAATGTTCATAAAAATGAATTATCAACTCTTCCAGGGAGACCAGCCTCCAGAACGTACGGAGGGGGTCATTCAGACCCGATCGCAAGCGCAGGACGCTCGCAAGCGGGTCAATGTTACCCCACTGCGCATGCGCACGATGAGGGAGCTCCATCGTGCGCATGCGCGAGACCCGGTTAGCGACGGGGTATCCGTCGCTCCGGGTCTCGCACCAAAGGGGGCGTGCTGTCGATGTTGCCAGACGGAGGCGTTCCCATGGGAACACCTACCGTCTGGAGCCGGCCCCACTGACACTAGTGATGTCAGTGGGAGTGATTTTGGCTCTGAGGATGAGGATGTACACAACACTGAAGTGGGTGAGGAATCGGTGAATGAGGAGGATGAGGGCGACATCTTGCCTCCGTAGAGCCAGTTTGTGCAGGGACAGATTAATTGCCAGCTTGTTTTGTGGGGGCCCAAACGAACCAATCATTTCAGCCACAGTCGTGTGGCAGACCCTGGCGCTGAAATGATTGGTTTGTTAAAGTGTGCATGTCCTGTTTATACAACATAAGGACAATTCCATCTTGCACCTCTTTTTTTTCTTTGCATTATGTACTTTTTGGGGCCTAGTTTTTCAAACTGCCATCCTGTCTGCAACTGCAGTGTCACTCCTAGATGGGCCACGTGTTTGTGCCGCCCACTCGTATCGCTTAGCATAGTCATCCAGCTACCTCGGTGCAACCTTTTGGACATAAAAACACTATTGTGAGGTGTGAGGTGTTGAGAATAAACTGGAAATGAGTGGAAATTAAGGTTATTGAGGTTAATAATAGCATAGGAGCAGAAAAACCCACAAATTCTGTGATTTTAGCTGTTTTTATCCAAAACACAAAACCCAGAACCCAAAACACGGAAGGGTGGTTTTGGCAAAATCAATCCAGATCCAAAACACGAAGAAAGATCCAGATCCAAAACCAAAACACAAAAAGTGGCCCGTGCACACCCCTAACTAAAGCTAAAGTAAATACTGACATGACTGATTGATGTGAATCTCTCATGTCTGTCCATATTTCACTGCACAATTTTATTGCAGGCATAGGTGGTTTAGACTTAAAATAAGTATGTGCATCAGTCATCACCAACATACACTTTACATCACCTTCAAATGTGCACGCAGTTTGAAAAGGCACATTTATATATTTTTCAAAATCTCTACAGTATATTGTTCAGTTCTACTGATATACAAGTGATTAAAAGATATTGTTCTGCATGTGGTCTTATATTCTATATCCAAGTGTGTAGAATATCAGGAGTGAAAGAACAGAAGTATGGCCTGTAAAGCAACAAGAGAGCTAAGTGTTGATGTTCCAATAACTCAAAAACTGCAGACTGACAAAGTAAACAAGGTAAAGCTGGAATGAAGTGATAATGGGACTGCAGGATCAAGACAAGGAATGGTACTATACTCAGTCCTTAACAGTTTACGCTGGAGAACAGGATTCAGGACCTAAGGGTCCATTCACAAATGCAGAATGATAATCCTGCTGTCTGAATATTTACTGTAATGTATTGAATAAAAAATAATATGTGTGACTGGATCAATAGAAATATTGAAAATGACATTATTTTAGTTCCTGTTCGGCAAATGCTAATTTCTCACTTTTCCAAGGAAGTTTGTTAAAACATCTGCATCCATTATTGCCCATGCAATGCATGTGATGCCTGTTATAACATGAAAGTATCTATCCATTCTAATAACTAATACATATCTTTAAAAATGCACATACTTTCACAACACACATAGTGTTTGCTCTCAGTTCTCAAAAGAATGGGCCCAAACCAGGATTCAAGAGAAAGACAGGACATGTCAGCAACAAATAGACAAAGCTAGAAGATCAAAGCAGGAGTTATCTTACATTTAAGCATTTAAGAGTATCAGTAGAGAAATGGTTGTAGTCGTCATTCCCCACATGAGCTGAAATACATCGGTGTGTTGACATCTGCTGGCAAAAAGAGGTAGCTGCATGTATCTTCTGTAACAAAGTACTGACTCACAATGCCCTTAGTAGTTGACTTATACCCCTTTTACACCAGAGCTCAAACCCAGGTTATTGTAGGGTTAACCCGGGTAGCTCCTTGGTGTAAAAGGGTAAAGGGTTGGATTGCCGGGTCAGTGACCCGGCAATCCAACCCAGGTAAATAGCAGGGTTTAACATGGGAATAACACATGAAATCCTGCAGTGTGAACGGCACGCTCCGGGTCACGATGACCTGGAGTTCGCCACATGCCGGCCGATTGGTCCGGCTTTAATGGCACTTGGAGATGACGTCGTCTCCAAACGTCCACTTCAACGCCGGAAAAGCGGGGTCAATGCAGACCCAGCTCCGGTGTGAACGGAGCCAACTCAGGAATATCCTGGGTCGGCACCAGAGAAATTCCGGGTCTGATCCGGGTTGGAACTCTGTTCCAACTCCGTGTCAGACCCGGAATTTTGGTGTAAAAGCGGTACCACAGTGCTGCATAGGTTTAAATCTGGACCTACTGTGTAGTAGCTATAGTATATAGAATTAAAGATTGCTTTTTAAGAATATAATAGTTTACTCTAAAATAGATTTGAAAGGTATGTAATGTGATGTCACCATTGCAGTAATTACAGTAAATTCAGAGATTAAATTTACATTGGGCGCCATATGAATGTAATTTACTAAAATCTAGTCATTTTCACAAAAACCATCATGTCACAGTGTTACCTTCCTGCTAGAGTCAGCAATCAAGTAAACGATAATACAGAAAAGTGTTGAAAATTTGAAGGTTGAATTTAAAATTACATAAAAGTAAAGGATTAGCATAATCTGATTATATATTTTTTTTTATCAATTTGCAAGTGAAATGGTTCACGTCATTTCTATTTTCTGCAGCAGGCTTCATAAGATGTCTTACCAATATACAGCTCATGTTATTACAAGGATAGCATCTCATTAATCTTCTACCTGTCTGTACAAAATGAAAATTTCAATTTACTAAAACTGCATAGTAACCCTTTACCATTAATAATATTAGATTACCTGCTAAAAATCTGACTTCACTAACAAATTAAGCACTTTCAACAAAATATGATTAAACACATTCTATTCCAATAGGCTGCACATGCTCCAAGGTTCTTGGTTGCCATTCAGAGGGGTATCCTTTCTATTGGGAGTGGCTCCTAGTTGGTATGTTCTCAGGTCAGTATATCCCTTTCTGATTAATCTATTTCTAGTTACACTTTCATTCTGAACCCCACATATGAACCCTGTTGTGCAAATGAGCAGCTAAATCTTCATTTACTAAAAATGACAAACTGTATGTGAGAATATGTGTATCATTGGTCTACCTCTTGTCCATGTGATTCCAATAAAAATAAATGCACACACACAATATAGTACATACCTCCCAATTTTCCCGATTTTGACAGTCCCGCTTTTTGGAGACACAAGCTGCAGTGTCCAGCGGTGGGGGGAAGGACCCCTGTCAAATAGATGAATAGATGCAGTGCGCATGCATGCAGCATCTATTCAGTGCAGTGGGGGACTCCCTGAGATCAGGGCATGCCCCCCTGTGTGCCAAAAACAGGGGCGTGTATTGCGGGATGCCATTTCCCACGAGGTCACAACCCCGTTTACAAGGCCATGCCACCTTTTTAGACACTCGACAGTTTACGGGAGGATATTCTGACGTTTTCTGGCTCTCTGGCCAAAGTGATTGATTCTACAAATGTATCAACAATGTTTCAGACAAACATACCAATTACATGGTACTGTTCGTGCTTATCCTACAACTCTATCATTGAAATAAATGGATTGGATAGGGTTACAGCAGTACAATTGTACAAAACCAATGAGGTTGGTGTGTATACACTATTAGGGGTCCATTCATTATGTTATTTATCGGGGGCTGGATAGCTCCCGATAATTAAGCATCTAACTCTCTGCGAGTAGCAGCGGCAAATGCATATTCACCAGAGCAATTGAATATTGCTACGATGCGGAAACAGCTGATCTGAAAATCAGCAGTCTCCAGGGTTCCCTTCATTGCTACTTTCGTAGCAGTGAAAGTTAGCACTACTGCATTACAGAGTGTGACTTGACAGTGCTAGTGCACCTGCATGAACTAGGCTTCATGCAGGTGCACAAAGCACTGGCGTCTGGCAGAAGGAGGCGGACAGAGGTACAGGGACTCATTCCTATACGGAAGGAATGAGGGTGCGGGAACAAATGCCACCTGAAGATGGTGAATGCTCCCGCAGTCAAGCTCTAAGAATTTTCTATTTTCGGAGCTTGATGAAATAGGTCCCCATACAATAGTGTATGGGGACAGCAGGACAGGTTAGGGCTGAAAGGTATGCAGGAGATATAAGTGACTGGCCCCGATCCTTATTTTCTACAAAAGTAGGTGAAAATTTTAATCTTCACCTGCTTTTGTTGAAATTAAGTGATGATGAATGGCAGAGCCGTAACTAGACTTTTACGGTGCCCTGTGCCAGAGAGAGCATTGGCACCCACCCCATGTTTTTTAGTAAGGACATGGCTTCATGGGGAAGGGCCAGGGAAGAGATAGGGGAGGCCAAGAGATGCTGGGGATGAAAGAAGAGGAAGCTACAAGTGAGAATGATAATAAACAGGAAAATTGACAGGTCCCAACAGCGCCCCCTGCCCTGCGGTGCCCTGTGCCACAGTAGTAACGGCCCTGATGAATGGATCCCTTAGTGTCAAAGAAATCTGCTCCATTTATACATCACTTTCTCCATATCATATTACCATATGGGCATACTGACATCAGTGTGGAATTGACATTTAGAAATTGCTATGCAGAAATTGTATACATCCATAGCCTTGAAGATGCAGAGATTGGTGTAGTATGTACTTGTTGGATTCATTCAGGCAAATAATGTTTCTAATAGATATTTGGGGTTGAAATATTTAAAAAATGCATTACATATGTAAAATAGACACGTTTTACACAAATGCAGACTTATTTTCAATACCATCTAAGAAAATCTTTCCCTGCAGAATGAAAACTTCATACAGTAGGTTGTTGGCACATTTACTGTATGTCTGTCACATGTGCATCCCTTTTACTTAATTATATCTGTGGGGAATAATAAGTGTCATTTCAGTTCTACATTGGGCACTGTAGAGAATATAGATATTATATATGCCAAATTATGTTTTCTTGTTGCTGTACTGTTAAAAATATGCCTCACACAAAGGACACGTAATATAAATGTTTTGATTTATGTTCTTTTGGCATTAGCAAATGCTGCCTACATAGATCAATGGGATGTTAATTCCAATGATACACAAGATAACTGATTTTGTAAGTGTAAGACCCAGGCCAAGTGTTCATTAGCCTGTTAATGAATGTCTAGGGTAGAGCCAAACTATATGTACTTACAGGGCCGGTTCTAGACATTGTGGAGCTCAGGGCGAAAGTTCCCAGTTGCGACCCTCCCCCCCCGCCCAAAAAAAAAAAAAAAAGAACTTTTTTTTTAGATAACATAACATTATGCCACACGCAGTAATGCCCTTTATAGCACATTATACCACATACCACACAGAGTAATAACACACTATGCCACACGCAGTAATGCCCTTTATAACACATTATACCACACGCAGTAATGCCCTTTATAACACATTATACCACATGCAGTAATGCCCTTTATAACACATTATGCCACACGCAGTAATGCCCTTTATAACACATTATGCGACACACAGTAATGCCCTGTATAACACATTATGCTATATGCAGTAATAACCTGTATAATACATTGTGCTACACACAGTAATTACCTTTATAATACATTATCCCCAATTCAAATTACACCACACAGTAGTCCCTTATGTTATGACACAAAGTGGTGCCCCTTTTACATAGTGCCAAAATTTGTGTATCTTATACACAAGGCCCACAGTAGTAGTGCCCCTAATACAATGCCCACAATAGTAGTGCCGCTTATACAATGCCCACAGCAGTGGTGCCCCTTACACAATGGCCCCAGTAGTGGTGCCCCCATGCAGTGCCCCCATTAGTAGTACCCCCAGTGTTATTGCCACCTATAGTAGTTCCCCCAGTAGTAAAGCTCCACAGTAGTAATTCCCCAATTAGTAATGCCCCCTATAATAGTGCCCACAGTAGTAATGCCCCCTATAGTAGTGCCCACAGTAGAAATGCCCCCATTAGTAGTGCCCACAGTAGTAATGCCAGTAGTAATGTCCCTTATTGTATTTCCCTCAGTAGTAATGCCCCCCATTAGTAATCCCCCCATTAGTAATGCCCCCATTAGTAATGCTCCCCAGTAGTACTGCCCCCATTAGTAATGCTCCCCAGTAGTAATGCCCCCATTAGTAATCCCCCCATTAGTAATGCTCCCCAGTAGTACTGCCCCCATTAGTAATGCTCCCCAGTAGTAATCCCCCCATTAGTAATCCCCCCATTAGTAATGCTCCCCATTAGTAATGCCCCCATTAGTAATGCTCCCCAGTAGTAATGCACCCATTAGTAATGCCCCCATTAGTAATCCCTCCAGTAGTACTGCCCCCATTAGTAATGCCCCCCATTAGTAATCCCCCCATTAGTAATGCTCCCCAGTAGTACTGCCCCCATTAGTAATGCTCCCCAGTAGTAATGCCCCCAATAGTAATCCCTCAAGTAGTACTGCCCCCATTAGTAATGCTCCCCAGTAGTAATGCCCCCCCCTTAGTAATCCCCAACTAGTAATGCCCCATTAGTAATGCTCCCCAGTAGTCCTGCCCCCATTAGTAATGCTCCCCAGTAGTAATGCCCCCATTAGTAATGCCCCCATTAGTAATCCCTCCAGTAGTACTGCCCCCATTAGTAATGCTCCCCAGTAGTAATGCTCCCCAGTAGTAATCCCCCCATTAGTAATCCTCCCATTAGTAATGCTCCCCAGTAGTAATGCCCCATTAGTAATGCTCCCCAGTAGTAATGCCCCCATTAGTAATCCCTCCAGTAGTACTGCCCCCATTAGTAATACCCCCATTAGTAATCCCCCCATTAGTAATGCTCCCCAGTAGTACTGCCCCCATTAGTAATGCTCCCCAGTAGTAATTCCCCCATTAGTAATCCCTCAAGTAGTACTGCCCCCATTAGTAATGCTCCCCAGTAGTAATACCCCCCATTAGTAATCCCCCATTAGTAATGACCCATTAGTAATGCTCCCCAGTAGTCCTGCCCCCATTAGTAATGCTCCCCAGTAGTAATGCCCCCATTAGTAATGCCCCCATTAGTAATCCCTCCAGTAGTACTGCCCCCATTAGTAATGCTCCCCATTAGTAATCCCCCCATTAGTAATCCCCCCATTAGTAATGCCCCCATTAGTAATGCTCCCCAGTAGTACTGCCCCCATTAGTAATGCCCCCTTTAGAAGTGCCCACTGTAGTAACGTCCCCAGAAATAATGCCCCCTGTAGTTGTGCCCACTAGTAGTAATGCCCCCTATAGTCGTCCCCCAGTAGTAATGCCCCCCCAGTGCTGGTGCTTCCCGACTGTAAGAAAAAAAAAAAAAAACACAATACTTACCTTTAGCCGCGCTCCTGCTTCTGCTGCCGCTGCCTTCTGGTCCAACGGTGGCTCCTCGGATCTATGGGGAGACGTCATGACATCATGACGTCCCTCCCATAGTACTCTCTCTCTGTCGGAACCCGGAGCTCAGGAGTGAGCTCCAGCTTTTGGTTGCCGCTGCAGGGAGGGAGCTGGGTGCCTGCTGATAACAAACATCAGCAGGTGCCCGGCAAATGCTGCCTCCCGGCAGCAGCGGCGGCGGCTGGGGGGGGATTGGACCGGCGCATCTTTTTTTTTTCCCTTCTGGTTTTTTTTTCTGTGGGGGGGGACTCAGTGGTGCCCTCTAGGTGTCGGCGTTCCGGGCGATGGCCCTGTTAGCCCGCACCTAGAACCGCCACTGTGTACTTACAGTTGGTATCCCTGACAGCAGGAAAATCCAAATTATCTGACAGAACCTTCATCAAACACAGCCTGTACCTATGAGTGCAGATAGAGTGAGACTGTCTCCTAAACCCAATGGGAGTTAATCACACCACCACTGTTTGCCATCTGGCCTTTCAGGTGTGATTAGATATAGGAAGTTCAAAGACAAATCAAATTTCATCTGGTTTATGATGTAAAAATTGATCTTTCAGTGATAACTGAGATCGTGTGATTTGGATATCCATCAGATAGGTCGTTTCAGTGATATGAAGTATCTCTGCAATCACAATGCATCATATTGTAGCTTAAATATGGAAGATTAATGTGAACACGCTATGGGCGAGGTGTTTGTCTCACACAAAAAACTTGGACCTTCTAGTACATTTAAAGGTCCAAGTTTGTCTCAAAACTCGCCAAATGTAATAGCCTGCGAACTTGTGAGTTCAAGACTATTATATTATAACAGTCCGAGTGAGTTTTCTCCTAAGAAAATTTGGTCCTTTTAATGCCACTAGCATAAAAAGATTTTGAAAATGATGTGCACCCCCCCACAAGCATAACCTGCCCCGGGCTCTCTAGAGCCTATCCTGGTTGTGGAAATACAGGGGACAAAATTAGTAGGGGTCCCCTGTATTTTCCATAACCAGCACCAGACTCTTTCTAGCAGGGGTCCCCTGGCCAAAGCATTACACCTGACTGCTAGTCAGCCCAGCCACGGATCCCTGTAGAGGTGGGGACCCCCCCAATAAAGTGGTCCCCCTCTCCAGGGCACCCCAGGCCTGGGTTGAAAGGCTTTAATAAAACTTTACTTTCACGGTGTGTGTATCTTGTGGTTATTTTAATATTTATTTTGCAGGTGAACTACAGGTACCAGCAGGCCCTTAATTCCCTACATGCTGGTACTTGTGGTTCTCCAAGTACCAGCATCCGGGGGAGGCTTGATAAAGCCTGCAGTTCACCAGCAAAAGACAATATTATTAAATCTATTTTTTGCACCACACTTTTATACACAATCAACCTGGCACCCACCAGCCAGGGGTGCTGTGGATAGCCCCGGGCTATCAGCTCAGGCCTGGGGTGCCCTGGAGAGGGGGACCCATTTATTGGGGAGAACCCGACCTCCCCAGGGATCCCTGCCCTAGGCTGACTATTGGTCAGTTGTAATGCTTTAGCCAGGGGACCCGGTGAAAGGGTTCCCTGGCTGTGGCATTACACCCCCGCTAGAAAGAGTCTGGTGCTGGTTATGGAAAATACAGGGGACCCCTACTCATTTTGTCCCCTGTAATTCCATAACCAGGATCGGCTCAGCAGAGCTTTGTGCTGGTTTTTAAAATACAAGGGACCTCTACGCTTTTTCCCCCTGTATTTTAAGAACCAGGACAGGCTCAACAAAGCCCAAAACTAGTTATGCTTGTGTGGGGGGCGAATGTACTGTTTTTTGGATTTAAGTTAAAAGTGACTTGGGATTTTCTGGGAGGGTCACAGATTTAACTTATTTAATTTAATTATCTGGTCAGCCTGTTAGCAGAGACTTGATTATTACACCCCAAGGGTGGGGGCACAGGGGATATAAGGTATCAGAATTTTTTGTCCTGTGTTCAGACTGGGAGATTGATGTCTGCGTTAAGTTTGTAACATGCAATTCCTGCATTTTCCTGCCTTTATTCCCGGACAGATTAGGACTGTATTAAATCCGTACGTTTATTTCCTTTTTATTTGAAAGTGCATTACATGTATGTAACCATTTTCTAATTCAGATTTTCACCAGGACCCAGTCTTTGAGGAGACTAATTGACCACTATGGTTAGGCTATACGCTGTTATGAAATGCTAGAAATCAGGGGGTAGATCAGCTAACTGCATGGTAGTCTGTGTTGCCAAGCTTGCTCAATTGTGATGGGAAGCAGTCGGAAAGCCGATGGACGGAATCCCGACCGTCAGCTTCCCGACTGTCTAATCCCGGAATGGGGTTAAATGACAGGCATCGATAACCCGACGCCTGACATTTTACCTACGCCGGGAGCCCGACACCCGGCTTACCGATCTAAGGTAAATCGGGCGTGGACAGCCACTTGGGGGAGCGGTTAGGTTTAGGGTTCCCAGGGGGGACTTAGGGTTAGGCACCCCCACGGGAGGTTAGGTTTAGGCTAGGGGAAGGGGGGTTAGGGTTAGGCACCCCCAGGGGAGGTTAGGGTTAGGCACCCCCCGGGGGACTCAGGTTTAGGAGGCGGAGAAGGGGGGTTAGGTTTAGGCACTTAGAGGGGGGATTAGGGTTAGGCACTTGGGGGGAGGTTAGGGTTAGGCACCCCTAAGGGAGGGTTAGGGGGTAGAATTAGGTTAGTAAATATTTACTTTTGACGATAGGGATTTCCTCTTCTGCCGGGATGCCGCTGTCGGGATTAGAACCGCCGGCCATGCAACCGGCGGTAAATCATATGTATTCCATTGTGATAGAGTTTTTGATATACAGTGCATCCGGAAAGTATTCACAGCGCTTCACTTTGTCCACATTTTGTTATGATACATCCTTGTTCCAAAATGGAATAAATTCATTTTTGTCCTCAAAATTCTACACACAATACCCCATAATGACAATAAAAGTTTTTTTGAGATTATTGCAAATTTACGTTAAAAAAAAAACCTAAGAAATTACATGTACATAAGTATTCACAGCCTTTGCTCAATACTTTGTTGATGCACCTTTGGCAGCAATTACAGCCTCAAGTCTTTTTGAATATGATTCCACAAGCTTGCACACCTATCTTTGGCCAGTTTTGCCCACTCCTCTTTGCAGCACCTCTCAAGCTCCATCAAGTTGGATGGGAAGCATTGGTGCACAGCCATTTTCAGATATCTCCAGAGATATTCAATTGGATTCAAGTATGGGCTCTGGCTGGGCCACTCAAGGACTTTCACAGAGTTGTACTGAAGCCACTCCTTTGATATCTTGGCTGTGTGCTTAGGGTCGTTGTCCTGCTGAAAGATGAACCGTCACCCCAGTTGAGGTCAAGAGCGCCCTGGAGCAGGTTTTCATCCAGGATGTCTCTGTACATTGCACATTCATCTTTCCCTCTATCCTGACTAGTCTCCCAGTTCCTGGTGCTGAAAATCATCCCCACAGCATGATGCTGCCACCACCATGCTTCACTGTAGGGATGGTATTGGCCTGGTGACGAGCGGTGCCTGGTTTTCTCCAAACATAATGCCTGGCATTGACACCAAAGAGTTCAATCTTTGTCTCATCAGACCAGAGAATTTTGCTTCTCTTGGTCTGAGAGTCCTTCAGGTACATTTTGGCAAACTCTAGGCGGGCTGCCATGTGCTTTTAACTAAGGAGTGGCTTCTGTCTGGCCACTCTATCATACAGGCCTGATTGGTGGATTGCTGCAGAGATGGATGTCCTTCTGGAAGGTTCTCCTCTCTCCACAGAGGAATGCTGTAGCTCTGACAGAGTGACCATCAGGTTCTTGGTCACCTCCCTGACTAGGGCCCTTCTCCCATGATCGCTCAGTTTAGAAGGCCGGCCAACTCAAGGAAGAGTCCTGATGGTTCCGAACTTCTTCCATTTACGGATGATGGAGTGCTCATTGGGACCTTCAAAGCAGCAGATATTTTTCTGTACCATTCGCCAGATTTGTGCCTCGAGACAATACTGTCTCGGAGGTCTACAGACAATTCCTTGGACTTCATGCTTGGCTTGTGCTCTGATATGCAATGTCAGGTGTATGCTTTTCAAAATCATGTCCAAACAACTGAATTTACCACAGTTAGACTGCAATTAAGCTGTAGGAACATCTCAAGGATGATCAGTGGAAACAGGATGCACCTGAGCTCAATTTTGAGCTTCATGGTAAAGGCTGTGAATACTTATGTACATGTGATTTCTTAGTTGTTTTTTTTTATTAAATCTGCAAAAATCTCAAAAAAATGTTTTACACGTTGTCATTATGGGGTATTGTGTGTAGAATTTTGAGGCCAAAAATGTGGAAAAAGTGAAGCGCTGTGAATACTTTCCAGATGCACTGTAACTCTTTAAGTTGCTGGAAGCAGGAGGTGACCAATTAACTGTGTGAGAGTTATGTCGTCGAGTCGGCAAAATTGTGCTATACTGTAGAGTGAGTGGACCTGTACTCCTTTAATTCTTACAGGTGGCAGTAGTAAAAAGAAAAGTCATACCATCTAAGTATTCAAATCACATCACTCTGACCATAGTCAGAGTGCACCCCATCAGGTATACTTACTGAGGTCCCTGACAGACACCAAATCAAACAAAGCAAAATCTGCCATCTTGGCATCCAGGTACTGTGGCATTCAAATTCAGAATTGGAACTGGCACATTTACACTGAATACTATGCAATTTAATAGAAAATACATTCTCAAGCAATGGTAAGAAATAATGTTATAGAGAAACACCTTGTTCAACAAACCATATTATTATTCATTAATATGAAATTATCGATTGCTTATGCATTTATCTTGTATTATCAATAGCTAGGATATTGAATATCAATTACTTACATTGCAATCTTAATATAACTTGTGCACAACCTTAGACATATATAGTGCTCTGCTCAGGGCCGGCACAATGCGATAAGCGGAGTATGCAGGCCAGCCATGTAGCTTCCAGCTCTTAGAGTTCCGGCATCTCCTCTCTGCGTCTATCAGAGTGATCACATCCCCTTCTGCACCTTTAGTCATATTCTCCTTCATTTAACACATTTCAAAATACTGTCATAGGGACTCAAACCTGTCACCTTATACTTTACAGTCAGACAGCTTACCAATGTAACCATTTGCTGCTACAAAGTAAGCATCTGAATTCTAACTATATGAAGTTACTTCACATTCTTATTAATTCAAAATACAGCTGTACCTGGAATTTGAACCTAGCACTTCATACTTTGCAGTCAGTCACCTTACCATTTGAGCCTTTTGCTAATATAATGGAAGTCTGTGAATTCTAACTATATGAAGCTACTGCACATTCTCATTAATTTAAAATACAGTCACATCTGGGATTCGAACCTATCACCACACATAACCCAGTCACTTAACCAATGGAGCCATTTGCTCTTGCATTAGAAATGTGTGAATGCTAGCTATATGAGGGCGCAAATATATAGTTTGCAGGTGGAGGGGGGGGCACCGAACACCCTAGCACCAGCCCTGGCTCTGCTATAAGACTGTGTCATTATAATAAGATATTCTTTCAGGAAACAGCTATTATTTAAAGCAATTATTTCACAATTTCCACCTCTATTTGCCAGCACATGGCTCTTGCAGCACTTTATAAAAATGTTAACGGTGCCAAGGACATGCTTTCAGCAACTTGCACATGAATAATGGATATGGTGAGACAGTGACAAAGAGATATTTCCATACTTTCTGGCTCAATTCTGCTAAAATTCAATGGATAAAATGCCTCTAGCTAACAACATTATTTCAATGCCTTAAACTGATGCTCATTCCATAAAACTAAATTGCAATGTGAATGTTAATAGTCAAGGTATTGGGTTGAAACTTAAATTTATTATTGTGTCTTGACATATACATTTTTTAAATGATCTGCCATTTATTCCTCCACTAAAATTAGATGGAAACAATATACCTATTCAGCCTGCAGTAACATATATATATATATAAATGTCAGAATTGTCAACATCTGAAAATAGCTTTCAGTTCCAGGGAAAGTTTAATGGTTTAGGTTGAACTGGACACAGGGTTGATCAGGAAGTTTCCACAAGACTTTACTATTTCATGTACCCGTCATAAGCGGGAGGACATTCAGTTTATCCCCTACCTTCAGTTTAACCCTTACCATGTGGATAGAGACATGAGAACTGTGGCTATGCAGCCAGAATTGCACATTAAAAAGACTGCGACAAAGGTTCTGATGAGGGATAGGAGTGTGTGGAATCTGCAGTATTGTGGACCCCCTTGTAATTGTTACATTTATGATTCTCATTTGCGCTGTACGTTTTTATATAATAAAAGAAGGTATCTCTTACCTACTATTTGCCTAACTGATTTATTTAATTGACAACAAGGTACTGGGAATGCCATGGGTGACATATAAGGTCTCACTTACAAGTACACCATTTGGCTCGCAAAGAAAACAGAGCTAAACATTACGCTGGAATCTTCACACCAGCACATGTAAATACTTAATAACAAAGCATAAAATGGAAAATAAACAGGAAAAAGGTATAAGAGAG
This sequence comes from Taudactylus pleione, assembly GCA_031769625.1. Classification (NCBI taxonomy): domain Eukaryota; kingdom Metazoa; phylum Chordata; class Amphibia; order Anura; family Myobatrachidae; genus Taudactylus; species Taudactylus pleione. The sequence continues at coordinate 2,368,270 of JAUIMM010000176.1, forward strand.
AGGACTATCACAAACTTAAGCTGGCCACACACTAGACCAACTTACATCCAACCAGCCAACTTGTTGATTGGTTGGAATGAAAATCTGGTAAGGTATGGGAGTAACTGATGATCAGCAATTTGCTCCTAAATGCCAGAAAACAGATGAAAATGGTCGGTCAGACAAGTTTGTTAAATGTTTGATCTAAACTATTTGTTCAAACAACAGTTTTGGTCCATTTCCCAGCGTTTGGGAGCAAATTTCTGATTGTCATTTGCTTTCATACCTTACCAGGTTTTCATTCCAACCAATCTACTAGTTGGCTGGTTGGACAGATAATCTTTAGATGTGTGGCCAGCTTAAAGCTGGCCACACATCTAAAGATTATCTGTCCAACCAGCCAACTAGTTGATTGGTTGGAATGAAAATCTGGTAAGGAATACAATCAGCAATTTGCTCCTAAACTCTGGAAAATGGACCAAAACTGTTGTTTGAACAAATAGTTTAGCTCAAACATTTAACAAAATTGTCTGAACGACCATTTTCATCTGTTTTCTGGCATTTAGGAGCAAATTGCTGATCATCATTTACTCCCATTCCTTACCAGATTTTTATTCCAACCAATCAACAAGTTGGCTGGTTGGATGTAAGTTGGTCTAGTGTGTGGCCAGCTTTAGACTGCAGATGTTTCTATACTCTAGCTTCTACATCAACATCATCATCATTTCATACATTGTCTAATGTAATTTTGCTGTCACTAGAATCTGTAAACACCGATTGTTTTTAAGTGAACAAAACTAATAAAAGTCTGCTACATATTCCTTTTTATTATAATTCTAAATATGTTTCTTCATGATGACTGGCACAAGCATTGTTTCCTTACTTGTATACTGTACTAAGTGATGTAAGGTTACTCAGTCACGTTTACCCTCTTTTGCTAGTGGCAGATTTATGTCTTACAACTTGATAATACATTTTCAACCTCATTTTACCACCTTTTGAGCATGGAATAATTTCAATGTTCATTCTTGTAATCCCTCTGAGAATGACTATTACACAGCAATACTACAGCCTCATCAGTCACAAACTCCTGAGAATAGTTGTTGGCACCGAATCAAAATTACAGATATATTTAATTTACATCTCTGCTAGGACCTGACATATTGTCCTGAAAGGTAGCATTAGTGTGACTAAATCTAGAAAGATTATTTTGGCATTATTCCATGAAGGGTATGATAGAGTTTCACAAATTTTATTATCATTGGGACTGCCATCATGATCTACCTAGTCTAAAATATCATATTTTTGTCTCATATTTAGGAAACCAGTGCTTTGGTGTAGGGTAGATGTGCTGCATTGTTGTAGGTAATTATCGATTCTTCATGCAATTATCTATAAAGTAAAATATAACAAGCTTGATTTTAGAACTTCCTAGTACAATAATAGTTTCCATTCCATTCCATACTCAAATCAGCTCATGTTAAACAATACACTAATTTAGATGAAAACATATTACCTATGCATTTGTACATGTAATGGTGCTAAAGACAAGTGGAGATTATTTTGTGCCAGTCAATGCATTGCTAAAAAGCATAAGATATGGGATGCCAGTGCTCAGAATCTCGATGCTGGCATTCCGACTAGGTTACAATACCGACACCTATCTACCCCTACCCCTAAACCTAACCCTCCCTCCCCACAGCATAAACCTAACCTCCCCCCCAGCAGCCTAACCCAAATCTCCCCCCAAAGCCTTATCCTAACCCTAACTCTCCCCCTAACCCCAATAGTTACCGTTGGGATGTAACCGGTCGGGATGCTGGTGCCGGGATTCTGACTGGTGGTGGGATTTTGGTGATGGCATTCTGAGCGCCGGCATCCCATTAAAAATAAAACAGTACAGAAAGTAATGTATTGCCAGGTGGATGAACACGTATATGGGTAATGCCAAATATATAAAGCATGGGTTTGGATTTATTACAGTACTGCATTAAATAAAAAGGGGGATGTGAAAATATAGGCAACATGTACAATAAAAAAAACTAGAAACAACCCTGCTGGATACCAGGACATTGTGAGCCAGTAAAGAGCTAAGAGTTAAGTAAGATGTAGAATAAAAACACTGTAGGCAAATTAGGTAAGCGTCTATGTATCAAGTGTACACAGAACATAGGTGAAGATGATGATATGAATAGTCGGAAGAAGATGAGCGGTTCAGCTTTGCAAAAAACCGAACACACCAGATTTTGAGGTTTCCGAGGAGAACCAAGTCGGGCTTGGGTCATTTTGTCAAGTTTGGTTCTCGATTTTTTGAGTAACCCCCTGTACAACTGGAAGAGTGGGCACCTCTCCCGAATTCTTCCCACTTCCAAGTGTAATACAACAAACAAACAAATGAAATTCAGGCGCATATATAGTACAATTAATAAAAATATATAAGCATTATGCAATTTACTTGTAATATTAATTTTCTGCTGCTCCTACGGAGTAAATCTGTTATACTCTAGACACATAAACTGTTATTTTTCAATAACAAGGAGCGCATAAAGATATCAAGATATCAAACAGTTTTAATGCAAAATATATATCCATATACACATCAATAAAAAATAATAAAATATAAAATTGCACAATATATACTAATACAAAGTTAGAAAAATATTTGTATCTTCAGAAATAATTAATAGAATATGTGCTAATCAAGAATTAACTCCACCTAATAAAAGCCCAGTTTTGGGGGGCAGCCAATTAATGTCCTTCGGACAAAACAAGGTTCAATAGCCTTTAAAAGAATAGTCTCATCCTTCTCTTCAGAGAAAAGAAAGAGTTTCACCAGCTAAGTTTTAAACTCCACTTTCCTTATGTTTAGTGTTCTTATATTAATCCAGGTTGGCAGCCCATAAATAGCAAGTAGTAGTATAAATCATACGCCTCTTAGGAGAAATATCACGGTCTTTTAATTTGCTTTCTTACCACTGCCGCTGTTGAAAGCAGTGAGGGCTCTGCTTATTCAGCTTCCACTGTTCCAGAGAGCAAGCTGGCAGTGGAGACATCGGTTCACTTCACAAGAGGGAGTTTGATGAAAGATCACGCTTATCCAGCTGGTAGTCGGGAGACCTAATGTTCCGGCAATAGAAACATCATAGGCAGCTGCTCAAAGACGGAATGTCCCTATTTCTTGTTTTGTCTGAAGGACATTAATTGGCTGCCCCCCAAAACTGGGTTTTTATTAGGCGGAGTTCATTCTTGATTAGCACATATTCTATTGATTATTTCTGAAGATACAAATATTTTTCTAACTGTGTATTAGTATATATTATGCAATTTTATATTTTATATTTTTTTACTTATGTGTATATGGATATACATTTTACATTAAAAACTGTTTGATATCTTTATGCGCTCCTTGTTATTGAAAAATAACAGTTTTGGTTCCTAGTGAAGTGGGCAGAATGAAGATAATTTTCCTGGGGATTGGGGATTGGGGGTTGGGCAAATAGGGGACAGAGCCTAATGACGTGATTCTATAAGAATCGCCCTCCAGTCCCCCCCCGCAATACGTACCCAAACACCCGCAGCGGGGGGGGAGCTGATGACGAGATTCTCATTGAATCACGTCATCATGACCCCACCCCCTGCTCCACAATGCCGTAAATCTCGGCATTGTGTACTCAGGCGGGGCCAAAATGCTGCAAGTATGTAGCTCCGCCCCTAGCCCACTTCTAAACGGCACGTAATGTCCCAGCCACGCCCCCTTTTGCCAGCCCCGCCCTCCTGCTAGGCCGACCTGGCTGCTCCCTTCCAGAAGGGGCAGCCAGGATATCAGCAAGTATGCTGCAGACATCTTTGTCACTGGCTACTGTGTTGTTTGTCAGACATAGTAGCACCCGCAATTGAGTGCTGCAAACAGGCTTTTGTATATGTTTGTTAAAGTGCGCTAGGGCAGGGAGACAGCGTGATTTCAAGACTATATGTTCTAAAAAGACTGTGCTGTGTCTGAGTGAGCTGTACCACAAAGAAAGAAGGCCTCTTTTCCTGTTATAAAAAAAATGACATTGTATTTCTAGTACCTAAAAAAAAATTACTGCACTTACTTTGGGTGTTGTCAAGTCCCTTTAAGCTGTACCTCAAAAAAATTAAGTGGAAAAATACTTTTTTATCGGCATGGTAAAGGTAACAGTCCCTCATTTCTCTATCTCATTGTACATTAATTTGGTGTAGTACCAGTTAAGCTCAACTACTGTAGCTACTGTAGCTTCACTCCTGTCCTGGTGCAAAAAATTAAATCCATCATGTATCAGTCTATAGAAGAAGAGCAACAACAGTACTAGTGCTGGCAGTCATAGTACTTCGACATCTACTTTTAAAGACTGTCAAAGGGAAAGAAGGTGTAAAAAGAGCATTCCAAATCTAAAACATATTTCACAATCTTAAAGACAACATCAACTATGAAGGGAAAAGTTATTGCCGAAAGTTGCTAATAAGCCATACACCACACACAGTAACAAGGAAAGGCTCAGATCATGGCCTTTCTTTGTAAGTGGTGGTCCTGCTACTGCTCTTTCATGCACTAGGATGCCTATTGCGAAACTAGGGCCAAACATAATCAGGTGTCTCACTCTTAGTCCAGATGTGTCACTTCTAAAACATTAGTGCACAAAAAGAACACTAAGGCTGAACAAACTGTGTGTTCACAAACTTCACAGATTCCTGAGGAGAGTCTGAGGGTGTCCACGAGTGCTACGTGTGAGTCTCACATTTCTGATTGTGACACTGTAATTCTAGAGAAGACTCCTTCCACTTTTTATGAACCCTCTGCAAATGAGAGAATGAGTAGTAAAAATGATGATGATGATGATGATGATGATGATGATGATGATTGTTTATACATAGAAATTAAGAATGCTATTTTGGAATGCAACAGAAGGAGGGGGGTCATTGTGTATCTGACACTAATCAGTATTTTGATGATGAATGTGTTGGACAAGAATAATTTGATAAAATCAGGTGACTAAAGTTGTTTTGTGTCAAAGCATGGTAAGTAAGCCATCTGTCGCAGCAGTACTTGCCAGTGATAAAAAGAAGAATATTGTCATGCCTGAGCAAAAGACCAAAAAGCCACCTCTTCTGTGTATAATCATTTTTACCCAAATCCTGTCAAAATCTCCTCAATGATCGGAGATTGTCCTCCTGTATCCAATTTGCAAAGGCTAACTTACTCCTCCCCTATCTGGGAGTCCCAAGATGTATCCTTGTGTGCTAGGGCTGCTGCTGCTTCTGTGAGTGAATCTTCCTCACAGAATGAAGAAGGGTCCATGTCAGATCACACCAGGTGAGCAGATACCCTTACATACAGCAGCTCCCTGGGTGCCTCTGTGCTCATGCAGTGGAGAATCCATAGTCCGGCATTCTTTCTAATGTTTGGTATAGAGTTTATTGCTGCACCTACCAGTTTATTCATTTATTAGTGAAACTAAGCTCCATATTTCACAATTGGAGCTCTGTATAGAACACTAATTTAACATGTATATTGATTGGAGACTCCATCTGGGAGTCACACCAAGGCTAGATACATTGTATCTGCTAAAGTGCTACGTTGAATCGTTATATATGTAATTTAATTCCCAAGGCTCAATTGTTACAACTTAATAATTAATGGTTCTGAACTGGAGTATACAATTGATACTTTGGGCAGGATGTAATAGAGATCGAGTCTGTCTGTGGGAGGTACGGGATGCAGACTGATCTCGATAGTTTTTTGAAGTTGCAGTCATTTACAAGGCAAAGCCGAACTGGCTTTGTCTTGTAAATGACTGCAACTTTAAAAAAACGATGTGATATCTAATTTTATATGTGTATTATCTTGTGACTTTTATATTGATGTTTATTTAGATGCGTTCATTGAATGATTTTTTAAATAAATATACTGTTACAGTGTTAACATATTGGTGTGTCTCTGGAGTCAGTACAGACTGTAGGGCGCTCTCTATTTTTTGCCCCATATACATTTTGGCAACCATGCATAATCCTAGGTTTAAGTCCTATATAATGTCTTTCTTTCCAACTGACACAGATCTTAAAACATGCAAATAGCTCCTTGTGAGCAGGTTGTCAGCTCAAGTGGCACATGACATGACAATGTCTCCTGCTTCAGTTTTTCTTGCAAATGCTGCTGCCAGGAAAAAAAACTGCCTTTTCCAATAAACCCAATGGTGATGAAGAAGGCGATGAGTCAACTCAGTGTACCAGAGTGAAACATTATGACATCTGATCAAGCTTAAAATAATTGCCCACATATATTTACACCTCTACCATCACTCAAACTGATACAGTAAGAATCTATAGCGAGGTGAAGGCATACCTTAATTGTTAGGTACAAACTAGCTATGTTTTTCTTAAATTGCCTACCCTCCAGATTGTACTGGAGGGTGGCATATGAGGCTACTTCCAACAAATGTGGAAAAACTGATGTTCATCAAAATGATCTAATAATTTAATGAGAGACCTTTGACATCAATGACAATAAACAGAGACTATAACAGTGGATTCCAGTGGGGATGAGCTATTATTGTGTGATGATGATAATAACAACAGTGATGAGGATGATGATATTTTCCAACCGTGAGGATGATTAACACTGTTAGCCTTAAACCCATTGGTAGTTTGGTTTAACCAAACCACCATAATGTATTCTTTTGTGGATGACCAAACAAACCAAGCACTTCAGCCACAAAAGTGTCAATCCGTGTTGCTGAACTGTTTAGTTTGTTAAACTGTGCATGTGCTTTTTTAATATACAACATAAGGGTGGATGTGAGGGCCCAAGGACAATTTTATTGTGGACCATGTTTTATTATAGGCATTGCTCACCTTGCTGTTTTTGGGTAAAGATTAATAGCCTGTTACTCCATCTCTATTTACCGATAGTGGCCTGAGGCCTGTGATTTGCTCTTTGGAGAAGTGCATTGGTAATATATTTTATACTAGGCTTTTACTTTTACACTATTATTTCTTGATTAATTAAAACATTTTATAGTGTTGTATAGTTTATTAAACTGCCATCCTGTCAGTCACTGCTGTGCCAGTATGATTCATAGATGTGCTATATTCTTTTAAACTACCATGTGTTTGTGTAGCTGCTCTGATGCTTATTGTACCCAGCCAGCTTGCTGCAGTCTTTTGCCAGTATTGGAGAAAACAATATCATGAGCTGTGAGGTAGTCAAAATTGACTGAAAATTAATGTTATTGATGTCAATAAAACTGTAGGAACTGAAACAGGTCCAAATTACATGATTTTAGCTGTTTTTAACAAATTTAAAATAAATCCAGAACATTTGAGGATGGTTTTTCCAAAACCAAACATGATGAAGATTTAGAACCAAAACACTGGGGCCTGGCACATCTCTATTAGAAACCAGGGGGTATATCTACTAATGTTTTATTTAGATTTTTGAGTGATTTGACATTGATTTTCATTCGATTTTGCATTTGGAGATTTACTAAAGGCAAAATTGAATGTCAAATCGAACCAAAAACCAAATTTCACTCAAATTCCACTCAAAATTGAACATTGGAAAAACATTGGACCTTTTACATAGACCAACATACAAGTCCCTAATTTACTAATATTCGATTTGAAATTGAACACCAAATCGAACTACAAATCGAGCTTCAAATCCCCAAATTAATAGAACTGCTTCATACTTTCGATTTTAGCATGACTAGGTCTGACTGACACAGATGTATGCAATTAGACCTGCTCATGCTAAAAACGAAAGCATGAAGCAAGTTTATTACTTTGGGGATTTGAGGTTCGATTTTGAGTGGGATTTGATGTTCGATTTGCACATGAGCATGCAAAATCGAACATCAAATCAAAGCCTTCTAAAATCGAATTTTAGTAAATTTGGAATTTTCACAGGGATTTGCACCGTCGATTTGATTCAATTTGAGGTGAGCTAAATCGAACATCAAATCGAATGTAAAATGGAACTTTAATTAACATACCCCTAGGTCACTATTAAGTCTCAGCTCTCAACATAAGTAACAGCTGCATATAGTAGAATGTACAGTTGTCTTCTCACAGAACATTCCAGAAAGAATGAGAACATGAGGGTTTCAAAGCTCATTTTAAAAGGTTTTGGTGACATTTAATGATCCATGCTGTCTTCTATAATTTTTCAAATATTGTGATAAACTTGATTCTCCAGGGCTTATATACTGTAATATTTGGCAAATTTTGGGTGAAAATGGTGCAATTCATGAATTGATCGGGGGATCAAAGAAATTTAGTTGATCCTCAGAACTGGCCAAAATTGATTTGCTCATCTCTAATATTTACCATAATTTTGTCACAACAGACAACTGTCTGCAGTACTGTGGTGTGAAAGCATATATATATATATATATATATATTTTATGATAGTGAGATATATGATAGTGAGTTGGCTCAACTTTTATTCCACATTAGGGGGTATATTTATTAAGGCGATTTTTTTTAAAATGGATCAAAAGCAATCAAAATTAATGTTGTTTTACTGGGGCTAAATCACACATTTAATAACAGCATTTTTTTTAAAGTACTAATAAATGTGTGATTTAGCCCCAGAAACACAACAACGATGTTGATCAATTTTCATCAATTTTAAATTGATCACAATCAACCTTTAGTAAATATATCCTGAAGTATTTTGTATACTCTGCATCCTTTAGCTATACAAACAGGAAGGCAAATCGGTCAACTTAAAATGGGAAATCCAGTACAGAAGAAGGAATGATAAGGACAGCAGTAACAGCGACGTCAAAAATAACACACATGAATTACTATACAAATTCACCAACCAGGCTGAAATCACAATTAAGAAGACTAAACAGGAAACAAAACAGAATATATAATGGGGGTGCACAAATTACATTTAAATAGGGGATACATATTCACATGACTAAGTGCACCTACCACTGTATCATCATATGTCTTCATACCTGCATTAATAACAAAAAAATGGAAAAACATAAATAGATTTGGAGAATGGATAATGCCACTCTTGACCCAAGATTTTCCATAATCTTTACATTGTTTATACATTTAGGACAGATAATGAACACCATTAATATTGTTCAGAGCGAGAAAAATACCCAATGACTGAGAATTACATAAAGGTTGGCATAATGGTTATTCCAAAGCTAAAATGTAGCATTGGCTATGCTATGTGCCTGGTTCAGAAAGCAAGCTGGTCGTGTTTTGGAATGGAGCAGCTGTTCGCACATGCAAAGGGGCAGGAATTGGGTGGAGTCAAGACAGTCTTAGCATAGTACTGATATGTACGTGCTCCACCTGTTTCTGTAGAGCAGCGCAGAAACAAGATTTCTTTATGCAAACCAAGAGTACCAAAATGAGCTAGAGGGGAGCATGGCAATTCCCATTAAGCAAACTCATTTGAATTTTGTACAAGGTCTGGTCTAACAGAGATCGGGCCTTGTCCTATATTTTTTTAACCTATTTTGCTCCTTCATAGTATAACACATTTCCAGACACACTCCAATGAATGTAATGAAATATTTCACATACACACACAATTGTTTCCTGTAATAAAGACGGTGTCCATGTCCTATTTGCATGCAGGGGGAATAGAGGAGGCAACAAGCTGTTAGAGGCTGTTCTGTTTCCATTTGAATCAACCTGTTAAATATCCTGTAACAGATGCACCCGCACTGAGAACCAATGGGATCAGCAACAAACCTCTCTATTGTGTTGTCTGTTTCTGTAAGGGTATAAATGTGTGTGTTGTGACCCCAGTCTGGAGTCTTCTTGCTGATTGCTGATTGACGGAGGTTTCTTGCTGATGACGATATCTGGTCCAGAGCGCGTGCGTATGTATAACTGTATCTTGGGTCTGTATAATTCTTTGTGCTAAATTGTACTTTACTTGAATGATACTTTGTGCTTTGGAAACACATGTTCAAGGTCTAAAGTCTTTATTTTACTGTTTGACTGCGTATGCAAATAGTGTAAATTTTAGAGGTTTATAGGCAGGGTTTAGAAGGTATTGGAAGGTATTGGTAGGTGCGTACAGAGGTTGAAATCCAGTATCCTTAGATGGGGGCTCATAGTGTGAGGTCACTTACCTGTTCACATGATAAAATAGTTATCGATATCTCACCAAAGGGTGGATAGTGGCCACACGCAGTTTTCCCTGCAACCACTCTATGCTGAGAGATCGCTATCTGTTATCGTGTGAGTCAAGGTATGCTGACTAGAATCCAGGGACAAGAAAGGAAAAAGTTTGTTTTCCTTTGTTGATAGTATTTTACGCTAAAAAGGGTACCGTAGTATTGCACACGCGACTGAGTTGCATTTTTGTGTGCGTAATAGAGATGCCCTTTTGCGTACACAGCTAAGGGTAAGAGTCATATGGTTGTGTGGTAGTCACATTATTGTGTATGCGACTAGTCGCACAATAGCATATACGTACTTCCGGTAGTGCTACCACGTGTTTAAACAAAGCCGTTGAGTTTGCATTATCAATTGTTGCCAATAACTGGGTTAACGTGTATTTTTCTGCGCAGGAAAAAAGTGTGTAACTGGGAGTACTTGTTTAGGGTGTAATACGGGACCTAAAAGTTAAGGGTAACGTAGTACCCTTAAGTGCTAGGCGCAGGAGTTGGCCTAGTGACTTGGTAGCAGCTTACCGTTTACTTTACACAAGGCAGGTGTATGGGTTGTTATTTTTGTTAGGGTTCGGCTCCCAGCGTGATTATAGTGTTCAGTGATCAATGTGTGCGATCTGTTAGGCTTATTTGAACATTATAATTGAACCACATAATTTTGGTTAGATTATGATTGTGAGCTGGTGAGAGGGTGGATAGAAAATAAAGGGTACTTTGCTACCCCCTAGCAGTTGAAACTTAGTCAAATAGGGATTTTCTGCGTGGGAGCAGCTTTTCTCCCATAGGTGAGTGGAGACATCTAGAAGTCCTCCATAGGGTTCATGGATACACCCTTTTTCAAAGGCGTATGCAGGTAAGTGAAAGTATCTTGATTGTCTTTCACCTTTTATTGAAAAACGTAGGAGTTGTCCCAAGATGGGAGCCATGTAAACAATAGAAATGTTAGACAATGATGTGCTGCTAATGGAAGCGCCGCTTGGTTCGGCCCATCGTATTATGCATACTAAATACGGTACTTATGCAATAAGGTATTGTGACATATGGTTTAAAATAACGATGAAGAGTGTTAGACCGTTTCCCAGAATTGGTAGTTTTGATAAAGATGTATTAGATAATATCCGGGATCACATCAGTCTGATACGCTCTCGAGAGAAAAAGGTAAAATTTTATGAATGTTTAAAGTTGTGGCAGCATGAAGGGGATGCGCGGCTTAAAAATGTGCAAGCGACGCAAACTAGCGTTGCGAACGCATTGCCAGAAAATACACCCGTGGCTCTAAATTGCAATGCGTGCGAGCTGCAAAATGGCGCGCATGTGCGGCAAGGTAGCATTGCGGAAGGTATTGCCAGTAGTTCACGCGCACCACTGCCACCTTATGTGGATGGGGGTGCAGGTACAGTTATTGAAAAAACTCATAAAAATGTAACAAGCAATTTGTACCCTCTCTTAAGTAACCATAAAGAAAATGTTTATGATGTGGATGATGAGCCTATTGTCATGTCTGCCGTTTCCCATGCTGTACACATGTTAGATGCGGCACCACGACAAGCCCAAGTAGTGCCACCATCTCCATCAGTAACAGCACGGGAAGTGTTAAACTCCTCTGCGCCCATGGAGGAAGTTGTTAATACTATACGTTGCAGCAACAGACTAAACCCCCAGCCAGGTAATAAGGTCAAAGGTAGCAATGCAGCCAGTCTGCATCCCATCCGGACAATAACTGTTCTGAATGGGAATGCGAATGCGAACGGAGTTGTACCTACAAAGGATGTGGTAATGCATTGTCCTTGGACAAGAGCAGAGCTAAATTCCATCATAAATGATTTCCCCGATCCGAAGAAGGAATTAGCCAAATGTCAAATATTTTTGAGAAATTTGGGTAGTTCTCACGAGCCAACTAACAAAGATTGGCGTGTGGTGTTAATGGCCTGTCTACCATGCAATATCGACGTGACAAAATTTATCACGGATTGTGTATTGGATGGCGACGTTCCCTTAACAGATGAAGTGAACCAAGGTAACATTTCCCATATTATAACTCAATTGGGTGTATATTTTCTAGTAGCAGTTAACTGGAACAAAATTTTCACTATAAAACAAAAAGAGAGTGAATCTGCAGAAGACTATTGCGACCGGGCTCTGCAGGCTATCACCCAGTACACTGGGTTAGAAGATATTAAAGATAGCACTCACCACAGGGGAATGATTGTCACTATACTCATGAATAAGAAGACCTAAAGACCCGGGTTCAGACCTCACAGCCTGGCTGGAGGGGAGTCACAATAGATACCCTCATAGAATCCGCCATAGAACATGACGAAAACATCTCAAAGAAGAGAGAGATCCAGAGCGGGAAACTAATGGCTGTCAGTATTCAAGCTCTAGAAGGAATGACGGTAAAATCACAGCCTGCAGACACACCTGCACCCAAACCTACACCTGCACCTGAACAGTTACACGTCCTCACCAATCCCACAAAACTGCAAACACATCCCTACCCCACTTATCACACACAGCCACAAGCCCCATACTACCCACAAACTCCATACCCCCCACAATATCCTTTCCCTCAATATCCTTACCCATACCCACCACTTTTCCCTCTTGCTCAACTCCCACAATAATCCTTTCATCCACCCCGCTCACAAAAATGTTTTAACTGCAACCAAGTGGGACACCTAAGTAAGTACTGCAAAGTGAAGAATGTAGTACTCCCAAACCAGATACTAACAGGAAACCTCCAACAGGCACCAGCTCCAATTGTGGCCGTTAATGCTTTATTGGAGAGTGGGAGCCAACGCTAGGAGTTGGGTCATACTTGTGGTCTGCAGATAGACAGGTTGACAGGAAGTACTAGGGAAAAACTGGTAATGGTAATTGATGTAACTGATACCCAATCTCTGTTCTGCTTTCATCCCTGTGCCCTAACACCCTGACTGTCAGTATTTTTCTTTTCCCACCTAGGTGGAGGTGTACACTACACATGGACACGAATGTCCCATGGGTTTATAGACAACCCCAGTATCTTCTCCAAGGCCTTATATGACTGTTAACAATCTTTTCAACCTGCCAATGGATCTGTTCTAATGTAAAATGTGGACGATTTATTGTTGTATTTAGGTCATGTTTAAATGATATTAAACTGTTGTGCTTTATCTCTCACACACTGGACACAAGGTCGCTAAGTACAAATGGCAGCCATGCCAGGCTAAGGTCAAATACTCTGAATACTGTCCAACCCAGGGGCCCAGGCAATATTTAGAGCAGTAGATATTGATAACAGAATTTAAATTGCAGGAATTTGTGTACAAATACAGTATCCCTAGAATAATTGAATATAGGAGGGATACTCATTTCACAAGTAATGTCTTTTATAACCTGTGTAAGGTGATGGGTATTAATATCAAGATCATCCCATACCATCTGTCTACCTGTCCCCCTTTGAGATACTGTTTAACAGGCAGCCTCATGTGAAAATATGATAATGAGGTTACTGTGCAGTGTCTCACAAAGATTAGTAAGAACAACAGGAATTGAAAGTGTTATTAACTAACATGACTGAAGCAAACTCTCATGATGTTAAACCTGGAGAATCCATTATGATCCAATAATTTCTTATGTTCAGGTTGCCTGACTGATCGGTGGAAAGGTCTGTATCTGACGTTGTTGACAAAGTACTGCATCCTCAAAGGGTGGCCGTGGAAGACTAACCGGTGGAGATACAAGGCGGAGACGAGGCCGATAACGTGGACCTGTCGATCGCGAGCTTGTGAGGATTAAAAAGGTGACAGTGAGAAACCTGAGCTAAAAGAAAACTGTAGATCAGTGTCGCAGCAAGGGATTGTTCTGCTGTGTTCATTTTTGTATTCTTCTTCCAGAGTTTCCGTCATCTTGGTTTGTCTGGGGATTTCTGGTTCCTGTGACAGAGGATAGACAGAGGAGATGGGAGCTGATGCTGCTGTTAATGGAGAGGAACCGAGAGTAGGAGTGTTATACCAAATCGGGAGTTTCTGACCAATTTTAGTACAGTAAATTGTTGTGAGATATGGATACCAATAATAAGGAAGAACTGTATTACAATCCTGAGTTATAATGTAATGTATGACAATGTAATCTGAATTTGAATAGTTGTGCATAAATATATCGTTTAGGTTATTTTAAGTCATCTTAGGTAACGCAGTCCCAATCTCCTTTCCAAACTTCCTTTATAGGCTAGATGAGTTCCCACATCCCGCCAATGATCCCTTGAGGATCCGCAGATGGCGTATAAGGGTTGTTTTACCCTTCTTGGAGACGCATAATCTAAATGGTTCAAATTACCAAACTGTGTCATACCATAGTAACATTAAACGGTATATTCTCATACATGGCTAAACAGATTCAAAATAGTTTGTGATAGCGTCTGATTGGCTATTAAAGCCGGATAATCAGCTGAGACAGAATCTGTTTACAATCGGAATCTGCGCGACGCCATCTCACGAATGGCGACTAGACTCCATCTTAGAAATAGATCACACAACGCCATTTTGTCAAAACCACAGAGTAACAATCTTCCCCAAACACATACTGACAGTGTTTAACATACATAAAAAATGACTTATTAGCATTAGAACACTTTTTAGTAATTCTTCCAGAAATCATGCCCTAATGTACACAAAGCCATTTCTGGGGACAACCTTGATACCATAACAAACACAGTATAGTAGGAAAACAACTAACAATATACTAGAATACTGTGAGCATTTTACATATAGAGTGTATGAGCTATGGCAATTGTAATATAACCCAGACATTGATCTACACAATTGAATTTGTCTGAATCCTAAACAGGTTTTAGTCTCACTATCAGACAGAATGGCCCCAGCTTCACAGCTGGGGGTCTCCACCCTGTTTGAGAGTGAAGCTCACTGCCCATAACACATTTGTATTGCAGTTTGAAAATGTTAGTAAGAGCTGAGATATATATATATTTTTATATATATATATATATATATATATATATATAAAATCCATCATAAATAGAATCTCCTGCATAAACACCGCACATTACGCACAGGTGCGCTGCTAACATGACGCACATTAGCGAATGCACAATATCCTGCATGCAAACGCTGTTTATTACCTGCATGCGTGCACATCTGCTCCAAATCAGATAAACCTAACTAGCGTCTTTTCCCAAACCCCTAATACTTACATAATGCACACTCACATAAAAGGTTCCATAGCTTTAAAGTATAAGATCCAGGTTTTATTCATGTATTAGAAATGCTGTGAAATAAAGACTATTTTGGTATCTAAGGTTTAATACGTGATAAGTAAGCCGTGTTTGGTATTATTCTGATCTGCACTTTCTCAACAGCTTCCCGGTATCATCGGTGTGAAGAACGCAACATGCATTCTCAACTTATGGACCGCAGAGATATAAAGCACCAAAATGTATTTTGTGAAACCAACAGCCTATTTGCATGCAGGGGGAATAGAGGAGGCAACAAGCTGTTAGAGGCTGTTCTGTTTCCATTTGAATCAACCTGTTAAATATCCTGTAACAGATGCACCCGCACTGGGAACCAATGGGATCAGCAACAAACCTCTCTATTGTGTTGTCTGTTTCTGTAAGGGTATAAATGTGTGTGTTGTGACCCCAGTCTGGAGTCTTCTTGCTGATGCCGGGATCTGGTCCAGAGCGCGTGCATATGTATAACTGTATCTTGGGTCTGTATAATTCTTTGCGCTAAATTGTACTTAGATCACAGCGTGTAACTGACTGTACTTTACTTGAATAATACTTTGTGCTTTGGAAACACGTGTTCAAGGTCTAAAGTCTTTATTTTACTGTATGACTGCGTATGCAAATAGTGTCAATTTTAGAGGTTTATAGGCAGGGTTGAGTAGGTATAGGTAGGTGCGTATAGAGGTTGAAAACCAGTATCCTTAATATATATATATATATATATATATATACTGTATATATATATATATATTAGGGGTGTGCACCGGCCACTTTTCGTGTTTTGTGTTTTGGTTTTGGATCTGGATCTTTCTTCGTGTTTTGGATCTGGATTGGTTTTGCCAAAACCACCCTTCCGTGTTTTGGGTTCTGGGTTTTGTGTTTTGGATCTGGATTTTTTCTTAAAAAATAAAAAAAAAACGCTAAAATCACATAAAATGGGCCTTTTTTTGTTCCTACGCTATTAATAACCCCAATAACATTAATTTTCACTCATTTCCACTCTATTCTGAACACCTCACAACTCACAATATTGTTTTTAGGCCAAAAGGTTGCACCGAGGTAGCTGGATGACTATGCTAAGCGACACAAGTGGGCGGCACAAACACGTGGCCCATCTAGGAGTGGCACTGCAGTGGCAGACAGGAAGCCAATCAGCGTTATGGTGCCCATTTGCATGTAGCATGAACCCGGGAGATCCGCGCTACATGCATCTGTGTGATTGGCACAGAGCAATGACAGGTCCGTGAGACCCGTCTGTGCTGCTGTGGTAAAAAAAAAAAAAAAAACCTGTGTAAAAAAAGAAAAAAATGGCGTGCACCCCCCCAAAAAAGAGCAACCAGCCCCGGGCATTAGTAACCCAGTTCTGGGTGTGCTTAAATACAGGGGACAAACGACGTAGGGGTCCCCTGTACTTAAGCACAACCAGCACCGGGCTAGTCAGAACCAGCGCTGGTTGCCAAAATACGGGGGACAAACGACGTAGGGGTCCCCCATATTCTGCGCAACCAGCTCTGGGCTCTGATCCGGTCCTGGTTCTGGAAATACAGGGGAAAAAAATTAGTAGGGTTCCCCTGTATGTTCCAGAAACAGCACTGGACTTTTTCTAGCGGGGGGCTGATGCCACAGCCAGGGGAGCCCTTTCACCAGGCCCCCCAGCCGCAGCATCAGCCCTGACCGCTAGTCAGCCCAGGCCGGGGATCCCTGGAGAGCTGGGGACCCCCCCAATAAAGGGGTCACCCTCTCCAGGGCACCCCAGGCCCAGGCTGATAGCCCGGGGCTATCCCCGCCACCCCTGGTGGCGGTGGGTGGCGGGTTGATTGTGTGGTGTGGTGTAAATAAAGAATATCAAACATTGTCTTTACAAGTAGAACTGCAAGTCCCAGCTAGCCTGCCCCGCATGCTGGTACTTGGAGAACCACAAGTACCAGCATGCAGGGCATTAAGGGCCCACTAGTACCTGTAGTTCACCTGTAAAAAAAATGTTTAAAAAAACACAGGACACACACACCGTGACAGTATAAGTTTATTAAACATACATACACACACACACACACATGTACACATACTCACCTATGTAACCTGTAGCATCGGTCCACTTGTCCGGTAAAGTATCCATAGGGGACCTGTGAAAAAAAACATACTCACCATCTCCTATGCGAGGTTCTGTCCTCTTCGTTCCAAAGTAGGCATCCCCGGACTTGGCAAAAAAAAAAACGAAAACGCGATCCACGAACTTAGTACCGTTCTATAGAACGGTACTTCCCGAATGAGAGCTTAGCGGCGGGGTAACACCATGGAAACCCCGCTGCTAAGCGTTCATTGGCTGAGAGAGGTCATCTCCCGTCTCTCAGCCAATGAACGGCTCCCTCCATTGTAGTCAATGGTGGGAGCCGCAGGGTAAACTTTAATAACCTTGTGGCGTGCATCTGTGTCATTGAAATACACAGCAGCACAGACGGGTCTCACTGACCCATCTGTGCTCTGTGTCACTGTCAGTCACACAGATGCATGTAGCACGGATCTCACGAGTCCGTGCTACATGCAAATGAGCACCATAATGCTGATTGGCTGAGAGCCGTGACAGACGGCTCTGTCAGCCAATCAGCACTTTGCCCATTAAAGGCAAAGGCATTTTTTTAAAAATGGCCGCTCGAGGCAAAACCTCGAGATCCGACAGCAGATCTCGAGGTTTTGCCTCGGGAGAGGGATCCGGGGCAGACAGGGAGATCCGAGCTTGGGCTCGGATCGCCCCGGATCCCCGAAGTTCGGGTGGGTTCGGTTCTCAGGGAACCGAACCCGCTCATCCCTAATATATATATATATATATATGTATATATATATATTTATATATACTGTACAGTATACAGTAGATATTTTGTGGTGTAGACTGAGGCTAAAGGATATATTTGTATATACTGTAATATACGTAATTATGCAAGTGGACAGAGAAAGTGTCTGTTGTTTACCTATATGTAATGTCACCTGAGGGCAAACGTGATTTCTAATCTCTTTCCCTCTACTAAATCAGATTTGACACAGGCTCCGTGAGGAATACAATAAGCCTATAGGTTTTGTGGATTGTCATGTCCGATATGTTATTTTGGCCTCACTTTGAAGCCAACCCAGTTTCATACCATAAAAGTGTTTGAACAGTCCAATTATTTTTGAATATGATCTGATTCTATATAATAATATTATGTAGAATTTTGTTCATATTAAATGTATTTATTTTTTAATAATTATTGCACTAGAGTTAAGCAATTTTTGCTAAACATAATAACATAAACTCATTAAAGTAGTTTATACAGCCTAATTGCATAGGGTAGATATTCCTTAACTTGTTATATTATTTTCTACCAATTTCTCAAAGTTCATTAAGTCATTGTGAGCAGCAATAGTAATATGTAAAATGAATCACAATTGATGTTACTTAAAAAGACAGTCCTCTACCATATATATAAAACCATTTCTTCAAATGTTTAAATGTGGTATTGATGTAATTTACTTATTTTTCAAAACTTCACCTCATTCCACATTTGGGAGTTAAATTTTACATGTTTTACCAATTTGAACTTGGTCTCAGTTGTTTCCAGTTCCACCTTGACCACATATGACTTTAATTGATTGTTGCTATTGCCTCCATTCTCAAAGACTATGGGCAGTGTTCAATTAGCCCCAATATTTTTTTGGGGGCGAAAAATGCGGATATATCGCTGATAATCCCCGTTTTTGCCAATTTTTGTTTTCACCCAATCCTATTTGTTTTGTGCAAAAAAATTGGATAATTTGCCCAAAAACAAATAGGATCCGTGATAAGTACACGGACCTATGTGTTTTTGCCATTGCGCTGGCAAAAGCACAGCACTTTTCAGGGGATTATTTTTTTGGGACATATCAGGTCCCGAAAAAAAATCCCTGATAAGTGCTGACGTAGGACCAGACTTCGGGGCTAATTGAGTAGCCCTGGGGGATCCATTAACGCCTGAATAACGTTCGGGGCTAATTAGATATGGTCTTATGAATTATTATTAGAGATGTGCAGGCTTAGATTGGTTTGAATTTTCCCGCCAAGTTCGGATTTTTCCCGCCAAATTTTGGGTCTCTGAAAGAGGCAAAACGTCATCTATCATGGACCAACCAATCAGCTCCTAACTGTCATTTTTCAAACTCATCCTGTAAACCTACAGTTAGGCGCTGATTGTTTGGTACTTTATCTCCCTCCACTTTATCTCTCTCCAAGGCTTAGTACATCTACCCCTGTATCACCAGAATCTCTGTGAAACAACCTATTTTGCTGTAAAACTTGATATTTGTGAAATTTTACTGCCACTTTGCTCATACTCCCTCAAGCTACAGTATATCAATTATAAATAGACAATCTGAATAAAGCACTCTTTAATCTCATTGTTCACTGAGAAAATGAGTGTGCACTCCAACAGCATTACTGCAAGGGACTGACAAGGGAAGATGTATCAAAGCTTGAGAGAGATAAAGTGGAGAGAGATAAGGTACCAACCATTCAGCTTTTGTCATTTTAAAGACTGTATCTGAAAAATGGCAGTTAGGAGCTGATTGATTGATACTTTGGGGAAGATGTATCTAAGCTTGGAGAGAGATAACATGGAGAGAGCTAAAGTACCAACCAATCAGCATCAAACTGACATTTGACAGGCTGTGTTTGAAAAATGACAGATTGTTTGGTACTTTCTCTCTCCACTTTATCTCTATCCAGGCTTTGATACATCTCCCCCGGAATCCCTGATGTAACTTTCTGTATACTGTGGGGAACATTTATGAAAATTGATGCATAAGATTTTGTTCTGTAGCCCTTAGTAACCAGTTACAGCTTAACTGATGCTTTAGAGCAGTTTAAACGATGAAAGTAAATACTTGATTGGTTTCAGTTGGTTACAGCAAGTGCACCAGTTTTCAAAAATACTGTTCACTGTTGAGTGAGTGAACTGCAATCGCACCATTCGAATAAATAAAGTTTTAGTTAAAAAAAAGCACATAATATTAGATCACATACTTTTGAGTACAGCCAGAAGCAGCCCTAGACAAATCAGTGCCCTAGGCAAGATTTTTGCTGGTGTCCCCCCATGTGGGATCCTGAAAAGGGGTGTTGCCTCACAGAGGGTGGCGTGGTCTTGCTGTGCTCCCTTTCCCCCATTGTGCTGTGCTCCCATCTCATGCAGTGATGTGCAGTGAGGTAAATGGTGGGAAGGCACTGGCTAGTATCATAGCCAGATTTACAGATACATATATGAACCCGAGGGTTCATGCAGGGCTAGTGCAAGGTTTCCAGCCGCCCTAGGCAACATTTTACCAACCGCCCCTACTCCCTCCAATTCATAATATGCCATGCATCAGTCTCCCCAGTCATATACCATGCCACACAGCAGTGTCCCAAATTCATAATATACTCTATAGAATGTTACACACAGCAGAGCGCCAAATCACAATGTACCATATAACACTGCTGCAAATTCATAATATGCCACACAGCCATGAATTATGACACTCATTATTTTTTTGTGGACTCAGCGGCGCCCTCCAGTGGCCGGCGCCCTTAGGCGGCTGCCTAAGGTTGCCTAATGGTAGCACCGGCCCTGGGTTCATGTGGGCATTATACAAAGGTGCGGCAGTATATAGTGCTGAAAATTTAGTGTGTTTTCATCAGGGATGTGCGGTAAAGATAGACAGGGGAGGCAAAGAAGATAATTATGACATTTTCTTTCATTTTTTCATATAATTTTTATAGTCAAAACTTTGGGATATACCCAAAACATGACAGGAAGGCTCTGCTAATCTGCCTCACTTGACCGCGCATCACTGATCTCATGCAGCCTCATTCCCCCCTTACATTGCTCCTTAGTTAAAAGCAAACAATTCTCTACAATGTCATTGTGTGCAGCAGTATTAAGATTTACAAAGCAATGGCCCAGGTCAAACCATAAAAAACAGCCCGAGACCATTATTCATTCCCAATCAAACTTTTCAGTTAGCTGTATGTACGCATTTGGGCAGGAAGCGACGTATCTTAAAGACACTACAGATTTCTTAAACCAGATACAGAGTATTACACAAATACAAGATCAAACCATTATGTGTACCATGGACGTCTCAAGCCTATATACATCTATTCCTCACGAACTAGGACTGCAAGCCATGCAAGAATTCTTAAATAATCTCTCAGAAGATTTCGGCTTCAACAAGGATCTATATCTACAATTACTAAAATTAGCTTTGACACGGAATTATTTTTTATTTGATGGGACATTTTATTTACAGTTATCTGGTTGCGCAATGGGGTCAGCGGTGGCACCTTCTTATGCAAATATTTTTATGTTTAAACAAGAGCAACAATTATTTTTTTCACATATGTATCATCAGTATATTTCTTTTTTTTGCCGTTTCATTGATGATCTTTTTTTGCTGTAGAATGGAGGCAGTCAAGCGTTTGAAACCATGATGAATCAAATTAATATGTTACCTTCTCCTATTAAATTTACTTACGAGTGGAGTAATACCAGTATTAACTTTTTGGATGTTAAGTTGTTACTTGTTAACAAACAAATCTCTACTACTATTCATTATAAAGAAACAGATAGGAATACTTTGTTACAATCTAATAGTCATCATTCACCGTCTTTGAAAAAAGGTTTACCACTCTCACAAATGCTTAGAGCTGCCAGAATATGCAGCATTAAGGAAGATCTACCAACACAACTGGATTACATCGTGTCAAAAATTCATCAACGAGGTTACAAATTGACATCCTTATTGGAAATAAAGGAAACAGTTCTGAAGAAGAATAGAGATGATTTATTGAAGTCCGATAATTCTTCTAAAAATAAAACGGAGCAAACATTTCCTTGGATTACTACGTTTAATACATCAAGTCCAGTAATACCAAAAGCCAGTAGAGCCTTATGGCCGATAATTGCTTCAGACAAGGACTTACCCAGTCTTTGTTCAGTGAGACCTATGGCATGTTATAGACGTGGAAGAAATTTAAGGGACTTATTAGTCAAAACTGATATTTCTGGCATGGATATGATGTGTGCACCTGGAGTTAGTAGAAAACCTCCTGGGTGTTATAAATGCCCCAATTGTGTAACTTGCAATTATCTTATTAATGGAACAACTTTTAAACATCCACACACAGGGAAAATTTTTCATATCCAACACGTACTTACGTGCGACACTCGTTTTGTTATTTATATTATTATTTGTCCCTGTGGAAAATACTATGTGGGTATGACTACCCGTAAATTTAAAGAAAGGATGGCACTCCATAGGTCCGCTATAAAAGCAGCATTAGCGGGCAAAAATATGGAACAGCCAGTAGCAGTTCACTTCAAGGAGCATGGCCATCAACTTACATCATTAAGATACAAGATTATAGATCATATCCTGGAATCCATCAGGGGTGGAGATAGATCAAAAGCACTTTTGCGGAGAGAGGCTTCTTGGATTTATAAAATCGACACAGTAGCCCCCAGAGGACTCAACGAACGTATTTCTTGGAATACCTTATTATGATCTCTAATATTTCTCATTATGATTAACGATATATGATATATATTTTTTAAGTTTACTTTTCTGGATCTTCCTGTGTATCTCTTCTTTTTTTGCATAGCCATTTTTTTAGGTACTCCCTGTTTAGCCCATTTAATAATTTTTTATATATAATGAGTTTTCTATATGGTTCTAAACTTTACAATATTGAGTTAACATCTATTATTAATGTATCCTTTAGGGCTTTACTATTTGGAGTAGTGTATTTATGGTGTTTCGTATTTTTATCCTACAGCCGCTGGGTTCCGGTATCCAGCTTGGTGTTGCTTAGCAACTGTCTTCCTGAGGACGGGTGACGTCATCATCGGCCGCTGCCCGCCGGAAGCTCGCTGGAGTCCGGAGCCTGGACGGAGAGTGGTTGCAAATCACATAGCGTGGTGAGGGATATAAGGTAGGCAATATTTGTTTGTCTTTTTATCTGTATATTCACCTGAGGACGGGGTTGCGGACCCCGAAACGTCGTGGAAATAAAGACTTTTTTTCAAGACCTGTAGTGCCGTGCAGTGCTCTTCATCCCCGGAGGGAGAACACATTTCTGTGTATTTTAATTCGAGCAAAGGCACACAGGCAGTATCACACGTGGATTGGAGTGCCGGTCCAACAGCATTCTATATATATATATATATATATATATATATATATTTTTTTTTTTTTTTTTTTCATTTAACCGGGTATGCCTCTATATTCATTGTTAATGCACTCCCACCCCTTGCCATATACTAATCAAAACTAGTAGATTGCTCTTTGCTTTTACTGCGGAGCTTCAGAGGAGAAGGATGGAGATAGTCCAGGATAGTGGATAGGAAGCAGCAGGGACTTTGGGAGGAGAAGGTTATAGATAGGATGTGGGAGAAAAAGCAACAGAACCTCAGGGAGGAGAAATATAGAGATAGGCTAAAGAAGAGAAGGGGATGGGGTTTCAGGGATACGAAGAATAGAGATAAGATAAAGTAGGGAAGGGGGTAAGGCCTCGGTGGAGAAAGAAAGGGCGAAATCTCAGGGAGGAAGTGGGGTATATTCACAGCAGCAGGATTATGAAAGAGGTACCCTGTCAGAGGGGGTCTTGGGCACATGCTCCCTCAGCTTCCTCTGCACAGTGCACTGTAAGGAGTTCTAAAGCCACCGCCCCTTGGTGCTTACTATTGAAAGTGGAAGTGGGTAGCCCATCTAGTGCCCACAAGGCACTAGGCAAGTGCCTAGATCACCTGGCAGGTAATCTGGCTCTGACTATACCTGGTGAAAGATGTTCTTCTGAATTCAGAGAGGGCTCTGCACAGGTACAACTCTGAACAAAAGATTAAAAATAAACTAGGAAGCAGAGTTAACAAGACAAATACAATTTATCATACAATCAAAGACAATTCTCACTATTAATAAAAATAAAACATTTAGCCAAGGCTTATATATATATATATATATATATATATATATATTAGGGGTGAGCGGGTTCGGATTTCTGAAATCCGAACCCCTCCGAGCCCCCCCGATCCGAGTCCGATCCGAGTCAGGCTCGACTTTTCCCGCCTGACTCGGATCTGAAATCGAGGCAAAACGTCATCATCCCGCCTTCCGAGTCTCGCGGGTTTTGGATCCTATATAAGGTACCCGCGTCAGTGCCATTTTCTCACTCGGCTGTGGACAGTGAAGAGGGAGGGTGGGAGTTAGGGCTGGCTGGGCTGTGTAGTGTAGTGTAGTGTAGTGCTGCTGTTGTCCACTACTTCAAAGTCCATAGGGGCTGGCTGTGTTGTGCTGTGCTGCTGTTGTTAATAGGGGCTGTGTCCACTACTTCAAAGTCCATAGGGGCTGGCTGGACTGTGTTGTGCAGTCAGTTCTCCATAGGGGCTGTGTCCACTCCAAAGTCCTGTGCAGTGTCCCAGTCCTAAAGGGGTGCTGTAGTGTTGTCCAGGGGGTGCTCTGTCCATCAGGGGTGCTCCCCCCAAGTGCTAAAAAAATAATATATTTTCTGTTTGTGAATTGTGTGCGCAGTAGCCGCACGTGCATCAACAAAGTAGTGCCAAGTGTACGCCTGTGTCATAAGTAAAGGGCCGGCAGGCTTGACCGTGAAAGGGTGCTGTAACCCCCAAAGTACACTCCAGTCCAAACCAAAAAAAAAATTATTTTCTGTGTTTGTGAATTGTGTGCGCAGTAGCCGCACGTGCATCAACTAAGTAGTGCCAAGCGTGCGCCTGTGTCATAAGTAAAGGGCCGGCTGGCTTGACCGTTAAAGGGTGCTGTAACCCCCAAAGTACACTCCAGTCCAAACCAAAAAAAAAATTTTTTTCTGTGTTTGTGAATTGTGTGCGCAGTAGCCGCACGTGCATCAACAAAGTAGTGCCAAGCGTGCGCCTGTGTCATAAGTAAAGGGCCGGCTGGCTTGACCGTTAAAGGGTGCTGTAACCCCCAAAGTACACTCCAGTCCAAACCAAAAAAAAAATTATTTTCTGTGTTTGTGAATTGTGTGCGCAGTAGCCCCACGTGCATCAACAAAGTAGTGCCAAGCGTGCGCCTGTGTCATAAGTAAAGGGCCGGCTGGCTTGACCGTTAAAGGGTGCTGTAACCCCAAAAGTACACTCCAGTCCTCCAAACCAAAAAAAAAATTATTTTCTGTGTTTGTGAATTGTGTGCGCAGTAGCCGCACGTGCATCAACAAAGTAGTGCCAAGCGTGCGCCTGTGTCATAAGTAAAGGGCCGGCTGGCTTGACCGTTAAAGGGTGCTGTAACCCCCAAAGTACACTCCAAACCAAAAAAATATATATTTTCTGTGTTTGTGAATTGTGTGCGCAGTAGCCGCACGTGCATCAACAAAGGAGCAGTGCCAAGCGTGCGCCTGTGTCCCATAAGTAAAGAGCCGGGTGGCTCATTTCTTAAAGGCTGGTGTAACCCACAAAGTGCACTACTCTCCAGCAAAAATAAAAAATTATTTTCTGTGTTTAGCCGCACGTATATATCAAATCGATATAACATAAATGGAGGACCAAAATTCTCCGATAAAAATAAAATAGAGAAAGATCAAGAACCACTTCCTCCTAGTGCTGAAGCTGCTGCCACTAGTCATGACATAGACGATAACATGCCATCAACGTCGTCTGCCAAGGGTGATGCCCAATGTCATAATAGAGGGCACATACAATCCCAAATGACAAAGTTCAGGAAAATGACCTTGAAAAAAACATTTAAATCAGCTGAAGAGAAACGTAAACTTGCCAATATGCCATTTACGACACGGAGTGGCAAGGAACGGCTAAGGTCGATCCCTAGTGTGTTCATGACTAGTGGTTCAGCTTCACATGACGATGGAAGCCCTCCTCCCACTAAAAAAATCAAAAGAGTTAAGCTGGCAAAAGCACAGCGAAGAACTGTGCTTTCTAAGAGGATATCACAAATCCCCAAGGAGAGTCCAAGTGTGGTGGTGGTTGCGATGCCTGACCTTCCCAGCACTGGACGGGAAGAGGTGGCTCTTTCCACCATTTGCACGCCCCCTGCAAGTGCTGAAAGGAGCACCCACAGTCCACTTGCTGATATGCAAATTGAAGATGTCACTGTTGAAGTACAACAGGATGAGGATACTGGTGTAGCTGGCGCTGAGGAGGAAGTTGGCGAGGAGGATTCTGATGGTGATGTGGTTTGTTTAAATCAGGCTCCGGGGGAGACAGTTGTTGTCCGTGGGATGAAAAAGCCCATCACGGTCATGCCTGGGCAGAAGACCAAACATTCCACCTCTTTGGTCTGGCAATATTTCTATCCAAATCCGGACAACAACTGTCTTGCCATATGTACCTTATGTAAAGGTGGAATAAGTAGGGGTAGGGACATTAACCACCTAGGAACATCCTCCCTTATACGGCACCTGCAGCGCGTTCATAATAAGTTACTGTCAAGTTCAGAAACTTTGGCTAAGACCGTAAGCAGTCCAGGGACACCTAAATCCCGTTGTCCTGTTGTATCCAAGCGCCTGCAAACCACACCGTCAACTCCCTCCTCGTCAATTTCCTCCTTAGTCAGGATCGGAAGTAGTCCTGCAGGCCATGTCACTGGCATGACTGACTCTCCTATCCCGGATTCCTGCGGAGGATCCTGCATTGCTACGCCTACTGCTGCCGCTGCTGCTGTTGCTGCTGCTGGGAGTCGTTCATCATCCCAGAGAGGAAGTAGGAACACCACTACTTTTACTAAACAATTGACCCTCCAACAGTCCTTAGCGAGGAGGATGAAGTACGACAGCAGTCATCCTGAAGCAAAACGTATAACTGAGGCCTTGACTGCTATGTTGGTGTTAGACGTGCGTCCGGTATCCGCCATTATTGCAGTGGGATTTAGACAATTGCTGGAGGTAGTGTGTCCCCGGTTCCAAATCCCGTCTAGATTCCACTTCACTAGGCAGGCGATACCGAGACTGTACAGAAACGTCAGAAAAAGTGTCCTGAAAAATGCCATTGTACACAATGTCCACTTAACCACGGACATGTGGACAAGTGGAACAGGGCAGACTAAGGACTATATGACTGTGACAGCCCACTGGGTAGATGTATCACCTTACGCAGCAACAGCAGCAGCGTCACCAGTCGCAGCATCTCAGAAACGCCAGCTCGTTCCAAGGCAGGCTACGCTGTGTATCACCGGTTTCAGTAAGAGGCATACCGCCGACAACCTCTTAGAGAAACTGAGGGAAATCATCGCCCAGTGGCTTACCCCACTTAGACTCTCCTGGGGATTTGTGATATCTGACAACGCCACCAATATTGTGTGGGCATTACATCTGGGCAAATTCCAGCACATGTTGTGCTCACACAATAAACTTGGTGGTGCAGAATTTTCTGAAAAGCGACAGGGGCGTGCAGGAGACGCTTTGGGTGGCCCGAAAAATTTCTGGCCACTTTTGCCATTCAGCGACTGCGTGCCGAAGACTGGAGCGCCAGCAAACACTCCGCCATCACCTGAAGCAAGAGGTTGTGACGCGGTGGAACTCAACCCTCTATATGCTTCAGAGGATGGAGGAGCAGCAAAAGGCCATTCAAGCCTATACATCCACCTATGACATAGGCAAAGGAGGGGGTATGCACCTGACTCAAGCGCAGTGGAGAATGATTTCCGTGTTGTGCAAGGTTCTCCAGCCCTTCGAACGTGCCACACGTGAAGTCAGTTCAGACACTGCCAGCTTGAGTCAGGTCATTCCCCTCATCAGGCTTTTGCAGAAGCAGCTGGAGAAAGTGAAGGAGGAGCTAAGACGGAGCGATTCCGCTCGGCATGTGGGACTTGTGGATGAAGCCCTTCATTCGCTTTGCCAGGATTCCAGGGTGGTCAATCTGTTGAAATCAGACCACTACATTTTGGCCACCGTGCTTGATCCTAGGTTTAAAGCCTATGTGGTGTCTCTCTTTCCGGCCGACACAAGCCTGCAGAGGTGCAAAGACCTGCTGGTGAACACACTGTCAGCTGAAGCGGAACGTGACACGTCAACAGCTCCTTCTTCATTTTCTCCCGCAACTGGGGCTGCCAGGAAAAAACTTAGGTATCCTAAGCAACCCGCTGCCGGTGATGCAGGGCAGGCAGAACCAAGTTTGGACATCTGGTCCGGACTGAAGGACCTGGCAACGATTTCTACTGTCACTGCATATGATACTGTCACCATTGACAGAATGGTGGAGGATTACATCGGTGACAGCATCCAAGTAGGCATGTCAGACAGTCCATACCTGTACTGGCAGGAAAAAGAGGCAATTTGGAGGCCCCTGTACAAACTGGCTCAATTTTACCTGAGTTGCCCCTCATCCAGTGTGTACTCCGAAAGAGTGTTTAGTGCAGCTGGGAACCTTGTCAGCGAAAGGCGTAGGAGGTTGCTTCCACAGAATGTGGAGAAGATGATGTTCATCAAAATGAATTATCAGCTCTTCCAGGGAGACCAGCCTCCAGAACGTACAGAGGGACCTGTGGTGGTGGATTCAAGTGGGGACGAGTTAATACTTTGTGAGGATGAGGATGTACACACTGAAGAGGGTGAGGAATCGGTGGATGAGGAGGATGAGGATGACATCTTGCCTCCGTAGAGCCAGTTTGTGCAGGGACACATTAATTGCCAGCTTGTTTTGTGGGGGCCCAAACGAACCAATCATTTCAGCCACAGTTGTGTGGCAGACCCTGGCGCTGAAATGATTGGTTTGTTAAAGTGTGCATGTCCTGTTTATACAACATAAGGGTGGGTGGGAGGGCCCAAGGACAATTCCATCTTGCACCTATTTTTTTTCTTTGCATTATGTACAGTTTGGGGCCTAGTTCTTCAAACTGCCATCCTGTCTGCCACTGCAGTATCACGCCTAGATGGGTCACGTGTTTGTGCCGCCCACTCGTGTCGCTTAGCATAATCATCCAGCTACCTCGGTGCAACCTTTTGGACATAAAAACACTATTGTGAGGTGTGAGGTGTTCAGAATAGACTGAAAATGAGTGGAAATTAAGGTTATTGAGGTTAATAATAGCATAGGAGCAGAAAAACCTACAAATTCTGTGATTTTAGCTGTTTTTATGCTTTTTTTCAAAAAAATACAGATCCAAAACACAAAACCCAGAACCCAAAACACGGAAGGGTGGTTTTGGCAAAACCAATCCAGATACAAAACACGAAGAAAGATCCAGATCCAAAACCAAAACACAAAACACGAAAAGTGGCCGGTGCACACCCCTAATATATATATATATATATATATATAAACAAGCAATCATCTGATTGGTAGCATAACAACAATTATTAACATCTACTCATCAATAAACCAGGGTCATGTTATCAAAATATATAATGAACAACAATGGGTCATGGCAGGTTAGAGAACGTTCAGATGAAACGTTAGTATCATGCATATATTCTTAAATTAATTTAATGGCTTATTAGGTTTAAGCAGTTCAGAGCGATAGATAAACATTAATATTGTTGTTAAGATTTGTTAGTTTGTCCAGATTAATTAGCCTAGCCCCAATAAGCCCTCATTGAACTGTGAATGTCTTACTACAGTTTATGACATAATAATTAAATTATCCAGTTAGCTCCACATGAGCAAAGTCCCTTACCTTCCGGGTGCTGGTATTCCCTGTTGTGAAGCCTTTTAGGAGGAATGAGTTATCTCACATATTTGGTCCTATTTGTAGGATGCTCTGGATCACCGGCAATGGCGCAATTGATGCACACATTCTTAAAGAAGACCTTAACACATTTCTCTGCCTCCTAACTGTAGTCAGTGGCTTTCTCAGAATACTTCCTTGGAAGCCACTAACTACAGTTAGGAGGTGGAGAAATACGTTAATTTCTCCTTTCCAGGCGTGTGCATCAATCGTGCAATTGTCGCTGATCCAGCACCCTGAAGTTTACTAACCTGCTGTGACCGATGTTATAAATAAATGTTGTTTAATGTAAGAGGATATCCCCATAACGTAACCCTGGTTTATTAATGGGCAGATGTTACTAATTGTTATGCTGTCATTCAGATGATTGGTTGTTTCACTTTTAAATATATAAGTCTTAGCTAGATGGTTTTTATTAATAGTGATAATTGTTTATGATTGTATTATACATTTTATTTGTCTGGTGAATAGCTCTTCCTAGATTTATTTTTATTTTTTTATTAATGTAGAGGGTTTTAGCATTCCTTCTTATCGGCCGCAAAAGTTTACCAGATATATTAATATTGCTAACCAAGATCAGCACCCAAATGTGTGTTTCTTTTTTTGGTAGTATACTGAAAACTCTGAATAGACTGCAACTCAGTCTACATGCCCATGACATGCCCTTACAGAACTTAATTTACACGTGAATACAACATAGCCAACAGGTTACACCCATTTAACATCATTATGGATTAGTGCCCCAAAAAGGAGAGTACTGTTCTTTTCTCTCTTGACTTCTGTATACCCATTTAACCCCAAGTGAGATACAACTGAGATGTGTACGACTTTGAATCCCTTGCAGATGTGTCCGTCCGGCTCTGATGCAGTCACATTTGCTAGAAATTGTGAGATACATCTGCAAGTTACCATGACATATAAAGGGATAATTATTTTATAAGGCTACACATATATGTTGAACATATAAAGGATGACATTTGTCACTGGAATACTTTGTAATCTATTATAACAATAGGGAGGCACAAAAAATAAATGAAAGGATAATTACACTCAAAACTAAAAATTCTGTTTCAGGTGGAATATCTTAAATGTAACTAAAATCACAAAGGTAATTTATGTGGAGTCTTATCAATGGGCAACATGCAGTGGATGACACCATCAAAGGGGGTGACACCATAATGTCGGAAGCCAGGAGCGGGCGCTACACGTTAACATTATAGTGCCTGATTCCCATTCACTAAGAAGGACCGAGCAGTATGGGTACAGTCTCTGAGGGCAGCCCAGCATTTCATGCCCCCAGAGTGAAGATAATACGCGAGTGCCTTGAGGCCACACCCCTTCACACAAGGCCACGTCCCCCTTTTCAGGCCGTGCAGGATCCATTTTCTACACTTAGTGACACCAACCCTAGTGACGCCACTGGCTATGTGCTGGCTGTCTGAAAGAAAGATTGGAGAGCAACATACTTTACATCACTGGACTCTCCTCGCTTGTACCAACCCATCAATATTTATTAAAAGACGTATATAATATCTACTATTTATGTTTAAGGATATTATGATACTCATGTTTGCATTTTTCATGAAATTTTATTATTTTTTATTATTATTATTATTATTATTATTATCCATCTTAACATGCACATCGAGCTTAAGAAGGGTAATGGTGCGTACACACAGTACAATTTTAATGGACGATTAATACGATAACGATATCTTTCATATCGTTATCGTTCAGATCGTTAATTGTTTTGTATTCAAACGACCAGCGATGAGTGGGCATGTATGGACGATAACGATATCGTCCAGCGGCCGTGCATGCAGGCCAAACTTGACAATATTATCCAGGTTACATAGGGACCCATGATCGTTGATCGTGGGTCGCTGGCCCGTTGTTAGTGGGTTGGTGGTGTGTTGGCTGAATGATATCGATCATCCAGCACACCGGGAAGGTGCAGGACAATCAGTCAGCGAAATCGTTATCGCTGACTGATTGTACTGTGTGTACGCACCATAAATCACTTTTTTTTTAAGTACCAATTCCTATTTGTCAATTTTGGTTTAAATAAGAGAACTCCTGTAACGCAAACCAGTTGGTGAAATGCTACAAGTTAATATTATATGAAAAGATTTGCACTAGTCAGGACAGTACTGTATATCTCTGCAACAGCCGCAGATTAAAAGATTTTACTTTTAATGCATACAATATTAATTAGTATTATATAAGCCTTGATTGTTCCTTGTACTGCTCCTTAGTGAATTATTAAATATAGGGTAATGTACGTAATCTTTTATATAGCACTAGAGATGCTACTAGAATAACAGAACTGATGAACAGTTATTAAATACGGGAAGATGAAGAAATGCAAAGAACAACGAGTAGAAGAATTAAAATAAAAAGCATACCTGACAATTTACAGTTGCAATAGTGGAAATCTTTTTAAAAACACATGCATTTCTGACAGTACCTCAAATGTACAGGGAGTTCAGTTCAATGAAACGTCTTATTTTAATACTGTATCAATAATCTGTTTTGACAAGACTACAGGTAGAAAAAGATTAAATTCAGCTTTAGAAACCAGCTGGATATTACTTATAAAAAAGGTTCTAAACCTACATGCAGAAAAACAGCTTGTATATTAGCATCAATATTTATACAGTAAACATATCCCCTGGAGCCTGTCTTTTGACAAGCAATAAGGCAAGGATACATAAAGACATTGCAACGGTGCTAAAGTACCGACATTTTTTTATTAAAATTTGAAAGTAAAATATGGGTAACTAAAATGTCCACATTAATTGTTACAGCTGCTTTATTGATGACTACCAAGACTGACTGCTTTGCAGAGTGGTGGTAATACCATCGCATTTTATCCTTTAATGCAGCTCCTCACTCATTGACCCCTCTTGTATTTCTCACTGGAAGCCTACGTCTTTTATCAAATTACTAGCTGAAGACCCCGGCATTGCCCGGGTTTAAATCTTCAAGTTATTATGTTTTATTATGTGATGTTGTCCAAATCCATCCAATGGAAGGCTCAGAACAGGCTCCCTGGGTCAAAGTTCTGCCCAGTGCACTCC
Source organism: Taudactylus pleione (assembly GCA_031769625.1). Taxonomy (NCBI): domain Eukaryota; kingdom Metazoa; phylum Chordata; class Amphibia; order Anura; family Myobatrachidae; genus Taudactylus; species Taudactylus pleione. The sequence goes on from JAUIMM010000176.1 coordinate 2,401,419, forward strand.
ATACTGCGGTCTGGCAGGGACCCCAACCACTCCTTTAGGTGTCCTAGACCAATTGCCACCCCTCTGTGAAGTTTTCATCCAAATCCATCTAGTGGAAGGCCCAGAACAGGTTCCCAGGGTCAAAGTTCTGCCTAGCTGTCACGGCCAGGGTTTCTCGGCATGGTTGTCACCGGGTATTACCTGTGAGGTCGTTATGGTGGGGGGTCTCTGGCAGCGGTGCTGGTGTTTGCAAGGGGCATTGGCTGCGCGTGGTTCTGCGCGGGCACATTGTCACTAGGACTGGCGAGGTCTGACGGTGTTTCTGTTCCGTTGGCATGGGCGCCACCATTTTGCCTGCGGCCATGTGATCCCAGCTGTCCAATCCTGGTAGGTCATGTGCTCATTCCAGCCAGTCACAGCACAGCACTGAATACTTAGGAAGGTCCAGAGCCTTCCTTCCTTTACCAGTGCAATGTGTTTCTCAGCTGCAGCTGAGAGAGAGTACCTGTGCCTTATCTGCCTGCTTGTATACGCTCCTAGCCTGAACCTTGCCTGCCCCAACCTGCTGGACTTACCCTGCACCCTCCATATACCTTCTTACCTTCCTGAGTACCTGAACCTGCTGTTTCCCTGCACCTTGCTTCATTTCACTCCCAGCTGGACTTCACTACCTCTGCCTGCATCAGTTACAGCTCACCAAACCTGCATTCAATTACAGCTCATCAAGCCTGCATTTAGTTACAGCTCACCATACCTGCATTCTGCTTTCAGCTCACCATACTTGTATACTGGACTGTTCCTGCCTGTCACTATCTGGACATTTTTCTCATTACCCCCACAACAGTTATCAAGTGCACTTTAGTGCTATACCTGGTCTTTTTAGTTTGCCATTCCCATGTCTTCTAAGTCACTTATTAAAAACTCCACTTTTTCATTTAAGTCTGCTTCTGTGTCTGCTCCTATCACCACCCCGGGTCCACAACAATTTCAGAACCTCACACTAGCATCCCCAGGTCAAAGTTCTGTCCAGCATACACCAACGTGAGGTCCAACTGGGACCTCAACCCTTTAGTATGTCTTCTGGGATCCAGTGCTAACACTCTGAAATTTTCATCCAAAACCATCCAGTGGAAGGCTCAGAACAGGCTCCCTGGGTCAAAGATCTTCCAAGCGTAAACCAACGGGAGGTCTGACCGAGACCCTAACACTCCTAAAACCTGCCCAGGATCCAAATGGACCACTTTGCATTGGTTTCATTTCCAATCGGTGCAGGGGTGTCCAAATCCATAACCAGACAGACAAACAAATGTCAAAGTTCTGCCCAGCATACATCAATGGGAGGTCTGACCGGGACACTAACCCCCCTTAAAACCTGGCCAGGATCAAACTGGACCACCTTGCGTTGGTTTCATCCCAATCAGTGTGCTAAAATAACTCCAGACGAAATGGAGCATGAGCTGATTCTTACTATTACCTCTGTTTACTGGAGAAGCCAAACATAAGGAGGACAGACATCACCCACAATCGCAGTGTGAGGCACTAGCTCTCTAAAATAACCAAAGTAAACCTAAAAAGATAATCAGCAATGCAATTATCACCCTGGAGATTATTAATATGTAAATCCTATTGTGTGTAATAGTCCCTCTTTGTCCTGTCTGACTGCTTGGACACACCACAGAAAGTCCCAAGCTGTCAGCCATCATACAATCCTTCTCTCTCAGATCCACACAGAAAGCAGTGATCAGCTGTATGCCCTATGACATCACAAATGCCTACAAGGGGTTCAAGTAGTTAATTTTATTGCACCTGGAAAGCCAAATTCCCTTGTGAACATGATTGAGTGGGCTTTGTTCCAAAGGGAATTTTCCTAGACTGGCAAGGAAAATGGCAGTAAACATGGGGAGAATACAGGCCCACTAACTGTTCTGTAGTCAGTCCCTTAAACCACCAAATGCCAGGGTGTGGGGCTTTGAAACTCATACCCAACTGTGTCAACTCATCATGAGAAAATAATACGTTTTAAATGGTCAAGTACAGTACTTTTTAAGGAATTCTTAGTCTTGTTCCTGGCATGGGATAAACCTGGGAGGTGGAATTTCGGTTCCTATCAGGTAACTCCAGCTTGCAGTGGACATCTCTCTCAGTGGGACACTGCTCAGCAGCCTCTCTCACATCGTAACTTTCCCTCATCCAGGCAGGTAAGTGTGACTCCAAATCTGATTCTATTACTATCTAAGGCAGGGGTGGGGAACCTTTTTTCTGCCGAGGGCCATTTGGATATTTATAACATCATTTGGGGGCCCGGTACAGGCCACTCCCCCTCTGCGTGATGGCACACGGATCGGGCAGGGCCACAATCACCGGTGATTACAGCAATGCCCGGAGCATCCTAAGGATGCTCCAGGGAGCTGTAAGGGCAGCAATGTGACCATCTGAAGCGCCTTAAGGATGCTCCAGGTGACACTGCTGCATAGATTCTGGCTGCAGGGTGCCATTCTAGGCACCCTGCAAGCTAGATGAGGCTAGCAGAAAAAAGCTTCTAGATTTATTGAATTTCGAGTCCCATCTGCGGTTGCCTTGGCAGGGCCAGACCAAAAGATTTCTGGACATTCCCCACCCCTGATCTAAGAGATGGAAAAATCTCAGAGTGTGGCTAATACTACAGGCATTTCTATATATATTGTAAATGGTTTATATAGTTACTGTTTTAACATGACAGCTGTGCTGTGTAAATTAAAGGTATTGTTGTACCTTCACTATTGTGTTTTCCTTTGCGATGCAAGAAACTCACAAAGGAACCAGGGTACTGTGCAGGAGATATAACCACTGCCTTTCTCAAAGTGGAGACTGGCAATTTGCGAGGATAATGTGCTCATTAATGCGGTATCCTCAAAATAGGAATAACCCTAAAGGCAAAATGAAACATTCCCAACATTGACTGTGCTTGCCGCACAATAATTTTTCCAGTCGCAATGGCCACCTCAATGACCAACAACAACTTCTACATTTTGGAGGCGATTCAGACGCAGATGCTAATCACTCGCTCCGGGGCTCGCTACAAGACGGGGTGGCTGTCGATGGATTTCCTTCATATCACGGTTGCCAATCCGTGAATGACATTTATTTATATATGGGACAGTGCTGTCACACAATCCCCATTGGGTACCATTGTGGTTCATATATTTATTTATTTCTGAGCTAACATTGTGTCATATTAATAGCCACTTTATATACAATTAGGTATTTGTGGTTTAGTCCTATTGTTATTGTCTTGTGTTCATGCATTTGTATTGATGCTAATTTTTATTAAATACATGTGATATCTACTATCGTTACAATTGATCAGTGTTTCTGACAGGGACACACCAGCGCAGTATTTATTTATTTTTACATCAGACTACTTACTGTATGATGGAACTCCTCATTGTAAGATCGCCACATTGATCCCTTGGAAGCACATACAGTACCATGTATAATGTGCAAGTATCTGAGCACATTCAGATGTTCTGAAGGAAGGACTCCATATAAGCCGTGGAAAACATATACATTCCCGCCAGCCATTTGTTTTAAGACAGATAAGTCTCTTCACTTACAGTATTACCCCTTTTTGCTTAGCGCCTTCCATGTCCTCCTTTGATTTGGTAGTAAGCACAAACACACATATTTGTCCTTTCTTTTGCAGTCATGAATACATAGGATTAGACCCCTCAAGATAATGGTGTTGTCACAATGTACGACACTACCTCTCTGTGTAAGATAAGACTCCAAACTGCTTCTGATAGAATACCGTGATCTAAGTCCCCAAAGTCTATGTTTTCATGCCTCAACCAAATCGATACTACACATGGAAATCAACAACCAATGATTATCCATCACAGTCTCCAAGGGCAACTGCAGCCAAAATAGCTTAGCTAGGAAATATTTAAGAATATAGTGAAAAAACATCAAGTAAAGCAAGAAAGTGAGATGAATAAAGAAAAATGCTCAATGACAGTATATGTAATTGTAAAAGAACAAAGTCACACTTCTCTGTCCAGAAGAAAAGGGGAAGATCTACTAACTGATAAAGCTTAAATAGCACATCCCTTCACCTAACTAACAACTATCTCTCATTTGCCAAACAAATTATTAAAAACCAACAACCATGCCACTGTTAAAGGGCCTTGCTTGAAAATATCTAGGTGTTAAATTATACTCAGCCAAATCCCTGACTTGTGCTTCAATTATGTGATAACTTCATAACATTTGTTTTTGTAAGAAAAACAGACTAGTCTGAGTTGGACTTACACATTGGCCTTTCCAGACCGACCGGAATAGTGGGCAAGACTCCCGAAGCTAGCTGCCACCCACCCGCTGCCTCTCACTTACCAAGCAATTTGCGCTGAATCACATCATCGTGGCCACCTCCCGCTTTGCAAAGTAGTATTTTCAGCATTGTGTTGCAGGGCAGATGACACAATTGCGTCATCACGCTCACCAGCCCGCCCACTTTCCTGTGACATGCCCCTCTCTAAACAAACCTGACTGCCAGAAAGTCGGCATGTATGCTTCAATGTACTTGGCCTTTTCTAATTCACCCCCTTCCTCTCCATCCCACCTCTCCAGACACAAGCGAATGCAAGTGCCAGAATTACACAAATCTGCTAAGGTACATACAGTATATGCACAGCAGCTTGTGCAGAGTGGGTTTACAATTACATACAGTCAGGTGCATAAATATTGGGACATTGACAGAATTTTCATATTTTGGCCTCTATTCACCACCACAATGGCTTTGAAATGAAACAAACAAGATGTGCTTTAACTGCAGACTTTCAGATTTAATTTGAGGGTAATTACATCCAAATCAGGTGAACGGTGTAGGAATTACAACGGTTTCTATATGTGCCTCCCACTTTTTAAGGGGCCAAAAGTAATGGGACAAACTAAACAATCCTAAATCTAACTTTCACTTTTTAATACTTTGTTGCAAATTCTTAGCAGGCAATTACAGCCTGAAGTCTGGAACGCATAGATATCACCAGACGCTGGGTTTCATCCCTGGTGATGCTCTGCCAAGCCTCTACTGCAAATGTCTTCAGTTCCTGCTTGTTCTTGGGGCATTTTCTCTTCAGTTTTGACTTCATCAAGTGAAATGCATGCTCAATCGATTCAGGTCAGGGGATTGACTTGGCCATTGCATAACATTCCACTTTTAGCCTTAAAAAACTCTTTGGTAGCTTTTGGAGTATGCTTCGGGTCATTGTCCATCTGCACTGTGAAGCGCCGTCCAATGAGTTCTGAAGCATTTGACTGAATAATAATATTGCCCGAAACACTTCAGAATTCATTCTGCTGCTTTTGTCAGCAGTCACATCATCAATAAATACAAGGGAACCAGTTCCATTGGCAGCCATACATGCCCACGCCATGACACTACCACCACCATGCTTCACTGATGAGGTGGTATGTTTTGGATCATGAGCAGTTCCTTTCCTTCTCCATACTCTTCTCTTCCCATCACTCTGGTACAAGTTGATCGTGGTCTCATCTGTCCATGGGATGTTGTTCCAGAACTGTAATGGCTTTTTTAGTTGTTGTTTGGCAAACTCTAATCTGGTCTTCCTGTTTTTGAGGCTCACCAATGGTTTACATCTTTGTGGTGAACCCTCTATATTCACTCTTGTGAAGTCTTCTCTTGATTGTTAACTTTGACACATATACACCTACCTCCTGGAGAGTGTTCTTGATTTGGCCAATTGTTGTAAAGGGGTTTTTCTTCACCAGGGAAATAATTCTTCTGTCATCCACCACAGTTGTTTTCCGTGTCTTCTGGGTCTTTTGGTGTTGCTGAGCTATCCGGTGCGTTCTTTCTTTTTAAGAATGTTCCAAACAGTTGATTTGGCCCCACCTAATGTTTTTGCTATCTCTCTGATGGGTTTGTTTTGATTTTTCAGTCTAATGATGGCTTGCTTCACTGATAGTGACAGCTCTTTGGATCTCATATTGAGAGTCGACAGCAACTGATTCCAAACGCAAATGTCACACCTAGAATCAGCTCCAGAACTTTTACCTGCTTAACTGATAATGAAATAACGAGGGAATAGCCCACACCTGTCCATGAAATAGCTTTTGAGTTGATAGTCCCATTACTTTTAGCCGCTTAAAAATTGGGAGGCACATATAGAAGACGTTGTAATTCCTACACCGTTCACCTGATTTGGATGTAATTACCCTCAAATTAAATCTGAAAGTCTGCAGTTAAAGCACATCTTGTTTGTTTCATTTCAAAGCCATTGTGGTGGTGAATAGAGGCCAAAATATGAAAATTCTGTCAATGTCCCAATATTTATGCACCTGACTGTATGTTATGCTACACAAACTGGAGTAGGTCTCCCTCTGCCTCAGCCTCTAAGGATCTCTCTCAGTCTCCTTCCCTATTTCTCTCACTCTCTCTGTTTCCGTAAGTCACCTTTTTTCATGCTGCAGATACACTAAGGAACTTCACCAGGCTGATTCCTGAGTCCTGCACTAGTGGAAATCAGCATTGTTAAATTGAGTTTAACGGAAAACATCAGGTTCTTTATTTAAGAATGAGCCATAATATCATTGTTATTCGCTAAAGGGGTTATGACATCCAAGCAGTATTTAGCAAACAGTAGAAAGCTTAGCTTGCTTCTGCTTATGACTGTACTGCTTTCAATAACTACAGATGGAGCAAGCCTTTCCAGCTTCAGCAAAGCCTTCCATGCTTTGCTGAGTCTCCACTGGATTGAAAAACAATGCAAACGGCCAGATGGTCATTAGTCAGTAGCCTGTTGCTGGAAACGTTATGCTGCCGGGAAGTTAATAGAGGAAGCTATAGAGGAGGAAGGCAGCGCTGGAAAGCTAAGTTATGGTAAATAGTAATACCAGCAGCATATTCATTAGTATCACTAATCAAAATATGCCACCGGCATACAATATTGCTGGCAAATGGCTTAGGAAAGTCCTCCATGGGGATTTTTTGGTGGCTTTTCTGCTAAGAATTCCTAATTATATAACTGTCAATAAAAAAGGTTTTTTGTAGGGTGGATTAAAAGAATCTGTGGACAATATACAGTATAGATTTGTTTGTTGCTGGATTTATATTGTATGTCAGAAGCATTAGCTCAACACAACACCATGTAAAATATATTTATAGCCAACTGCATCACACTGTATAGTAAACATACCATAAGAATAGTTAAAATACTGTACTCTTGGATCATCAAATTGGAAGCATTTCTTTGCAATATATCTACATAATAATTGTGTAAGGCTGTTCCATCTGCTCAACGTTCACAGTGGAAGCCTGGGAGTGCACCCCAGAAGCCCCCAGTGCGTGAGGGAGACAGGACAGCCTTAGGAGAAATAGACTGGCCACTGGGGAAAGTAAGGGGGTCAAGCCGGAGCTGCGATGGGTCTGGGGGGAGACAGAGCTGCACGCGCTTGGGGTTGTCTGGATGGAGCCACAATGGTCTTTGTTTCAGAATGGGGGGGCCAAAATGGAGCCGTGACGGGGGAGAAGGAGGTCGGGACGAATCTGTGACCATCGTGCAGCATTAAGGGGATGGGGGCAGCCAGAGATGGGGTTGGGCTGAGCCGGGGGATGGAGACTAAGGAAGTGATATATGCCAGTTACGTTAAACTTGTATATACAGTATGTATATATGAATATATATATATATATATATATATATACCTGTCTCCCTGTTTTTGCCACACTTGCCTTTTAATTTCTACTAAGTACAGCTACAAATATCTTCTACCTAGAAATAAAAAGGCATAACTGAATTCACTATAACTCACTGAAGCATATATATACTGTAATGGGGAATCACCAATGCCATAGACAGCAGCAATGTGTAGGACAGCTATGACTGGCAGTATATTTCTCCTCTTCTTGTAGCACATGGAGTTATTATAAATTAATGTTTGCCTTTTAGAAACTAGCTGCTTGGTGACACATTATTATACATTAATATTAAAGACTTAATGGAAGGCCTCCAACTTTCATATACGGTAAGTGCAAAATGCATCTAAAATGTAGCTTGCAGTAAAAATAATCTGTAGTCTTAATTAGGACATTATTTACACATTTTACATATAAATGTTGGTTGCCTTGGGAAGGTTTATTTCTCCTTGAAGTGCTTCATTTAGCACCATATAGCTTCAAGGTAAATTAATTAATGGTAACGCACAGCATTATTAGACAGCACCATCAAAGAGGTAATACAGTAACTAAACCCTCAGACAAAGCCATTATACTGCAGCATTTTCTATCAAACAGGTTGTTTGACACCTAGGTTAGACTTTGCTTTTTACATGGTTGGACAGTGCTATTAACTGGACCATGAGACTACTACACATTGGATTGTAAAATAGCTGTTCAGAGTTGCATACCATAGCATGTCAGTTTGACTAGAAGTGTGATTGCTAAGTTCAAGGAAATTCACAGCACTATAGCCCAGACACCCATTGTGACGGAATAGGATTGAAATATCGATGGCTCAACAGGCGCCGGTTCAAATCTTGACAGTGAAAGGCCGAAAGTAAGAGATCCCGATGCCCAGTGGTAAGTATCCTAACCCTCTCTTAGCAGGGCCGGATTAACAATGGGGCGGATGGAGCTGCAACTCCAGGCCCTCCATTGCAATAGGCCCACAGGATCTGCAGAGTTGCAGAAGACAAGAAAAAAATATTTTCTTATTATAGCCTGGCTGCTGCCGGCCACCCGGAATGGCCGGCGGTTCGATTCCCGTCAGCGGCAGCCCGACAGGAGCAGAGTGCGACGCAGCGGAAGCCCGACAGCGCTGGAAATCCCGATCGTGGATAGGTAAGTATCCACTAACCTAACCTCCCTAACCCTCCTTAGGGGTGCATAACCCTAACTTCCCCCCCAAGTGCCTAACCCTAATCCCCCCTCTAAGTGCCTAACCCTAACCACCCCCTTCCCCGCTGCCTAAACCTAAGTCCCTCGGGGGGTGCCTAACCCTAAGTCCCCCCCGGGGGTGTCTAACCCTAACCCTCCCTCCCCCTAGCCTAACCCTAACCCTCCCGGGGGGGTGCCTAACCCTAAGTCCCCCCCGGGTGCCCTAAACTAACCCTCCCCCCCCGCGGCTGTCCGCTTGTGGCGCCCGGCATCACTACGATCGTGATACCGGGCGCTGGTCTCCCGGCATCGGGGAAATGCGGGCGTCTACATCTAGATGCCCGGCATTTCACCCTTGCCGGGATAAGACAGTCGGGAAGCCGGCTGCCGGTATTTAGGCAGTCGGCTTCCCGATTGCCTCCCGGCCACCCAATACCCGCCCACTGAAAGCGCAACCGATTCCCCGTCTGCCCGCCCTACCGGTGGTTCAAGTACCGGCATTGAGCATAATTGGGCAGTGCAGTGGGAGGCTTCATAAGCTCTCCTTGCACTGCACGCATGGTTTCTCATCTCCTCTTCCCCCTCCACACCATGTGACAAGTGCCGCGGCCGCCGCACCCTCACACCCGACTGTAGCTGAGCTAAGCTCAGTCATCTCCATGAAGGCTGCCCAGCTTCTGCTTCTGATCGGGGACAGGCTGCTGCTGCTGCTGATGGGGAACAGGCTGCTGCTGAGCCTTATTAGGAACATGATGTTCGTATCCTGTAGCTTGAGCCTCAGTGCAGTGTCTCTGAATAAGGTATGCTCTGCTCCCTATGAGTGCACTGCTACGCACTGTGAGTGATATATATTGTGATATAGGTATAGATATGCATAGTGTGTATATTTTGATACATACAGGTATATATATATACAGTATATATATATATATATATATATATATATATATATACTGGGGTACCTAATTCTCTGTACTGCCCTCCGCTCTGGCCGGCCACACCCCTTATCTGCTGTCCTGACCCTCTTTGCTCCGTCCTGACACCCCCTTCATTGCTCTGTCCCACCCCCCTCCCCGTTTGCTCAGTCCTGCCTCTCTACCCCTAACTCCTTACTCCCAGCTCCCATACTTACTTGTTCCCAGTGGATGGTCGTCTTCTTTCAATTTCCATCTCCCTTGCCTGGTAGCCAATGGGGTGAGAGCCGAGGCTTCAACTGTGCCCGCACTGGGGGACTGGGCAGACCTTACACAATTATTGTGTGTATGTATGTGTGTGTATACAGAGACAGATATATATATAATTTTTTAAATATACTCACAAACACATATATAATATATAAATATATATATATATATATATGTGTGTGTACAATAGGCCCTTTCTCAATTACAGCTCCAGGCCCATGTGTACCTTAATCTGGCACTGTCTCTTAGGGGTGCCTAACCCTAATGTCCGCCCATAGCGCCTAACCCTAACCTCCCCCCAGGGGTGCCTAAACCTAACCCCCTTCCCGCATCCTAAACCCAACCCTCCCAGGGGGGGGTGCCTAACCCTAACCTCCACCTAGTGGTGCCTAACCCTAACCCCCCTTCCCCTAGCCTAGCCTTAACCTTCCCCAGGGGGGTGCGTAACCCTAAGCCTTCCCGGGGGTCCCTAAACCTAACCCCCCATCCCCGGGCTAAGTGTTATACTTACTCGGCACACGACGATCGTGATGGCTGGGGTCGGGCTTCCGGTGCCAAGATTAAGACAGGCGTCGGTTTTTCGATACCTATCTTAAGTCCTGTGTCGGACAGGTAGTGTTGGGTTTTAGACCAGTGGCATTGTGTCCGCCGGTCTATTAACTACAGAGCACTACAGTCAAGACCATCGCGACCATCGGGTTTGTGACGAGACCCTTGTGGTAGGGTCTCGTTGCCGCAAGCCCTAGAGTGCTTTCGGCTCAAACAGAGCCGAAAGCACTCCCACTGACATCACTTGTGATGTCAGTGGGGCCGGCCCCAGATGGTAGGCGTTCCCATGGGAATGCCTCCGTCTGGGCAGCCATGCCCCCGGCACGCCCACCAAAGGGGGCGTGCTGTCACTCAACATTGACAGCACGCCCCCTTTGGTACGAGACCTGGAGCGACGGTGTGCTCGTTGCTATCCGGGTCTCGCGCATGCGCACTGGGCCAACATCGATCCGCTTGCGAGCGCTCGCGAGCGGGTCTGAATCAGGCCCATAGTGTGTTGAATTAATCAGAAACTGTATTTTCTATTAGTCAAGAGGTGATGCAGCAGTTAGGATAAATAAGTATATTTAATTGCCAACATAACTTTGTCCTGTTGCTTACCCACTACTGTATTGTTAACCATTGCAATACAGTATGTGCATATTGTTACATTTATGTCGAATTGCTAGTCATTTGTATGCTGATCATTATTTTCTGCATACCCCTGATTCCTGGACCCGTGTCCTCTTGCTCCCCTTTAATAAATTTGCAAGATTATTCGATATGTCACGTTAAGTCATTTGACTGTGTGTATGGGGTTCTGCTTCTGGAGTTATTGCCAGTGAGAGAAAGGGAAAATTCATTGGAGCTGCCATCTCTATAGTAAGGTACCATCTAAACCTAATTTATCTGTGCCTACAACAATACCTGGGTTACTACATTAGTTTGAACGTCAAAGGAGTACTTGGCTATACTGATGCCGTTTTATGCTCCAAACAACAACAGATCCTGTTAAAAGAGTAATTACTAAGATATATTACCACAGGAAGTTGTAAATATAGGTTAACGCCAGCAACCATGTAATCCTATAGTAGAATCATGCCCATTTTATAATTTACTTACTATAGCAGCATTAATGTGTTTCCAACACCATCAGATTTTTGGAGCTGCAAATACATGTTAGACTCTCCCACAAGAGGGCATAATAGATGGTACAATTATTAAAAAAAGAGCCTGATAAAACCTGAAGTTATTAAAAGAGGCTGATTAAAGTGGTCATAAATTGTAATGATAGGTTTAGGTATAAATTAAATGTTTGACTTTCCATTAAGCATAAAAGAGATTCCAAATTAGCTATTAATGTGTTAGCACTTAAATGTGTGTATCATTTACACACTCCCTTATTTTCTGTAGGTCATGTACAGTTTGCAGATATCCAGGAGATACATCCACATTTGGACTTGCATCCAACGAATCAGGGCCCAAGAGAGATCCCTCCAAAAGCAGAGCCCTACTCTAGATCTGAGTACAAAATAGTTCATATATTTAAAAAAATGACTCAATCATGTATTTAAGAGATCACACTTTGGCATGAGCCATTGTTGACCTTTATTACCACTTTGCATATTGTCATAGATATAGATGAGCAAAAAACTGTTATGCAGAACTTAATTACCCAGTATTGGAGCTGACATATTGTGTGACTCAGTTATTTTCTCTTTCACTTACCAAGATAGAGAAAGTGCTTTATTAGATTTTTTCGTGCCGGGTTTAGTAGTATTGTCTGTTTTTGTAGATTGCAATTCAGGCTAAGAAAAGAAATGAGCAGATTATACAGAGCTTAGTTGCTTTAGAAATCTGCTCCGGGAGTGTCCCAAGTGTTAACATTCATTTCATACGCACAGCACTGTATCTCCTATAATTCAAAGCTGCCAGCAGTGCCGGAGTTTTGATCCCCTAGTGCAGCACATGAAAGTTGTCATTATCATGGAATTATATGTAAGTTAGTGCCGGCGGTTATGTTTTGAAGGGTCATTTTATAGTGCGTCTGTAATTGCAATACAAAAAGGCTCCAGCGTGTGTCCTTAATACTAAACACATTTAACAAGCATATAATTGGTCCCTAACAATGAAAGTTTTCACTTAGGAGCAAGTTTGGGATTTACATGGCTTCTGATCTGTACAGAAACTCAAAGGCTTTGACACCTGTTATCTTGTTTAGAGATGAGCAACATTTTCACTGCTCTGCTAAATGTTTGTCCGCATATGGACGCAAACTATGCTTACACAAACTGTGCATAATTCACCAGCCAAATTTGGCTCTAAGTATTAAAAATCCTCCGCAACTACTGTACATTCATTGATGTCATTTTTGAAGCTCTATTTATAAACTATAGCAGTGGTTCCCAAACTTTTAGAATCACGCCACTCTAGAGTATCACCATTTTTCTCACTGCGCCCCTAGGCCCAGGGCCGGCTCTAGGAGTGTTCGACCAGTGCACAGGGGCGCCACCCATAGAGGGTGTACCCCTCCCCAACATCCCGATTTCAGCGGGACAGTACTGTCCCACTGTTCCACCCGTGGGCCGAAGTGGCCCATGGGTGGTCAAATCGGGAAGTTGGGGACCCACACCACCGCAGCTGTGCGGCGGTGCCGGACCCCCGGAGTGTGAATGGATGCAGCGCGCGCATGCGCGTGGCATCCATTCACTGATGGGAGAGGGCTGGGGGAACCCCAGCCAGTGATGGAGGGCTGGGCTTTACCCCCAGCTTGACGTTAATTGGAGGCGTGCCATGCGGGCAGACCTCCTAATAATGTCACTTAGGGGGCGTGGCCTTTGGTAATGAGGCCACGCCCCCAATTTCGGTCAGGGCGCATCCTAACGGGCCGGCACAGGGTGCTCAGACCCCTGGAGCCGGCTCTGCCTAGGCCAAATGTTGTCTAATGAGAAACTCAGCAAAAATGATTAAATTAAGCCAATTGTGCTTATTTTTAACTATTTGGTTCAGTTATTTGGTGGTGGACAGGTTTGCGTTTCTCTTTGTTCACATATTTCATGATAGGCAAAACCAGCGCTGGTGGCAGCCAATCACATTGACCAAAAATTATTTTAGTTGGTACTGGATCACCAACCTGTGGCATTATTCCAAGTGCCCTGTGGCACTGTGCTTGGGAACCACTGGACTATAGATGCCACAACATGCACATTTACAAACATGGGGATTGCTGAAGAGTTAATAGCAAAATGACCATCATGACTCAAATAAAAAAAGTGTGCACGGAAAATAAGCTTGTCATTGCAAATATGCAGAGCTGTACGTAAATTGAGGACGGCAACATATGCACCTTGCTTACAACCAGTTATCAACTTCAGTGTGTTCCTGCATAAAATGGGGCGGATTCAATGTCGCAGGCAAAGTGGCTGTGGTTACAGACAGCGGCAGAATCCAGATGTACTGCTTCATGCTAATGCAACGTACCGTAGGGCTAATGCGGGAGTCCATGCATCTGCAAGCGGAAAACAGTGCCACCCAATGATTTTATGTAAACCACTGCAACCATCATTATGAGTATTGGCACTTGCACCAGCCCCAAGCTAGGTGCAAGAGATCCTTCAGTAATTGCACAGAGCTTTTGATACACTGCAACACTTCCACAAGTCAGAACAATTAAGTGCAGTTGCATTGTCCAAACCTAGATACTGCCCTGAAATGCCCATATTCATGGAAAGACTAATCATGCCAAGTTCTTTGCATCTGCGCATGTAGCATATGTTGAAGAGGACTGCGCCCTTACACTGTCTCTTCCCGTACATTGAAGCACTGCCATGCTACAGAGCATGCACAAACTCTGTTCGAGCCATTGTGTAGAGTGCCGAAGTACTGCATGAACGTGCAGTAATTGGCTCATTAACTGAGACTGGCTGTTGCTACTGCTGATACAGCTATTACCTGCTTACCACTGTTAACCCTGCACCTACTGCTTTTACTGCTGTCGCCGCTGTCAACACTGTGTACACTGCTGTTACCAAATAAACAATCCATTAATATTATATATAGATATCAGGTGAGCTCAACTGATTGGAATTTGTGTTAAAGAAAACTAGCCTTAGACTGTAGTGTAAAAACAAAGACCAATTTATTAATTTGTACAATATCTAAATCTATATATAAAACAGGATAAGTGTGTTTGACACCTTTGTCCTATAATTCCCTTACTCACTGCAGGGGGTCAGTTTCTCTTGCAGGGATCAACTTCCCATATGATCTGTGCTATAAGCAACTCTCATACGTTCCCCGAAAGGTTATTAAGCCGTCTTCAATGAGTAGTAATTAAACAATCTAATATACAGTATACAGTAAGGTCCATAAATATTGGGACATTGACAGAATTTTCATATTTTGGCCTCTATTCACCGCCACAATGACTTTGAAATGAAACAAGCAAGATGTGCTTTAACTGCAGACTTTCAGATTTAATTTGAGGGTAATTACATCCAAATCAGGTGAACGGTGTAGAAATTACAATGGTTTCTATATGTGCCTCCCACTTTTTAAGGGGTCAAAAGTAATGGGACAAACTAAACAATCCTAAATCTAACTTTCACTTTTTAATACTTTGTTGCAAATCCTTTGCAGGCAATTACAGCCTAAAGTCTGGAACGCATAGACATCACCAGACGTTGGGTTTCATCCCTGGTGATGCTCTGCCAGGCCTCTACTGCAAATGTCTTCAGTTCCTGCTTGTTCTTGGGACATTTTCCCTTCAGTTTTGTCTTCATCAAGTGAAATGCATGCTCAATCGGATTCAGGTCAGGGGATTGACTTGGCCATTGCATAACATTCCACTTTTTAGCCTTAAAAAACTCCTCGGTTGCTTATGCAGTATGCTTCGGGTCATTGTCCATCTGCACTGTGAAGCGCCGTCCAATGAGTTCTGAAGTATTTGACTGAATATGAGCATATAATATTGCCTAAAACACTTCAGAATTCTTTCTGCTGCTTTTGTCAGCAGTCACATCATCAATAAATACAGGGGAACCAGTTCCATTGGCAGCCATACATGCCCACGCCATGACACTACCACCACCATGCTATACTGATGAGGTGGTATGTTTTGGATCATGAGCAGTTCCTTTCCTTCTCTTCTCTTCCCATCACTCTGGTACAAGTTGATCTTTGTCTCATCTGTCCATAGGATGTTGTTCCAGAACTGTAATGGCTTTTTTAGATCTTGTTTGGCAAACTCTAATCTGGTCTTCCTGTTTTTGTGGCTCACCAATGGTTTGCATCTTGTGGTGAACCCTCTATATTCACTCTTATGAAGTCTTCTCTTGATTGTTGACTTTGACACATATACATCTACCTCCTGGAGAGTGTTCTTGATTTGGCCAACTGTTGTGAAGGGGTTTTTCTTCACCAGGGAAATAATTCTTTTGTCATCCACCACAGTTGTTTTCGTGGTCTTCCGGGTCTCTTGGTGTTGCTGAGCTCTCCGGTGCATTCTTTCTTTTTAAGAATGTTCCAAACAGTTGATTTGGCCACACCTAATGTTTTTGCTATCTCTCTGATGGGTTTGTTTTGATTTTTCAGCCTAATGATGGCTTGCTTCACTGATAGTGACAGCTCTTTGGATCTCATATTGAGAGTTGATAGCAACTGATTCCAAATGCAAATGTCACACCTAGAATCAACTCCAGACCTTTTACCTGCTTAATTGATAATGAAATAACGAGGGAATAGCTCACACCTGTCCATGAAATAGCTTTTGAGTTGCTAGTCCCATTACTTTTGGTCCCTTAGAAAGTGGGAGGCACATATTGAAACTGTTGTAATTCCTACACCGTTCACCCGATTTGGATGTAATTACCCTCAAATTAAATCTGAAAGTCTGCAGTTAAAGCACATCTTGTTTGTTTCATTTCAAAACCATTGTGGTGGTGGATAGAGGACAAAATCTGAAAATTCTGTCAATGTCCCAATATTTATGGACCTGACTGTATATTAGGTACTTCTCTCCTTGTTTCACTGTGGGGTGTCAGCATCTCCTTCAGGGATTGTTTCAGTCCCAAGTAAATGCCCAGTCACTTAGGCTGTTTAAGTTTAGACACCTCAATAGCTTTGTGGGAGTATAAGTTGTCTGTTCAGATGAAACAATTGACCTTAACAAAGGTTGCTACTGAAGCTTTCACTATATTGGACAGATGCCATCAGGATTATTACTCAAGACAACTACCCTGATTAAAATCTGTGACACCAAGAGCATTTGCAACACTTTCCTTCAAGTAGCTTTATAGGTGAATACAAAGGGAGTGGTAAGTACATGTGCAGGACGCCGCCTAAAGTACGTAGCACCCACCTTTTCCCTTACCTCACTGCCTTCACTGACAACTGCATAGCAGTACCCTTGGGCAGGGCCGGCCGGCCCATTACACCAGGTACTCAGGCGCGTACGGCGCCAAGGTGCAAGGGCGCCGTGTCCGAAGTCCCGCCGCTGCCCACCAAAGCAGAGCCGCTGCACTGCCCGCCAGCACCGCCAGTGCTGCAGCCGCGGCCTGAACACTGTCGGTGATTGACAGTGCAGCCTGTACTGTTAATCACCGACAGTGTTCAGGCCGTGGCTAATCCAGTGGCGCCATGATGACCACCGCCTCCTTCTAGTTCCCACTGTCTCCCAGAATGCCAGTGCGGCGCACCGCGTCACGTCATCGCGGCCGCGCCTAGCATTCTGTGGCGCAGGGGAGAGAACACGGAGCAGCCTGAAGAACCAAGACACGGAGGAGCTGCCTTTGCCTGGAGGGACACACTGCAGGTAAGTCACTGGGGAATGGGAGGATTAGGAGGCGGAGAGTTGCTGGGGGGAGAGGGAGGATTAGGAGGCAGTGAAATGCTGAGGAGAGGGGGGGAGGCATTTCATATGTGTGAATAAACAGATATTAGTTCTACCTTAGCGCTCAGACCTATGTATATATTTCCTATAAATGATGTGATTAAAGTCAAGATGTCTTAAAGAAGTTTTGTATTTTTATTACAATCTTTGTATTATCATAGGGTTAGAAACGGTGTTTATATATTAAAAATCAATGGTAATTAAATAAAATGTATCAAAAAATGCATGAATGAAGTGTTCTCTGAATTTCAGCCGGCTTGTAGTATGTTAATCATAGACGCTCATAAAACAGGACAATACTTGTGGACAAATGTATAACAGAGGGAGGGGGTGGGTGTGTGGGAATGTGCAAGGAAATACAGGAACATCTGTGATTAAGTGTTGGGGTAGGAAGGAATGAGGGGGAAACGGGATCGGATGCTGTATTTGGTCCCGGTACTTCAGTACAATATGTCCAAAGATAGTCCTTCAAATATGCAAGGGAAAGCTCTCTGATTGTAATGAAAATACAAAACTTCATTAAGATATCTTGACTTTAATCACATCATTTATAGGAAATATATACATAAGTCTGAGCGCTAAGGTAGAACCAATCTGTTTATTAATACGTAATTGAGGGTGGTTACCTCCTATACCTAGAGCTGCTCCCACCACAAGGAAAATTGGTTCTAGAGCGCTTGGGCATACAAATACGCTTTACTACTACATATGTGTGGCATAATGCATTATAAAGGGCATTACATGTGTGGAATAATGTATTAGGGCATTACATGTGTGGCATAATGTATTAGGGCATTACATATGTGGAATAATGTATTAGGGCATTATATGTGTGGCATAATGTATTATAAAGGACATTACATGTGTGGCATAATGTATTAGGGCATTACATGTGTGGCATAATGTATTAGGGAATTACATGTGTGGCCTGATTTATATATTAGTCATCCACTGGCTGTCACCCTCTCCCTGTCACCCATTGCTGTCACCCTCTCCCTGACACTGACTGCGGTCACCCTCGCCCTGTCACCCATTGCTGTCACCCTCTCCCTGTCACCCAGTGCTATCACCCTCTCCGTGCCACATAGTGCTATCACCCTTTCCCTGTCACCCTCTTCGTCATCACCCTCTGCTGTCACCCTCTCCCTGTCACCAACTGCTGTCACCCTCTCCCTGTCGTCACCCTCTCCCTGTCATCACCCTCTCCCTGTCATCTCCCTGTCACCCACTGCTGTCACCCTCTCCCTGTAACCCAGTGCTATCACTCTCTCACTGTCATCACCCTCTTCCTGTCACCCTCTCCTTGAATATGTATCTTTGGGTATAATTGTAGCTTAGCTCACAGGGTGGTCCTGCTGTATAAGGACTTCATACATATTCATGTGGGGGCCTATGTGTGTGTTTAATTATTTTCACATGGGGACTAATGTTTTTTTTTTTTAATGCATAGCCTATGGGGGGTATTCAATTAGCTGCAAGGTTTCCCGCATGACTAATCACAGTCAATAATCCCCGCTGCACGGGGAAAGGCTGTACAATAAATAGCCTTTTTCTCGCACCGAAAAATCTGGATTATTTCACTAGGGGGCGCCAAAATCTATACCCGCTTACCAAAAAAATTAGGCTCGGGCCGGCCCTGCCCTTGGGGGATGTATGATAAAAGCCCCTAAGCAGAGATCATATTGAGAGCTATCCCTGAAGGAGACGCTGACACCCCATAGTGAAACAAGGAGAGAAGTACCTAATGTATACTGTATATTAGCTTGTTTAATTAGTACTCACTGAAGACGGCTTAATAACCTTTCGGGGAACGTATGAGAGTTGCTTATAGCACAGATCATATGGAAGGTTGATCCCTGCAAGAGAAACTGACCCCCTGGAGTGAGCTAGGGAATAAGAGGACACAGGTGTCAAACACACTTATCTTGTTTTATACATAGATTTAGATATTGTACAAATTAATAAATTAGTCTTTGTTTTTACACTACAGTCTAAGGCTGCAGTAGTTTTTTTTAACATGAATTCCAATCAGTTGAGCGCACCTGATATCTATATACTGTATATTAATCCATTGTCTAAGAGAGGTGGACCCCTCTTTATTGGGTGCTGCCACAGATTGTGGACCTAGTCCAACAGTTCCCAGAGCGAAGTTTACCCTAAATGAGCTATAAATAAACAATCCAGACTGGTTAAGGACATCTGTGTGGACTAACATCCATTTTACATTGCGCTGACACCGATTGTAACCAAATAGCTTCTACCAATAGGTTATACTAGACTAGAGGTTCCTAAACTCAGTCCTCAAGGCACTCTAACGGTCCAGGTTTTAAGGATTTCCATGCTTGACCACAGGTGGCTTAATTAGTATCTCAATCAATTTGATTTAACCACATGTGCTCAGCCATGGATCTCTCTAAAACCTGGACTGTTGGGGAGCCTTGAGTGCTGCATTTGGGAAACTCTGGGTTATACCAATACCATATTTGTAAATTCACTATTTGCATCTGTGCACAAAGATCTGTCCGACTCATAATCAGACCCAATGTGCCTAAATGGTGTATGTGCACGATTTCTGGTAAGCAGGAGGCACTTTTGCATGAACAAGTCTTTACAGAACTTTGTCTATGGGACCAATGAAACACTTGGGGATATTTACTGTATGGAACTGGAGCAAGAGTAACTCTGCAGAAGAGATCTACTGACATATAGCATTGTGATATTTTATTTCATTTTTAACCTGCATTAGCAAAATGGCATTTAGAATTATATTAGTAGAGTTATATTGGTGTATAACTATTAGTTAAAGCTATGAAGCTTAAAGCTATTAGTTAAAATTAAATTATATTTAGATGTCCCACCACTTGCCTGACTTGGTCGCATGAGATGGGGCCACCTCATATAAATAATGCCCAGATCTCACCTACCCTGGCTTTAATAAAGTCTGGAGGTCTGGAATTCACTCATTTAATTCGGTTGATTGAATTTTATGCATTATCAGTTTCAAGTGTGGATTTTATTATGAAAATCCTATGTGTATAATGTGATATTTTTTTTCTTTTTTTGGAAAGGTGGATTAACACCAAATGATATGATATCATAAAATTCTATTTTACTTGTGGGGCTATGGAGCTTTCCACCAGGGTGACTTGGGGGACCCTTTGTTCCACACCCTGGTAAAAGGGTGTCTTTATACCATCACCAACACAGATGAATTATGTAAAAAACACCTCACAACAATACAATATGTATGGAAAGATTGGATAACAGTTCCAACACCATAAACAACATAAAGCTATTTTTCTTTTCCAACATAGAACATACAAATGTATACACTTGAACACTTTTCCAAGGATAACAAGGTTTTAAGTTATTATAGATCAGCAACAGAATAGATGACAATGGACATGCATTCAATATAACTAGACTACTCATACACTCCCTGCAATGTGAGTACCTATTATTCACACATAGTAACTCATTCGGGAAGTAAATGGGGCAATTGTTGTAGCCCCCCCCCAAGAAGTAGGCAACCCACCCACATCCCTCCCCCTGCCTAGTGAAGTTACTTCTTTGGAAGTCCACCAGACATTCTTGGAGAGTAGGAAAGTATAGGCTTCCTCAACTTGCAAGACTTGATGTCACTAACTGCAGGATTCTTCACAATGAGGCCCTGTGCTGTTGGGCTCCTCATTTGTAATCTGCTCAATTCCACTCTGCTATCCACCAGGAATTTATCTTACAAATGGGATCCTCCTCTCCTCTGCAGTACTGCTCTCTTTATTCTGGCCAGTACAGCTCTCTTATCAGTTCCTCCCCAGCTTCTCGTTGACAGGAAACAACAAAGTACTCCTTGCTCCTCCATTCTCTTCTCTTTTCTTAAAGTCCAAAATGGCAGGCACTATCTTGGCGGAACTCCACATCGACACTGCTATCTTTGGTTACTCCCGCCACCCAGACACATTTTGGTAGGCAGGACATGGCATGAGTTACATAAGCAGAACAATACACTTTATCTTCCTGTATACAAACACATCATCGGAGGACTCAAGCAAGTGACAAAATTTGGTCAGGTCCAAGGGTGATTTGTATATTATACAATAATAAATATAATAATAATAATATTAATAATAATATTAATAATAATAATAATAATAATAATAATAATAATTGAATTTTGTATTTTTGTAGTCCATGGAAAAACACCTCTAAATACCCCTGGCCTAGTGTTAGTGCTAGGGTGAAATAATGTAACACACAACATAAGATTCTGAAAGATCTACAGTGCTACATGATTTGTAAAAATGGTTATTTGGGACAAATCTGAGTTAGAATATGCAACATTTGTTTTCTTATTTTAATCATAATATTGTATACCTGTGCTAATATGAGTGTTTAATGAAGCATAAATTCAAGAATTATACCTAGAGCAGTCATTCCCAACCTCAGTCCTCAAGGCACACTAACAGTCCTGGTTTTAGTGATATCCATGCTGCAGCACAGATGGTTAAATCAAATTAACTGGGATTCTAATTAAGTCACCTGTGCTCAAGTATGGCTATCCTTAAAACCAGGACTGTTAGTGTGCCTTGAGGACCGTGGTTGGGAACCCCTGACCTAGAGGCAATGTTTCATATATTTTTCCAATCCTAATACAAAGGAGCTGTTCTGTTACTATATGGTTATTATGTAACAGTGTCATTACACAATATAAAAAAGGCAAATTCAAAGAAAATTTTCTTTTATTTCTCTTCTAAACACATAATTTATCGTGACAGTCTCAAGCTAGGGGCACAAGTTTGTAACTGTTCCTGCTGTGGATTTTGGGACAGCATTGGGAAGGTGTGTGATCATACTCATTTGCATGTCAGCTGGGAAATCAGTATTTCCATTAGTATACAGAATGCGTCCAGACCTGCATGCGAATCAGAATCAGGCCTTTTATGAACAGTTACATACAGAATTCAACAAAAATGGAAAAAGACAGTACTCCTAATTGGTAGGGCACACCTTAAAATAATCCTAAAACATAACTTTTAATTAATTTCTTTAAAATATAGGAATCACTAGACAACGAGCTATAAATAAGGAAAACATAGAAATACAATACAAATGTGAAAATGACGTATAACAAAAGTGTACAAAGTGCATGTTCTAATAAATAATGACAGTGAAAATATTCACCTAAAAAGTTGAATATCAGCGAGAATATGAAAGAAAAAGTATATAGAACAATTCATAGGATAAAAATACATATAAATTAAAATTGCACCATAAAGACAGACCATAAACCTTTTAATCATATATATGAAAAAATTAGTAATTTATGAGGCGTCCCTCAATAAACTGGGAAATTAGGTCAATATTCCAAATGTATAAACACCAGTCACTGCGGAGTGCTCAGTTCCTGCACTGCTTGGCAACAGGATCTGAAACCCATGTCAGCACTGGCAGCAGAAACAGCTTTATAGTATCTTTCACTGTGTCGTTGCGTGGAACTCTCATCACCAGTCTGATGTTTTACATGACTGGTAAAAGTAGAACCTAGTGTATGTAAATGCACGGATACTGATTTTCCTTTCTAGAGACACAGGTCTTAAAAAATTTTTTTTTATACTTTTGGAATATTGACCTCATTTCCCAGTTTATTGAGGGACGTCTAATAAATTACTTATATTTATATATTTATGATTAAAAGGTTTATGGTCTGTCTTTATGGAGCATTTTTAATTTATATTTAATTTTATCCTATGAATTGTTCTATATTCTTTTTCTTTCATATTCTTGCCGATATTCACCTTTTTAGGTGAATATTTTCACTGTCATTATTTACTACACTTTGTACACTTTTAATATACGTCATTTTCACATTTGTATTGTATTTCTGTGTTTTCATGATTTATAGTTTGTTGTCTAGTGATTCCTATATTTTAAAGAAATGAATTAAAAGTTATGTTTTAGGATTATTTTAAGGTGTGCCCCAACAATTAGGAGCACTGTCTTTTTCCGTTTTTGTTGAATACTGTATATCTGCTCCTAGGGTGCACCCTTATTTAGACAATGTGTCACAATACTACCACTACTTGCCTTATGAATCCCTTCTGTCTCAGTGTTTTGGCTTTTTGAACCCATTTGTCACCACGTCATGATTATTTAAATTTGAACCTATTTGTTACCTTAGTGCGGTGTACCATTTATTTTCCTACCCCTTCTTCTACCTCTTTCTGTCTGCCTTTTAATTGAATACAGTTACATACAGAACCATCATTGAAATTGACCAAAATAATTACTGTAAATCAGTGCTTGTTTCTATGAAAAAATAGTACCGTTACTCGGAAAAGAAGGTACCGGTACTCATCTAAATTACAAGTTGATACATAGGAGCATCCTGGCTCTTTTTTTTTATTTATTTCTGATATTATTTCATTGATTTCTTCCTGTTTATGGAACTAGTTATATGAATTATAAATTATCACAAAAAGAAAAAAGGAGCTGGTACTGCTTACCACTGAGAACCATCAGAAAAAAACTCTGCTGGTAATTCTATATCAACAAATTCACTGGGCTATTATTGCCTTCCATTTTGATAATAATCTGCAATGCCACTCTGATATAGCTGTATGTCATTACAGGGATTTCATTAATCTTTCTGGTCAAGTTGCCATGGTGCATATGGACCTGAGTTATCTACCTAAAATCTGGCAGTAGTATTAGAAGTAGCAATAATGGGTTAATGTTAATCCTTTTCACATCTAGCTCAGAAAGTTCATAAGGCAAGGATTACCTCTTATACGATCACAACTATTAGATCTTGAACCAAATCCCAGAGACTAATCTTTAGCATTACTAAATTGTGGTAAGGAGCAGCATGACTCTTGTCTCAAATGCTCAGGCCTAGGCTCAGCAAAACCTTGAAAACTTAGAAAAAGTTTTAAGCATCTAATTGAGGATGGCACCACTTCAAGATTAAACCAGATTCCATCAATTTATCATCATCATTTTCCCATTAGATTGTTGTTCTAATATTTAAAAATACATATTTTTTTTCTTAACCGTTTAGTCCAATATTTCACAATGATGTATTTTCTTTGAAACCATGTCTGCTTTATAAGATATGGCCTACAATACACTTTTCTCTTTCACTTCAAAAGAGTTAACAAAATGCCAACAGCACAGGGATGTGGATTTCCTTCACTGGAAAGTACAGGAGTGGGAAGATTAGACCGACCTGTACCGAGGCAGAGCTAGATGCATGAGCTGTCCGATGCCATGGTTGGCTAATTATGCCAGGTGACACAGTTGTTATATAACAGGCTGATATCAGTTCTGTTTGCTTTCCTATACCTAATTCAAACAGCAGAGTTCTGTGTGGAACAGAAAAGTTTCAAGAAAGAATCCAGATTAAAATATTGTTGTTTTTTTTGTTTATCTCACTTTCCATGTAATTGCAGACAACATGAATGTCATGCATCGGGGGTCAGATCCCCATTATCAGTTTCGGTTATGTCACCTCACTACCATCTGAGATACTCCTGGTCACCTGGGACATTCCTGTGTTCTGCATTCATCCATCTCAAATCGTGGATGGCATTCCCTACTGGCGATTCCAGGTATTCTGGAACATGGGTGACGCCATCTTGAATGCAGTCACATGACTAAGTTCTGCAACCAGGTACCAGCAAATGTAGTCACCTGATCCACTCAACCTATCAGCATTGTGGGTGCCCTACTTAAACCTGGACTAGTGTTCTGACCTTTGCCAGTACAGCCTCTTTCCTGATATCAGTACCTTGGCTCCTGGTATATTTGTACATTTGCATTGGTCTTTAGCCCTTTCAACTGCTTCTGGCAGCCTGCGCTTGTGTCAGCTCATTTCCTCAATATTGCTATACAGCACACTGTGCTAATGTCTATTCAATAGCTATTATTGCTAAATGCTCTCTGTGCTTATTCCACCTACTAATCTCCAGCACTAATAATTACAATTAGCACCTGTTCAGTTTCTAACATTTACCAGCACAATCTGCATCTACAGTAATTTAGCCTTCAGCTATCTGCATTCACTAGTGCATCCTGCATCTAACTTAGGCTTCAGCTACTATACCTGCATTTACAAGTGCACTCTGCATCTGACTCGTTTTCAGTTATCTGATTTACAAGTGCACTCTGCATCTGACTCAATTACCAGCTACATGCATTAACAAAGTGCATTCTGCATCTAACTCTCAATGTCCAGCTACCTGTATTCACAAGTGTATTCCACATCTGACTCCTTTTACCTGTATCACTAAGTACATTCAGCATCTGACTCAGGCCCTGATTCAGCAAGGAACCCAGTTGCTTATACGCACACAATCGGCTGATCAATTTGCACTGCGCAAGCATCGGGATTGCAATCGCAGAGGCTACGCAGACCCAGATTGACAGAAAGTGACGTTTGTACGTTTCAACGTCATTGCATGGGCATGCATAAATTAGCCACTGCGATACCAGACGCCGTCTGAGGCCTCATAGCGTGCGCAAAAGTAAGCAATTCCTGAGTGAGGTCTGACCTGCTTTAACTGTGCGTATGGATCCGATGTTACTTGATGTTACCGATTATTTAGCTATGTTGTCAAAGTATACTGATGTGAGTAAGGGGAAGTGGGCGTCTTTATGTCAGGCTGTGATCGCAATACAAATGCAAACATTTACATATGACCGCTAATATTAGCAACTGCGTTGCGTGCGTATAAGCAGAATAGTGATCCTTGCTGAATCAGGCCCACAGTTTCAAGTCAGTAATATTGCAGCTGCAGTCAGCTTCCACATGTGCACAGCACTCCCACAAGCACTACAAGTACAAGTATTCCATTCCTAGCCTGCCTGCTGCCTGTCTCTACTGTATTGCAGTCCTGGGACCAGATTTTACTATAGACTGTTCTATTCTGCTTCTATAGGCTATACCAGTGCTCTGTCACTTTGTAGGTATCCAGATATCCATATTTGTTCATAATCGATAGCCTAGGTTTATGAGTACAAGCTTTATCAAACCTACAAGCTGCATCCATTTTCCTATTAAAAAAACTAATCCTAAGGGTCCTGATTCGAAGCCACACTTCCCCATCGACGTGACAATTAAGCTAGTTGAAATGAAAGAGAGCAGAGTAGATGAAGTTTCATATTAAAATAAACACAATATACAGTATTAGCTGCTGGATAGTGTAGGTGCTGCATAATGTTTCTTACATGGACACTAAAACAATATTAATCTAGTAAAATTCCAGCGCTATATCTGAAATAACTTAAACTACAGCAGTCGGTACAGTAATGTTCTCTCATTAACATCCATGGACGTTTTGCGTTCTACACATGCAGAAATGTAGGCATGCTATCCACAGGCCAGTGCTGAAAGCATGTGTTGCTTAGCAGCCCGACTACTGTTGTCATTTATGGGGTTGTGAGAGAGCTGAATAAATGGAGTGTGTACAGAATTGAGGTTGGCAAAATAGGCCAACTCAGTAAAAACATATTGCATATGCACCTTAATTCTGTACAAACCTGTGCTCAGATGCCAATGAATACAGTACTGGGTAACATACAGCAGTCATTTCAATCAGCTGGGAATTTCAGTTCATCCTTCTTACTAAATTATTTACACACATGCACTGTTGTACCAAAATAAACAAGAGACTGGCTGTGTGCATAGGAAAAACAATCAGTACTAACTAATAGCATTGGTTGGAGGAAATATATATTCCTGCTATGGAGATTTATATGAGTAATGCAAACAGGTGCTTAAATATGTTATTCCGACCCTCGCTCTAAATATATAGACACACTCCATAATGCTGGGTTATAAAAAAAACGAAGAAAAGTCTGTACACAAGCTCGTTTTTCTATTACTCAGTCTGCTGTTGACAAAGAAAACAGCCATAGCACATGTATCTTTCACACAGCGCCCAGAGCAAAGGACACTGCATGTATAGCATTAATAGTACAATTGATTTTTCTGTCATTAAGTTGTCTTCTATGTCAAAAACAGATATTCCCCTGGGGGAATTCAATTTCATGTTTGTCAAACAAATGCTGAAACAGAATAGTTTTCAAACATGCAATGATCTAAGAGTTTTACAAAGGGGAGCATTCATCATCGGGGGCTGGGGGCCCTCGATAATTAAGTATCCAACGTGCAAGGAGTTGTGGTAGTGGATACTCAGAAAAGCAGCTGGCCCTGCGATCTCTAACACTTATCCCTACAGATCCGACCGACTGCGCATGTGTGACCTATGCTGACGCATGCACAGGGCACGCAGTGCGGTGGTGGCAGCGGTCTCTGCTTGGATCCCTCTTCATAACTCTTCATAACTCTGGACCACCTTTTCATAGGAATGAGTGGGGCTCTGGAAACCAGTGCCATCTGAAGATAGCATTGGGTTCAACAAGCAAACTCACAAAACTTTCAGTTTTTGGAGTTTGCTGAATACTCAGAGGCCCATCGGGCCTCTAATAATGAATTTGTCTGTTACTTAAAAGGATGTGCAGGCTTGGTTCTACTCGGTTCCGTTCGTTTTTTTTTACCGAATCTTATAGGCTATCCAAAACTTGTGACAGCTGAAACCCAATAAGACTCGGGGAAAAAAAACTAACGGAACCGAGTAGAACCGAGCCTGCACAGTGATGATGCGGAAATTAGCGATTAATGAAAGAAAATAATCCACATGTCAATTTTATCACACCTTAAGTTATTACCAAGTCGCAAGCTTATATTTATCAAAGGTACAAACCTTTATTAAAGCATAGCGCTAATCAAACATTATTTTTTATCTATCTAGCTCACATTAGTCAATGAACTTAATTGTCCCATTGATTTCTAATATCTTGTGCGAATGTTCTTCCATTTAACCCCCACAATGTCCAATAAATGACCATTAATACAAACAAAAGAGTTGTGGCTGCAGCAAATGTCTTCATCATCTAATTTCTGTCATCAGGTTATGTTCAGCTCGGAAAAAGGAATATCAAAGTCAGAAATAGCTTTGTAGTAATGTTTTCATTAGATGTCACCATCTATCTATCTCACTCCTAAGGTCACTATAAGAGGATATCCACTGTCCCTGAAGTTAATGTGGAAAGATCAATGACCAAAAATACAGTCTTCATCAAAGTTCCTTCAATGTATCAATTCCCTAAACACTGTGCTAACATATGCTCTCAAATCACGTTGGTGAATACACAGAAAATAACCAGTTTATCCTATCCAGCAAATGAACACTGTATAGGAATGATGGACACAATATTCTTATTATTAAACATAAGCCTCAATATCATTTGGATATGTGACACAATTGGCTTATATTGGTGTGCTAAAATTATCAACATAAAAGATATGTAACGTGTTTGAAAATCATAACAAACAATACTTTTGACACCAGAAATTTCCTTTCTTACCTAATCTAATAAAATTATATTTTGTTATTATGCCAGTTTTTAAAATTCACTTTAGGAAAATAAAAAAGCCTTAAAAAAGCCACAAGACTCAACAAAAATAATGAAATCAGTTACAGATTTTAGTGAGATGCAGCAACAACTGATAACAATGTAATGCTCTTTCCATTACGGATTTCCAAAATTACAGAAACATCCAGTATCTTGTCACCAGGAAACATATTATTGCAACATTAACAAACATCTGTGGAAATAAAGCTAAGAAAGTGAAATTACACAGATTGCTCTATCATTAATCACTTTGTAAACAGTATATAAAAGATAAACATTAAATTATATAAAAAAATAGAAGAGTAATGCAAGTTTAATTTAGGAATAAATCAACGCAAAAACTACACAACTATGCAAAACCAACTTCTGAGATTAGACAGATAAGGAAAGAATCATTGCTAGTTGTGTCCCATCTTATGCAAATATATATAAGAGAAGAAGAAGGAAAGTATGTTGATAAAAAAAGACTTTGACAGTAAAAATGTTTAAATGTAGCCCGAAAAGTACAGTACATAATTCAGTAGCATAATAAATATGTTATGGGAGAGAGATGAGAACATCTTGATGTGCACACTGTGCTAAACAGGTCCTCATACTGTGAAGGAAATGCACAGAAGTGATGGCTTACAATTTGCAACATCATTTGTATTTTGGCTTTTCATTGCACTTGTATTTAATAAGTACTCTTTGCCAGCTCCATTCATTTTCACAAAATGTTGCTTTTATAGAATTTGACAAATCTCTAAAGTACTAATCTAGTCTTCCATAATCAGCAGGAAGGAGAAATAACATCAGGCGGTCTACAGTGGTAGACCATTCACTATTATACAACAAAGAGAGGCAGAATGGATAACACTCTGTTTGTATTTTATTAATATAGTACTTTACTGTAAACAAGATAGTCAATGTTTATAGGTAAGAGATCATATTTTATTGTAGCTGGCCACTTACTTCTTGCCTTGGTAAGTGACACTGGACTGGTAACTGATTAGGTAGGTGCCTGATTAGTCAAGGCTTCCAATTGTTAAGAGGTAACATCCTTTGATTTTCTGGTAGGTGACATTTGTCACTAGGTACTGGTGATACCTGTTTTGTTGGAGCCAAATATTATTGAAGTTCAAACTGCATGAATAGTTATTGGCACTGATGCTATGATCTGTATTTTCTATCTTTAGGATTCAGCAGCTAAGGGTAATATTATCTACACTGTATGATTTGAAGTCTATTATATAAGCATAATTTATGAAATATCATGAATTATTATTACCTATCTAATTATATGTAACCCATTTTTATCAAACCCATTGTGGTTAGAGTTACTGTAATGCACAACATTCGGCAAGAACATTTAAATTCTTATCGAATCTGGTATTACGGGTATTTGATAACTAGACCTCCAGTCCCTCTATCAGACAAGGTCCCATTTAATATGTAAGTTTAATATATTTCTTTATTGTTGTGAGTCCTTTTGAGCATTAATAAAAGTTAAGTTCAAATGTATTTTCAATGATATTATCAGTTAAACAGTGCCCCACAATAGATTTTCCTTCTTTCTGCTTCACCTCTTGTGGATTAAGAACCTACATCTAATGTATCTATTACACTACCTCCTAGGAGCACCAATAACGCTCATTATTTAGCATGGACCTTACTGTCTAGATTCTTTCTAGATTCTAAATTTTCTTTATTGCTGTTTTGTATACATTTGTTATATTTTATTATACTTTCCAGTGCAGAATATGTCTTTGGTATTTCCTCATACATGCCCATTAGGATCTATCAATATGCAGTCATCCTGTGATTAACAATGGGTTAAGGGGTCTATTTGGAAATTAAGATTTTCCATCACTGCTTCTCGTGATAGAAAATCATCTTTTCAGAGAACTTATCAAGAAAAATTCAGCATGGTAGCTGAGTGATGCCCAGTTCCCGAAAGACTCTTGCCAGTCCAGCAAGGTGCCAAGGAGCACATGCGCGAGCAGGCCTATCGGCTCTGCATGCGCACGCACTGGAAATGGAAGCCCAGACCTGAGTTTCCAATTCTAGATTTAAAAAAAATTCAAAAGTATAATTTGCTAAAAATTAGAAAATAAGAAAAAAATAATTCTATTGCACAGGAAAGCATTGCAAAATGCCCCCAGTAAAGGCTATTACTTTTGATAGTTGAGGATCATCTTCATCAGCAGGGGGCTTTGATAAATAGGAAAAAGCTTGAAATCCAACCAAAATGTCACTATATTACATCATTTAGGGCTTAGACTTCTTAAGTTAATGACAGGTCTGTAGTTTATATTTCAGGTTTTATAGCAGATATAGACCTAGAGGCATGTAGACATAAATGAGAGGTATTTCAAGCTATGCAAAAAATATGTCAAGTATTTCATAACATCTTACTTTTACCTCAATCAATAGTTCTAAAACGATATAATTCTGAACACAATTGTTCCACACAATATTAACCTTTTTCTGCCTTTGACCACAAAAAGACCCATGTTTTGCTGCCAGAATTTTACCATGCCAATTTAGAAACACATGTGAACTATTAGTTTATGTCTAATGATCATGACATATACTGACTGTGAGGGAGGGGTGGGTATTTTATATAAAAAACAATCCTCTAACGTCTAAGCTGACATTTAGAAAAATTATCAATTTAACAGTATATTTCAGATAAAGTTAAAATCAAATCATGACAGATTGCCTTAAGCCATCTTAAATGTAGCTAAACTTTACATTTATTAGTCATATGACTGTAACTTGTTCTCCACTATAGAGAGAAATAATGTATATTAGAGTGTTTTTATACAGTGTATTATGCCTAATCAGCTTAAACATGATTTAATGAGGCCACCTACACAGGCATGTGAGAACATATTACAGATCCTGAAATATAACAAACGGAAAAGATAAAAATCCCACACACAAAAGGCAGAGTAAAATAATTGCATGCCAACAGTCCAAAACAAATAGTGATCCAAAAGCATGCACTAATACCATATGGAGGTGTAATAATCTCTTAGAGGAACGTACACAAAGGATCTCAACACAAAGGAACATTTATTTACCATTTGTGTGCTGATGGCTGGGTCATAGTGGCAGTTACTAAAATATGTATTTTCTTAACCTCTAATAAGACTAGAAAAAAGGCAGATTTGTTACACTCTTTATGGGCAAGATGTAGACAAGAACCTGTGGCTCTTCAGGTGTTGTGAAACTACAAATCTCAGCATACACTGCCAGCTATCATCAGCCGGAATAGCATATCAAAGTGATTTTGAATAAATGCTGGTGGTATCAGATCCAGAAGTGTGTACATCTTGTGTGTACCTGGTCACATTTAGAATTGTGTTGTGTTTTATTCAATAAAAGGGTGCATCTTTCACCCACTATTAATCTAGGTAATTTATGTGGGAAGGCCGGTGGTGACGGATACAGTATGACCGACAGGGAGACTGTCAGGCAGACCATTGGACTGGCAGGGCAAAAAGACCTAATCATTATCCCGGTATGCTCACATGAGTTTAAAAATATTTGTAATACAAAAGGATACATATTTGAAATGGGAAATTAAGTACATAACAAGGATGTGATAAGGAGAGTATCATAAATTGTGCAAAATTCTCTATGGTGGTAATTTACTCCAAAGTGTACAGGTTTGTGAGATAGATATTGGCATTTGAGGAGAAGCAGAAGTTTTCACTTGATAGAATTAGATGCAGAGAAAAAACGGTATTGGCAATTCACATTTTAAAATCCAGCGGCTGGTTACAGGCAGGCAATGGCCATTTCATAGTTTTGTGCTGCATCTTTTTCACGAAATTTTTTTTTATTTGTACAGTAATTCTACCCAAGTATATGGGGTTTTCATCCAATAAGGAAAAACCAACCGGAAATCACAAAATATGTACTCTCTATAATTTTTCCTATAGTTTCTTTTATATACTCAGAGCAATCCCTAAAAATCACAGTGACATTTAATCAAATAATTATCCCCAGAACAGGGATACAAAATATGTATACTTTTATTGAAGGTCTAATTGATTGACTAATTGTAGCAAGACATTTTAGTGTCCTGGAAAAGAACACTGGTGCCTCGGCCGGATCTTGGTTGGAGCATTACTACTGTAGGTACTGTGTTACGCTAAAACAGAACCATACTCAAGGATTGGGCATGGTCAACTAACTGGTTGCTGTTAGCCCTTTACAGCACTAGACAGCCTTCCAACCACAAAAGTAGTGTTAAATTAATATACATCTTAATCATGTTAATTTAAAAAATATATATATGTAATACCTCGAAAAGGTGAGGATACTACTGGTGTGTTGCAGGTTTAAGCTACAGTTACCTCTCTAATACTGTAAATAACGCGAGAAAAAAACTCATGCAAGTACACTGTATTTCTAGATTTGTTATTTTTTTTACTAATGTCTCCAAATAAGACCCGTATTCAAAAAGTTTCGCACCCGCAATACTTTTTCGCCTGCCGGACTTTTCGCCTATATCGCATGTTTTGTGTACGGAAACTTTCCGCATGCGTCCCCGCGATTCCCCATATTCAATTTGAAAGTACGCGAAGATGGCACCCGGCGAAATTTGAACAGCGGAAAGTCCTCTCCAAAATGGGGAAATCAGACTGCCCCACCCCAAAAGATGCACTGACATGGGGGATCACTATGGATACCCCCAAATAGGCCTGCTGAAGGTATTTGGGGTATTTAAATGTTCTCAATAGGTTCTAATTAGCATCTTTGCATAAGTGGTGGAGAATAGCATTTAGCAGCTTTTTTTTTTGTGAAATTAACTAGTCCCAGCAAATTTGGGGTACCTGAAAATGGGGGGTAGCATATTTAAAAGTTGCTAACCTGAAGTTTAAAAAATCATGAAAAATCCACCGCCGCAAGCACCTGCAATCAAAAAAACACCTGGGGCATACTTGGGGACTCCCCTCGTGTCTATTTCGCTAGTTTTTAACTTTGTCCCCCAACTTTTGTTTTTTTCGCCCCCAAAATGAAAGTACTTTTTTTGGGGTGTTCTTAAGTGTTTTTTTAAAAAAAAATTATGTAGTTTACCTTTGGGAGACTGTCTTAAGACTGCACGGGGGTTCCCACAACGTTGCACCGCAAAACCCCAATTCTGCACTTTTTTCCCCCTGCTATTCATAACTTTTTCGCCTATTACATTTCATTGACTCTCCACCTAGGCGGAAAGTCTTTGAAATTGAATACGGCGTGTTGAAGCTGGATTATTGGCTGAGACAAAGATCAGATTAAAATTGAATCGCAGCAACGCCATCTTGCGACTGGCCGCAAGACACCATCTTGGAAATGAGATCGCAAGACGCCATTTTGCGAATGGCCGCCCAAGCGCCATTTTAGATAAACTCACACTTTAGTACATGTGGCGATATTACTATTAGCACCATGCAATTGCATCTTTCACCATTCCTCATATACACATTAATACGCACAATTGCGCTGTTAACTAGTCGCATATTAGCGAATGCATAAGATCCTATATGAAAACGCTGTTTATTAGCTTTATGCGCACGCATCTGCTCCAAGTTAACTAGCGTCTTTATATCAAACCCCGCATACTCACACATTACATATTCAAATACAAGGTTCCATAAGCTTTAAGGTATAAGATTTAAGTTTGTTCATTTAGTATAAATGCTGTGAAATAAAGATTATTTGGTAACTAAGGTTTTATACAGGATAAGTAAGCCGTGTTTAGTTTTGTACTGATGCGTACTCTTTCCACAGTATTCCGGTATCATCGGTATGGAGATCGCATCATGCATTCTCAACTTATGGACTGCAGAGACTTCAAGCAACAAAATGTATATTATATGAACAACTGTTAGGATGTTGCATGAGGCGGGAACCCAGAGACCCCCAGTTGTTAGAGGCTGGGTTGGGTCTATTTGAATCAGCCTGTTAAATGCTCTGTAACAGATGCATCCCCCTTGGGAACCAATGGCATCAGCAACAAACTTCTCTATTGTGTTGTTTATTTCTGGGGGTATAAATATGTGTGCTCCAACACTGGATCTTAGTCTTCGTGCTGAATGCTGATTGACGAGGGGTTTCTTGCTGATGCCTAACATCTGGTCTGGAAGCGCTGCGTATGTATACTGTACTAGGGTCTGTATAATTCCTTTGCACCGAATTGTGGGCCTGATTCAGAACCAGATGCTCTGACCAGAGCACTCACTCTGAATCAGGGCCCTCCTACTAAACTTGGAGCGGCCTCCTGGCCGCTCGCATAGCTGTGGGTGACAACCCACAGCATATGCGAGCGGCCAAAAAGATGGTCACGATGGTCAAGACCATCATGACCATCGGGCTTGCGATGAGACCCTGCGGTAGGGTCTCGGTGACCGCAAGCCCTGGAGTGATTTTGGCTCTATCAGAGCCAAAATCACTCCCACTGACATCACTAGTGATGTCAATGGGGTCGGACCCAGATGGTAGGCATTCCCATGGGAACGCCTCCGTCTGGCAGCAACGCCCCTGGCATGCCCACCAAAGAGGGCGTGCTGTCACTCACCATCGACAGCATGCCCCCTTTGGTGCGAGACCTGGAGCTAGCCAGATCTCGCGCATGCACAGGATGGAGCAGCCTCCGTCATGCACATGCACACTAGGGCACCATCGACTCGCTTGCGAGTGCCCAGCGCTCGCGAGCGGGTCTAAATCAGGCCCTGTGTCTGGATCAATAGCGTGTAACTGACTGTACTTTTACTTGAATAATACTTTGTGCTTTGGAACCACAGATTCTAGGTCTGAAGTCTTTATTTACTGTATGACTGCGTAGGCAAATTAGCATCATCCTTAGAAGGTATATGCAGGATATTAGAAGATATAGGAAGGAGTGTATAGAGGTTCTAATTCAGTATCATTAGTTGGGGGCTCGTAATGAAGTCACTTACCTACTCACATGGCACATACGGTTATCGATATCTCAGCAAAGGGTGGAGTGGCCACATGCAGGATTTACCTGCAACCGCTTTGTGCTGAAAGATTGCTATCCATTTCCGTGTGAGCCAAGGAAGCTGACTAGAATCCAGGGACAAGAGAGGAAAAAGTTTGTTTTCCTTTGTTGATAGAACCTAACATTTAAAGGGGTGCCGCAGTATTGAGTACTCGGCTGAGTCACAGTTTTTGCGCACAGCAAAGACGCACTTTTGCGTACGCAGCTAAAAAGTTGTTATACGTTTGTGTGGTAGTCGCATTATTGTGTATGCGACTGGTGTCACAATAGCATATACGTACTTCCGGTTGTGCTGCCACGTGTTTAAATAAAGCCGTTGAGGTTTACATTTTTCAATTGTTATCAATATCTGGGTTAACGTGTATTTTTCTGTGCAGGAAAAGTATGTAACAGTGAGTATTTGTTGGACAAGGTTAAGGGTATCGTATGATCCTTAAGGGCTAGGTGCAAGGGTTAGTCTAGCCGCTCGGTAAGCAGCTTACCATTCTATACACAGTAGCAGGTGTACATGTTGTCTTTGTTGTAGAGAGGTGCGTGGAAGTAGCCTACTTAAACTTCCATAGGTGTGGAAGTTGCCTTACTAAATCTTATCTGGGTGTGGAAGTTGCCTTTTTCAAATCTTATCCAGGTGTGTAGGCGCTGCCGTTTAAATCGTCCACAGGTAAGTGAAAGTATCTTGATTGTCTTTCACCAGTTTAAATCTTTATTGAAAAGCGTAGGATTTGTCTCAGAATGGGAGCCGCGCAAACAGTAGAGATGTTAGACAATGATGTGCTGCTAATGGAAGCGCCGATTGGATTGGCCCATCATATTATGCATACTAAGTACAGTACTTATGCGATAAGGTATTGTGATGTATGGTTTAAAATAACTATGAAGAGTGTTAGACCGTTTCCCAGAATTGGTAGTTTTCGTAAAAATGTATTAGATAATGTCCGGGATCACATCAGTCTGATGCGCTCCCGAGAAAAAAAGGTAAAATATTATGAATGTTTAAATTTGTGGCAGCATGAAGGGGATGCGTGGCTTAAAAATGCTCAAGCAACGCAAACTAGCGTTGCAAGCGCATTGCCAGAGAATACATCCGTGACGCTGAATTGCAATACGGGCGAGCCACAAAATGGCATGCACATGCAGCAATGTAGCGTTGTGGAGAGTATTGCCAGCAGTTCACGCTCACCACCCCCACCTTATGTGGATGGAGGTGCAAGTACAGTTACCAAAAATACCCATAAAAATGTAACAAGCAATTTGTACCCTCTATTAAGCAACCATAAGGAAAATGTTTATGATGTGGATGATGAGCCTATTGTAATGTCTGCCATTTCCCATGCTGTGCAAATGATAGATGCTGCATCACCACAATCACGAGTGGTGCCGCCATCTCCATCGGTAACAGCAAGGGAAGTTCTAACACCCTCTGCACCCATAGAGGAAGTTGTTAATACCATACGTAGCAGCAACAGATTAAACCCCCAGCCAGGTAACAAGGTCAAAGGTAGCAGCGCTACTGATCTGCATCCCATTCGGACGATAACTGTTCTGAATGGAAATGCAGATACAAACAGTGTAATGCCCACGAGGGAAGTAGTAATGCATTGTCCTTGGACAAGAGCAGAACTAAATTCCATCATAAATGATTTCTACGATCCCAAAAAGGAACTGGCCAAATGTCAAAGATTTTTGAGGAAATTGGGTAGTTCTCATGAGCCAACTAATAAAGATTGGCGTGTGGTGTTAAGGGCCTGTCTACCACGCAATACCGACGTGACAAAATTTATCACGGATTGTGTATTGGATGGTGACGTTCCCTTAACAGACCAAGTAAACCAAGATAATATTTCCCGCATCATAACTCAATTGGGTATATATTTTCCAGTGGTAGTTAACTGGAACAAAATTTTCACCATTAAGCAAAAGGAGAGTGAATCTGCAGAAGATTATTGTGACCGGGCTCTGCAGGCTATCACCCAGTACACTGGGTTAGAAGATATTAAAGATAGCACTCATCACAGGGGAATGATAGTCACGGTACTCATGGACGGTCTGAAAGACGACTTAAAGACTCGGGTTTAGACCTCACAGCCTGGCTGGAGGGGAGTCACAATAGATACACTCATAGAATCTGCCATAGAACATGATAAAAATATCACAAAGAAGAGAGAGACCTAGAGCGAAAAATGAATGGCTGACAGTATCCAAGCTCTGGAAGGAATGACAATAACATCACAGCCAACCGACATACCTGCACCCACACACACCTGCACCTGAACAGTTACACGTCCTCACCAATCCCACACCACAGCAAACACATCCTTACCCCACATATCATACACAACCACAGGTCTCATGCTACCCACAAACTTCATACCTCCCACCATACCCTTATCCTCCATATCCTTACCCATACCCACCATATTTTCCTCTTGCTCAACTCCCACAATAATCCTTTCATCCACCCCGTTCAAAAATATGTTTTAACTGTCACCAAGTGGAACACATAAGTAAGAACTGCAAAGTGAAGAACACCACACATGAACACGAGTTTCCCATGGGTTCATAGGCAACCCCAGTATCTTCTCCCAGGCCTTATGTGACTGTTTGCAATATTTTCAACCTGCCAATGGATCTGTTCTAATGTAAAATGTGGACCATTTATTGTTGTATTTAGGTCATGTTAAAATGATATTAAACTATTGTGCTTTGTCTCTCACTCACAGGACACAAGGTTGCTATGGATAAATGGCAGCCATGCCAGGCTAAGGTCGAATACTCTGAATATTATCCAACCCAGTGGCTCAGGCATTATTTAGAGCAGTAGCTATTAATAACAAGATTTAACTGCAGGAACCTGTATGCAGATACTATATCCCTAGAATTATTTAAAAAAAAATTGATAGGGGGACTTATTTTACAGGTGACGTTTCCAAGAACATGCGTAAGGTGATGGGTAATAATACTAAGATTATCCCAGACTGTCTTTTCCTTTATTTGTCCCCCTTTGAGATACTGTTCAAACAGGCAGCCTCATGTGAAAATATGATAATGAGGTTACTGTGCAGAGTCTCACGAAGATGAATGAGAATAACAGAAATTGAAAGTGTTATTAACTAACATGTCTAATGCAAACTGTCATGATGTCAAACCTGTAGAATTTGTTATGATCCAAATTTTTTTAGCTCAGGTTGTTTGACTGATGTGTGGAAAGGTCCGTATCTGACGATACCACATCCTCAAAGGGTGGCCGGGGAAGATACGTGGGTCCATTCCACTCACTATAGGGAGGTTAACCAACCAGTGGAGATACAAGGCGAAGACGAGGCTGATAACGTGGACCTGTCGATTGCGAACTTGTGCCGGGAGCATTAAAAAGGTGACGGTGAGATACTTGAGCTAAAGAAATGTGTAGATCAGTGCTTCCAGCAATGGAGTGGTCTGCTGTGGTCATCCTAGTTCTTTCTTCCAGAGTTTCTGTTGTGATGATCTGTTTGGGGATACCCAGTTTCTGTGATGGGGGACCGATAAAGGAAATGTGAACTGATGGCAGTGCTGATGGAGTGGAGTCAGGAGGAGGAGTGCTATACCAAATCAGGGGAGTGTCAGAACAATCTTAGTATTGTAATTGTTATGTTATTTGGGAAGAATACTTCCAGAAGTTATGACCCTCACACATGTTGAAATGCTTGGTATACATAAAAACACACCGTCACCATATCTTCACACACAATATGAACACAGAGGCAAACGAAATATGATACATGGTGATGTGCATAAAGCCACTCAGTTAATTAGTGAGACAACTGGTTTTCAAGTTTTAGTCACCCTGATCCCACCAGGATTCCCGGGGTACATAAAATTTTAGATATATTCAGGAACTTGCTAAATTGATAGATAATATCACCGAGATGTACGATGACACATTCAGGTATACAGGGAGAGAATTGCAAGCATACAAGAAAGAACTGGTGCAAAACAGGCAAGTGTTGAATTATTTAACTGCTGTTACTGGAGGGTACTGCGTAACATTGGCCACCCAATTTGGAGTAAAATGTTGCACCTATGACACCAATGATACCAGCAACCCCAAGGAGGTGATAGACCGGAAGATGGATGAAATTCTGCAGCTAAAATGGGAGTTTCATAAGAACCGTAATGCTTCAGTGACTGAAGTAGGGGAAGCGAAGATAGAAGGATGGGTTTCATGGCTGAACCCAGTGAAATGGTTCTCAGGTCTAGGGGAATGGGTTCAGGAAGTGATCGCCAGCATAGGCAAATTCTTGATCCTTATACTGATTGTCATCATAATAATTGGCATATGTGTCCGGTGTGTTCCTATTGTGTTGAAGTGTGGAAAATGCAAAAATAGAGTAAAATGCAAGAACGAAACTATGATGGTGGTCAGTAATGACAATATGAATACCGAGGTAAATATAGAACTGCATTACAACCCTGAACTAGGAAATATCATCATTTAATGTATTATATTTAGACGTGCATAGAATGTATTATTGAAATGTTATTTTTAAAACACCTCAGATAATGTAAAGTCTCAATTCCCCTTCAAGACTGCCTTTATAAGACTGGTGCATCCCCACACCTTTCACATGATCTTCCAAGATCCGCGGTGTGCGTATAATAGTAGTTTTATGTCCCCACCCAGAGACACATTATTGATGGATTAAGAACCACCTTGTGCCATCCCATAATAACACTAAATAATATGTAAATATAAGCCTAAATTAAAATAAAAAAGTAGATTGTGATAGCATGCTGTTCGCTATAAAAGGGTGGACTGTCGAAGCTGGATTATTGGCTGAGACAAAGATTAGATTAAAATTGAATCGCAGCGACGCCATCTTGCGACTGGCCGCAAGACGCCATCTTGGAAATGAGATCGCAAGACGCCATTTTGCGAATGGCCACCCAAGCGCCATTTTAGATGAACTCACACTTTAGTACATGTGGCGATATTACTATTAGCACCATGCGATTGCATCTTTCACCATTCCTCATATACACATTAATACGCACAATTGCACTGTTAACTAGTCGCATATTAGCGAATGCATAAGATCCTATATGAAAACGCTGTTTATTAGCTTTATGCGCACACATCTGCTCCAAGTTAACTAGCGTCATTATATCAAACCCTGCATACTCACACATTACATATTCACATACAAGGTTCCATAAGCTTTAAGGTATAAGATCATTTGGTAACTAAGGTTTTATACATGATAAGTAAGCCGTGTTTGGTTTTGTACTGATGCGTACTCTTTCCACAGTATTCCGGTATCATCGGTGTGGAGATCGCATCATGCATTCTCAACTTATGGACCGCAGAGACTTCAAGCAACAAAATGTATATTATATGAACAACTGTTAGGATGTTGCATGAGGCGGGAATCCAGAGACCCCCAGTTGTTAGAGGCTGGTTTTGGTCTATTTGAATCAGCCTGTTAAATGCTCTGTAACAGATGCATCCCCCTTGGGAACCAATGGCATCAGCAACAAACTTCTCTATTGTGTTGTCTATTTCTGTGGGGTATAAATATGTGTGCTCCAACACTGGGTCTTAGTCTTCGTGCTGAATGCTGATTGACGAGGGATTTCTTGCTGATGCCTAACATCTGGTCCGGAAGCGCTGCGTATGTATACTGTACTTGGGTCTGTATAATTCCTTTGCACCGAATTGTGTCTGGATCAATAGCGTGTAACTGACTGTACTTTTACTTGAATAATACTTTGTGCTTTGGATCCACAGATTCTAGGTCTGAAGTCTTTATTTACTGTATGACTGCGTACGCAAATTAGCATCATCCTTAGAAGGTATAGGCAGGATATTAGAAGGTATAGGAAGGAGTGTATAGAGGTTCTAATTGAGTATCATTAGACGATACTTTTTCGCTTGGCAAAATGACGTCATCGGCGAAACTCTTTCGCCGATCTCGGCTTTTCGCTCCAAATTGAATACGGGCCTAAGAACACTATTACTAAATAAAATCTCACTGACTTTGCATAAATAAATATAATACAGCAATAAATCTATTTAGCAACCAATAGAAGAATGATTAATGAGTCAGATTAAATCGTAAGGCCATTTGTTGTGTGTAACCGTTTAACCTTTGTGGAGCAATGAGTTAAATGTTTTGTCTTTTTAAGTAAATTTCATCTAGAGATTATTAGCAATGGGATTATTTGTTGTGTTTATGGATGTGGAGGAGTTTTTAGATATTGCTTTTATAAGAACAGTCATTCCTGATATCACCCTCTTTGCATTCTGAAGTTTTGTCCTGGTGTGGTTCAGGTTTTGCAGTGTGGAACAGCTGATGTTAATTTCTTAGAGATCTATAAGGTTTGTTGGATGCGCCCTCCCACAAATTGATGATGTTGATGGCCCTGGATGTGCATGGCTACTCTGTCTTACTGGATAGCTGCACTATAAGATGCTTCTTCTAATGCAGCCCATACACCAATTACTCAATTCCCCAATCCCTAATTCAATTCCCTGATCCTTGATCTCCAATCCAATCATCTGCAAAATCCAACATGTTAGAGCTCCTCAATTCGCCACTGCCGATTAGTTTTGAGTCGAAATCGGTGAATTAAGGATTTCAAACATGTTGGATTTTGCCAATTGTTTTTCTTTACCAAAGAATGTTGCGTGATTTGATGTTTTTGTGGTTAGTGCTGTTCTCACTGGTTGCCACCATATCTCCTCATCCCCTCCATAATTTTCCTGATTTTTGTCAAAATAAATTGGCTTTATTTTTACAGCAAATCTTTGTCCCTGACTCTATTTAAGAGATTTTGAATGTTTAAGCTAAGTGATTATATCTTAAGATTAAGGAATGTAGGAGGTATTGAGTACAAGGTTCACACTCAAGAAATTAGGCCATTAGTGCGTTTAGTCCTACTCTGTATACCAGCGAGCTCAAAGATGATTGGTTATGATAAATGAAGTTAAATAACTTAAATAAAATGTCCAATACACTTAGTAAGTTATGAGTCATTTTTAGATAGCTTAATATGTCGCCACCTGCGTGGAATTTGGGTCTTTAAGTGCACAGTTGGAGCCCTTAACTAGTGTAAAACAGTATAAAGTATTTCCTTAACTGACACTATTGCATCACTGATATATTTGAATAAATAAAACAAATGTTCCTATATCAATTGGATGCTTGTGTGTGTATAACAAATGGCTCAGCATGGACTCCAGCAGAACACTCAGCTTTACTCTCTGGATAATACCACAAATCTCAGGAGTCTACTTTGCATATAGTTTTGGATTGCATATAAACAGGTCCAAAAAATTTTAGCTGATTTCATCAATTGTAAAGAAATCCAAAACCAAATCCAAACGCAAAACCAAAGCCATAACATTTGAGGTTTGTTTTGACAAAACAGAAACATGGGACTCCTCGCACATCTCTAATAACAACATATATGTACGCACAGAGCAATTTTACTAATTGTACACTACACAAAACCACCCCAAACATGCTTTTGCCCTAACAAATGAATCATACCGGAGGTAGGTTTCTCGGCATCCAGTGTTGTCCTGTTCTAAGTCTAAGCTCCCACAGCCCTCCCCCTAAGCCCCTTCCCTCCCCCGCTCCCTCCCCCTGAGGTGATATACTAATAACTCCAGCGTGTGGGTGGTTGGGCGGGTTCTCCTGGAGCCGGCTAGGTTGCGGCTCTGGGGCCATTGTGC
This sequence comes from Taudactylus pleione, assembly GCA_031769625.1. Lineage (NCBI taxonomy): Eukaryota > Metazoa > Chordata > Amphibia > Anura > Myobatrachidae > Taudactylus > Taudactylus pleione. The sequence continues at coordinate 2,445,054 of JAUIMM010000176.1, forward strand.
GGCCGCTCTGACAGAACGTGCCCGAGCCGACCCTGGAAATGAAACAGCAACTGTACATCAAATCAGTAGGGTTGTCTGCTTCCCAGGTTTGTTCTGTTACAGCACAGCAATTACGATACATTAATAATTCCATGTGCTTTACAATTCTTCTAATTGACACCTGCTATGTCTGTTATTTTAGAGCAAAAGTTCATTTCACATGAGCATTATTTTGAAAGGCTCTTGTTTCTGCATAGATTAGGTTATGTTTAGAGATGAGCACAGCCAGATTAAGGGGGGGCATAGGGGGCGAGTACCCCCGGGCCCCCTCTCTCAGGGGGCCCCCTGTGGAAGCTGTGTTTTTGTTTTATTTCAAATGGCTGCGGACTTCTACCTATTTGTCTAGGAGTCCGACTGTCATTTCAGTGATGATGAAGGGGAGGGGTTACAGACAGGCCAGGAAAGTCAGCTGAGAGGGACATGCTGCTGCTGCTGCTGCTGGGAGCAGACGCCCTCTCTGACCAATCAGCAGCGCTTCCTGTACAGTATTGTCACCATCGAGCGCTCCACATGACATTGGGAGGGGAGGAGACAACAGAGACTACTGTGCTCTCCTGCCATCCCCTCACCCTCTGCTCCGCACAGGCACAGTCATCCATCCATACACGCAGCGTGAACACAGCTGCAGATGCCGATCTGATGGCATATGAGAGCTATAAGGTAAAGTAGTAAAAGTGGCAACTTTCCCACTGTAGCCTGACAGCACACATAGCTCAGGACAGTGCAGAGCACAGGGAGAAACAAATGGGCATAGTGGGGGAGAGAGAGAGTCCGTGAAGGTGGGAGATAAGGGCTGTTACTGTTTTGATAACAGAAATTTACAGCCACTGCACACAAGGAGGATAGGTTGAGAGACTGGAGGGAGGATTCTTCTTGGTCCTAAAGAGCTGAAATAACAGATTCCTCAGGCAGATATGTCGCACCTTTGGCCCCAGCAAGAGCAGCTCTCCTAATAGATCCATCAGAGCAGGAGGAATCAGTCTCCTTTATACAGCTTATATACTGTGTACCAAAGGCTGCAGCCACAGAGACCTGAACATTGTCTGCACCCACTGACCCAACACCCTTGCTGGGAGCAGCTAACTAAAGCCGCGTATCCACTAGTAGACATGGAAATGACAGCACGATTACGACATTGCAGTCGTGCTCTCGTTTCCATGTCTAGTGATGTGCCTACACTGAACGTTCAGTCCAGGCACATCCATCATCCCTGCACATGCTGAACCTGACGGGATCGTCAGGTTGACCAGCATGTACGAGAGATGATAGATGTCGGAAACGACCAGCGGGCACGCGCATCGCTGGTCGTTTACGACCTAAACCTGAGCGATGCATGCACGATTTGCAAGTGATTGCACGATAACGATGCCATTATTGTGCAATCGCTTGCTTAAATCGCTAAGTGGATACCCCCCTTAATACCTCTCATGCTATTACCATCTCTGTACCTCATTTATTTTCATCTTCATAATTAATCTATCTGTGGTTTCTCAATTTTGTCTATCTTGCAACCCTATACTGATCTTGGCCTATTTTGACATATTTACTATAAAACTATTACGTAACATTATCAGCATCCGTCAAATCATTCCCACCCTCACTGCCCAAATAGATTAACCGTCTATTTGCACCCCAGCACCCAAAGCTATTTGAACCAAATACTGTGAGAACTGGAAAGCCTCATTTTCTTTTAGCGGCTGCCTCATGGAGGTGCAGGGGGAGGGACTCGCATAGGAGGCGCTCATCTGGCACAGCCAGAGGGGTGTTGCTGACAAGAGGGGAAGTAGCCCACTTTTTTAAGTGCCCCGGGCCCCCCGAAGGCTTAATCCGGCCCTGGAGATGAGGACTCTCACTTGTATAGTATGTGTGCTTGATTTCCACCTTCAAAACAACAATGATTGAGCACACCTGAATGCAGATGAACAGTGGGCCTGATTCAGAGCCGGACGCTCAGAATCAGGGTGTTCCTGTATTTTTTTAAAAGACGGCCTCCTGACCGCTCGCTAAGTTGTGGGTGACCACCCACAGCTTTAGCGAGCGGCCAGGTGATGGTCGCGGTGGTCACGACTATTGTGGCCATCGGGCTTGCGACGAGACCCTTGTGGTAGGGTCTCGTTCCCGCAAGCCCCAGTGAGCTTTCGGCTCTGATAGAGCCGGAAGCTCACCCACTGACATCACTCATGATGTCAGTGGGGCCGTCCCCAAATGGTAGGCGTTCCTTCGGGAACGCCTCCGTTTGGCCAGCCACCCCCCATGCCCACCTCCAAAACGGGGCAAGCTGTCAATCACAATTGACAGCTGCCCCACTTTCGTGCGAGACCCGTAGCAATGGAGGGCCCGTCACTGGCCGGGTCTCGCGAATGCGCATGGCGGAGCCGGCTCCGGCGTGTGCATGCGCAGTGGGGGACCATCGACCTGCTTGCGAGGGCTATGCGCTCGCGAGCGGATCTGAATCAGGCCCAGTGTTCAATGGAAGTGAAACGCAACAATATTTGGCATTTCAGGTATTTATGTGTGTGCTACACCATGTCTCTAATCATTTGAGAACACATGTCTCTATGTCAGAATGACATGCAGAGTTTCCGCTACAAAATTTAGGACCATACTTGAAACTGCATAATAATAAATGATCACATGGCATGGCCTGCTTAGTGAAAAACTTAAATCTTTTTTTTTTAAGCAGACATAGGTCTTTAGCATCATCACAGGTAGAGTTGTGAATTTGAAATACTGTATAGTTGCAATAAACAGAAGTGAGTGTCTAGGTGACAGGTATTTGCTAAAAAAAAAGTATTAGAAATGGCTGAAGTCCACAAAGGATGCAAATATTTGTTTTATATACTTAAGTTACTTTCTAGGCATTCGAGCATTTCAATGAGTTTAAAAAGTAATTTGCTTAGTGTGGATTTTGTGTGTTTATTACTTTCAGATATTTGTCACACATTGGTTGCTCTATTAGATTTAATTGACTCGCTTTGCATGAATACTTCCAATTTTAGAATTCAGAAAACTGTTTTCTTCATATTCAGCAGAACTTCGAATTCATACCAATCCATATTTCAGTTATCTTAGTGTTTAAGGTATATGTTTAAATGATTAATAATAAGTACATTTAATCATAATCAATAGGAACATTAACTTGTTTTTAGAATAAAATTAACTTGGTGGATTTTTTGTAATAAACTGTCTTTATAATTTTGTTCCAAAACACATAAAACATTGGTAACAGTTAAAATGTACCATAATTCAATGTTAAGGTTGGCAAAGCAAGGGTACTGTCCCCTCTCCATAACTAGGAGAACGCATAATGCTCTCTTTCCTCCTCCGGACCTACTATAAAGTATAAAGCTAATGCTACCAAAGGAAGGATAGAAGCGCACAGTAAGGCATGTTATTCTAAGGGCCTGATTCAGTATAGATCGCAACTGCGATTGCAATAGCGATTACACATGCCGTCTCACTGCCAAGATATGCTAATCCTCTGCGATTGCTATGCTATTGCAGCACAACATAAGGATGCCCATTTACTTTACACACATCCGTAATACTTTGCAAGTCTGCAAAAACATCGGTAACATAGAGTACAATCGGAGCCTCACGCACACTTGCACAAGGTCTGACCTTACTCAGGAATTACAGTAAAAACCCAAGCTGCGTATGGCATCACAGTGCCTAATTTATGCACGCCCCTGCAACGGCGTTCAAACATACTGGCACGCCTGCATTTCGCTAACCCCCCCGTTACCACCCGCAAACGGTACTTCCTGTCAATCACTCTGCGATGGGTCTGCGCAGTCACAGTGGATGATTCACGCATGTGCACTGCAATGCATACACAGAACGCAACAAACGGCCGACTGCGTGTGTAATCTCACTTGTTGAATCAGGCCCTTGATTCTTTATATACACAAAAAGGAGAAAGACATCTTGATCCTTACCAATGTAGTATTGGAAAGATTTTCTACCCTATAAGTTACAGATGAATTAGAGATGAGTTAAGTCGCAGCAGAACTGACCATTATTGAGGTATGGAGTTCTGGCAATATTACATTTCCTCTTTTGATTTGCCAACCTGCACTGTATTTATAAATTCTCCTTGTGCGTAATTTAGACCAGAACTGGGACACCAATAGCAAATTCCTTCTGTTGAGTGGCGTGGTTGGGTAGGACTGGGAACACAGTGTGCTGGTAAAGCGTGCAAAATTCTGTGGTCAAATGCAGAATGAGATGAATATTTGATGGGACAATTTAGAAAATGTTGCTCCTCTCTCCTTTCATTTTGCCTGCTCCTAACTCAGCAAAACAGCACTATTACTTGTCTTATTAATACCTCTGAGCACTCATCTAGCAACAGCTGGTGTGAACTGACAGGTTTGCTGTGCACAGCCAGCCTTTGGCATTTAAGCAACTAGCCTTACAGCACCAGCATTCTGGATCAGACCCTCTGAGATGAAATATGCCTTTGATGGTCATGCTAACTAACTCATTTCATCTCAGCAAAGAAGCTTTTCTGGAACAATCACTGACAAGTACTGTAAATTCACTACAATAAAAATTATTGGTTTAAAAACCAAAACATGAGAAAATAACTAGAAAATGATGCACAATACATTAAATAAATTATATTAAATATGTTACATAATAACATAATGAAAAAGACCACTTATCAAACATTGTAAGCTATGGAGTCAATGGGGTTGCTCACAAAGCAAAGATTGAGGGTAGCACATTTAATATGTGCAGATAATATATTTATTACTCTGCTACAAATGCATTCACCGATTCTGCTTTCATCTGTCCATCATTTCATGTACAGCATTGTGTGGATTGATAGTGAAAATGCCAAGAAGGAGACGTACAAGTTGTAAGAACCACAAGGAGTGTGGTGAGGTGACCCGATACACATCATTGTAGACCTTTCCCCCACTGTGCAATTGGGACAACTAGTCTGCTAAATGTGTCCCCTAGAAGTGACACCTACAGTACCTCCCAACAATGCAAAAAACAAAAATAATATGCCTTTGGTCCAGCAGTTTCATGCTGAATTTCACCAAAGGCATAGTATTCCACCAAAATCCCACCATAGTTTCATTTAAACCTTGCCCCCATTGTTACAATGCCATGGTTTTAGGGCCTGTGAATCAGAACAGTCCCACTAGAATAAGAACTGATTGAAGATGTAACGTTAGATATATTAGGTCCTCTCTTTCTTCAATTATAACCTTTCATGTTTTCTCCTAGACTATATGTAATACCCCACATTGCAAGGTATTACACCTGACACTGCATCGCACTACAGCGCACATCTGTCATTACACAGGCAGACAGTTCCTGCAGCTTCTGACCTTCTCTGGGCTGGATAGTAACGTCGGACCAAAGACGGCTGCACGGATACTGCAGATTTGGCAGCAGAGTAAAACAATTCTTTAGCAGCTGATGGGCGCTTAGCCTACAGAGTTATTGGATGTTGTTGGGTATGGATTGCCAGCAGTCGTGATGCCGCTAGTCAGAATACTGACAGCGGCATCCCGACAGTCAGAATCCCGACTCCCATTGGCAAGTATGCTAGACTAACCTTAACCACTACCTTAACCTAAACTCTCCCTCCCCAGTGCCTATATCTAACCTCCCCCCTAGTGCCTAAGCCTAACCTCCCCCTCCCCGCACCCTAAACCTAACACTCCCTCCCCAGTGCCTAAACCTAACCTCCCCTCCCCGCACCCTAAACCTAACCCTCCCTCCCCGGTGCCTAACCCTAACCCTCCCTCCCTGGTGCCTAACCCTAACCCTCCCCCTAGTGCCTAACCCTAACCAGCACCCTAACCCTCCCCTAGCTGCCGATACTTACCCTCGGGATGCCGGCGGTCGGGATCCTGTTGCCGGGATCCTGACGTTGTTGGGATTTCGGCGCCGGTATTTAGACCATCAGCATCACGCACGCCAGGATGCCGACTAAATCCCATTGAATGCCTATCTACCGAGACAGATAAGTACAGCACTATACTACTGTCTATTTTTATAATGCATTACCTGCCCAGGAATGTGACCTGAGATTAGCAGAAATTTGTACGATAACATTGAGCATAAAACTGTATACAATTAATTATAACAAACAGCCTTATTAACCTCTACCTATGCTCTTTAGTAACTAATGATTGCAATTTACAAGCTGCTGGGAAACTGCTGCTAAAATATCGACTACTGCCTGACTGCTTACTGCAACTTATAAGAGTCTGTGAGAATGCTAATACAATGACGATTGGCCTGACTGCTACAGTATGTGTGCTTTTGATAAATTAATTAAAAACTGCTATATAATTGCTATTAAGTTACAATAAAACAGATACTGATAACAGTGTCTGCCACATTGAGCAATTCCTGCATGTGCTCTTGGTTACTAACATTACTAACCAATAGAAGGACATGGCTACTAATGCATGAATTGCCGTTCTGGATAATACAAGCCCAGCATGATAGATATCTAATAGAAGTTGAATTAGTATTATACTTTATATTTTATTTATATTTTTAAATATAATATTTTTTTATTTTTGGTTTGGATTCGGTTTTATATGTATATACTGGCCGGTGTATTTATAATTAGTATAATTGTATTCAAGTATTTTATTAAATAGACCTACCTTCCTAGCGCTTTGCCTCTCTTTTTCAGTTTCTGCAGCTGCCCAAGAGGTCAGGAGAAGTGACAGTTGTAAGCGAGCAGCGGTTGCTCAGGAAATATGAGGTAACAGTCAGAGAGCAGGATGCCAGAGGTTGCGTGAGTAGCCGCATCTGAGTGACAGCAGCCGGAGGCAGACCCTGGTAGAGCTGTAATCTGAGTACCTGCCTTTTTCCCGTGCCTGTCAGTGTGTGAGACAGGACCTGGAGGTGCGACTCCCCTAGCACTGGATAGAGCTGGAGGTGGTCCTGGAGGCAGGAGGCGGACAAGTGCTGCCTCCCCTTCTAAAAGGTTCCCTGGCAGTCAGCTATCAGAGGAGGAGAGAAGGTGGTTCCTGGCCCTGAGACCAGGTCCAGGTGTGGGTAGAAGGAGCTGTGAACACAGAGCCTGGTACAGAATGAGTCCTGGAGCAGCTAATACTAAATATAAATAGAGCTGCCTGCACTCTCCCTAAACAGCTGTAACACCAATAGTGCAAGTAGAGAAGAAGAGAGCTGCCTATTATTTGACATAGACAAAGGGGGAGGTGCTGCTTATCATACTGCCAACCCATTTGACGACCTCTCAGCACAGCAGTACAGATTGAGTAAAGGTGCCTACACACTTGGTGATGTGCTCACGATCCGACATTGTGTCTGACGATTTCCCCTTGAACTCTCCCCAGCAGCTCCCCGGCAGTCCTGCACATGATTTGGTGTTAAAAACTGTCCAATGTGACAAACGATCTTTCTACTTCAGGGTCCATAGGGTATCCACAGGATACCTTGGGGTATAGGTGTGACGTCAGTCGCAGGGCACCAAAGAGTTAAGCTTTCAGCCTCCCAGGATGCACTAGGTCCCCCTCCTATACCCCGCCCCCGGGCCAAGGCACCTCAGTTTAGTTTGGTGCCCGGCCGGAGTGGGTGCACCTGTTGGAGTGGGGGCTAGAAGAGCCCCTGAAGCTTTTTCTTCATGCAGCTGTGGCTGCACATCTGGATGAACAGCATGGACAGTCAGTCCTGACGTCCATGCTGTCTTCCCTACACCCTGCCGGTACCAGAACGCCGGTACTGATCCGGGGATGCTGGTGGGCGTCTGGGGTCACAGCTAGCGGTAACCCCAGATGCTCCGGACCATGGCCGGATTCAAGGGGGACAGAGGTAAGCAGCGGGGTCCCGCGGTGGGTCCCCGCTGATCACATGGTCCTAAGTCCCCAGGCAGGGGGCTCCCTGGGGACTGGCTGCAGCGTGGAGCCAGGCGACCAACCTGCGCTTCCACTACCCCCTGGGACAGCGGACCGCAGCAGAGCGGTAGCGCTGCGGCGTCCCAGGGGTTAAATGCATGCCAGGGGAGCACGCCTTCCCTGTCTCACAGCCGGCGCCTCCCCCGCTGCACACAGCCCTCTCTGCATGCTGCCGACTGGTCCTGTGGCAGCGCTCCTCCCCCAGGCCAGCCTCCTCTCTGCTCCTCGGCGGCCATCTTCTCCAGAACGCATGGTGAACGCTGCTGGAAGCGCTGGACGGAAGCATCATGGTCTGGGTCCCCCCGCATACCTCTCCTCCGCTGTGGCTCAGGTCTGTGTATGCAGCGCTGTGTCCTACCAGGCCCTGTGTCTGTGTAGTTGAGTGATCAGCGCTGTTAGTGCAGGAATTGTTATTTCTCTGCATTGTATGTGACTGTGCTAGCGCTGCCTGTAACTTTTCTTCTCTAAACTGTCAGCTTTATTACTGTCCCTGTTCTTCTGCTAAAGCCCTTGCGGTGCGGTGCTGCAGGGTGGTCTCTCGCCTATTTAATACTTAATTGGTGAGAGAGGTCACATACGTGGTGCCATCATGTCTGAAAGTGATTTTCCCCTCCGGCTACAGTGTACCACGTGCAAAGTACCGTTAGCGGAGGGGGAGGGTAGCGCGGAGGGCCTTTGCCGGCAGTGTTTGTCCATGGCGCGGCCTATTACGGTTACAGCACCGGTACAGGAGCCGCCCTGGGCTTGTTTCGCTCAGGCGTTAACAGCTTTAGTGGGCCAGTTAGCTCCGCAGCCCGCGTTTACTCCGATGGGTTTGTCCCAGCAGTCTGTGGTGTCGTCACCCATGCAGGGGTTCCCACGACAATTGGTGGTACCCCACAGTCTCCCTATTTCCCCGCTCCCGGGTTCTCAGGAGCCAGCGTGGGTTAACTCCCTGACGAGTTCTGTACAGCACTTGTCGGATGTGTTGCAAGGGGAGTCTGTGATGCGGCCTCATAAAAGGCCGGTGGCGTCTCTGTCCGCTCCTTATGAGGATGACGAAGGGACGTCTGATGATGGGGAGATTCTGGATCCTTACGATCAGGAACCTCTCCATACTAAGGACGCTGATGCTAAGTCCAAAGTATATATTCCTGGACTTATTCGGGCGGTCCGCACAGCCTTGGTGATTGAGGACGAAGTTCCCCCAGCGGCTAAATCTAAGTATGCCTTTTTCAAAGATGTGAAGGGCGATGCCACAGTCTTTCCTCTTTCGGGTCAGTTGGTGGACCATTTAGAGGAGGCGTGGAAACAACCTGGCAAAAGATACCAGCCGCAGAGACGCCTGGCGGTGGCTTATCCGTTCGCGGATAATTATTTTGCTAAGTGGGAATCCCCTCCACAGGTGGATTCTCACGTGACCCATCTTGTCCGTAGTGCCACATTGCCGATGCCATCCATGTCCTCCCTTAAGGATGCTACGGACCGCAAGGTAGAAATCTGCCTGAAGTCCGCTTATTCCCTTGCAGGGGGGGCAGCACGGCCGGCTATGGCCATTTGCTGGGTCGCCAGAGCGATGGAGCGCTGGGCGGATTCATTAGAGGCTTCTTTTGAATCCGACTGTCCGGCCGAACAGGCGGAGTTGATTGGCAATCTCCGTGATTCGGCCACCTACATCAATGAGGCGGCTCTAGACATTAGTACTCTAGTGTCTAGAATTTCTTCAGCAGCGGTAGCTGCTCGTCGCACCTTGTGGCTGCGATCCTGGAAGGCGGGCGCAGATTCCAAGAAAGGTCTGGAAGCGTTGCCGTTTACCGGAGAAGTTCTCTTCGGTCCGGATCTGGATAAGATTGTGGCCACGCTGGCGGCAGCCAAATCTGCTTGTCTCCCGTCGGCCGCTGCTCCTTCTGGTTCGGGACCATCGTCCTTTCGGTCATCTAGGGCCCAGGGCAGGCCCAAACCACAGTCGTTTCCTCGACAGGCTGGCCCTAAGAAATCAGTCAAGCCCCGGAAGCAGGCATGGAGTACCAGACGTCCGGCCCCCAAGCCAGATGACAAGCCTGCGGCCTGACGGTCCGGGCCTCCCTTTGGGGGATCCCAGGGTGGGAGGCCGCCTGCTACAGTTCGCCCAGTGTTGGTCGACCACTACGACAGACACTTGGGTTCTGGAGGTGGTTTCCCACGGATACGCCCTCTCCTTCCGGCACAGACCCCCGGCTCGCTTCTTCACCACGGGTCTCCCATCAGACCGGAACAAGGCTACGGAGCTGCGGAAGGTATTGCACACTATGCTCCAGGCTGGAGTTATAGTGGCTGTTCCATTCTCCCAGAGGGGCCAGGGTTTCTATTCAAATCTATTTTTGGTACAGAAACCCAATGGGTCATATCGTCCGATTCTCAACCTCAAAGCACTCAACAAGTCTTTGCGGGTCCCGAAGTTTCGGATGGAGACCCTACGGTCCATCATTCTGGCGCTGGAACCTGGGGACTACTTGGTGTCATTGGACATACAGGACGCTTACCTGCATGTCCCTATTCTTTTGCGCCATCAACAGTTCCTCAGGTTTGCAATCCGCAGCGACCACTTCCAGTTTCGGGCGTTACCTTTTGGCCTGGCAACAGCACCACGTGTTTTCACCAAGGTGATGGCGGTCATGGCGGCTTCTCTGCGGCTGCAGGGAGTCCGCATGTTGCCGTATTTGGACGACCTGTTATTGGTGGCAGGATCTCCAGAGCTCCTGTTACGCCACTTGGACCTGACCATTGCACTGCTGCAACGGCACGGCTGGCTAATCAACTGGCAGAAGTCCACTCTAATCCCGTCTCGGAGGATTCTGCATCTTGGAGCCTTATTGGACTTGGGACAGCAAAGGATCTTCGTGACGGAGGACAAGATCTCTGCTTTACAGTCAAGGGTGCGCAGTTGCCTGCACAGCCGCCGGGTGTCCTTACACTCGGCGATGAGGTTACTGGGCTCCATGGTGTCGGTGTTCGACATGGTGGAATACGCCCAGTTTCACTCCAGACCTCTGCAGCACCTGATCCTGTCCAAGTGGAACGGGCTGCCTCAGTCTCTGAAGTCCCAGACGATTGTGCTCACCCAGGAGGTTCGCCTGTCCCTTGCGTGGTGGTTACAGACGACCCACCTCAACAAGGGACGTCCGTTCTGGGTTCCAAATTGGGTCCTGTTGACAACGGACGCCAGTCTTCGGGGCTGGGGAGCAGTTTCGGGTCCACACTTGTTCCAGGGCAGGTGGACGCCGACAGAAGCGGAGCTTCCAATAAATATCTTGGAACTCCGTGCGGTCTTCAATGCTCTCCAGCAGGCACAGCGGTTTCTCCAGGGTCGCCCGGTGCAGGTCCAGTCGGACAACGCTACCACCGTGGCCTACATAAACAGGCAAGGAGGAACTCGCAGTCGGGCGGCTCTCGTAGAGGTCTCTCGGATCCTGGTTTGGGCGGAGCGCAATCTTCCGGCCATATCAGCGGTCTTCATCCCGGGAGTGCTAAATTGGGAGGCGGACTTTCTAAGTCGCCAGGACGTTCATCCGGGGGAATGGTCCCTGCACCCGGACGTTTTTCAACTACTGGTGGACAGGTGGGGTCTTCCAGAAATCGACCTCATGGCGTCCCGGCACAACAACAAGTTGCCGGTGTACGGGTCTCGCACAAGAGACGAAGGGGCGTCTCTGGTGGATGCTCTGTCCGTCCGGTGGACGTTCCGGTTCGCATACCTGTTCCCTCCGGTCTCCCTTCTTCCACGGGTAATCCGGAAATTCAAACAGGAAGGAGGGACGCTCCTGTTGATAGCTCCCGCGTGGCCCAGACGGCACTGGTTCTCAGACCTTCAGGGTCTGTCCATGGACAGTCCTCTGCGGTTGCCGCTACGACCGGACCTTCTGTCTCAGGGTCCTTGCCTTCACCCGGACCTGACTCGGCTGTCTTTGACGGCGTGGCTGTTGAGACGGCCATGCTGAGGTCCCGGGGGTTTTCCAGCTCTGTGGTGCGTACCATGTTACGAGCTCGGAAACCGTCTTCCGCGAGGATATACCATCGCGTGTGGCATACGTTCTTCCAGTGGTGTCGACCGAGAGGTTATGCACCGCGGGAGTTTCGTCTGTCTCGGATTCTCGCCTTCCTGCAAGCGGGACTAGATCATGGGCTTCGCCTTGCTTCTTTGAAGGTACAGATTTCGGCCCTATCTGTCTGGTTTCACCGTAGGATTGCTACAATCCCGGATGTGCGCACCTTTATGCAGGGTGTTCTCCGCATTCAGCCGCCCTTTGTTCCACCTGTGGCGCCTTGGGATTTGTCTGTGGTCCTGAGGGCTCTCCAAGGACCGCCGTTTGAACCACTGGGCTCAGTGGATCTTAAATGGCTAACAGCTAAGACTGTTTTCCTTCTGGCCATTGCTTCGGCCAGACGTGTTTCTGAGTTAGGGGCTCTTTCTTGTAGACCCCCTTTCTTGGTTTTTTATGGGAACAGGGCAGTGCTCCGCACTCGGCCCGAGTTTCTTCCCAAAGTTGTTTCCCAGTTTCATGTTAATGAGGAAATAGTTGTTCCGGCCTTTAACTTACCGGGTCTTTCCGTGGGTGAGGCCTCTTTGGATGTTGTGCGGGCCTTAAGGACTTATGTTGACCGCACTTCTTCGTTTAGGAAGTCAGACGCTTTGTTTGTCCTCTATGGCTTCCGTAAAAAGGGTTGGCCTGCTTCAAAGCAAACTTTGGCAGCCTGGATCCGTATGGCTATTTCTGAAGCTTATCTTCATGAAGGCCTACCGGTCCCTCCTTCTCTGAAGGCTCATTCCACTAGGTCTGTGGGTCCTTCGTGGGCAGCTCGACGTGGTGCCTCGGCAGTTCAGATCTGCAAGGCTGCTACGTGGTCTTCTGTCCATACCTTCGTGAGGTATTACAGGTTTGACACCTTCGCCTCTCAGGATGCTTCCTTCGGGCGGCGGATTCTCCTTTCTGCACAGGAGCGTCCCCACCCTTAAAGGATACTGCTTTGGGACATCCCCAAGGTATCCTGTGGATACCCTATGGACCCTGAAGTAGAAAATATGAGATATGGTAAGAACTTACCCTTGTTATCTCTATTTCTACGAAGTCCATAGGGTTCCACAGGACTCCCGCCCTGTCGCACCTGTGCTGCAGATGGGCTTTGCTCTGGTCACCGGTTTTCCGTCTCCCTCTGGTGAGAATGTGATTCTTGTATGTGTCCAGATCTTTGTTCTCTCTCTTCCTTCTCCTCCTCCGGCCTATGGCTTGGTAACTAACTGAGGTGCCTTGGCCCGGGGGCGGGGTATAGGAGGGGGACCTAGTGCATCCTGGGAGGCTGAAAGCTTAACTCTTTGGTGCCCTGCGACTGACGTCACACCTATACCCCAAGGTATCCTGTGGAACCCTATGGACTTCGTAGAAATAGAGATAACAAGGGTAAGTTCTTACCATATCTCATATTATCATGCCTCCTACCTATTCCAGTGCATCGTGACTGAGATGGTCAGATCTGCCCTACAGCACGGCAGATCTGAAGATGCGATGTACGACCTGCAGGGATGCGCATCGGTATCGTGATCGTAAGTGGACACTCACGATTTGGGCATATTTTACACGATTTCTCTTAACGATGCGTCTGAATCGGGCAAATCGTGTAAAATATTGCTAAGTGTGTAGGCACCTTAGCACACAGGTTATGGGACAAAACGGGTTATGTAAAGCTTCATAATCCCCAATACTGTATATGTACATAGTGTGACAGCATTCACTACAGCAGCATGACTTATTAACAGTTGCGGACATTCAGTTTCTTTCATCAGCTTTGGTGTCAAGTTTATATCCTCAAATGATTCAGCTTCAGCACCCCTATTATAAAGACTGCGAGCATTTTTATAGCCGTTCAGTTTGCCGCTACATGAAAGCGCACACCACCTAGCCGTTATTCATTAATGAATCTGCATTAAAAAACAAACTGAAAGATTAAGATACGGGAAGGAACATTATTGAATAGTGAACTTGGGTTATTCTGCAAACTAACTTAAATTGTGAATTTAAGCATGGAATGTAATGTTTTATTGTATTGAAGTTTATTTGTTACATTGGTGGGGACTTCCGGAAACCCATTGCCGTGATCATTTTGGGAAGCTGCATTCCTGAACAATAAAGCTGTTATGCTATTTCTGTTTACTGTGTTGGGATTGTGGATCACCTGGTCTCTCTACTGTGGGTGTAGAAAGTCCAGAAGACAACAGGTACGTCCAATACAGCACACACAACACTAGAGTGTTACATATATCCTAGATGAAATGTGTCCTCTCTACTCCATTTCTGTTCATAATCATATCTACTCCCCAAAAAAACATTACTACTTCCACAAAACAAAATCTCTCATTTATATGTGTGTACATTCAGCACATATTGTTTTGTTTATAAAGTGCCAATCTGCCCAGGTCTGGCCTCTTCCAGAGCTAAGAATCTCCTTGCTACAGTAGTCAGTGTGTCTGTTCATTAATATAAGTGATAATCACATCACACTAAACAAATAAAAGTCTCTGTATTCAATATCCAAACTTATACAAGTCTGTAAATGACCACCCAAGAGCAATACAAGGAATGTGCAAAACTGTTGAGGATATATCCTTCTATACATTTGAAATAAATTTATTTTCTTTTTTTTTGGTGAATACTTAACATTACATTCATGATGAAGTGAGCAGTGTACCATATATCATGTACCAAGGGGTACATTTACTAAAGTTTCTAAAAATGAAAAAGTGGTTGTGTTGCCCATGGCAACCAATCAGTTCTAGCTATCCTCTCTCAATTGCATCCTAGAAAATGATAGACAGAATCTGATTGGTTGCTAAGAGTTAAAACAACACTTCAGTTTAAGAAGCTTCAGTAAATGTACCCCCTACAGTATCACTAGTATAAACCCATATGAGCGCCTTGCACCTAAATAGGAAACCAGTATCATAACAGGGCATGCACCATCTGCACATACATGGCCAAAACCCTAGTATCGGGCCCAGAAGATCTCCTGGTGACTCTGCATATACAAACATTATATAAAGTATATACGAGGGTGAGTCAAAAATGATCCGCACTCTGGCTGTTGGATTTATTTTAATCAGCTTTCAGAAAAGACAATTACATTATTTTTCACCATAATCTCCCTGCTTTTCAAAACACTTTGTCCATATTAACTCATTAAAAAATGTTTTAGGCTGAGCTGCGAGCCACGAATGCAGTGTTGTCTTCGCCTCTTCATCAGAAGTGAATCTTCGTCCTCTTAGGGCTTCTTTCAGCAGACCAAACAGGTGATCATCTATCCAACAGAATCAGTGCACGTGCATGCTCAATGTTCTCATCAGTCGTGGACGTGGATGGGCGTCCGGCTCCATCTTCATGGCTGACACTTGTGCGACCTTTTTTGAACTTCTCTATCCATTCATACACACTTCTTTGTTACAAAACACATTCTCCATGCTGTGCACAAAGTCTTTGATAAATATTGGCACCAGACATACCGTCAGACCACAAAAAACAAATCACTGCACACTGCTCTTCTTTCGTGCAAATCACAAGTGGGGAAGCCATTTTTCCTTGCACTGCAGTCACAAGTAAGCTGATGTAAAACGTTCAAACTTGCACAGCAGTGACTGGGGAGACAGCGACCTAGTACGGAAAGCGTTGATAAGACTGTGCGGCCGACAGAAGTTTTAATACAACTGGAGTGCTGATAATTTTTTACTTACCCTTGTAGTTTATATACAGGGCTTTTTTCTGGAAAAACTGTTTCAGGAATTGTTGGTGGAGCTACTGGGTGTGGAGCTATAGAAAAACTATTATATATATATATATATATATATATACTGTATATACATAGTACTTAAAAGAAGGCACTAAAAAAGACTTTCAAATAAAACTGAACTTGTGGAAAATAAATTTTGGCCCAGGACATTATGTCATAGTTAATGAGAGGTTCAGGAACTGAGGGGGTCATTCAGACCCGCTCGCGAGCGCAGGATGCTCGCAAGCGGGTCGATGTTGCCCCACTGCGCATGCGCACGACGGAGGGAGCTCCGTCATGCGCATGCGCGAGACCCGGATTGCGACGGGCTCTCCGTCGCTCCGGGTCTCGCACCAAAGGGGGCGTGCTGTCGATGTTGATTGACAGCACGCCCCCTTTGGTGGGTGTGCCAGGGGCGTGGCTGCCAGACGGAGGCGTTCCCATGGGAATGCCTACCGTCTGAAGCCGGCCCCACTGCATCACTAGTGATGTCAGTGGGAGTGATTTTGGCTCTGATAGAGCCAAAATCACTCCAGGGCTTGCCGCAGCGATACCCTACCGCAGGGTTCCCATGGGAATGCCTACCGTCTGAAGCCGGCCCCACTGCATCACTAGTGATGTCAGTGGGAGTGATTTTGGCTCTGATAGAGCCAAAATCACTCCAGGGCTTGCCGCAGCGAGACCCTACCGCAGGGTCTCCATCGCAAGCCCGATGGTCGCGATGGTCTTGACCATCGCGACCATCATCATGGACGCTCACATAAGCTGTGGGTGGTCACCCACAGCTATGCGAGCGTCCAGGAGGACGCTCCATTTTCATGGAGGAGGGCCCTGATTCAGAGCGAGCGCTCTGTTCAGAGTGTTCGGCTCTGAACCAGGCCCTGAGTTCCTGCTTGTTCCTGCTGAAAAATAGCATAGTACAGGTTGAGTCTCCCATAAAATGCTTGGGACCAGGGATATTTTGGATAACGGAATATTCCGTATTTTGGAATATTGCATACTATAATGAGATATATTATACACACACAGTCTGAAGGTCATTTTATACTTTAGTTTATTTGTAATCATTTTGTGCCATAAACAAAGTTTGTGTACATTAAACCGTCAAACTGCAAATATCAGTCACTCTAAAAAAAAATCAGTATTTCGGAATATTCCGTATTTTGGAATATTTGGATATGGGAGACTCAACTATATATATATATCATACCTACAGAACACATTTATTTTGTGGAACGGAGAATATCCACTCTCCAAATTCCGGCTGAAACATTACTGTGCATTACTGCGTGGATACAGTACTCTTTAACTATCTGCAGCTGGCATGGTTACTAGTACTACATAGGCGTCAGCACTGTATGTTATTTTAGATATTCTAATTTCTCATGATAAATTTTGCATTCATGAGCAGATGAGAAGCTGGTAATGGTAGATGGCTATGAGAAATATGTGTGGGACGAATAAATAGAAAACAAATGTGAAAATAAATAGCCCAAATAATGTTCCTGGAAAGGAAAAATGAGCAGTGCTCAGGAATAGCAGATACAATATATTACTAATATTTCATTTTATATCTCTGCCAGGCCAATGAGAGGTCCTTTAGGTGCAGTAATGAATAGAGGTATCTCATGTATCTTACTGTAATTCTCCAAGCAGAGAACACCATAATACACTATCCTAAACCAGAGTGCTGAGAAGAAGAGATAAGGGAAAGCCAGAGGAAAATAATGTGTGAATACACTATTAGGATTGTACTCCATGTTTCACAGTAGTAATGGAATGGTATAGCACTCTTTCTAGTTACTGCTTGGCTGTTCAGTGTGACATTTAGTATAAGCAGGAGAGCAGGGGCGTTTTAAGAGGGCCCCTGTGCAGCCTCCGTTTGGGCCCCCTCCTCTCTGTCAGCGCAGTAGATTCTGGCTTCATGCCCATGTGCACCGCACACCCTGCACCCATTATAAATACGCCCCTGCAGGGTGGGACTGTTTGTCCCACCCTCAGACTCTACTACTGTTCTCTCCACCTCTTCCCCACTTGGACCCGACTGCTTCTCCTACCTTTGTTTTTGGATATGTCCCATCATTTCCATTTGTCAAAGAACAGGATTTATTCATGTGACACTTTTTAAAGATGTGCTTGTATATTTGTTGAAAATGAAGACACACATTATTACTACAGTAGGTTACCCCAGAATTTATTGATGAAACCTAGAATCCATTTCCACACAATGATAGAACCTTCCCAGTGTGGAAGCAGAATAGAAGTCAGTGTCAAAGATTATGAGACCCATAAAGTCTTAGTGCATCTTTGATCGTGTTGTTGGGGTGCACTCGTGGTGCATAGGCATGTGTCTCCAGCACCAGTGGCTGTGTTCGGGTGTGCAAAGAGTGCCTGTGTGTGCTACTACTCAGATGGTCATGGGTAGGAGTGCCGGTGAGCGGGCAGGCAGCTTTACCTTCTTTCGCCTCTATTACTGTTTATATTGTGGTATGGTGCCTGTTACAGAGGCACAGCTGTAAGTGCCATAAACCATCTATCTATCTATCTATCTATCTATCTATCTATCTATCTATCTCTATCATAAATGGTTTGCTGAGGCTGCGGGGAAGAATCTGCGATAAGTGCACCTTTTGGGACTTACCGAATGGGGATATAAGACCTAATTATATATGTCTGACCTGATAATAAGCCACGGGGTAAATCCCACGGCTAATTTAAACTTCCCCTATGTGTTACTAGCTGCAATACCCAGCTCTTGCCTAGCTTATATTTATTTATTCATTTTCTGTTTCCACCACTTCTCCCTTTATTTCTCTCAATGTCTCTACCCTTCCACCCCTTCTCTCCCCCGCTTTTGCCCCCAAATCTCTCCTCACCCCATTTCCTCTCTTCCTCACCCCAACACTTTCCCCACCTCTCCTACTCCCTCCCCACTGTCTCTCTCTGTCACTGCCCCCTCACTCTCTCCTGCGCATCACTAACACAGGTGGGAAGGGTCAGAGTTCATACTAACTGTCATTATATGCAAGCGGTTCTCCACTTTTAATGACTCAGGGGTCTATTTACTAAGCAGTGTTAGGAGACAGAGTGAAAAGTGACAAGAAAGTGATAAGGTGCCAGCCAATCAGCTCCCAACTGTCATCTCACAGGCTGTGTTTGAAAAATGACAGGAGCTGATTGGCTGGCACCTTATCACTTTTCACTCTGTCTCCTAACACTGCTTAGTAAATAGACCCCTAAATTAAAGGCTTTTTCTAACTGATCTTGAAGCAGAATTACAAATGAACATGGATAAAGAAAAGGAAAACGTCCCAAAATTAAGCAAACATTATACATAATATAGTTATTAGGTATATTCTGACTTCAAATGATTTGCTTATGAAGAAAGTGATGATGGGCTCCCGGCTCCCTGACTGCAGCATGCAGAGGAGCATATTGTAGAGGGAAACTTTTTTATACCAATTTTGAATACTATTCAACCATATGGACTAAATTAATTAAAGTTGTTTTGTTTGTTTTTTTAAAGTAGAAAATGCAATCTAATTCCATCAGTAATTAGTATGTTTTCCTTTTACACCATGAATATTGGCAGAATTACTTAGATTTCCATTAGGAAGTTCTCAATGCTTAGTGCAAGCAGTATGGTACTGTACAACATATTACTTATGCTCTATTTGCAGCTATAATTATGCATTTCTGCTGTGTTACTGTATTACTATTTTATTTTACTAGCTGCATTTGCTTGCTGCCATTTATTTGTTTATGTCTCCGCGTTCATATCTACTGTATGTTGCTATTATTGCATTTATTTGATTTCATTTTATATGTTTGATACTGAGTATACTTGAATAATTAATAATTAATATTTTTATTTCATTGATGTAATATTTTAATTGTAATCTATGTGATCAGTCTTTTGTTTACCTTTGCTTTTTAATATGCATATGTGATTGGCTAGGTATGATTTGAGAATGTGCTATTGCTGTGACACCATAGGACAGTTTGGCTTCATGTGTTACATTTCCTCAGAGGGATATAGTTAAAATACAGATGCTGGAATCCCAACCACCGGCAAAATGCCGATGCCGCTATCCCCAATGGGATCAGGATACTGGCTTCGGCATCCCGAACACCATGATACCGATAGTCCGGACGCAGGTAAGTATCTTAGTTAGCCCAGGGATGGGAGGTTAAGATTAGGCACTCCCGGGGGGGGGGGGGGGCTTAGGGTTAGGCACCCCCTCAGAAGGGTTATGTTTAGGGTGCAGGCAGGAGGGTTAGGTTTAGGCACCACAGGAGGAATGGTAGGGTAAGGCACCCCCCAGGGAGGTTAGGGTTAGGCACCACTATGGGAGGGTTAGGAGGGAGAGAGGGGTAGGGTTAGGGTACTTATCTCCCCTGTCGGGATCTTCACAATTCGGGATTCCAGCGTCGGGTTTTGAACCAGCGGCTCATTCCATTTCAGAAGCCTGATTCTGCTTGCAATTTATGGAGGTATGAGCAGAATGAAACTACCGTAACTGCCCATAAAATGCACAGAGCCAGTTGCTAGGGGCAACTTGTGTGTAATTGACTACAGCTCCATTAGTGGTGCCAATTTATGCTTTTAACATTTGCATAGTATTTATAAGGCTGGTAAAATGTATATACTCTTGCTTTTTGACAGTACAGCTACCTGCTTTGACTAGGTTTGTCAGCTAGCGTAAAGGTAAAAATCAGAAATGCCACATTAAATATTAAATGATGATTGGGCATACTTGCCTACACTCCCAGAATGTCCATCAAGTTCTCCCAGACTCTAGAGAGAGGAGTCCAACCTCCTGATCCCACCCACTTTCACAGTATGCAGTCAAGAGCTTAATGACATGATTTGCAGCATTGTGCAGTGGGAATTTAGGGCTTAATGAAGCAAATCGCTTCGCCACTCCTCGTCCACCTATCATTCCACTTAGACCTCCTTCTCCAGGGATTCCCAGAGGGGAGGCATTCAATTTCATTATGGGGTCTATTCATTACGTGAATAGGGGTCCCTGATAATTAACATTTCATCTCACAGCAAGCGCCAGAGCAATTCATAATTGTTCCATAGCGGAGACAGCTGATCCAAAAATCAGCTGTCTCCCCGAACACTTTCACTGCTCCTTTCAGAGCAGTGAATCTTTTCAATGCTCCTTTCAGTGCAATGACACAAGTGCACATTCGTGACCTACAGGACCGGCGGAAGGAGCCGGTCAGAAGTGGAGGGATCCGAAAGAATCCCTCTTCGCAACCCTGACCTCCTTCCCATAGGGAAGGAACAGGTTGCTCGCAGCGAGTGAGAGCAAACGCAATCTGAAGATGGACAGCGGGCCATTCCACATATCTGTGATATCTCCTGTTTTACCTTCTTGATGAATGGCCCGAATACTTAATTTCTTCAATTGCAGATGAAAATTTTAATTTTCACTTGCTTTAGTAGAAATTAAGTGATGATGAATAGGCCTCTAAGTGTGTTGTAATGTAACAATCAAACATTCTGACATACAGTAAATGATTCCAATAGACAGGAGAGTTAGATCCTTCTCACTTCTTTCAAAAAATATTTTCTTTAATATGTGCTTGTTTGACTAGGGTAGGAGCTCCTGCTTGTTTCCATTCTTCATCTACTGCTCACCCATGTGTACCCAGATTTGAAGTAGATGTGAATTGAGCAACTTGTAGCCAAAGATATTGTCAGAATATTCACAATAGCACAGAACATTTCAGGAGAGGAGTGTGCTGTTCTTATGGGAGGTGGTGATCTGTCCACTGGTTTAATTGAGTAAATGAGTGCAGCGCTGCATGTGACAGGTGCAATGCCATGATGTGGGAGAGGGAGTGACAGTCAGTGAGCTACAATAGATAGTAGATATACTGCAGCAAGTTCCTCCAGAAGCAGAGAACTGACGTTATGCTCCTGCTAACAGATGGCGTAATAAATGCACCTCTACACGGCACAAATTCAGAAATCTACTTTGTATCAAACCAAAGACCAATTACTGTAATACCATAAGAACAAAAGTGAGACTGTGTTATTGAGCTATGTGTGGCATTCACATTCTTATTTGGTATACAGTATATATGAAAAAAACTAGAGTCTTCTGAAAAACAAACAAGGTATTATTCCTACTGCACAGAAAAATTACTAACATCGATGTAGGGCTGTAAGCAGCCAAAAAGTTCTAACATTAGCACAGGGTGAAAATAAGCCCTGGCCGCAATATAGGGTTAATGTATGCAAGTGTTATTGCTGCCATCTGAGCTGCATTAGTTCCTCTGTCAATGAAATAAAAATCACCCAGACATATCGGCCTGATTCAGAGTTGCACGCTATTCCATCTGCGCATAGATTACGTGATCTGTAGCAGACTGTGCATGCATCAGGGCCTGCACACGCAGGTTACAGCAATTAGGGGTGATTCAGAGTTGCACAGATCTAATCTTGTGACTGAGGGCCTAATTTGGAGAGGGGCACAATGCCGATGTTTGCACAGTTGTGTGAAAAGTCCTGGAAACCCCTATGGCACGTGTATAACTGAGTGTATGCAGAGACTGGTTTTGCATATGGGATTGCTCCCATTTGAGCTGGTCGTGGAAAGCCATGGACATTCCTGGGCGGTTATTGAGAAGTGGCCTGAAGTGAACGCAGAAAAAGGCCATCTCACGGGTGTGCCACGGGCTTGTCAGTGAACGTGGCTGCAATCTCAAGTGCATAGGCCATGTTTACCGAATTCTCAGAAGGAGACAGTGTGCCAGCCATAGCTGTTGTAAGTGTCAATGGTGTAAGCAACGGTTAGCCGATGGTGGCATGTTTACACCCGCTGGTGGGGTGGCACTCTCCATCGTATGCTAGTACTCAAGAAGATAGCTGAAACTAATATTTGCATATTACTGCTGTTGTGAAAATTTGCCAACTGTGCATGCATTAGTGTCCACCCCTGAATCAGACCCAGAGAGAGTGTTACTGGGTAGCAATGAGGTATTCATATGTAGGATAAGTTTGGCCATGTTGGCGGAATTGCAGGCTGTCCAGAGGTCTATCCATTTTTATTCACTTCTCTTGCACTAAGGATAGGAGTAGTGCAAACGCATTATGATGATGACGTCTACTTTCACCATCAGATGTATGAGGGTGGTGCAGTTGCATAGACTATAGGAGGAAATCTGCATTTATTTCTAAACACATGAAGCAGCTGCAATTGCAGCTAATATATCAGGCTTTATATGCTCAGAGATTTCCATATGGGAACAAATGATGGGAAAAACACAGCAAAATTGTATGTACATCAGTATATTTTTAGTACAATACGCATTTCCATACTGCACATGCGCACCCAAAAAAGTATGCATGTGTAGGCTTTGGCACATTTTACACTTACGACTCCATACCCCTGGAGAAGTGAAACAGGGGAGGAAGGGGTGGGCAAGCATAGACCAAAAACAGCAAGGACCTTTTCCTGCAATCTAGACTCTAGTAGGCCAGGGTGCAGACGCAGATACAGTGGCGTACCTACCGTGGGTGCGGGCCCCCCTGCACTACTTGGTGCAGGGGGGCCCGCCGCTCCCCCTGCACCAAGTAGTCGTGCACGAATTGGTCACCTTTCAGCCCAAGTCCAAGGCATCCGGCCGGCCAGAGAAAGAATAAGAGTGGCACATGGGATTTGTAGTTTATTTTTTTCCTGCTCAGACTCTGAGCAGTAAAGATAAACTACAAATCCCATGAGGCTATGACTTGTGTTAAGCAGCATACACACGTAAGGATTTTGCAACCAACGATTATCTGTCAGATTATCTGTCAGATTTTCCCTTGAAGAGTGAACACATTATTGAAGTGTAATGAACGATTTTTACAACGATGAACGAAAAATATTCCTTCCCATAATGAAAATCGTTATGTTGGACAGTCTGAAATGAACTACAAACTACAAACAGGAGCACGCTTGGACGATTTTCGTTCATTGTTATAACTCAGAAACTGAACGATTTTTTGAACGATTGAACGATAACGACGTAGTTATAGTTAAATCGTTCAAAAAATTGTTACCTTTGTATGCACCTTAAGAGTCGAGCTAGGCAGCTAATGAGGCCGGGAAGAGTGTGGCTTCAGGTAAGCCAGCACAGCACAGTGCAAGTAGCAGCAGGGAAGGTGTGCAAAGTCCATGGTGGGGGAGGATTGCAGTGTCCAGAACGTTATTCCTGTGTGCAGTCAGCTCCCATTCTAAAACTGGGCTAAAGGCAAGACGGACCAAGCTGGGGGTGTGGGCTGCTTGTACGTTCAGCTCATGGAGCCGCTGAGGCTGAGCTGCAGTTTGCAGAGACAAGTAAATCTGTAGCAGCCAGCAGCAGCGGGCATTATTCTGTCATCTCTCTCTCCCTGGCCACATTACACCCTTTCTAGTCTGCACATCAAGCAGTATGTTCTCCATGGCCTGCCTCACCCAGGTAAATTGCTACAGATTTGGGGACCCGGCCAGGGCTGGCACGTGGCTATTGGCACCTTCCTGTGCCTACTTTGAGCAGGGTCTGACACTGTTTTCCCTGGGCATTGTGCAGGGAGAATTTCCTGCACATGTCTGCAGGAATACGGGGGAGGGGTGGCTAGGGCAATGTGCCAGACAGCTCTGCTCTAATCATTGCTCCCTATGGGGCCCACAGCGTTCTAGTGATGCCCCTGCACAGATACATATCTCTTGCAGATGCTGGAGGGCTGGTGCACAATACCCAAATATAATGACGACTATAATAATAATGAACACTATCCTGCTGCTTCTGATTTGCTGATTGTGTATTGCGCCCGTCAGGTTGATAGTACTTAAATCACTGCCTTCTTTACTTAATTGTCATTTCAGTTTGGACTGCTATTGGAAAGACAACAGATATACTGTAGGTAATTTAATTTGTGTTTTGTATTTGTATTTTATGTAATAACATTTTGGGCCTGATTTTGAGTCTCATGCACACAGCTCCATCTTTTGCTGGTCGCCTGTCTGCTGTTACAAACTCTTATCTACATCTATGCAGCCTAAGCTGCAAGGTCCAAGACACCCATTTTTACCATCTGTACATACTGTAATACTGATTGGTGCATCCTTTTATACCAACATCGGTCCCAGGTGTAGGTTCTACATCTGTCCATGGTCTTCTATGCCTGCGGGTGTCCGTTTGTAAACGCAGCCGTTTGCACTGAATTGCCCGCAACACTCCCATAACACGCCCACTGAACGGACCATTTTTGCATTAATTTCTAGCCACTGCCAGTGCCCAGGAACACTCATCACTTTTCCGCCACCTTTCTGAAACCATCTGTCCTGATCACAACAGCACCTCTGTGTAACGTACTGTATGTGCCATAGGGGTTTTCAGAAATTTTCACCCATGCACAGTTGCAAAAAAAACGCTGAACTATATGAACATCTGGATTGCGCGCACCCAGAATTAGGCGCTTTATAGGGTCCATATACATTTTGCATGTATTAAAAACAATTAACCACTTGCCTGGCATGGTCGCATTTTCCCAACCACACCAGGCACTGCTTTATCTGATGTGATTGCAATATTTCAGTCAGCACAGCAGGACCCCCCACCCAGCGGCTGCAGAGATTAGCAGCTGCTGGAAAAGGGTAAATTAACCCCCCCCCTAACACCCTAAAGCAGAGGTGGGCAATAAGCGGCCCTCCAGCTGTTGTGGAACACATCCTAGCATGCCCTGGCACAGTTTTAGCATGCCTTCATAGTAAAACTGTGGCTGACCATACTGTGGCTGACTGGGATGTGTAGTACCACAACAGCTGGAGGGCCGCTTATTGCCCACCCCTGCCCTAAAGTGTACCTGGTGCCTGAAGCCGCTGTGAGATGGAAAGTCGCTATGGTCGCGATGCTTCTGATGTTCCGATAGTGGTGATTCGATGTTCCGATGTTTGAAAAAAAAATTTTTTTACAAATATTAATATATATATATATATATATATATATATATATATATATATATATATACTAGGGATGTGCGTCGGACCATTTTTGCCGGATTTGGATTTGGATTTGGTTCTAATTCGTCGTCCGGCTTTGGATTTGGATTTGGATTTGCCAAACTGCGGTGACTGGCTTTGGATTTGGATTTGGATTTGGATTTTTTTACAAAAATTGACAAAAAAAGCTAAAATCACATAAATTGGTCTTTTTTTTCTTCCTAGAGTATTATTAACCTCAATAACATTAATTTCCAGTCAATTTAGACCATATCACAGCTTATAATATTGTTTTCAACATTATTGGCCAAAGGTTGCAGTGAGCTGACTGGTTACTAAGCGACAAAGCAGCGGCACAACGACACAGACACCACAGTATAAAGCACATCTATGACACATTGCCACACAGCAGTGGCAGAAATGAAAAGTAGGGCACCCACCCAGTGGGGTACGGCCAGCAGAGTCATAGTACTTGTTTACAAAGTGGGCTACGGCCCTAGGAGTCACAGTGCACAATCTTATTAGCATTACACCGCACATAGGGCCTGATTCACATTACACCATAAAGTAGTGTCTCTTATTTATGTTACGACACACAGTAGTGCCCCTTTTACACAATGCCCACAGTAGTGACCCTTTTACACAATGCCCACAGTAGCGGTGTCCCTTACACAATGTCCCCCAGCAGTGGTGCCCCCTATGCAGTCCCCTTAGTAGTAGGGTCCACTATGCAGTGCCCCCAGTAGAATGCCCCCCAGTAGTATGCCCCCCATTAGCAGGCCCCCCCCAGTAGTATGCCCCCCATTAGCAGGCCCCCCCAGTAGTATGCCCCCCATTAGCATGCCACCCAGTAGTATGCCCCCCCAGTAGTATGGCTCCCCCAGTAGTAGGCTGCCCCAGTAGCAGGCCCCCCCAGTAGTAGGCTGCCCCAGTAGTAGCCCCCCCTGTAGTATGGGCCCCCCCCTGTAGTATGGCCCCCCTGTAGTAGGCTGCCCCAGTAGCAGCCCCCCCCCAGTAGTAGTAAGCCCCCCCAGTAGTATGGCCCCCCCCAGTAGCAGGCCCCTCAGTAGTATGGCCCCCCCAGTAGCAGACCCCCCCCAGTAGTATAGCCCCCCCCAGTAGCAGGCCCCTCTGTAGTATGGCCCCCCCAGTAGTATAGCCCCGCCCAGTAGCAGACCCCCCCCAGTAGTGCAGACCCCCCCAGTAGTATAGCCCCCCCCCAGTAGCAGGCCCCTCTGTAGTATGGTCCCCCAATAGTGCAGATCCCCCCCAGTAGTATGGCCCCCCCAGTAGCAGACCCCCCCCCAGTAGTATAGCCCCCCCAGTAGCAGGCTCCTCTGTAGTATGGCCCCCCCAGTAGTATTGCCCCCCCCAGTAGCAGACCCCCCCCCAGTAGTGCAGACCCCCCCCAGTAGTATAGCCCCCCCCCAGTAGCAGGCCCCTCTGTAGTATGGCCCCCCAAGTAGTATAGCCCCCCCAGTAGCAGACCCCCCCCCAGTAGCGCCCCCGGACCTTTGACAAGTAAAAAAATTAAAAAAATAAAACTTACCTGATTCCCCGCTCCCGCGCCGTCCACTCTGTCACACGCTGAGGAGGGAGCCGGAAGACGGAGCTCATGTGTGAGCTCCAGCCGGCTCCCTCCGTGCAGCAGCCAATGAGAGTCTGTGTGACTCTCATTGGCTGCTGTAACAAACACACAGCTGCCGCTGGCGGCTGTGTGTCTGTGTCTGTGTAGGGCAGAGCGCTATCACTGCGCTCTGCCCTACACGCGAGGAGACCTGATGTCGGATTCTCTAGTGAGAATCCGACATCAGGCGGCCGCCGTTCGGCCCCGAACGGGGATCCGAGTCAGGCGGTGAACACCCGAACAGGGTTCGGGTGGACTCGGATCCCCAATGTTCGGAGCGGTTCGGATTCCACAGAATCCGAACCGCTCATCTCTAATATATACAGTATATATATATTTTTTTTTTAATGAAAACATGTTGGATAAGTTGAAAAAGATGTTCTTCACCTAATTCCCTCATAAAAAAAACCTGACAATTTCTGTGCGGTTTTTAGAAAAAAAATTGCCAGTTAAGTGGTTAAAACAGTGTTCTCCCTTGTGCATGACACAGCATAACATTATGTACAATGGACTATTTCAACTTCAGCATTTACTACTAAGGCCCCCATTTATTAATAATCACTATTGCAATGTGATCTGGGCATGACATTACCACCCATGATCGCATGGCAATATGCGATCATAGCACACGGATGTATCACCCGGGAAATGCAGGAACACGGACTCTGAAACGATCCCGTCACTGCGATGTCCCCAGGGAGAGCTGCCGGCCAGTGTCGGGGCTGCTGCGCATGCAGAGTCATACTGACTGCACATGCATGGGCGCCATTGCCGGGGAGGGTAATTATGCTTGTGTAGCCCATAGGCTACAGTGGCTAACGCCGTCTGCATCGCATCCCGGATGTTGGTAAATTTGGCAGCATCGCATCCCCCATAAGGGGATGCAGCTGCCTGCGATAATGGAGGGATCACAGCAGGTATCGGATATACCTGCTGCAGTCCCTCCTTCGTACATCCGGGGGATACTAAATAATAGTGGTTAACCCCCACAAACGGGTGTTTTCAGGGACTACACCCGAAATATTCAATTCTAAATGGGCCCCTTACACTGCTAAGCCACACTGTACCCTATATACTGCATACTGCACCATCTCTACACTACCATCCTATGAAAGTATACACTTGTTCCTCCTGGCTGACATTAACCTAAATAAAATTTCTGGTGTTCTACAGCTGGATCCAATATGACATGCATCCAACTGAACATATACATCATATAAATCCGAATGTCTTTCCTACATAGTAGTTGTAAATGCTGTTCACCCTGCATGAACCCCATAAAGTGTGGTTGCATTTGCAGCTTGGACAGAAGCAGTAACACTTGTGTACACAAAACCTATATTACACCAATAATGTAACCAAGATAGATCGTAAACATGAGCACTGTGTGTGTCATACAATATTTACAGTGTTCTCATCAACAATATAAACTGCTGATTTTACTGCCTCTGTAGACATGCAAAGCCAACAGACAGTATGTTATTTCTGCTATAAATATTCTAGACTCCAAGCCAAGCCATCTGATAACCTTTTCTGAGCTCTGCAAAGAATTTGGGAATACCTCAGCAGCTGCTGCATCCTTCCCTGTACCGTACAAGACACTGAAGCAAACACGTCTGTGTTTATTTGCACTAATCCAAATCTTAGTGTAGAAAGGTTAAGGTCCTTATCAAACACGCAGCAGATTACGATTATTGTATTAATATGCTTCACTAAAAGCAATAATGATGGGACATACTGTACAGTTCACAGGAGTAGAACTATGGGAGACAATGGAGGCGCCTGCCGCCTGGCTCCAGCTCTGTAGGGGCACCTCCTCCATTGTCCACGACCACCCAATACATGGCACCCCTTCCAGGCACCTGAGAAGCCACCATACACTTGTGGAGAGCTCAATGTCAGACCATCAGCTGCTGCCTTCGTCTATCTATAGCCTGTCTGCATACAAATTGCTACATTACAGTGTCAGCGGCTGTGACAGGGGGCACCAAATTATAACTTGCCTACGGGCATCTGGGATGAACTTACGCCACTGACAGTTCATACAGCTATAGCACAGCTATAGCACTGTAAGCACCAAGATGAATTACCTTTTTATTATAATGTTTCAAACATAAACCTTAAACATGTTTTCAGACAGAATATTCACTTAAAATAAGTTATTAAGTAACAGATGGCTAAGGCCCGTATTCAATTGCCGGTGAAAAGTCCCGGACTTTTCGCCTGCTGGACATTCCGCCGTCATCGCTGATTTTGCCTCCGGAAAAGTATCGCGTTCGTCCCCGCTTTTCGCCGTATTCAATTGCAAAGTACGCTAAAACGTATCCCAGCTAAACACAAACAAGCGAAAAGTGCTGTCAATTTGGGGAAATGAGCCTGACACCCCCCAAAAGATAAGGGGGTTGGGCTGCACATCCTCATTTAAACACAATATGAGGTGCTACCTTGCTGAGATCTGTAGTTCTACAGCAGAAATAGAAGGAGGGAGAAGCAGATGCACACTCTAAGCACTAAGAACACTTAATATCACAAAATATATAATAAACTGTCAATAAACATGGTTTTAAATTGAGGTTCTTAGTACATATTTGGTGAAAGATGTTTGCCCACCTACTGTATCAAGGTGAACCGCATCAGGTGGGTCCTTAACATCCCTAATACTGACACATTGTATAAATTTATAGAGGACTTACCTGTAATAGAGCCCATTATATGTATATACTGCAATGCATAGGACCCATACTAATTAAAATCACCTGGGGCACTGACATGGAGGATCACTATAGACACCCCCAAATAGCCCTGCTGACGGTATTTGGGGTACTTAAATGCTGTCATTTGCTGCTAATTAGCGTCTTTGCACAAGTGGTGAAAAATAGCATTTAGGAAGATTTTTGGGTAAAATAATAATCACAGCAAATTTGGGGTACATGAAAATGGGTGCAAGCATGGTTAAAAATCGTGTGATGTTTTAAAAAATTTAAAAAACGTACCTTATGCAAAAACCTGCAAACAAAAAAACACCTGGGGCATACTTGGGGGACCCCCTGGAGTCTATTTCACTAGTTTTTAAGTTTGTCTCCCAACTTTTTTTTTTTTCGCCTCCAAAACAAAAGTACTTTTAGGGACGATCTAAAGTATTTTTTTTTTACTTTTTTGACGCAGTTTACCTTTGGGGGACTATCCCATGACTGCTGGTGTGTTCCCGTAACTTTGCACCCCAACCCCCCAATTCTGCACTTTTTTCTGCCTCCATTCAGAGACAAATCTTTTCCGCTGATTACAAGGCGCAGACTTTTCGAAAAGTCTTTGGAATTGAATATGGGTATAAGTTTCTGCCTGCCGAAATTACATCACCGGCGGAAACTTTTCGCACAAAGTGGCTTATTGCGGCTAATTGAATACGGCCCTAAGTGTGTATGTGCATCCATTCTTTGACCTTACAGGTATATGCTGCTTTCATGGAGTCAGTATATTTTAGTATTACATGTAATGTATGTGGGAGCAGAACACAACATAGCCCAATAAGGTGCTATGGACCTCATTCAGAGTCGGTCATTGCGGCCGCACGGTCGTAAGGTAAAAGGGGCCGAATATGCAAATGAAGCGCTCGCAAGTTGCGTCGTTAAGATGGGATCGTTAGCTGGACGAGCGAGGGGAGGATACGGCTGTAAGACTAAAAATACGCCCCCTTCTCGTACGCATTACACGTCATCTCCGGCCATATAAGGATTAATCAAGACCATCGGGAACCATCGGAGCTGCTTGTAGAGCTTAAGGTTGACCATACTCTTAAGCACTACGATCTAGTCAGTGTAAAAACCTCCCATGTCACATGTGCCATGACACTACTTAGTTAATTATGCACTCCCATAAAACGCCGTTTGCATAGTCTGGCACGCCTGTGTTCGGATCTCCACTCCCCCGTTCACAAGCACCTTCCCCTGTTACCACCCACAAACGCCTCATCCTGTCACTCAAACTAACGACCTGGCTGTGTTCAAGGAGAGAGCAATTTCTGATTGTAATAGCTAGTTCGCGCAAGCGCATTGCGAATTTTACGCATGCGCAGTTTAGCGAACATCGGTGGCGTACGACCAAGCGGCCGCAACGACCGACTCTGAATGAGGTCCTATATTTCTAAAAAAAATAAAATATTCAAATTGCAGACTTTTATTAAAAAAAACGCTTGGTTTTGCCTTTTGATAAAACTGATATGCAGTACAATCTACAAATCTGCACCATAGCAATAAGCATATATCTGTCTAGACTGTGAAAATAAATGTCCCATTAGCTGCTGAAAGGTCCTATTCTTTTCAATAGACAACGATTCTAATTAAAATTAACAAGAAAATGTTCTGTGAATATATATATTTTTCAAATGGATTAAAAAAAGAAATAAAAAGCATTTAAATGCAAGTCCACTCAGCCATTGACTGCTTATACTGTACATGCTGGCACTTGAACAACAAGTTTGAGCGTGCACTGTAAGCCCTGGCATGCTGGAACAGTTTTACATTAGTATTTAATTGATTAGCCGCCATTGTTTTCAGTAGTGCAGGAGGTCAGTACCTGCTACTCCCTATTAGAAGTAGCCATCATATACGTATTGCTGTGACTAAGCTTTTTACATTCATTTCTACTGGCAATGCATTTCAATGTGATTTCTGCTCCTACTGAAATGCTTTGCTTTTCCAACTGATTGAAGCAAAACTGACCCAAGTTACATGATTTAAAAATAAATTGACAGTTTGTGAAATTAATTATCAGTTAATTTTTGACAATGCCACTTTATGAAGAAAACTGTACATAATATTAAATATATAGAAATCCTAGTACCTGGGAATAGTTATTTGCAAAGACAATGCATTTGATAATCTTGCATTTTATTAATGCAGATATTAACTTAATTCATGACTAGTTTACAAATCTTGTGTAACGCCTATTTTTCAATGGGATTTATTGTATCTTATCATAACTATTCTATATCTACACAGTATGAATTGTAATAGTGAATTAATTGTATTTATGCAAACTACTGTGTCAAGACTGCAGAGACCTCATGCCCTGTCATGGCCTGTGGGCCAATGCTACTCCAGTACTCACAGGCATTGATTTTGAATGTAATCTCAAACTACAGATTACTTTTAAATTCCAAGTTTTAGAATAAAGGAGCACTATGGGAATGGAGCATGACAGTTTTGTCTGTCATGCAGTATATCAATGATCCTAAACACACAAATCCATAACGAAATGGATGAAGCAGATATAATTTAGCAGTCTGTTATGGTCAAGTCAAGGTTCTGACTTTTACCCAGTAGAAATGTAATGGAAGGACCTGAACTGAGACAGCCAGAAATATAAAATAGTTTATGCTTTCCTATTAGGAGAGTAAGCCAAATATTACAGTGGACCTATGCAATGATTGAAATCAGTCTGAATAAACATTTGGTTGAAGTCACAGCAACTTAAGATAGTTCTTCCAAATGTATTATATGTTATTTGTTTAGATTCTCTTAGGAGTTGGTGGTCTCTTCCACCTAGTTTAAGAACTCTACAAAATCCTCTTTCTTCCTAGTAATAATTATTTGGTGGGGACTTTTCTCCTGGTACCCTCACTCCATCTAGCAGGGTCCAAACACTCACATATAGTTGTGCCTTATGACTGTGCTTTGCTCTATCTGTAGTAGGGAAGACCTGACACAGTGGTTCTAAAGGCGATGTCTAGTGTTTACCAACCTCGTTAATGATGGTACCTGGTGGGGTGCCGATGCCAGGAGCGATGGCGCAGCAGTGGGGGCCACTGATGATACTGCCAGCTGGACCTGCATGCAGGTCCGATAGGTGATGTCGCTGACGTCACCCGGGAGCTTACATTGTGCAACATAGCGGGTACACACTGGTAGATGTGCCTGATATGTCATCCGATCCACCGGATCGGACAACATATTGTCTAGTGTGTACCCGGCATATGGATTTCTATTAGTGCAATCTAATTTACACTCAGTTTTTAGTAGTCAAATTTGGTAAATATAAAGCCTGCAACTAACAGCAATCCCATAATCTGATTGTAATTAATGTGATACTACCTGAAACTCAGAAGGGCCAAAATGTACATCTGGTAATGTGTCCACTATACGATCTTGCACACCCGTTGCTCCTAAACTTACTCCTACCCACTGACACATGGTAGGATTACTAAGAAGAGTGTGGTAGACCACCCAAAAATGTCTTTATAAAGTTGTCTGTCCTTTTTCTGTATTTTAAATGTTAAACCCATCAAGGCATATTTGCAGATCATATGAGCATTTACAATAAAGGAAGAATACATTATTCTTATATCATTAAAATAATATGCTAAACTGTATAGTTAAAAAAAATATAATAATATGATTGGCACAAGTAAAGGTGCAAACCTTGTCCTTCAGAATTATATTAACTTAATCAAAATGTAAAAAAATCGATGCAAAATATCATTTGTAGCACATCTTTTATTCATGAATCTGCATGAAAAAGTAAAACATTAAAAGCATGATGAGTTATAGCCAGCTAGCAGCAGTTTTAATCTTGCAGAATGTACCATAAGATTGTTCGGTTTGGTTAACTGATTAAAAAATAATGTGCTGCACTATAGCTGTTATCCACAGAGCAGCACGTTGATGATATATTTGATAGAAATGAGAAATGCAATAGTTCCATCTGATGCTTATAAATGAAACTGCCTCAATTTCAGGTATAAAAAAAAACTCTCATTTTCTAGGAAGTAACATAGAATACATCAGTGTTTATCAGAGTGGGCTAAAGCTCAATTCGAGAATAAAGCTTTCTGATGCAATCACAGCTGCCAAGTCTCTGTCCCCGCAATGCTTTCCTTTATCAAGCAGCTGAACCAAGCACGGATTACCCAAGCTAATGATTACGCACCATATTGCCAACAGTGTATATTATCTGGCCCTATCCAGCAAGAAATAAACAGGGAGGGGATTTTAGAAACATCAGCTGTATTGAAGGTTGAGTGTTGTGTTTTATTTATACGTGTACCTGCGCTTTGTAAATATTCATTATAGAACTGTAACATGTATACTATTACTATTGCATGGCATTTTACAGAGCAAATGTGATCTCAAGGTAAAGTTTATTTTAACCCAGATTTAAAACAGCTAGAATGTTTCATTCCATCAAGGAACGGCAGACTAACAATCCAATAGCAGCGCATTCTTCAACAGGACTGCTCTTAGAGGAAAGCAGGAGTCAAATCAGATTAGGAGAGATTACTGAACCATTGTTTATACTTCCCTGCACAGGCATCTCCATGAATCTGGCATGGCTTCACATTACTTACAGCACTCTTGAAAACAGGTCAGCACTTTTTTACATGGGGAATTCAGGAATCAATTATACAGTTTTGTTGAAAATATAGTCCATGTAAAGTGCTCTGGAAATCTTTCACTAACTTCTGGGTGTAGTGTAACCATGTTGAGGTGGGAATTTAATTTAGGACTTTGTGCCACCTTGATGCTTGGCTGTGCACAATACCGCTTAATATTGCAGCCAATTTCCCTGCGCACCCTTATGGATGCATAAAGTATTTGCCCAGCTGCTCCAGGGGCATTTTGTGCCCAATGTGCTGAATTTAATTCCCCCCAAGGTTGGCTTCAGACTGGTGACTTTTCTGTAATTATTATGCAACGCGGTTAATATGGTGAGTAATATTTTATAGCATCATTGGCACAAGTGGTTATTATTGGTACAAAGGGCATCTTTGCAATATTGTTTTGCTTGCTGAGACAAAAGGCTGCTTCCTATTATGTCCAGCATAAGACTAATGAGAGCAAGGAAGGAGGAGAAATACATACAGCTACAGTCGTCACTGACGGTAGAAGTAAACTCAGAGCCTAAGGCAAGATCCTTTGTAGTGCTTTGAATTGCATTCTGAACGATGAAAGAAGAGATCAGAGAAATGATGTGGGCACGTGTGCTGGCCACACAGGGCTGCAGTGTTATATACAAGCAGTATGTTTGGAATCTTCTATAGGTGCATTTCTTAAAACTACCGAAATGGGACCTAATTAAGACCATATTGACAGGTACCATGAGAGAGGGAGAATCAGGTCATCCACAAATAAACCAGGACATGGGTAAAGCTACAACTAGAGATGAGCTTAGCTTTCAGAATGTTTCTGCAGAATAGTCACATCATTGGCATCTCAGCACAGATTTACATACGTTTCTCCAGCAGAATTCACCATTAAATGACAAAATTCCCTCTATCATTTTACTACTCTGAGTACTTCCCCTACTATACCAAAACCGAACCACAAAGCGGAATGATTTGACAGAATTATCAACCCAGCTCTCTTTTTTGAACCATGGCGCCCTAGTGCCTCAGCATGGTTTTCACGGCACCCCTAAGCCAAAAGTTTGTTATTGAGAAATTCAGAAAAAAATTGAGTAAAGTAGTAAAGTGAAGTAAATTGTACTTACCTGTCATCCCATCCTTAGGGTCAGTTATGTGATTGTGGACAGGTTTCAGCTTCCTTTTGTCCACATATTTACATTACATTGACCATAAATAATTTGATTTGGTGCTGGACCACCATCCTGAGCAGGGGCATTTCTAGAGAGGAGGGGGCCCGTGTGCAGTCTCCAACACGGGCCCCCTCCTCTCTCTCTGGTGGCCGGCAGCGCACTGAGCTGTGCGCGGCCAGCGCAGGAGTTATAGACTCTGGGCACTAGAGTGTGCCCAGAGACTATAGAATATGTGCAGGTCACCGGGAAAATGGTCGCGGTGGCCATTTTCCCTGTACCACGAATGCACAAATGATGGGAAAATTTCCAGTAGTTTTTACTGCGCCGGACCCCCGCCGATGTGGGACTCCGGAGAGGTAAGTAATATTATGGGTGCAGGGTGTGCGGTGCGGTGCGGAGCCCCCTGGACCCAGGGGCCCATGTGCCCCGCACACACTGCACCCACTATGGATACGAACCTGAGGCACCCCTGCAAGTGTCCTGAGGCACCCCAGGGTGTCACGGTGCACAGTTTGGGAACCACTACATTAAGCTCTCTAACATGCGTAAAACAGAACTTATAAATGTAGTGCAGAATGGCAAAGCAAAACTAGAAGATTGTATCAAAGGAACTTCACTCCTATTTAAAAAGGCCTATCCTGTCGTGGCATTTGGTTTGCGCAAAATTTGAATGCAACTTTCTCTCATCTTTATAGTTTAAAATCCAAGATTGTCATAGAATGATAATACTCTCCATATAAAGTATGATGTAATATTTATTTTAACTAGGAATTGGATAACATGTACTCCAAAAACAGTCCCTACTACACCCGATCTCTAAAGCCACAGAATGTTACCCTTTTCAATATCCAATTTACAGTTACTGACTCTGCACGGCAATTACTGCAGAAACCTTAATGATGTAAAACACAGGTATACTGTATGTGCTAAATGCTCATGTCTTAAGCTTACCCCATCTCTTGATCCCTCTGCAAAACTAAGCGGCCTATTTGCACAAATACTTCTAAAGTGAGGTTTAACTGGATTTTGGACTTTCACTTATCTATATTTCTGTCTGTCTTTCAATCTATATATGGTCTTGTTCAGATATACTTACACATGCCTATTATACCATAGTTACACATGCATTGCATAACGCTGAATATAATTTCACTTTCAATACATAGAAAGTAAGCCTTCTGTAGTTAAATATTTCAAATAGCATAATATAAAGGCAACTTAAAATGAGTTCTTTTGAGTGGCTGAATATTGTAATGGAAAAGCCTTGCTTTTGTGTCACAAGGCAGCTTTAGTTATGTAAGCCCTTGCCTTATTTTCTTCTTTTCTGGTCCAGCAGCTTATCTGAGTTCAGCAATCTTGTCACATTTTAAGGTGGCAATTTTCTTCATGGTCCATGTACTGTGAGCTCCTGCTATTATACATCCTTTCCAATAGGTAAATTCTATGAGGTACAAGATTTATAACACCACAATAATGAAATATGTTTTCTTTCTTTTAGCCAGGATTAACCTCAGAACATATGGAAGTAGAGACACTGACAGTTATTCAGGTACAGTACAAATATAAAGCTTTGTTATTCAGGTACAGTATAAATACAAAGCTTTGGTATTATACTAAGTAAATAGTACAAGTACAGTATGAATATTATTTAACAAAATGCACTTTTTGTATTTACCCAGTCCTGGGAAATTTGTACCCACATCCTCCACTTCTCGGCATCCCTGGTACTACTTTACTTTGTGGGGCAATACTGTGTAATGAACAGTAAAATGCATTACTCTCTACTGATGTACTAATGTATTGGAGCAGGTTTTGCAATATTTGTGCCAACATTAACCATTTCTTTGCATGACATTTCTTATTCACAGAGAGAGTGGGATATAAAAGAGCAACCCCTATCATTTTTAGAATGAGTCTCCGTTGTATAGATATGCTGTAGTCTGTACTAATACAAGAGGCAGTACACACTGGATAATAAATCAGTAATAATTACCATACATTAAGGGTTTGTGATATGTTATGAGTAATTATTTTCTGAGAATAAGCTTACAATTATCTTCCATCTCTATTTACACAATAAGTGGGTATTGAATTATGTGCAGTGTCTGTGCCATTGAATATCATTGCAATGTCCCGCCGTGCACATTACTGCATATTATCATAATGGCAAGGTATCTTTGCACATCTCCTGTGTACTTCTATGGGGTGCAGGAAAAAATGAATGAAGATAAATTGATGCTGAGCACATTCATGACTGGAGACACTCTGCACACTGCATACTGAATCTCCCACTATGGGGCATATTCCATTAGGCGCGACTCGCGAGGTAAAAAACCTTGCGCCCCTCACGCCCAATTTTGGAATACTGCGGGTATGCGCACTCCCGATACCCACTTTATCCAATAAATAAAAAGTGGTCGCCGGGTTTTCAGCTCTGAAAACCCAGAGCCGCGTGTAAAAATAAAAATTTGGCACTTACCTGTCCGGGGGTTTACGGTAGTCTCCACGGCTCCCGGTGGCCTCCCCTCTCACTGGAGAGGGGGCTGCTGGAAATCCAGGGGGCTGCTGAGAGGCTCCAGGGCTGGTGGGAGGGGCATGGGCTGCTGGGAGATGTAGTTCTCCCAGTGGCCATTCCGGGGACCACACAGACACTGGGGGGGCCACACAAACCGGGGATCTCACACACACAAACACACTCATACACACACACTCATACACACTTACAAACAGTAATAAACACTCACACACACTGTCATAATCACCCTGCTGCAGAAGACCCGGCTTCCGACGCTGGATGAAGAAGACACCGCTTCGGAAGGTAAGTAATTAAGGACTAATTAAGCTAATTGGTAACTTCCAATTGCTTAATTAGTCCTAAGGGGGGGTACCGCCGGGGTGCCAGAGCAAGTCCTGCTGATTTTTCCTAAAAATACAGATTTTAGGAAAAATCACACTTGCTCTGGAGGTGAGTGACAAAAAACCTCCCGGCACGTAAAAAAAGAAAAACTCTGCAGCTATTTGAATACCAAAAAACCCGCTACTGCTGGAAAAACCTTGCAGATGCGGGTTTTTTGCTATTCTCGCACCAAATTGAATATGCCCCTAAGAGTTTAATTATATACTGAAAAAATGGAACAATATTATATATAGCACCATATGATACTATGATATGCTGATGGTATAATACCCTGCCTCAGATTTTACATCTGCACCCAGTGAAATAAACTAAAAGTTAAACATTGTATAAATAAATGTTATAATAATCTAAGAATATTGTTAAAAGGGATGGGTACGGGATGCCGTGGGATTCTGACCACATCCCTGTTAACATTTTCAGACCTAATCGAGTAATATCCTTTAAAATTAACTCTTATGTCACCTTAGGTGATTTTTAGGAAGGTTTGAGCTTTTTTTTTTGTTATCTTTATGCCGCGTACACACTAGACCATATGCTCCATAAGCGATAGCGTCTTGTGTTTCCCCTGCAGTGCCGGGCTCAATGTCCTTAGCAACATTGAGCACACACTGAATTATATCATTAACGATATTGTCCAGTGCCGGCACCCTCCCTCATCCCTGAACATGCACAACCTGAAAATATCGTCAGGTTGGCCTGCATTTTCAGGCGATGAAGAACATCTTCAACGACTCCCGGGAGCGCGCTTCGTTGATCGTTCACCGCATACACACTGGACGATATTGGACGCGATGAACCATAACAATATCGTTATCGTTCAAATCATCCAATTTACCATCTAGTGTGTACGTAGCTTAACAAAAGCCAGAGTCAAACAGGTTAAACCAGAGGTTCCCAAACTCTGGCCCTGATTCAGAGCCGGTCGCTCTGACAGAGCGCTCGCTCTGAATCAGGGCCGGTCTTTTTTTTTTTTTAGAACGGCTCCCTGGCCACTCCCATAGCTGTGGGTGACCACCCACAGCTATAGCGAGCGGCCAGGAAGATGGTCGCGATGGTCAAGACCATCGTGACCATAAGGCTTGTGACGAGACCCTTGTGGTAGGGTCTCGTTGGCGCAAGCCCCAGAGAGATTTCGGCTCTAACAGAGTGATGTCAGTGGGGCCGGCCCCAAACGGAGGCGTTCACATGGCAACGCCTCCATTTGGGCAGCCACTCCCCCCGCCCACCCACCAAAGGGGGCGTGCTGTCACTCAACATCAACAGCACGCCCCCTTTGGTACGAGACCCGGAGCGACGGATTGCCCGTCGCTATCCGGGTTTGCGCATACGCACGACGGAGCCGGCTCCGTCGTGCGCATGTGCTCTGGGCCACCATCGACCCGGTTGCGAGCGCTCAGCGCTTGCGACCGGGTCTGAATCAGGCCCACTGTCCTCTAGGCACCCTAACAGTTCGGGTTTTAAGGATATCCATGCTTGTGCATAGATGGTTTAATCAAACTGACTGAGGTACTAAGTAAATCACCTGTGATTAAGTAGGAATACCCTGAAAACCTGGACTGTTAGAGTGCCTTGAGGACCGAGTTTGGGAACCAGTGGGTTAAACTGAAGCATCTGTCTGTTTCACAATCCCAATCTTAAGAGCGCATTCAAACCTTTGTACTTCTCATCTGGTTTCCATGTGTTTTGAATGCAAAAACAACATATTGATTTTTGTGACACCATTTACACCTTCATGTTGATAATGTAGGGCATTGCCCTTTCACCAAGTCAATTTACTGTATTTGTCATCCATTAAACAATGTTTTTACTCTGATTCAATTAACAGCAGTCCAGATCAATCCATGAAACAAAAGCTACAATATATATTTTTCTCTTTAATTCATGCTCACTAGATCACGATGTAAAGATGTGGGTGCATTTGTCTTAAAATGCCATCAGAATTAATTGTATTTGACATTTTCCATGTGGGCTTGTTAAAGTCTAAAATAAATGCATTATGCATGTAGACATAGAACATACATATTAAAAATATATTTTTTTATTTGTGGCTGGAACATAAAATGAACCTGGCATATAATAGAATATCTTAAGGAAGCTTCTGGTGCAAAGGTTTGCATTTAAATTATCACCCCGGATTGCTTTCTACTGTTTTATATTCCATTACATAAACCAGTAAAATCTGGCTGTATACTTGGTTCTGTATGAAATCCATGCAAGTTAGTGCAAACAGTAGGCAGCACTGTAACATATTCCTCAAAAACAGCATTACTTTGGCTAAGCATTACATTCTTTATATATTATATTGTATATTATGTATGGCTTTGCTGCAACTCCATTGCTGAAAATAAATACTAGGGAACAAACCACACCATAGCAATCTAATTTTATAAGCAAGCTGTCTATTTTTATCATATATTTGTTTACAACCTTTCCAATACTGTATGTAATCAACTTTTATTGCTGCACTGCTTATTTATTGCAATTATTTTCATGGTCAATCTCCATTACTGGGATGATTGATTGAGTTACAACTTGCAGTGCCAATTAAAGTGATTTGTTATAGAAATCAGCTAAGACCATTTGGAAATCACACCACGGGCAAGCATATTAAATTTACATATGAGTTAAATGACTTCACTAGCATGGCCCTAACTGTTAAACATGTTTATGATAGCATGATTTAGACTTATACAGCTATTATCTTATATGACCACATTTATAAATCTGTTTTCTAGATATATTAGCAGAAAGATAAAGTATTTTTGAAGGAATGTCCACGAAAGCCCAGAAAGACCATGAAAACTGCATTGCTTTTGAGACTGGGATTGTTGAATGACTTATATCCCTGTTCCACCTAAGTCCCGGTTCTGACCCAGGATTTGTAACATGGTTCCAAATCAGGTCAGACCCGGGACATTCAATCCCCTTTTACATGTGTGCAGTGCCAGCACTTGGAGATGACATAATTTCCTTGCGCCAGAATGCGGCTCTCCCCTCTGACGAGGGTTACCCGTTTACACTGAGCCTTACCCAGGTCCTTCCTGGGAAAAACCCTGCTCGATAGCAGGGTGACTGGACCTGGATGAGGTCGTTTCCACTGAACAAAATCCCGGGTTGATACGTGTTCACATGCCATAACCTGGGATTTTTAGGTCAGTGGAAAAGGGGTATCAGTCTTTCCAGTGTAGACAATATTTATAAAGTTTCGTCACTCAGTATAAGGTCTAAAGTATGACAGTATGACAGCGTGTATATATATATAATATATCTCTATCCTACAGTTATCCTCAATAGGCCACGCAGCTCGACATGCTTTGTGTGAGTGATGCCTGCTAGCTTCGGGTGTCTTTTCTTTGCCCAAAATGCATTGTGTTAGGCCCCCATACATCAGAGATTGATTGCAGCAATCATGCAATTTGCAATCGATTGTGTATAAAAGTCTTTCCCTTTTTCAATCGATTGTGGCAATTCTGCAATCTGCAATCAATTGAAAAAGGGAAAGATTTTTATACACAATCGATTGCAAATTGCACGATTGCTGCAATCAATCTCTGATGTATGGGGGCCTTAGGACGCACCAAGAGACTGTGTTGAATAATTTGACATGCAAGACTTGTATATCTGTGTGCGACACAGAAAAGACACACGGTGCTAGCAGTGTCATATGGGACCTGGTGCCGGGGCTGTTTGGCACGACTGAAGCAAAGATGTGCAAGGACACATCGATACTGTATATATATTTATATACATAAAACAAAATTTAGGACTGCAAACAAGGAGTTAGGAGCAAATTCTACAAGGTGACATGTTACACCTTAGAAAACTATGCTGCACTGCTGATGTCAGTAGGGGTGTAGGGTGGAATAAAGATGAGTGGACAGATTCAGAGTTGGGAATGGGGAGTAACCTAGCTTAATTCTAGATCGCAGTGTAAATGTAAAGCTGCACAATGAGTATTTTACCAGCATGAAAGACTAATAGCATATGTACAGTAAGTACCCTTTGCATTGATTACAATATGGTTCGTCCACATGTAAATTTGCACCTTTTAGCTGGGTTTGCTACTAACTCAAAATAAGGCCCTGTAAATAGGTGCTGTTATTGGTGTATTTTGGGGAATGGCTCTTTTCCCATCGTACATTTATAAAAATGATGCTCATAGAAGAATATTGATATTTGTAGCTATTGTGTGGTTTGGCACAGTCAGGTAATATTTTGATCCAGTCACAGCTACAGTACCTACCATAAATTGAAGCTGATGTATAGCCCAATAATAAAAACAAATGATGTTATTGACATTAAAAAGTATATTCTGAGGTCAAATGTGAAACCCATGAGGATCCTATGGACTTAACTGGTATTTCTAATTCACTGAGCTTGAGATATCCTCCTGGACACTGCAGCACTTATCACCTCCTCTGGTTAGCCCACTCTCACTTCATCACATTGATGCAACACACACAAGGCCACCCAAACAAAAAAGTGCAGCAGCTTTTAGGTGAATAGCCATTGTCTAACTGAGTCCTCAAAATCATTTATGATTTCTATATTGAAATTAATGAATTTTTGTTCCGCATATATTCCTAAGACCATTGCATCCTCAGAAAGAATCCCTCATGTGCGTCGTCATTTTACCACAATATGGATATCAACATACAGTTGTGTGCAAATATCTAAGCATTCCTAATCATATCATTTGTCTTAAGGAATTTTTAAAACTGCAAGGGGGGTGTTGGTCCGTACACCATAATTTCCACTTGTCGTCTGCGTTTGCATCAATGTGACCTCACTCCCCACTTTAAAGCTGCAATTCATGGCATTTTACAGCGGGGGCAGGGCTAGAATCAGGGGCATAGCCAGGAGAGGGTGCAGGAAGAGCGACCGTGTGGGGACCCACCTAATTTATAACCAGCCTAAGGCCTTAAAACCTGGACTGGTACAGGAAAATTCAGGGGTACAAAGAGCGTAAGGTCCCCCAGATTTTCCACTAACCAGCACTAGACCTTACCACT
Source organism: Taudactylus pleione (assembly GCA_031769625.1). Lineage (NCBI taxonomy): Eukaryota > Metazoa > Chordata > Amphibia > Anura > Myobatrachidae > Taudactylus > Taudactylus pleione. The sequence continues at coordinate 2,488,829 of JAUIMM010000176.1, forward strand.
CAAGCAGTGACGTAAGTTCATCTCCGACGCCAGGAGGCAACTTATAAAAAAAGAGAAAATAAATATGGTGCATATCTATCTATCTATCTATCTATCTATCTATCTATCTATCCATACGCACAAAAAACACTAATATAGAATCTGTGAATTTGTTTCTATTAGACCTATTTACTAAAGTAAATTTGCAGGATATCCCCCCCAAAACATAGTTTTTCAGGTACTGTATATATAGCTATGTGTTAGTCACAGATAAGATAGTGACCTGTATAGTGCAATTAGCATGAGGCTTAGAGTCCTCCTGATGGAGACGAAATCCATCTGATGTGTGGTGGGGTGCTCTCCTGATACTCCTGATGGAGGCGAAAGCCATCTAATGTCGGTGGGGAGCTATCCTGATACCCCCGATGGAGGGGAAAACCACCTGATGTGGGGGCTTTGAGGACTGAGTTTGAGTCAAGATACTGTAAGACTGCTACTGTGGTGGAACTACAAAATGCCCAGTCTACTGCCGACTGCTTCACATGCCGGGAAGTTGCTCCACCAAAGATCTGCCCCCAGGCTCAGTCGCTGGTGCCCCCGCCTCCCATGCCCTCTTACTCGCAGTTCCGTCTGGTGCATCCTTGTTGACATTCAGCTCCTGGAAGATCTGCAGCCAGGCTTATGGGGGTGTCAGAGTCACACTGGCATGAAAAGCTGCTGAGGAGCACTGGCATCAATGAGCAGGGACAGGCTATAGATAGACAGAAGCGGCATCTGATGGTCAGACACGGAGCCCTCCACTAGTATATGGTTATGGTAGTTTTTCAGGTGCCGGGAAGAGGTGCCATATATTGAGCGGCTGTGACAGTACACTCCGGGTACATATTTACAGCCCTAAGTGGGGTGAATATATTGTGGGAGATGGAGGGAGGTGCCCCTTCAGTGCTGGCACCCGGCGACAGGCGCCTCCATAGTTCTGCTCCTGCAGCTAAGGCCTGCAGTGTGGGGGTCCACCAACCTTATGCCAGTTGGTTTCTCTAGGGAGGTCTGGCCTGCACAAATCATGCATACCCAGCACTAGTGCCAATAACAATAGGGCTATTCATCATACCACTAGTGTGTCGGTAGTAGGGCTAATAACAATAGTTTATTAATATTTATAGTTTAAAAATAGATTTAAGATGTAGATATAATATTGTTCTTTACTGGTGCACTACAGGACCCAGCACAATTTTGCTAGGGCATACTGGCAGTTGGAGAACCACAAGTGCTTGGCAAACGGCCAGATGACATCTCTAGTACACAAAAAAAAAAATTATAATAATTACAATAGATTCAGTACACAGTACAGCACACACTTCTAATGGAAAAAAAAACATTGATGGTGGATTGATATTCGTTTGCACTATAAAGCGTGGATTCTCAGCGGGGTTGCAGCACTCACAGTAGTATAGCACCTTTAAATGTATTTGGAAATTAGGAAGTGTGACCGCATATCTTGGGGATTTGTATATTTTGAAGGTGGTGACTGCCTTCTTTTTGTCCCACTACCCCACCCATCTATCCATAGCATACTTGCCTACCATCCCAGAATGGCCGGGAGGGTCCTGAAAATTGGATGGCACTCCTGGCCACCCGGAAAGGTGCACAAGTCTCCCGGAGGCTGGGGCCACCCGGCTGCAGTCGCCTACTTCCCCAGTGAAGTGGGTGGCACAGGCGGCCGATGACGCAATTCTCATTGAATTGCATCATTGTAGCTCCACCCCCCTCTCCACAATCCCGATAATCTCGGCGTTGCATAGCGGGGGCAGGGCTACAATGATGTGATCACGTTACCACGCTGCCCTCCTCAGCTGAGCCCCACACTCTTCCGCCTCCAGACCCGCCCACCTCCATCAACCAAGTATGATCCTCAAGTTTTTTTAATCAAAGCAACATGGTTCTTACCAATATATCTTTTATTCCAAAGGTACAAAGTATTGTAAGTCCCTCATTAAGATCAAACACCCATTAAAATCAACCATGTCATTCAAATCAACCAAGCCTCCTTAAACCCTCAGAAATATTAATGCTATCAATTTTCAACAACTAGCTACCTCTCTGCATCAACTATTCTTACCAATTTCTACATTCACTTCTCCTGAGACAGCTGTATCACATCTGAACCAGACCCTAGAAATAGCTCTCAATGAAGTGGCTCCAGCTACTCATCACACTCCACGTAGATGTCAAACGTGGCATTTTAAATTAACAAGACGTTGCTCTGACCACTGCCAAACAAACATATTTCCAATCTCTCATCTCTGCCCAAGCCTCTATCCTCAAGCGACTTATTAATACATTTAAATCACTTTTTACCCCTCCCTCACCCAAACCACCTGCTACTATCAGTGCACAAGATCTTGCTTCCTATTTGAAGGACAAGATTGATAATATCCAAAATTAAAAGGTAGGCTCTTCCTCAGCCAGTAACCTGCTCTGTTCTCTACCTTAACCCGCTGGCACATTTTCTTCATTTGACCCCACAAATGAAGATGAAGTATCTACACTCTTCTCATCCTCCTACTCTACTACCTCTCCTCTTGATCCTATACCCTCACAGATCAGTAAAGTTCTATCGACCCCACCTCACATGCCCATTGTCTTGGTGTCATCCTTGACTCTGAACTGTCCTTTGTTTCCCACATTAAAACTGTCTCAAAATCATGTTACATACATTTAAAAAACATGTACAAAATTCGACCATTTCTTACAAGACACTGCAAAAACTGTAATCGATGCACTCATTATTTCATGAATTGACTATTGCAATAGTTTCCTTACTGGTCATCCCAAAAACAGACTCTTGCCACTACAATTCATTTTGAATGCAGCTGCAAGGCTGATCTTCCTCACCAAAAGTTCACTGTTTGCTTATCCACTCTGTCAGTCCCTCTATTGATTATTGGTTTTCTACGGTATTCAATATAAAATACTTTTACTTACACATAAAGCTATTAATCAAACCACACCAACATACATCTCTTCACTTATCTCAAAATATATCCCAACCCAATATCTCCGCTCTACACAAGATCTGCGTCTCTCATCCCCACGCATTACTTGCTCCCATTCCTGGTTACAGGACTTTTTTTAAGCTGCACCCACTCTGTGCAATGCCCTCACATGCACAATAAGACTTTCCACTAGCCTCCAGACATTCAAGCATTCCCTGAAAACTCACCTCTTCAGGCAAGCTTATCAGATTCCAAAACCACTCACATAACCTTCATAGCTACCCTTTCTAATGACATACTTTCTTACAATCTACATATAACCTCACATATTTTCTCTTTCTTTACTTTCATATCCTCCTAACGCTAGGCCAACATTCCTGTGTGACTGGATAATACAGCTCACCAAGAACCTCTGCAATCTGGCTGGACCAATTTGCGATATGTAGCAATTTGCGATATGTATTACCTATGGAGGTAATTAGATTTAGAACTTGCATGGAATTCTACCTAAGTACCAGAGGAATTCATCATTCCTCCTCTCCATAAGTATCAAAAAAGCTGTCATTTTTGCGATGACAGCTTTTCAGAAAATAGATACTTTTCCCTCCGTGCTCTAACTTACCGCAGCTGTAATCAGTTCTCCGTATGCACCGTTACGTTCACAAAAGCGGTGCATGCGCAGCACTGATTACAGCTGCGGTAATTCTGTGTCCGTCCGCCAGCCCCAACCCCGCTCCCCTCCTCTGCTTCTCTCTCCCACCTACCTGGCCGCCTTTCACATGCTGCAGTCGCGGACCCCGGACCTCCTGTCTGAAGATTTATTTATTTTTTAAACTTTACTGTGTTCTGACGGGAAAACACAGTCTGTGTCAGAGCAGCAGTCAGAGCCGGGGGAGGGTCCAGGGAGTGACGGAGGGAGCCAAGGTGGACCTGCTCACGCTGAAAGCAGGTAAGTATAACCCGCTAGAGACCATCTGAGAGTGGCGTATAGTAACACAATCAAATCACGAAAATACATTATTTTCAGAATTTGATGAATAGCCTAATTTCCATATCCCAATACTAATATGATATCTCCTGTGTTAAGTGGGTTAATGAATACTAAAAAAAACGGTAACTAAGGAAGATGTCTTTAAAACCTTTACTTTAGTGTTGATGAATAAGCCCCAATGTGAAACTACTTTCAGGAATCAGGGTCATGTATGTCAGTAAGAATGTCCGTTATTATTACAGAGGTCATTGATGTACCAGAAAATGCTGTTTACCAGGTGCCTAGAACGCATTTACCAAAGAGATTGATAATGCTATTATAACCAATGTACTAACTATGGTATCATGATGTTGAGTGTGTGTAATGCGTTTTGTTATTGGAATATCAGCAAGAAGAGGCTAAATAAGTAAAACATTGAAATCTTTTTTTTTTAAATCACGGAATCATTAACCAGCTACTGTATATCTATAGTGCACATTATGGACATTACTACTGAATGTTACAGTTGTTCTTTGGAACTGAATTTTCTGCTGTACTCTGAATACTCCAGTTTGACATTGGACACATACTGAACCCAGGTTTCAGATACTGACCTTGAAATACAGAATCCCCAGCATGTTTTTTTTATTATTTTCTATTATTCCACATTTTGCTATGAGTAAGTTGTGTGTTGTTGTGGATTTGTAATATATCAGAATACAGTAGCTCTAAAAAGTTTTATTGGGAAGATCATTATAGCTCATTATAATACCCCTGCAGTTATTTCTTAAACTGGAGCTTAGTTTGTGAAGCAGACAGCTGAGGATTAGTGGTTACCAAGTATGTGTTGTGGTACTTGGAAAGCAATGTAACAGATTTATTTTTCTGGCAGCGTTATCTCTATAACATCCTGTTAATTAAATATCCAGCCAGGCAATGTGGATTAGAGAAATTTGATAACAAAGATAAATCATCATCATATGGGGTCATTCTGTAGCAAGAATGAATATGAAAAGCTAATGAGACAGTATTAGAAATATATTATTATTATTACTACTATTGTCAAAATCTTTGCTACAATTCCGAAACTGTTACCTAGTTTGTTGTGGAAAGTTACATACATATCATTGCTAGTCACACAAGTGGAGTGATCAAGTCAGACAATTTTTGACATGACACCACCTATGCAGCCGAAATGGTCTCTTAAGGCTTGGACAAATCTGATTGGCCAGTGACTGCATAGATGTGTGTGATCACTCACTAATTATTCATTATAGGAACCCCTATAATCTGGCCTTTGAGCCCTACTGCCAGACATATTGCTAGCCATTCATTAACAAGGGTAAACATTCTAATCTGCCAGTATGTGCCCAATAGCAATTGTGCACATTGCTACCCACTATTTGTAACATACTGTATTATGCCCCAAAAATAGTTTACAAAATAATTAAAAAGCAGTATGTGGCCAATATATATAAAAGCAAACCTGTCAACTTTTTCACAGACTGATGCAGAACATGAGTTTGCAGTTTTGTAAAAGTATGTTACATTTTAGTAAATTTGGGGTGGGATACATTAACGCTAAAATTCAGGTCAAACCTCCAAAACATTTTCCATATGCACCAAGCTCTGGAAAGCAAAACTTCCCGAAGCTTTGACCCGATAGGCAATGCCATCTAGTTGGTGTTGCCTAATAGAAGCCTATGGGCATCTTTTCAGAGACTTCCCTGAGAAGGATCCAATAGGATCCCTCCCTCCCAGGGTCCCCTTCGGCTTGCGTATGTGCTGGCCAGTGGCTGTCATAAACCCAGACGTCCTGACTCTGCAAAGGACAGCTCTTATTGGGAGAGCCGTCCTTTGCTAAAATCATCATGCATACGGTGTTACTAAATGCTACAGTAGTATGTATGCAATGAGTGGCAGAATGTATTGCATCCAAAATGCGATGCTTGATAGGGATACCGCCCTTAGACTTTAGGTGCAACCTAACATGAGACAAACTGCTGGCTGTTATTTGTTTATCATAGACAGTGGAGATGTATGACACGGCGATATGGGGGAGGAGTGGTATCATGTTATGTGAACTGACACAGCTTCTCCCCATGCCACCCAATGTATGAATGGTCAGTGGCACTGACCTTTCTGAGAGTTGCAGCTATCAATATCGACAGCTGTAGCTGTCATTCCCTACCACCACAGCAGTAGGTGCCGGGCTGCACGTGAGATCTCGCGATACTTGCGAGATCCCGTACATGCACAGTGAAACCTAGTGCATCACTCCCTCACTCCGGCAGATGAGATGTTAATACATCTCTTCGGTACTGTTTCCTGCTTCACCTCGGTAAAGAGGTGAAGCAGGAAGAGTTATAGTGGCATGATACGTGCCGCTATAATACATCTACCCCAGTATTATCTATGACAAGTAATATTGCTCTGCACTTTGTAATGGGTCTCGGGATTGCCAGGTCATTTATTTCATTTACATTTTTTCAGTTTTTCTCATAACAAATATTGCTAAGGCTATGACTACTGGCTATGGTTAATCTCAGCTGATACATTTACATATTAAATAACATTGTAAAATGTATCTGCATTACAGCCCTTTGGTTTACTGTATGTGAGAGCTGTTTCTTACACCAATGCACAGCTCAGAAGGGATTAGTCATTGTAGTGTTGTGATGATAGATGGGTGGTACACTAATTGATTTGTTGGTTCAATGCTTTGTGTATGCATCTTTGAGCAGGAAGCCATTCAACTGTTCATAAGAGACAGGCTATAAAGTGCACAGGGGATCACTCGTTGCTAAATATTATAAAACAAAATACAGATAATTATATGGGAAAAAAAACTGTCATCCATACCACACAACTTTCCATGTAATAACTACTTTAGCACTGACATTGTACACCCATTCCTTTTATCCAGATAGTTAGGGGTAAATTTACTAAGATTCGAGTTTGTTTTTTTTAAAACTTGATTAGAATTGACGAAACTCGGTTTATTTTAGGCTTCTGAAACTCTCCAATTTACTAAAAGTGAGTTTAGCTGAGAGTGAGTTGGCCGTTGGTGAAGCAGATCAAAATATCTCACTCGAGTTTCAAGTTTTTAATTAGATTACTCACCCGAGATTGCAGTGTCTTCTCTTAGCAAAACTCTCCCGAACAAGCAGCCTGCACATATCAGTGAGATATGTGAAGGCTGCTTGTGTTATACCTGTAAAAAAAGGGTTAATTTTTTTACAAAAAATTACGTGCCCCCTCCCCAAAATGCATAAGGTTATGCATTTTGGGGAAGGGACACGTTAGTCCTGGTTCCAGAAGCCAGGTAGACGTCTTTGTGACAACATATACACGGCTACAGTCTGATGTGCTCGGGACTTACCAGGGATGCTACGGAGACCAGCGGAGGTGAGTAAAAGATCTTTGTTCACAGGTATTCCCATTGGAATTCTACTAGAGAAGGGGACAGATCACCTGGCAGCAGGTAAGTATGTGTGAGTGTGGAAGGTGTATGTAATAAACATATGGTGTGTGGATGTACTGTGTTTTAAAAAAAAAAAAATTCAGTGGGAGTACGGGTGCCGGCTGACTGCTGGCAGTTGTAGTTTCACAAGTACCAAAGGGAAGGCATGCTGGCACCTGTAGTTCTACTATAAAAAATAATAGTTTCTAATTTTTGATACTACTATTAGCCCCGTACCCAATGCTCCAGGGGTGCGGGGAAGAGACCCGGGCTTCAGACTAAGCCTTGGGTGCTCTGGAGAGGGGGGACACCTTTATTGGGGGGGTCCCCACCTACCCTGAGATCCACGGCTTGGGATGACTGGCTTGGGGTGTTAATGCTTTGGCCGAGGAGACCCGCTGATTGGATCCCCTGGCTGTGGCATTACACCCCGGCCGGATTTGAGTCCGGTGCTGGTTTTAACAATAGGGGAACCCCTACACAATTCCCCCCCCTCCCCCATTTTTAAAACCAGGACTGGTCAGCAGCCAGGTGCTGGTTCCTAAAATACGGGGGAACCCTACACATTTTTTCCCCATATTTTTTGGAATCCAGACTGGCTAAGGCCCCCGGGGCTGGTTATGCTTTTTGGGGGGCGGCCCCTATGTATTTTTTTTTATTAACCTTTTAGAGACGGTTACCATGCAAAAAAATACACAAATCATACTGATCTGTGTATGTTTCTGGCAAACTTGCAGCTCAGGAGGTGGTCTATTTAAAACTTCTATTTCTACTGTAGCTGCGAGTTTGCTACAATTACACCCGAGATTGTCATCTTGTTTCTTAGTAAATTCCTGAATTGTATCTTTTTCATGAAAAGTACTTCCAACTTGGGCCGATGGTGAGTTTATTCGAGTTTGCAATCTCACCCAAGTTTTTCAGTGAAAAGAGAGACATCTCTCCCGAGTTTATCTTTAGATTGCAATCTCGACCAAACTCAATTCTTAGTAAATTTACCCCTAATTGTCTAGCCATCATTCACTGGTATTACAAACATTTGCACAAAGTTTATAACTTAGGGGTCTTTATGTACAAGATGCACTATAGTATCTGAAAATGTATCACCGCTTATCTCGGCAAAACAGATTTTAGTAGCGCCACAAATCACCAATCCAGGGCTAGGAACCACAGCAAAATGCCCGAAATTCTGCAAGGGTTTTCCTTACTTTACCAGCTGCCTCTCGCTGACTGTGAAGTGTCACTGTGCAATTTGCATGTATGGCCACTGCATAGTAGTATGATTAGGCGGAACGAAGCAAAGTCTTTCCGAATTCTAAGTCCCCTTATGCTGAGTATAGTAATACCACCTGAAGATGGAGGTATGTAGTAGTGTAAATTGAGGTTATAGGGGAGCATTAAACTGCTCAAATATAGGGACCATGGGAGAAAACACCAATTTATCTGTGGTATACATGTTGCCAAAAAAATTGAGAAAGGACTTATCACTGCTTCATAACTAGACTCCTTAGCAAACCTGGAATATGGCATAACCACTGATAATGTTAATAATAAATTTTTTATATAATCTAAATACAATGTCAGTGAAATTTTATCTGCATACATTATATACATTTAATGTATAGAGCAAGAAAATTAGTGCTGATGGTTAATATTAAAAAGGAAATATTTTCAGAAATAAGTGGCCTATTCATCATTGGGGGCCTTGTGGCCCCCATTGGTGGCCTCGTGGCCCCCGATGATTAAGTATCCACTTCGCTGCGGGGAATACTTATCACCGGAGCAATTCATCATGCAGCAGCTTTCCCTGCGATTGGTAGTGCAGCTACAGAAGTAGCTACAATACTTACCTGTTCCCATGGCCAGCTTCTGTGCATGGGTGACCTGAGGTCATGCATGCGCAAAGCCACCGGGGAGTCACTGAGAGGAGACGGAGGGATCTGCTCGGATACCTCTTTGCAGCCCTGAAACTACTTCACCATAGGAAGGAGCGGCGCTTGTTCTCGCAGGCAAACTCCTAAAATGTTAAGTTTTTGGAGTCCGCTGAATATCAAGTGGTCCTATTGGACCCCTGATGATGAATGGCCAGTTAACTTAAATATGTGGAAATTATGATTTCCGTATGGTTAACGGGCCATTTTTAATTATGATGAATAGGCCTCTGAGGGGTCTATTTACTAAGCAGTGTTAGGAGAAGTGAAAAGTGAAGAGTGAAAAGTGATAAGGTGCCAGCCAATCCGCTCCCAACTGCCATCTCACAGGCTGTGTTTGAATAATGACAGTTGGGAGGATGATTAGCAGTTATGACTCTTTGGGCACGATTCAATTCAGCGCGATGTAAATAACGCTGGGAGATAGCTCCTGGAGCTATTCAATTCATCGCAATGTTAGGTCGGGGAAGGCTCGTTATCGCGCCTTAAACAGGGTGTTTAGGCGTGATAACGGGCATTCCCCGACCTAACTTCCCGGTGCGAGGCTGTTTTTCCGGCTCTAAGGGCAGAAAACAGCCTCGCGCCGGGACTTTTGTCGGATTTCTTCTCTCATCCCCGGAGGGATGAGAGAAGAAATCATTAGTTGGACTTGTCAGCGTGGTGTATTGAATAGCTCCGGGAGCTAACTCCCGAAGCTATTGACATCGCGCTGAATAGAATCAAGCCCATTGTCTATGATTTGTTGTCATTGCTTTACAAAGTGAAGTTTGCATATCTCATTAATATATTAATTTATTGAATATACAAATATATACTAAGTGCTGTCCTGATGGGATATAGTTTATATCCCGGCTGTGGGGATGCCAGCGCTCAGAATGCCTGCACCGGAATCCTGACACCAGTCAGAATCCCAATGCTGACATCCCGACTGTAAGTAATGGGGTTAGGGGGAGGGTTTTGGGTTAGAGTTAGGCACGAGGGAGAGGGTTAGCATTAGGCACTGGGGGGGAGGGATAGGGTTAGGCCCTATGGGGGAGGGTTGGGCCTTAGGGGGGAGGGTTAGGTTTAGGCACTAGGGGGGAAGGTTACGTTTAGAGTGTGGGGCGGTAGGGTTAGGGGTAGGGGAAGGGTTATGATACTAACCTTAACCATGTTAGGATCTCGGCGTCAGGATTCTGACCGCCGGGATCCCGTACCCAACCCGTCCTGATTATAGCCTAATCTGAATAATAAGGAAAATAATATTAATATGTTCATGATCACTCCCAAAGATATGAGTTATTTTAGATGTACTGTATTTTGATGTATGCTTCATATTCCAATATGCTTTACCCAGTTTAAGCATGTATGCAGAGATGCCTGGTACCCCATACCTATGGTTTATTGCATAGCCCTTGAATACTATACGATTGGTAAGTTCATTTTGCTAGAAAAGATTATTTGGGGTCACTCCAAGTGCATTTTATATTCAGATAGGAAAAATAATATTACATCAAAGCACTACATTGCACAATCAATATTTCAGAAGACTTCTGTAAAAATGTATAACAAGTGAATCCAGGTACACAACTTGTATCACTGATTGGTACCAGCTTCACAACAAAGTTATGGAGATAGTGGGGCTGATGCCGAGTTGTCAGGTGTTATTGCTCCTGCACAAAACTAAATGTATATAATCAATTATATACAGAGTTCTTCTCTATCTGTACACTTGGTTTCATGGCTGTCATCAAGACCGCCATCAGGGGGGGACAGCTAGTACTCCTGTACCGGGCCTGACATCTGGGGAGGCTCGGCTGCAGGCAGAGTCAATTGATAAATCTTTGCCCTAACCCAAAGCAGTGCAAGCTGCTAGTGCTGGCTGGAGAATATGAATGACTCATCACAGAGCTAAGCTGTGTGTGATGAGTAATTCAATAATTAACACTCCAGCCAGCACTAGCAGCACACGAGCTAGTGCTGGTAGATGCTGGATTCCCCTAGCAGACCTGTAATCGACGCTGGAGCCTGGACTCCCTGGAGGTCAAGCGTTTTGTCAGGCACACAGCCCAGGAAGAATGCTGCAGATACACAACAGTAAGTACTCACCTCTCACTTCTTGTGTCTGTAGCCAGGGCCACAACTAGGGGGGCTAAGGGTACACGTGACCCAGGTGCCAGACTTGAGGGGGTGCCGGGATGCTAGGTTGCTGCTCTTGTGGGTTTGGAGCCGCATCCCGGCCTTGAGAGGCACAGAGACACCGTCAGACTAATGTGGTGCCGGTCGCAAGCCAGTCAGTGCGCGCGGACCGGCAGCCAATCAGCAGAGCTGCCGATCCGTGAGCTCCAATTGGTTCGCGAGCGGCGCCACATTACAATGACGGCAGTACTAACATTTCCCCAGCGTGTTGAAGCCCCGTCCTGCGACACCCCGAGCTCACCCACCGTACGGCCCTGGCAGGTAAGAGAAGGGAGATGGGGCCTTACTGTGGCTTAATGTAAAAGAGGCCTTACTGTAGCATAATGTGTAAGGGGCCTTACTGTGGCATAATGTGTAAGGGGCCTTACTGTGGCATAATGTGTAAGGGGCCTTACTGTGGCATAATGTAAAAGGAGCCTTACTGTTGCATAATATAAAAGGGGCATTACTGTGGCATAATGTGTAAGGGGAATTACTGTGGCATAATGTATATGGGGCATTACTGTGGCATAATGTATAAGGGGCATTACTGTGGCATAATGTGTAATGGGAATTACTGTGGCATAATGTATATGGGGCATTACTGTGGCATAATGTATAAGGGGCATTACTGTGGCATAAATGTATAATGGGCATTACTGTGGCATAATGTGTTGTAAGGAGCATCACTGTGGCAGAATGTATAAGGGGCATTACTGTGACTTAATGAATAAGGGGCATTACTGTGGCTTAATGTATAAGGGGCATCACTGTGGCATAATGTGTTGTAAGGGGCATTACTGTGGCAGAATGTGTTGTAATGGGCATTACTGTGTTGCATAATATGTTGTAAGGGTCATTACTGTGGCATAATGTGTTATAAGGGACATTAGTATGTGGCATAATGTGTTGTAAGGGGCATTACTGTGGCATAATGTATTATAAGGGTCATTAATGTATGGCATAATGTGTTATAAGGGGCATTAATGTGTGACAAAACCACACATCCTTTTCGTCCTCTATGTTGTATTTTTTGGGGGGGCCCCAAATTATGGCCTTGCCCCGGGTGACAAAAATCCTGGTTACGGCCCTGCTTGTAGCTCTATGGGCCTGATTCAGACCCGGTCGCGAGCGCTGAGGGCTCGCAACCAGGTCGATGGTGGCACAGAGCGCATGCGCATGATGGAGCCGGCTCCGTCGTGCGCATGCACGAGACCCGGCTAGCGATGGGCACTCCATCGCTCCGGGTCTCGCGACAAAGGGGGCGAGCTGTCAATGTTGAGTGACAGCTCGTCCCCTTTGGTGGGCGGGCGGGGGGCTGGCTGCCCAAATGGAGGCGTTCCCATGAGAACGCCTGTCATTTGGGGGCAGCCCCACTGACATCAAAAGTGATGTCAGTGGAGAGCTTCCGGCTCTGTTAGAACCGAAAGCTCTCTGGGGCTTGCTGCTACGAGACCCTACCACAAGGGTCTCGTCACAAGCCCGATGGTCGCGATGGTCTTGACCATCGCGACCATCATCATGGCCGCTCACTGTAGGTGTGGGTGGTCACCCACAACTATGTGAGCGGCCAGGAGGCCGTTCTAAAAAAATAAAAGCCCGGCCCTGATTCAGAGCGAGCCCTCTGTCAGAGCGACCGGGTCTGAATCAGGGCCTATGTACCCTCCCTACCATCTTGATGTCTGTCTGTCCCTGTCTCTCTACCCTGTCTGTACTCTGTATTTTTTTCTATACTATGTAGCTTAGTATGTGTGCATCTGCCCCACCCCCCTCTTCCCATTTCCTCCCCACCCCATGGTTGACTTTGCATAACACTACACTCCCCATGTGTGCCTCTGCCCCCTTCTCCCCACATGTGTGTCTTTGCATAACATTACACTTCCCATGTGTGCCTTTGCCCCCTTCTACCCAGACATGTGTCTCTGCCTGACACTACACTTCCCATGTGTGCCCCTGCTCCCTTCTACGCACATGTGTGTCTTTGCCTAACACTACACTTCCCATGTGTGCCTTTGCTCCCTTCTACCCACATGTGTCTCTGCCTAACACTACACTCCTCATGTGTGCCCCTGCTCCCTTCTACTCACATGTGTGTCTCTACCTGACACTACACTTCCCATGTGTGCCTTTTCCCCCTTCTACCCATATGTGTGTCTCTGCCTAACACTACACTCCCCATGTGTGCCTTTGCCCCCTTCTACCTATATGTGTGTCTCTACCTGATACTACACTTCCCATGTGTGCCTTTGCCCCCTTCTACCCATATGTGTGTCTCTGCCTGATACTACACTTCCCATGTGTGCCTTTGCCCCCTTCTACCCACATGTGTCTCTGCCTAATACTACACTTTCCATGTGTGCCCCTGCTCCCTTCTGCCCCATATGTGTCTCTACCTGACACTACACTTCCCATGTGTGCCTTTTCCCCCTTCTACCCACATGTGTGTCTCTGCCACACTTCACTCCACATGTGTGCCCCTGCTCCCTTCTACCCACATGTGTGTCTCTACCTGACACTACACTTCCCATGTGTGCCTTTTCCCCCTTCTACCCATATGTGTGTCTCTGCCTAACACTACACTCCCCATGTGTGCCTTTGCCGCTTCTACCCATATGTGTGTCTCTGCCTGATACTACACTTCCCATGTGTGCCTTTGCCCCCCACATGTGTCTCTGCCTAATACTACACTTTCCATGTGTGCCCCTGCTCCCTTCTGCCCCATGTGTGTCTCTACCTGACACTACACTCCCCATGTGTGCCTTTGCCCCCTTCTACCCCATGTGTGTCTCTGCCTGACACTACACTCCCCGTGTGTGCCCCTGCTCCCTTCTACCCACATGTGTGTCTCTGCCTAACACTACACTTCTCACATGTGCCTTTGTCCCCTTCTACCCCCATGTGTGTCTCTGCCTGACACTACACTCCCCGTGTGTGCCCCTGCTCCCTTCTACCCCCATGTGTGTCTCTGCCTAACACTACACTTCCCATGTGTGCCTCTGCCCCCTTCTACCCACATGTGTGTCTATGCCTGACACTACACTCCCTGTATTCCTATGCGCCTCCTTCCCTCTCTATGAGTACCTCTGCCCCTCACCCACTCCACTTTTGTGCCTCTGACCCCTGTCACTTTATTTCTTCCTCTGTGTCACATACCAGGCCTGGCCAACTTGTGGCTCTCCAGCTGTTGTGAAACTACAAGTCCCAGCATACCCTCCCCCTGATCAGCTGATAAAGCATGCTGGGACTTGTAGTTTCACAACAGCTGGAAAGTCGCAGGTGGTCCATGCCTGCATTAACCCATCTTTCTCCCCATCCCATCTATTCACCAACCTTCTTTTCCTATCTGCCCTCACCATTCACTTTCCTCTTATGCCACACCTTTCTACCCCTCATCTTCAACTTCTCCACTCTTTATGTCTTTCCATTCTAATCTTCTGAATGTACTCCATAGAACCATGGCCATTGGCTGGCGATCAGAAGAGGTATGGATGAAGGGAAGCGCAACTATGTTCAACGCCACATAATTGAATCTAAGGATGGCAGGTAAGTACAATTCTCACTTAGCACTCTACGCCACACCTTTGCACCCTCCAGGCTTTGAGAAGGGGAAGGGGCGCCCTGCATGATCCACCTGTACTAGGCCTTATGAGCCCTGATGGCGGCCCTGGCTGTCATCATTATAAGTGCATTTGCTCCAGTCCTATGCTTGGAGCAAAAGATCCATCTCAAAACAGTCGTATTTAAGTGTATGCTCATAATTCTGCTGTCACACTCTCACTGAACTTTGCCTACGTGAGAATGCCCTGTTACTGCCCAGTTACGCCTACTCAGTTGAAAGTGTATATGGATCTCTGTAGAAAATTATTTGAAAAGTGCTAAAATTATATTAGAAATTGTACATTTTAGGGACTTGGGTAGATCTTCTAAACGTTAGTTTATCAAAGCTGCCAATTATTAGCGGTTTTGACCGTTTGTTTTCAAGTGGCAATAGGAATGAATGCTAAACCAGAATTGTTTATCTTTCAATCCATTTGTCGTTTTAAAACTATTGTTCAAGCCTCTTTGATAAATCGTGGCATAGTAAATATACCTTTCAGTCTTTCTGAGAAATTGCCTATACAATACTTTCTACCTTTGCACATAAGGTACTATGGGACCTATTCATCAACAGTAAAATAACGTTTTTAAGGACATTTTCCTTAATTACCGTTATTTT
Organism: Taudactylus pleione; assembly: GCA_031769625.1. Classification (NCBI taxonomy): domain Eukaryota; kingdom Metazoa; phylum Chordata; class Amphibia; order Anura; family Myobatrachidae; genus Taudactylus; species Taudactylus pleione. The sequence goes on from JAUIMM010000176.1 coordinate 2,504,538, forward strand.
AGTATTCATGAAGAGACTTAAGTCTCCCTGCGTTAATTTCCACACTCCCATTAGTATGGGGATGTGGAAATTATGCTATTCATCAAATTCCGAAAATTATGTATTTTCGGAATTTGATGGAGTTACTATCCGCCACTGTGAGGTGGTGAATAGCAGGTGAGACTTACCTGTGTCAGCGTGGTCAGGTCCCCCACCATCTTCCTCCGGCGCTCTGGTCCCTCCTCTGGCTCCAGAGGCTGCTCTGACACGTGTTCTCCCAGCAAAACACAATAAAGTGTAGAAAAAAAAAACATTTTATTTATATTTTTTTCTAAACTGTACTGTGGTCAGCTGGGAGAACACATGTCAGAGCAGACACCGGAGCCGGAGGCGCTGCAGCAGGCAGGCAAGTCAGGGACTGGGGGGAGGTATGCGGAGGGAGGAGGAGTGGTGAGGGGGACACAAAATTACAGCAGGTGTAGGCAGTGCTGCACATGCGCTTGTTTTATGGATGTAACAGCGCATGCGCAGCACAGATTCCAGCTACGGTAAGTTAGAGCAGATAGGGAATACTATCTATTACCCGAAAAGCTGTCATCACAAAAATGACAGCTTTTCGAAATAGATAGTTATGGGGAGGAGGAATGATGAATTCCTCCGGTAATTAGGTAGAACTCCATGCGAGTTCTAAGCCTAATTACCTCCATCGATTTTTTAGGTATGTTGAATAGGCTCCTTTTTATTCTTGTCTTATTTTAAAAAAAAATATATTTTGCATGTAAATGTTCTTTATGAGATAGAAAACGGGATGCCGGCATCCCGACAGGGTTAGGATACCGACAACGGTCGGTAGGTATCATAACCCTCCCCCTCTCCCTACCCTAATCCTCCCTATCCGGTATCTGAATCAAACCTCCCTCCCTAGTGGACTAACCCTAACCCTCCCCCCTAGTGCCTAACCCTAATACTAACCCTCCCTTTAATCCAAATACTTACATTCAGGATACCAGCGGTCAGTATGCCAGCGCCGGGATTCTGACAAGTGTTGGGATTCTGGTGGCAGCATTCTGAGCGCCGGAATCCCCACGGTCGGAATATTGACCGCATCCTGTCCTTTATGTTATTTGTTCTCATCTACAGTATTTGTATTCACTAAGCAAAATTAATCTTTTGTTAAATTATACTCCATTAAATAGTGTTGTGATCTTGAAGAATTCACATGCCAGAAAAGCTTGGTTGTGATTTCAGTAGGTTTTGATTCCAGTTTTGGATCAGTATGTATGGGCACAACTGAAGACTTCCTAAAAATGTTGGCTCTTAAACAATGGTGTAACTAGGATTGGTGATGCCTAGTGCAAATAAAAAAATTGATGCCCATTAAAAACTGTTCTTTGAAATTCTGGTTGAATTCTTTCATTTAGCCACAAAATAAACAAACACTGTAAACACAGAATAATGAAATGCAAGAGCAATAGAAAAAATCGACACAGTAGCAGTGCATACCACTTGCACACAGTTGTAGAATGAACTTTGGCAAAATCTGACACAGAACTATATAGTGCGAATGGCGGACACCATATAATTGTGACGCCACAAAAATATACAACATTCTCTTAGCTCCCATTCCCAAAGCCCAGCATTTTTTGTAAATTTAGTAATTTTTAGATTGCATGGTTTTGATTAAGTATATCACACACATTAATATTATTCCTGGATTTGACAATATACAACATTTGGCTATACTTTTAAAGTAAACTGCCAGAGACATTAAAGTATTTATAGTTAGGTAACATTTTAAATGTTCATGTCATTCCTCTAGAACTGTCCAAAGTTTAAAGGAATGTTGATGAATCACCTAATTATGCACTGGCTCATATCACCACACCACAGCAATTAACCGCTAATTGTTTGGACTTATCTTTTGGCTCTAATGACTGGCTGCTTTGTTTACTTGGACACTTATGGTTCTTAGGTCTGTATTCACTATGCCTACTGGGAAATCTAGTCTTGGCTACCCAAATACATAACCTGGGCCAGATAATATATTGTCTGTAATCTTACTACGATGGATTTTGATTTTGCATAATTCTGTTTACATCACTAAGGCAGTATGCACGGTTCATTATTTATATGTAGTTTTAAACTGGCAACAGGTGCTCTTAAATTGTACTAATGGTTTATGGTTTAATTTTGTGACACAGATATAGACCATTGGTTTGTGCTACGAAAATATGTTCAGTTTCAATGAAAATAAATCATGACATTTATGATATCCTACTGTATGTGTACAGTATATTCGGGTTGGGAATGAAATACAGGCAGTTGGGTTGCCTGCTGTCAAAATGCAGACAGCAGTATCCCGATACTCGGTATCCCGACAGGGGTCAGGTAAATATACCTCCCCTTCCCCCATCTCCACCTAACCCTCCCTTCTTGCACCCTAACCCTAACTCTCCCCACCCCACACCCTAACCCTCCCCATTAGTGCCTACGCCTAATCCTCCCCCCTTGGTGCCTAAACCTAACCGTGCCCCCGTAGAGCCTAACCCTAACCCCCCCAGTGTTGCCTAACCCTAACCTCCCCCACCAAAAGCCCATTCCTAACCTCCCCGTGGTGCCTAAATCTAACCCTCACCCCCCTGCGGTTAACAGCTAAGACGCCCCGGTGTATCTTCGTTCCGGATGGCGGCTGTCGAGATTCTAGCATCGGGATATAGACTGGCGTTGGGATTTTGACACCTATCTTTAGTCCTGGGTCGGGCTTCTGACATCGGGTTTTGGACACCGGACATCTTGTCCGCCGGCATACTAACTACATCCGGTATATTCTTGTGACACTCAATGGGAATTACTGCTGTCAATGATGCATTGAATACTCTCGATAATAGCATGCATCATGTACATATATAGTAATATACAGATGTGTCCGACTCCTCATACACCTAGCGTCTATACATCATACGGCACAACTGAGAAACTCTGAGAGATGTAACGTGCCATCTATTTCTCTAAATTATGCATCTTATTCAGCGGCGGCTCCTACCCACTTAGATGAGGGAGCTGCCGCCGCTGAAAACGAGAGGGAGGGTTCAATTACTCACCCACTGCTCCCGTCCTGGCCGGGTCCGGGCGCCTACGCAATCGATCTGTCAGGCGCCGGGCCAGCGCATGCATATGCCACCAGCATCCAAAGGGCTGCATCGTCTGCAGCCCCTAGGAGCCGGTTAGGGCTTGTGGAAAGGCTGAGTAGCTGGAACCTTCTCTCTGCTAATAGCAGCCCGGAATGGCAGTCCCAGGGGGAGGAGACACCTCCCCCTGAGACTGCTTATATATGTGACTGGAAGGTAGTGCTTCCAATAGGAAGCCACTGCCAGTCACACAGTGTAGCCAGTGTAGTCACGGACTGCACTGACTACACTGAGGTGGTGGATTTCACTGGGGGGCTGCAGCCTCGCAGCCCCTAGACAACATCCGCCACTGATCTTATTCATATCTCGGATGCAGCAAAATACCACTTAAAGTGTACTACAGACTCTGGGCTGTGACTTTACCCGCACAGGAATTGGTTTTAAACTTGTACAGTACAATGTCGCAGATGAAGCACAATGGAACTTGGCGTGAGAAAAAAACAGCCGCTGCATCGCAGAACTTCACACACAGATATACAAATGTCGCACATCAAATTGATATGTGCAGTCTAGCAAAGTAGTTGCCTTATTTATGCTAATAAGATGCACATTTTGAGTGGGAAAGATGCACGGTGCTGCTGAGTCACCCGGGATCTGGCTCGCGAGAGAGGGGCTGCCTGGTGCTACCGAAGCCATGGTGCTACCGAAGCCACAGTGTATAATGACACTTATGGAGAAGTTGCCCATAGCAAACAATCAGCTTCTAGCTATCTTTTATCTAGCACAGTCTATGAAATGACAGCAGCTGATTGGTTGCTATGGCCAACTTCTCCACTTAATCTCTCTCAAAGGTTTGATACATATCGATTTTTTCATTAGACAGACAGCTTTCCAATATGTTCAGTTCAAGTAAGAGCTGATTTAAGGAACCGTTGAGTGAATAGAGGAGAAAAGGTGAGTCTCCGCTCCAGTTCTGGTCGTCTGGCTTCCCAGACAGGCAATAAGCTGACTATTGTTGAAGCCCTAAATAAAAGGGTATAACAGCCTCCTTGTGTTGTTTCACTACCTGGGGAAGGAAGCAGGGAAGTTTATACTGAGAGTGTAGCCTTTTCTAAGTAAGTGTGACAAACTTACTACAGTATTTACATTCATACAGTCTGAGTGTGTGGGCTGGATATGAGGGGCCTGATTCTATGTAATATGATATCAATTCCATCTGCTTCCTGTAATCAGACGTTACATATAACATCTACCGATACTCATAGTTGGATGCATGTGTGCAACAGCACAGCCCCAGCCTTTTGCTTGTGAGAGCCAACATCATCACAATTATCGGTGTTTGCACTCGGTCCCAGGGAGTAATGTAATAGGTTATAAGAATATGGACCCATGTAATTTTGCCAAGTTCACCATTACATTATATTTAAAGTGTTGGCTGGTTTTGCCTTATAACTGAACTGAGCTTCTTTATTTTTTCTATTTTTTGCTTTCACATGTAATGCACAAAACAACTAGCTGTAGTAGGCTAGATTTACCAATGCTGGAGTTTTGCATCTGTTGGCAGCTGCTTTATCTTTTGCTATGTGTTGCTGTCTAATGGAGGAGATGGTATCTGTCTGCTTCCTAATCTCATCATAGTATGAGCCCAGCTTTGTGTACTGATAAAATTCATTTTAAATCACTGATCCAGCAAATTTATAGCAAGACTCATGTCATACTTATATAGGGATCTTGTGCTTTTAAGTGTTATTACACCCATAAAAAGGTGATAAAAACTGGTATAAGCTCCTGTCAATGTGGTCCCATTGCAGAAGACAATTAGCTGTTCTTCTATTGCCAGCATAACTTCCCCACTGAACATCTTACTGTAAGATGGCCATACATGCGATGATATTGGCCAGTTGGCTCCATATCACAGTTTGAGTTGCCTCAATATGAACAAAATGCTTCATAATAATTTGGTCAGAATGGCCCTTGGCATTATCAGGAATGTTGGTAAATGTAAGATGACCACTATCAGCTTGTGTATGTGCTCTTCTAAAATCAACAATAAACCATCCATGAATCCCACAAATTAGCTAAGCAGCAGTATCCCATTCAAACATGGTTACGTGTGTTGCTCAACTGGAAAACAATCCTGTTGTTTGGCATTCAGGATGAAAATCAGCATCTGCTCATGCATGGCCAGCACTAAAAGCCTATGATGTTCATAGTGATTGGTAACCTGAGTGCCATTTTTATCTTGGTTCTATTCTATGCTCAGTAGGAATAATAGGGTATCAGTGCTGCTGTATGGCTGGCTACATGAAATGTAGTGCACTATAAATGCCAAGTTCAGATAATAATTTATATGAGGTCAAAGTGAAAAATGATGTGGACATAACAGATCTTGAGTTGAGCTTACTCCTTCATTTGCCAGGAGCACCCTCCTGACAAAGTACTGTAACTCCTCCCCTTAGAATATGCTGCTTTGCAAAACTCCACCATCTTGCACTATAGTAGATGTATGCAGGAGGTATGACAGTGATTCCCAACCTCGGTTCTCAAGGCACACTAACAGTCCTGGTTTTAGTTATATCCATGATTATTGTGCACAGATGGTTAAATCAAAATAACTGAGGTACTAAATAAGTCACCTGTGCTCGTATGGCTATCCCTAAAACCTGGACTGTTAGTGTGCCTTGAGGACTGTAGTTGGGAACCTCTGCGATATGGTGATGGAAATATAGGTACAAAGCAAGTTGCATAGTACTGCACAAGTGGATTGTAATCTTTGCCTGTGCCATATAGTGTTGCAAAAATGAAACCCAGCAAGAGCATATATTATTAATATTAGGAATACATAAAAACCCACTGATGTGTTATAATAAATAACTAAAAATAATACTTCAATGTAAATATTCCCATGACAAATAGGAATGTATATTGCTTATGTCTTCAGGTCTTGTGACAGATGTGTCACATACATTGATTAGTATGCAGATAACACAGAATGAGACACTAGGAGGTGGTGATACCTTCAACTTAATCTATTCACTAAAAGTGAGACATGTGTGAATACACAGGTTAGCTCAGAAGCATAAAGTCACTTAGAAAAAAAAGATAGAAAACACACCTATATTGATCTGGAAGCAATATATTTTCTTGAAACCACCAAATTGCTGAGGAATATGTCTTCATAGAGCCTTTTCAGGTACTCTATGCACATCATTACTACTGTATATCAGCCTGCATGCCATAGTTTCCTCCACTGTTAATTCCTCTGCGTGATCACGCGTCCCCTGGAATAGCCTCTTGTCATTACTGTGCTGACATCTGTCAGAGACCTGGCATACACTAGTTTGTCTGGCCGCTGTTCTGTAGATCTATGGCTTATCAGAAACATCTCAGACTGCCCCTCTGTAACAGTGATACACATTTATCTTTCATATCTATCACTGGAACCATCAGCAAGGTATACTGTACAGCTCTACAAAACAGTCACTAAGGTATTCACCCATACTGTACCTGACATGAGTGTGACATTCTAGGTGGATTCCATAATTATATAACATAATAATAATATTGTTCATTACACACAGTTTTCATGCAGACTCTTTGTGGTATTCTGGTGTAGTGCTGCTACCGTAATAAGGTACATTACTATACATTACTACTGTATAACACAGTACATCTCATTTATGCAAAATCAGATTCTTTAAACTTTTCAGTTTTCGCATTTTTCTTGCTTTCTGTTTTGCAGTTTATTTAGAGGTTGGTTTCCAAAGTGAAGCTAATTTTTAACAAGAATTCCATTTTCTAGTATTGTTAAATATTTAATGACCTGCAAGTGTGCAGTAAACAGATTATTTGTTGTTTCAAATGGAAGTGACTTGACAGTAAGATTAATTACACCACAGGCGTATTAGTTGGAAAAAAACGAAAAGCAAAGATAAAATAAAATGGTTAAAATAATAATAATAATAATAATAATAATAATAATAATAATAATAATCAGAATTGACTTTTCCTGTCTGCTTTGCTCCTATGTAATAAAGTATGATATTTATCTGTCTATTTTATAATCTTTGTTTCATGTTGCATAAAAATGAAGTGTTGTAGTAAGTGGTAACCTCGTAGTCACTGATGGAACTGAAACATCCACATCTGATCCTTGCTGGTCACCCTGGGTTATAAAGGGTCCTAGGAAATAAGCATTATATTAACTGTGACAGTCTTTTGTTCACTGTGAATGGATCCTGTAAGTATCCCTCTGTGACAAATGTCCCAAGGCAATACAGAAATGCTTATGGTTTGCTAGACATTTAGCTGCAGCTTTTTCTTACATCTAAACGCATCGCTTCTGTGGCTCAGGGTGAGCAGCTATCAGGTTGGAATACAAGAGCATTGTTCTCTTTTTTACGCCAGTTTTAACCCTACTCACAAATGCCCAAACTGGAAAATAAGCAAATCATCTGCTACGCGCCCACACACATTTTTCTATCATGTAGCTCAAGAAAGTTAACACTAAACAGAGTGAAACACAGTTATATGGTGACATGTTAATTGATCCCAATGACATGAGCATCCTTTTGCATTCATACCTTTAGAAGTCTGACAGAAGGGAGAAAGGCAGCGTGGCACAGCTTGCGAATGGTCCAGTTTAGAGGCCGTGGAGCATCAATTTGACTCATGACCCTTTTTAATATTCCACTGGGAAATTAAATCTCACACCTTCAGAGATATCTAAAGAAGAAAAGAGCCCTTGCAGATCTGACATCCCATGGTCATCGCATGTCCACACCAGCTTTGTAGCAATTCCTGCAGCTGATGCTCCCAGGAACTTGGAAGACTGGAAAAGTGGATTTTCTTTAGCTCCTGATCCTCCTTAAAAAAAAAATCAGCCTCCTGTCTTGAAGCAGCAGTGCTCATGCATACCAAATGTGGCTGAATGGAAGCAATCAGCCTGCTGCTCAGGGGAGGGATGCACTGTTTTGAAGGAGAGGGGTAGCCTGCATAAAATAGGAATCTACCTCTCGCTGTCTTGTGTCTCTCCCCATCACCCCCTCCTTCTCTCCTTCACTGTTTCCAGTTACACATGCTGTTTCTTTCCGTACACACACATGCCATTTACTCTGACTGTATTAGACTCTATCTGGCTTGCTCTTTATTTGTTTTCATATATATTTGTATTACAGTGTGATTTGGCTAAGATCCATTTAGGATATAAAATAGGTTATACACTGCAACTCATTAAGCTATGAAATGCCAAATAAAATATTTATACACATCCACACAAATTAACACTATCGGAGCTTGTTGTGTGCAAAATACTGTGCGTCTATCTATCTATCTATCTATCTATCTATCTATCTATCTATCTATCTATCTATGTATTTTCTCAATGTTAAGCACTAGAAGCATAAATGTAAGTGTACTGTATTTATAATTCCCATTTAAAATTTATTCTGTAATCATTATACATAAAATACGAGAGAGAGAGAGAGAGAGACTTAGGGCTCTATTTACTACAATCTGCATATTGAATGCAGATTGTAGTGTGACATTATCGACTGAATTTGCATTGAGAATTCAGACAATATCACAGGGATTTACTACAAATCCCTTGCAGGGACAGAGCTTGCGATAAAGCTCTGTCCCTGCGAATCCCCTCCGCACACTAGTCAGGATACTTTTGCAAAAAATACCGTGACAAAGTGCCTGCGAATGTGCCGACTGGCCGCCGCTGCTACCCCTGGCACTAAGCTCTGCCCCCGCGATTCAGCATTACTTACCTTGCCGGTGAGTTCCAGCAACGTCCCCCTTGTCATCGGCGTCCTCCGCCTAACGTCCTCAGCATATGCGATGGTTAGTCTGTGAGTGCTAAATGGGTTATGTATTGTTGATAAATGGAGCCCATAGTTTCAACTGCTGCTTAGACAGAGCTCTCTCAAACGATAAATGGCCCAGTAACCATGCGGAAACGCTAGTTTCCACATATTTAAGTTACCGTGCCATTTATCATCAGGGGTTCGATAGGATCCCCTTGGTATTCAACAAACTCTGAAAACTGAAAGTGCCCAGAGTATATAACTCCGGCGCTGGCCGCACACAGCTCAGTGCGCTGCCGGCCGCCGGGCGGAGAGGAGGGGGCCCGTGTCAGAGACTGCACACGGGGCCCCTTTCCTCTCTAGAAACGCCCCTGCCGGTAAGTATGTTAACCGTCCCTCCTTCTTCCCCTACGATTGGCATCCTGGCTGTCAGGATTCCGGCTTCGGGATGTCCACTACTGTCGATATGCCAGCGCCGGTGTTCTGGCCGGGTATGGCATTCCCCGCCAGGATTTCGTCAGCCAGGATGCCGGTTGTAGGTATGTTAACTACATCCCGCTCAGTTGGTAGAATGTATCATACACAGAAGATCAGCAGTGAATAGGACAAACCTCCCTAATTCAGTTCAGAATTGGGAATTACGGACTCGGGGCCTAATTCAGACCCGCTCGTGAGCGCTGAGCGCTCGCAAGCAGGTTGATGTTGGCCCAGTGCGCATGCGCACGACAGAGGCGGCTCCGTCGTGCGCATGTGCGAGACCCAGATAGCGACGGGCAAGCCGTCGCTCCGGGTCTCGCTACAAAGGGGGTGTGCTGTCGATGGTGAGTGACAGCACACCCCTTTGGTGGGCGTGCCGGGGGCGTGACTGCTCAGATGGAGGCGTTCCCATGGGAACGCCTAACATCTGGGCCCGGCCCCATTGACGTCACAAGTGATGTCAGTGGGACTGCTTTCGGCTCTGATAGAGCCGAAAGTACTCCAGGGCTTGCAGCAACAAGACCCTACCACAAGGGTCTCGTCGCAAGCCCTATGGTCGCGATGATCTTGACCATCGTCACCCACAGCTATACGAGCGGCCAGAAGGCCGCTCTAAAACTGAACAAGGACGGCCCTGATTCTGAGCGAGCGCTCTGTCAGAGCGTCCAGCTCTGAATCAGGGCCTAAGGGTCTGATTTATTATGGATCCCAATTGCAACAGAGTACACAGATAGGCCGCTGATGCGTACTGTGCATGCGTATGCACTGCAGTGCACAGGCCAGGATTGCGATAGCACTGCGATCAATCACGCAAACAGAAAGCCATCTCAGAGTGAGTGACAGGACGTCAGCAGTTGGGGATGGTGACGAGGGAGTGGTGCCTGTCCGTTTGAGCGCTGTTACATGGGCGTGCATAAATTAGCCACTGCGACAGCAAATTCAGTACTCACTGTGTGCGACGAGTGTTGCAATTTCTGAGACAGGTCAAACCTGCTGTAATTTTGCGTGAGGGGCTAATGTTACTCAATGTTAATGATGTTTACGCAGGACTGCGAGGTCTTACGGATGTCAGATAGCGGTAGTGGGCATCTCTGTGCTGGCTGTGCAGTTGTAAGCATTAGCATATTTTTGCAGCAGAACAACGTGCGCAATCGCAGCTGTGATCGTAATAACGATCTGTAATGAATCAGGCCTTAAGACATAAAAATTTGTGCCCACTAGAATGACCATTACAAATTTGGTTTTGTCACTAAGGGGCCAATTCATTATGTTACCCCGAAAATTAACATTCCATCTCACCGTGAGTGCCAGAGCAATTCATAATTGCTCCGGCTTGGAGACAGCTGATCCAAAAATCAGCTGTCGCCCCGAAGTGTTTCACTGCTCCTTTCGGACAAGTGCGCATCCGTGACCTTCAGGTTACGCATGCGCACAAGGATCCCTCTCCGCAACCAGGACCGCCTTCCCATATGAAAGAGGGCAAATGCTCCCGCAATAGAACTCCGAAAATATTGTGTTTCCGGAGCTTGATGAATTTTGTCCCCATACTAGTGTATGGAGACAGTTGGCTCTTCCGCAAGAGGAAGGTAAGTAGGAGATATCTGTGGTATCTCCTATTTTACCTACTTGATGAATGGCCAGACACTTAGAGGTAGATTTAATAAAGCTTATAAAACAGACAAGTGGTGATGTTGCCAATAGCAACCAATCAGATTCTGTCTATCATTTCCTAGAATACAATAGAGAAATGACAGCTATAATCTGATTGGTTGCTATGGGCAACATCACTAGTAGTCTGTTTTAGAAGCTTTAGTAAATCTAGTCCTTAATTTCTACAATTGCAGTCACCTGCTTTTGTAGAAATTAAGTGATCATGAATAGGCCCCTAAGAATCTAAAATCCTGCAGTATTGATGTGATTATTGTTTGCTACTATACAGGGCTGTCTTAACAGCAGTGTGGGCCCTGGGCAAAGCAATGCTCTGGGGCCCCTACCCACCCATTTACGGGAAAAAAATTTAAATGGTCAATGAAAGTAAACCCTCCTGCATGCCCATCAGACCTCCCACACATGCAGAGAGACTCTGTCTGACTGGTCTGAAGCCAGCAGATGAACTGAAACTGGGACTGAGGTGATTACTCGTTACCAGGGGAAGGGGGGGTGGGGGTTAGATTGGAATACAGTACACCGGCGGCCAGCTTCTAAAAATATCTCAAATTTACCAACTGGCCGCAGCTGCAGGGGGGCGGATTGGCGGGCCCCTACAAGCTTTGGGCCCTTGGGCAACTGCCCAACAAGCCCAATGGAAGAGATGGCCCTGCTACTATAGTTTAATAATATCAAGATGAATCAATGCTAATTATTTCACATAAGTATTTAAAAAAATATCTGGAATATAGCCTGGAGATATTAAAATTCAGAAAATCTTTAAATTGAAGAAGATCATACAGTATATCGACTTATACAGGATTGCTGCCTCATTAATTAGCATGCAGTAGTGCAGATTAAAGTAAACCATACCTGCCTACTTTTCATACCTTGCTTCAGGTAGTTACGTAGGTTGGATATGAAAAAAAGAAGTTGGAGTGGCTCGATTACACAATTTGCATCAAGTGTGCAGGGAAAAATATACTATGACGCTTCTATGCCTATATATCAAGGTGTTTAGCCCTATAAGTCATGTGGTAACAGTGTGGGCCTGATTCAGAGTTTGGTGGTTGCCCAGCTGCGACTTTATGGAAATGCTGCTACAAATCCCTTCCCTGGGGTACATCCATGCTTCTGAATGTGCAAGGACCGAGATGCTCACTTTGAGCGTGTGTAGATGCTATAACAACACCTAGTGCGTCTTTAGATGCCACCATCGGTCGCACCATCGAAACTTGCACCAGCCCTATGGCAGATGCAGATTTTCCATCTAAGTATGGCTTCCAATGTGAACGCTGGTGTCTGTGTGCATACACTTTAGCGACACTTCCATAGCACGCCCATAAGACCAGGGGCGTTTTTATAATGGGTGCAGGGTGTGCAGTGCACACGGGCCCCTGGGTCCAGGGGGGCCCTCACCTCACCCATATTATATTTACCTCTCTGGAGTCCCACTTCGGCGCCGGTGTCAGCGCTGTAAAAACAGCTGGAAAATTGTCGCTGCGGCCATTTTCCCGTCATTTTACACATGCGCAGTACAGGGAAAATGGCCGCCGTGGCCATTTTCTCGGTGACCTGCGCATGCGCTATAGACTCTGGGCACACTCTAGTGCCTAGAGTCTATCAGTGCGGCGCTGGCAGCTGCGCTCAGTGTGCCGCCGGCCGCCGGACTGAGAGGCGGGGCCCCGTGCTGGAGATTGCGCACGGGCCCCCTCCTCTCTTGAAACACCCCTGCATAAGACGGCCTATCTCCATGCATCTAAATAGCCACCACTCAGTCACCAGACATTTCTGATACAGGGCATCTCAATCGCAACAGCGCCTTTATGCGTACACACTGTGGGCCTGATTCATAACCGCTCGTAAGCGGCCGCTCATTCGCTCTGAGCGATGTTCGCACAACTGCGCATGCGTATGGGTCATAATGCGCATGCGCAAACCAGTCATTGCGGTCGGAAATCGTGCGCTCGCAAAACAGCGAGGGGCTGCTAATTTGATTGACAGAATGTACCGTTTGTGGGTGGTAACAGGGGAAGGTGCTTGAAAACGGGGGAGTGGAGATCCGAATGCAGGCGTGCCAAATGGTCAAAAGGGCGTTTAATGGGAGTGCATAATTAGTAAAGGAGCGTCATCGACCACGTCACTTGGTTGTCTTTTAGCCTGAACTGCTCGCAGTGATAGCGGTAAGAAAAACCTACCACAAGCACTGCGAGCAGTTCAGATGCCTTTCGATGTACCCGATTAATCTAATAAATACCGGAGATGACGTGTGTTGCGAACGGCAAAGGGGCGTCTTTACAAAATAGCGAGCGGATTTTTTGTTCGCTCGCTCAGACATAGAGGCATCAACAAACCGCAAAGAGCGAGCGCTCAATTTAAATAGCCGGCCCCTTTTTGGAACGACCGTCTGCAAATAGCGTCCGGCTCTGAATCAGGCCCTGTGTAACATGCAGTAGCAAATAAAGCACAAAAATATTGCCATTGCATGCAACTCTCCTGTGTGCCCCAATGACTGGTCCTTGATACATTTACCGGAAATAGCATTCCAAATTGCCGCAATAAATTGCGGTGAGGTTTTTGGCGCATTAGAGCAATTATTGTTAAATAGCCCCCTTGATTATGTTATTACTCTCCACTCTGTGCTACTTGCTGGAGTCCAGGAGGTCTCACCCTAAAATGGGAGTCTCCTAGACATTCCCAGTGTCTAGGCAACTAGGAGTTTAACTGTATTTACACTGCATTTGTTTCTCTAATAGGACTTGCTCATATCATACATGCCTACCCTCCCGGAGGTCGCGGGAAGCTCACGTTTTTTTGGGTAACCCCCCACACTCCCGGAAAGGTAGGCACTTCTCCCGCATTCTGCCCATTTCCTAGTGAAGTGGGCAGAATGGGGAGAATTTTCTTGCAGATTGGCGGGTCCTAATGAGGGTGCGTGACCTAATGTTGCGATTCTATAAGATTTGCGTCATTTTGGTCCCGTCCCTTATTTAAATATACTGCGTTCGCAGTAAATTACCGCAACGGGAGCGTGGATTAAAGACGTGACCCTTCCGCCCTCACCCTCAACACCTCCCATCTGCTTCTCCTCCCCAGGCTTCTTCCAGGGAGGAAATGGTAAATGTCGGCAAGTATGGCTCATATTCATATACTGTAGCATTGCATCTGTCTCTCACTTTGAAATGTATTAATACTTAGTTACTCTTATGCTGCACAGGAGCAATAAATGACAGTGGATGTAAAGCTGGGTACGCATTAGAATTATGGATTGGCCATCTGGCTGATACGCTGTCCTATCTGATGATTGGTAAGTGCATACACACTTACCAATCGTATGCCTGATGTGTTGTGCCTGATATCACAACTGGGCAGTGGCGTAACTACGGCCCCCGCAGCCCCCGCGGTGGCTTGGGGGTGCCAGGGGCCGTTACTTCACCATTGCATGACTGAGCACGCTGGCGGCTGGCCTCTGAAGTGATCGGAGGCTAAGGAAGCCTCTGATCGCTTCAGAGGCCAGCGTTCCCAGTCATGCAGTGCACGGGTGACGTCATGACGTCACCCGCACGCTGAGGATCCTGCGCGGCCGCGCCTGCTGGATCATGTTAGATCCAGTCAGCACGGCAGTGTGAGGGACATCCCGGATGGTGGCGAGTCAGGTAAGTAGTACTGGTGCGTGGGGATCAATTACAGGGAGACCTGCATAAGGGGCACTGCTAGAAGGGAGGCTCCATAAGGGACACTGCTACAGAGGGGCCTGCATAATGGGCACTGCTACAGGAGAATCTGCATAAGGGGTCCTGCTCCAGGGGGCCTGCATAATGGGCACTGCTCCAGGGAGCCTACATAAGGGGAACTGCTCCAGGGGGTCCTGTATAAGGGGCACTGCTCCAGGGGGGCCTATAAAATGGACACTGCTCCAGGGGGGCCTGCATAATGGGCACTGCTCCAGGGGGCCTACATAATGGGCACTGCTCCAGGGGGGCCTGCATAACGGGCACTGCTCCAGGGGGGCCTCCATAAGGGGCACTTCAACAGGGGGCCTGCATAAAGGGCACTGCTACAGGGGGGCCTACATAATGGGCACTGCTACAGGTGGTCCTACATAATGGACACTGCTCCAGGGGGGCCTGCATAAGGGACACTGCTACAGGGGGGCCTGTATAATGGGCACTGCTACAGGGGGGGTCTGCATAATGGGCACTGCTCCAGGGGGGCCTGCTTAATGGGCACTGCTCCAGGGGAGCCTGCATAATGGGCACTGCTCCAGGGGGGCCTGCATAATGGGCACTGCTACAGGGGGGCTGCATAATGGGCACTGCTACAGGAGACATTGCATAAGGGGCACAACTACAGGAGGACTACTACAGGGGGCACTGTATAAAAGGCACTATGTGGTATTACTCTGTGTCATTATGTGTTATACATGGCATTATTTTGTGGCATAATGTGTAATGGCATTACTGTGTGGCATAATGTGTTGTAAGGGGCATTATGGTGTGGCATCTTGTGTTATAAGGGGCATTACTTATTGTGTCATCGCACACCTCAAACTTCATCTTTGGGTGTGTTTGTTTTATGGCCGGTGGGGGGGGCACCTGATACTTTTTGGCAGGGAGGAGCAAAATTTATAGTTACGCCACTGCAACTGGGCCAGCATTTACATGTCTCCATCCAATTGTGATGTCAGTCACTGGTGGAAGGTCAGCTCAGCTGACCGCACGCACAAACAACACTATGGGCGGGATGCATGACACATCGCATTCAAGATGCGATGCATCCCGCCAGTCTTCGCATGCATGCAGGCATTGGTAACGCTGGTATGGGTGACGATCACCACAAAGGACCACTCTCTTGGTAAGAGTAGCCCTTTGCAATGGAGAGGCTTCCATGTCTAAGACCCAGAAGCCCCTCTGGCGTTCTTATGCGTATATGCAGAAGGAAGTGCGCCCCGCTGGGGGTGCTGGGAGTGATCCTATTGTATCCCTCTCACAGCACTCGGAAAGAAGCCTATAGGATTCTATGGGTAAGGCCATCCGGAAGATGGCGTTGCCCACCACAACCACGAATGCGAACCGTGCATCGCATTCCGGAGCTTTGTGCATATGAGAAATGCGGTCAAACCCGCATTTTCGAGGGTTTGACCACATTTCTTACCTTACTGTATCCCGCCCTATCTGCCGATATATATCAGACATTGGCTGTGCTGCACAGCCGACGCGATATATCTGTGAACGACGTTCACAGACATATATATCGCTGGTACATGCCTTCTGACGCGCCCACGAAATATCAGTCTTTCAGATGAACGGCCGATATAACGGCCAGTGTGTATCCAGCATAAGATTACTAAAGCAGTCATGCTCCTTTGTCTTACCCTTTCATTTTAATCTGTCACTCATTAAAGTAAACCAGGAGGCATTTCTGAAAAAGGAAATATCTCACACCTGACCGGATTTACTTTACTTTTGTTTACCTTCAATATTATTATTATGTTAATTGAATGATGTTTGATGAACCTACAGTAATTATTTTTGTCTTGTCAGGTAAAGATTTGTCTGCTACTGTAAATTTTATGCCTGATTATTAAAATAGAATAGCATTGATTTTTCAATTCAGAGGTAGATTGAATTTTCTATCAACATTATTATTGAAATAATAGTGAAGCATACTGTGTAAGTACTGCTATGAAGTACTAATAATAACAAGTCTGCTCTATGCCTGTCCCAAATAATCCACAGTTGTTTTATCTGTCTAATGTTTACTTATATGGGATTATTCATTATTGTAAACATTATGAACATGATTACACATGATGATTCAATATATATTTTCCCAAGAGGGAAACCTCTAAAAATTGTCGAGTTCATCACAAATATAGTCTTCACTATGATTGTATCCATGACAACCTACATTTTACAGGTTCAGTTCAAGACTGCTGTTTCACCACGGATTACTTATATGACTTGTAAAAAAAATAGAACAAGATAAAATATTTGGCATTCCTTCACTACTGTGCCTTATTTAGTACAGTAGGTCGTCGTACTTTTACAATATTCAGAGCACTCAGAGGAAATTCAGCAATCATGACAGCGTGAAATGCTTTGAACTAAGACCTGTCAAGTGCGAGAAAATACCTCTTCTAGAAGTGTGTGTTGTCAGCATGTGCAGGCTCCCGGGTTACTTTAATGAGTGAAGCTAAAGCAGTTTATATTAGAAATGTCACTTAAGGCTGTAAATAATGTAATACAATATGTACCATTACAGATACTAATTATTATGTTTTTCAATTCAAAATCTTACATTTTCATCATGATTTCGGAGTGATTTGTTTCAGATTTGCAAATGGAATTTATAGGAAAGTGACCTCATACAGAACATACTATATTAGCCTAATTTAATTGTATACAAAAGTAAAAAAAAATGTTTTGTATAAGTTACATGTGCATGTATTTATCTGTATTACCTAAGAGGCAGAACAAAGCAGGCTGATGCAAAGAAGCCTAGGCTGAACACAAATAGATATAGATACACAAATAGATATAGATACAGATGCAAATTTTCTGCCCTACGCCGGCACCAAGAAGAAGAGCACTGACCAGACAGAGCATCCCTAGGATGCTCCATGCAGCTCTACAGGCTGCAATGTGCTTTTCCAAGCAATTTACAAGCCAAATGCAAGTGCTGTGGGGCAGTAATGGTGCCGTATCAGGACCCTGGGCGGAATCGGTATGTAATGCCGGCGACTGCAGAACCGCCGGATGAAATACCAACGCTGAAAGACTGAAGGATGGAGATCCCGACTGGGGCAAGTAAGAACCCTAACCCTCCCCCTAGTACCTAACCTATAACCCTAACCCTCCCCCCACCCAACCCCGCTACTTACCTTCGGGATGCTGGTGCCGGAATTCTGACAGGTGTCAGGATTCTGGGACCAGTATACTAAGCGCCGGCATCCCCTGTTTGTATTGTTGGGATATTGCAAAAAGAGTTGAGACTTAGCGGTCTATGTAATAATAATCCCAATACTGTGGTGATGTATATGTATCCATCTCGCTGCCAATATTTTCATTGAAAGTATCCCCGCTATGTACCAAGGAGAACTTGCGGGGACAGCGGTTGCGGTAACCGCTGTCCCTGCAAATTAAATCCCCGGTAAATTGTAGAAATCTTTCACAGAGGTGAAAGATTTCCCCGGGGGAAACTGACACTGTGCATGCACACAGTGTCAGCTTCTGGAGCCGGCTGGGGGCTGCGGGGGAGAGATCGAAAGATCTCTCTCCTGCACCTGGAGCCTCCACAGGCTTACAGTAGTTTACACCATCTGAAGATGGTGTAAACTACAGGGTCTAAACTCCGAAAAGCTGAACTTTTTGGAGTTTAGTACATAGGGGTCAGATTGTAGTTATCAATGACAATAATGGGGACTGCGATCTGCTACGCTATTAACACTTTGCTGGAGATTTCTGTGAAATCTCCTGCACTGTGCTTTTAGTACATAGCAAAACTACATAAAATTATACAGAAACTATTATATGTAAAAATCAGCTTGATATATATGCCCCTAAATGTGTTTGAGTGATTACACTGGAGGGACAGCAGGTGGAGCTGTTGTTAAATGTGTTTATGTGTTATCACTCAATGAGGGGAATTCAATTAGAGGCGAAAAGTAATATTCGCCTGTTTTTTTGCGAAAAATTCGCCTAAAAACAATTCGTCAAATTCTATTCCAGGAAAATTTCGCCTAAGTGGAAACAATTCTCCAAAAATGATTCTCCAATCGATAGCTGGTGAAAAGAAATCAAAATCGTTATTTTGGGGTGCAAACATGGGGAAACAACTCAGACCCCTTGGGACAGCCCCCCAAAGGACAAATCTGCAGAAAAACAGAAACAAAAACCTAAGAACACCCCAAAAAAGACATGTCATTTTTGGGGTGAAAATTGAAAAAGTGGGGGGATAAACTTTAAAAGTATCGAAATAGACTTCTTGGGGGTCCCCAAGTATGGGTCAGGTGTTTTTGGAATTGCAGGTGGATTTTTCCCGTTTATTAAAAGTTCACTTTAGAGACATAAAAATATGCTAGCACCCATTTTCAAGCACCCCAAATTTGACAGGACTACTTATTTTCATCAAAAATACAGCTTTATGCCATTCTTCACCACTTTTACGTAGACAATAATAGCAAGCATTTACACAACTTAACTATGCAAAATAGTTTTATTAGGGCTATTAGTACACATCTATATTGATTCCCTATGTTAATATACTGTAGTTTTACCAAAAAGAGAACTTCCCAGTGTGTGTGACTACTGACAGAAGAGATTTAATCTGCTAATACTAACACCTTTGCAGACAAGTATTTCATTACATTTTGTATGGAGAGTGCAACTTTCATATTTATTATTCAAATATCAATACACTATACTCTCTTATATGTGACACTTCAATAAGTAATTATACTCTATAAGGGTAATGTGCAGTGGGGCAAGTAAGGTGGTATGGACAGGTTCACATAGCATTAAGAAAATAATAGATGATACATCAGGTGTACTGTATATATGTGTATGTATGTTTGTGTGTGTGTATATCTATGTGTGTATATATCTATGTATGTATGCATGTGTGTGCGTGTGTATATCTTTGTGTGTGTGCACGGCCGGCTCCAGGGTTCTGAGCACCCTGTGCCGGCTCTTGAGAGAGCGTTCAACCAAATTTGGGAGTGTGGCCTAATTACCTTAGGCCACGCCCCCTGTGTGACGTTATTTGGAGGCGTGCCCACATGGCACGCCTCCAAATAATGTCAGGCTGGGGGTAAAGCCCAGCACTGCGTCACTGGCTGGGCTTCCCCCAGCCCTCTCCCGTCAGTGAATGGTTGCCGCGCGCATGCGCGCAGCATCCATTCACTCTCTGGGGGTCCGGCACCGCCACACAGCTGCGGCAGTGGGGGTCCCCAGCCTCCCGATTTGACCACCCGTGGGCCACTTTGGCCCACGGGTGGAACAGCGGAAATTCGGGATGCTGGGGAGGGGTGCCCCTGTGCGACCGCACTGGTCGAACACCCCTAGAGCTGGCCCTGTGTGTGTGTATACCTATGTATGTATGCATGTGTGTGCGTGTGTGTATATGTGTGTATATCTATGTATGTATGTAAGCATGTGTGTGTGTGTATACCTGTGTGTATATCTGTATGTATGTATGCATGTGTGTGTGTATATGTGTGTATATATGTGTGTATATATATATATATATATATATGTATATGTATGTATGCATGTGTGTATATATGTATATATATATATGTATGTATGTATGTATGTTTGTGTTTATATACTGTATATGTGAGTATATGTATGCATGTGTGTGTGAACCCAGCATGTGTGTTTGGAGGAGGGGACAAGGAGCCGGCACTGTGAAGGGGGAAGGTTTAGGGGCCCCAGAGATCCAAGTGTACAGGGCCCCAAGAATTCTGTTGCCGGCCCTGACCACATCTATTTTTATATGCACATGCACAGAGTACTGTACCTTGAGAAAAGAATATCTACTTGCACCACTGGTAATGTCATTTTATAATTTATCCCTAAAATTTTAGTGACAGGTTTGGCTGGGGACATAATAGTGGGGAAATGGCACCATGGGGTTCCCGTTTCGTAATGGCCACCACTTCTAGACTGTTTAGCATGGGGTGAAAATCTGTATGGGAAAAGGGCAATCACCTGGACTAGATCAGCAATTATGGGCCGTATTCAATTAGGTGCGAAAAGTCATGGTCGGCGATAAGCATTCGTATGGCGAAGTTATCGCCGCATTCGCCAGTTTTGATGCGATCTTTTCACGTACTTTCTCAGTGCGTACTCCCACTTTTCGCCCTATGCAATTGCAAAACATGAAAACGCATACATGTGAAAACTGGGCCTGATTCTGGTTGGTTCGCAAGGCTGCGTTGCAATGCAGCCGGCCGATGTTTGCATTCAACGCAGGCATCGCAGTGTGCGTGCGCAAACCGACTGCTGCGATAGGGAATCGATCACAGTAAGCAAGCAGTCCCATGACACAGTGATTGACAGGAAGAGACCGTTTCAGGGTGGAGGGGGGGGGGGGTCGGGTAAACGCAGGCGTGCCTGTGCATTTGAACGCTGTTACAGGGACGCGCATAATTAAGCCCCTGCGATTGTATATATAGCCACAGATCTAGTTGGCGACAGGAAGTTTAGCAGTTTGTGCGGCAGGTCATGGTCAACCACAACTGTGCATATAGGTTCGATGTTACTCAATGTTACCAATGTTTTTGCTGACTTGCGGATGCATGTAATGGGAATGGGGCAGCTTTATACAGTGGTGGGCGTCTTGCTATAGTGCTGCGGTTGCCGGGCGATTGCATTCATTAGCATATTTTCGAGCGGGTGCATGCGAATGCAGCCTTGAGAACCAACCTCAATCAGGCCCACTGTACATGACGAAACATTCGAAAATTTGGGGGAAATCAGCCTGAACCCCATAAAAATCCTAACTGACACTGGAAATCAATATAGCAATGTTTTATTAATAGCCCTAATAATAAGTACTTTCTTAAATTTAGTCAAATGGCTGTTATATACATATTTTCATAAGTGAGGAAAAATGATTTAAAGCAATTTTTTTTGGAAAAAATAATTCCTGCAGTTAAATTGGGGGTACATTAAAATGGGTGCTAGTATATTTATGTGTCTACGTAGTGCAGTTTTACAAAAAATTTTAAAAATACACCTGCTGCAGCCACCTGCATCCTAAAAACACCTGTCCCATCCCCACAGCCCCCCAAAATACCTGACCCAGTACTTTAAACCCATTTTCCAACACATTACATTTTCACCCCAAAAATAACATGTCATTTTTTTTTGCCTAATTAGTCATTAGAGTGGGTGTCCAAAGGGTTCTGAACCAAGTCCCCACATTTTTAGGAATAAATTGAGATTTTGCACATTTTATCACCTGCTCTTAGGTGGTGAAAACTTTTCGCCGGTTTCTGACTATGGAGTTTTCACACGTGCGAACACTCATGGAATTGAATAGCGCAATACGCTGGTATGAGAGATCATACCGGCGAACACTTTTCACCAAACAAGACTTTTCGCACCTGCCCCTTAGCGGAAAAGGAGTGATTGTGTCTAGGAGTCATTATCTAAATAAAGTTTTTTTGTTCTCAATTTGTTTTCTACAAGTGGGCTGTGGATGCATGTCTACAAGTACCAGTATATCCAAACACTTTAGGCATGTCAAGGACTGCTGGTATAGTTTACATACCATGCGCATGTTTTAAATTCTGCATCATACTTGCCGTCAATCAGCTCCAGCCTACCAGGAGGGAGCTGATTGTCGGCTAGCAGCGGGGGCGGCCAGTGACGTCACCTTGGGGGCGGGGACGGCCATTGTCATCACATTGGGGGCGGAGCTGCCACGGTCGTGGCCCCGCCCCCTCTTTACAATGCCGTTATTTTCGGCATTGTGAAGCAGGGCCTGGGGCCACGATGACGCGATTCAGCGCAAATCGCGTCACCGCCCCCCCGCTGCGGGGGTTTCTAGTTTTTTCCTGGGGGGGAGGTTGGGAGGGTCGCAGGCTTCCGGGAGGCTTGCCTGCCTTTCCGGGGGGCCGGGAGCGGCACCCGAAAATAGGGAGGCTCCCGGCCAAATCGGGAGGGTAGGCAAGCCTGTTCTGCATGCATCTAGAGATCTAGAGATTGATACTTAGATTGACAGCACATAATTAAATGTAATATTGTTGATTTTTGAGGATGAATAATGTATTTTAAGTGGTTAATGATATTAATGTGATAATTATATTTTAATAAATGTCATATTTTTTGCTTATTTGGTCGATAGCACCGATTATTGAATGATTCAGGAATCTGTATTGCTCACATATATAAAATATTTTAATATCCATCCAAGTTTAATCTAAACATGTTCATTATTTTAACTAGATTTATTCATCATTATAGCAAGCATCACAGCTGGTTTATTTTTCACTTTAAGTGGATACTGCTCTCCTCCTTTAATTGAGATGTTGTCACATGACATGAAATGTGGCAGCAGGGAAGATCCATTATTATGCAGCAGGAGAGCATTGACCAATCTGAGTCTCCTACTTTTTTTTCTTATATACATATATATACCTAAATTATACTAAGTGAACCATAATTTCATGAGCAGTGTATTATTATTTACTGCCCTCACTGTTGGTTGGCAGGCCAATGGAGAAAAGAGGTATTTGTGATACAATGTAATGCTAAAACATTGATTAAATCACATGAAATCCAATACCAAGAAAAAAACCTCCAGCAAATGTAGAAATGTTCTAAAGATAGGGGCCAATCCAATTAGGTGCGAATTGTGAGGTCCGATTTATTTTCTCTTCAAATTGGCATTCATTTTGTAATCCAATTAGCAACTCGCACTGAACCAGTCAGACTGAATTCGCATTTTTCCATTCGCACCTCCCTGAGGGTGAGAGATGGAAAGGAAAATTTGTATTTAAGGTTAAAATGTCAGAACACTGTGCTGAACCCCTTAGACACCCCCCCTAATGACTAATTAGGCAACTGGAAGTTTCAAATTAGCTTAATTAGTCCAATAATTACCCCAAAATCAACTTTTTTCGTTAGTTTAGGCACCCAAAATTTAATTGCAATATTTTTTGAATTGAAAAAATATATATATATATTTTATATAATTTTTTCACAATTTTTCAATGTGCCCTCAAAGTATCCCAAAATCACCTTTATTCCTACTTTTTTTTGTATTTTTCATTTACTTTGTTTGAAATTAATCAAAAAAAGTTAGCTTTTTTATCTTTTTTTGCATTTTTAAAAGAAAGCACAAAACAGCCATTTAACACAGTATACAATCGGGAAGCCGGCTGCCTTAATACCGACAGCCGGCTTCCCGACTGTCATATCCTGGCGAGCGTGAAATGCCTGACATTTTCCTGATGTTGGGAGACAGACGTCCGGCATCCCGATCGAAGGTATGCCAGGCGCCGCGAGCGGACAGCCGCGCTTTAGGTTTAGGGCACCCGTGGGGGACTTAGGGTTAGGCACCCCCGCGGGGGTGGGGAAGGGCGGGGTTAGGCACTTAGAGGGGGGATTAGGGTTAGGCACTTGGGGGGGAGGTTAGGGTTAGGCACTTGGGGGGGAGGTTAGGGTTAGGCACCCCTTGGATACCCTGGCCACTGGGCACTGAGGACGGCATTGTAAATAGGGGGCCCCCATACCGTTTGATCTATTGGTCCGTGAGTACTCAGAGCAGCGCTCTAATTATGCAGTACTGACGCTTGGGATGAATATCTCTCAACATAATAACAGTCAAGGGGTTATACATGTGCCTCTAATACAATAAGAAAACTCCCCTAAAAAAACGTTGGGATTATCTTGGACTTGTATGATTTTGATTCAATATTAATAGCCCAGCAGAGCTACTACAAAAGTCGGAATACTATATATGTTTCACAATTTAAATGTGATCTACCCTTTAATTGCTGCAGGAATTCATATACTGATTTATATCAGCTGTGTCCGTTGGAGACAATTACAACGGTGATCTCCTATATGCTACAAGTGAACTGATAGTTTCCAAGTGGAAACATTGACACTAGACACAAATAGAGACTTTTATATGGATGCCAGCAGCTATTACCTCAATTTAACTGGGATAGATTGCAAAGATGCTTCATCTCGGTCACTGGCAATTATCTTCCTACTAATGGTTTCTTGATTTATGAAATTATTGTCATTGTTGTGTGTTTTTTCTTAATATGTATTAAATATTTTATGCTTTTAGTCACCATCTGTGTTTTAGTTTACATACAATATTAACACCAGTACAAATTATAGACAGTGCAGATTTTTCCCCCTTTTGTTTTCTTTGATCTTTTCTTCAAACTCACACGGAGTTTGATGTCTGCAGCAGTCTCTATTATATTGGATTATTGTTTCAGCGCCAGAATCGTTTATTTTTTCTTGTTACAATCGGGAAGCCGGCTGCCTTAATACCGACAGCCGGCTTCCCGACTGTCATATCCCGGCGAGGGTGAAATGCCGGTCGTCTAGATGTAGACGCCTGACATTTTCCTGATGTCGGGAGACAGACGCCCGGCATCCCGATCGAAGGGGGGGGGAGGTTAGGGTTAGGCACTTGGGGGGGAGGTTAGGGTTAGGCACCCCTAAGGAGGGTTAGGGTTAGGGGGTTAGGTTAGTACAGCGGTTTTCAACCGGTGTGCCGTCGGTTGTGAAGTGTGCCGCGGGGCTGTCAGAGCCATCGGGCACATTTTACTGTACTTCAGCATCCCGGGCCGCTGAGCTCCTCTGGGAGACTCAGGCGCGACCGGGTAGTGACCTGCAAAGATGCGGCGGCGTGACATCACAGGTCACGCATGCCGCGTTGTCCACTGCCCTCCAGCCCGCTCTGCCAGCCAACGCCCTGCGCCAATCAGCCAGCCCGGGCTCTGTCCAGGCAGGCTCTGTAGCCTGCCTGGAAGCCCGCCCGCACGCGATCCTGCTGCAGTGTGAGTGACAAGGGAGGAAGAAATGTGGGTTTTGTGGGGACCAGACATTTTTTTCTTCTTCGTGGGTACCAGCCATAGTTTATTTTTTCGTGGGAACCAGTCACGTCATTTTTTTTAGTGAGAACCAGCCATATGTTATCCAGCCATATATTTGCCTATTTAGTGGGGAACAATGTGTTTTGTTTTGTTTTTTGTTTCTGTGGGGCCAGCCATAGGTTTCTTTTTCTGTGGGGAGCAATTCTGTGGGGCGCAATGTGGTATGGTTGTTTTTTTTGTGGGGAGCAATGTGGTTTTTTTTTTCTGTTAGGCCAGCCAATGGGATTGTTTTATTCTTGTGGGGGCCAATGTAGTGTGTTTTTTATTCTTGTGGGGGCCAATGTAGTTTGTTTTTTCATAGTCCGCGCACACCGCATTGCCGGATAGTGTGCCAATTTTAAAATCTTGTGTAGTGTGCCGCGAGTTAAAAAAGGTTGAAAATCACTGGGTTAGTAAGTACTTACCTATCGACAATCGGGATTTCCAGCGCTGTCGGGCTTCCGCTGCCGGGAACTCTGCTTTTGTCGGCCATGCGGCCGGCGGTATTTCATACCGATTCCTTTGACACCATTTAAAAACATCCAGTATTTTCCTAATGCCCATGAACAGCCTTCTATATGGTCCTGCTAACAAAATTATCAATTTTGGAGGGTCCAGGGTGGTCTCCCAACTTTTTCATGCACTTCTCTCAAATCGCATTTAGCAGTCAATGCGCAGTCAATTCGCAATGTCTGCTGCGAATATCATGAATAGGCATTTTTAATTGGATTGGAGAATTCTCGGGCGCATTCGTGGAAAGTCAGCGAGTTTAATGAAACAAACTCACTACTCACAATTCGCAACTAATTGGATTGACCCCATAGAGTTACTGGTACTTATAATAATAAGATAATAATAATAATAATAATAATAATAATAATAATAATAATAATAATAATAATAATGTGACTGCTTTTTATAAAACAGCAAATGCTATTTAATAATTTTCAATCCCAATACTGTACTTCCAAATAGAGATTATTAAATTATTCTAACTGGTTTGAATTTTAAAAGAATTTGCCATTTTTGATGGAATCCAATTTTTTGGTTTACGGTTATGATTTTTTAGACTTTTTTGTTTGGTTTAAAGTACCAAGTATACAGTCAGGTGCATAAATATTGGGACATTGACATAATTTTCATATTTTGGCCTCTATTCACCACCACAATGGCTTTGAAATGAAACAAACAAGATGTGCTTTTACTGCAGACTTTCAGATTTAATTTGAGGGTAATTACATCCAAATCAGGTGAACGGTGTAGGCATTACAACGGTGTCTATATGTGCCTCCCACTTTTTAAGGGGCCAAAAGTAATGAGACTATCAACTCAAAAGCTATTTCATGGACAGGTGTGGGCTATTCCCTCGTTACTTCATTATCAATTAAGCAGGTCAAAGGTCTGGAGTTGATTCTAGGTGTGACATTTGCATTTGGAATCAGTTGCTGTTGACTCTCAATATGAGATCCAAAGAGCTGTCACTATCAGTGAAGCAAGCCATCATTAGGCTGAAAAATCAAAACAAACCCATCAGAGAGATAGCAAAAACATTAGGTGTGGCCAAATCAACTGTTTGGAACATTCTTCAAAAGAAAGAATGCACCAGAGAGCTCAGCAACACCAAAAGACCCGGAAGACCACAGAAAACAACTGTGGTGGATAACAGAAGATTTATTTCCCTGGTGAAGAAAAACCCCTTCACAACAGTTGGCCAAATCAAGAACACTCTCCAGGAGGTAGGTGTATATGTGTCAAAGTCAACAATCAAGAGAAGACTTCACAAGAGTGAATATAGAGGGTTCACCACAAGATGTAAACCATTGGTGAGCCTCAAAAACAGGAAGACCAGATTAGAGTTTGCCAAACAATATCTAAAAAAGCCATTACAGTTCTGGAACAACATCCTATTTGCCTGCAAAGGATTTGCAATAAAGTATTAAAAAGTGAAAGTTAGATTTAGGAATGTTTAGTCAGTCCCATTACTTTTGGCCCCTTAAAAAGTGGGAGGCACATATATTCCTACACCGTTCACCTGATTTGGAAGTAATTACCCTCAAATTAAATCTGAAAGTCTGCAGTTAAAGCACATCTTGTTTGTTTCATTTCAAAGCCATTGTGGTGGTGAATAGAGGACAAAATATGAAAATTCTGTCAATGTCCCAATGTTTATGCACCTGACTGTAGATTTGCAGTCTTTAAGTTTGAACTTGCAGTTAAAACAACAGACAATGAAAATAAACTTGGTTGTTGGTTCCAGCTGCATCGGCTACATTGTTTTTTAATTAAAAAAATATGTTTTCCATTGAAAAAGAGAACAATTTTGTGTTGCTGTTTGAGTTCGCTGTTTGCATGGAAAACCATTAAATACACAATGTGGTCAAAGGCAAACATTTTTTTAACTGGTTTTAGTACAGTATTGCTACTGTATTCACTCGGCTCATATTCAGCTTACAATTTTTTGTACTTAAAGTTTTGAATCCATTAACCAATTTGACAACCACTTTGAAACAAATTCTCTACTTCCAAATGGCGTGTCATTTTATGCTATAACTAATTTTATCCCATTATGAAATCAAACTGCACTGTTACCACATCACATTCCTAGTTCTGCAGGATTGTTTATTTTGTTCTCCTATGGATCTATATTTACAATAATAAAGTAGAAGTACAGTACAGATAACTTTGGCCTCCATTACAGATCTCTTTCTAATAAAGATCCATTCTCTCTTATGCTCAGATAAACTTCCTTTGTCTGATATAACATAGGGGACTGCTGGGGAAGGGTGGGAAGGGCAGAGCACTGCTTCAATGCAAAAGAAAAAAATGTTGGGGGGGGGCGGGGGAAACTACAGACTTTGAATGGACTGTAACTATTCTATTTTGTTAGTATCCTTCTTGATGGGTATTGCACAGTTGACAACTTTGTGGGACTTCACTCAGGGAGATCCTGGGTGAGGGGGTCTTAGGGATTACTGCGGAGGCAGGGCCGGCTCCAGGGGGAGCTGCGCCCTGTGCAGAACGGGACTTAAGCGCCTGTTACCTGTGCGTGGCCGAATATTGGGGCGTGGTCTAATTACTATAGGCCACGCCCACTAAATGATGTTCTTTGGCACCACCAGTTAACGTTAGGCTGGGATCAAGCCCAGTACTACGTCAGTAACTGGGCTGCCCCAGCCCTCTTCCTGCACTGGATGGATGCCGTGCGCATGCGCACGTCATCCATTCCTCTTCTCCGGGGCTGGCACTGCTGCACAGCTGCGGTGGTGAAGGTGCCCAACCTCCCATGGGACACTTTGACCCATGGGTGGAACAGTGGGGCAGTACCCAAAAAACAGGGACTGTCCCGCTGAAATCAGGAATTTTTGGGAGGGGTGCGCCCTCTATGGGGTGGCACCCTGTTCGACTACACTGGTCAAACGTGCCTCGAGCCGGCCCTGTGCAGAGGATGTGGCATGGTGAATCACGTCTATATGTTCCCACTGCACAATGCTGTATTTGCAGGGCCACAGTGAGGTGATCACAGCGAATTGTCATCGCAGTTCCACTTACTGCAGAAGTGGAGGGGATGCAGGAGGGTTGTCTACTCCCCCAGGAATCCCAGGAGAGCTTCCGAAATTTGTGAGTCTCCCAGACATTTTTATTTGTCTCTTTGTAACTTCCCTTCACTTCTGTAAAAAAGTTAAGAGATTTTGAGTATGTAAGGGATGGAATTTCACTAGTTTAGGCGAGGCATGGATAAATGCGTTTATGTCTGGAATAGGTCCAAAGAAGGTTGTGGCAATACAGGTCATTGTTGCTTTTAAAGAGAAACTTTCTGGTAATGTTTTTACACATTTTGGCAATTAGATTAACTATGTATTCATCAAAACAGCAGTTAAAACTGACAATATTTTATTGAGTACTGCAAACAACATAAATATCTGCCTGCTCTCATCTTATTTAATTGATATTGTTATTGTCAGGAAAGCTGCACTAATCAAAAGTTAGCTGTATGAGGTGAAGTTTTAATGATTATCAGCTTTCAAAATATCATCTGTACTGAGAATATCGAGCTGTATTTGCTGGGTGTACAATATGTTCTCCCTTTGTATAAAGCCTTTGTACAGACTATGAGCAGATTTAATTGTTTATGTTGTATCCCTCTTGGTTACTCTTAGTGATTTCTTGACCCTTCTGACCCTAGCCACACTGCAGAAATATCATATACCGACCTGTCACTGAGCAAAGCCACCAAGCTGTTATTTTGTGAAGGGATTATCACAGGTGAATACGACAATCATTTTCTGCTTGCAGAATTTAGCTTACTTAGTGGTGGTACAGCAAAAACATTTTACATTCATCTCTTAATATTTATACTTGTAATTGTGCCTTACAGTGCAATCTCTATTTATCTTGCCTTTGATAGTTTTATATTAAAGTGAGTTTGAAACAGAAGCAGGTGAGTTAGAATACAGAAAAAGGTGAGTTATTTTACACAAACAGTAACACATATTTCTGATACAACTTATATCTGAGACAATGTTTGGTCTAGTGCAGTGCAGGGGATGTAATGCATTTGTTTTGCAGGAAGAATGCTGGAGACTCAGCTGCTGTCCAATCTGTAAGCAATTTTCTCTGCTGCAGGAGGAGATAGCAAAACTTCATGCTAAGATATGTAGGGTGTCTGTGTCCTTGAGGCCACCACTGCCTCAGAGAGCCCCAGAAGACATAATGTCTGGACTACTGTGGGCTCTGAAAGGTAGAGATTTTCAGAGGGACACAGACACCTCCTACAAGCTGTGACACTGCAAAACCCATATGCTGCTCTTGCAGGGCTGGAAGGTACAGCTAATATAGGCAATACAGCGCAGGAAGATATGGGGTCTTCCACTGACTATAGAAAAAGGAATAGGAACAGGAAAATGACATCTTCAAAAAGGACTACGCTTCTCTTGGGAGATTCCATTATTGGAGGAGTACATCTGGGAAACACTGGTGAAGTAGAGAGACAAGTAAGGTGTTACCTGGAGCTACAGCTCCAAGGGATAAAGAGCGCATGCTGAGATTGTGAAGGCAGCAAGAAAAGATGGAGAGGTGGATGTCATTGTCCACTTAGGGACATATGACCTGGCCAATGCCGAAGTCATGGCAGTAAAAGATGAATTCAGGAAGTTAGGGACTGCTCTAAAGCAGGTGGCAACCACTGTAACATTTTCAGAAGTATTGTCAGTACACAGAGGGGGAGATAGAAATCATTTTATCATAAACTTCAATATTTGGCTACAGAAGTGGTGTTATAAGGAGGGATTTGGATCGACAGTCCATAGCCACGCCATCTGGCAAGATAGAAGCTTATACAAATATGATGGCCTGCACCCATCTGCAAAAGGAACTAGAATACTGACTGAACAGTTTGAAAGTTTCAACAATAACTATTTAAACTAGAAGAGGGGGACAGTGAACCAAACAAGAAAAAAGAAATCTGCTCCCCAAATAAAGAGGTATTATTTCTGCTGGCAAATGGAACAGGAAGCATATCTACAGCAACAGAAGATAATTCAGAACAAAACCAAATAAACATAGGCAGAGAGATGAACATACCTAGGAACAGGAGAAATAAGCAAACAAATAAAAGTCTAACAGCAATGTGTGCAAATGCTAAGAGCTTAGGAAATAAAATCCCTGAACTACTTGCAATAATGACAAAGGATGATCTGGATATTGTGGCTATTACGGAGTCATGGTGCAATGAAAATCATGACTGGGACATAGCTATGCCGGGATATACTTTATTTAGGAAGGACAGAATGGGAAGGATAGGATGAGTAGCAATGTATGTCAAGGAAAGCATAAATACTACGTTAATACATAGTTTTGAAGAAAAAACTGAGTCCCTTTGGGTGACTATAGAAACAGGGGAGAAAGTTATTCTTCATATTGGGGTGATCTATAGACCACCAGGTCAGGAAGCGGAACTGGACAATAAACTATTGCAGGACATCACTAAAATGGCATTAAAAGGAGAGGTTATAATCATGGGGGATTTTAATCTACCCGATATAAACTGGGAGGTGTCTGCGGCAAGTTCCACTAGAAGTAGGGACATCCTGAATTAATGGCAGAGAGCCTCCCTCCAGCAATTGGTGAGGGAGCCCACTCGGAAAGACGCAATATTAGACTTAATACTTACAAATGGAGACAGAATATCAGATGTAAAAGTGGGTGAAATCCTGGGATCCAGTGATCATCAAGCAGTATGGTTCAGAATAAAGACAGATATTGGCTCACCCCATACAAAAACAAAAGGTGTTAGATTTTAGGAAGGGATTTTGCAGGGATGGGAAGATGTGTAAGCGAATCTTTGGCAGAGTGGAGAAACTTGAAAGGAGTTCAGGAGAGGTGGGAAAATGTAAAAAGTGCAATATCAAAGGCAACAGACGTTTGTATCAAAAGGGTTAGGAAAACCACATGGAAAAGGAAGCCAGTGTGGTTTGGGAAAGAGGTCGCAAGTATTGTGAATGCAAAAAAGATGGCTTTTAGGAAATACAAGCACATGCAAAATAATGAGGACAACGAGGTGTATCTTGTAAAACAGAATGAGGCTAAGAAAGTAATCAGATGTGCAAAGGCAAAAGCTGAGGAAAAAATGGCACAGTCAGTGGGTAAAGGGAGCAAAACTTTTTTTAAGTATATAAGCGAAAGGAGAAAAAAAATGTGGAATAAAAAGACTAAAGACAGAAAGAGGGGGTCTTGTTGAGGGAGACAATGTAATAGCTGATCATCTTAATAATTATTTTTGTTCAGTATTCACTACTGAGAGAGAGGGCAAGGGGCCACAGTTAAGTTACAGATGTAATTAGAAAAATGAGGTAGGAACAAACACATTTACAGAGGAGAAGATCCTAATAGAACTCTCAAAACTGAAAGTGGATAAATCAATGGGGCCTGATGGGATACATCCAAGGATACTAAAAAATAGCTTAAAGGGGTGCTGGTAACACCATTAACAGAATTATTCAACCAGTCACTAGCTACTGGAGTAATTCCAGAGGACTGGAGAAAAGCAAATGTCCCACTGCACAAAAGTGGAAGCAAGGAAGAGGCAAGCAACTACCGACCAGCAGGGCCGCCATCAGGGGGGGACTGCCGGGCCTCCTGTCCCGGGCCCGGAGAGATAGGGGGCCCGAGTGGCAGCGACGAGGAAGAGCATCGGCACTGCTGCATTTGCACTACTATGGAGCCGGCCGCGGCAGCCAATCAGGAGAAGCCACTCCTGATTGGCTGCCGTTCCGCGAGCTGTAATTGGCTCGCGGCCAGCTCAATAGTATTCAGCTGGCCGCGAGCCAATCACAGCTTGCGGAACAGCAGCCAATCAGAAGAGGCTGCTCCTGATTGGCTGCCATTACGTGAGCCAATCACAGCCGGCTCCATACCTCTAATACAGCAATGCAGATGCTTTTTCTCCAGCTGCTGTCCGATGCATTCCGCGCCGCTGCCACCCTGGCCCCTTTCTCAGGTAAGTGTATGTTTGTGTTGGACCTGTCTTGTGCCCCTACTTGAATACAGCCAGCCTTCCCTAAGCCCTCTCCTTCCCAGCCATCCTTCCTTCCATGCCCCCCAGTGCAACCATCCTTCCTTTCCTGCCCACCCCCCCAGTGCAGCCATCCTTCCTTCCATGCCACCCCCCAGTGCAGCCAGCCTTCCTCTCCTGCCTACCCCCCAGTGCAGCCAGCCTTCTTTTCCTACCCACCCCCCAGTGCAGCCAGCCTCCTTTTCCTGCCCACCCCCCCAGTGCAGCCAGCCTTCTTTTCTTGCCCACCCCCCCAGTGCAGCCAACCTTCTTTCCCTGCCCCCCCCAGTGCAGCCAGCCTTCCCTGCCCCCCCCCTAGTGCAGCCAGCCTTCCTTCCCTGCCCACCCCCCCAGTGCAGCCTTCCTTTCCTGCCCACCCCCCCAGTCCAGCCAGCCATCCTTCCCTGCCTACCCCCCAGTCCAGCCAGCCATCCTTCCCTGCCCACCCCCCCAGTCCAGCCAGCCATCCTTCCCTGCCTACCCCCCAGTCCAGCCAGCTTTCCTTCCCTGCCCACTCCCTCAGTGCAGCCAGCCTTCCTTCCCTGCCCACCCCCCCAGTCCAGCCAGCTTTCCTTCCCTGCCCACTCCCTCAGTGCAGCCAGCCTTCCTTCCCTGCCCACCCCCCCAGTCCAGCCAGCATTCCTTCCCTGCCCACCCCCCCAGTCCAGCAAGCCTTCCCTGCACTACCTCCCCCTTCTAGTCCAGCCAACCAGCATGTCTTCCCTGACCTAGTCCAGCCAGTCTTCCATGCGGTACCCCTATGTCTAGCCAGCCAGCAAGCCTTCTCTGCCCTGCCCACCCCCCAGTGCAGCCAGCCTTCTTTCCCTGCCCCCCCCAGTGCCGCCAGCCTTCCCTGCCCCCCCCTAGTGCAGCCAGCCTTCCTTACCTGCCCACCCCCCCAGTGCAGCCTTCCTTTCCTGCCCACCCCCCCAGTCCAGCCAGCCATCCTTCCCTGCCTACCCCCCAGTCCAGCCAGCCATCCTTCCCTGCCCACCCCCCCAGTCCAGCCAGCCATCCTTCCCTGCCTACCCTCCAGTCCAGCCAGCCATCCTTCCCTGCCCACCCGCCCAGTCCAGCCAGCTTTCCTTCCCTGCCCACTCCCCCAGTCCAGCCAGCCTTCCTTCCCTGCCCACTCCCTCAGTGCAGCCAGCCTTGCTTCCCTGCCCACCCCCCCAGTACAGCCAGCATTCCTTCCCTGCCCACCCCCCCAGTCCAGCAAGCCTTCCCTGCACTACCTCCCCCTTCTAGTCCAGCCAACCAGCATGTCTTCCCTGACCTAGTCCAGCCAGTCTTCCCTGCGGCACCCCTATGTCTAGCCAGCAAGCAAGCCTTCTCTGCCCTGCCTCTCCCCTAGTCCAGCCGGCCTTCCCTGCCCTTTCCCCCCCCAGACCAAACAATCCTTCCATGCCCTTTGCCACCCCAATCCACTTCCCTGCCCTGTGCCCACCAATTAATATACAGTCTTCTCTACTCTGTGCCCCCCCTCCACCATGTCTAGCCATCCCAGATTTACATACCAATTGAGGCACCATCCCCAAAGTAGCTCCACCCACATTATCCACCCAAGTCTGCCCTATACCCCGGGGGGCCCTGCCTATTTTGTCAGTACCGGGCCCCAAAATTTCTGATGGCAGCCCTGCCGACCAGTGAGCCTTACATCAGTTGTAGGGAAAATGATGGAAACACTCTTAAAAGAAAGAGTCATAGATTATCTCAAATCCAGCAATTTGCAGGATCCCAAACAGCATGGATATACTGGGGGGAGATCATGTCAAACAAATCTTATTGACTTTTTTGACTTGGTGACTGAGGAAATAGATAAGGGGGGGAGGGCATAGATATAGCTTATCTAGACTTTAGTAAGGCTTTTGACACTGTTACACACCACAGACTGTTAAATAGACTGGAAAGCATGGGTTTGGATACAAAGATAGTTGAATGGATAAGATCATGGCTGCAGGATAGGAAACAGAGAGTTGTAAATGGAGTGCAGTCACAAGAGGGAAATGTTACCATTGGAGTACCTCAGGGATCTGTACTTGGACCAGTGCTTTTTAATATCTTTATTTATGACATTGCAAATGGTATTGAAGGGAGACTATGCCTTTTTGCAGATGACACAAATGTATGCAATAGGGTAGACACACCAGGAGGGATAAAACAAATGACTGATGATCTAGGTAGACTAGAGGAATGGTCAAGAACGTGGCAACTACAGTTTAATGCCAAAAAATGCAAGATAATGCACTTGGGTCTCAAAAATCCAAAGGCTAAATATAGTATTAATGGCACTATACTGGAAACTACTGAAGAGGAAAGGGATCTAGGAGTCACTATTTCAGGTGACTTAAAGGCAAGCAAACATTGTAACAAAGCAATGAGGAAGGCAAGTCAGATGATTGGTTGCATAGGGAGAGGAATCAGTAGTAGAGAGAAAGAAGTGATAATACCACTGTATAGGTCATTGGTATGTCCTCATCTCGAATACTGTGTTCAATTCTGGAGGCCATATCTCCAGAAGGATATTAATACATTAGAAACTGTACAAAGAAGGGAAACTAAAATGGTGCAAGGTCTACACCACAAAACGTACCAGGAAAGACTAAAAGATCTTAATATGTATAGTTTGGAGCAGAGAAGGGAAAGGGGGGACATGATAGAAACGTTCAAATATATAAAGGGTTTTAACAAGGTAAAGGAAGGAGACATTCTTCAAAGAAAGAGAAGTATTAGAACAAGAGGACATGTTCTGAAACTGGAGGGAGGTAGGTTCAGGGGAAATTTGATGAAAAATTACTTCACAGACAGGGTAGTGGACAAGTGGAATAGCCTCCCATCAGAGGTGGTAGAGGCTAAGACAGTAGAGCAATTTAAACATGCATGGGATAGACATAATGATATCCTTCAGAAGAAGTAAGAATCAATAAGGGTTGAGGTAACAATATGCTTAAAAATGGGGCAGACTAGATGGGCCAAGTGGTTCTTATCTGCCGTCAAATTCTATGTTTCTACGTAAAGTTATTTGGACTCCTTATAACAAACTTGGCCACATACTGTAGGGGCCGATGCAGAATTGAAGGAACGCCTGGATTGGTTGGGATAATCTTGCAAGTTTTAACACTGTACATTCTCCTGAACTGAGCGTACACAATTTGAACACATCTACACTTAAGACAGAAGAGTAACTAGGTTGTATCCGGGGGATTCTCAAGGAGGCTCAGTTTGGTACGGGCATGTTATTGCCACTCGGACGTAAGCAAAATACATTCGTTTGCAGACATATCTTTTGCATCTAGTATAGGGTTACGGGCATGTTATTGCCACTCGGACGTAAGCAAAATACATTAGTTTGCAGACATATCTTTTGCATCTAGTATAGGGTTAGTGCAAATGAGCACTTAGTATGATGACTAGTACTAAGCAAGAGTATGGATAGGGGGTGGGCGTGCAACTCTGCATAAAGACAAATGCACACTTTTATTTACGTGCATGCAGTGCGAGAGCACATGTGATCGATTTCCATCCAACTCAGAAAAAGACCCATAATTTGGAGAAAATACAGAATATTCAGTTTTGGATGCTCAGTGTTCTGCCCAATTATGACCACACTAAAAAGTACAGAATAACTACATGAAAATTATATTTACTATAAAAGGGTATAATCAGTTTTAATTTTCAGTATCCTTAAACATGTCAGACCTATTGGTTATGCCACATGCATATGTGATATTTAAGTAATTTAACTCACTAATATGTGATATTTGAAAAGAAAGTAACAGCTACTGTACTGTATGTTTAGGCTTTGCTACAGAAACAGTGGAGAAAGGTTATGGTAGTTGATAATGTGACTCATCAGCACTGATCTTCCCCTTTCACCCCAATTGCTGCTAAATTGGAATAATTAATGTTTACAGTAGTTAATCCTAAGTGCATGAATTTGTTAACTATCCATATCTGGCTTTTTACTGAGTGTAAAGCATTTCTCCCAATTTCTTGTCATAAAATAACTAAACTGATTTTGATGTTTTTATGATTAGTGGATAATGATTATAACAATGTTTTTGTACTTGTGGAGACATATGATTAATACATTCTACATATACAATCAGTAAGAACTCCAGTTGAAATCTACAGTAGGTTAAACAGAAAATGATCCTGTTCCTAGCTCAGTAAATGTCACTCTACCATGGGACTACTGTATGAATACATTAATCTATGAAGTTACTAGTGATGAATTATCTGATTCACAGTCATAAGATTTATTTCTGGCTGGTGGTCACATTACATTTTGTCTTAATCAAATTCAGTCTTCAAACAAGTCATTTAATTAAACAAAATGATTGAGCAGTGTTATGTTTTATATAGAGGGCACCAGTGCACAATTCTTTTATCAGAGTTTGAAGAAAGTCTACAAGAAAACTATAGGTACTATTTACTGTACAAAATAAAATGTTCCTTATAACACTGTATAACTCATGCCACTATATCTGCTTAGGCTGTCCTCTGTGAACTGTTTATTTGTTTAATTATTTTTTTGTTAAATCCAAGGCACCCAGTAGACTGAGCATTACTTCAACAAGTAGCCTAGATAGGTTCCATAAATGGCCCTTTCAACCTCTCCACAAATCTGCTATGCCTCTGACTTTTACACAGCAGTCTCCTTCCTGACTTCATAGGTCTCTTCTAAAGATGGAACCAGTCATATCCTGTATACGTAATCCATATAATCTTCATAGTAATTATTTTGTCCAAAACTGTTTTACCAATATTTCCACAGCTGTCAGAGACAAGTTACTCTGACTTTTGTCCTTTTGGGCCTTATGAATTGAAAGTGATTTCTCAAGGCTAGAGATATTACCTTCATCAGGATATTCCATTTCCTACCAGGAAATCCTCGGGCAGGAAGTACAAGAGGATACATTTGTGGTCTATTTGTTTCTTTCTCTCTACTAATACAGTACATATATTTCCAAATTCTCCTCTTCACTTGTCAATATCTTAGTTTGTTGCACTCCATGGGCTCTATTTACTACAATCCGCATTTGTAATGCAGATTGTAGTGTGATATTACCGACTGAATTCGCATTGCAAAATCAGGTAATATCACAGGGATTTACTACAAATCCCTTGCAGGGACAGAGCTTACAAGAAAGCTCTGTCCCTGCAAATCCCCTCTGGAGCCTTATCATGGTATTTTCACAAAAAATACTGTGACAAGTGCCCCGCGCATGCACCGACCAGTGACTGCTGCTACCCCCCCTGTCGCCAAGCCCCGCCCCTGTCACTAAGCTCTGCCGCCATGATCGCAGACCCCCATGACACCCCTCCCTTAATTACACTTACCTGCAGTTATCGGGCCTCCGGTGATGTCCTCTGTCACTTCGGTCAGCTGACATCCCATACTGTACTGGGACCTTGTCAGGTGACGACCGGGCCCCAGTGCAGCATGGGAGACCAGCTGACCAGAAGGAGGACATCACCGGAGCCCCGAACTCCGGTCCCTGGGCTCAGGTAAGTTTGGGTTTTTTTACTTTTTTTTTTTACTTTTGTTTACAGTGAATCAGCATGTGCTTTGTTTAGACCACACAGCTGATTACTGGGACCTGCTCCCAGCTCTGCTCTGCACGTTATAGCGGAGCAGGAGTCCGGTAACCGAGGGAAACCCTGGATAATGCCACCTCCAGGTGGCGTTATTATCACAGGGCTTTCCCCTGTATTTTTTCACATTTTATTTTTAGTAACTTTGGTCAGATCACATTTCCTATTACAATTATGGGAAATGCGACCTGCTTACTAAAAATAAGTGATACTTAGGGGTTGGAGTAGAATTTTACGATTCTACTCCAATTGCCCTTTAGTAACTGTAGGTGATACCATAATAATGTTAATAAATAGAGCCCCATGTAACTTATGAAGTGCTGGGAGGATATCTTTAATTGTGGCTTCATAAACATGTCCTATGCAGTGACTATGTATAATGCCTTTCTGTTGACAACACTAATGAATATATTCTTGGGAAGATTCTGCCATGACAACTGACCTTGCTGTCTGTTAACACCTCTGAGTTTTTCTTTCATCTTAGCAGTGCCTCCCGCATTATGCTCACATGGGGTTTAGTAGATGATGGGTCACGTTTAACTACTTAGCTTGCTTTTCTTATGCCGTGTACACACTAGACCATATGTCGTCCGATCCTGCTGATCCAGACAACATACCGGGCACATCATCTAGTGTGCACCCACTATACGTGCCACTGCTGACCGACAACAGGGTCGTTTCGTTTTCCATACATGCAACGGCCCAGCTGCTGACACTGGCAAGTTCAATGGTGTCAGTGAATGACATATCAGCCAGTCCTGCACTGGATCATGCAGTGTGTACCGACCACCCTATAAGTCGTTCATCGGCACCATCAGGCATCGCATTGGGGGGTCTCCTAATGTGTACCCACCTTTAGCCTTTGAATTGTGGTGTCTCCACCTAAGCCTTTGTTTTATTTTCAGTACAAGATAATTCATCAGGGGTCAGCACAGGGGAAGCACTATAGACTATGGTGTCGGTCTGATTAACCATGTTCCTTCCCTTTCTCAATAACACAGCACACAGGTACACAGCATAGAAAAAAAATAATCCTTAAAGCATTGCAGGTAATTTTCAGATAGGTAATGATTGGATAACAGATGATACCAATAAGTACAGTATGCCAAAAAACAATTCCATTTTCAAATGTCAAATTAATAAATAAACAGATGCCATATATTTTGAATAGTTTAAAACTTTAGACTACTTTCTGATAGTTGTATTTAATTATATAAGTTCATAGAGATCGAGTCAGATCTGAGGATTATATAATATAATTAAATGCCCTAATAATTAGGGATGTAGTCAGCTGACTGCCGATGCTGATATCCCGACAAGGGAGTTAAGATAGGCATTGAAATACTGACGCCTATCTGAAATATGAATGTGCAACTGCAGAAACAGACACAAGGAAGACCACGACTGCCTCCGAATCAGAATTAGGCCCTATGACAGGGATGGGGAACCTCAGGGCCGGGGGCCATTTAAGGCCAGCAGAATCATTTGGTCTGGCCCTTTGAGCTTCTTTATGCTAGCCTCATCTGGCTAGCAGTGTGCCTAGAATGGCACCCTGCAGCCAGAATATACAGTATGTAGCAGTGCCACCTGGAGCATCCTTAGGATGCTTTAGATAGTCACACCATTGCCCTTACAGCTCGCTCCGGGCATTGTTGTAATCACTGCAGATTGCGGTCCTGCCCTCGTGTGATGTCACACAGAGGGGGCGTGGCCTGCACCAGGTCTGCGAATAATGTTATATATCAAAATGGCCCTTGACATAAAAAAAAGTTCCCCACCCCTGCCCTATGAGAAGGCAGTATTCAGCCCCCTACACAGACCCCACACCCCATTAGGTCTGCTTTAAAATAAATTCCAGGCTCGTTTTCCATCCAAGTCAGCCCATGCCCACACCTAGCAGAAACTTCCCTTTCAAGAAGATATTTAGTCTGAATATACTAAGTCTGAATACCCTTTACTCCCTATCCCAAAACCAAATACCTAAACAGAGTGCGAAACCCTAACCCTCAGTCACCCCACTTCCACTCAACAAACACTCTAATAACTCTGCATAGCAATATTAAGCCGTCAATAATGTTGTTAACTTAACTTATAGGCAAAAATTAATAGGTACCTCTCAACCATTCAACTTAAATGAATCACCTGATGACTGTTAAACTGCATTTTGAGTGCTGTGTCTATCAGGCTTTCTTTGAAGCTGAAACGCGTTGGTGGATGGTAGAGGAGGAGCTGATCCAGACCAAAAAGCACAGTGGGTGGATTCTTGATCCCAGGAGGTACCCTATGGTTTCTACGAATGCTTGATGGTGTTTTTATACACCCTTGTGTCTGGTACGCAGCCTCTTAATCACTTTTAAATTGTCACTCTAAATAAAATTACTGTATCACACTATTGCGATTTTCCCTTGTTTTTATATTTGAGGAACAAGAGGTACCATAGTGTTTGAAGAGGAAATTGAGTGGCTTATGTGACTTTGGGCAGACCAGTGTACTATAAGAAGAAAGACGTTTTACCATGTTATTATGAAGAAACTTTTTTAATTGGATTTATTCATTTATGGTGACATTGGACTTATACATTTATTTTATTTTTTTCTCTATTTATTCATTTATTTCACTCTAAAAAAACGATTCAAGAATTTTGCATCTGGTGGGGATATCAACAATTAATTTTGTATCATCAATTGAACAACATTTGTTTTTTAAATTCATTCCCTATTGAGTTTTCTGCGCAGGGTGCACCTATATATTTGTCTGTGTCTATTTGGAGTGTCTTTGTGGGTGAACACTCAGCACCTTTGCAGCATTATTCTCATATTCGTGAAGCGCTTGGAGCATTAACATTTGTTTTGTGTCTATCAGGCTATGGCCCTAATTCAGACCCGCTCACTGCTGCAGGCAGCTCGCAGGGTCTGTGGGTGTTTTTTTATTTTTATCTCCAGGCCGCCCACAGCTTGTGCGAGCGGGCTGGAGACCGTCACGTTTATCATGACCATCGGGCTCGCGACGAGACCCTGGGGTAGGGACTTGGCTGCCGCAAGCCCGAGTGGACTCCCTGTTCTAATAGAGCAGGAAGTCCACTACTGACATCACTAGTGATGTCAGTAGGGCCACTCACAAACGCCAGGTGTTTGTGCAGCCACCCCCCCCTCCCCACCTACAAAACGGGGCAAGCTGTCACTCACCATCAACAGCCGCCCCATCTTGTAGCGAGCCCCGCAGCGACTGAAGCTCAGTTGCTCATCGGGGCTCGCGCATGTGCACGTCGGACGCGGCGCATGCGCAGTGCCCAAACATCGAGCCGCTTGCGAGCGGCTCTGAATTAGGCCCAATGTACGGTATATGTGGCTTTTTGTTTACTTTCTTGTTGGTACCACCTCCTCTGTGAATTTCCCACTTCTATGTTCCCCGGTTTCCCCTTTTTTTTTATTTCTGTATCCCATAACCTGAAAATGTATTTTAATAAAAACTTTTGATAAAAAAAGAAAATTAATTATTGCACTTGTAGATCTGTTGGACCTGGGTCTGATTAAGTTGGATGTTGACACCTACTGTAGAGTTCTCCTCTTATAGCTTGTCTTCAGTTGCTGTGATTCTTAATACAGTATTGTCACAGTTCATAATTAAGTGTGAAGAGAGGGTTATATATAGACTGAGATGACTCTATATTTGTTCTGACAATTGCATATTTATAAATTATTGGGAATTCTTATAACTTGTTACCTCATGATGTACAGAATGGTTGATGTGGTACTTCCCTAATGGACTGATTCAGAGGTGGATGCAGACATGGCCACAGCTCCATCTTTTACCACAGCCGCATCTGCAGCTTCATGCTAATGCTGCTACCAATTCTAAATT
Organism: Taudactylus pleione; assembly: GCA_031769625.1. Lineage (NCBI taxonomy): Eukaryota > Metazoa > Chordata > Amphibia > Anura > Myobatrachidae > Taudactylus > Taudactylus pleione. The sequence continues at coordinate 2,547,198 of JAUIMM010000176.1, forward strand.
TACTGAGATGCCCACTTGCATTGGTGCTAATCAATCATAGTGTACCTTTAGACACACCATCTGTCGCACCATCGACTCTTGCACCAGTACTATGTAAGGTACCATTTCTCCTGAACACCGTGTCCTGTGTCAGTGCTACTGCATTTTTAGAGGCAGTTACTATCAGCGACACACCCGCATCTGCTCACCCCCATGTACCTCCCAGGAATGCCCACTGAAATCCTCGGGTCTTGTGTCCAAATTTGTTCTGTATCTCCTGGTGGTAACTATTGGAAAGCATGCGATGTGTGTGCATACAAAGTACTTCCAACAGCGGCCAACTGTGTGCATATTGGCATTGCGTGCAGTAAGCGTGTACCTCTGAATCAGGTCTTAAATGTCCCTATACTCAATGCAATGCTCCATTACCGTTTACTAATCTGGTACATTACTGTTAGAAGAACAGGTGATATGGTGCCTCACAGAGGGCCAGATTCAGAGATGGACGGATTTGCAGAGCCGCACACAAGCAGCTGTGCAAATCCATCTCAGATGCAAATGTCAGACACCTTCTTGCTGCATTTGCGATTCCAGAACTGTGACCGATGTCACAAGCTAAGATCACCATCACAGCCGATGGTCGCGATGGTTGCTCCTTTGGTGGGTCTGCCGGAGCTGAAGCTTCCCGCTGCCTGATCGGTTGGTGGTTACTTAAGAGGCCAGGAATCTGCGACCACCAATTCAGACCCTGACCTCGTCCCTCCCGGAAAATGGGGGTCACACGTAAGCATTTCCAGGAATGGTGACCAGCCATGCCCCCCAAATGCTTGGGAGGGTCTGCAAGCATAATCGCAGGACCCATTCTGCACATGCGTAGAACCGGTCCTGCGCAGTCACAGACCCAGAAACATTGGAGATATACGTTCATCGTTTGATTAAAGTACATCTCTGAAACAGACCCAGAGTGTCTCTTTCTCTTTGCACTTTACATATAGTACTATGCATCTAATTTATGTATACTCAAGAAATTGCAGAGTGGAATTTATTGCTCCTTACTCTTAACATCTCTTATGGGGGGTATCCACTTAGCGATTTAAACAAGCGATTGCACGATAAAGGATGTCGTTATCGTGCAATCGCTTGCAAATCTCGCATGCATCGTGCATGTATCGGGCATGTTTTGGACAGAAGCGACCCGCGATGCGCATGCCCGCGGGTCGCTTCCGACATCCGACATCACCCGTACATGCAGGTCTACCTGACGATTTTCGTCAGGTTCTGCATGTGCGGGGACGAGGGATGTGCCGGGACTGAACGAGTGAACGTTCAGTCTAGGCACATCACTAGCTATAAAAACGACAGCACGATTGCAATGTCGCAATCGTGCTCTCGTTTGTATATCACTAAGTGGATACCCGCCTTTACTGTCTCTCTCTCTCCCTCTCTCTCTCTCTCTCTCTCTCTCTCTCTCACACACGCACACACTCCCTCTCTCTCTCACACACACACTCCCTCTCTCTCTCTCTCTCTGGGCAGCAAGCACATAGAGTATATTTATCATAAATATGCGGTGCTTGTAAAAGTACATTGGGCCTGATTCAGACCCACTCGCGAGCGGCTGTCCGCTCGCAAGTGGGTCGATGGTCTGCACTGAGCATGCGCACGACGGAGGGAGCTCCGTCGTGCGCATGCGCCAGACACGACGAGCGAAGGACTTTCCTTCGCTCGTTGTGTCCGATCAAAGGGGGCGTGCTGTCAATGTTGATTGACAGCACGCCCCCTTTGGTGGGCGTGCCGGGGGCGTGCCTCCCTGACGGGGGCGTTCCCACGGGAACGCCTCCCGTCAGAAGCCGGCCCACTGACATCACTAGTGATGTCAGTGGGAGTGATTTTGGCTCTGATAGAGCCAAAATCACTCCGGAGCTTGCGGTTGAAAACCTCAACCGCAGGCTCCGGCTCGCAATTTCGATGGTCGCGATGGTCACGACCATCGCGGCCATCAAAATGCACGTTCGTATAGCCTGTGGGTGGTGACCCACAGCTATACGAGCGTCCAGGAGGACGCTCCATGAAAATGGAGCCCGGCCCTCATGCAGAGCGTGCGCTCTGCTCAGAGCGTACGGCTCTGAATGAGGGCCATTGTTCCCAAATACACCTTACTAAGAAAAACTTCCCCCAAAAAAACAAAGACATTGTAAAAGCTAAACCAGCAATAGCAATGTTATTACCAATGGTAACACTGTACATGTATAGAGTGAAGCAAACCGAAAAAGGAACAACTCCCAATTTTGCCAGCGATCAGATTTTTTAAGCTTTTGATAAATATAATAGATCCCAATGAGAGAGATTGCAAGCAGCCTATAGTGAGACAAGACATTCTTACTGTACACATAGGCCCGTATTCAATTTGAGTCTGGACTTTTCGCCTGCTGGACTTTTCGCCTCCTTCACCTGTTTTCCAGGTGGAAAAGTATTGCCACGTGCCCGCTATTCCCCGTATTCAATTTCAAAGTAGGCGAAATCGGGAACCGGCGAAACTTGGATCCGCGAAAAAAAAATATCCAGATATGGGGGATCACTATGGGCACCCCCGTTTTTGCCTGCAGAAGAAAGTTGGGTTTTTAAATAGCCGCAGCAGGTGCATAAATGCGGCTTAGAAGAAGGTGATGCAGAAGAGCATTTAGAAGTTTTTTTGGGGAAAAATAACTATGCCCATCAAATTTGTGGTACATGAAAATGGGTGCAAGCATATTTTTAAGTCCCTTAAATGATTTTAAAAAATTCTGCAAAATTGCACCTGCAGCTACTTCTGCAATGAAGAAAACACCTGCCGCATATAAAGGAACCCCTCTGGACTCCATTCCGCTAATTTAGAAGTGTGTTCCCTATTTTTTTTTAAAAAAAAACAAAATTTAAATAATTTTTTTTGGGGTGTCCCTATTTTTTTTTCCACTTTTTTAACAAAGATCATTTTTAGGGACCATTCCCAGGGGTGCAGGCTATTTTTTTAAGACTGCACCCCTAAACCCCAATTCTGCACTTTTTTTCACCTGCTAAAGTCAAGCGAAAAATTATCCTGGTTTTTTACATTGACTTTTCACACCGGCGAAAAGTCAATGAAATTGATTATGGGGATATTAGAAATAACTGACTTTTCGCCCCATATTGAATGTGGCCCATAGTTACAGCCCTTATATTGCAGATGTGAATTGATTCATACATGTTAATGAACACCACAACATAAATAGATCCAAAAGCAATCTAAAGTGTAATTAGTTTACAAACGATTTGCAACATTTAATTTACCTTTTTTCAATCCGCATTAGTCACTTATGGCCTTGTGTTCACAATTTTAAGGCACACACGCAAGGTGAAGAGATGGAGCGAAACTAATGTGACCATGATTCAGAGCTCAATGGGGGAGATACAATATAAAAGTAGTGCAAATCTATAATGGTTTTACGGTTACGGTTTTACTGCTTAAAATATAAGGTCCTTTGAATGTATATCGGTTTAACACGTTACTCTATCGTTATTTAAAATGATAATTTTTATTAACAAATTAGACAAAAAGTAAATTTGAACTGCTTCAAAGTCAATGAGTTGTGATATCAGCTACAACTTCATTTTTTATTTTAACCACTTTATGACATCACTGCTGAGATTTTCCATAAATCTATACATTATTTTTTTTTTCCTTGCTCTATATATATTAAACATCTGAGGCACAGGGTAAAATGCTCTATGGAGGTTCCATACGGCTTGATTGCTACAAGTGTGTCTTAATTTCTGAAAAACGCAGAGGGTATGAATAAGGATGGCAACAGAGGAGCAGAAAAGTGTTAACAGCCGATGAAAGTAGTTGGGCAGAGTGTATAGCAGTGCAGACTGGAGAGCACTGAAAAAACTAAATTGTACTTTTATTGAAATAAAACTAAAAATAATACTAATATTATAAAAAAAGGATAAATAATGCAAACAATTAAAACACAAATAACCAAATATGCAAATTAAAGCAGCTTCAGTACTTATTTCCTTCATCTTCAGCCAGCAAAGCATTAGTCTTTATATATAGATTAAATTAAATTAAGAAAAGGAGGGTGATGATAGTTTAGTCATTGATATCAATTAGAATAAATGGATCAATTCAAGCTGCGTACTTTAGTGAAAGAAATCAAACAGCATAACTGGAAGTCTCTCTGGGATGCCCATCTGTAGTTTTCCAGGGGAATAGATCTTTAGAAATAAATGGGCAATAGCCCAGAAGGCTGATAGTGTATATTAGTTATGGCACCAGAATAAAGAAGTATGATTTATAATGCTTACTTAAAAATAAACTATAAGAAGCGTATCTGTGTAGCAATGCTCAGATATGCAGATTGAATCACACTTGTGAATGAAATGCCAAACATAATGTAATAAAAAAAAAAAAAAACTTTTTATTAAAAGATTATTAAAACCTATAGATGTGTCCTTACTTAACTTTGCTCTCAGGGCCTTATTCAGATTTGAGAATAGAGTAAGATAGTGCAAGTAATACCCCTTTTATACCCCTTTCACATCGCAATAGAAACCCGGGATATTGCCGGGTCGACCCGGGTCGAGGTGCAGTGTGAACGCACCACCAGAAAAATTCCTGGGTCGAGCAACCCAGCATTTCAACCCTGCAGTCGACCAGGGTTGAACTCTGAACCGACCCAGGCCGTAGTGCAGTGTGAACAGGCCCTACCCAGGTTATCCAACACGAGACTAGGCAAACACAGCTGATTGGATGTTCCTGGGTCTCACTTGATGATGTCAGCAGCCAAACACACAGGCAGCACACTGCAGACAACAGAAGAGGCAGCATTCCAGCAGTCTGAAAGGGGTTAGTACCACTACTGTCATTACAGTGATGGATCATTGGAGTGATGAAGAAGTGAACTGTACACTATGCGGTCAGAAGCTGTATCATGCTCTCACTGGCTGAATCAAACAGCAGTAAAGTACAAACACTCATGAACTCGGGGCTACACAGTGGTAATCCATCAGCCATGATTCCTGCAATGCTGTGAGCAGTCCCCACCCCTCCCTTTTGTTCCTTTTTGTCATCTTATCTTTGTGAGCCTGAAAAAGTTAATTTTTAATGATATTCATAAGGTTTTACAGGGCTGACCCAGGTTCAGTGTGAACGGGCTAACCCGGGTCGAAGGTGCAGTGTGAAAGGGGTCTGACCCGGGTCGCAGCAGGGTTGGACCTGTGTTCAAAATTCCAGGTCAAAGCTGGGTTTATGATGTGAAAGGGGTATTTACACTGCTGCGATAACCCAGGTTATTGCTGGGTCTACGCAGGTCACAGCTCAGTGTAAAAGGGTCCCTGAAAAATAACCTGGGTCAAATGACCCGGCAATCCAACCCAGGTAGCTATCAGGGTCAGACCCAGGATGCACTTGAGTAATGGTGTAGTGTAAACGGCGCAACCTGGGTTATCCAACCTGGGTCATGCCTAAAATGAGCTGATTGGTGTTTGTGGAGCAGTCACCTCCCACTTTTTATGACCTCAAAGGTTTAGCAGGTCAGACCCGGGTTCAGTGTGAACGGGGCTGACCTGAGAATAACAAAGATTGATGGTGCTGTGTAAACGGTGCCCCTGGGTTGGAACCATGTCTGAAAACTAGGGATGTGCAGGCTCGGATAGGTTCGAGTTTGCACGTTGAGTTAGGATTTTTCCCTCCAAAAAAACGGAACTCAGAAAGAGGCAAAACGTCATCTTACATGGACGAACATCATCATTCCTGGACAAAAGTCCAGGAATGATGTTCGTCCATGTAAGATGACGTTTTGCCTCTTTCTGAGTTCCGTTTTTTTGGAGGGAAAAATCCGAACTCAACGTGCAAACTCGAACCTATACGAGCCTGCACATCCCTACTGAAAACCCAGGTTGGACCCAGGTTTTTGGTGGAAAAGAGGTATAACTGTACCTGGACAAACCATGTTGCACTGCAAAGGGTGCAAATACAAAGATGTTTTTTGCATGAGGGGGTAAACACTGGCTGCTTTATTTTTACACTGCAATTTAGATTTTAATTTGAACACACGCCTTTCCCAAATCTCTCTTCACATTTTAAATCTGCCCCACCTGCAGTGCACCATGGTTTTGACCAAGATGCACAGTTACTAGCTATATCTTACTCTGGGGCTGATTCAATGCTGAACGCAGATTCCCGATTATCGGGAATCTGCGCATGCGCAGGACTCAGTCTGCGAATGTGCAGAACGGGTCCTGTGTGATCACATGCAGCCCCGCTATGATTGACAGGCAGAGGCATTTAATGGGCAGTGCGGGGGCGGGGGCAGCTGGCGTTCCTGGAAATGGGGGCGTGTCCACAGACACAGGACTTGATTCAGGTTGGTTCGCAAGGCTGTGTTTGCACGCACCCCGCTCACTGCGAAAATATGCTTATGAATGCAATTGCACGGCAACCGCAGCTCTATACCAAGAGGCCCACCACTGTATAAAGTAGGGGTGAGCGGGTTCGGATTTCTGAAATCCGAACCCCCCCGAGCCCCCCCGATCCGAGGCCGATCCGAGTCAGGCTCGACTTTTCCCGCCTGACTCGGATCTGAAATCGAGGCAAAACGTCATCATCCCGCCTTCCGGGTATCGCGGGTTTTGGATCCTATATAAGGTACCCGCGTCGGCGCCATTTTCTCACTCGGCTGTGGACAGTGAAGAGGGAGGGTGGGAGTTAGGGCTGGCTGGGCTGTGTAGTGTAGTGTAGTGTAGTGCAGAGTAGTGTTGTGCTGTGCTGTGCTGCGCTGTGCTGCTGTTGTCCACTACTTCAAAGTCCATAGGGGCTGGCTGTGTTGTGCTGTGCTGCTGTTGTTAATAGGGGCTGTGTCCACTACTTCAAAGTCCATAGGGGCTGGCTGGACTGTGTTGTGCAGTCAGTTCTCCATAGGGGCTGTGTCCACTCCAAAGTCCTGTGCAGTGTCCCAGTCCTAAAGGGGTGCTGTAGTGTTGTCCAGGGGGTGCTCTGTCCATCAGGGGTGCTCTCCCCAAGTGCTAAAAAAATAATATTTTTTGTGTGTTTGTGAATTGTGTGCGCAGTAGCCGCACGTGCATCAACAAAGTAGTGCCAAGCGTGCGCCTGTGTCATAAGTAAAGGGCCGGCTGGCTTGACCGTTAAAGGGTGCTGTAACCCCCAAAGTACACTCCAGTCCAAACCAAAAAAAAAAATATTTTCTGTGTTTGTGAATTGTGTGCGCAGTAGCCGCACGTGCATCAACAAAGTAGTGCCAAGCGTGCTCCTGTGTCATAAGTAAAGGGCCGTCTGGCTTGACCGTTAAAGGGTGCTGTAACCCCCTAAGTACACTAAAGTCCAAACCAAAAAAATATATATTTTCTGTGTTTGTGACTTGTGTGCACTGTGGCTGCACGTGCATCAACAAAGGAGCAGCGGCAAGCGTGCGCCTGTGTCCCATAAGTAAAGAGCCGGCTGGCTCATTTCTTAAAGGGTGGTGTAACCCACAAAGTGCACTACTCTCCAGCAAAAATAAAAAAATATTTTCTGTGTTTGTGTGCGCTTTAGCCGCACGTATATATCAATATAACATAAATGGAGGACCAAACTTTCTCCGATAAAAATAAAATAGGGAAAGATCAAGAACCACTTCCTCCTAGTGCTGTTGCTGCTGCTGGGAGTTGTTCATCATCCCAGAGAGGAAGTAGGAACATCACTACTTTTACTAAACAATTGACCCTCCAACAGTCCCTAGCGATGAGGATGAAGTACGACAGCAGTCATCCTGAAGCAAAATGTATAACTGAGGCCTTGACTGCTATGTTGGTGTTAGACGTGCATCCGGTATCCGCCATTAGTGCAGTGGGATTTAGACAATTGATGGAGGTAGTGTGTCCCCGGTTCCAAATCCCGTCTAGATTCCACCTGCATCCTCAAAGCAGCAGCGACAAGCGTGCGTCTGTCTGTTAAAGGGTGGTGTAACCCTCAAAGTGCACTCCACAAACAATAAAAATATTCTTCTTTTTTTTTCTGTCTTTGTGAATTGTGTGGGCTGTAGCCGCACTTGCATCCTTAAAGCAGCAGCGACAAGCGTGCGTCTGTCTGTTAAAGGGTGGTGACACCCTCAAAGTCTGCTACACAAACAATAAAAATATTGTTCTTTTTTCTGTCTTTGTGAATTGTGTGGGCTGTAGCCGCACTTGCATCCTCAAAGCAGCAGCGACAAGCATGCGTCTGTCTGTTAAAGGGTGGTGACACCCTCAAAGTGTGCTACACAAACAATAAAAATATTCTTCTTTTTTCCGTCTTTGCGAATTGTGTGGGCTGTAGCTGCACTTGCATCCTCAAAGCAGCAGCGACAAGCGTGCGTCTGTCTGTTAAAGGGTGGTGACACCCTCAAAGTGTGCTACACAAACAATAAAAATATTCTTCTTCTTTTTTCTGTCTTTGTGAATTGTGTGGGCTGTAGCCGCACTTGCATCCTCAAAGCAGCAGCGACAAGCGTGCGTCTGTCTGTTAAAGGGTGGTGTAACCCTCAAAGTGCGCTCCACAAACAATAAAAATATTCTTTTTTTTCTGTCTTTGTGAATTGTGTGGGCTGTAGCCGCACTTGCATCCTCAAAGCAGCAGCGACAAGCGTGCGTCTGTCTGTTAAAGGATTACATCGGTGACAGCATCCAAGTAGGCATGTCAGACAGTCCGTACTTGTACTGGCAGGAAAAAGAAGCAATTTGGAGGTCCCTGTACAAACTGGCTCTATTTTACCTGAGTTGCCCCCCCTCCAGTGTGTACTCCGAAAGAGTGTTTAGTGCAGCCGGGAACCTTGTCAGCGAAAGGCGTAGGAGGTTGCCTCCACAAAATGTGGAGAAGATGATGTTCATAAAATGAATTATCAACTCTTCCAGGGAGACCAGCCTCCAGAACGTACAGAGGGACCTGTGGTTGTGGATTCCAGTGGGGACGAATTAATACTCTGTGAGGATGAGGATGTACACAACACTGAAGAGGGTGAGGAATCGGTGGATGAGGAAGATGAGGACGACATCTTGCCTCCGTAGAGCCAGTTTGTGCAGGGACAGATTAATTGCCAGCTTGTTTTGTGGGGGCCCAAACGAACCAATCATTTCAGCCACAGTCGTGTGGCAGACCCTGGCGCTGAAATGTTTGGTTTGTTAAAGTGTGCATGTCCTCTTTATACAACATAAGGGTGGGTGGGAGGGCCCAAGGACAAGTCCATCTTGCACCTCTTTTTTTTATTTGAATTATGTATAGTTTGGGGCCTAGTTTTTCAAACTGCCATCCTGTCTGCCACTGCAGTGCCACTCCTAGATGGACCACGTGTTTGTGCCGCCCACTCGTATCTCTTAGCATAGTCATCCAGCTACCTCGGTGCAACCTTTTGGACATAAAAACACTATTGTGAGGTGTGAGGTGTTCAGAATAGACTGGAAATGAGTGGAAATTAAGGTTATTGAGGTTAATAATAGCATAGGAGCAGAAAAACCCACAAATTCTGTGATTTTAGCTGTTTCTATGCTTTTTTTCAAAAAAATCCAGATCCAAAACACAAAACCCAGAACCCAAAACACGGAAGGGTGGTTTTGGCAAAACCAATCCAGATCCAAAACACGAAGAAAGATCCAGATCCTAAACCAAAACACAAAACACGAAAAGTGGCCGGTGCACACCCCTAGTATAAAGCCGCTCACTTCCCATGACATGCATCCGCAAGTCAGCGAAAACATCGGTAACATCGAGTAACATTGGAACCATCCGCACAGTTGTGGTTGACCTGACCCTACCGCAGAAACTGCTAAACTTCCTGTGCCTTCTAAACTTCTGCCAGCGTATGCTATCGCAGGGGCTTAATTATCCATGCCCCTGTAACGGCGTTTAAACCCCCAGGCACACCTGCGTTTCTCTGACCACCCTCCGTCATCACCCTCAAACAGTCACTTCCTGTAAATCACTGTGTGAGGTCTGTGGGTGCTAACTGCGATCGCTTCCTGATCGTTGTGGCCGGCTTATACGCATGCGCAGAATGCAAACATCGGCTGGCTGCGTGCGAACGCAGCCTTGTGCTCCAACCTGAATAATGCCCACAGTTTCTTGGCCTCGCAAGCTGGCCAGCCTTAGTAAGCTGAGGCTTACTCAGCTGACTGGAGGCCCGACACTGTCCACCATCGCGACCTTTGACCACCAATGGTCTCTATGGTGATCCCAGCATGCAACCTTGGTTGCAGTGCTGGGATCACAAATGTAGCAGGGGGTGCCATACACCAAGTGGCGGATCTAGACTTTACTTTAGGGGGGGGCGGTTTAAGTATTAATACTGACTCCTCCCCTTTCTAATGATTGCTCTTCCCACTTACAGTCCTGCCCCCAAACTGAGTTTCTGTGGTGCCTGAAATTACAGTATAATACATAAAGAGGATAATACAAATGGTTTTTTTGGCGCCGATATTTGCATATCGCCCGACACTTTAGACAGGGCAATATACAAGTATTTGTTCCGATGCCGGACTCTCATTATTTTTTGTGCTAATCAGTAGGGGGTGAGCAGAAATAATAGGCGTCCGTGGCATGCATGGCTGATTGGAGCAACAATTGAATTGCTGCACAGGGCCCTCAAAAAACATTTGAATTGTCCCAAACACATTTACCGACTTTTGACTGTTATTTCAACAGTTTTGATCTACCAGTGGGAACTCTGGCAACCCAAATAAGCATTACCCGAGAACGTTAATTGACACAGAATACATTATTGTACACTATTGCTCTGTCTCTGGACATTGCACTCTACTCAGATACCAGTACTGTCAGCCTAACAACATCTCTGTAATACATATACTGCATATACAACCTAATATATGTCACAGGAGCCCAATAAACACACAGACCTCTGATCCCCAAAATACAGTGAGACCATAAATTTATCCATGCAGTACATTGTGTCACGTAAAGTATAGAAATTGTGTTCATTTCCGGAAACGCCACACTAAAGGATCCCCCCCTTCCCCACACACTCATATATACATAACACACACATACATACATACATACATACATAACACATATATACATAACACATACACACATATACATAACACACACATACATAACACATATATATACTTAACACACACACACACACACACATATATATATATATATATATATATATAAAACACACATATATATATATATATATATAAAATGAACACATATATACATAACACACACATACATAACACACACACCTATATACATGACACACACACACATATACAGTACATGCAAAATAAAAAAATAAACTTATAGTATATTTTAAAACAAGAGCCTTTTATTTATTTTACCATCATCAATGGGTATCTGACATACACATATTGAACTCCCCCTCCCTTGGATCAGAGGCTGGATGGTCCTACCTGACGGCAGAGGGTCCCTCCCTCTTCAAGTTCTAACTAAGGGGTCTGTAATGTGTACCACTCAGTCCCAGTCCTGTCAGCATGTCAATTACTTTATTCTCCCTACCCACATGCTAGCGAATGGGATTTATACTCTTCATTAGCCACATGCTGGGTACTCCAGCAGCGGCAATCTTTACAAAAGACACTGTGACTCATGGGATTTGTAGTTTGTCTATACTGCTCAGTGTCTGAGAAGTTCAAGAAAAAACTACAAATCCCATGTCACTCCACTTCGCTGGCTGGGTGCCGTATGTGCCCGGCGCATCCAGGTCCCGGCTGACGCACGCAACTGACCCCAGCCTCTGCTGCCTGCAGGTTCCGTAGATGGACAGGGCTAGGGCTATGTGTGGTACGGGGGGGTGATCGCCCTGATCGCCCCCCCTGGATCCGCCACTGCATACACCTCCTGCTGCATTAGCATATTTGCAAGGACAGAATTGTAAAGCTGCCTGCTGCATGCAGCTTTGCAATTCTGTCCGATGCTGAATCAGGCACTCAGTGCGGCATAACTTACAGTGCTGCAAGATTGTGTGCTCTACTAAGGAAATGCATTAAGATTTTGCAGGCTTGGAGTGTTGTTTTGGATGATCATTCAGGTGTTGGGATGGCAGGTAATAAGCTGTTAATAGGGGATCCAGAGTCACCCCAGTAGGAAAGAGGAGATGTATCAAGCCTTCTAAAGAGTTGAGAAGTGGACCAGTGAAGAAGTTGCCCATAGCAAGGTAGCATTTTTCAAGTAAATTCTATAAAATGATAGGTAGAATCTGCTTGGTTGCTATGGGCAAATTTTGCAATCTATAGAAGGCTTGAAACAACTCCCGCACAGTTTGACCACAATCACCCTCTCCTAAGCAAGCACGATAGCAATCTGACCATACCTCCCCCACACATTTCATAGATGTGCCTGTCGACACATTCATATTGAGGGGTAAATCCACTTAGTTGTGAGTTGGCCTTGCGAGCCTTTTCATGGCAACCTTGCATGGCCAAGTGTAGTGGCAATCCGATTCCAAACTCACTCTTTTTTTCAGTGTAAAATCATGTTCTTTTGTGCGCACCCCCTGAGGGTGTGAGATGGAGGGGAAAATCCTTATTTTAAGGTAAAAATGTGCAGAACCCCTTGGATAGCTCCCCCACTAATTACTAATTAGGCATTTAGAAGTTTACAATTAGCTTAAATGGCCCAATAATTACATGTTATTTTTGGGTGTTTTTTTTTTTAAAATGGCCTTAAATTACCCCAAATCAACTTTTTCTAGTTTAGGCACCCAAAATGTAATTACAGTACTTTTTTAAATAAAAAATAATTGCTTTTTAATACAATTTAATTTTTTTTAAAAAGTGGTCTAAAAATTTTTTTTCTACTTTTTTTGCATTTTTAGTTTAATTGAGATTAAACGAAAAAAGTTTGCTTATTATCATTTTTTTAAATGTAAAAATATGTCATTTATCATCATTTAAAAACCTCCAATACTTATCTTATGCCCACCAACAGCCTTTTGTATGATTCTGCAAACAATGTTGTCACTTTTTTGGGGTCCAGGATAGTTTCCCCACTTTTCATGACCTTCTCCTAAGTTGCATGCTGTAGAAAAATTTGCACACTCTCCCCACGAGTAGCGTGAGTAGGCATTTCTAATTGGATTAAGCATTTCTCTGGAGCAAGCATTTGTGCGAAGTGTGCGAGTTTCATGAAACAAACTCGCACTTGCACACTTGCACCTAATTGGACTGACCCCTAAGTGAGGCATAACGATAAAAAGCCTGGCTGCCAAGATGCAGGCAGAGGATACTGCTCAGCTGTTCTGCTAGTAACTAAGTATGGTGAATTACTAGGGTTACTACAGTACATAACTCACACATAACTATGGTGAATGACGGCTGGTGCTTGAATCCCATACAGAGAATGCTGTGTATTTTAATACATGGGGATTAAATTACTATCAAACATTGTTTGACTATGGATTTGCTGGATGCCAAGATGCCTGGGTATAGGCTTTAACAAAGAAGGTGAAAGATGGTGGGTAGAGTGTCTTTATTTAATAAAGAATTTTATTTGCTGTGCATGTTTGCAGATTTTTTACACTTGTCCCAGGAGCACTTTTTTCAGTCTAAAGGGCAGATGTACTAAGCCTTGGAGAGAGATAGAGTGGAGAGAGATAAAGTACCAACTAATCAGCTCCTAACTGTCAATTTGCAAACTCAGTCTGTAAAGTGACAGTAGCTGATTGGTTGGTACTTTATCTCCATCCATTTTATCTCTCTCCAAGGCTTAATACATCTACCCCTTAACATTTTGGTGCACTTTTTTCAGTATTTTTATCTTTACTGTGCATGTAAGTCTTTTTGTAATCCTCATCTTATATTTGTCGCAGTCTGACTTGAGACTGTGGGCCTGATTCATAGCCGCTCACTATGCTGCGTTTGCACGCAGCCAGCCGATTTTTTCAATCTGCACATGCGTATGCATCGCAGTGCGCATACTCGAACCAGTGCGAGCAATCGGGAAGATCGCACATAGACTGCCAGGCTGACCGAGTGACAGGAGAAGCCGTTTGTGGGTGGTAATAGGGGCAGACCACTAGAAATGAGGGAGTGGAGGTGCGAACGCAGGTGTGCCTGAACATCTCAACGCCGTTTTCAGAGGCGTGCATAAATAAGAGGCAGCGTCATAGTACACGTCACTTGGTTGTATTTCAAACTGAAGCACTCGCAGTGCTTGCGGCAGGGTATGGTCAGCCACAAACGCTGCGTACGGGTCCGATGGTACTCAATGTACCGATGGTTGCATACACTTCCTGTAGATGACGTGCGCAAGTGGACGTCTTCAAACAGGCTGGTGGGCGTCTGCATACACAATGCGATCGAACGCTGAGACATAGTGGGCATGCTAATGCCTTGCCGTGTGATCGATTGCCTTGCCGAAATTTGCATTCGCATCTAGCGAGCGGTTCTGAATCGAGCCCTGTGTGCCTAGGGGGCTGGAATGGGTGTGGAATTGGATTAATGGGAAGTGGGCGTAAATGTGAGTGCAGTTGGCATGTAGTCACAATGAAAGTTTAGCACTGTAAGGGCATGTTTTAGGTGTATAGTCTGAAGTTAAAACAAACATGCCCACAAAAAAAGACTCAAACCCAGCCTCCATGCATCAGTTCTGAATGTGGTGTAAGTTGATAATGATGACTGTGAGGTTGATCATGGTGAATGTGTCTAATTGATCGTAATGTAAAAGACACAACTCCAGGAATGATGATGTTCGTCCATGTAAGATGACGTTTTGCCTCTTTCTGAGTTCCGTTTTTTTGGAGGGAAAAATCCGAACTCAACGTGCAAACTCGAACCTATACGAGCCTGCACATCCCTACTGAAAACCCAGGTTGGACCCAGGTTTTTGGTGGAAAAGAGGTATAACTGTACCTGGACAAACCATGTTGCACTGCAAAGGGTGCAAATACAAAGATGTTTTTTGCATGAGGGGGTAAACACTGGCTGCTTTATTTTTACACTGCAATTTAGATTTTAATTTGAACACACGCCTTTCCCAAATCTCTCTTCACATTTTAAATCTGCCCCACCTGCAGTGCACCATGGTTTTGACCAAGATGCACAGTTACTAGCTATATCTTACTCTGGGGCTGATTCAATGCTGAACGCAGATTCCCGATTATCGGGAATCTGCGCATGCGCAGGACTCAGTCTGCGAATGTGCAGAACGGGTCCTGTGTGATCACATGCAGCCCCGCTATGATTGACAGGCAGAGGCATTTAAGGGGCAGTGCGGGGGCAGCTGGCGTTCCTGGAAATGGGGGCGTGTCCACAGACACAGGACTTGATTCAGGTTGGTTCGCAAGGCTGTGTTTGCACGCACCCCGCTCACTGCGAAAATATGCTTATGAATGCAATTGCACGGCAACCGCAGCTCTATACCAAGAGGCCCACCACTGTATAAAGTAGGGGTGAGCGGGTTCGGATTTCTGAAATCCGAACCCCCCCGAGCCCCCCCGATCCGAGGCCGATCCGAGTCAGGCTCGACTTTTCCCGCCTGACTCGGATCTGAAATCGAGGCAAAACGTCATCGTCCCGCCTTCCGGGTATCGCGGATTTTGGATCCTATATAAGGTACCCGCGTCGCCGCCATTTTCTCACTCGGCTGTGGACAGTGAAGAGGGAGGGTGGGAGTTAGGGCTGGCTGGGCTGTGTAGTGTAGTGTAGTGCAGAGTAGTGTTGTGCTGTGCTGTGCTGCGCTGTGCTGCTGTTGTCCACTACTTCAAAGTCCATAGGGGCTGGCTGTGTTGTGCTGTGCTGCTGTTGTTAATAGGGGCTGTGTCCACTACTTCAAAGTCCATAGGGGCTGGCTGGACTGTGTTGTGCAGTCAGTTCTCCATAGGGGCTGTGTCCACTCCAAAGTCCTGTGCAGTGTCCCAGTCCTGAAGGGGTGCTGTAGTGTTGTCCAGGGGGTGCTCTGTCCATCAGGGGTGCTCTCCCCAAGTGCTAAAAAAATAATATTTTTTGTGTGTTTGTGAATTGTGTGCGCAGTAGCCGCACGTGCATCAACAAAGTAGTGCCAAGCGTGCGCCTGTGTCATAAGTAAAGGGCCGGCTGGCTTGACCGTTAAAGGGTGCTGTAACCCCCAAAGTACACTCCAGTCCAAACCAAAAAAAAAATTATTTTCTGTGTTTGTGAATTGTGTGCGCAGTAGCCGCACGTGCATCAACAAAGTAGTGCCAAGCGTGCTCCTGTGTCATAAGTAAAGGGCCGTCTGGCTTGACCGTTAAAGGGTGCTGTAACCCCCTAAGTACACTACAGTCCAAACCAAAAAAATATATATTTTCTGTGTTTGTGAATTGTATGCGCAGTAGCCGCATGTGCATCAACAAAGTAGTGCCAAGCGTGCACCTGTGTCATAAGTAAAGGGCCGGCTGGCTTGACCGTTAAAGGGTGCTGTAACCCCCAAAGTACACTCCAAACCAAAAAATATATATATTTTCTGTGTTTGTGACTTGTGTGCACTGTGGCTGCACGTGCATCAACAAAGGAGCAGCGGCAAGCGTGCGCCTGTGTCCCATAAGTAAAGAGCCAGCTGGCTAATTTCTTAAAGGGTGGTGTAACCCACAAAGTGCACTACTCTCCAGCAAAAATAAAAAAATATTTTCTGTGTTTGTGTGCGCTTTAGCCGCATGTATATATCAATATAACATAAATGGAGGACCAAACTTTCTCCGATAAAAATAAAATAGGGAAAGATCAAGAACCACTTCCTCCTAGTGCTGTTGCTGCTGCTGGGAGTTGTTCATCATCCCAGAGAGGAAGTAGGAACATCACTACTTTTACTAAACAATTGACCCTCCAACAGTCCCTAGCGATGAGGATGAAGTACGACAGCAGTCATCCTGAAGCAAAACGTATAACTGAGGCCTTGACTGCTATGTTGGTGTTAGACGTGCATCTGGTATCCGCCATTAGTGCAGTGGGATTTAGACAATTGATGGAGGTAGTGTGTCCCCGGTTCCAAATCCCGTCTAGATTCCACCTGCATCCTCAAAGCAGCAGCGACAAGCGTGCGTCTGTCTGTTAAAGGGTGGTGACACCCTCAAAGTGTGCTACACAAACAATAAAAATATTGTTCTTTTTTCTGTCTTTGTGAATTGTGTGGGCTGTAGCCGCACTTGCATCCTCAAAGCAGCAGCGACAAGCATGCGTCTGTCTGTTAAAGGGTGGTGACACCCTCAAAGTGTGCTACACAAACAATAAAAATATTCTTCTTTTTTCCGTCTTTGCGAATTGTGTGGGCTGTAGCCGCACTTGCATCCTCAAAGCAGCAGCGACAAGCGTGCGTCTGTCTGTTAAAGGGTGGTGACACCCTCAAAGTGTGCTACACAAACAATAAAAATATTCTTCTTCTTTTTTCTGTCTTTGTGAATTGTGTGGGCTGTAGCCGCACTTGCATCCTCAAAGCAGCAGCAACAAGCGTGCGTCTGTCTGTTAAAGGGTGGTGTAACCCTCAAAGTGTGCTCCACAAACAATAAAAATATTCTTTTTTTTCTGTCTTTGTGAATTGTGTGGGCTGTAGCCGCACTTGCATCCTCAAAGCAGCAGCGACAAGCGTGCGTCTGTCTGTTAAAGGATTACATCGGTGACAGCATCCAAGTAGGCATGTCAGACAGTCCGTACCTGTACTGGCAGGAAAAAGAAGCAATTTGGAGGTCCCTGTACAAACTGGCTCTATTTTACCTGAGTTGCCGCCCACTCGTATCTCTTAGCATAGTCATCCAGCTACCTCGGTGCAACCTTTTGGACATAAAAACACTATTGTGAGGTGTGAGGTGTTCAGAATAGACTGGAAATGAGTGGAAATTAAGGTTATTGAGGTTAATAATAGCAGAGGAGAAGAAAAACCCACAAATTCTGTGATTTTAGCTGTTTTTATGCTTTTTTTCAAAAAAATCCAGATCCAAAACACAAAACCCAGAACCCAAAACACGGAAGGGTGGTTTTGGCAAAACCAATCCAGATCCAAAACACGAAGAAAGATCCAGATCCTAAACCAAAACACAAAACACGAAAAGTGGCCGGTGCACACCCCTAGTATAAAGCCGCTCACTTCCCATGACATGCATCCGCAAGTCAGCGAAAACATCGGTAACATCGAGTAACATTGGAACCATCCGCACAGTTGTGGTTGACCTGACCCTACCGCAGAAACTGCTAAACTTCCTGTGCCTTCTAAACTTCTGCCAGCGTATGCTATCGCAGGGGCTTAATTATCCATGCCCCTGTAACGGCGTTTAAACCCCCAGGCACACCTGCGTTTCTCTGACCACCCTCCGTCATCACCCTCAAACAGTCACTTCCTGTAAATCACTGTGTGAGGTCTGTGGGTGCTAACTGCGATCGCTTCCTGATCGTTGTGGCCGGCTTATACGCATGCGCAGAATGCAAACATCGGCTGGCTGCGTGCGAACGCAGCCTTGTGCTCCAACCTGAATAATGCCCACAGTTTCTTGGCCTCGCAAGCTGGCCAGCCTTAGTAAGCTGAGGCTTACTCAGCTGACTGGAGGCCCGACACTGTCCACCATCGCGACCTTTGACCACCAATGGTCTCTATGGTGATCCCAGCATGCAACCTTGGTTGCAGTGCTGGGATCACAAATGTAGCAGGGGGTGCCATACACCAAGTGGCGGATCTAGACTTTACTTTAGGGGGGGGCGGTTTAAGTATTAATACTGACTCCTCCCCTTTCTAATGATTGCTCTTCCCACTTACAGTCCTGCCCCCAAACTGAGTTTCTGTGGTGCCTGAAATTACAGTATAATACATAAAGAGGATAATACAAATGGTTTTTTTGGCGCCGATATTTGCATATCGCCCGACACTTTAGACAGGGCAATATACAAGTATTTGTTCCGATGCCGGACTCTCATTATTTTTTGTGCTAATCAGTAGGGGGTGAGCAGAAATAATAGGCGTCCGTGGCATGCATGGCTGATTGGAGCAACAATTGAATTGCTGCACAGGGCCCTCAAAAAACATTTGAATTGTCCCAAACACATTTACCGACTTTTGACTGTTATTTCAACAGTTTTGATCTACCAGTGGGAACTCTGGCAACCCAAATAAGCATTACCCGAGAACGTTAATTGACACAGAATACATTATTGTACACTATTGCTCTGTCTCTGGACATTGCACTCTACTCAGATACCAGTACTGTCAGCCTAACAACATCTCTGTAATACATATACTGCATATACAACCTAATATATGTCACAGGAGCCCAATAAACACACAGACCTCTGATCCCCAAAATACAGTGAGACCATAAATTTATCCATGCAGTACATTGTGTCACGTAAAGTATAGAAATTGTGTTCATTTCCGGAAACGCCACACTAAAGGATCCCCCCCTTCCCCACACACACATATATACATAACACACACATACATACATACATACATACATACATAACACATATATACATAACACATACACACATATACATAACACACACATACATAACACATATATATACTTAACACACACACACACACATATATATATATATATATATATATATATATTAGGGGTGTGCACCGGCCACTTTTCGTGTTTTGTGTTTTGGTTTTGGATCTGGATCTTTCTTCGTGTTTTGGATCTGGAATGGTTTTGCCAAAACCACCCTTCCGTGTTTTGGGTTCTGGGTTTTGTGTTTTGGATCTGTATTTTTTTGAAAAAAAGCATAAAAACAGCTAAAATCACAGAATTTGTAGCTTTTTCTGCTCCTATGCTATTATTAACCTCAATAACCTTAATTTCCACTCATTTCCAGTCTATTCTGAATACCTCACACCTCACAATAGTGTTTTTATGTCCAAAAGGTTGCACCGAGGTAGCTGGATGACTATGCTAAGCGACACGAGTGGGCGGCACAACCACGTGACCCATCTAGGCGTGAAACTGCAGTGGCAGACAGGATGGCATTGAAAAACTAGGCCCCAAACTGTACATAATGCAAAGAAAAAAAAGAGGTGCAAGATGGAATTGTCCTTGGGCCCTCCCACCCACCCTTGTGTTGTATAAACAGGACATGCACACTTTAACAAACCAATCATTTCAGCGCCAGGGTCTGCCACACAACTGTGGCTGAAATGATTGGTTCGTTTGGGCCCCCACAAAACAAGCTGGCAATTAATCTGTCCCTGCACAAACTGGCTCTACGGAGGAAAGATGTCATCCTCATCCTCCTCATCCACCGATTCCTCACCCTCTTCAGTGTGTACATCCTCATCCTCACAGAGTATTAATTTGTCCCTGCTGGAACCACAGGTCCCTCTGTACGTTCTGGAGGCTGGTCTCCCTGGAAGAGTTGATAATTCATTTTATGAACATCATCTTCTCCACATTTTGTGGAAGCAACCTCCTACGCCTTTCGCTGACAAGGTTCCCGGCTGCACTAAACACTCTTTCGGAGTACACACTGGAGGGGGGGCAACTCAGGTAAAATAGAGCCAGTTTGTACAGGGACCTCCAAATTGCTTCTTTTTCCTGCCAGTACAGGTACGGACTGTCTGACATGCCTACTTGGATGCTGTCACCGATGTAATCCTTTAACAGACAGACGCACGCTTGTCGCTGCTGCTTTGAGGATTCAAGTGCGGCTACAGCCCACACATTTCACAAAGACAGAAAAAAAAGAAGAATATTTTTATTGTTTGTGTAGCACACTTTGAGGGTGTCACCACCCTTTAACAGACAGACGCACGCTTGTCGCTGCTGCTTTAAGGATGCAGGTGCGGCTACAGCCCACACAATTCACAAAGACAGAAAAAAGAAGAAGAATATTTTTATTGTTTGTGTAGCACACTTTGAGGGTGTCACCACCCTTTAACAGACAGACGCACGCTTGTCGCTGCTGCTTTGAGGATGCAAGTGCGGCTACAGCCCACACAATTCACAAAGACAGAAAAAAGAAGAATATTTTTATTGTTTGTGTAGCACACTTTGAGGGTGTCACCACCCTTTAACAGACAGACGCACGCTTGTCGCTGCTGCTTTAAGGATGCAGGTGCGGCTACAGCCCACACATTTCACAAAGACCGAAAACAAAAGAACAATATTTTAATTGTTTGTGTAGCACACTTTGAGGGTGTCACCACCCTTTAACAGACAGACGCACGCTTGTCGCTGCTGCTTTAAGGATGCAGGTGCGGCTACAGCCCACACAATTCACAAAGACAGAAATAAGAAGAAGAATATTTTTATTGTTTGTGTAGCACACTTTGAGGGTGTCACCACCCTTTAACAGACAGACGCACGCTTGTCGCTGCTGCTTTGAGGATGCAAGTGCGGCTACATCGCACACAAGTCACAAACACATTACAAAAATAGTTTTTTATTTTTTGGAGCACTTTGAGAGTTACATCACCCTTTAACAGACAGACGCACGCTTGTCGCTGCTGCTTTAAGGATGCAGGTGCGGCTACAGCCCACACATTTCACAAAGACCGAAAAAAAAAGAACAATATTTTAATTGTTTGTGTAGCACACTGTGAGGGTGTCACCACCCTTTAACAGACAGACGCACGCTTGTCGCTGCTGCTTTAAGGATGCAGGTGCGGCTACAGCCCACACAATTCACAAAGACAGAAAAAAGAAGAAGAATATTTTTATTGTTTGTGTAGCACACTTTGAGGGTGTCACCACCCTTTAACAGACAGACGCACGCTTGTCGCTGCTGCTTTGAGGATGCAAGTGTGGCTACATCGCACACAAGTCACAAACACATTAAAAAAAAAAATTTGATTTTTTGGAGCACTTTGAGAGTTACAACACCTTTTAACAGACAGACGCACGCTTGTCGCTGCTGCTTTGAGGATGCAAGTGCGGCTACAGCCCACACAATTCACAAAGACAGAAAAAAAAAGAACAATATTTTAATTGTTTGTGTAGCACACTTTGAGGGTGTCACCACCCTTTAACAGACAGACGCACGCTTGTCGCTGCTGCTTTAAGGATGCAGGTGCGGCTACAGCCCACACATTTCACAAAGACAGAAAAAAAAAGAACAATATTTTAATTGTTTGTGTAGCACACTTTGAGGGTGTCACCACCCTTTAACAGACAGACGCACGCTTGTCGCTGCTGCTTTGAGGATGCAGGTGGAATCTAGACGGGATTTGGAACCGAGGACACACTACCTCCATCAATTGTCTAAATCCCACTGCACTAATGTCGGATACCGGACGCACGTCTAACACCAACATAGCAGTCAAGGCCTCAGTTATACGTTTTGCTTCAGGATGACTGCTGTCGTACTTCATCCTCATCGCTAGGGACTGTTGGAGGGTCAATTGTTTAGTAAAAGTAGTGATGTTCCTACTTCCTCTCTGGGATGATGAACAACTCCCAGCAGCAGCAACAGCACTAGGAGGAAGTGGTTCTTGATCTTTCCCTATTTTATTTTTATCGGAGAAAGTTTGGTCCTCCATTTATGTTATATTGATATATATACGTGCGGCTAAAGCGCACACAAACACAGAAAATATTTTTTTATTTTTGCTGGAGAGTAGTGCACTTTGTGGGTTACACCACCCTTTAAGAAATGAGCTAGCCGGCTCTTTACTTATGGGACACAGGCGCACGCTTGGCGCTGCTCCTTTGTTGATGCACGTGCAGCCACAGTGCACACAAGTCACAAACACAGAAAATATATATTTTTTTGGTTTGGAGTGTACTTTGGGGGTTACAGAACCCTTTAACGGTCAAGCCAGCCGGCCCTTTACTTAAGACACAGGCGCACGCTTGGCACTACTTTGTTGATGCACGTGCAGCTGCTGCGCACACAATTCACAAACACAGAAAATAATTTTTTTTTTGGTTTGGACTGGAGTGTACTTTCGGGGGTTACAGCACCCTTTAACGGTCTAGCCAGCCGGCCCTTTACTTATGACACAGGCGCACGCTTGGCACTACTTTGTTGATGCACGTGCGGCTACTGCGCACACAATTCACAAACACAGAAAATATTTTTTTTTTTGGTTTGGACTGGAGTGTACTTTGGGGGTTACAGCACCCTTTAATGGTCAAGCCAGCCGGCCCTTTACTTATGACACAGGCGCACGCTTGGCACTACTTTGTTGATGCACGTGCGGCTACTGCGCACACAATTCACAAACACAGAAAATAATTTTTTTTTTGGTTTGGACTGGAGTGTACTTTGGGGGTTACAGCACCCTTTAACGGTCAAGCCAGCCAGCCCTTTACTTATGACACAGGCGCACGCTTGCACTACTTTGTTGATGCACGTGCGGCTACTGCGCACACAATTCACAAACACAGAAAATAATTTTTTTTTTGGTTTGGACTGGACTGTACTTTCGGGGGTTACAGCACCCTTTAACGGTCAAGCTAGCCGGCCCTTTACTTATGACACAGGCGCACACTTGGCACTACTTTGTTGATGCACTTGCGGCTACTGCGCACACAATTCACAAACACAGAAAATATATATTTTTTTGGTTTGGACTGGAGTGTACTTTGGGGGTTACAGCACCCATTAACGGTCAAGCCAGCCGGCCCTTTACTTATGACACAGGCGCACGCTTGGCACTACTTTGTTGATGCACATGCGGCTACTGCGCACACAATTCACAAACACAGAAAATAATTTTTTTTTTGGTTTGGACTGGAGTGTACTTTGGGGGTTACAGCACCCTTTAACGGTCAAGCCAGCCAGCCCTTTACTTATGACACAGGCGCACGCTTGGCACTACTTTGTTGATGCACGTGCGGCTACTGCGCACACAATTCACAAACACAGAAAATAATTTTTTTTTTGGTTTGGACTGGACTGTACTTTCGGGGGTTACAGCACCCTTTAACGGTCAAGCCAGCCGGCCCTTTACTTATGACACAGGCGCACACTTGGCACTACTTTGTTGATGCACGTGCGGCTACTGCGCACACAATTCACAAACACAGAAAATATTTTTTTTTTTGGTTTGGACTGGAGTGTACTTTGGGGGTTACAGCACCCATTAACGGTCAAGCCAGCCGGCCCTTTACTTATGACACAGGCGCACGCTTGGCACTACTTTGTTGATGCACATGCGGCTACTGCGCACACAATTCACAAACACAGAAAATAATTTTTTTTTTGGTTTGGACTGGAGTGTACTTTGAGGGTTACAGCACCCTTTAACGGTCAAGCCAGCCGGCCCTTTACTTATGACACAGGCGCACACTTGGCACTACTTTGTTGATGCACGTGCGGCTACTGCGCACACAATTCACAAACACAGAAAATAATTTTTTTTTTTGTTTGGACTGGAGTGTACTTTGGGGGTTAAAGCACCCTTTAACGGTCAAGCCAGCCGGCCCTTTACTTATGACACAGGCGCACGCTTGGCACTACTTTGTTGATGCACGTGCGGCTACTGCGCACACAATTCACAAACACAGAAAATAATTTTTTTTTTGGTTTGGACTGGAGTGTACTTTCGGGGGTTACAGCACCCTTAACGGTCAAGCCAGCCGGCCCTTTACTTATGACACAGGCGCACGCTTGGCACTACTTTGTTGATGCACGTGCGGCTACTGCGCACACAATTCACAAACACAGAAAATAATTTTTTTTTTGGTTTGGACTGGAGTGTACTTTCGGGGGTTACAGCACCCTTAACGGTCAAGCCAGCCGGCCCTTTACTTATGACACAGGCGCACGCTTGGCACTACTTTGTTGATGCACGTGCGGCTACTGCGCACACAATTCACAAACACAGAAAATATATTATTTTTTTAGCACTTGGGGGGAGCACCCCTGATGGACAGAGCACCCCCTGGACAACACTACAGCACTCCTTTAGGACTGGGACACTGCACAGGACTTTGGAGTGGACACAGCCCCTATGGAGAACTGACTGCACAACACAGTCCAGCCAGCCCCTATGGACTTTGAAGTAGTGGACACAGCCCCTATTAACAACAGCAGCACAGCACAACACAGCCAGCCCCTATGGACTTTGAAGTAGTGGACAACAGCAGCACTACACTACACTACACTACACAGCCCTAACTCCCACCCTCCCTCTTCACTGTCCACAGCCGAGTGAGAAAATGGCGCCGACGTGTGTACCTTATATAGGATCCAAAACCCGCGAGACTCGGAAGGCGGGAAGATGACGTTTTGCCTCGATTTCAGATCCGAGTCAGGCGGGAAAAGTCGAGCCTGACTCGGATCGGACTCGGATCGGGGGGGCTCGGGGGGGTTCGGATTTCAGAAATCCGAACCCGCTCACCCCTAATATATATATATATATAAAACACACATATATATATATATATATATATATATATATATATATATAAAATGAACACATATATACATAACACACACATACATAACACACACACCTATATACATGACACACACACACATATACAGTACATGCAAAAAATAAAAATAAACTTATAGCATATTTTAAAACAAGAGCCTTTTATTTATTTTACCATCATCAATGGGTATCTGACATACACATATTGAACTCCCCCTCCCTTGGATCAGAGGCTGGATGGTCCTACCTGACGGCAGAGGGTCCCTCCCTCTTCAAGTTCTAACTAAGGGGTCTGTAATGTGTACCACTCAGTCCCAGTCCTGTCAGCATGTCAATTACTTTATTCTCCCTACCCACATGCTAGCGAATGGGATTTATACTCTTCATTAGCCACATGCTGGGTACTCCAGCAGCGGCAATCTTTACAAAAGACACTGTGACTCATGGGATTTGTAGTTTGTCTATACTGCTCAGTGTCTGAGAAGTTCAAGAAAAAACTACAAATCCCATGTCACTCCACTTCGCTGGCTGGGTGCCGTATGTGCCCGGCGCATCCAGGTCCCGGCTGACGCACGCAACTGACCCCAGCCTCTGCTGCCTGCAGGTTCCGTAGATGGACAGGGCTAGGGCTATGTGTGGTACGGGGGGGTGATCGCCCTGATCGCCCCCCCTGGATCCGCCACTGCATACACCTCCTGCTGCATTAGCATATTTGCAAGGACAGAATTGTAAAGCTGCCTGCTGCATGCAGCTTTGCAATTCTGTCCGATGCTGAATCAGGCACTCAGTGCGGCATAACTTACAGTGCTGCAAGATTGTGTGCTCTACTAAGGAAATGCATTAAGATTTTGCAGGCTTGGAGTGTTGTTTTGGATGATCATTCAGGTGTTGGGATGGCAGGTAATAAGCTGTTAATAGGGGATCCAGAGTCACCCCAGTAGGAAAGAGGAGATGTATCAAGCCTTCTAAAGAGTTGAGAAGTGGACCAGTGAAGAAGTTGCCCATAGCAAGGTAGCTTTTTTCAAGTAAATTCTATAAAATGATAGGTAGAATCTGCTTGGTTGCTATGGGCAAATTTTGCAATCTATAGAAGGCTTGAAACAACTCCCGCACAGTTTGACCACAATCACCCTCTCCTAAGCAAGCACGATAGCAATCTGACCATACCTCCCCCACACATTTCATAGATGTGCCTGTCGACACATTCATATTGAGGGGTAAATCCACTTAGTTGTGAGTTGGCCTTGCGAGCCGTTTCATGGCAACCTTGCATGGCCAAGTGTAGTGGCAATCCGATTCCAAACTCACTCTTTTTTTCAGTGTAAAATCATGTTCTTTTGTGCGCACCCCCTGAGGGTGTGAGATGGAGGGGAAAATCCTTATTTTAAGGTAAAAATGTGCAGAACCCCTTGGATAGCTCCCCCACTAATTACTAATTAGGCATTTAGAAGTTTACAATCAGCTTAAATGGCCCAATAATTACATGTTATTTTTGGGTGTTTTTTTTTTTTTAAATGGCCTTAAATTACCCCAAATCAACTTTTTCTAGTTTAGGCACCCAAAATGTAATTACAGTACTTTTTTAAATAAAAAATAATTGCTTTTTAATACAATTTAATTTTTTTTAAAAAGTGGTCTAAAAATTTTTTTTCTACTTTTTTTGCATTTTTAGTTTAATTGAGATTAAACGAAAAAAGTTTGCTTATTATCATTTTTTTTAAATGTAAAAATATGTCATTTATCATCATTTAAAAACCTCCAATACTTACCTTATGCCCACCAACAGCCTTTTGTATGATTCTGCAAACAATGTTGTCACTTTTTTGGGGTCCAGGATAGTTTCCCCACTTTTCATGACCTTCTCCTAAGTTGCATGCTGTAGAAAAATGTGCACACTCTCCCCACGAGTAGCGTGAGTAGGCATTTCTAATTGGATTAAGCATTTCTCTGGAGCAAGCATTTGTGCGAAGTGTGCGAGTTTCATGAAACAAACTCGCACTTGCACACTTGCACCTAATTGGACTGACCCCTAAGTGAGGCATAACGATAAAAAGCCTGGCTGCCAAGATGCAGGCAGAGGATACTGCTCAGCTGTTCTGCTAGTAACTAAGTATGGTGAATTACTAGGGTTACTACAGTACATAACTCACACATAACTATGGTGAATGACGGCTGGTGCTTGAATCCCATACAGAGAATGCTGTGTATTTTAATACATGGGGATTAAATTACTATCAAACATTGTTTGACTATGGATTTGCTGGATGCCAAGATGCCTGGGTATAGGCTTTAACAAAGAAGGTGAAAGATGGTGGGTAGAGTGTCTTTATTTAATAAAGAATTTTATTTGCTGTGCATGTTTGCAGATTTTTTACACTTGTCCCAGGAGCACTTTTTTCAGTCTAAAGGGCAGATGTACTAAGCCTTGGAGAGAGATAGAGTGGAGAGAGATAAAGTACCAACTAATCAGCTCCTAACTGTCAATTTGCAAACTCAGTCTGTAAAGTGACAGTAGCTGATTGGTTGGTACTTTATCTCCATCCATTTTATCTCTCTCCAAGGCTTAATACATCTACCCCTTAACATTTTGGTGCACTTTTTTCAGTATTTTTATCTTTACTGTGCATGTAAGTCTTTTTGTAATCCTCATCTTATATTTGTCGCAGTCTGACTTGAGACTGTGGGCCTGATTCATAGCCGCTCACTATGCTGCGTTTGCACGCAGCCAGCCGATTTTTTCAATCTGCACATGCGTATGCATCGCAGTGCGCATACTCGAACCAGTGCGAGCAATCGGGAAGATCGCACATAGACTGCCAGGCTGACCGAGTGACAGGAGAAGCCGTTTGTGGGTGGTAACAGGGGCAGACCACTAGAAATGAGGGAGTGGAGGTGCGAACGCAGGTGTGCCTGAACATCTCAACGCCGTTTTCAGAGGCGTGCATAAATAAGAGGCAGCGTCATAGTACACGTCACTTGGTTGTATTTCAAACTGAAGCACTCGCAGTGCTTGCGGCAGGGTATGGTCAGCCACAAACGCTGCGTACGGGTCCGATGGTACTCAATGTACCGATGGTTGCATACACTTCCTGTAGATGACGTGCGCAAGTGGACGTCTTCAAACAGGCTGGTGGGCGTCTGCATACACAATGCGATCGAACGCTGAGACATAGTGGGCATGCTAATGCCTTGCCGTGTGATCGATTGCCTTGCCGAAATTTGCATTCGCATCTAGCGAGCGGTTCTGAATCGAGCCCTGTGTGCCTAGGGGGCTGGAATGGGTGTGGAATTGGATTAATGGGAAGTGGGCGTAAATGTGAGTGCAGTTGCCATGTAGTCACAATGAAAGTTTAGCACTGTAAGGGCATGTTTTAGGTGTATAGTCTGAAGTTAAAACAAACATGCCCACAAAAAAAGACTCAAACCCAGCCTCCATGCATCAGTTCTGAATGTGGTGTAAGTTGATAATGATGACTGTGAGGTTGATCATGGTGAATGTGTCTAATTGATCATAATGTAAAAGAAACTTTGCATGGGCAAATCCAGAGGTGGTTTACCAGTGGCCAGAATATCCCCCCCTCCCATACTGTAGTCAGCATCTCCTGAAACCGGTAGCATCATGTTCCACACATGTAGACATATTACCATAGAGAAGGTGGCGTCAGCCACATAGGTAGTTTGAACAGAGCAGCAAGACCCGGTGATTGCACTTTTTGCTGGATTAAATTTCCCGTTCACTGCATTGAGCAATAACACAAGTGCCTACAATATGTATGTTCATAAAGCACTTGCTGAGCTGCAGTTTAAAAGTCCAAAAGGTCTCTCATCTGCCTAACCTATACCAATCGCCACCTCTACAAGTGTAATTGATCTTTTCAATGGTTTTAATATTTAAACTCTTGATGTCATACTTCTGATGTAACAAAATGCTGTGATAAGCTACAGTCTTCTAACTCCTAAGAATATTACGTATGCATTTATTCTTATATATGTATACACAATTGTAATCTATATATACATTTTAAATTTTCATTTATTTATATTTTAATATATTATATGTTTGTATATATATATATATTAGGGGTGTGCACCGGCCACTTTTCGTGTTTTGTGTTTTGGTTTTGAATCTGGATCTTTCTTCGTGTTTTGGATCTGGATTGGTTTTGCCAAAACCACCCTTCCGTGTTTTGGGTTCTGGGTTTTGTGTTTTGGATCTGGATTTTTTCTTAAAAAATAAAAAAAACGCTAAAATCACATAAAATGGGCCTTTTTTTGTTCCTACCCCAATAACATTAATTTCCACTCATTTCCACTCTATTCTGAACACCTCACAATATTGTTTTTAGGCCAAAAGGTTGCACCGAGGTAGCTGGATGACTATGCTAAGCGACACAAGTGGACGGCACAAACACGTGGCCCATCTAGGAGTGGCACTGCAGTGGCAGACAGGAAGCCAATCAGTGTTATGGTGCCCATTTGCATGTAGCACGTACCCGGGAGATCCGTGCTACATGCATCTGTGTGATTGGCACAGAGCAATGACAGGTCCGTGAGACCCGTCTGTGCTGCTGTGGTAAAAAAAAAAAAAAACCTGTGTAAAAAAATAAAAAAATGGCGTGCACCCCCCCAAAAAAGAGCAACCAGCCCCGGGCATTAGTAACCCAGTGCTGGGTGTGCTTAAATATAGGGGACAAACGACGTAGGGGTCCCCTGTACTTAAGCACAACCAGCACCGGGCTAGTCAGAACCCGCACTGGTTGCCAAAATACGGGGGACAAACGACGTAGGGGTCCCCCGTATTCTGCGCAACCAGCTCTGGGCTCTGATCCGGTCCTGGTTCTGGAAATACAGGGGGAAAAAATTAGTAGGGTTCCCCTGTATGTTCCAGAACCAGCACTGGACTTTTTCTAGCGGGGGGCTGATGCCACAGCCAGGGGAGCCCTTTCACCGGGCCCCCCAGCCGCAGCATCAGCCCTGACCGCTAGTCAGCCCAGGCCGGGGATCCCTGGAGAGCTGGGGACCCCCCCAATAAAGGGGTCACCCTCTCCAGGGCACCCCAGGCCCAGGCTGATAGCCCGGGGCTATCCCCGCCACCCCTGGTGGCGGTGGGTGGCGGGTTGATTGTGTGGTGTGGTGTAAATAAAGAATATCAAACATTGTCTTTACAAGTAGAACTGCAAGTCCCAGCAAGCCTGCCCCGCATGCTGGTACTTGGAGAACCACAAGTACCAGCATGCAGGGCATTAAGGGCCCAATAGTACCTGTAGTTCACCTGTAAAAAAAATGTTTAAAAAAACACAGGACACACACACCGTGACAGTATAAGTTTATTAAACATACATACACACATGTACACATACTCACCTATGTAACCTGTAGCATCGGTCCACTTGTCCGGTAAAGTATCCATAGGGGACCTGTGAAAAAAAACATACTCACCATCTCTTATGCGAGGTTCTGTCCTCTTCGTTCCAAAGTAGGCATCCCCGGCCTTGGCAAAAAAAAAAAACGAAAACGCGATCCACGAACTTAGTACCATTCTATAGAATGGTACTTCCCGAATGAGAGCTTAGTGGCGGGGTATCACCATGGAAACCCCGCTGCTAAGCGTTCATTGGCTGAGAGAGGTCATCTCCCGTCTCTCAGCCAATGAACGGCTCCCTCCATTGTAGTCAATGGTGGGAGCCGCAGGGTAAACTTTAATAACCTTGCGGCTCCCACCATTGACTACAATGGAGGGAGCCGTTCATTGGCTGAGAGACGGGAGATGACCTCTCTCAGCCAATGAACGCTTAGCAGCGGGGTTTCCATGGTGATACCCCGACGCTAAGCTCTCATTCGGGAAGTACCGTTCTATAGAACGGTACTAAGTTCGTGGATCGCGTTTTCGTTTTTTTTTTTGCCAAGTCCGGGGATGCCTACTTTGGAACGAAGAGGACAGAACCTCGCATAGGAGATGGTGAGTATGTTTTTTTTCACAGGTCCCCTATGTATACTTTACCGGACAAGTGGACCGATGCTACAGGTTACATAGGTGAGTATGTGTACATGTGTGTGTGTGTGTATGTATGTTTAATAAACTTATACTGTCACGGTGTGTGTGTCCTGTGTTTTTTTTTTTTTTTTTTTTACAGGTGAACTACAGGTACTAGTGGGCCCTTAATGCCCTGCATGCTGGTACTTGTGGTTCTCCAAGTACCAGCATGCGGGGCAGGCTTGCTGGGACTTGCAGTTCTACTTGTAAAGACAATGTTTGATATTCTTTATTTACACCACACCACACAATCAACCCGCCACCCACCGCCACCAGGGGTGGCGGAGATAGCCCCGGGCTATCAGCCTGGGCCTGGGGTGCCCTGGAGAGGGTGACCCCTTTATTGGGGGGGTCCCCAGCTCTCCAGGGATCCCCGGCCTGGGCTGACTAGCGGTCAGGGCTGATGCTGCGGCTGGGGGGCACGGTGAAAGGGCTCCCCTGGCTGTGGCATCAGCCCCCCACTAGAAAAAGTCCAGTTCTGGTTCTGGAACATACAGGGGGAACCCTACTAATTTTTTTCCCCTGTATTTCCAGAACCAGGACCGGATCAGAGCCCAGAGCTGGTAGCGCAGAATACGGGGGACCCCTACGTCGTTTGTCCCCCGTATTTTGGCAACCAGCGCTGGTTCTGACTATCCCGGTGCTGGTTGTGCTTAAGTACAAGGGACCCCTACGTCATTTGTCCCCTGTATTTAAGCACACCCAGCACTGGGTTACTAATGCCCGGGGCTGGTTGCTCTTTTTTTGGGGGGTGCACGCCATTTTTTTATTTTTTTACACAGGTTTTTTTTTTTTTTTTACCACAGCAGCACAGACGGGTCTCACGGACCCGTCAGTGCTCTGTGTCAATGACACAGATGCAAGTAGCACGGATCTCCTGGTCCGTGCGTGCATCTGTGTCATTGAAATACACAGCAGCACAGACGGGTCTCACTGACCCATCTGTGCTCTGTGTCACTGTCAATCACACAGATGCATGTAGCACGGATCTCACGAGTCCGGGCTACATGCAAATGAGCACCATAATGCTGATTGGCTGAGAGCCGTGACAGACGGCTCTGTCAGCCAATCAGCACTTTGCCCATTAAAGGCAAAGGCATTTTTTTTAAAATGGCCGCTCGAGGCAAAACCTCGAGATCCGACAGCAGATCTCGAGGTTTTGCCTCGGGAGAGGGATCCGGGGCAGACAGGGAGATCCGAGCTTGGGCTCGGATCGCCCCGGATCCCCGAAGTTCGGGTGGGTTCGGTTCTCAGGGAACCGAACCCGCTCATCCCTAATATATATATATATATATATAGTTGTTTATATGAAACAATGTCTGTGCCTTTTCTTTGTTCTCCGTTCTTTACTTAGCTTATCAGTAAACAAAGGGTACCTATGTATCTTTACCTTGCTAAGAAAATCAACATATGAGGTATACAATATATACCCAATTGAGGGTGATGACTACTTCCTTTGAAGAAACATCCAATGACCTTCGGCCGAGAAACGCGTTATCCTCATTCACTTATGGCTTGGAAGGACTTTACTAGGATTACCACTACATCTGTTCTACCACCTACCCACTCCTACCCAATGTACATTGGCCACCCTCACAGCTGCCTCTCACATCTGCAGCCCATGTGTGAATAACGCCTTGCCGGCTACAAACATCTACACTACAATGGAGTTAACACAGCTTCTTGCTGGAGACAGAGATTTACGGCGGCTCCTGCCAGCTACATGCTCCCTCTAACCATCTTTACTGGCCTGGTGCTAGTAATGTGGAGCATCGATAAAGAGACTGCTACAAGTTCACCATTTACTTGACTGCTGCTAGTTTGCAATGTTTTAAAACCACGTATTAACAAGTTTTCGTTTGATACTGCAGTATATATTCACTTGGCCAGTGGTGTGGGACTGTGATATTACAGACAGCCATTCTCAGCCAACCAGCCACCTGTTACCATGGCAGTGGCCGCTGGTTGGATCCAACAAGCTGCACTCCGGTCCAAAACACAGTGATCCGATACCGCAAGGATGATGTTTTGCCCTGTTTTTTGGATCCAGAGCTGGCAAGAAGATCCGAGCTAGGACCCGGAACTACTCGGATCTGGTAAGTTTGGGTGGGTTTGGTTTCCAGGAAACTGAACCCGCTGATCTCTAAATAATATATGAACACTTTTAATCCAATAGAACATGCAATAGAACATGTAAATAAGGTATGCATTTCTCTTAAATATAAAGTATATTCTGATGATACAATGATACACATCTGAATATCTGGAAATAAATATGTATATAACACAGATATATATATATATATATATATATATATTTATACTGTGTGTATATATTAGGGGTGAGCGGGTTCGGATTTCTGAAATCCGAACCCCCCCGAGCCCCCCCGATCCGAGTCCGATCCGAGTCAGGCTCGACTTTTCCAGCCTGACTCGGATCTGACATCGAGGCAAAACGTCATCATCCCGCCTTCCGAGTCTCGCGGGTTTTGGATCCTATATAAGGTACCCGCGTCGGCGCCATTTTCTCACTCGGCTGTGGACAGTGAAGAGGGAGGGTGGGAGTTAGTGCTGTGTAGTGTAGTGTAGTGTAGTGCTGCTGTTGTCCACTACTTCAAAGTCCATAGGGGCTGGCTGTGTTGTGCTGTGCTGCTGTTGTTAATAGGGGCTGTGTCCACTACTTCAAAGTCCATAGGGGCTGGCTGGACTGTGTTGTGCAGTCAGTTCCAAAGTCCTGTGCAGTGTCCCAGTCCTAAAGGGGTGCTGTAGTGTTGTCCAGGGGGTGCTCTGTCCATCAGGGGTGCTCCCCCCAAGTGCTAAAAAAATAATATATTTTCTGTGTTTGTGAATTGTGTGCGCAGTAGCCGCACGTGCATCAACAAAGTAGTGCCAAGCGTGCGCCTGTGTCATAAGTAAAGGGCCGGCTGGCTTGACCGTTAAGGGTGCTGTAACCCCCGAAAGTACACTCCAGTCCAAACCAAAAAAAAAATTATTTTCTGTGTTTGTGAATTGTGTGCGCAGTAGCCGCACGTGCATCAACAAAGTAGTGCCGAGCGTGCGCCTGTGTCATAAGTAAAGGGCCGGCTGGCTTGACCGTTAAGGGTGCTGTAACCCCCGAAAGTACACTCCAGTCCAAACCTAAAAAAAAATTATTTTCTGTGTTTGTGAATTGTGTGCGCAGTAGCCGCACGTGCATCAACAAAGTAGTGCCAAGCGTGCGCCTGTGTCATAAGTAAAGGGCCGGCTGGCTTGACCGTTAAAGGGTGCTGTAACCCCCGAAAGTACACTCCAGTCCAAACCAAAAAAAAATTATTTTCTGTGTTTGTGAATTGTGTGCGCAGTAGCCGCACGTGCATCAACAAAGTAGTGCCAAGCGTGCGCCTGTGTCATAAGTAAAGGGCCGGCTGGCTTGACCGTTAAGGGTGCTGTAACCCCCGAAAGTACACTCCAGTCCAAACCTAAAAAAAAATTATTTTCTGTGTTTGTGAATTGTGTGCGCAGTAGCCGCACGTGCATCAACAAAGTAGTGCCAAGAGTGCCCCTGTGTCATAAGTAAAGGGCCGGCTGGCTTGACCGTTAAAGGGTGCTGTAACCCCCGAAAGTACACTCCAGTCCAAACCAAAAAAAAATTATTTTCTGTGTTTGTGAATTGTGTGCGCAGTAGCCGCACGTGCATCAACAAAGTAGTGCCAAGCGTGCGCCTGTGTCATAAGTAAAGGGCCGGCTGGCTTGACCGTTAAAGGGTGCTGTAACCCCTGAAAGTACACTCCAGTCCAAACCAAAAAAAAATTATTTTCTGTGTTTGTGAATTGTGTGCGCAGTAGCCGCACGTGCATCAACAAAGTAGTGTCAAGCGTTCGCCTGTGTCATAAGTAAAGGGCCGGCTGGCTTGACCGTTAAGGGTGCTGTAACCCCCGAAAGTACACTCCAGTCCAAACCAAAAAAAAAATTATTTTCTGTGTTTGTGAATTGTGTGCGCAGTAGCCGCACGTGCATCAACAAAGTAGTGCCAAGCGTGCGCCTGTGTCATAAGTAAAGGGCCGGCTGGCTTGACCGTTAAGGGTGCTGTAACCCCCGAAAGTACACTCCAGTCCAAACCAAAAAAAAAATTATTTTCTGTGTTTGTGAATTGTGTGCGCAGTAGCCGCACGTGCATCAACAAAGTAGTGCCAAGCGTGCGCCTGTGTCATAAGTAAAGGGCCGGCTGGCTTGACCGTTAAGGGTGCTGTAACCCCCGAAAGTACACTCCAGTCCAAACCTAAAAAAAAATTATTTTCTGTGTTTGTGAATTGTGTGCGCAGTAGCCGCACGTGCATCAACAAAGTAGTGCCAAGCGTGCGCCTGTGTCATAAGTAAAGGGCCGGCTGGCTTGACCGTTAAAGGGTGCTGTAACCCCCGAAAGTACACTCCAGTCCAAACCAAAAAAAAATTATTTTCTGTGGTTGTGAATTGTGTGCGCAGTAGCCGCACGTGCATCAACAAAGTAGTGCCAAGCGTGCGCCTGTGTCATAAGTAAAGGGCCGGCTGGCTTGACCGTTAAGGGTGCTGTAACCCCCGAAAGTACACTCCAGTCCAAACCTAAAAAAAAATTATTTTCTGTGTTTGTGAATTGTGTGCGCAGTAGCCGCACGTGCATCAACAAAGTAGTGCCAAGAGTGCGCCTGTGTCATAAGTAAAGGGCCGGCTGGCTTGACCGTTAAAGGGTGCTGTAACCCCCGAAAGTACACTCCAGTCCAAACCAAAAAAAAATTATTTTCTGTGTTTGTGAATTGTGTGCGCAGTAGCCGCACGTGCATCAACAAAGTAGTGCCAAGCGTGCGCCTGTGTCATAAGTAAAGGGCCGGCTGGGTTGACCGTTAAAGGGTGCTGTAACCCCTGAAAGTACACTCCAGTCCAAACCAAAAAAAAATTATTTTCTGTGTTTGTGAATTGTGCGCGCAGTAGCCGCACGTGCATCAACAAAGTAGTGCCAAGCGTGCGCCTGTGTCATAAGTAAAGGGCCGGCTGGCTTGACCGTTAAGGGTGCTGTAACTCCCGAAAGTACACTCCAGTCCAAACCAAAAAAAAAATTATTTTCTGTGTTTGTGAATTGTGTGCGCAGTAGCCGCACGTGCATCAACAAAGTAGTGCCAAGCGTGCGCCTGTGTCATAAGTAAAGGGCCGGCTGGCTTGACCGTTAAGGGTGCTGTAACCCCCGAAAGTACACTCCAGTCCAAACCAAAAAAAAAATTATTTTCTGTGTTTGTGAATTGTGTGCGCAGTAGCCGCACGTGCATCAACAAAGTAGTGCCAAGAGTGCGCCTGTGTCATAAGTAAAGGGCCGGCTGGCTTGACCGTTAAAGGGTGCTGTAACCCCCGAAAGTACACTCCAGTCCAAACCAAAAAAAAATTATTTTCTGTGTTTGTGAATTGTGTGCGCAGTAGCCGCACGTGCATCAACAAAGTAGTGCCAAGCGTGCGCCTGTGTCATAAGTAAAGGGCCGGCTGGCTTGACCGTTAAAGGGTGCTGTAACCCCTGAAAGTACACTCCAGTCCAAACCAAAAAAAAATTATTTTCTGTGTTTGTGAATTGTGTGCGCAGTAGCCGCACGTGCATCAACAAAGTAGTGCCAAGCGTGCGCCTGTGTCATAAGTAAAGGGCCGGCTGGCTTGACCGTTAAGGGTGCTGTAACTCCCGAAAGTACACTCCAGTCCAAACCAAAAAAAAAATTATTTTCTGTGTTTGTGAATTGTGTGCGCAGTAGCCGCACGTGCATCAACAAAGTAGTGCCAAGCGTGCGCCTGTGTCATAAGTAAAGGGCCGGCTGGCTTGACCGTTAAGGGTGCTGTAACCCCCGAAAGTACACTCCAGTCCAAACCAAAAAAAAAATTATTTTCTGTGTTTGTGAATTGTGTGCGCAGTAGCCGCACGTGCATCAACAAAGTAGTGCCAAGCGTGCGCCTGTGTCATAAGTAAAGGGCCGGCTGGCTTGACCGTTAAGGGTGCTGTAACCCCCGAAAGTACACTCCAGTCCAAACCTAAAAAAAAATTATTTTCTGTGTTTGTGAATTGTGTGCGCAGTAGCCGCACGTGCATCAACAAAGTAGTGCCAAGCGTGCGCCTGTGTCATAAGTAAAGGGCCGGCTGGCTTGACCGTTAAAGGGTGCTGTAACCCCCGAAAGTACACTCCAGTCCAAACCAAAAAAAAATTATTTTCTGTGTTTGTGAATTGTGTGCGCAGTAGCCGCACGTGCATCAACAAAGTAGTGCCAAGAGTGCGCCTGTGTCATAAGTAAAGGGCCGGCTGGCTTGACCGTTAAAGGGTGCTGTAACCCACAAAGTACACTCCAGTCCGAACCAAAAAAAAAATTATTTTCTGTGTTTAGCCGCACGTATATATCAAATCGATATAACATAAATGGAGGACCAAACTTTCTCCGATAAAAATAAAATAGAGAAAGATCAAGAACCACTTCCTCCTAGTGCTGAAGCTGCTGCCACTAGTCATGACATAGACGATAACATGCCATCAACGTCGTCTGCCAAGGCCGATGCCCAATGTCATAGTAGAGGGCACATACAATCCCAAATGGCAAAGTTCAGGAAAATGACCTTGAAAAAGACATTTAAATCAGCTGAAGAGAAACGTAAACTTGCCAATATGCCATTTACGACACGGAGTGGCAAGGAACGGCTAAGGTCGATCCCTAGTATGTTCATGACTAGTGGTTCAGCTTCACATGACGATGGAAGCACTCCTCCCACTAAAAAAATCAAAAGAGTTAAGCTGGCAAAAGCACAGCGAAGAACTGTGCTTTCTAAGAAGATATCACAAATCCCCAAAGAGAGTCCAAGTGTGGTGGTGGTTGCGATGCCTGACCTTCCCAGCACTGGACGGGAAGAGGTGGCTCTTTCCACCATTTGCACGCCCCCTGCAAGTGCTGAAAGGAGCACCCACAGTCCACTTGCTGATATGCAAATTGAAGATGTCACTGTTGAAGTACAACAGGATGAGGATACTGGTGTAGCTGGCGCTGAGGAGGAAGTTGGCGAGGAGGATTCTGATGGTGATGTGGTTTGTTTAAATCAGGCTCCGGGGGAGACAGTTGTTGTCCGTGGGATGAAAAAGCCCATCACGGTCATGCCTGGGCAGAAGACCAAACATTCCACCTCTTTGGTCTGGCAATATTTCTATCCAAATCCGGACAACAACTGTCTTGCCATATGTACCATATGTAAAGGTGAAATAAGTAGGGGTAGGGACGTCAACCACCTAGGAACATCCTCCCTTATACGGCACCTGCAGCGCGTTCATAAAAAGTTACTGTCAAGTTCAGAAACTTTGGCTCAGACCGTAAGCAGTCCAGGGACACCTAAATCCCGTTGTCCTGTTGTATCCAAGCGCCTGCAAACCACACCGTCAACTCCCTCCTCGTCAATTTCCTCCTTAGTCAGGATCGGAAGTAGTCCTGCAGGCCATATCACTGGCATGACTGACTCTCCTATCCGGGATTCCTCCGGAGGATCCTGCATTGCTACGCCTACTGCTGCCGCTGCTGCTGTTGCTGCTGCTGCTGGGAGTCGTTCATCATCCCAGAGAGGAAGTAGGAACACCACTACTTTTACTAAACAATTGACCCTCCAACAGTCCTTAGCGAGGAGGATGAAGTACGACAGCAGTCATCCTGAAGCAAAACGTATAACTGAGGCCTTGACTGCTATGTTGGTGTTAGACGTGCGTCCGGTATCCGCCATTAGTGCAGTGGGATTTAGACAATTGATGGAGGTAGTGTGTCCCCGGTTCCAAATCCCGTCTAGATTCCACTTCACTAGGCAGGCGATACCGAGACTGTACAGAAACGTCAGAAAAAGTGTCCTCAGTGTCCTGAAAAATGCCGTTGTACACAATGTCCACTTAACCACGGACATGTGGACAAGTGGAACAGGGCAGACTAAGGACTATATGACTGTGACAGCCCACTGGGTAGATGTATCACCTTACGCAGCAACAGCAGCAGCGTCACCAGTAGCAGCATCTCAGAAACGCCAGCTCGTTACAAGGCAGGCTACGCTGTGTATCACCGGTTTCAGTAAGAGGCACACCGCCGACAACCTCTTAGAGAAACTGAGGGAAATCATCGCCCAGTGGCTTACCCCACTTAGACTCTCCTGGGGATTTGTGATATCTGACAACGCCACCAATATTGTGCGGGCATTACATCTGGGCAAATTCCAGCACGTCCCATGTTTTGCTCACACAATAAACTTGGTGGTGCAGAATTTTCTGAAAAGCGACAGGGGCGTGCAGGAGACGCTTTGGGTGGCCCGAAAAATTTCTGGCCACTTTCGCCATTCAGCGACTGCGTGCCGAAGACTGGAGCGCCAGCAAACACTCTTGAACCTGCCCCGCCATCACCTGAAGCAAGAGGTTGTGACGCGGTGGAACTCAACCCTCTATATGCTTCAGAGGATGGAGGAGCAGCAAAAGGCCATACAAGCCTATACATCCACCTATGACATAGGCAAAGGAGGGGGTATGCACCTGACTCAAGCGCAGTGGAGAATGATTTCCGTGTTGTGCAAGGTTCTTCAGCCCTTCGAACTTGCCACACGTGAAGTCAGTTCAGACACTGCCAGCTTGAGTCAGGTCATTCCCCTCATCAGGCTTTTGCAGAAGCAGCTGGAGAAAGTGAAGGAGGAGCTAAGACGGAGCGATTCCGCTCGGCATGTGGGACTTGTGGATGAAGCCCTTCATTCGCTTTGCCAGGATTCCAGGGTGGTCAATCTGTTGAAATCAGACCACTACATTTTGGCCACCGTGCTCGATCCTAGGTTTAAAGCCTATGTGGTGTCTCTCTTTCCGGCCGACACAAGCCTGCAGAGGTGCAAAGACCTGCTGGTGAACACACTGTCAGCTGAAGCGGAACGTGACACGTCAACGGCTCCTTCTTCATTTTCTCCCGCAACTGGGGCTGCCAGGAAAAAACTTAGGTATCCTAAGCAACCCGCTGGCGGTGATGCAGGGCAGGCAGGACCAAGTTTGGACATCTGGTCCGGACTGAAGGACCTGGCAACAATTTCTGACATGTCTACTGTCACTGCATATGATACTGTCACCATTGACAGAATGGTGGAGGATTACATCGGTGACAGCATCCAAGTAGGCAATTCAGACAGTCCATACCTGTACTGGCAGGAAAAAGAGGCAATTTGAAGGCCCCTGTACAAACTGGCTCTATTTTACCTGAGTTGCCCCCCCTCCAGTGTGTACTCCGAAAGAGTGTTTAGTGCAGCCGGGAACCTTGTCAGCGAAAGGCGTAGGAGGTTGCTTCCACAGAATGTGGAGAAGATGATGTTCATCAAAATGAATTATCAGCTCTTCCAGGGAGACCAGCCTCCAGAAGGTACAGAGGGACCTGTGGTGGTGGATTCAAGTGGGGACGAGTTAATACTTTGTGAGGATGAGGATGTACACACTGAAGAGGGTGAGGAATCGGTGGATGAGGAGGATGAGGATGACATCTTGCCTCCGTAGAGCCAGTTTGTGCAGGGACACATTAATTGCCAGCTTGTTTTGTGGGGGCCCAAACGAACCAATCATTTCAGCCACAGTTGTGTGGCAGACCCTGGCGCTGAAATGATTGATTTGTTAAAGTGTGCATGTCCTGTTTATACAACATAAGGGTGGGTGGGAGGGCCCAAGGACAATTCCATCTTGCACCTCTTTTTTTCTTTGCATTATGTACAGTTTGGGGCCTAGTTTTTCTAACTGCCATCCTGCCTGCCACTGCAGTGTCACTCCTAGATGGGTCACGTGTTTGTGCCGCCCACTCGTGTCGCTTAGCATAGTCATCCAGCTACCTCGGTGCAACCTTTTGGACATAAAAACACTATTGTGAGGTGTGAGGTGTTCAGAATAGACTGGAAATGAGTGGAAATTAAGGTTATTGAGGTTAATAATAGCATAGGAGCAGAAAAACCTACAAATTCTGTGATTTTAGCTGTTTTTATGCTTTTTTTCAAAAAAATACAGATCCAAAACACAAAACCCAGAACCCAAAACACGGAAGGGTGGTTTTGGCAAAACCAATCCAGATCCAAAACACGAAGAAAGATCCAGATCCAAAACCAAAACACAAAACACGAAAAGTGGCCGGTGCACACCCTTAGTATATATATATATATATATATAATATATATATATATCAGTGGCATGCGGTGAGGTGGGGTGGCATTGGCTAATATCAGGGCAAGATTTTCTGATACATATACGAACCCGACGGTTCATGTGGGCATTATACAAAGGTGCAGCAGTATATAGTGCTGGAAGTTTGGTAAGTTTTGATCATGGATGTGTGGAAAAAGTAGATAGGGGAGGCAGTGCCTCACCTGCCATACACTTTTTACTCCAGAGTTTTGACTATAAAAATGATTAGAATAATACAAAGAAAATATTTATTATATTTTCTTTACATTTTTCTTATAATGTTTATAGTAAATACTCTGGAGTATATTGAAGTATGACCGGAAAGGCTCTGCCTCACAGTAAGAGATCACATATGCTTTTGAAAAAAAAGGTTAACACAAAAATAGGGATCAGTAATCATCACAGTTAATGTTAAATTGTGGCTTGTTACTTTTTGCACTCGGCTGCTACTTGAACACTGCATTTGAAGAGGAGCTGCCTTGTGGAGTGCCCCAAATGTAGGTGTTTTAATATTTTCCTCCAGACCACTCCATATATGTATTTTGCTTGGAATGTCATTGCCAGGCTGTACAGTATGTCACATCTCTTCTCTGGTGAAGTTTCTGTCACTCTTGGCCATCACTTAAAGAGTAGAATACATTATTTCCTATGTGAGATAATGCAATAATGTGATTGGATGACTGGAATTATGGTGGTGGAAGTCATAATCAATATATCCATCTGTGTTATTTATAAGGGAACTTAGGCACACACTGGATCACATAATAATGAATGGATGCATTTGGAGCAAAGATGTATCATACGTACAGCATACTACACTTAGGTAGATATTGGATAATAGGTAGGTAGTAGGTAATTGTACGAATTCTGGAGCTCATTCAGACCCGCTCGCTAGATGCGTATGCTCGCTCCCAGTGTAGGCAAATTCGGCTAAGTGATGGCATGGCAGGCGATCACATGGCAAGGTATAAGCACATCCACTATGTCTTGGCGTGCGATTGCTTTGTGTATGTAGACACCCACCAGCCATTCATACGACGCCCAATTGCGCACGTCATCTCCTGGAAGTGGTTGCAACCACTGGTACATCGAGCACCTTCGAATGCGATCGCAGCGTTTAAGGTTGCCTTTACCCTGCCGCAAGCACAGCGATCACTTCAGAGTGAAATCCCACCAAGTGACGTGTACTATGACGCTGCCTTTAATTATTTATGCCTGTGTTCGCACCTCCACTCCCCCGTTTCCAGTGGTCAGCCCCTGTCACCACCCACAAATGGCCACTCCTATCAATCACTCTACTGGGCAGACTATACGCAGCGAGCGAACGCATCCCAATCTCTGGCATTGTTTTGCGCATGTGCATTGCGATGCGTACGCATGTGCAGTTAGCGACTATCGGCCAGCTACAAGCGTTCGCTTCATAGCGAATGGGTCTGAATCAGACCCTCTGTTCCAAACAGATATTAACATTCAACAATGTCACATAACCATGCCATGCATGCTATTATATCAGATTATAAATTACTTGAATTACTATACTCTAGCAAAGAGTCCGGTGTACCAAAATCTGTGGTTACTTATAAATAAACAATGATGATGATGACATATGTGACCAAATTCTACAAGAAGGCGTTTCTGATTCCTGCCAAATATTTTGACAAATATATCTCCACTGGGACTGAATATGTTTCTACTTCAGCAGCAAAGAAGTGACGTGAAAAGGCGGCAGCGACTATAACAGCACAATCATTACATATATTTTATGTATTTTTCAAATGTGTACAGTTTATGAAAATCCCTTAT
This sequence comes from Taudactylus pleione, assembly GCA_031769625.1. Taxonomy (NCBI): domain Eukaryota; kingdom Metazoa; phylum Chordata; class Amphibia; order Anura; family Myobatrachidae; genus Taudactylus; species Taudactylus pleione. The sequence continues at coordinate 2,590,504 of JAUIMM010000176.1, forward strand.
TAGTGGGTAGTGGGTATCTACGTCATGGAAGGAATATTCTCCCTGATAGAAGATACTGACACTTCTTCCTGTATTGCTGCTCTTATATTTGGGTGTCACCCCTTCGGATGGTGTCACCGAACAACTAGCAGTGGCACATGCACATGTCATCCCTTACACACACCCCTGTGGCCGGAGAGGCTGGGGCATCCCAGCAGCTCCTGGAGCGCTGGGAAAGCCCCCAGCAAGACAACCGAGGGGGCGTGACATGCAGTCACAGCACCAAAATAGGACAAAAATAGGACAAAAATAGCACCAAAATAGGAAGGCTCAGGGGCCGTGGCCTTGCAAACACGAGGTCACGTCCCTGCATACACAGGCACACAAGGGGCATCTGTGTGCCTGTGCATGCAGGGGGTCACCATCTGCGTAATCGCGCTCAATGAAGCTACAAAAATATGCTGATGCTTGCCATAGCTCAGCCAACATAGAGACACCCACTGCTGCTTTCCCACATCCATAATACCTCACAGTCCTGCGTATACATCAATAACATCAAAGCACATCGGCCCGACAAGCACAATTACAGCAGGTCTGACCCGTCGCAGAAATTGTAAGTCTCGTGAGTACTCAAGCTGCGTATGCCATTGCATTTCTGCAACCACTCCCCCGTTACCACCCCCAAACGCTCATGGCTTATCACTCAATCTGCAATGGATTCCTATCTGCGTGCGTAATTGCAATGCATATGCATGTGCAGTACTGCACAAATGCCGATCTGTGTACATAATTGCAATTGTATACGCTGCTGAATCAGGCCCATAGTTCACTATGAATTATTCTGTGATTACAGCCTGTTTGGGATTTTTTGCTGATAATTTTTTTTTTGTAAACATGTATTATGTAAATAATTAAAAAACAAAACAGACTTTATACAATCAACCACAATGTGAGAATGGCCACCTCTGGGAAAATAGGATTTTTCACATTTTTGGAGGACCCCATTATGTCTGTTTCATGGTTATAGCTATCAGTCCAGATGTCAAAACACTATTATTATTATTATTATTATTATCCTTTATTTATATGGCGCCACAAGTGTTCCGTAGCGCCTTACATAGTACATAGAACTAATAGGTGAACAGGAAACACTAAATAAGAAGACACTGTCCTGTTTGTTTGTTTTTGACTACTAAATATGTGATACCCCCCAAGTGAGACTCACAAGCACTGTAGGAATTAAAGAGTATTGCAGGGGTTAACTTTCCCTTTGGATTCTGGCATGTGCATAAGGGAATGGAAAACGAGCTCTAATAATGGGATGTAGTCAGGAAACCGACGGTCGAAATCCCAATCGACGGCTTCCCAACTGTTAAATCCCGGCATGGGACTAATGATAGGCGTCGAAATCCTGACGCCTATCATTATCCACCCGCCTAAATCCCGATGCCCGGCATACCGAACGAAGGAAAGCCACGCGTCGAGAGTGGACAGCCGCGGGGGGGGGGAGCGGGTACAGATTACCCGGGCCTGGGTTTCCTAAGGGGCCCAGCGGGGGCCCAGGTCCGGCGCCACTCCCCCCCTCACAGCAGCCTAGCACACAGCGTGTGCAGAGCTGCAGTTGGAGACTGCTCGTGGCTGCTGAACAGCTGCCACAGCAGTCTCCTATGCCTGTGCGGGGGGGCGATCACACTGATCGCGCCCCCCCTGGCTTTGCGCCGGGCTGAGGGGGCTCAGAGCGCCCCCCTACCCCAGCATGCAGTGCCGCTTCGCGGCGCTCCACATCTTTTTTTTTTCTTGGCAAGAGGGCGTGGCCACGCCTCCCGCGATTAGGCCATGCTCCCCTATTACCGGGGCCCGCCACGGCTCTTGGCGGGCCTGGCCGCGGGGGGGGAAGGTTAGGTTTCAGGGCTCCTGGGGGGACATACGCTTAGGCACCCCCCCGGGAGGGTTAGGTTTAGGCTCGGGGAAGGGGGGGTTAGGGTTAGGCACCCCTGGGTGGGAGGTTAGGGTTAAGCACCACCCCGGAAGGGATAGGGTTAGGGGGGGAAAGGTGTAGGGATAGCATACTTACGGGTGCTGTCAGGATCTTCATCCATCAGGCTGCCGGCATCGGGATTTATACCGCTGGTCTAACATCCGGCGGTCATTTATATCAGACCCCTGAGAATATGGTCAGCAGTGTGCTGAGAGCAACAGGCGTGTGACAAGCCGTGGGCAGCACTGGGCTACCCTGGAGAGACTGGAAAACAGACAGCAGAGATATCACAAAGTGGCTGCACAGTAAGTGTAAAACACAGCCCTGCAGAGAGAATCCCATATTCCTGGGAGAACCACAAGCAGCAACCTGTGACAGCAATATAGTGCAGTATCACAGCCTGATAATTACAAAGCAACCTTACACAGCATTAAAGGCTAGTATTCCATTACTACAGTAGTGACTGACTAAATACTGCAAAACAGTGGAGAACCCTGCACTCGTGCTATCATGTATCCTTCAAGTTTTCTTGGAATCCATAGTGTTCTGGAAAGTGCAATTGACTTTCATTATAAACTATTATTAAAGGGCCCTCAACTGCCTTTGTTTTTGTGTTCTGATCAGTGAAGATTCAAGAGATATTTTATTACTACTGGACTCAATTTATGGGAACATTCAGCTTCTTTATAAACATTTTACTGAGTTATGCAAAATTGGTTATAAATGCACTTCTACTATAAGGTATACTGTAATCATTTAATGTGTTCTGATGTTTGTAAAAATATTTAACTGAGTTTATTCATTTCACTTATTAAGTATTGATGAGCTGTTTATGTACATTTTCTTTTTTTTTAATTCTGTTTTTATTGGAATAATAAAACAAAAAACAGTTTCCATTCAATCTTGATGAAAAAACATTCTGTTTACACAACATTGTATCAAGTCTCGACACAGCGAGAAAATTTAACATTGCTATACATAATAATATGCAAATAAAGAGACATTCAAAATAGTATTCACATCAAATTTCTGAACTGAAGAACAAAGGGGGCTAAGAAGGAGGGGGTGGGTGAGAAAAAATAAAAAGGGTTATTTGACCTTAAAGGACGCCTTCGTAAAGAAAAATCCGTATATTTTATTACATAATCAGTTTGCATCAACATATGTAGAAATATAATTGGTATATGTACTCGTTGATTTATATTCAAACCAAGGGCACCAGGTTGATAGAAAAACAGACCGTTTATCTATTGAAGATAGAAAAAAGTCCTCCATTAACATATAATACTTTAATCTAGAAAACCATGTCTTGCGAGTAGGGGGGGCTGGTGATCTCCAAAGAATGGGTATCGACACTCGAGCAGTGTTACCTAAATGATGTAGCAGTGGTTTTTTATATTGTGACAATGGAGTGGGAGAGTGATTTAGCAACCAAAAGGCTGGATCTGTAGGGATAGGTATTGCAAGTATGTCATTGGAGGTTACAATTACATCTTTCCATAAGGGCTTTATGAGAGGACAGAACCACCAGACATGTAGTAGAGATCCTTCTGAGGGGTCTGCGAACCTTGATGTTGTAATAATTTGTATATAGTGGATATTCTATGCGTAGGATTTGAAGGAGCCACGCAAATCTTTTCAAATTGTGTCATCTCCCTAGAGGCCAGTGTGAGCCTAGCCCCCGATTGGAGATAATGTCTGATCTGTAAAAACTTCCAGAAATCTTTTTATGGGATATTCCATTTAGTCTTAATATCTGAGAATTGCTTCACACCGCTGGAAGTCACCAGCTGGCCAACTCTAAAGAGCCCCTCAACCGCCCAGTCCGAAAAGTGTGATAGAGTCATACCAGGGGAAAAGTCAGCATTGGCTAAAAATGAAGTTAGGGGACCGAATACTGAAGAAATGTCGGGTATGCGGTGTAAAGCCCTCCAAACCGAAAGGGTCGGAGCGATGGTCGGGTGAGAATGAGAAAGCTTCGGCAAAGCCGGAAGCCATGGGAAAATATTGGGATATTGCCGAATGTGTATCCCCTCCAATTCCACCCACTGCTTAACCTCCTGCAAAAGACTCGCTATGCATTGCATTTTTTGTTTTTTCATATGGGAGCCAAGCTGGATAATCTTGCCTCGCAATACGCACTTATGAGCTTCCCATAAGGTAATTTTGGAGACATCTTCAGTGTCGTTAATGGAAAAGTAATCAATCAGGGTTTTGTTGATTTCATCTCTACAAGTAATATCCTGCAGTAAAGATTCATTCAGGCGCCAGGTCCACTGACTAGGAGATTGATGCCGAGCCAACAGGGTTATTGATATGTGGGCATTGTCCGACCAAGTAATTGAGCCAATCGACGCATCTAAAAGGAGTGGAAGGTGTTTGTGACTTAGAAACAAATAGTCCAGTCGTGTATATGTTTTGTGGGGATGAGAATAAAATGAATAGTCACGGCCTAAAGGGTGAGAGATCCTCCATGTATCAGCCAGCTGGAGGTCGTGAAACAATTTCCTGACCCTACTATATTTCTATTGGGAATATCTGGGGGCTTTAGTCGAGATATCAAGAATTGGGTCAAGAGTCCAATTAAAGTCTCCCCCCAAAACTATAATCCCGGAACATAGAGATTCAAGCTTCGGAAGGTGAGATTGAAAAAAAGAGGTTTGGTCCTGATTAGAGGCATAGACCACAATGAAAGTATAGGGTTGGTTATATATTTTACAATTTATTAGGAGTATCCTACCCGGGACTGGTTTGTGGACCTAAGTTATAGAAATTTGCAGATTTTTTGAAAATAAGATCACAACTCCCTTGGTTTTGCTATCTGGGGTGTTGCAGTAATATGCGAGTGGGTATCGATAACTGGTTAGGGTTGGCCTGTGGGCCAAAATTTTAAAATGAGTCTCCTATATCAGTGCAACATCTACCCTATCAGCCCATAGGGATCTCAGTAAAGTAGATCTTTTTTCAGGTATATTGAGGCCCCGGGCATTAATCGAGTGTATTTTAATTGTACTTGGGGAGGTCATGTCATTTGTGAAGATGCAAAACATATATCAGTCCTCAAAATGGTCAAAATAAGAAAAAAAAAACAAATAAAAACAATTGCATCTGAAAAGGGACATAAAGTGAAACATGAGGGAGAAAGGAATTGCAAAAACAGGGTTAAACCCACAGTGGAGAAACTGGCACTCTGAGGAGCCAGAAACCCAATAGGCATGTGAGCCGAGGGCGGGTGTGGGGTTAGAGAGTCACCGCGCAGGGGATAATAGATATACATACAATAATGTCGCAATAAGACATAACATATAAATGTCTAACATTATTTATTGAATTATAATAAAAAACAAACCTAGTTTGTCAAAAATATCTAGAATGGTATCCTAATGGATCATTAGAATATAAGAATAAAAATTTTAAACTATCCATTACTCTAAATAAGCAAAAGACCAAACTAGTAGATAAGGCAAACATTTGGCAAGCAATGAAATCAACAATTAGGTGAATCTCACCCGCTCTTGACGGAGGAGAAACCGAGACCGAGACCAGATAAGTTCAATCAGGTGGCATCTTCGGACAGTGAAGGTGACAAAGTGTGTGGTCTCCTCTTGGAGCCATGCACTTCTTGCCAAGGAAGGTTATTCTCGGGTCTTTGAGGTAATTGCAGTTCAGGCAGATCGAATTCCCAATTGGGGACATTAGGCTTTGGTATTCCAAGTCCAGAACAAAATGAAGGCAGATCACCATATGAGGTTAAAGAATGTGTTTTCCCAGCCGAAGATACTTGGAGGTTAAAGGGAATGCCACATCTGTTATTCAGTTGGCACTTACGGAGTTCATCAGTGATAGGTTTAAGGGATTTACGCTGCTGAAGCGTATGTCAGGATAGATCTTGGAATATTTGGATCACTGCACCATTGAAGTCAATTCCGTCCAATTGTCATGCTTTGCGCATAAGTTCATCTTTCTGTGAGTAGTAGTGTAGATGACATATGACATCACAGGGGCGGTCAGCTTGGAGACCTCTTGGTTTTAAGGCTCGGTGAGCTATATCGAAAGTAATAAGCTCATTCGGGTCATTTCCAAGAATTTCGTTGAATATCTTGGTTAGTGCATCTATCAGACCAGATTGGGGAACTTCTTTTGGGAGACCTCTAATACGAACATTGTTTCTCCGTCCCCTATTATCGAGATCTGTCATCCTCAGATTGATAGCACGAATTTCTTTTGTTTGGGCAGAAATTACGTCTTTCAAGGATATCAAGTAAGCGTCTGTGGATTCTTGAAAGTTTTCTAGAGATGTGACTCAGTCCGAGATCTGCGATATGTCGTTCCGAACAATAGCAAGTTCCTGCCGAATTTTAACTTGGAGATCCTGTTTTGTCAGTAAGGTCTACATGAAAGACATAATATCCTTGAGATCTGTGTCCTTCTCAAAGGACATCTGGGGTTGGTCTTCCTGAAATAGGGACATTGTAGGGGTTGATGAGGAGGAAAGGGGGCTGGACGTTGTTGGATCTACCTTGACCATGGCCAGAGTGGTATGAAGAAATTGTCTCAGATCTGCTTGAGAATGGGGCCCTTTCGGTAGAAGTGTGTTGCCTTTTTGAGGTGTTTTTTTATTTTTGACCATAATGTAGCATAAAAAGAAGATCAGTGAATAGTAGCATAGGTCACAATAAGTGACATCAGGTTGCAGACATGTTACATAGGTAAAGATCCCACATATGGTGACTCCCTGCGGCCTGGCATCACATCGACATTAAGTCACATCGAGTAGCAAATCAGAGAGCAGCTATATGGTCTCCCAGCTGACCTACACAAAAACTAAATGCGTATAAAAAAGTTATATAGTGGAATATTTCCTCTTTGGCAGAATTTTAATAGGGAGGAAGGAATGTATGCAGTAGAGAGATTCAATTGCTTTGTAGAAGCAAAAAATGCAAGAGTAATAAATTACTTGTATACTGCTATATTTCCCAAAGAAGGGTCGATAGAGTGTCAATCAAACATTAACTGTCGTGTTCAGGTGATATTGTGGGACTCACCAATACTTATCTCCTAAGCGGTAAAACAACCAGGTAGACACAGGGAGGTAACTTCTATCTGGGAACTTCGAGAAATTCAATATATCCCCCTATTGCTATAAGGTATGTTGATATAGATGGTTGCCTGTGTGTGTCTCCGGGGAACATTTATCTACAGTCCAGAACAGAGTTAATAGCTGGATGCTGGATGAAAGGGCTGTAGGGCTGGATGGTAGGGAGCACTCATGTCTTGAGAAATGGTCGCGGTGACACGTGTAGCGTGTCATATGGGTCGCGAGGTGCCACCGGGCCCTGTGAAGAATCAAGGGCCAGGATGTATGGGGAGACTGGGCCGCGTATTAAGACGGCCGCGATGCGGTTTCTTCACCACCTCTGGTCAGTGGCATCGGCACCAGCTGCTCAGGAAAGGGTGCGGCCTCGGGCGTTCGGGCAGGCCGCCACTTCGGGAGTGCCGCTAGGCAAACGGGAACATCAGCCCTCCCCACTAGAGAAGCAGAGGAGGCAGAGGGAGGATGGTCGGCAGGGAGCCGAGCACACCGCTTCTGCGGCTGTGAATGGAGCCGCCTCACTATGGTCGTGCCGGAGGGCACCCACGCCATGAACCCTATCATCGGCTGCAGCGGGACTCACCAGCAAGAGAGAGAGGAGGTCAGTGGGGTTCGGCGGTAGGCGGAATCAGATGTGGTGAGGGGGACTCTTCAAGTCAAGCTGGGCTGCTGGGGTGTAGCTGAATCCACTCAGGTTCTCCTTGTCGCGGCAGTACTCGAGGCCAGGGATCCCAGGGAATGGACAGGATGCAATCCACGGAGACAGAGGAGCTATCTCCCGATTCTGCAGCAGTGTCCCCTGTTAACAGTGGGTGAGGGGCAGGAAGAGAGTGGTCTCCAATAACGTCCAGTTGTGCCAATACCTCTCCTTTATGGAGTATCAGCCAGGAGACGAAGCAGAACGTCTGTCCATGCTGGCTGCCAGGCCACGCCTCCGTACATTTTCTAATATTGAAAAGTGATTATTACTGTGACTCACTGAACTGTCTTATGCTTGAATGGGAAATATTTGTATACCTCTGAATCTAATTTGCGTTATTTGATCTTTGATACAAGGATGTATGTATATGTTTTGTTTTGAAACTGACAGTGCACTTGAATAATGTTGAAATCTGCATATTAACAAAACAGAGTATACAGTTGCTGATTCTTACAGACCAACATCTTTTCAAATAAACCAGCTTTCAATGAAGGCATCTGTTAAAATACCTTTTTTGTAGTCCCACATTCCTTACCTCTCTGAACCGCACCTTAGAACCTGTGCTGGGTGGAGAAATTCAAGTACCAGGTAAAGTAAGAACATTACTGTTTGAAATTACTCTGACACCGTTTACCTGGGTATCATAAAAACAATTTGGGAATTTGAAACATGTTGACTTCAATTACATGTCAATCTCAGTCCTTCAATGATAGTAATTTCTCCATAAAGAGCATTCTACAATACCTGGCGGGAACCACACATATCTTTCCTGTGAATAATGTTTTTTGACAAAGACACGTTTCAGCTTCATGAACATTAATTTTATGCTTTATTTTGATGACAGTGCTGAGCTGCAATAAGCATTAGTAATATTTGCAAAGTACACTACAGCTCACTACCTTAAATGGACAAGTTAAAGCAATATGATATTTCTGGGTGGAATGTATGCATAAATATCCTTTCATTCTTATTAGATACTCCTGTAGCTTACAATGTGTCACAGTTTGCAGAGAATGGGACTTACCAATACTAGTTCAAACTGATGCTAGCTGTGGGGCTCACTGGGGTGCTCAGTTGGGAGGAAAGCCTAAAAATGTTGCGCCTTGGTAAAGCCATGTTGCACTGCAGATGAGGCAGATGTAAAATGTGCAGAGAGGTTTAGATTTGAGAGTAATGTGTCCTAGCTGAACTCTAATTTGCAGTGTAAAAATAAAGCTGCCCAGCATTTGTGGGCTAAATGCAAAAGCAGCCAGTATTTACCCTGCATGCAAAACAATAAACATATTTGCACCCTTTGCAGTACCACAGGGTTTATCGAGGTGCAAAGTTACTTGCTCTTGTTTGCTTTGCTCCCAAACTAGAATGAGCCCTTTGCCTGGGTGACAAGACCAAGCTGCATTAAGACAACAGCCATTGTGAGTTTAGAGAGGCACTGGTTTTTCATCATAGTGCACAGTTTCAGTAGACTCCAGGCACTAGTGTGTACTCGATGTCTACTGTGCATTCGCAGAATGCCGGGAAAGTGGCCATTGCGGACATTTTCCAGGCGTTCTGTGTAGCGCATCTACAGCCGACATGGGACCTCGGAGAGGTAAGTACTATAGATACGCCCAGTAGCGGCTTCTCAGCCTGTTTCAGATGGAAATTTAAAAGAACAATGCTAGGCGAAACACAGCGTGTTCTGCTATTATAAACACTACCCTTTTACATTTCTGACTTAAACACGCCAAGAAATGTACTATGTGAAAAGAAGCTGCTACTTTTTCAATCTGCTGCTTATTAAGTAAACCCTTAAGAAACTGATATTCTCTTTCTGTCCGCCCTTCCCAGGGCACCAGTTCATTGAATGCTAGTTTTATTTCTAGTGATTATTGCCAGTTGTTATAATTTATAAAAATGAAGAAATATTTGCTAAAGTATTATATAAACAGCAAAAACATTTTAGGATTAACAGTAACCGGTCAATTCAATAAGCCACAAGCAAGGCAAAATGCTATTGCAACAGCCTGAAAACATCAGCAATGGTACCTCATCTCCCCCTCATCTCACCCTGGATTTGCAGATTATTGCAAGCAAAATTCTAAGAGTCGGGCGCTACCGTAAGGGCAGCATCGTGGTGACTTGAATTGACCCTTAATTGCATTAGTCATAGAAAAAATAAGGATTAAATGCCTGAAACTTAAAATACTTTAATAAGACCTTATGTTTATATGACCATTAATAGCATCCAGAAGAATGTGCATTCAATAAACAAAGTGTAAGAGACATGGTGGGGCAGGGGTGTGGGGGGATAGTCATGTAATAAATGGGCAGATGACTGGGATGGCGGGGACGCGTGGAAGCTAAATTCAAAATCAAATCAAGTGAAGAATAAAAGGTAAAGTATATTTTATTTGAATCTCCAAAGTCTATCATCAGAACCCTGTAAGAATAATAATAATCATAGTCCACTGATTCAGAAATGATCTTAACGCGGATGTGACCAGTTTTCAATGTTTTTTTATGCATTGTAATTCTTGATGAACAGAGGAAAGATCTTGCACTGCTGACTCCTGATAACTGCAGATGTCAGCAGGTATCATCTATTATCTCTTCCAGGGAGTCCCAGGGATGCAACCTCTGTCTTCAGGTCCTGCACGACAGTATGCACTAATTTCATATTGGATGGTGGACTTGATAAGGTGCATCAGTTTCTGAGTAGAGTAAACTATTCCAGAAGGCACCAGATGAAGGTTTCCATCTTATTTCACAAACATGGCGGGAGTTGAAGTTAGAGTGGATTTCTTGTGCCTGTGCGACATTATGCCAGTAACTGAGGAAAACAACGATGATGTGCCAGATAGAGAAGATGTAGTAGTCATAATAAATGCTTATACCCCCAGAGGCATCTAATCACTCAGGATCATGTAGACATGTCTTATCAGGCTACCCAATGTTAGGCATGATATAAGGAAGTGGCCAGGACAACACAGTGTCCTTTGGTGGGCAGAAAAATTTGCACTGAGGAAGACAACTGTGAGTATCCCCTTATAGAGTATCCCAGAAGGAAGTCCCAAATAAGGCAGGCATTCAACTGTGAGAGGGAGACACTCCAAAAGCCTCCAGGAGAGCTATACTGCAAGCAAGTCGCAGGAAGTAGGCAGCACCATTCTGTCAGCTGTCAGCTTGTGGAGGCACCAGGTGGACCCCAGGACAACCAGAAGAGTGCTTAGTGTGGAGGTCACGCCGTGGTAATTTCCAATATGTACAGTACTTTCTGCAGAAGCTGGAGTGAGAAAACAAAAGTAAGTGTTATCGATATTGTTTATAATTACTTTCATAGCTAAAACATTATAGCTAGATTGGTTACCTTCAAGGCTAGCCATGTTCAGAATAGAATGTGTTTGCCTTGTCTAAAATTTGCATCGTGCAGGTACTATTGAGGTGGGGTACACACACTACATACTACAATATACTGTGTCAATGGTCCTTGTACAGACAGGTTGAGACAGTTCTGTACAGTTGAACAGGGGTGCTGAGAGGGCGGGCGAGTACTAATTACCCAGGCTTGCTAGAGGGGCCTGGGTCCGGCACTACCCCCCCTCCCTCTTATCTCACAGCAGCCCAGCACACACTGCTGAGCAGCTGCAGCAGTCTCCTATGTCTGTGGGGGGAGTGATCATACTGATTGCGCCGGGCTGAGGGGCTCACAGTGCCCCCCTGCCCAGTGCACAGCTACTATTTTTTTAGCATAAGCGAGTGATTAGGCCACACACCCTTTACACTGTGCGGCTCTTGACCCCCCTGCAGATGTACAGCACATAGATACAACACAAAGTCTTACGTAACATACAGAGCCTGCAGTGCTGGACAGTTCAGTCCATCCCATTCAGTGTTTTCCCTTGGATCAATATCGCAAGCGTTCCACCTGGCTTTTTTTTACATTACACCAGGCACAAACCTGCTCCAGGTGTCTGACGTACAAAATTAGAGTTGGGCTGCACTTATGTTAGTGTAACAGACACAGTAAAAGAGATCCCTTCCCAATCTTTAAGAGGCAGGGCGCGGTTTAGATGGTGGAAACATTGAATGGTGGGTAGATGGAGAGTGCAGACATGCATTGTGTCTCATTGTGCATTACTGGAAACAAGTATATCTGTGTTGTGCCAGACTACACTGTCACCACCCAGCTACAATGTAATTTTAGCTGGCAGGCAAAGTTTCTGGGGAGAATACTGCTTTTTTATGTGTACTTCATTGTGACATTGCTTGTTGTAACTTGCATAGGAAAAGGGTAGATCTTACCTGCAGCAGCTACGGCCTCATATGGTACAGGTATTAGCTGATTTAATCTTTTCTAGTTCCCCAGCCGGGCATTCCTACTTGAAGGTACTGTTAAAGGATAAGCAGGTTTAGACTGTGCAGTTAAGTGCATCAGGGTAACAGATTTATAGACTTCAGAACCTTCACGTACTACTCTGGCCAGGGGCGCCGAGAGGGGGGGTAGCGTGTACAAATTACCCGGGCCCGGGCTTGCTGGAGGGGCCTGGCGAGGGCCCGGGTCCGGCACCACCCCCCATCTTACACCATAGCAGCTGCTGTGTGCTGGGCTGCACTGGGAGACTGCTCGCGGCTGCTAAGAAGCAGCCCCAGCAGTCTCCTACGCCTGTAGAGGGAGCGATCAAGCTGATTGCACCCCCCACTGGTTATGCGCTGGGCTGAGGGGGCTCACTGCGCCCCCTCGCCAGCGCTTTATGGCGCTGCAAATTTATTTATTTTTTAACTAAGGGGCTGGGGACACGCCTCCCGTGATTAGTCCACACCTCCTTTTTACCGGGACCCCGTGCGCCTCTTGACGGGCCTGACTCTGGCAAGGGCCAACCATGGTGTGGGAAGTGCGGCTGTTCTTGGAGTAGTTATTTCTGCCTGTGTTGACTAGCAGATATGAGATCTGCGGTGTGTATCGGCCAGTCTGGAATACCTGGAAAATGTTTGGGCTCACCCCAACAGTTCATCCAACAGGATTGACCCTGTTCCGACTGTGGAATATATTTTGCACAGATATTGTAATCTTTCTAATCCACCCACACCATGAAGTCTTTTCACGGAGTCTCTTATTTATTTTCTTCTGCTGCTGTTGTAGTTCTCTTAATTCTGCCTTTTTTTCCTTTATTTCCACTTTTAATTCTCTCTTATGTTGTTCTAGTGCCTCTATGGTTCTATCATTAGGAATAGATTTTATTTCCTCCTCCTGGTCTTGGGTCTCTGTAACCAGTTTGTTGTTGTCTCCATTACTGGTATCTTCCCTCAGATCACCCTCAGGTGTATCTATGGCAGTGGTGTTACTTTCATTGTCTATCCAATTTTCAAGATATTCCATCTGCATCAGCCTGCAACCTCCATGGGGGTCCCAGTGGTTTGCAATTGTCTCTCCAACCATTGTGATATCTAGTGATCCATTCCCTATGGTCGCTATCAGATATTCCTACTCGTGTGCTGGAGCTGTCTGCCCTCTAAGTGCATGGTGCAGTATATTTCTAAGTTTTGGTTTTCTCTCACACATTGGGTCATAGTTTCTTCTATGACAATCTCATCAAAAACCTCTACTTCATTATTACCTGGTTGTTCCTTTGCTTATGCTTTGTATAATACCATATACTGCTCTACTTCTACACATTCTGTAATAGAGTGCTCAATGATTTTCTATTCAGATGCCTCCACTTCATTGTTAACAAGTTCTTCTTCATCTACATCCTGTAATTCATTATGTTGTTATTCCACACTTTGAATAAGAGATTCCTCCATGATGTCTTCAGAGGAATCCATTTAAATCTTCTTAACTTGATGTGACGTAAGAACAAACTCCAAGTAAGAGCTGCTAACTGTCCAGTGAGTCTGCAAGAAGACGGGTCTGTATAGTGGGCAGATCTTTAGTACAGGTCTGTGACAAACACCATTATGACATATATTTGCCGCCGATGTGGCAAGTCACATCGCTTATAGCGCGAGTTGCGCGCCTGCGACCAGGCACGTGCGCTGCGTTTACATCCGTGTACCATTACTATTGCACCCTGCGAATGCTGCCATAGCCTGGCTTACCATGGTGCACGGATGCATGACAAGTCACATGGTGTGACGCGTGCGCACGTTTGCTGTCAAAGCGGCACAGATGGAAGAGGACACATCTGTGCTGCTGACAGTCTGTGTATCTCTGTATTTATTAATAAAGTTTATTTTTTATTTTTTTCAACAATTTTTACTATAGAATAATTGTTGACAACAATTACAATGAACAATAAGAAATAGTATAACATCACACTCTTACAATATAAATGCATAAAATACAATACTCAAGGTACCATATTAAAGCACAAATATGAGTTATTATCAACAGCAAATTAAAAATACATGTGTGATATACACAATTCAACATACAAACTTAAACAATAATCAATATAGACTGTGCCTGTAATTACAATACACTATCATAGGAAGCCTTGGTGGAAGCTCAGCCAACCCCCCATCAATCAGATCAGAGAAATAGGCGGATCCTGTGCCAGTAATCTAGTTAGATACCATGTGGTATTTTTGAGGCTGTGATGGATTTGTTTTCCCAGTTGTGAGTGAAAGAGTATCTATATACAATTCCGAAATCATAAAAAAATGTTCCACATATTTTTCTTTATGCAAACCTGTTTCCACCCAGTCCATCCTAAATAGAAAGTTACATTTATTTAGGAATAGAGGTATTTGGGTAGGTGTACTTTCTATCCAGCCCTGCAGAATTATTTTTCTGCCTGTAGCACTGAGAGCTAGTAAACGTTTCCTACTGACCAATATAATTCGTAAGTTAGCATCGAAAACTTCCAATAATGCCCATTCCAGGGTAAAAGGCACGTAATTAATAAGTTTGGCCTCTGCATAACGATGAATAAGGTGCCAAAAGTATTGAGCAATAGGGCAAGCCAAGAGGCAGTGATATGTATCTGCCTCTTCTTGCTGACATTTTGGACAGGCATGACTATCCGAGGTCCCCATTCGGAAACGTCGGAGTGGACATAAATAGATGTTATGATATCTATTGATAAAAAAATCAGTGTACATACTAGCTGGTAATGTATTCCTAGAGAACCAAAGAGACTTGTCTAGTTGAGACATAGTTAGAGTAGGGAACTGGATCAGCCATCCAGCCATGCCCCCTGTGATTAGTGTGATACAAAATATCTCTCAAAAATGTATAGTGGACCGATATAGCTTTATAGTTAGGTACAGGTTGCGTCAGGAAGCAATCCAAGGTATTATCCCAGTCCCAAGCTGAGAAAAGACCAATAACACGTGACACATAAAAATGCGTTTGTAGGAAAGCCAAAGGATATGGGCTGACCATGGCAAATTGCTATGTAATTTCTGTATAAGTGAGGATACGTTTGTTTTCTGTAGATACCAAAGATCATCTAATATTATGTATCTCCGCCACTCTCCACAAAGTGAAGGGGTGAGCAGCCATGCCGTCCAGGAAATTAGGGTTGTGAATTAAGGGTAGGTATAGGGAGCGAAATGCAACCGGCCTTATGCCTAAGGATATGCCAAATTTTCCTAGTTGTCCATAAAAAAGGGTTTGATTTTTGAGGGTCTGGTATCTCCTGGTCATGTTGGTGGAAAAAACAAATCAAATCAATACCGCCTAGGAATTCTTGTTCCAACAGAAGTTTTATGAAGCCAGTCGCACAAGTGTCGTAAGAGGTTATATGTTACAATGTCCGGAAAATGTATACCTCCATTTTAGTTTGGTTGACTCAACGGCCCCCCTTCCAGATAAATTTACAAAACAGGGCATTTATCAATTGTACATCTGTTTTAGTCAAGATTATGGGGAGTGATTGCAAAGAATATAACAGTATATGGGAAAGATTGGAAAGAATATAACAGGCAAGACACTGCCACCATTTTAAGTAAATTGGCTCTCCCTAGGAAGGATAATGGTAGTCGTTCCCAGCCTGTAACATCATTAGATAGAGTATGTACTGTATTGCCGACCTATAATGAGCTTATATAAATATGCGGGGCTACGAGGCAGAACTATTCCCAGGTATGGTATATAAGATTTGGCCCATTGAAAAGAGTAACATAGTAACATAGTACAAAACCCTGAAATAGAGCCAAATACATCAATCATATTAAATATTAGAGAGACTGTTCAGCATCAGCTATATAAGAAGAAGATCATCAGCAAATGCTGATATTTTAATTTCCTGCTGACCTATTTTTATACCCTGAAAGACTGCCCAATTTTGAAGTGTGCTTAATAAAGGGTCTAATGCCAGATCAAATAAAAGAGGAAATATAGGGCAACCCTGACAGGTGCCCCTCTCCAAAACATAACGAGGTCCTATAAGTCTGTTAATTAATAGAGAGGTGGAAGGGCTGTTATAGCAATAGCGAATCAGATCTATGAAACCCGCCTCAAAACCCCGTCCCTCCAATATTTTGAATAAATGCGGCCAAAGCACCATATCAAATGCCTTATGAGCATCTAAGCTTAAAATTATATTTCGCTGCGTTGGATAAATATTAGAAGCCAATATTGCTGCTACTGCTGTACGGATGGCCTCTAATGCATGGCGACCTTGTATAAAGCCCGATTGGTGTTCAGTTAAAATTGAAGGATTGAAGGGAGTATAGTTTGAAGCTGCATTGCCATGATTTTGGCCAGGAGCTTGAAATCTACATTTAGCAAACTGATAGGATAAATAAGAGGATATAAAGTTTATTTTTGTAAAAAAAACACCTATATAAATAGTGTGTATGTATATACAGTATACTTATATATGATCTTATCATATCTTTTATATGGACATACAGTATTGTAACAACTACACCTCTTATATTGGATTGTTTGGGTATTATTGCCTAAATGGGCAGTCTATATGGATCAAATGTTTCTTATCTGTTGTGAAATTCTTTGTTTCTATGTTACATTCTATGGAATGTACAGTAGATAAGGTAGGGAAATCCTTTACTGATCATTTGCTGTAAGATACGATAAAGTTACAGCAAGCTTTTCTCATAGGCAGATTGTATTTCTCCCTTGATACCTCTTCATGATCACAATATTGACCGTCACTAGTATAGCTGTAGTTTTATAAACATGTGAATGTTTTTATTTACTGTACACACCTGCAGTCTGAGGCTGAGCAGCCAGTTTGAGTAGAAATTCAGTTTTATTTTCTCTGCTCTATACTGTATTTTGTATAAAGAACAATTTACTTGGTGCACACTAAGGAGAGCTCAATATACACTGTGATAATGCTTTATAATTATATTTAGCAAGTATCACTGACCATGGGAGTCTATTACTTTGTGAGTGGGAACATGTGCATTTCTTTATATGCAATGGAGTCATAATATCTGCTCAGTTAAACAGTATATTCCAGAAAGTATATGCAATCTCTGAAATGAAAGGTAGAGATAAAATGTAATCCCTAAAATCCAAAATTTAGTACTATTGCCTTCAAAGATTAGATTTTGATACAGTTTTAGTTAGCGCAGTAAAGTAAATGGTGCCCAAATGCAGAGAATAACACAAGTAAATGCTGAAGTTACAATGAAAGCTGGTAAACGTGCTACCTGCTAGATCATTTTTATTTTGAATTCTAAATTTTTTACACAATTTTATAAATTTATATATACTGTGCAAAAAACAACAGACAAGGACCTCATTTATGAAGTGCAGTCAAAGGGCCTGATTCATAATGGATCGCTATTATGATTTCAGCTGCGATTACGCGATCATATTGAGACAGGTTACCAAGCAACCAACTCGTCATAAGTTTCTCCGGTCACGTGTCTTCGTCACATGTCAATTGGAAACCAATACCACATTAGTATCCCAGAGAGGAAGTAGGAACACCACTACTTTTACTAAACAATTGACCCTCCAACAGTCCTTAGCGAGGAGGATGAAGTACGACAGCAGTCATCCTGAAGCAAAACGTATAACTGAGGCCTTGACTGCTATGTTGGTGTTAGATGTGCGTCCGGTATCCGCCATTAGTGCAGTGGGATTTAGACAATTGATGGAGGTAGTGTGTCCCCAGTTCCAAATCCCATCTAGATTCCACTTCACTAGGCAGGCGATAGCGAGACTGTACAGAAACGTCAGAAAAAGTGTCCTCAGTGTCCTGAAAAATGCGGTTGTACACAATGTCCACTTAACCACGGACATGTGGACAAGTTGAACAGGGCAGACTAAGGACTATATGACTGAGACAGCCCACTGGGTAGATGTATCACCTTATGCAGCAACAACAGCAGCGTCACCAGTAGCAGCATCTCAGAAACGCCAGCTCGTTCCAAGGCAGGCTACGCTGTGTATCACTGGTTTCAGTAAGAGGCACACCGCCGACAACCTCTTAGAAAAATTGAGGGAAATCATCGCCCAGTGGCTTACCCCACTTAGACTCTCCTGGGAATTTGTGATATCTGACAACGCCACCAATACAATATTGTGTGGGCATTACATCTGGGCAAATTCCAGCACGTCCCATGTTTTGCTCACACAATAAACTTGGTGGTGCAGAATTTTCTGAAAAGCGACAGGGGCGTGCAGGAGACGCTTTGGGTGGCCCGAAAAATTTCTGGCCACTTTCGCCATTCAGCGACTGCGTGCCGAAGACTGGAGAGCCAGCAAACACTCTTGAACCTGCCCCGCCATCAGCTGAAGCAAGAGGTTGTGACTCGGTGGAACTCAACCCTCTATATGCTTCAGAGGATGGAGGAGCAGCAAAAGGCCATTCAAGCCTATACATCCACCTATGACATAGGCAAAGGAGGGGGTATGCACCTGACTCAAGCGCAGTGGAGAATGATTTCCATGTTGTGCAAGGTTCTCCAGCCCTTCGAACTTGCCACACGTCAGTTCAGACACTGCCAGCTTGAGTCAGGTCTTTCCCCTCATCAGGCTTTTGCAAAAGCAGCTGGAGAAAGTGAAGGAGGAGCTAAGACGGAGCGATTCCGGTCGGCATGTGGGACATGTGGATGAAGCCCTTCATTGGCTTTGCCAGGATTCCAGGGTGGTCAATCTGTTGAAATCAGACCACTACATTTTGGCCACCGTGCTCGATCCTAGGTTTAAAGCCTATGGTGGTGTCTCTCTTTCCGACCAACACAAGCCTGCAGAGGTGCAAAGACCTGCTGGTGAAAACACTGTCAGCTGAAGCGGAATGTGACACGTCAACAGCTCCTTCTTCATTTTCTCCCGCAACTGGGGCTGCCAGTAAAAAACTTAGGTATCTTAAGCAACCCGCTGGCGGTGATGCAGGACAGACAGGACCAAGTTTGGACATCTGGTCCGGACTGAAGGACCTGGCAACAATTTCTGACATGTCTACTGTCACTGCATATGATACTGTCACCATTGACAGAATGGTGGAGGATTACATCGGTGACAGCATCCAAGTAGGCATGTCAGACAGTGCGTACCTGTACTGGCAGGAAAAAGAGGCAATTTGGAGGCCTCTGTACAAACTGGCTCTATTTTACCTGAGTTGCCCCCCCTCCAGTGTGTACTCTGAAAGAGTGTTTAGTGCAGCCGGGAACCTTGTCAGCGAAAGGCATAGGAGGTTGCTTCCACAAAATGTGGAGAAGATGATGTTCATAAAAATGAATTAACAACTCTTCCAGGGAGACCAGCCTCCAGAACGTACAGAGGGACCTGTGGTGGTGGATTCCAGCGGGGACGAGTTAATACTCTGTGAGGATGAGGATGTACACAACACTGAAGAGGGTGAGGAATCGGTGGATGAGGAGGATGAGGACGACATCTTGCCTCAGTAGAGCCAGTTTGTGCAGGGACAGATTAATTGCCAGTTTGTTTTGTGGGGGCCCAAACAAACCAATCATTTCAGCCACAGTCGTGTGGCAGACCCTGGCGCTGAAATGATTGGTTTGTTAAAGTGTGCATGTCCTGTTTATACAACATAAGGGTGGGTGGGAGGGCTCAAGGACAATTCCATCTTGCACCTCTTTTTTTCTTTGCATTATGTACTGTTTGGGGCCTAGTTTTTCAAACTGCCATCCTGTCTGCCACTGCAGTGTCACTCCTAGATGGGCCACGTGTTTGTGCCGCCCACTCGTATCTCTTAGCATAGTCATCCAGCTACTTCTGTGCAACCTTTTGGACATAAAAACACTATTGTGAGGTGTGAGGTGCTCAGAATAGACTGGAAATGAGTGGAAATTTAGGTTATTGAGGTTAATAATAGCATAGGAGCAGAAAAACACACAAATTCTGTGATTTTAGCTGTTTTTATGCCTTTTTTCAAAAAAATCCAGATCCAAAACACAAAACCCAGAACCCAAAACACGGAAGGGTGGTTTTGGCAAAACCAATCCAGATCCAAAACACGAAGAAAGATCCAGATCCAAAACCACAACACAAAACACGAAAAGTGGCCGGTGCACACCCCTAATATATATATATATATATTATATATATAAAACAAAAGATTACAAATTGCCAGCACTCCAAGGACTTTCACTCCCGCATGCAAAACAAACTCAGACCAATAGGCTAAGCTTTAAATCGACGTTTCAATTTATCTCAGTAAATTTGCATCCTGATGAATAAATTGAGACGTTGATTTAAAGCTTAGCCTATTGATCTGGCTTTTTCTGTATGCTGCTGTGAAAGTCCTTGGAGCGCCGCCAAACTTTAATCTTTTGTTGGATTATACTGCTGTGGATTTCACACGGGGAGATGTCCCGATGAAGACATGAATGCCGAGTAACTGTTATATATATATATATATATAGTATTTAGAAAAGAAGGCACTCAAAAGGTACTTTACAATATAATGTATCTTATGTAAAATGCAATTTGGCCCAGGACATTATGTCATAGTTAATGAGAGGTTAGGGAACTGAGGGCCTGATTCAGACCTGCTCGCAAGCGGGTCGATGTTGGGCCATTGCACATGCGCACGACGGACCCGGCTCTGTCGTGCGCATGCGTGAGACCCGTATAGTGACGGGCAATTCGTCGCTATGGGTCTCGCTACAAAGAGGGCGTGCTGTCGATGGTGAGTGACAGCACGCCCCCTTTGGTGGGTGTGCCAGGGGCGTGTCTGGCTAGATGGAGGCGTTTCCATGGGAACGCCTACCGTCTGGGGCCGGCCCCACTGACATCCCAAGTGATGTCAATGGGAGTGCTTTTGGCTCTGAGCTCTCTCGCTCCGGAGCTCTCTACAAAAGGGGCGGCTGTCGATGTTGATCGACAGCTCGCCCCGTTTTGTAGGCGGGCCGGGGGGGTGGTTTCCAAAATGGAGGTGTTTCTTATGGAACGCCTACCGTTTTGTTGGCGGCCGCACTGACATCATCAGTGATGTCAGTGGGGAGTTTCCTGCTCTTTGAGAGTAGGAAGCTCCCTGGGGCTTGTGGCTGCCGAGACCCAACCTTAGGGTCTCGTCGCAAGCCCAGATGGTCGCGATGATGTTCACCATCGCGGCCATCAACCTGGTCGGTCGTTAAGCTGTGTTTGGTAACCCACAGCTTACCTAACGACCAGGAGACCACACTTCAAAAATGAAGCAGCCGCCCTCATTCAGAACTAGCGTTCGCTTCTTGCGAGCGCCTCTGAATGAGGGCCATAGTGTGCACCTCATAATTTATGTACAAAATATACAGCAGAGAATCAAAATGTGAATATGTAATCAATCTACTCACATTTGCCAAAAACCTGCGAGTGTCTAAACTACAAACATATACCTATTAATCAAGCTACAACTCTACTACTGACAGACAAGACTTTTGCGAGATTGGTAAATGCACCATAGAAAAAACCAATGTTTTTTTTTTTTAAAATATTGGGTGTGCATTGCAAATTACCTCTTTTGTTGGCAATGTGTATTGTGTATATGATAATTCTGTGTGTGTAGCTACTTTTGAATTGTTTTTATTAATAATGATTTCACCTCTTTAGGTGATTATTGTGTATTTATTTGATATAATCAGTAAACATTTGTACATCCCTATTCAAACCTTCCTTGTTTCCCATGTTAATAGGCAGACTTATTATTAGGGTTAGGAGGAAGTTAAATTGAAGAAGGAGAAGATGTGATAGGTGTTTACTATGAGAAGAGAGTTAGATAGGGATGCTATAAAAAGGTTGGGTGGGCGGTTCTGGAATCTGATAAGCTTGTCTGAAGAAGTGAGTTTTCAGAGAACGCTTGAATGTTTGGAAACTTATGGAAAGTCTGTGCATGGTAAGGCATTCCACAGGGTTGGTGCAGCCCGAAAAATTATTATGGGTTCTAATCTAAATTAGTGCAGTGAAATTTCTTTTTTACATTTTTATGCAGCCACATCTGCTTCAGTAACAGGGTTTTACTAGCGTGCCTACACAAGTAACAATAATAGATCTGCAATGCACACGTCTTTTACATGATGATAGATCTTGGCTCTGAAAACTGATCCAATCCTAAATCAGGACCATAGGCATGCTTCTGTTTTTGCCATCAAAATTACTGATGCGGCTGGCATTAAAATGAGATGATTGTGTCAGCGAGTGAGTCACTCAATGACTCACAATTGGTAGTAGTGCAGTGGCGACTTCCCCTTCACTCCACACTGCAATTATCACCACTCTCGGAGGAGCTGTGAAGGGAGTACTGCATATATTATATAAAATACACCGTCCAGGTCTATTTGGTGTAATATGAATTGGGGCAATACTGCATGATAACTGGTCATAGTTAAGTGAGGTGAAAGAGTTGGGGGTTTGATAGGGGATATGATATGAGGTGATAGTGGGTGCGCTGGGATGTGGGGAATGATGACATGCAAATAGTGCTATACACACACCGAAGGGTGGTGCAAGATATGCCCCTCAGTGCAGAATATCCCTCTTTAGAGTTCCCTGGCTGCAAAAGCACATTGGCGGCTCAGGACAAGACCAAATTGAGAGCAGAAAGACTTACATGTGATTTTAAATAGCTAAACACTGCTAGAAGGTGGACATGCACCACAGGAAATAAATGCTTTACCTAGTGGTAAATGCATGATTCATCTAATGGGTTATGTGTGTTATACCTAATGGGAAATTCATGCTATATCTAATAGGAAATGCATGCTTCATCTAATCGGCTAGGTGTGCTTTATAGGTATGTATGTGGCATCTAATGGGGAATGATGCTTTATGTAATGGCTAATGGATGCTTTCTCTGTTACAAAACATATGCTGTATCTAATGATATTTTTCATAATATTTATTAAACAATTTTGTTCCAAAGTCTCAGTAAAAATATATTTGCCATAATCTTTATAAGCAGGGCCGGATTAAAGACAGGGCGACGGGGGCAGTCGTCCCGGGGGCCCCACACACTGTCCCGACCCCTGGCCACATGCCTCAGGTCATGTCCGGCTAAGGTTGGTCGCGATCTACTAGAAGCTAGCGGAGTTCCTCCATGTAGATCGCGACCAAATAATTGGAAATGCTGGCCTCTGATCGCTTCAGAGGCCAGCGTTCCCAGTGATGCATTGCCCGCGATGAGAGGAGCCTGCACGTCTTTACTGCATCTAGTTAGATCCAACAGGCAGCAGCAGCGATGGCGGGACCCGGGAGCCCTGACAACGTGGAGCGAAGACAGGTACATTTTTCACAGGGGTGTGGGTGGGGAGGGGGAGTTAGTACTGGGGGGCACTACTTTAGGGTGCACGACTAAAGGGGGCATTGAAGATGAGGCACAACTACAGGGGGCATTGCAGGGGGCACAACTACTGGGGGCATCGGAGAAGGGGCACAACTACAGGGAGCATTAAACAAGAGGCACAACTACTGGGGGCATTGCAGGGGGCACAATTACTGGGGGCATCAGACAAGGGGTACAACTACAGGGAACATTGAATAAGAGGCATAACTACATGGAGCATTGAGTAAGAGGCACAACTACTGGGGGCATTGCAGGGGGCACAACTACTGGGGGCATTAGAGAAGGGGCACAACTACAGGGGGCATTGAAGAAGAGGCACAACTACTGGGGGCACTGGAGAAGGGGCACAACTTCAGGGGGTATTGCAGAAGGGGTACAACTACTGGGGGCATTGCAGAAGGGGCACAACTACTATATGTGTGTGTATATATATACAGTCAAGTCCATAAATATTGGGACATTGACAGAATTTTCATATTTTGGCCTCTATTCACCACCACAATGGTTTTGAAATGAAACAAACAAGATGTGCTTTAACTGCAGACTTTCAGATTTAATTTGAGGGTAATTACATCCAAATCGGGTGAACGGTGTAGGAATTACAACAGTTTCAATATGTGCCTCCCACTTTTTAAGGGGCCAAAAGTAATGGGACTATCAACTCAAAAGCTATTTCATGGACAGGTGTGGGCTATTCCCTCATTATTTCATTATCAATTAAGCAGGTAAAAGGTCTGGAGTTGATTCTAGGTGTGATATTTGCATTTGGAATCAGTTGCTGTCAACTCTCAATATGAGATCCAAAGAGCTGTCACTATCAGTGAAGCAAGTCATCATTAGGCTGAAAAATCAAAACAAACACATCAGAGAGATAGCAAAAACATTAGATGTGGCCAAATGAACTGTTTGGAACATTCTTAAAAAGAAAGAATGCACCAGAGAGCTCAGCAACACCAAAAGACCCAGAAGACCACGGAAAACAACTGTGGTGGATGACAGAAGAATTATTTCCCTGGTGAAGAAAAACCCCTTCACAACAGTTGGCCAAATCAAGAACACTCTCCAGGAGGTAGATGTATATGTGTCAAAGTCAACAATCAAGAGAAGACTTCACAAAAGTGAATATAGAGGGTTCACCACAAGATGTAAACCATTGGTGAGCCACAAAAACAGGAAGACCAGATTAGAGTTTGCCAAACAACATCTAAAAAAGCCATTACAGTTCTGGAACAACATCCTATGGACAGATGAGACAAAGATCAACTTGTACCAGAGTGATGGGTAGAGAAGAGTATGGAGAAGGAAAGGAACTGCTCATGATCCAAAACATACCACCTCATCATTGAAGCATGGTGGTGGTAGTGTCATGGCGTGGGCAT
Source organism: Taudactylus pleione (assembly GCA_031769625.1). NCBI lineage: Eukaryota > Metazoa > Chordata > Amphibia > Anura > Myobatrachidae > Taudactylus > Taudactylus pleione. The sequence continues at coordinate 2,615,318 of JAUIMM010000176.1, forward strand.
GTATGGCTGCCAATGGAACTGGTTCCCTTGCATTTATTGATGATGTGACTGCTGACAAAAGCAGCAGAATGAATTCTGAAGTGTTTCGGGCAATATTATATGCGTTCCAGACTTCAGGCTGTAATTGCCTGCAAAGGATTTGCAACAAAGTATTAAAAAGTGAAAGTTAGATTTAGGATTAGTTTGTCCCATTACTTTTGGCCCCTTAAAAAGTGGGAGGCACATATAGAAACCGTTGTAATTCCTACACCGTTCACCTGATTTGGATGTAATTACCTTCAAATTAAATCTGAAAGTCTGCAGTTAAATCACATCTTGTTTGTTTCATTTCAAAGCCATTGTGGTGGTGAATATAGACCAAAATATGAAAATTCTGTCAATGTCCCAATATTTATGGACCTGACTGTATATATGTGTGTGTATATGTGTGTATATAGATATATATATAACCTTTATTGATAGGGGCCCCCATGTTTGTTGCCCAAGGGCCCCCACAGAGCTTAATCCGGCCCTGTTTAGAAGTGAATTTGGCAGAGGAGTACAGTATATTCTCCATTACTTATTGCAGAGGTTATATGTTATGCTGGCCATACACGCTGCAATTATTGGGACGATCCGCCCGATATCGGCGGATCGCCGCGACAATTGTAGCGTGGGGGGGGCGACCGAGGGTTAAATATTGCTCGGTCGGGCATGCTGGATTGTCCAGTATGCCCGTCCGATGCGATATTTACCCGGTAACTGTCGGCCGCATCGGGCAGTGTATGCCCAGCGCGGCCGACAGACAGACATTTCCTGTGTTCCTTCCTACGGAAGGAACAGGGAAATGTCTCCTCCCCCGGGGGCGGAGCGCAGATGTCGGGCTATACACTGTGAGATTTCTCTCACAGTGTATGCCGCGGACATCTGCGGCTGGCAGCCGGCCAGATAAAATGTCTTTCGGTCTGACAGACATTTTATCTTGCCGTGTATGCCCAGCATTAGATGTCAGCACTATACAGTGTAGCTTTTTAAGTAGATTTATGATACTTGAATGCCCCCAATCACAGGTGCTGCCTCTTCTGTTGAAAATGTCATTCTTCACTGGTATTTGGACAAAAACACCCTATTTGTTTCTACATGGACATTTAATCACCCAGGCCTTTTCAATTAATTTCTAGCAGGATATTTTATTATGTTTATTTTCTATTTGGAAATCACACATTGCTACATTTCATGGTCTTTACTTCTGACATTTCCAGTTTAAAGCTGGTTTTATCTCTCTGGCTACTATTGCACTACATTGCATTGCTGAGAGAAATAATATGTACTTATAGTGACACTTCAATCATCAAGCCATGAATTCTTCACCAATTAAGCAAGATCTGTTTCCTTAAGCACTATTCTATTTCTGGCAAACAGGCATTCCCAGCTACATTCATTTTTCTCTTCTTCTGATGTATTACATAAGCAAATCTACAATAGTTTCATATGATGTGGAAAAACAATTACTGAATGTTCTCAAAAAAAGAAGCCTGGAGAATCATATGGGTCAAATCAAAGTTTCAATAAAAGCTTATTTGTATAAAGTGCACCTGGAACGTGCAAAAGTTTATCGTTATCAATGTCCACTAAGAACCTGTACAATTCATGAGAAATATACTGTGCAGCCCACTAAATAGGGTATGCTGCATACAGTAAATGTGCCCTCTACAGCCCTTGCATCTCATTCAATAATACTCCTATAAGTCCAAAAAACAAAATATGTTTTTGGGAATGGGTATGTAATGCCAGCAGTCGGGTATGCCTCCTGTCAAAATACCAACAGCGACATCCTAATGGTTGGTATCCCGACGGGTCGGTAGTGTACTTACCCTCCCCCCTTCTCCCCCTATCCCTCCCTTCTTGTAATGTAACCCTATCCCTCCCCATCCCGCAAGCTAACCCTCCCACCCTGCACCCTAACCCTCCCCGTTAGTGCCTAAACCTAAGTCTCCCCCCATCATGCCTAACCCTCCCCCTTACTGCCTAACCTAACCCTCCTCCCCAGTGGTGCCTAACCCTAACCCCCCCTAGGGGTGCCTAACCCTATCCCCCCCCAAACATAATGCCAACCCTGCTATACTACCTAAAACTAACAATCCCCCCCTCCTCCCCGTGGCTCACATCTAAAACGCCCCGGCTTACCATGTTCGGGCTGGCGTCTTGTCTGTATTCCGCTGTGAGGATTAAGATAGTCGTCGGTATTTCAACGCCTATCTTAAGTCCCATGTCAGGCTTCCACCGTCGGGATTCAGACCAGCGGCATGCCGTCCACCGGTCTGGTACCTACATCCCTGTTTTTGTTTGTACATAATTAAACACATTCATGCACCTAGCCAACACTTAACAAGGAACATCTCTGATTTGCCAGGCTTCTCTCATCTGAAAATACAAACTTTTGCAACCAAGCCATCGTGACACAAAATCTATGTAAGAACAGGCACATTTGGATGAAAATACAGCTGCAACTGGCAAAAGCACTGCATAATGCTCTCATTCTGCACTTTATAAATTACCTTTTCTGTTGGTATAACGTTGTCCATCATTTCACATTTTGTCCATTCAGTGAAGATTAGAAGCATGCCCTAAATCTGTATATTATTCTATGTTGTGAATTAAAATCTGAAAAACAGCGAGGCTGACATAATATACAATATGTCAGAGATACATCACATTTAGATCTTATTAATTTTACTGACCATCTTTCAGTCAGATTGCTCTGTAAGCCACATTTTAAAAGATTGTACTGCAGATTAGTAAAGTCAGTTTGAATATGTATTCTGTTTGCCTGTCACGTTCAGCTTTAGCAATATCATATCGCTATATCCTTCTCTCTGCAGAGCTTTAAAGCCAGAAGCTTAAATGGAAGAGGTAATTATAATCAGTTAACATAGCAGTAGTCATTAATTTTTTGTTGGCTAAAAAATAAGAGAAGAAGAAGTGAACTAGCCATTTACTGTATATAAATCCAGGCAAGACTCTAGACATGAGATCCTGCAAATATATCTTTGCTTACCTCTTCATCTTACGGAGTCAGCAATACATTTACTTATTTACTCAAGTGAACATAACTCAGGCTTTTAGTAAAAGTAAGCCGAGTTCTTCATACTTTGACCACTGCAATGTATTGCCAACAAATGCAGAACAGCGCTAATAAAAAAGAAAATATAGCCCCTGGTAGGGCATAGATAGTGATCAAAACGTAGTAACAATGAAATATATTTATTCAAATATTTATTCATATATAACACTAATGTTTAAAAGAATAATACAAATATCAATAATATCATAAAATATCCAAGTTCATGAGACCGGCTCTCCCATGAACAGTAGTATGATTAATATACCGTATAGAATCTAATGTTATATACAGATCCGCATGTGACCAGTGTGTCATATATACGCCGCCAGACAAGTTATATCTCCTCTCGTATACATCTTTTAGTAGTGTTCCACACATAAACAGCAGAGTGTCCTGGAGTTAGATAACTGACATATGATAAACGAAATGACTGTATAGGAGTGGAGAGGGTTAAACTTCCTAGGCTGGGGGCAGACCAGTGTGAGGAATCATGTGATAATTAGGGCCAATGGGTTTTTAGGGTTGTAGGTTATAGCAGGGATATTAGAGATTGTTGGAGGCGGAGTCAGCCTCTTTTGTTCCTGTCTTCCCACCCTCCCTCCCTAAAGTTTATTTTTATGGGCTCTTTTTGATTTGGGTTTGGTGATTGTTTCGTTGGCTATTTTAGGCGGGAAAGAACGGCAGGTTACCTATTAGCACTGTGAATATTTGTTTACTCATTGTTTTGCTCACCTTCGTTGACTCATAAAGTCTGCAGGACCACCCTGCTGGGGGCAGCATCATCACCTTACCGGGTGGGTAGTCAAGATAGAAGGCTTGAGCGTATTGTGTTGTGGTTGGAGTGTTTATAGTGTTAGGCTTGGGCTGTTGTTAGCCGTTCTTTCTTTGCCACCATATTTAAATTAATTTAATTAATATAGTAACTAATTCATTATATGTTTTTAAATAAATAGCTAACAAATTCTGCCAAATACAAGTCTCCGTGTCTTTATTTCAATTAAGTATGTTATTGTCACTGATTCACACGCAGGTCAATCCTCAGACGATGGGAAGTTTAATGTAAGCTGGGTATATTTACCAGAATGTCCGGCTGAATATCGTAGATAATCCCAAAATGTACAATGGGATAGAGTGATCACCCAAGTGCTGGGGAACCGAGCCATCAGCTGCAGCTGTACCGCTTCCTCTAACCGGCGTGGGTTGGAAACCTCCGGTATGGGAAGGGTGAAACGCGTCAGCCCTAAACTTGTTTGGGATCCCGCATTGCACCATTCACCTGTGATCCTTTAAACAGTCTGCTTGGACCACTGTGAATCCCTCCATATAAAGCTAATCTTCTCGGAATGCCATGCATGTACGTGGGTCCGCCAGCTGGAGCAGCTGTGCTTCCTTCCAACGCTGGTTAGAGTGCTGCAGTGGGTGGCTTGGTTCCCCAGCACCTAGGTGATCACTCTATTCCATTGTACATGTTGGGATTATCTACAGTATTCAGCTGGACATTCTTGTAAATATACCCATTTTATATGTCAGTTATCTAGCTTTCTAAGCAAATTAGAGATTAAGGGCTTCATTCATCAAAACTAAAGTTTAGTTTTCTAGCTATTTTTTTTCATATTTATGTATTACTGTTATTCATTAAAGGACTTAACGCATGATATATGACTAATATCTCCTCATTAAGTCAGTCTCCGTTAATTTCCACATGCCCCATACTTTAGTATGGGAATGTGGAAATTACTATATTCATCAAACCCTGAAAATCTTCGGTATTTGATGTTGTTAATGAACTCCATCTGTAGACTGCGTTCAACCTGCAAAAGACCTCACAAGCTGCCTTTTAGACTGCAGTGCACGGCAGCTTGTGTTTAGCGCGATGCTCCTCGGTATCATGTCAGCGGCCGCCCTCTCCTCTATAGCTGGATTCCTACCCCCGCCGCTGCTGCCTGTCTCCTGACATCTCCCCTCTGAGATGCGGGTCCCGCCACTTCATATTGGCGCAGCTGCTTGCTTAGGACGGACGCTGCTGTCTTACGGGGCACTAGTAAGTGTGTATAGCATGTAATAATTATCTAATTGAAATTATATTTAAAAAACACACAATTGTTAAAAAAAAAGGTTTTTATTAAACCTATATATTTTACCTCTTGTCATTATTTAAATGATTAGTTAATTATCCTTTTACACTCCTTTTATCCTCCAACACTTCCGGCTCCTGTTCTGGAGGGGGCGGCTGCGCACGCGCACTGCAGCCCGATGCCAGCGTTAGCTAATAGATATCGGGGTAGGAAAGTATCACATCCGAAAGAATGTTTGCTCAAAAATGGCACTTTTTTGGATGTGATACTTAAGTAGAATAACTATGATTAATACACATGAAAATATAGAAAAAAAACTAAGTGAATTCTAAACTAAATTATCACTTCACAATTTTAGTATTGATGAATAGGCCCCAAAGTTATAGACATGCACAAAATAGAAAAAGGCTACAAAATAAAATCCTGTATAAATAAAGTGCTTGGATATCCCAGTGAGCATTGTTGAGTCAATTGTGAGGAAATGGAAGCTGCATCATACTACCTAGGCACTTCCTACACAATAATGCCTCACACAACAGTATCAGACCAACAAGGAGACTTGTGAGGGACGTCACAGAGAGGCCAACTATCACTTTGAAAGAGCTACAGAGTTCAGTGGCTGAGACTGGAGTAAAGGTGCAGCAGTCAAATATATATAAAGAGCAGTGCATACAATTGGCCTGTATGGGAGGTTAGGAAGAAGTCATTACTGAAGAAAGAAACACATCAAAACACGTGGAGTTGGCAGGGAAAAATCAGACTGACCCAGCAAAACTGTGGGAGAAGGTAAAGCTATTTGTGGTGCAAAACTAACACTGACAATTCCTCAGTAGATACCATGCCAGCAGTGAAGTATGGGGCATCATGTGTGGGGATGATTGTCCTAAGCGGGAACTGGGCATCTTGTTAATATTGAAATGGTGAAAAATACAGGGAGATACTACAAAACATTATGCCTGCTATAAAATGAAAGCTTGTGAGAAAGTTCAGCTTTTAGCAAGACAATGATTCTAAGTATAAGGCTGAAGCAACTCTGGCATGGTGCATGGTTTACATTGGACAAGTCAAAGTTCAGAGCCCAATCCAGTTTAAAATCTGTGGGACTATGTTAAAATTGCAAACCACAAGCCTCATCCAAACAACCTGAACAACCTGGAGCAAATCTGTAAGGAAAAATGGGCAAAAATCACTCCCAAACAGTGTGTAAACCTGGTAGTACTAGTCTGCAGAGGTTGAATACTTTTGCAAGCCACTGTACATAGGGCCTGATTCAGAGTTGGGAATAGAGAGAGATATCTCTCTCAACTTATCATCTTGGTGAAACCATGCTACACTGCAGGTGGGGCAGATTTAAAATGTGCAGAGAGATTTAGATTTGGGAGGAGTGTTTCCAAACTGACATCTAAATTGTAGAGTAATAATAAAGCTGTGCAGTATTTGTGGGCTACATGTAAAAGCAGCCAGTATTTACCCCACAAGCAAAAAAAATATTATGTATTTACACCCCTTGCATTGCAACATGGTTTGTCCAGGTACACAGTTAAGTGCTATCTCTCTCTCTCTATTCCCGACTCTGAATCAGGCCCATAGAACAGAAGAAAGAAGTATGCGAGATGAAACAGCTTTACATTTAATAATAAACTAAGCAAACTTTCACCAAAACTTTCTTCCAGTGAAGAAAAAAATATTTTATCAATTCCCAAAAATGTACTGTATTTTGATGGGCAACACGTGTACATATTAGAAACATACCTGAGTTTGTCCTATATAATTTCTACCTAATTATGATACACTGTAAAATTGGCAGAATAAGATTATATAGCGGCCAGACTGACTGAAATGTGCCAGTGAAATGTATTTCTGCATATTTTAGTGAATTGTCTGAACGTGTCTTCAGTGCTTTCAGGAGAATTGTATGAAGTCAATTGCTTCCAAAAACATAGAAATGCTGACATTTATAAAACGTATTTATAGAAGATAACCTATATTCACACCCCCACGCAAGATTCACAAGAACAGTAAGTGTGATATGTAAAATACTTATGATACCATGACAGGTATAATATACAACGATTTGGAGAATATAAATCATATACTGTATATAAAATATAAATGATGATTTGATATCTTAGGGTCTTACCTATAGTTGGACATTAAGTTCATTTGCATCACAAAAATATGATCTGCTTATGACACTGAAAATGTGCACAACTTATGCTCATGTTTTGAATTTAGTGCAGCAGTGTCCAAACTGCGGAACTTGGAGCTTCTAAATCCTTGCTGCTGTTGCTCCAGGCACTGGAATGGGCCGATTGGTCCTCAGCAAGTTGCTGTCAATTTATGCAGCTAACTGATTTATCATTAGGAAGTAGTCATAGGGGCAGATTTAATTACCCACAGTGCTTACCACGCGGGTAAAGCTTTGGCTTTAATGCCCAGAGCTATTCAATTATACAGCATTTTCCCTTCATTGTAAATCTGCAAGTAACGCACATTAACCCATAGATTCCGCATTATGTGCAGTAATCTATGGGTTACCTCACGCAGTAAATCCCAGAGGGCGCATTTAACACAGATTATTCTTTGCAGCTGAATCGTCCTATAATGTTATCATTTAGAATGTCCTAATTAATAATGATGACACCACAATATCAACAGCTATGATGTTGACATTCTTGAAATGTCGATGTCCGCATGTGCAGAATGACGACATTGACCATGTTACCATCTATAGAATGTCAACATGTTCTTGAGTAGTGAAATGTCGTAATGTGAAACGCAGCAGGGGGTTTGCTACGGGAGGGGAGAGTTAGGGTTAGGCACTAGGGGGTGGGATAGGGGTTAAGGTAAGTCATACTTAGAGCTGGAAGTTCTGCAGGATCGCTGGAAGTCATCAGGACATCACTAACAGACCCAGAAGACACTGCTAATGCCGCCGGACCCACCAGACCGATTAGTCACCACTACACCACTAGGGTTGTTTTGTGAACATTCTAATCATGTCAACATTTCATCAGTGTATCATGATGGATGTAGCTGTGGTCAATATTGACTTGTTGCATATCGACATTATGACCATGTTGATTTTCTCATGTTGATATGAATGCTGACAAAATATACCAAACTCTTAGCATGTACCCTGCCCTCACAATGCAGGGAGGTCACACAGAACATCCAATCGGTGAAGGAGTAAGTGCAGTGTGCTCTCTCTCCTTCTTCTGCGCAGCAGAGTCTGACAGCTCCATCTGTAAGATAAGTGATGGAAGGCCTTTGGAGAAGGTATGAAAGGCATGTATGAGATTCTTATTGATATGTAGGAGATGTCTAAAAGGAGTGTGAGGGAGGTCTTATGTGCATGTGGTGGAGGACTGATGCTCACATGAAAAGGTATAATAGACATGTTAGGGTCATATAAGGAAGTTTGATATGCATGTTAGGGCATGTCAGTAGGTCTTAGGGGCATGTGGGGTGCATGTAGGTAGTTCTTATAGGTGTGTAAACATCATTTATGAAGTCTGATGACATACTGGGAGGTCTGATGGCATGTAGGTGGTCAAAAGTCATATGCAGGGGTCAATATGACATCTAAAGGGGCATCTGATGACATGTGGAGATGACTGAATGGTATGTAAGAGGTACATGAGTAGAACTGGTGGGCATGTGGGAATGTGTAAGGGTAATGTAAGGAACACAAGGAGCATGTGATGTAATGTGGGGAGGTCTTATTGGAATGTAAGAGGCATGTGGGGATGTCAAGTGTGATAATATATTGAGAGGTCTAGGAGCATGTCAGGAAGTTTGATAGCATGTCAAAAGCTGGATGGTCTTATAGGTATATAAAGACATCTGAAGGCATGACTCTTTGTTGCATATACAGATTTTTTTTTATCTGACCCTTGTTGCATCTATAGATGTTTTTATTTTATATCTGACCCTGGTTTAGTGTGTCTTATACTTGCATCCACTCGCACTTGGATGGATGGGCCTGCTAGTTTCCCATTTGATGATGACAACCACTTCTTTGTACAGAATGTATGAGATTAATTGATGTAAAGTTGCACTTATCTTAATAAATATGCAACTCAAAAAAATAAAGCTATATTTTATTTTTATCTGTACTCAAAGTCAGTGCAGTGCAAAGTCCTAATAGGAGGAACTCAGCTAAGTAAAAGGCCAAAAAGGAACTTAGCACCTACTGTACTTTGGCAGATGTGTGTTTTTGATTTGTTCAGCAATGCTATTAAAAAGATAAACAGGTCTACAGTGCACATTTGTAGGGGATTCCTTATGATGCACAACTAATTCTTGCATTTTGCCACAGCTCAGAGCTGTTGGTCATAGGTTCTCCATCTCCTAGCTAAAGCACAAGTTCTGAGCCTGTCTGCTCTATGGGAAGGAGCCACTAAAGGTGAAAATGACATACGCTGGGACCCAAAGTATTAGTTAACAGGTTATTGAAGTTAGATCAGACACCCGTGTGGTGGCTATACCTTTCTCCTCAAATTGGAACATTCATTTAGAATGATGGTGGAGCATCTTATCAGCAATATTGTATAGCTTCCCTATGTGAGATCACGCTTATTGGGTATATTCCAAGCATTTCAAAAGATAAAAAGTTCCTGTCAGGGATAGATCAGATCAGTGCTCGAAGTGGGAATTTAGAGGTGGGGGTATGGAGACTGAATTTTCCCCCCTGGGCCCCTGCTTCCAAATCACTCCATTGTTTGTCTCTCACCCCACCCCCACACTTCTCGCAGCCTGCTCCCCTCTCTCACGCCCTGCCCTTCTAACTGAATCCCTCTCTTCCCTCACCCCCTACAATGCTAACTGCCTGTCTCCCTCTGTCTGCCCCTCTCTCTATTCCCTCTCTGATATCCTCCCGTCTCTCTACTTCCCTCTTACCTGCGGTCCTGCGCTGCTGGAACGGAGCTGCCAGGAGCACCGGGTCTTTGTTGCTGCTCCAGTAGTGTGAGCCATTGAGAAGCTGCCACTTGGCAGATTCTCATTGGCTGGCGGCTGTGAGCCCCGTGAGTGGCTGGGGGCCGCAAGCACAGTGATTGGCTGGCGGCCGCGAGCCCCGTGATTGGCTGGCAGCCAGAGTGCGCTGCTTACAATGCAGCCGGGACCAGATGGCTGCTTTGTCTCAGCTACATGCCAGCCGCTGATCGAGATGTGTCCCCTGCGGGACACATCTCTACACATTGCCACCGCTGCTCCAGCGCTGGGATGCCAGACTGCATCCCAGTGCTGGTGCATTCTCTTCTGCGGCTAAAATGAAGTGGGCCCGGGAAGTGGTGGTATGTCATACCGCCGTATACCGCTCCACTTGAACCACTGGATCAGATAAAGAATGGGAAGTACATAACTACTCCACAAATAAAAACACCATTTGATAAAAGAAAAAAATACAGATCATCATACTGAAAAATCGCTGTACTCACATCAATACACTAATTATTCATGGTTACAAAGTGAGACACACCATTCATTTGCTCAGCCCATTTCCTGATTAACCAATACCATGGCAACATTTATACTACAAAGGCTGATCTTCCTCCTTTAGTGGTGAGATAAACAGTGTAAGCCTGATTCTGAGTCACACACAATCCGTACGCAATGCCGATGTTCAGGTAGTTTAGTGATTATTTGCAACTGCACAAGCCTGAAAAATCCTGAAATTTCCTATGACGCATGCATTACCCTGAGAGTATACACAAAGGTAATGTATCTAGCGATCAGGACAGATGTTATCAGAAGTGTGGCAGAAAGTGATGGGCGTTCCTGGGTGGTGGCTGGGAGGTAGCAACTAGTGCACTCAAAAATGTTCAGTTCAGTTTTATGGTCCTTCACGGGCGCTAAAAGTGGGAGTCTCAGACTTTGCACATTTGGCTGTATGAATGGAGACAAAGGAAGGAGTTTGTAGCTGCATTTACATAACCTTGCAGATGGGTGACCGCCCGTAGATGCTGCTGCCTGCTCCTTTGCATGTGACTCAGAATCAGACCCATAATGTGCAAGATTCAACATAGTACTAATAATTACATTTTTCTGCCTTCAAAATACAGTATTTAATAAACTTTTTCCTATTTAACTGAATTTTCATATCCAAGCAATAACCTTAATTAGTCTCATTAAGAATAGAATAAAAAGCAAAAGAATGGGAATACACGTGCTAACTTTGATCTCTTCCTCCAAACTCCTTTATTAACTGCATCAGCCTGCTCACTTCCCAAATTATTCTAAGAGCTGAGACAGCCAAAGAAACCTTTCATTTGCAAATAAACCACTATTGGGGTATTTACATAGAAAATAAAATATTAATATGCCACATAGTAGCTGATTAGCGATGTTATTCAATCCAATAATAAAAAGCTGGTAATACCCAGGCTGCCCATGTATTTGGGTCTTGTTCCTTTCATCTTTGAGGTGTATGTGGAAACCGAAAGAGACCACGCTGCTGTTGATCTCTACAGGAAGAATTACATTGGCATGACTGGACCTCAGCATGCACATCCAGTATGCTGGGGACAAGTCCCACACTGGTTGGGAATCACTGATGTAGAGAAATTGTGACAGGACACTGTATTATTTTGCAATAGTGATTACATTTGAATTATATTTTAAATGTAAATGAAACAAATGTATTTATGTTTATAGTTTTATATTGCAACATTTTTTCTAACTGATGTGAAACACAAATAGGCATCATGTGGCATCTGTGCTGGACGTTGTGTGTCATTACCAGAAAGGTCCTTTACTTGCTTAGTCGTCACTCCTATGAGTCATTATGTTCAAAGTGCATCATCCAGCAGAATGTGACTCACCTGTTTATTATTCTGTACCCTTCTTAATTTATACTAATCTTCTTTTACTGAAGAAAAAAACCTCCCTAACGCTCTTTGGGGCAGTGATAAATTGGAAAGTGATAAACTACCAGCCAATCAGCTCCTAACTATCATTTTTTAAACACAGCCTGGTAGTGGCTGGTAGTTTATCACTTTCCAATTTATCACTTTCCACTTCCAATGTATCACTTTAGTACATCTGCCTCATATATGTTGTTATTTGTTTACACTGGTAAACAAAGATTTTGTCACAGGGCACCTCAGGTGGTATTATACAGTACTTGTATTTTCTGTGCTGACTTCAAAAAATGGTCTTAGAACCTCTATATAACCCATCGTTTTAAAGATATGGCCAATACATTACAATATATAACTCATTATAGGGATCTATTTACTAAGCCTTAGATGGCGATAAAGTGAACAGAGATAAAGTACCAACCAACCAGGTCCTTACTGTCATGTTTCAAACACAGCCTGTGACATGGCAGTTAGGAGCTGATTGGATGGTACTTTATCTCCATTCACTTTATCTCCATCCAAGGCTTAGTAAATAGACCTCTAAGTCACCATCAGTATCAGTACCACTAGCTCATGCTGCTGATATGAAAGAAGCATATGAGAGCATGAAACTCCTGCTGGATAAAATCAAGGGCGATGGTCCTTCTGCGCATGTGCATGGCACTTTAACCCGGTGGGGACCTGACAGTGCCTGGAAGGCTTTGCTGAAGCTGGAAAGGCATCACTGGGTTCCCATTGCCGGCAATGGGGACTGCATTGCTCTCACCACCTAAAGATGGCGAGAGCAATGCAGTGACAAACAGCGGTGATCTTAGATTACTGCTGTTTTTTGAGTAAAGAAAGGATGACATAACCCCTTTAGCGAGTGGTAAAGTGGTTATGCATCATTAGTAAATGGGGCCCCAAGTATGAAGAGTACAAATGGAATCTCTTTGGTGACTTAACAGTCATTGCTCTTTTGCTTGGACTACAACTTGGTTTCACAAAGTACTTTTGTTTTCTTTGAGAGTGAGACAGCAGAGACCAGAGAAATCATTACGCTGAACATCACTAACCCCAGAAAGAAAAATGTTGTCAGTACACCACTTGTTGATCCAGAAAAAGTATATCTACCGCCACTCCATATAAAGCTTAGTCTTATGGAAATTTTTTATTAAAGCAATGGTTTGAAGTGGACTTGGATTACATACTTTAAAAACATTCCAGAGGATCAGTGATGCAAATATCAAAGATGAAGAGAACTGATTCAAGATAAGAGTTTTGATTGTCCGTTGAATCATGCTAAAGAAGCTGCATGGGAGTCTTAAAAGAGTATTTTCTGGAACTTCTTAGGGAAACATAAGGCAGACAACTATGAAGAAATAGTGGACAATCTTTTAAAATCATACAAGTCCACGGGCTGTAACATGTCTTTGAAATTCCATTTGTTGGACTCGCACCTGGATTTCTTCCCTGCAAATCTTTGAGCAGCCGGCGATGAACATGGCAAACGGTTCCACCGGTACATTTCCATAATAGAAAGGCATTATCGGGGCAAGTGGAATCCACGTATGTTTACTGACGATTGTTGGACCCTTAAAAGGGATGCTCCTGAGGCAAAATACAGCAGAAAATCCTATACATGTACATTCTAAGTAAACTTTAGTTGGGTGTCACTCAAAATCCTTACATGATAGAAACATTCAAATGATGTTTGAATCCAGAAGAGAAAATACTATTATATTCACCTACTGCAGAGGTTCCCAAACTCCGCCATTCTATATCACGTTTTAAGGATATCAATGTTCGAGCGGTCCTTAATTAGTACCTCAGTCAATTTGATTTAATCATCTGGACTCAAGCATGGATATCCCCAAAACCTGGACTGTAATGGCGAGTTTGGGAACCTCTGACCTATTGTATATTCACTCTGGTGACAAAAAGTAAGAATAATTTTGTAAACCAATGTTATTACTTATTAGAAATAGGAAGAAGCTCAGGATGGTAAGGCTTTGTCATCAGTCAGGATGGTAAGGCTTTGTCATCAGTCAGGATGGTAAGGCTTTGTCATCAGTCAGGATGGTAAGGCTTTGTCATCAGTCAGGATGGTAAGGCTTTGTCATCAGTCAGGATGGTAAGGCTTTGTCATCAGTCAGGATGGTAAGGCTTTGTCATCAGTCAGGATGGTAAGGCTTTGTCATCAGTCAGGATGGTAAGGCTTTGTCATCAGTCAGGATGGTAAGGCTTTGTCATCAGTCAGGATGGTAAGGCTTTGTCATCAGTCAGGATGGTAAGGCTTTGTCATCAGTCAGGATGGTAAGGCTTTGTCATCAGTCAGGATGGTAAGGCTTTGTCATCAGTCAGGATGGTAAGGCTTTGTCATCAGTCAGGATGGTAAGGCTTTGTCATCAGTCAGGATGGTAAGGCTTTGTCATCAGTCAGGATGGTAAGGCTTTGTCATCAGTCAGGATGGTAAGGCTTTGTCATCAGTCAGGATGGTAAGGCTTTGTCATCAGTCAGGATGGTAAGGCTGAGCTGTGTTCTTTCTTAACTGTTGCTTTAATAATTTCAATCAAAGGACGCAGTACATTTCATTGCCAAAAGGAGCTTTCTAACCAAAGTCAGGAATGAAAAATACAGTAGATCCTCCATGTAAGAGCAATATATGCATGCAATGTCATGGCATGCAATAAATAGCTTCTTTCACTTACTGACAAGACAAAAAAGTGAAAATAATTGTGATCTAGCAACAAGAGTGTGTGCATAATGGGTGGGTTTAAAGTATGTGCCACATTAGGCATTTACAACCAATTATGCTATTTACTAGAAAAGTAAAATGTGGTATAGGCCTCTAGTATTAGTGTCTGTAATAACTATTTATTTAATACTTTCAGAGCAGACACTGCCATAAAGCAAAAGTATGTGATTACCCAGAGCAACAGTGCTGGTTATACACCTAAAGCACTGAATGATTGACATGCTAGGACCAGAAGGAGCAGGGGGAAGGAGGGTAGAGGAGCAATGCCTAGGGTGGAGTGGTGCTATGTATAAAATATAGAGTACTGTCACTGTCATTGGTAAATCTAGGCTAAGCTTTGGCTTTAACTGCTGTCAAAGTAGAGAGAAACTGTTGCTAAAAAACGGAATAGGATTACATACCGAGGTCCTGTCCACATCTACCTTTATTCTTAGTTGCATGCTTATGGTCAACTATTTACTAATTGGTGGCGGCACAAATGAAAGTTGTATAATTTTTATAATATAATTCATGTTGCCACCCAACCTTGACCCCCTGAACATTATCATAAATTAATAATTAGCTCTACTTCAGAGTAGTTGTGGAACTACAATTCTTGTATATTTTTATATAACTGTTGACATGTCCACTATTACATGTTACAGACGTCTAATTCCCCATCTCATTTATCTGAATCACACAATGCAAGAAGTGGTCAAATCACACCTTCTATTTACATAACAATACTTCCACACTCATACAGCTCCACTCATGTTCTGTAAATGGGTGCCACCCAGACACCTAATAAACAGGCCACCAACCAGGCTATAAAAGGTATAAAAAAAACAAATAACAGAATAAAACAAATATTAATACAGAGACAATTAATGTATTAAAAGTATATTCTTTGATAGTGGGAAATAATTCCTTTTCATATGGTAATATCTGCAGATATAATGAAAAGTTCTGTAAAACAGGATAAATTCAGATCTCTATGATTGGAGATGTTCTTATCAAAGTGTAGTTAGAGTTATATTGGTACCAATACTGTTGCAGGATTAGTATATGCATGTATTCAGTGTCCCTCTGTGGGATATTTATAATAGTCCTGCTTTCTTACCTACTCAATGTGGAGGTCTGTGAGCGGTGTAGCGGAGAGCACAGTAGCCACGCTTGCTTACCTGCTTGATGTAAGTCGATGAGCAGTGAAGTGGAGACCACGGGGATTTATCTTTATAGAATTTGTCCCGGCTGGGAAAGAGCTCTGGCTGCAATTTGTATTCTGCTCAAATGAGTTCCAGGCGACGGTGCGGCTATGATGGTATAGCTGTCAGAGCCATCCCTGCAGCCTATCTCCGTACAGTGCTCCGAAGCCTGTAAGTCCAAGTAAGTAATGTGGGGCTGATTGTCAGCAACTGTTCCTATAATAAGGTGAGGTCGGTGACGGAACCTTGGCTGCAGTTTGTATTGTGCTCAATTGAGCTCCAGGAGGCGGTGCGGCTGTAATGGTATAGCTGTCTGATGTGGGACTGATTGTCAGCAGCTAGTCCTGACATGAGGCAAAGGTGGGTGAGGGAAACTAACGCGTTTCTCGGCCTCGCATAGACTGGCCGTTTCCTCAGAGGTAATGTATATGTGTAACACAAAATAATGTGCTGTAATCACTGTGTAAACACAGTCTAACCTGCTCTTCACAAGTCTAACCCCACTGTGCAGTCACAATCTGGGCAGACAGCCTGTGTCTTCTTAAATGGCCAACAGCCTCCTTCTGGGAGTGCTGGGGCAGCTGAGAGGCAGGAGCAGAACTGCGTGTTAGACTCCGCCCCCTCATTTCTGGCACCTTTCAGCATTGTATCAGTTGCTGCTTTTAATGCCCGCCTGTCATTTCTCCTGGCCACCCTGCTACTCAGGGTGCCAGGAGTCACTAACCTTCTTGCTGACAAATGCTGCCGGCGATGGGCTGAGCTAATGGGTGACCGGCTGAGCTAATGGGGGACCATGACCAGCGCCGCATGCAGCGCATCTGGGTAACCCCCAGAGACGGTGGTCACCGTAGCATAAGACCCCAGCGCACACTGCAAGAAGTGGCGGTGAGGTCTCCTCGGCAGCACCAATGAAGCAGACAGGTAGGGGCAGTGAGCTGCCTGTCTGATCCTCTTGCTGATCGAGGATCCTTGATTTTTAGCAGAGAGCTCTTTGTATGTGACCAGCTCTTAAGACAGACCTGTAGAGGGGTATAGAGGGGGAGGAGCTAGCTACTATTCGGATTTATTAAAGTGCCAGCTCCCGGTTATCCCACATCTATACCCCACTGTACTGAGACTCCAGTGTCCCCTATGGAATCGGAGAAAGGGATTTATCAGTAAGTACCAAAATCCTGTTTTTGCCTTAATAGATTTCACATAAGCAGTAGTGGGATTTCTCTCTCCTCTCTCGCCCCAGGTTGCATGGATAATGGTGAAAGAAGAAATGCTACCTTTGGGATGAGATAGCCATATATGGAAGGATTTTTAAGATTATAGTGAGAAATATGACTAATTCATTAATATACCTGTAAATGGATTATTGAAAGCAGCATGATTATTGGAACAATGACTGGTTAATACAGGTTGAGTCTCCCATATCCAAAATGCTTGGGACCGTATTTTGGAATATTTGCATATCATAATGAAATATCTTGAGAATGGGACTCCAATATATACACAGAATGCATTTATGTGTTATATACACCTTATGCACACAGCCTGCAGATAATTTTATGCAATATTTTCAATAATTTTGTGGCTCAAACAGAGTTTGTGTACAGAAATGAACTTAATTTATGTTTCATATACACCTTATACACACAGGCTGAAGGTCATTTTATACAATATTTTTAATCATTTGTGCCTTAGACAAAGTTTGTGTACATTGAACCATCAAAAATCAAAAGTTTCATTATCTCAGTCATGACAAAATTATTCCGTATTTTGGAATATTTGCATATGGGAGACTCAACCTGTACTGAGGCTACAGCATGAATACTCAGTATTGTTATAGGGAGGTTTGTGTGATGGATGTAAGAAAACAGGAATATATGGTTGTGTTTGTGGAGTAGCGTATGGAGACTTGTGATATAGACATGGGGCCCCCTGGATTGCCTTTGTTGATCTGTTTCAGGGCACCGCATTATAACACATTTTTCTTTTATGACACATTTTAACCCTTCACTGTTTGTTTATTATATATGTACCTCACATTTTTTTTCATTCTTTATATGCAGCAGTAGCTGCTCCTAACTATCTTTCACACTGCACTTTTCTTACTATGGCGGTGCCCTGGGGCAGCTTAGCTGGGCTAGTTTGGGGTGTCCTGCACTCTGGATTTGAATCGTAGTATGTTAGGGACCTACCCTACAGAGGTTACCTGGATATGGTGGGTAGGCCCATAACCTTGGCCAAGATTATGCTAAAAACCTCTATTGATTGCAAAATTGCATTGCATTTATATATTATTAATAATTTGGAGTTGTGCACCTGAGATTTGTCTGTTTTTTGTGCCTACAATTAGTCTCATCAGGTAGCACCTCCCATTATATATATTCAGGGTGTGCAGTCCAGAAACCTTCCCATATACTCCATTTAATGTGCTTTATTGCACACCTGAGGAAACGAGACGCCCTCAGTATGGATTAGCACCCCTACCTTATTGGTTTAAAAGCATGGAGTCTTGTAATGAATATGCACACTGGTATTAGGCACAATTCTAGGTAAGTCCTACAAGTTTTATATACTGTAGTGCAACTTTGGTTCATTTTTGGGGCATGGGGCCCCCTGGATTGCCTTTGTTGATCTGTTTCAGGGCACCGCATTATAACACATTTTTCTTTTATGACACATTTTAACCCTTCACTGTTTGTTTATTATATATGTACCTCACATTTTTTTTCATTCTTTATATGCAGCAGTAGCTGCTCCTAACTATCTTTCACACTGCACTTTTCTTACTATGGCGGTGCCCTGGGGCAGCTTAGCTGGGCTAGTTTGGGGTGTCCTGCACTCTGGATTTGAATCGTAGTATGTTAGGGACCTACCCTACAGAGGTTACCTGGATATGGTGGGTAGGCCCATAACCTTGGCCAAGATTATGCTAAAAACCTCTATTGATTGCAAAATTGCATTGCATTTATATATTATTAATAATTTGGAGTTGTGCACCTGAGATTTGTCTGTTTTTTGTGCCTACAATTAGTCTCATCAGGTAGCACCTCCCATTATATATATTCAGGGTGTGCAGTCCAGAAACCTTCCCATATACTCCATTTAATGTGCTTTATTGCACACCTGAGGAAACGAGACGCCCTCAGTATGGATTAGCACCCCTACCTTATTGGTTTAAAAGCATGGAGTCTTGTAATGAATATGCACACTGGTATTAGGCACAATTCTAGGTAAGTCCTACAAGTTTTAGATATTGTAGTGCAACTTTGGTTCATTTTTGGGGCATGGGGCCCCCTGGATTGCCTTTGTTGATCTGTTTCAGGGCACCGCATTATTATAACACATTTTTCTTTTATCACACATTTTAACCCCTCACTGTTTGTTTATTATATATGTACCTCACTTTTTTTTTTTATTCTTTATATGCAGCAGTAGCTGCTCCTAACTATCTTTCAAACTGCACTTTTCTTACTATGGCGGTGCCCTGGGGCAGCTTAGCTGGGCTAGTTTGGGGTGTCCTGCACTCTGGATTTGAATCGTAGTATGTTAGGGACCTACCCTACAGAGGTTACCTGGATATGGTGGGTAGGCCCATAACCTTGGCTAAGATTATGCTAAAAACCTCTATTGATTGCAAAATTGTATTGCATTTATATATTATTAATAATTTGGAGTTGTGCACCTGAGATTTGTCTGTTTTTTGTGCCTACAATTAGTCTCATCAGGTAGCACTTCCCATTATATATATTCAGGGTGTGCAGTCCAGAAACCTTCCCATATAGCACAAAATGATGTCTGCATATTTGGGCTGATACTGAGGACCTCATTCAGAGTCGGTCGAAGCGGCCGCACGGTCGTATGGTAAAAGGGGCCGGATATGCAAATGATTCCCTCGCAAGTTGCGTCCCTAAGTTCAGATCGGTAGCTGACCGACCAACGGGAGGAAGCGGTCGGAAGACAAGAAAATACGCCCCCTTCTCATACGCATTACACGCCATCTCCGGGCATATAAGGATTAATCGAGACCATTGGGAACCATCGGAACTGGTCGTAGAGCTTAAGGTTGACCATACCCTCTCTTAAGCTCTACGATCATGTCAGTGTAAAAACCTCCCATGTCACATATGCCATGACGCTACATTGTTAATTATGCACTCCCATAATCCGTATACACTCCCATAAAACGCCGTTCGCATAATGAGGCACGCCTGCGTTCGGATCCCCCGTTTTCAAGCACCTTCCCCTGTTACCACCCACAAATGCCTCCATCTGTCACTCAAACTACCGACAGGCTGTGTTCAAGGAGAGAGAAATTTCTGATCGTAGCGGCTAGTTTGCGCACGCGCATTGCGAACTTTACGCATGTGCAATATAGCGAACATCGGTGGCGTACGACCGTGCGGCCGCTTCAACCGACTCTGAATGAGGTCCTGAGTCTCATGCTGCTGTGACTGCTTCAGCATCTTTTCGCATCTGTGACTTTATGCTAATGGTTGCTTCAGCCTTTCCCATGGTACACAAGCATGTATCTGAATGCACTAGGGCTGGGACAACCACTTTGTGCGGCTGCAGTTGCTACCATCGGAAGCACTGCCCAGGAATGCCCAATACATTCCAGAGTCACTGTGGATCAATTGGTCCTGCGACTCTGTACATGGACACAGTGGGACGCACGCGCTGTGCACATTTTTAACAATTTAGATGTATGCATAATGCTAAAATAGCACTAATTTACTTGAATGGCATTGTGTGCAACTCAGAATCAGCACCATTATCTGTAACAATGAGAAATGATTGTAGTCACTGTCCAACACTCCTATGAGATAACATAACTTGCCCAGGTGGCAATCCTAATAGATACTACAAGCAAAGCTTTCTAAAACAGCACTTACAGGACTTTGTAAAGTAAAGCAACTAACGTATTGCCATCAAACATTTCAGTTTTACTGAAAATAATCCTGCTGAAATTTTTTTTTTAATAAAACTGAAATGTTGGATTCTTATTCTGTTACATTAGTTGCTTTACGTTACAATTCCCCGCAGTGCTGACCCAAGAAGCTTTACTCCATGGTGTCTGTGTTTACCACTTTTCTGGGAACACTCAGGACAGTCCGGAAATCAGACCATCTGCCCAGAGTAAAAAAATGTGAATATGGTGCTGGTGCTAATATCTATAGATACGTTGCCACTACAGGAGAAGAGTCTGTCTGCTTTGAGCATCACCACGGTTTTAGTAGCCAGTGGACATCAATATCCCTTTGCTGTTAGTTCAGCTCAACAACAAAGATATTGAGCTACGACTATTACCAATAATTCAAGTATTTAGTATTCAGACACCGTTCATTGTGGATCTAAACTCACTGTGGAATAATTTAACATCTCTACTGCTGTTAGTCACAGTGTTTAATCCCGATTCTATATATTTTTTATTGTTTGCATTTTTTATATGTGTATACTTTACTATATATGTGATAAACTGGTTTATTCTCCTGTAGTGTATTGATATTAGCCCTAGAACCATATTTAAATTATTTTCTGGGTTTCCTAATTGTCACCTCTGGTGGATGGCATTTTATTGTTAATATAATATACAGTATTCACATTTACATAATTTCATACAAAACATTTGGGTCAGTCAACATGATCAAGACAAGAACGATCACGTAACCCTAGATGGACCATGTAACAGTTTACCAGTTACCAGATTCTAATTTTGTTGTATTCCCAAGATTAATGTATATCATTAACCTCTATTATTATTATTTTATTATTATTATTATTATTATTATTATTATTATTATTATATATAGCCCCTTTTTGTGGAACTTGGTTCAGCTGCACCATTTGCAGTTTTGTACCATATGGCATGGTAAATCTGTCAATGGAAATTTCTGTGGTGCCCCCCTTCCCTTGATGCCCTAAGCATGTGGTTATTTTGCTTAATGGTTAATCTAGCTCTGAGTCCATAGTTCCTGTAGCAACTGCAAACTGAGGGCCTGCTCGCTCTGAATCAGGGCCCTCCTCCCTAAAAATGGAGCGGCCTCCTGGCCGCTCGTATAGCTGTGGGTGACCACCCATAGCTATAGCGAGCGGCCATGATGATGGTCGCGATGGTCTTTGACCATCGCGACCATCGGGCTTGCGACGAGACCCTGCGGTAGGGTCTCGCTGCCACAAGCCCAGGAGTGATTTTGGTGGGGCCCATTACTGATGTCAGTGGGGCCGGACTCAGACGGTAGGCGTTCCCATGGGAACGCCTCCGTCTGGCAGCCACGCCCCCGGCACGCCCACCAAAGGGGGTGTGCTGTCACTCACCATCGACAGCACGCCCCCTTTGGTGCGAGACCCCGAGCGACGTATTCCTCGTCGCTCGCCGGGTCTAGCACATGCGCACGACGGAGCTCCCTCCGTCGTGCGCATGCGCATTCGCCCAACATCGACCCGCTTGCGAACGTCCTTCGCTCGCGAGTGGGTCTGAATGACCCCCTGAGAGCTTTATATACAAAATATATTTTGCAAATATTCTATTCTTCTTTAGAACATCTCCTACTCCTGAAATGTTTAATACTTGTAATTTTACTGTCCCTGATTTTATTCCTTTATTATGCATTTTGCAACTAAATGTCTAACCTTTTTTCCCAAATCCATCATAATTATGTCTGCTCTCACCATGTTTGATTTTTCCAGCTCTTGAAGTTTAATTACGTGTATACTGTAAGACAATAGCAATTTTTTATAGCTTTTTTTTATTAACTGTGTAGATAAAATTATACATAGAGTTGTAGAAAATAGCTGTTTGTTCCTGGAATTTGCAAATGTATGTGAAATACAGTTGAATGCACATGCACATCACTTCCTCTGTGGGTGCCCTATTTCTTCAGGCATGTCTAAGGCATAGAAAAAGTGGGGGTTAAGGAGACAGACCAAATATTACATAGGTGTAGTGGTCATGGGGTAAATTAATTTAATTCAAGTACGTGTATCTCTGCACTGTGCAAGACACTCAATAGCGTCCTGTTTTTCATATTGTCTATTTTGAGATTTAGCCATAGCAGGCTGCTATGTAAAGTGTGCCTGGGAAATTTCATACATTTCTTGCTTAGACTAGTAGACTGTCTGTTACACAAGGCAAGCATATATCTGTATTTATAATTTGTTACAGTCTGTTGGCAAAAGGGTCAGCTTGGCTGCAGGTTGAGGCTCTCTGATGGGTGATGGTGGCATAATAAGGGGTTTCTTTTGGCATATAAAAGGACATGAGGGCCTCTGGCACATAAAGGGACATTTGTGGGAGGGGTGATGGCATATAAAGGGGTATGTGGAACAGATGGCATATAAAGGGACATGAGGGGACTGTTTATTAAAGTGTCAAGAAAATTACTTGAAATCTGACAGAATGGTAGTAACCCTACTGCGATTTTGGCCACGTACCTGGCCACAACCCCTGTTCGGGAATCTGAAAATGAATAGGTCATAACTAGGGGTGAGCGGGTTCGGATTTCTGAAATCCGAACCCCCCCGAGCCCCCCCGATCCGAGTCCGATCCGAGTCAGGCTCGACTTTTCCCGCCTGACTCGGATCTGAAATCGAGGCAAAACGTCATCATCCCGCCTTCCGAGTCTCGCGGGTTTTGGATCCTATATAAGGTACCCGCGTCGGCGCCATTTTCTCACTCGGCTGTGGACAGTGAAGAGGGAGGGTGGGAGTTAGGGCTGTGTAGTGTAGTGTAGTGCTGCTGTTGTCCACTACTTCAAAGTCCATAGGGGCTGGCTGTGTTGTGCTGTGCTGCTGTTGTTAATAGGGGCTGTGTCCACTACTTCAAAGTCCATAGGGGCTGGCTGGACTGTGTTGTGCAGTCAGTTCTCCATAGGGGCTGTGTCCACTCCAAAGTCCTGTGCAGTGTCCCAGTCCTAAAGGAGTGCTGTAGTGTTGTCCAGGGGGTGCTCTGTCCATCAGGGGTGCTCCCCCCAAGTGCTAAAAAAATAATATATTTTCTGTGTTTGTGAATTGTGTGCGCAGTAGCCGCACGTGCATCAACAAAGTAGTGCCAAGCGTGCGCCTGTGTCATAAGTAAAGGGCCGGCTGGCTTGACCGTTAAAGGGTGCTGTAACCCCCGAAAGTACACTCCAGTCCAAACCAAAAAAAAATAATTTTCTGTGTTTGTGAATTGTGTGCGCAGTAGCCGCACGTGCATCAACAAAGTAGTGCCAAGCGTGCGCCTGTGTCATAAGTAAAGGGCCGGCTGGCTTGACCGTTAAGGGTGCTGTAACCCCCGAAAGTACACTCCAGTCCAAACCAAAAAAAAAATTATTTTCTGTGTTTGTGAATTGTGTGCGCAGTAGCCGCACGTGCATCAACAAAGTAGTGCCAAGCGTGCGCCTGTGTCATAAGTAAAGGGCCGGCTGGCTTGACCGTTAAGGGTGCTGTAACCCCCGAAAGTACACTCCAGTCCAAACCAAAAAAAAAATTATTTTCTGTGTTTGTGAATTGTGTGCGCAGTAGCCGCACGTGCATCAACAAAGTAGTGCCAAGCGTGCGCCTGTGTCATAAGTAAAGGGCCGGCTGGCTTGACCGTTAAGGGTGCTGTAACCCCTGAAAGTACACTCCAGTCCAAACCCCCAAAAAAATTATTTTCTGTGTTTGTGAATTGTGTGCGCAGTAGCCGCACGTGCATCAACAAAGTAGTGCCAAGCGTGCGCCTGTGTCATAAGTAAAGGGCCGGCTGGCTTGACCGTTAAAGGGTGCTGTAACCCCCAAAGTACACTCCAGTCCAAACCAAAAAAAAAATTATTTTCTGTGTTTGTGAATTGTGTGCGCAGTAGCCGCACGTGCATCAACAAAGTAGTGCCAAGCGTGCGCCTGTGTCATAAGTAAAGGGCCAGCTGGCTTGACCGTTAAGGGTGCTGTAACCCCCGAAAGTACACTCCAGTCCAAACCAAAAAAAAAATTATTTTCTGTGTTTGTGAATTGTGTGCGCAGTAGCCGCACGTGCATCAACAAAGTAGTGCCAAGCGTGCGCCTGTGTCATAAGTAAAGGGCCGGCTGGCTTGACCGTTAAGGGTGCTGTAACCCCCGAAAGTACACTCCAGTCCAAACCTAAAAAAAAATTATTTTCTGTGTTTGTGAATTGTGTGCGCAGTAGCCGCACGTGCATCAACAAAGTAGTGCCAAGCGTGCGCCTGTGTCATAAGTAAAGGGCCGGCTGGCTTGACCGTTAAAGGGTGCTGTAACCCCCGAAAGTACACTCCAGTCCAAACCAAAAAAAAATTATTTTCTGTGTTTGTGAATTGTGTGCGCAGTAGCCGCACGTGCATCAACAAAGTAGTGCCAAGCATGCGCCTGTGTCATAAGTAAAGGGCCGGCTGGCTTGACCGTTAAGGGTGCTGTAACCCCCGAAAGTACATTCCAGTCCAAACCTAAAAAAAAATTATTTTCTGTGTTTGTGAATTGTGTGCGCAGTAGCCGCACGTGCATCAACAAAGTAGTGCCAAGCGTGCGCCTGTGTCATAAGTAAAGGGCCGGCTGGCTTGACCGTTAAAGGGTGCTGTAACCCCCAAAGTACACTCCAGTCCAAACCCAAAAAAAAATTATTTTCTGTGTTTGTGAATTGTGTGCGCAGTAGCCGCACGTGCATCAACAAAGTAGTGCCAAGCGTGCGCCTGTGTCATAAGTAAAGGGCCGGCTGGCTTGACCGTTAAGGGTGCTGTAACCCCCGAAAGTACACTCCAGTCCAAACCAAAAAAAAAATTATTTTCTGTGTTTGTGAATTGTGTGCACAGTAGCCGCACGTGCATCAACAAAGTAGTGCCAAGCGTGCGCCTGTGTCATAAGTAAAGGGCCGGCTGGCTTGACCGTTAAGGGTGCTGTAACCCCCGAAAGTACACTCCAGTCCAAACCAAAAAAAAAATTATTTTCTGTGTTTGTGAATTGTGTGCACTGTGGCTGCACGTGCATCAACAAAGGAGCAGCGCCAAGCGTGCGCCTGTGTCTCATTTCTTAAAGGGTGGTGTAACCCACAAAGTGCACTACTCTCCAGGAAAAATAAAATAATATTTTCTGTGTTTGTGTGCGCTTTAGCCGCACGTATATATATCAATATAACATAAATGGAGGACCAAACTTTCTCCGATAAAAATAAAATAGGGAAAGATCA
The DNA here is from genome assembly GCA_031769625.1 of Taudactylus pleione. Lineage (NCBI taxonomy): Eukaryota > Metazoa > Chordata > Amphibia > Anura > Myobatrachidae > Taudactylus > Taudactylus pleione. The sequence goes on from JAUIMM010000176.1 coordinate 2,641,427, forward strand.
AGAACCTCTTCCTCCTAGTGCTGTTGCTGCTGCTGGGAGTTGTTCATCATCCCAGAGAGGAAGTAGGAACATCACTACTTTTACTAAACAATTGACCCTCCAACAGTCCCTAGCGATGAGGATGAAGTACGACAGCAGTCATCCTGAAGCAAAACGTATAACTGAGGCCTTGACTGCTATGTTGGTGTTAGACGTGCGTCCGGTATCCGACATTAGTGCAGTGGGATTTAGACAATTGATGGAGGTAGTGTGTCCTCGGTTCCAAATCCCGTCTAGATTCCACCTGCATCCTCAAAGCAGCAGCGACAAGCGTGCGTCTGTCTGTTAAAGGGTGGTGACACCCTCAAAGTGTGCTACACAAACAATTAAAATATTGTTCTTTTTTTTTCTGTCTTTGTGAATTGTGTGGGCTGTAGCCGCACCTGCATCCTTAAAGCAGCAGCGACAAGCGTGCGTCTGTCTGTTAAAGGGTGGTGACACCCTCAAAGTGTGCTACACAAACAATTAAAATATTGTTCTTTTTTCTGTCTTTGTGAATTGTGTGGGCTGTAGCCGCACCTGCATCCTTAAAGCAGCAGCGACAAGCGTGCGTCTGTCTGTTAAAGGGTGGTGACACCCTCAAAGTGTGCTACACAAACAATTAAAATATTGTTCTTTTTTCTGTCTTTGTGAATTGTGTGGGCTGTAGCCGCACCTGCATCCTTAAAGCAGCAGCGACAAGCGTGCGTCTGTCTGTTAAAGGGTGGTGACACCCTCAAAGTGTGCTACACAAACAATTAAAATATTGTTCTTTTTTTTGGTCTTTGTGAAATGTGTGGGCTGTAGCCGCACCTGCATCCTTAAAGCAGCAGCGACAAGCGTGCATCTGTCTGTTAAAGGGTGGTGACACCCTCAAAGTGTTCTACACAAACAATTAAAATATTGTTCTTTTTTTTCGGTCTTTGTGAAATGTGTGGGCTGTAGCCGCACCTGCATCCTTAAAGCAGCAGCGACAAGCGTGCGTCTGTCTGTTAAAGGGTGGTGTAACTCTCAAAGTGTTCCAAAAAATAAAAGACTATTTTTTAATGTGTTTGTGACTTGTGTGCGATGTAGCCACACTTGCATCCTCAAAGCAGCAGCGACAAGCGTGCGTCTGTCTGTTAAAGGGTGGTGACACCCTCAAAGTGTGCTACACAAACAATTAAAATATTGTTCTTTTTTTTTTGGTCTTTGTGAAATGTGTGGGCTGTAGCCGCACCTGCATCCTTAAAGCAGCAGCGACAAGCGTGCGTCTGTCTGTTAAAGGGTGGTGTAACTCTCAAAGTGTTCCAAAAAATAAAAAACTATTTTTTTAATGTGTTTGTGACTTGTGTGCGATGTAGCCACACTTGCATCCTCAAAGCAGCAGCGACAAGCGTGCGTCTGTCTGTTAAAGGGTGGTGACACCCTCAAAGTGTGCTACAGAAACAATTAAAATATTGTTCTTTTTTTTCTGTCTATGTGAATTGTGTGGGCTGTAGCCGCACCTGCATCCTTAAAGCAGCAGCGACAAGCGTGCGTCTGTCTGTTAAAGGGTGGTGACACCTCAAAGTGTTCTACACAAACAATTAAAATATTGTTCTTTTTTTTCGGTCTTTGTGAAATGTGTGGGCTGTAGCCGCACCTGCATCCTTAAAGCAGCAGCGACAAGCGTGCGTCTGTCTGTTAAAGGGTGGTGACACCTCAAAGTGTTCTACACAAACAATTAAAATATTCTTCTTTTTTCTGTCTTTGTGAATTGTGTGGGCTGTAGCCGCACTTGCATCCTCAAAGCAGCAGCGACAAGCGTGCGTCTGTCTGTTAAAGGGTGGTGTAACCCTCAAAGTGTGCTCCACAAACAATAAAAATATTCTTTTTTTTTTCTGTCTTTGTGAATTGTGTGGGCTGTAGCCGCACTTGAATCCTCAAAGCAGCAGCGACAAGCGTGCGTCTGTCTGTTAAAGGATTACATCGGTGACAGCATCCAAGTAGGCATGTCAGACAGTCCGTACCTGTACTGGCAGGAAAAAGAAGCAATTTGGAGGTCCCTGTACAAACTTGCTCTATTTTACCTGAGTTGCCCCCCCTCCAGTGTGTACTCCGAAAGAGTGTTTAGTGCAGCCGGGAACCTTGTCAGCGAAAGGCGTAGGAGGTTGCTTCCACAAAATGTGGAGAAGATGATGTTCATAAAATGAATTATCAACTCTTCCAGGGAGACCAGCCTCCAGAACGTACAGAGGGACCTGTGGTTCCAGCAGGGACGAATTAATACTCTGTGAGGATGAGGATGTACACACTGAAGAGGGTGAGGAATCGGTGGATGAGGAGGATGAGGATGACATCTTGCCTCCGTAGAGCCAGTTTGTGCAGGGACACATTAATTGCCAGCTTGTTTTGTGGGGGCCCAAACGAACCAATCATTTCAGCCACAGTTGTGTGGCAGACCCTGGCGCTGAAATGATTGATTTGTTAAAGTGTGCATGTCCTGTTTATACAACATAAGGGTGGGTGGGAGGGCCCAAGGACAATTCCATCTTGCACCTCTTTTTTTTCTTTGCATTATGTACAGTTTGGGGCCTAGTTTTTCTAACTGCCATCCTGTCTGCCACTGCAGTGTCACTCCTAGATGGGTCACGTGTTTGTGCCGCCCACTCGTGTCGCTTAGCATAGTCATCCAGCTACCTCGGTGCAACCTTTTGGACATGAAAACACTATTGTGAGGTGTGAGGTGTTCAGAATAGACTGGAAATGAGTGGAAATTAAGGTTATTGAGGTTAATAATAGCATAGGAGCAGAGAAACCAACAAATTCTGTGATTTTAGCTGTTTTTATGCTTTTTTAAAAAAAAATACAGATCCAAAACACAAAACCCAGAACCCAAAACACGGAAGGGTGGTTTTGGCAAAACCAATCCAGATCCAAAACACGAAGAAAGATCCAGATCCAAAACCAAAACACAAAACACGAAAAGTGGCCGGTGCACACCCCTAGTCATAACCTTTAGTATATGGTCACGTTTGTGGTAAACTGTGAACAAGATGGATTTTGAATAATCAGAATGGTGATAAACATGCTATTAATGGCATATTAGAGTCACATTCAACACACATCCCTTTTACCCCTTTCCAGATCCATCTCATATAAGGGGAGATTTATCAAAGTTTGGGGAGAGCTAAAGTGGCTGATAAATCAGAGAGATACTTCTTGCTCTTTAAAATAATACACAAAACATCTAAATATACTTTATATTTAATATTAAAAGTGGCGCAAATGTCCATTACACTATGAAATTTCGGTATGCCAATAATCTGGCTTTAGAAACATCAGAACCAATTACTGTATACTATTGATGAGTGGGTCCGGTTCCCTGAGAACTGGATCCACCTGAATTTCGGGGATTCGGGGCGATCCGATCCGATCTCCCTGCCTGCCCTGGATCCCTGACAAAACCCTTTGTCGTGTCACGAGGTTTTGTTTTCAGCTGGCTTAACGCTGATTGGCTAAGAGAGCCGTCTGTCACGGCTCTCAATCAATCAGCGTTAAGCCCATTGAAAACACTACAAAGGAAGAAAAAAAGATGACGCCCGCCATCCCCCGCCGCCTGACACCGCCGGCACCCTCCACTGCCGACACCGCCGGCACCCCCACTGGCAGCATCCCCCGCTGCCGACACCACCGCTGCCAACACTCCTGCACTGCTGCCCAACGTACTGAGGACACCGTCAGCGATCCCCACACTGCCGACACTCCCACAGTGAGGACACCACCAGCACCCCTGCATTGCTGACACAGTCAGCAAACCTGCATGGAGGACAGCGCTGGCACCCCCGCTCTGCTGACACCGCGGCACCCTGCATTGAGAACACCCCTGCACTGCCGACACAGTCAGCAAACCTGCAATGAGGACACCGCTGGCACCCCGCACTGCCGACACAGCCAGAAAACCTACACTAAGACACCGCTGGCACCCCCACACTGCCGACACTGCCAGCAAACCTGCACTAAAGACACCGCTGGCATCCCCGCCCTGCCGACATCACCGGTACCCTTCACTGAGGACACTGCCAGTACCACAGCACTGCCATTCCATGTACTGAGGACACCGTCAGCAACCCCACTCTGCTGACACTGCTGTCACAGTAAGTGCACTATTGGTGTATCCAACCCACACTGTATAACACACTGTATCCGTGTTGGAAATTAGAAACTGAACTGCCACATGTTAGTGCCGCCCACTTTGTCACTTAGCTTAGTCAGCCAGTTAGCTGGATGCAACCTTTTGGCCTTAACTAGATTAAGCAAATAATATTCTGAGGTGGTCAAAATTGATTTGAAATTACTAGAAATAAATGTTATTGAGGTTAATTATACTGTAGGAACAAAAACAGGCCCATTTTATGTGATTTTAGCTGTTCTTATGATTTTTTAAGAAAAATTCCAGATCCAAAACCAAAACACGAAAACAAAACACGGAGGTGAGGTTTTGGCAAAACCAATTCAGATCCCAAACCAGGGTAGATCCAGATCCAAAACCAAAACCAAAACATGGGAGTCGGCGGACATCTCTACTGTATACTGTACACGCAATGAGATGGACTAGGCAAAGAGCACATTACTAAACTAATGTTAAATGCAAACATTTCACATAAAACACATTTACACTTTCAAGCTGGGCAAATAGTGCCAGGAATTAACCATTACAACACCAAAGCACAGCACACTAACTCTGACCGACATTGAAAGCCACATCGGTAGTAGAGGATCTGAAAGTGTTCAGGGGTTTTGGTATAATATTAGTGTAGTGCCACATGTATAGAACACTGCCTTATTGCTTGAATTGTGGGCCTGATTCAGACCTGCTCGCGAGCGCTGAGCGCTTGCAAGCGGGTCGATGGTGCCCTAGTGCGCATGCGCACGACGGAGGGAGCTCCGTCGTGCGCATGCGCGAGACCCGCATAGTGACGGCCAAGCCGTCGTTATGGGTCTCGCACCAAAGGGGGCGTGCTGTCGATGGTGAGGACAGCACGCCCCCTTTGGGGGGCGTGCTGGGGGCGTTGCTGCCCAGACGGAGGCGTTCCCATGGGCAGGCCTACCGTCTAGGGCCGACCCCACTAGTGATGTCAGTGGGAGTGCTTTTGGCTCTGATAGAGCCAAAAGCACTCCTGGGCTTGCGGCAACGAGACCCTACCGCAGGGTCTCGTCGCAAGCCCGATGGTCGCGATGGTCTTGACCATCGAGATCATCTTTTTGGCCGCTCGCATAAGCTGTGGGTGGTCACCCACAGCTATGCGAGCTGCCAGGAGGCCGCTCCAATTTTAGGTAGGAGGGCACTGATTCAGAGCGAGCGCTCTTGTCAGATCGTGCGGCTCTGAATCAGGCCCTCTGTTCTAATTGAAAAGCTATAATGGGACACTACAGTATATAGCAACTCTTAAAATGTCATTATATAATATTACTTTTCAATATTTTACTGTGCTATACTGTGTACACAAACAGTCACTACAGTCTTGTTTCTGCACATTCTGGTTATAGTCTGCATAGTGACGATCTAAAAATGAACATCCAGATATTACACATCCACATATTATTGAAGTAAAAGAATTCTTTCCATAGTGGGTGGTATGAGGTGTGATTTGCTGAGCACAAAACACAGTGACAGAATTGTGTCAAGACTAATTATACATATCCTGTCTTTGCATAATATATATTAATTTGCATACTCTTATCGGATCAGAATTATAAATCTGTGAAAGAATGCAGCATTATAAAGCTCACGTTTCGTGGTCTGAAGATGCAGAGATGACTTTTGATTTCCAGCTTGTATTTTCAAACCTCTAACAATTGAATGCTTATTATATCCCTCAAGTTTTAAAGTGTATATAGAGATTTACAGTTTGCACTGTATCATGGGACTACTATGGTAACCAAATCTACGGTACATGATGTAGTGAGAAGAGAGTTTGCTGAGAAGAGGAGCATTGCAAACCCCTTTTCAATCTGATTCCTTCTTCTCGGAATCAATATTTAGAACTGAAAACACAAATGCCTTCCAGCTGAAAGACTATGCAGTCATATAAATTACTCGCACAAAAAGATTATGCCAAATGAATAGTTATTAAAGTTAAATCTAGCATCCTAGAAAACAGAGTATCAGATATTAAAAAACTCTTATCTAATCTATTCACTTCTAATGCTTTTCTCACACCTACGCTGAGCCTACAGTATATGGCATTTTCTTATGTAGTACCCAAATAAGTTATACCTTAATTCCCAATGAGTTTGACATTACATAAAGTACCACTAATTTGTTTATACCCCATGACATAGTAAATAAAATCTACACAAAATTGCCAAAAAAATTTATTTTATTGAAATAGCAAGAAAATAAACTAAAAGCAAATGTGTGTACTTTCATACTTTGTGGTTATTGTTTGGGCATCAATCCACCACTCCAAAACAGCACAAGTCAGGTTCCACACATAGGTTTTTATAATAAAGTCTATATATGAAAATAGTAATGCCTTTTTTTACTCGTTTGCACTATTTTAAATGAAATGTATAAAATATGTGTTAATAATAAGGTTAGCCTAATTCGGCTTAAACTCTTGACATCTAGACACCTTACCCTTTTCTAATGATGGCAGAACTTTCCCATCCTGGCAGCCAGGATGGAGAAGACCTGGGCGATTTAACCTCACATTCACTGAAATCATAATGTTCTGTAGTATATGGTTACCAATAAGTAGTTATGGTCTAATTATCAGACACGGGGGGAGATATAGCAAACCTTGGAGAGAGATAAAGTGGATTAGTTGCCCAAAACAACCAATCAGCTTCTTATTGTCATATTAAAGACTGTGCTAGATAAATGATAGAAGCTGATTGGTCTCTCCAAGGCATGGTACATCCCCCTCAATAACTGTTAATGGGCACATCAAGAGGGGAATATCCTCATCTAAAAACTGTTTTATCATAGTTAATCAGAGCCATGATGGTGGAGACTCCTGCATTGCAATATTCCTCGGTTTATCACATGACCACCAAACAACATACACCACATTATTTGGGAGTGGGGCCTCCTTTTTTTTAAATGACTGTACCCTTGAGTCTATTAAAGCCAGAATACGGGACACCATCCCTGGATTGTCAATGCTTTCTGTAGTGTAGGGTGTTATCCGGATATCACACATAGGGACTGATTCTAAATCAGATGGATCTCTGTGCACATTTTTTTGCATACAACAGATGCACAGATGAAAATGTATGCATTTTTTGCGTATGTCTGTCCTATCCTGAGTCAAATGGACCTCACACACATCTGTCCTTCCATGAAATTGTGTGTTTCAGGGACGCAAATGGGTGGCAACAATGCATGTGCACAGAACTGCTCTGTCTTGTGGCAGTGTCATGGTAGTATTGTAAGAGTATCAAAAGCTCTGTGTGATTCTGAGTTGTGCGAGAAGTGAATCCTGCTTCTGATGGATCTCTTGCATCTGGGATGAGGCTGGTGCAATTGCCAATACTAATAATGATGGTTGCAGCAGTTGGCGTAAAATCAATGGGTGGCAGTAATTTCTGCTAGCAGAAACAGTAACACCTGCATTAGCATAAGGTTGTAAACAAGGCACCAAAGATTCAGAGTCAGGTCCATAATCTCATGAGTCTCCATGTGCCAGGTTGGGGGAGTTTTAAAAGCTTGAGATGTAAAAAGGAATGGATTCAGGTCCAAATCAATTATAGGCTAGAACAGTAGCAATGGTTTAGATGACACACACAGACATACAATTACCTAACTTGTGCATGCTCCTATTCCCTAGTCTACTGTTGCAGCTGTAATAACGAGGTGGTGCACATACATATGTAATATAGATATCTTGGATAGCTATATTCACATAATTTAAAAAATTGGGGCATTGTTAACCACATACAGTTTTTACACCTTAGCTAAACAATGATACAGACAGTTGTACTATTAGATAGTTGCTCACCCGTCTGTATGCTTAATTGTACAATAAGAGGTAAAACTGTATCATAATCATAGTTTTCTCCACAACCAATCACTGGGCATCATGCCAGGCCCTCTGAGAATGCCTGCTAATCCGCCTGTCTAATTATCTTCAACAGGTTTAAGATAATAGATATAAATGGATATAAATTATATTTTGTATTAAAGTTTTTAATATGAGTAGTTAGTTTAAAAAATAATAAGTCACAGAAGGGGTGAGTTGGACGCAGGAAGAGCATCGGTGTTCCCTTGACACATGCGTCAAGATGGTTACTGACAGGGGACGCAAATCAAAATTGCATGGAGGTCATTGCAATTTTCGATGGGCATTTCTGGCTAACAGGTGGGGGCATGTCTCAGGCAGTGCAGTGTGTGCGGGGCACACGGGCCCCAGGTCTAGGGGGGCCCCGCACTGCACACCCTGCACCCATATTATTTTAGACGTACCTGTCCGTGGACCCGCGGCGGGTGTCAGCGCTGCTCAGAACACAGGAAAATGGCCGACGCTGCCATTTTCCCGGTGTTCTGTGCATGCTCAGTAGACTCCAGGCACACTCTAGTGCCCGGAGTCTGCTAATGCTCCGGTGGCTGGCCAGCCACGTCAGTCGGCTGCCGGCCACCAGGAAGAGAGGAAGGGGCCCCACATGGGGAGTGCACACAGGCCCCCTCCTCTCTTAAGATGCCCCTGGTAAGTACAGTATGCCAGCTTGAGTCTTAGCAGGGCTTTTTGATTAAAACAACTTTTTACGAAACATTTATGCGTCAGAAAAGCACCCCACTATTCCATGTAGCTGGCAGGTCTTTAAACTCAGAAATCTTGTACTGTAAAAAAAACATACATTTTGCAGATCTTCCATATATTACAGCGCATCTAGTGCCTAGCCTGTACTAACATGTGTCCCCTATCCTCCTGCCCTGCTCTGCACATCTGCAAAATTGGCTTATTAAATGACAGCAACCATTTTGTTGCAGAAGAGCAATTTCAGATGGTTATATCTCACTGCAAAGACCGTAAATTCCATTCATGATGCCATATTTAATATGCACCGTATGTCTATTACTGTATGTATGTGACAGATTGGAAAACATAACCTAATGTGAAGAATTCTTAAAGTAAGCTGTCTAGTTATTGCTTTTTGCCAAAATGCAGCGCACATGAGTGCTGTATACATGACTGCATAATTAATCAACATTCCCTCAGGAAAGAATCATTTTCAAAAAATATTACTATCATTCTGTATTTTTAACATTTACAAATTTCACCAGAATAATTTAACCATGACAGGATAGGCATACCTTGCCAACCTCAAGGCCATTGAGACAAAAGAGGGGCTCAGGAACTAAAGGGGCATGGTCAAATTCAGGAGGTGTGGCCACATCACCTCTGGAAGAAAAACAATGTAAAATACTATGTACAACATTGGGAAGTAGTGCAGCTGGCATGGGCCCCTGCTGGGCCCCTCCAACCAGCCAGAGCCCTGGTAATTATAACCCGCTTCCCCTCTCTTTACGCCCTTGGCCACTCTGTCTTGTTTCCACTAGTAAGCACTTTGAATCACTTCCAACTGGTTGTTGTGTGTAGATGCTGCATCACATCGTTACTGGGGACTTGGGGACAGGAACTGCTAACAGGCCAAGACCTGTAAGTGGAAAAATTTAGGAGGGGGGGGGGGGGAGCGACAAAGAGCATGGTTTCCCCTGACTTTCCACTAACCAGCACTATGCTTTACCATCTAGGGCTGGTGGCACTATAGCAGGGGGACAGTCAACGTGGGGTACCCCCGCCATAGTGCTAATAAACCCTAGGCAGGTTGTTGTCCCTAGGGAAGTGGAGCCCACAAACAAAATGCATCCCCTCCTCTTGGAAGAACCTGCCCTGTGCTTATAGCACTAAAGCTATACCCCACACCCATGGTAACTATTGTAGAAATCATTGACTTATATATGAAGCAAATATGCAATGTACTGGATAATGTATAGCAGGCTTCCCTCCTGTGAAAGCTAATGCTCAGCAGGCCTGTAATGTTTGGTAGGCAGCATTTATAAAACATTTCATAGGAGTTATCGTCCATCTGGGAGAAACCAATCAAGAGAATCACAGTACTGTCATAGGTATTGGCACAAGTGAAACATTCCCATGCATGTCCTCTGCACAACTGCATGCTGCCTACTACTGAAATAGAGAGAACCCCCAACTGGGAGAAAAGTTGGGGGGAGCACACTATCATATGCAAAGCATCTACACAGCGAGAAGAGAGCCTGGGGGAAGCCCAGTATGTGCTGGTCACGTCCCCAGAGTGATGGAAACAGGGGCGTGCTTTGAGGCCATGCCCTTTCCCATGAGGCCACACCCCTTTTACAATATAACATCCCTATAGAGTTGGGACCTAATTGTATATTAGGAAATATGTATTACTTTTGGTGTGGGCTCTCCAGCTTTTTAGCATATATCAGACATCTGATCTCTGGTGGTCAGTGTATGGCACACATTTAGGGCCAAATGGAATAGGGTGAGAGTATAGAAAATGTGAGTTTAGCAGTTTACTGTCACAGAGGTCGAGTTTTATCTTCAGAATGGGAAAATATCTGAATGAGACTAAATTGTGAGAGTTTTTTTGAGTCTAAAAACAGGCGAGTTTGCATGTTCTCAGACTCTATTACAATGGCCGAGTTTAAAAAGTGTGAGAGCTTACTGCTAAACGGTCACATTTTCTAATCTCTCACCCTATTACACTTGGCCCTTAATCTGTAGTAGCTAGTGTGTAATTTACCCTCAATCTCTGGTGGTCTGTGTATGTTTTTGGGGCCTATCTCAGCCTGCAACTGCGATCCCATACTCAGTAGAAATGGCTCTGGCTTCTCAGAAAGGTGGATTATTGACTGATCTGCCACTGATGCTCCGTCATTGTGCACACTTGCTTGGCTTTGCAAAGCCACTGTTGAGCGTCTCAATACAAATACCAATGGCTGCGACATTTGCATATTTTTGTACAGCTGCTGCATACAAATTTGCCGCTGCGGTGGTATTAGCGTACATCTCTGAATCAGGCCCTGAGTCCTGACATTTGTACATTAAGATAAAGATTTTTCCTACTTTTCACCTACTCAGGGGCTGCAAACTAAAACCAATGTTAACTCCAATTTAGAACTATTTTCACTCAATGTGGATTTGTAAATAAATAGGAAAAAGACGCATCCGCAGGCTTTTTACCCGCGTTAAACTACATTAACGGAACCTGTGGTTAACTGAATTCAGGCCTTAGAGAAAAGTGTTGCTGGAACTTGATGATTCCCATCAACCCAATCTATTTGATTTGCTTCATACTGTATATGTATTTTTTATATTTTATGTATTTACTTTTTATTTTCCAGTTGAAACTCAATTCAGCTAGGAAATTCCTAAAGCTGAGGATTAAATATTGAAGTTTAATACATTATTTAAGGAGCCGCCTGGTAGCTAAGTAACTGTGTTCCTTAAAGTCATGCTGTATTTCAGTGAAAACCTTTGACTGTTTGTTAAAGAACAGTACCATAGAATCTGCAGACAGAAAGATGTGAGCTGGGAACTAAATTGTGTTCTGCTCCATTTTCTTAATTACTGGATATTTTCTACATGTATGGAGTCTTGAGTCTCAACTGATCTAACTTCACTTGGGTATTATTGCTACTGATATAGAGCACTGTACACATTATGGGTCTGAGTTAGAGAAGGACAGCGTTGCAGCCATGACTGCGAATATATGAAACACCCAACGTGCATAAAAAGTCACATCATCGAACGCACATCGGTCCCACCATCAGACATAAGAGCATCCCTATGATTGATCAGAATGCCCGTAGGAACATGGCGCCGGTGCCATTGCAACTGTGCCTTTAGACGCAGTCGCCAGCAGCGACACACCCACATTTGACTAGCCACCCCCTGTTACCTCCAAGGTACTCCCACCGAAATGATCTCTCTCTCTGCTTCCAAATTTGTTCTGCAACCGCCAGCGTTAACCATCTGGACACATGCGCAGAACAAATAACACGGGATAACTACGCAAACATCGGCACTGGATGCACCTCTAAATCAGGCCCTACGTTTCTTATAATGACAAAGAATAATTCACCTTCATGCACACATCCTAGCAATGCCTAATTAGACCTGTTTGATCTTCCAAAGATTGTGGAAGTGAAATGGGGGGGTTGTTGTGGGCATGTGTGAACCCGAGTTTACTCATGCTCACTAGCACTGCCGAGTCAGACTCCGCAGTGCTAAATTTCACTGTGGTATCACAAATTGAATTTTACAGCAGATAAGCTGCTTTGCAGAGGTGCAAAATCCAGTGATACAATATAAGTTCAGCTATTGCTTCATGTGGTTAGCATAACTGCCTCACAGCACTGAGGTCATGGGTTCGATTCCCACCATGGCCCTACCTGTGTGGAGTTTGTATATTCTCCCTGTGCTGGCGTGGGTTTCCTCCGGGTACTCTGGTTTTCTCCCACACTATAAAAATATACTGGTAGGTTAATTGGCTCCCAACACAAATTAACCCTAGTATGTGTGTGTGTGTGTGTGTGTGATAGGGAATATAGATTGTAAGCTCCACTGTGGCAAGGACTGATGTGAATGGCCAAATATTCTCTGTAAAGCGCAGCGGAATATGTGTGCGCTATATAAATAACTGGTAATAAATAAATAAATATTTCCACACAGTGGGTCTGATTTACAGTATGCACCAGGGCCGGACTGGCCATCGGGCACTTCTGGCAAATGCCAGAAGGGCCGATGGTCAAGTGGGCTGGTCTGCCGTCCACTTGGATGCTAGTGTACAAAATGTCTTTCCCAAAATGGCCACCGCCATAGAGAAGACATTTGTTCCACATTAGTAATGATACTGCCGGTAGAGGTGCTGCTAGTTCTCTAGTGTCCACTGGCCATGTTCTGCCAGCAGACACTAGCGGACCAGCGGGACCTCTAGTAACAGCTACTGTCTGACACGCCCCCCTGCCTGCTGTGTGTGTGAAGGGAAGACCTGGAAGTGCCGAAGAGGAGCAGCATCAGCGCTACTACAGGAGCAGGAGGAGACCCAATGTGACAGCTGCATCTCCTGGAACCTGAAGAGGAGAGGGGGCACTGCCAAACACTATCAGGTAAGTGTGTGCACCTTATTTACTTACTTATATGTATAATCAATGTAACTCCCCCTCAGTCTCCCAGCCCTTACCCTCTTTGTATCTGCCCCTTAGTGTCCCAGCTCCCACCCTCCCTATACCCACCTCAGTGTCCCAGCCCCCACCTTTCCTGTATCTCTCCCTCAGTGTCCCTGCCCTCTCCCTCACTCCCTTCAGTGTCCCCATCATCAACCTCCCTTTAACCCTCAGTGCCCCAGCCCCCACCCTCCCTTTAACCCCCCCCTCAGTATCCCAGCCAGCCCTCACCCCCTCTGTAACCCCCCCTCAGTGTCCCAGCCCCACCCTCCATACACCTCCCCTCAGTGTCCTTGCCCTCACCTTCCCTATAACCTCCCTACTCAGTGTCCCAGCCCCCACCCTCCCTGTAACCCCAATCAGTGTCCCAGCCCCCACCTTTCCTGTATCTCTCCCTCAGTGTCCCAGCCTCCACCCTCCATTTACACCCTAAAATCAGTATCCCAGCCAGCCCTCACCCACTCTGTAACCCCCCCTCAGTGTCCCAGCCCCAACCCTCCCTATACCCCCCTCAGTGTCCTTGCCCCCACCTTCCCTGTAACCCCTCCTCAGTGTCTCAGCCATCACACTCCCTATAACCCCCAGTGTCCCAACCCCCACCCTCCCTGTAACCCCCAATCAGTGTCCCAGCCCCCACCCTCCCTTTAATCCCCCCTCAGTGTTCCAACCCTCACCCTCACTGTAACCCCCTCAGTGTCCCAGCCCCCACCCTCCCTTTAATCCCCCTCAGTGTCCCAGCCCTCACCCTCACTGTAACCCCCCACTGTCCCAGCTCCCACCCTCCCTTTAATCCTCCCTCAGTGTTCCATCCCTCACCCTCACTGTAACCCCCCTCAGTGTCCCTGCCCCACCTTTCCTGTATCTCCCCCTCAGTGTCCCTGCCCTCACTCCCCCCTGTGTCACAGCCCCCACCCTCCCTGTATTTCCCAATCAGTGTCCCAGCCGTCACCCTCCCTGTAAACCCCCCTCAGTGTCTCAGCCGTCACCCTCCTTGTAACCCCCAATCAGTGTCCCAGCCCCCTGTAAATCCTCATCAATGTCCCTTCCTTCCCCCTCCCTGTAACCCCAAATCACTGACCCAGCCCTCACCCCCCTGTAACGCCCCCTCAGTGTCACAGCCCCCACCCTCCCTGTATCTCCCCCTCAGTGTTCCTGCCCTCACCCTCACTGTAACTCCCTTCAGTGTCCCCGTCATCACCCTCCCTTTAACCCCCAGTGTCCCACCCCCCACCCTCCCTTTAACCCCCAGTGTCCCACCCCCCACCCTCCCTGTAACCCCCAATCAGTGTCCCAGCCCTCACCCTCCCTGTATCTCCCCCTCAGTGTCCCCATCCTCCCTGTAACTCACCTCAGTCTCCCCGTCCTCACCCTCCCTTTAACCCCCAATCAGCAGTGATCACAAACGCGCTATAGCGCATATTTTACCCTAAATTAAGGACTGGGGACTCACTTTTACAAAGTGTGTACGTCCCCGGGGACGCGCTCTTTTGCAGACAATCCTGTGGCTTCTGTCTCACTGCCGGTCCCGCGGCGCCTCTGATGTCTCCTGGGTTCTGCTAAGAGAAATATAATATTTTTTTGGAGGGGCCAGCCTCCCGTTGGTGCCTTCACTTCTGGAATGAGGCCGCGGTACCCAGTGGAGTGAAGAAGGCGGCTCCATCGGCAAGGAGAGAGCGGCGTATACAGCTACGAGGAGCCATGCCCGGTGACAGGGGGTACAAAGGATACCTCCGCCTCGGACCCCGAGGTTCAAGGGCACAATACGGGACTACAGTGCCACTGGCCAGGGTAACCCTCCGGGTGACACCTCCCTCGGCTGCCCTTGTCACCTTGTGATCTCCTCTCCGTGATCTCAGACTGGGAAATAGGTCAACCCAATGCGGCACAACTTCAGCCGCCGACATCACACAGTTACAAGTAGCGTGTGCTCTGTCCATTGAGCTGCTGCACAGCAAAGAGTAGCTGGGAACCAAGGCTGTCTAACCGCTATCACTGCTGACCAGGGCACCGGGAAACATCCTAACAAGAGACAGGTAACATACTGTACGTGATGAGCAGCACCCCCAACACCCAACAAGTGCAGTTTATTCACCTACTGCCATTTAGTGCTGCTACAAGGTTTGCCTGTGGAACTGCATCACTAACTGCTTGGTTCCCCACCCGACCACCACACCCCAGTAGTGTTCACTCTAGCTCCGGTGGCAGGCAGGGCGCCGGAGCTAGAAAGGGCAACTTTGCGCGTCCGAAAAAGGGGCGTGGCCATGAAAAGGGGGCGTGTCTATAAGACGAGTCCCCTGTTCGTCATACTTGGGGGTGTGCCCGGCACTTACGGACACGCCGGGCAGCCCCCAAGCACCGCAGACAGTGAGAATAGATGCCGGGCGCATGCGCCCGGTGTCTTATCTCTGGCGGTGACCGGGTCACCGCACATTTCTCTACCCACGGGACACTGCATCCCGCGGGTGAAGACGGCACCCGCAGGCTGTGAGGGCAGGGTGCTTTTTGCCCTCCAGAAGGAGGGCAGGGCGCCGCACCCCGCTAAAACAGCCTAGCGGGAACGCTACCCCAGTATTTAACCCAGTATTTCCATACTAGCTATCTTCCATCACTTACTATTAACCCGGCTGGTATTTTGTTGCTTGAAGTAATTGGTGTGTTTATTCCTTGACAGACTTGCTCCAATATTGGTTTATACCTGTAACACTGCTGTCTGAGTCACTTTCTAGACCTTTATCAGGATGTTTATAGGCAGCATACCTCACTATTTTCTTTTAAATACTTGCAGAAGTGTTCTTGATGGATATATCATTTTATAAAAAAAATAAAAAAAAGTTATATTGTGATTTGTATATTTTATGGCTGCTTATTAAATAACTTAACTTTGTCCAGTGCTCTCTCCCATTTCTACCTTTTTTTCCACTGTGTTGTGTGAGGTACCTGCTGACAATGATTATGCAAATGGGGGACACTGGGCCTGATTCATACCCGCTCGCATGTGCTATGCGCTCGCAAGTGGGTCGATGGTGGCCCAGTGTGCATGCGCATGAGACCCAGATAGCGATGGGCAAACCGTCGCTCCGGGTCTCGTACCAAAGGGGGCGTGCTGTCGATGTTGAGTGACAGCACGTCCCCTTTGGTGGGCGGGCCGGGGGCGTGGCTGCCCAGACGGAGGCCATGGGAACGCCTACCGTCTGGGGCTGGCCCCACTGACATCACAAGTGATATCAGTGGGAGTGCTTTCGGCTCTGTTAGAGCTGAAAGCACTCTTGGGCTTGCGGCAATGAGACCCTACCACAAGGGTCTCGTCGCAAGCTCGATGGTCTTGACCATCGCGACCATCTTCCTGGCCGCTCGCTATAGCTGTAGGTGGACACTCACAGCTATGCAAGCGGCCAGGAGGCCGTTCTGAAAAACCAGAGGGCCGGCCCTGATTCCGAGTGAGCGCTCTGTCAGAGCGTCCGGCTCTGAATCGGGCCCGCTGTTCAAATGAGAAAATGGTGTGTGTTGTGAGCTGGCAGTGCTGCAAAACAGGCCAACGCAGGTGGAGGAAGCTGCTAAATAAGAAATCTGCTAATCTCCCTTACCCCTTCTTATCTCCAGTACTGCCTGCCCCCTAAACCCCTCTTTCCCCCAGTACTGTCCCAAATGCTATCTACCCCCTCCCTGTCCCAACTGCTGCCTGCCCTTATCCCTTCCCTAAACCTAGTACTGCCCCACAGTAAAACCTGCCCTTACCTCCTCTACCCCAACTGCTCTCTGGCTCTACCCCTAGCTCTAGCCCAACTGCTGCCTGCCCCAAGCATTGCCCAAACTGCTGAAAAGTCAAATTCACATGGAGAAGTCCACATTGTCTTACTCCAAGTTTGATGTATTTATCTGCAGTGACCACACCAGTGTTCTCTTTTATTTCCATATATAATCCAACAAATGAATCTCCGCAAGATTTTTATCCAAAAGAGAAGAATATATATATATGGTGCAGAATGTTCCAAACATACAAAAGGTATTTCTTCATAAAAAATCTCATATGTAAAAATGATGACATAAAAAGAAATAACGCAATAACACTTGTAGCATTTAGTGTACAGATAACGGAACCATACCGTGATCGCTTCTGTAAAAGGAGCGAAGAAGTTCACTAAGATATGGTAGGGAGGGAGATTTTGGTACTCCCACATTTGAGCGCACTTCTTCACTCCTTATACAGAAGCTATCACTGTACGGTTCCACACAATTATCTGTACTCTGGATGCTACAAGTGTCACTGCATTATTTGTTTTATGTATGTCATCGTTTTTACATACAGTATATGGGATTTTTTATGAATAAATACCTTTACATGTTTGGAACGCTCTGCAGCATATATATTTTTTCTATTCTTTTGGGTAAAAATCTTGCAGCGATTCATTTGTTGGATTATAGCCAAAAAAGAGAGAACACTGGTGTGGATACTGCAGATAAATACATCAAACTAAGAAAGAAAAAGTGGACTTATCCATGTGAATGAGACCTTTTGAATGATACGATCCCTAAGGGAAGTATTAATTTAATAAATATTTTTTATATTCTGGGTGGGACTACCAGAAGCACCAAAGAATGTTTTCTCCCTTATATTTTTATCATTGTGTATTTCTGGTGGCAGGGAACCAATGTGAGAAGGGATAGGCCACATATCTGGGGGCGCCAGCACAAATTCCACTCCATTTTACTACTGTGTATATGTATTCCAAACTGCTAGCTGCCTTTACCTACCACCTCCCTACCGCCAGCACAGTAATACCCCCTCTCTAGAATTGCCTGCACCCTCCTTTACCCCAACTGATCCCTGTCTTAACCACCAGCACAACTACAGAACTGTTTTTATAAGCAGTGTATGTGCAAGCAATGTGTAGTGGTCTGATGTGATGTGGGGAGGCATATGGGTGCTCAAAAGCATAAATTGTAATGGGACCCAGAAACAATGAAGTAGGACCCCATTTTTTACTAGTGAGGGGCCCCTGGGACCCACATTTTTGTTTGCTCAGCGCGATCACTGAATCAGTGTCCCTTCCCTCACCCTCCCTGTAACCCTAAATAAGTCTCCCAGCTCTCACCCCCCCTGTAACCCCCCATCAGTGTCCCAGCCCCCACCCTCCCTGTAACTCCCTTCAGTGTCCCCATCCTCATCCCCCCCTTTAACTTCCAATCAGGGCACCACTGTCGGTTGTAATGAGACAAAGGGGAACTACTGTGTGGCATAATTTGGATTGGGGGTGCTATTGTGTGGTGATGCCCCTTCCCAGTGAGCCAACACCTGTTGTTTTTTTTTCAGTGCTTGCCTTTGGTGCGCACCCTCAGTGCTTCTATTATGGGGAGCGGCACCAATGCTCTTTATGTACACAAATCACCAAAATGAGTAGTAACAGCTCTGCATTGGTGTGTACAGATGTGTCCTTCTCTGTGCTCAGCACTCCCTGCCCTAAAAAACCTACAGTGATAACTATCTGATCCTCTACAACTGCTAAACTAGTGCTTGGTGAATTGGGAAAATGCCTTCTCTTTTCTTTCGGTGTGATTTACACCAATATGGTACCAGCTTTACCTAAACAAACCAACCAAATACCAAGGGCTAAATGTAATGGGTTGAGAGTGTAAAAATGTAAGAGTTTTATCTCACATTTTCTAAACTCAGCCAATGTATTAAAGTCACAGAACATGCAAACTTGCATAGTTTTCAGACTCAAACAACTCTCGAGGTTTAGGGGTCTATTTACTAAGCAGTGTTAGGAGACCAAGTGAAATGAGATAAGGTACCAAGCAATCAGCTCCTCACTGCCATGTCACAGGCTGTGTTTGTAAAATGACAGTTGGAAGCTGATTGGCTGGTACCTTATCTTAGTTCACTTTGGGGCATATGTATCAAAGCTTGATGTGAGATAAAATTGTGAGATATACAGTCAGGTCCATAAATATTGGGACATTGACAGAATTTTCAGATTTTGGCCTCTATTCACCACCACAATGGTTTTGAAATGAAACAAACAAGATGTGCTTTAACTGCAGACTTTCAGATTTAATTTGAGGGTAATTACATCCAAATCGGGTGAACGGTGTAGGAATTACAACGGTTTCAATATGTGCCTCCCACTTTTTAAGGGGCCAAAAGTAATGGGACTATCAACTCAAAAGCTATTTCATGGACAGGTGTGGGCTATTCCCTCGTTATTTCATTATCAATTAAGCAGGTAAAAGGTCTGGAGTTGATTCTAGGTGTGACATTTGCATTTGGAATCAGTTGATGTCGACTCTCAATATGAGATCCAAAGAGCTGTTACTATCAGTGAAGCAAGCCATCATTAGGCTGAAAAGTCAAAACAAACCCATCAGAGAGATAGCAAAAACATTAGGTGTGGCCAAATCAACTGTTTGGAACATTCTTAAAAAGAAAGAACGCACCGGAGAGCTCAGCAACACCAAAAGACCCGGAAGACCACGGAAAACAACTGTGGTGGATGACAGAAGAATTATTTCCCTGGTGAAGAAAAACCCCTTCACAACAGTTGGCCAAATCAAGAACACTCTCCAGGAGGTAGATGTATATGTGTCAAAGTCAACAATCAAGAGAAGACTTCGCAAGAGTGAATATAGAGGGTTCACCACAAGATGCAAACCATTGGTGAGCCACAAAAACAGGAAGACCAGATTAGAATTTGCCAAACAAAATCTCAAAAAGCCATTACAGTTCTGGAACAACATCCTATGGACAGATGAGACAAAGATCAACTTGTACCAGAGTGATGGGAAGAGAAGACTACAGAGAGGGAAAGGAACTGCTCATGATCCACAACATACCACCTCATCAGTGAAGCATGGTGGTGGTAGTGTCATGGCGTGAGCATGTATGGCTGCTAATGGAACTGGTTCCCTTGTATTTATTGATGATGTGACTGCTGACAAAAGTAGCAGAATGAATTCTTAAGTGTTTCGGGCAATATTATATGCTCATATTCAGTCAAATGCTTCAGAACTCATTGGACGGCACTTCACAGTGCAGATGGACAATGACCCGAAGCATACTGCAAAAGCAACCAAAGAGTTTTTTAAGGCTAAAAAGTGGAATGTTATGCAATGGCCAAGTCAATCCCCTGACCTGAATCCGATTGAGCGTGCATTTCACTTGATGAAGACAAAACTGAAGGGAAAATGCCCCAAGAACAAGCAGGAACTGAAGACATTTGCAGTAGAGGCCTGGCAGAGCATCACCAGGGATGAAACCCAGCGTCTGGTGATGTCTATGCGTTCCAGACGCTCCACTGCATCTGACATTGCTTGCATCTCTGAGTCAGACTCTAAGGTTATTCATTTATATCTGCAAGGAGCAAGTATTTTTCTCTGTGGGTTTTTATTCCAATTGGACTGCTTCAGTTAAAGATTCCCTATGAATTTAGGTAACAATAAAAAGGTAAAAGAGGGCTTTGGTGAATATTTATTATAAACAAATTACTACAGTTTGTTGTGTGCATTAAATATTATTATTTTTTACTATTAGATTTCTTTTATCGTACTTCTTGATTCAGCCGGCCATAGCTGCCAGTATACTGATGTAATCTCAGAAATCAATATTTCAATGTTTCTCTAATGTTCTAACTTAAAGGCTTAAAAGATCATGATAAGTGATGGTTAGTATAAAGTAGTTTGCAAATAACAGTAGCAGGGACGTGCACTAAGGGTAGGCAGGGAGGCAGAGCCTCCCCTGTCATACTCCTGAGAGTTTATATCAAATTATTAGAATAATACAAAGAAGATATTTATAAGTTATAAACATCTTCTTTGTTTATTGTAATATTTTTTATATAACACTCACCAGCTTTGTGGAGCTCCCTGGGACTGCAGGGAGACAAGAGATGAGGCAGCAACTGCTCAGCCTCACTTCTGTATAGTCAGACACTGCTTGCAGAGCTGATGGCGGGGCCACACCATGGGCAGTAAGCTGCACAGAAAGAGAGCTAATGGAGGTATGACTCTGAGTATGGTGGGATGTGCCTTCACCACTGATGGACACCTTGAATGTGTCATGTGACCAGGAAGTGCACTGCAGTGTATAGAGATCGGAGCTCAGTCAGCAGAAGCAAGAGAAGACACAGTGATGCAGGTAGGAGAATCAATGGACACTGAAGCTTAGTGTAGTGAGGGGAGAGTTACAGTGAGCAGGGGATGAGACAGGCTCCCAGCACTGAGACCCATCTCTATATGTGCCTGCCCAGCCATTGACCTCATCGCACGTCACTGCCCTGTAGGCCTATGTGTGGTCACCACACTGTACAATAATTAGTAGTTGGCTGAAACTGATTGGCGTAGTCACAGTAGCAGAAAGATACTGCAGTAGGTAGTATACTGCAAGTGACTAGAGATACTGAGGAAAGATGAAGGTTGGAAAGTATCAAGTGAGATGAGAATCTCATCTCCCCCCTTCCCTCAGGATTGTTCCATCAGAGAAGAGGTTCTCATCTCAACACATGGGAGGAATAATCATCAGGATAAATAACAAACAATGGTCCGGATTCTGCATCACACACAAAAGTATATACAGCAGTGTCTATTGCAGTTGCCAGTCTTCAACTTTATGCAAATCTCACTACAAACTTGTATGCATCTGTGCGGCCGAATGTGCACGGACTGAGATGCCCACTGTTTGTGCCCATTCACTCCTTAATACCAATTGGTGCGTCCTTAGACACTACCATCGGCACTTGCACCAGGCCTATGACAAGTTCAGTTTCTCTGTCTGACCATGGCTGCGGCTGTGCATCTGGGAAGTCTGCCGCTTGCATTGACACTCCTGCGACACTCCCATAATATGCTCGCCAAACGGACAATTGTTTGTGCACTACTAGCCACCTACCAGTCACCGCCCATCACTTTACACCACATTTGTAATCTGTCTGAACTTATTGCATCAGCACATTTGTGCGCGCAATCTACAGTAAGTAACGCATGCGCCGTAGGGGTTGTCCATTTTTATTAGCGCAGTACCATTTCATTATATTGGTGTTTCAAGTAAAGTGGGAGCTGCCAAATTGGACAGCCCTTCTTTTTTCTAATAGGTGCGTAGCCACTGACGCACAGAGGTGCTTGCAGCTTTCTAAATTATATTTTATACATATGATATCGTCAATCTATTTATAGACACACATAGTATGTTTTTTTTTTACTTTCCTTTTTTTTTAATTAATACACTCAGCACCAATAGAAGTAGATAATAAATATTGCTTATTCACATTATGCCACATATTATTTTCCCTTATTCACTTTATGCTACAAAGCAGTACCCTTTTTGCATATTATGCCACACAGCAGTACCCTTATTGCACGTTATGCTACACATTAGTTCCCCTTATTTACTTTATGCCACACATTAGTTCCTTTTACTCACTTTGTCACACGGTAGTGCCTCATCCACATTATGAACAGTAATGCTCCTTATTCACATTATGCCAGCCACTGTATAGCTGGCATAATGTGAATACTTACTCACCTAATTATCTTCTCCGATAAGCCCAACCCCTTTTTTCTCTCTCCAGCCCCTTGGGTTCCTGGGAAAAGAAACCCTGGCTTCCCATTGGTCGATGACAGCCATCTTTCAGTAACCTTCTATGGGGCAGCCATTTTCCGTTAGCCCCTGCTACTTAAAACAATCTCTTCTGGGCTGGCTGGCAGCCATGAGGTTACAGAAGCACAGAACTGCCTGGGAGCAGATGAATGGGCGTCAGAGGCTAATGAGTGTTCCGGTGCCTCCCCTGACCACCCCTTAGTTTTGTCTATGTTTAAATACATGTACCGTACAAAGCACTAAAAGTTCATGTATTGCCATTGGTGAATATATTTTTGTTGAATTTTGTAGACAGGCACTTTGGCATGCCAGTATTTTTCTGTCCCACTTTGGCAGGACAGACCCGACGTTGGAGGACTGTCCCTCCATCCTGTCATCGGGTGTTTCCTCACATCTTGCGGGGTTGAGTGATATTTCATGGCACATCTGGCACAAACAATGACGTTTTTCTGATAAAAACGCCGTTCACAGAAGTGGTGACTTCCCCTATCCCATTTTGGTATCTCCGAATGTTGGAAGGTATGTAGTATATGTACAAGGTATTCATGGGTATCTGTGATTGTGAGGGACAGGAATTCTTAGATAACTATTTAATATACTATGTACTGTAAGCGACCAGTCAAGTTGATTCATAAAACATTATAAATCCTATCAAAGCTCAAATTATAGGTTCTGCTGTAGTTGTTAATATGCAGCCATTAGATATTATAATTTAGCTTTCTTATAGCAATTTAAAACTAATGATGAGCGGTTCAGTTTTGCTGAAAACCAAACACAGCCGAACTTTGGGGTTCCAAGTCGAACTATGAGTTCCGAGTAGAACTGAATCCCAACTAGGGTCTTTTTGCCAAGTTTGGAACTCAGGAGCTGATTCAGAGCTCACTAGATGCGATCGCTCGCACGATGTGTATGCAATTGCATAAGCAAAGCATTAGCAGGCCCAGTATTGCTTAGAGAGCAATCACATAGTGTATGCAGACACCTTCCAGCCTGTCTTAAGATGCCAACTTGTGCACGTCATGTCCAGGAAGTGTATGCAACCATCGGTACATCGGATGCTATCGCAGTGCTTGAGGTTGACCATACCCTGCCGCAAACACTGCGAGCACTTTAGTGTAAAAACAAGCCAGGTGACGTGTACTATGATGCTGTCTTTTAATTATGCACACCTCTAAAACACCATTGAGATGCTCAACCTACACCTACAAACGGCTTCCCCTGTCACTCACTCTGCTGGGCTGTCTATGCGCAGCGTGTGAACTTTTGCTTAGGTATGCACACGCGCATTGTGATGCATACGCATGCGCACAATGCATACCATCAGCAGCAAGCGTTTGCATCTTAGCGGGCGGGTCTGAATGAGCTCCACAGATCTAAAAACTGGATCTGCTTTGGATTTCATGTAAGTCCCTCCCTCATGATTTCCGGTACCATTTCACACAGGAGAGTGTATGGAGAGGGTACTTGCCTACTTTTGAAAAAGCATTTCAGGGAGTTTGGGAAAGCAACACCTATGATCGCAGAGATAGTGGGCGTGTACTGCTACATCTGAGAGGCATGTCATAAAATTTAATTACATCCGAATGTAAATGAGCCCCAAAGCAGTTAGTACATACATGCTTACTCTCCCGGGAGTCGCGGGAAGCTCCCGATTATTTGGGTAATACCCCACTCCCCTGGAAGAGTAGGCATGTCTCCCACATCTCGCCCACTTCCCAGTGAAGTGGGCAGGATGGGGAGATTTTACTTGGAATTTTTGGGTCCGAAGGGACAGGGCTAAATGGTGCAAATTGCGTCATTTAGCCCCGCCCCCTCCTCACGGACCCACGAATCGCTGGGGTTTTCTGTAAAGGGGACAGAGCCTAATGCTGTCTATCGTCTGGCCCTGTCCCCTGAAGAGGAGAGCAGCAGGTCCCCTCCTGCTGCTCCCGGAAAGCTGCCCAGGAATGTCGGCATGTATGAGTTTAGTAAGATCTACATGTTGATGAAAAAACACTGATACTTTTCAGAAAATGCATGTAGCCATAAAGATCATTGTGCCAACCAATGCAGGGAAAGGATCTCATTTGAATGTATACATCTCCATATATATATATATATATATATATGTATATATATATATATATGTATATATATATATATATATATATATATATAACAGCTTCATAATGGAGATAGAAGTTTAGTCAGCCAGCTTGCTGCAGCCTCTAGCCTATATTGGTGAAAACAATAATGTGAGCTGTAAGGTGGTCAAAATTATCTGGAAATTAATGTTATTTATGTTAATAACACTATAGGAACAAAAACAGGTCCAAAATACATGGTTTTAGCTGTTTTATCAAATTTAAAGAAATCCAAATCCAAAACCAAATGCAAAACCAAATCCAAAACACTTGAGTGTGGTTAAGTCAAAGCATGACCATGATTTAGAACCATAACCAAAACCATGGGGTCGGTGCAGTGCGCACATCTCTATTTTTAAATGAATGTGAGCATGAAGGGATCTGTGACAAAACAAATTATTCATAGATATGAAAAATATATAAAAATAAATCCATATGTTTATATTTAATGATTTAATGATGACACATTAATTGAAGGTGGGGTGTGCGAACACGAATTATATCTAATAAATCAAAATCTCTTCACGTTCAGCTTCTGATGTGTAATTAATGCATCATCATTGCTGTCTTTTCAGTGTTTTGTGGATGTCTCCAGAGACATCTGCTGGTGAATAAAATAAGGGCAGACCTGGCAATCTCAGTATTGCAGTTCTGCACCTACACACTCTTCGGGGTATATATACTAAAGGTCGATTTAATAGATTTTAATCGATTTAAAATCAATTAATATCGATGTTGTGTTTCTGAGTCTAATTCACACATTTATTAACAGACAATTTTTTATTAATTTTTTAAGTATTAGTAAATGTTTGATTTAGCCCCAGAAACAAAACATCGATGTTGATCAATTTTGATTGAATTTAAATCGATTAAAATCGACCTTTATTAAATCTTCCCCTTCATGTTTGCTGTTAGCAGGACTGGGGTTCATTTATTTATTACTGTAATTATTCCTTTCAACTTTTTATTATATTTCATTTGTGATCTTATAGCACACACCAGTTTCATTGCGTCATACAGCATTCATTAAATAGGAATAATAGCTAGCAATAGCAAAATGCATGCAGGATGTGATAGTTTCACCTCAGTATATTGACCATGTGAATGGTTACATCATAAATAGCTTTTGTGATGTCACTCTGCTTTGGAAGAAAGGTCACCATTTTGTAAAGAACTGTGCGTTATCAACTGTATATGGTGAAATGCAGATTGGATGTGATTTGTAACCTTAATAGGCTGCTCATCTGACTTGCCATAGAACTGTCAGTTATCAACTGTATTTGTTAATATGTATATTGACATTGTAATGTAAGATTATTTAACCTAAGTGATTTTATTTCTTACAAAAGGAGGGGGGGGGGGTTGAGGGTTGCACAGGATTAATACTGAGTGTTATACCTGGGTCTATTTATTTATTTATTAACAGTTTCTTATATAGCGCACCAAATTCCGTCGCGCTTTACAATTTGAATTAACATTATACTGGGTTGTAAAAGACATACATACATACATAAAAGACATACATAAGGGTAAGAGGGCCCTGCTCGCAAGCTTACAATCTATAGGGAAATAGGTGTTGATACACAAGGATAGGTGCTACATATTGCAAATTGGTCCAGCCCAATTGCAGATGTTCTACAGTATGGTGGGCTGTATCTATTGAGACCAAACAGGTTGAACTAGTGTTAGCTATTACATGAACCAACTATCAATAATTATTAGCCACACTGTGGGACAAGTTTATATTGTGAGAACAAGACAAAGAAGACTCTTTGTTGGAGGCACTACTTGTGTACAATGAATATTAATAAAATTTACCTTTTAATACATCTCTATTAAACTATGACAAAAGACAAACAGAGAAATAGTATTCATAGCATAGATAATTTTGTCCCTTTTCAATTAGGGAAAACAGGCATTACATAAGAAAAAATACGTATAATAGATCAATGCCATTTGGGAATATCATCGTTTATCAGAATAATTGCGTAAAAAATGCAAACAATATGATAATGATAATTTATGAGCCTATTCGGCTACATAGAGACACACCATAGAGAAAAAGAGCTACAGCACCACATACATGTTTATAGCTCGGTTCAATCTATAATAACTCACAGCTAGATATCAGTCAAATGCTCGCAGCGTGGTACCATATCTGAAGCATAGAAGTATACATATATACAAACGTCACGAGGTTAATGAGCGAGGGCATACCCAAATTACTGCTGCGTGCAATTCATGAAAAATTGGCAATGGTAAACAAAATGTAGTCTCCTATCTATATATAATTATACCCTTATGTATACTAGTTCCATATATGCATTGGTTACACCAATAGTTAAGCTCTAAATTCATTTATGCATGCATGTAAGGTTAATATTATGCCACTCATACAAGAACTGACATCTCAACAGTATGCTCCCGTAACAGAGTTGCTATTTTGTATGGGAGAAATAATTGCAACAATGTAAGGCTTAGAATGCCAAATGATACTTAGCTTGTATCTAGTGGCTGCTTAGCTCGGCAGCTGACAGAGAGAGCAGAGCTGCTGTCCGGTGTAATGCTCTGTGTGTATGTCTCTAGGTAGGGACAGCAGTGACTGTGATTTTTTTTCTTGCCAAGGATATAAGATCGGTTTGAGAGTACTCGCAGGTCCTATTTTCGCATTAGATCTTTGCTATAGCTGAATTGGCTCCAGTTTTCAAATTAATTAAAAATTAAAAAATTCTATTATTTTCTCCATTTGAAGCACCTTACTAGTCTAGGCTGCTTTACTTAACAGAATCAACTTAGTTTTGCTTTTTTAACATCTACCCTCTTTCAACAATAACAAGAATGTGTTTTATTTGTGATAACATAGGTGGTAGTCACGTTTGAGACACATAACACATTCATATCTCCTCACTAACGCTGGGAGGAGGCGTGGCAGTGCACTGCTGAGCCTGCTGGGACATCCTCAGACCACAGCCACACCTCCTCCCAGCATACAGAGAGGAGCAAAACATAACACATTCATATCTCCTCACTAATACTGGGAGGAGGCGTGGCTGTGCACTGCTGAGCCTGCTGGGACATCCTCAGACCACAGCCACGCCTCCTACCAGCATACAGAGAGGAGCAACATAACACATTCATATCTCCTCACTAACGCTGGGAGGAGGCGTGGCAGTGCACTGCTGAGCCTGCTGGGACATCCTCAGACCACAGCCACACCTCCTCCCAGCATACAGAGAGGAGCAAAACATAACACATTCATATCTCCTCACTAATACTGGGAGGAGGCGTGGCTGTGCACTGCTGAGCCTGCTGGGACATCCTCAGACCACAGCCACGCCTCCTACCAGCATACAGAGAGGAGCAACATAACACATTCATATCTCCTCACTAACGCTGGGAGGAGGCGCGGCAGTGCACTGCTGAGCCTGCTGGGACATCCTCAGACCACAGACACACCTCCTACCAGCATACAGAGAGGAACAACACATAACACATTCATATCTCCTCACTAACGCTGGGAGGAGGCGTGGCCATGCACTGCTGGGACATCCTCTGACCACAGACACGCCTCCTACCAGCATACAGAGAGGAACAACGGAGAGGACCAAGTGACGCAGTTAGCACACCTCCTGTTCCTTTGTTTGGCCTTCTCTCTGTCCCACCACAACTAATTTCCAGCCATTTGGGCTTGTTTTGTTCAGTACGTCCTCTGCTTTTGTTGGGAGTTAGCACTAAATGTGTGAAACAAAACGTTTTCACCGTAAAAATTAGTTCTTCTCGGAGACGGTGTACTAACAACCCTGATGTTTTTTGTTGTGACAAATATAGTGTTACAAAAGAAAGAAAAAAATACAACTGTATTTGTAAAACAAGCGTATCAGGCTTATTTTGGACATCACATAAGCCAGCAAGACAAGACTTGGGTGCCTCACAAAGTTTGTAAAACCTGTGTGGAAACACTCCACAATTGGACTAAAGGTGATCGAAAAAGACATAATTACGGCATACCTATGATGTGGTGTGAGCCAAAAGATCACTTGAGTGACTGCTATTGTTGTGCTGTAAATGTGAAGGGTATGAATTGATTTAAGAAACGCAAATGGGAATATCCAAGTATGAATTCTGCAAAACAACCGATACCACATAGCAAAGATTTACCTGTACCATCATTCAGTTCTTAGTGTGAAGTTGAATGTGATGATGTGGAAAATTTTATCCAGTGCAAGTGACAACACAGATGAAAGTGAGTTTGAAGAAAGTTCCTCTACTCCAAACAAACTTTCTCAAAAGGAACTAAACGATTTAATTTGTTACTTGAATTTAACGAAAAAAGCAGCTGAGCTTTTAGCATCCAGACTTGAAGAAAAGCACTGTCTTGAGCAGGATGTTACTATAACGTCGTTTTGAAATAGAGAACAAGCCATACTGCCATTCTTTAGCCAAGATAACAATCTTGTGTATTGCAACAATATTCCGGAAATTCTCCAGATGATGGGTTTACCAGAATATTGAGCAGAAGACTGGCTGCTCTTTCTGGATAGTGCTAAAAGGAGCTTAAAATGCGTATTACTGCACAATGGGAATAAATTTGCATAAATTCCTATCAGTCATTCACAGGGCCGGCCTAAGCCTAAATTTTTTGGTAAGCAAATATAGATTTTGGCACCCCTTATATGTATGATAATTGTGTGATTTAAATTTAGATGAAATATTGATGTTGGACTCCAGGCACACTTGATAATAACTGTATAGTTTGTAATAATCTATTTCTATATGGAATAGAAATAGATTTATGGGTTTCATTTTCAGAAGATTTCCAATAAGGCCAGATGTAGCCTTAGGCATTATGGGTGGCAGACAGGTAAAGCTGAGAATGAGCCAAGGGGTGAGGATAAATGATGTAGGGTCTGGCACTACATCCAGCTCTGTAACACATGGCTAAAGGTGCCCCAGTTATGCCCCAGGTTCTGGATAATAATGTGACAATACACAAGGTGAATCTTTAGATCAAAAGACCAGTTTTATATAAAAAAAAACATGTCATGAATACTCATAACAATATGGAAATGTGCAACTGTTGTTTAAAGTTACATAAATTAAGATCGAAATAGCCCCTGTCATATACAAGTAATGCATACCCCCACCCCTTATACACAAAATGTGACAGCACCTCCACCCTCTCTACAATGTGTAACAGTACCCCCACCCCGTTACACAAAGTGTAACAGTACCCCCACCCCCTCTACACTAAATGTGACAGCACCCCCTCCCTTACACACACAAAGTGTGACTGCACCCCTTCCCTTACATACACAAAATGTGACTGCACCCCCTCCCTTACATACACAAAATGTGCCAGCACTCCCTAAAATAAACACACAAAGTGTCACAGCACACCCACTACACACATACAAAAGTGTGACAGCACACCCACTACACACATACAAAAGTGTGACAGCACACCCACTACACACATACAAAAATGTGACAGCACACCCACTACACACATACAAAAGTGTGACAGCATACCCCTAAACACCCACCACCACCACTTACACACATACACACGTACAATGTGACTGCACTCCCCCTACAAACACAAACACACAAAGCGTGCCAAACCTGCCTTCCTCCTGTCATGGAGACATACCTCCACTCCCCGCTTTCTACGGAACCATACCTGCTCGCAAGGAGCGGATTGTGAACTTAAAGTGACCCTGGAAAAAAAACTCTGAAAGTGGCCTCATGTAGGTGGGACAAACTAAAATGTAGGAGGAGTCCAACACAAATATAGGCAGGATTGTAGTTAGCACTAGCCACAATACAGAGGGGGATAAGAAACACAGGGGTCTATTCATTTTGTTAATTATCGGTGTCTGGAGCAGTGAAACTTAGTACTGCTGAGTCTGACTCAGCAATGCTAAGGCGGCTGCCTGAACTAGAGTTCACGCAGGCACACAAAGCCCCAGCATCCGGCAGAAGGAGCCAGACAAAGGCGGAGGGATCCGAAAGGATCCCTGTTCGCAACCCGGGACTCCTTCCCATAGGGAAGACTGGGTGTGCAGGAGCAAAGACCATTTGTAGATGGCGATTGCTCCCACAGTCAGGCTCCGAAAATATTGTGTTTTCGGAACATGATGAATTTAGGTCCCCATACTAATGTATGTGTACAGCGGCAACATCGGGAGAGAAAGGTAAGTAGGAGATATCTGTGATATTTCCTCCATTACCTTTATGATGAATGGCTCCAAAAATTAATTTCTCCAAAAATAGATGAAAATGTGCATTTTCACCTGCTTTTGTAGAAATGATGTGATAATGAATAGACCCCAAAACCTACAACGCATTGGGAGAGGAAGAAACAGCAGCTGCCACAACACTCAGAGGGAAAGGAAGAGAGTAAGGGGTCTATTTACTAAGCAGTGTTAGGAGACAGAGTGAAAAGTGATAAGAAAGTGATAAGGTGCCAGCCAATCAGCTCCCAACTGTCATTTTTCAAACACAGCCTGTGAGATGACAGTTGGAAGCTGATTGGCTGGCTGTCACACACAGGAGGGAGGGAGGGAGAGAGGCTGTCACACACAGGAGGGAGGGAGGGAGGGAGAGAGAGAGGCTGTCACACACAGGAAGGAGAGAGACAGGCTGTCACAGTTGAAGAGAAAGAAGCTTGGGGGTTGGTAGTGGGGAGAAAAAACAGTCACACATGGGGAGGAGTCACGGGAGGTGAGAGACAAAATATATCAAATGCAGGGAAGAGTAAGGATAGTGAGAGAGAAGAGTATAAAAGTGAGAGGCTACACGGGGTGAATGGAGGGGGCCAGGAGGAGGCTGTTACTTAAAACTAAGAGGGACACAGGCAGCAGGTCATCACACGCAGGGGAGAGGGAGACAGGCTGTCACTGAATTATGAAAAGGGGAGAGAGGCTGGCTAATTCGAGAGAGAGGGGGAGACAGGCTGTCACTTGCAGAAAGGGGATGCTAGGCTGTCGCACACAGCAGGAGAGGACAGGCTCTCACACGCAGGTGGAGGGCATGGGGCAAAGGATGTCATGCACAGGAAAGGGTGAATGGAGAGACTTGTCATTTGTAGAAGTAGCACCCCTGGGTCAGTGCCCATGAACCCCTAAGCCGGTTACCTGCTTCTAGCTGGATGTGAGGGTCCTGCAAGCGCTGCTCTGTGTGTGCAGAGAAGAGTGCCAGCAGCCAATCCATTCCTTTGCCTCCTCCACTCTCTTGTGCAGCTGACTCACTGTCCATCGGAGTGATGGGGCTGGGGAGGAGCTCTGTGTTTTGCTAGACATGACCTGAAAGCCTCACGATGCTAAGAGCTCCTCCGCGGGCCGCTCTGCCAAGTGCAGGCAAGCTGCCTGTCATGCATTGGGGGCAGGGCCAAAAAAAATAAAAAATCCCCCGGCCGACAGTCGAGTCGGCCCCACAGTGTGTCAGCCGGCCCGGAATATGCCCGCTAAATTCAATTGCCAAGCCGCCCCTGCCATCTGCTCCCATTCACAAAACGCCCTTACCTCAGGTGGACTCAGCAGCAACCTCTTCCCCAGGGAGGTGTATGGTCCACATTATAGAGTGCTCAGCTTGTCTGAGCTTCAGCTGGATATCCTCTGCACGCTCAGCACCTATAGGGACTAGCACGCCCCCCAGCCATCAGGCAGCTACGCACGCATCTTCTCCACCACACTCACCTAACCAAACCCGTCCCACCCTCCACCACTGCACTCCTGCCCTAGCCCTGTTACTACGATGTGCCTGCTTCATTCGACGTGATGTCACGTCGCACCAACACAAGCAATCGGACGGCCGCCCATTACAACGGTGGTGCAGTTGTGTCACAGTGACACAGTCTGCCCACGGTCTGCCTCAGCTGCTGGCTGTATTTAATTAAGTTAAAAATCAGCATGGTCGTGGCCGTGGCACCCTTCACTATGTGGCACCCTACTTGGGCGGTGCCATGCGTAATTATAGAACTGGCCCTGGTCATTCAACATTTCTTAAAGAACAGTATGAAAATATCAAGTTAGTCTTAGCAAAAATTGCTTATTCTCAGCATCAGTGGTCTGATTCTGTCGATTTAAAATGGTAAACTTTCTTCTTGGGCAGCAAAGTGGATATACTAAGTTTCCTGGTTACATATGCTTATGGGATAGTCATGCAAAACAAAAGCACTGGCAGCAAACCGTATGGCCTCCAAGAGAAGTTATAACTGTAGGAAAAGCCAAAATCATGAGCCCTTAATAGACAGGAAAAAATCATACTGCCGCCTCTGGGTTTAATGAAACAATTTGTAAAAGCATTGGACAATTAAAAAATTTTTAGGCAGTCACAAGACAGACAACTATCATGAATTAGTCAACAACATGCTAAAATATTTTGAGAAAGTAGGTGCCAACATGAGTATTATAGTAATTTTTTTGTACAGTCATTTAGATCACTTCCTGTCCAATCTAGGAGATTTAAGTGAAGAACAGGGTGAATGGTTCCATCACGATATTCAGGTAATGGAAGAAAGTTATTGAGGAAGGTGGGATAGTCACATGATGGCTGATTACTGTAGGAGTCTGCAGAGGGACTGCCCGCAACAAGAATACAAAAGAAAATCCTACAAAAAAACGGTTCTCATAGCTTCCTAACATTTATGTATGTAATTATCCTGTGTCTTTTTATACCATTTTACGAATCAATTTAAATTTTTAACATTGTTTAATTAAATGTTTCATAAATATTAAAGACATATGCATATCTCAAAAACTAGAGCCAATTGAAAAATAAGCATGGCATATTCATGATCAGGAGCACAAAATTAATCTAAATCGATTCTTAAATCCCTGGCCCTGGCAACAGATTGACTGTTCTCCAGTGTAATGAATACATTATATATATATATATATATATATATATATATATATGGGTAGCAGTCGGGAAGCCGATGGACGAAATCCCGACCGCCGGCTTCCCGACTTTCTAATCTCGGCAAGTGTCTAATGGCATCAAAATCCCGACGCCTGTCATTAGACCAACGCCGGGAGCCTGACACCCGGCTTACCGATCGAATGTGCGCCGAGCGCGGATAGCCATGGGGCTTAGGGGCTCCCCAGGGGGACTTATGGTTAGGCACCCCACCAGGAGGTTAGGGTTAGGCTAGGGGAAGGGGGGGGTTAGGGTTAGGCACCCCCCTCGGGAGACATAGGGTTAGGCTGCGGGGAAGGGGTGGGTTAGGGTTAGGCACTTGGGGGGAGGTTAGGGTTAGGCACCCCTAAGGGAGGGTTATATATATATATATATTGTGCATATGGAGTATTAAGTGTATATTCATGTTTTTAATATATATATATATATATATATATATATATATTAGGGGTGAGCGGGTTCGGATTTCTGAAATCCGAACCCCCCCGAGCCCCCCCGATCCGAGTCCGATCCGAATCAGGCTCGACTTTTCCCGCCTGACTCGGATCTGAAATCGAGGCAAAACGTCATCATCCCGCCTTCCGAGTCTCGCAGGTTTTGGATCCTATATAAGGTACCCACGTCGGCGCCATTTTCTCACTCGGCTGTGGACAGTGAAGAGGGAGGGTGGGAGTTAGGGCTGTGTAGTGTAGTGTAGTGTAGTGCTGCTGTTGTCCACTACTTCAAAGTCCATAGGGGCTGGCTGTGTTGTGCTGTGCTGCTGTTGTTAATAGGGGCTGTGTCCACTACTTCAAAGTCCATAGGGGCTGGCTGGACTGTGTTGTGCAGTCAGTTCTCCATAGGGGCTGTGTCCACTCCAAAGTCCTGTGCAGTGTCCCAGTCCTAAAGAGGTGCTGTAGTGTTGTCCAGGGGGTGCTCTGTCCATCAGGGGTGCTCCCCCCAAGTGCTAAAAAAATAATATATTTTCTGTGTTTGTGAATGGTGTGCGCAGTAGCCGCACGTGCATCAACAAAGTAGTGCCAAGCGTGCGCCTGTGTCATAAGTAAAGGGCCGGCTGGCTTGACCGTTAAAGGGTGCTGTAACCCCCGAAAGTACACTCCAGTCCAAACCA
Source organism: Taudactylus pleione (assembly GCA_031769625.1). Classification (NCBI taxonomy): domain Eukaryota; kingdom Metazoa; phylum Chordata; class Amphibia; order Anura; family Myobatrachidae; genus Taudactylus; species Taudactylus pleione. The sequence continues at coordinate 2,676,367 of JAUIMM010000176.1, forward strand.
AAAAAAAATTATTTTCTGTGTTTGTGAATTGTGTGCGCAGTAGCCGCACGTGCATCAACAAAGTAGTGCCAAGCGTGCGCCTGTGTCATAAGTAAAGGGCCGGCTGGCTTGACCGTTAAGGGTGCTGTAACCCCCAAAGTACACTCCAGTCCAAACCAAAAAAAAAATTATTTTCTGTGTTTGTGAATTGTGTGCGCAGTAGCCGCACGTGCATCAACAAAGTAGTGCCAAGCGTGCGCCTGTGTCATAAGTAAAGGGCCAGCTGGCTTGACCGTTAAGGGTGCTGTAACCCCCGAAAGTACACTCCAGTCCAAACCAAAAAAAAAATTATTTTCTGTGTTTGTGAATTGTGTGCGCAGTAGCCGCACGTGCATCAACAAAGTAGTGCCAAGCGTGCGCCTGTGTCATAAGTAAAGGGCCGGCTGGCTTGAACGTTAAGGGTGCTGTAACCCCCGAAAGTACACTCCAGTCCAAACCAAAAAAAAAATTATTTTCTGTGTTTGTGAATTGTGTGCGCAGTAGCCGCACGTGCATCAACAAAGTAGTGCCAAACGTGCGCCTGTGTCATAAGTAAAGGGCCGGCTGGCTTGACCGTTAAAGGGTGCTGTAACCCCCAAAGTACACTCCAGTCCAAACCAAAAAAAAATTATTTTCTGTGTTTGTGAATTGTGTGCGCAGTAGCCGCATGTGCATCAACAAAGTAGTGCCAAGCGTGCGCCTGTGTCATAAGTAAAGGGCCAGCTGGCTTGACCGTTAAAGGGTGCTGTAACCCCCAAAGTACACTCCAGTCCAAACCAAAAAAAAATTATTTTCTGTTTGTGAATTGTGTGCGCAGTAGCCGCACGTGCATCAACAAAGTAGTGCCAAGCGTGCGCCTGTGTCATAAGTAAAGGGCTGGCTGGCTTGACCGTTAAAGGGTTCTGTAACCCCCAAAGTACACTCCAAACCAAAAAAATATATATTTTCTGTGTTTGTGACTTGTGTGCACTGTGGCTGCACGTGCATCAACAAAGGAGCAGCGCCAAGCGTGCGCCTGTGTCCCATAAGTAAAGAGCCGGCTGGCTCATTTCTTAAAGGGTGGTGTAACCCACAAAGTGCACTACTCTCCAGCAAAAATAAAAAAATATTTTCTGTGTTTGTGTGCGCTTTAGCCGCACGTATATATATCAATATAACATAAATGGAGGACCAAACTTTCTCTGATAAAAATAAAATAGGGAAAGATCAAGAACCACTTCCTACTAGTGCTGTTGCTGCTGCTGGGAGTTGTTCATCATCCCAGAGAGGAAGTAGGAACATCACTACTTTTACTAAACAATTGACCCTCCAACAGTCCCTAGCGATGAGGATGAAGTACGACAGCAGTCATCCTGAAGCAAAACGTATAACTGAGGCCTTGACTGCTATGTTGGTGTTAGACGTGCGTCCGGTATCCAACATTAGTGCAGTGGGATTTAGACAATTGATGGAGGTAGTGTGTCCTCGGTTCCAAATCCCGTCTAGATTCCACCTGCATCCTCAAAGCAGCAGCGACAAGCGTGCGTCTGTCTGTTAAAGGGTGGTGACACCCTCAAAGTGTGCTACACAAACAATTAAAATATTGTTCTTTTTTTTTCGGTCTTTGTGAAATGTGTGGGCTGTAGCCGCACCTGCATCCTTAAAGCAGCAGCGACAAGCGTGCGTCTGTCTGTTAAAGGGTGGTGACACCCTCAAAGTGTGCTACACAAACAATAAAAATATTCTTCTTCTTTTATCTGTCTATGTGAATTGTGTGGGCTGTAGCCGCACCTGCATCCTCAAAGCAGCAGCGACAAGCGTGCGTCTGTCTGTTAAAGGGTGGTGACACCCTCAAAGTGTGCTACACAAACAATTAAAATATTGTTCTTTTTTTTTCGGTCTTTGTGAAATGTGTGGGCTGTAGCCGCACCTGCATCCTTAAAGCAGCAGCGACAAGCGTGCGTCTGTCTGTTAAAGGGTGGTGACACCCTCAAAGTGTGCTACACAAAGAATAAAAATATTCTTCTTCTTTTTTCTGTCTTTGTGAATTGTGTGGGCTGTAGCCGCACTTGCATCCTCAAAGCAGCAGCGACAAGCATGCGTCTGTCTGTTAGAGGGTGGTGTAACCCTCAAAGTGTGCTCCACAAACAATAAAAATATTCTTTTTTTTTTTCTGTCTTTGTGAATTGTGTGGGCTGTAGCCGCACTTGAATCCTCAAAGCAGCAGCGACAAGCGTGCGTCTGTCTGTTAAAGGATTACATCGGTGACAGCATCCAAGTAGGCATGTCAGACAGTCCGTACCTGTACTGGCAGGAAAAAGAAGCAATTTGGAGGTCCCTGTACAAACTGGCTCTATTTTACCTGAGTTGCCCCCCCTCCAGTGTGTACTCCGAAAGAGTGTTTAGTGCAGCCGGGAACCTTGTTAGCGAAAGGTGTAGGAGGTTGCTTCCACAAAATGTGGAGAAGATGATGTTCATAAAATGAATGATCAACTCTTCCAGGGAGACCAGCCTCCAGAACGTACAGAGGGACCTGTGGTTCCAGCAGGGACGAATTAATACTCTGTGAGGATGAGGATGTACATAACACTGAAGAGGGTGAGGAATCTGTGGATGAGGAGGATGAGGACGACTTCTTGCCTCCGTAGAGCCAGTTTGTGCAGGGACAGATTAATTGCCAGCTTGTTTTGTGGGGGCCCAAACGAACCAATCATTTCAGCCACAGTTGTGTGGCAGACCCTGGCGCTGAAATGATTGGTTTGTTAAAGTGTGCATGTCCTGTTTATACAACATAAGGGTGGGTGGGAGGGCCCAAGGACAATTCCATCTTGCACCTCTTTTTTTTCTTTGCATTATGTACAGTTTGGGGCCTAGTTTTTCAATGCCATCCTGTCTGCCACTGCAGTTTCACGCCTAGATGGGTCACGTGTTTGTGCCGCCCACTCGTGTCGCTTAGCATAGTCATCCAGCTACCTCGGTGCAACCTTTTGGACATAAAAACACTATTGTGAGGTGTGAGGTATTCAGAATAGACTGGAAATGAGTGGAAATTAAGGTTATTGAGGTTAATAATAGCATAGGAGCAGAAAAACCTACAAATTCTGTGATTTTAGCTGTTTTTATGCTTTTTTTCAAAAAAATACAGATCCAAAACACAAAACCCAGAACCCAAAACACGGAAGGGTGGTTTTGGCAAAACCAATCCAGATCCAAAACACGAAGAAAGATCCAGATCCAAAACCAAAACACAAAACACGAAAAGTGGCCGGTGCACACCCCTAATATATATATATATATATTTAGCAATAACAAAATGCATGCAGGTGGTGATTTCCCATCTCAGGATACTGACTCTGGGCCTGATTCAGCAGTGTACTCAATACTGATTATGGACGCAGTCGAGCGATTGTTTGCCATTGCGCATGTATACAAGATGCACTGTGCGTGCACAGCGATCGCATTGCGATTACGGATGCGCAAACGAATCCATCGCAAAGTGTCAGAGTTTGTGATGGTGACAGGGGAGTTGTCAAAAAACGCAGGCATGCCTGTCCATTTGAACGCCGTTTCATGGGCATGCACAAATTGGCCACTGCGATTGCATACGCAGCTTGAGTACTCACTGTGTGTGAGAAGTCTTGCAGTTTCTGCTGCTGGTCAGACCTACTGTAAATACTGCGTGACGGTCTGATGTGCGTCGATGGTACTGATGTATACGCAGAAACCTGGGTTGCTATGTGGATATGAGAAAGCAGCAGTGGGCGTCCCTATGCCGGCTGTGCTTTGGCAGACATTAGCATATTTTCGCAAGTCGCGTTCCGTCTGAAATTGCAACTGCGATCACAGTTGCATACACTGTTGAATCAGGCCCTATGTATGTTACATAAACAGCCTTTCAGATGTCACTTAGCTTTGGCAGAAAGGTCACCGTTTTGTAAAGAACTGTCAGTTATCAACAGCATCTGCTAATATCACATCTCCCATTGTAAGGTATGCTTATTTTAACCTAACTGTTATATCTGAATATGATGTTAAATGAATAGAGATAGACAGACAGACAGATACAGTAGCTACATAGATAGATAGATCGATTGATCGATAGATCGATAGATAGATCAATCGATCGATCAATAGTAAATAGATTATTAATAGATAGATAGCAATGGCAAAATGCGTGCATGAGGTGATTTTTCACCTCAGTATACTGACCATGTGACTTATTACTGTACATCATAAACAGCCTTTGTGATGTCATAGGTTTGGTAGAAAGGTCATCATTTTCAGGGCCAAATTAATGGCCACATGGGCCTGGGGCTGAAAATGTTCAAGGGCCTATACATAGAAGGGGAATAGCTATAACCATTGCAGTGTGGGTGTGAACAGAGTCAAGTACATGTGTACACTCCATACACCAGTGGTTCCCAAACTTTTTTGAATCACAGCGCCCTAGAGTATCAGCATTTTTTCCATGGCACTCCTGGGCCAAAAGTTTCTTATTGAGAAATTCAGCAAAAATTAAATGGAGTAAATTGTGCTTATATGTCACTCTAAGGTTCAGTTATGTGGTGGTTGACAGGGCTGCACTTCTTTTTGACCACAATTTTTTTGATTGACAGCCATTAGCACTGGTTTTGCCTATCACACTGACTAAAAATCATTTTATTTGGTACTGGACCACCAACCCAAGGCATCCCTGCAAGTGGGCACACAGTTTGGGAACCACTGCCATACACTATCACCCATACTGATACACTCTCAGCCATACTGTCTCCCTAAATACAGAATAATAGAAAAAAATGCATAATTATGTGAGAAAACTAGAAAAAACTGTTAATACTTATAAGCTATGGCTGACTGTGTGTCCTGCTAGGCAGCTGGTCATCATCATGCTGATGATGGGCCTATTTTTATGTGGAGGCCTGAAGCTGTAACTCCTGCTGCCCTGTTGTTAATCTTGACCTGGTTCTTATTAATCAAGCTCAAAACCCCATTAGTATGTAGGATTTCTTGTTGAAAATGTTTATGAGAGACAGATTTATCAAAGTGCAAAGAGTCCTATATGATCTGCAAAAATAGAAGTTGGCTTCCCATGCGGATTTATCGTGCAATACCTGTTCTTTTATTGCCATTTTAGGATTGTGATAACAGATTAAAATTGTTAAAAAAAAAATATTTTATTTTTGGAATAAAGCATTTATAATGTATAAAAGTTTCTCTTTTAATAATTTTCATTTTGTTTAATAACATTTATTATTTATAGTATTATTTTTTTACCTGTCATCTGGAGCAAGCAGATTTGCATACTTTATAAGTATTGTATTCTTGTGAGCTCATGTTTGTTTCAAATTTGAAATGTACTGAATCACGATTCAGAAATGTTGAAGGGTATGGATATCGGTAAAGGATGTGTGGGTGGGGGAACTTGGATACCTTTGTACTAATTTATTAATGAGAGCACTAATTTGTAGATTGCATAGGGTACCAATTACTCCATGTCTGGCCCCACCCCTATACATATAAAAAGGTATGCATGCAGGCAGCCTATTGGTGCCTATTGCTACAGTGCACAGTCCATACTGTAACTACTCTCTGTTGGGCCCTCCCCCCTCACATGAAGTGGCGAGACACGCTCCCCCTACACTACGGCTGCACTGTGTGGGAACTACACAGACAGGAAGAATGGATCAGCATGAGGTGTGTGGGGCTGAGGAAGGGGATTATATCGAGTCGAGGGAAGTAATGTAAAGAGTCTGGGGTTAGTTAGAATATTTGGTTTTGATTATAAAGATAAATGGGATAATGCTTTAAATTAAGCTAATTCAGATAAAGGAGTACTTTGATGAGACTGAGGGTCCATTTGTAATTTACATAACATTTTTATTTCATAGTAATAGCCCCATTCATTAACTTGTAACGCAGGAGATATCATGATAATTTCTGCACTTCCCATACTTTAGTATGGAGATGCAGAAATTAGGCTATTCATCAAGTTCCAAAAATCATATTTTTGGAAATTAACTGTTACTGTATGCCAACCTGTGATGGTGTACAGCCCCCGAATGGCTTCACACTGCATGGTTTACTTGTGCAGCAGAGGGATCTTTTGAGACTTTTTTTTTGTTTGTTATAGACAATAGGAAAAAAATATTTGTTTTTGCTATTTTTTTTTTATATAACTGGGAAAACCTCAAAACAAAGAGGTCTTATTCGGGTACAGCAGCCTCAGGCACAGTAGAGGATTTTTTGGACAGATAAACAAGATATATAAATATATAATAGTATACTGCAGTGTGTGAGACAAATTAAACACACTGACAATGAGGATGCCTAATTTACCCTGTCCCTTTCCACCAGGCACCTACTCCAGCTACTACTTAGAAATCTATTCGCACATAGAGGTGCGAATCCTAGTCATACTGGCACCCTAATGGCGCCTTGATGGCGTGCTAATGGCGTTTCTTTCAACAGAGTGCTTTAGTCCATATTTCCACACCTTCTCTCTCTGAACTCCTGTGTGAAATGGCGCCCAGTCATGAGTTACTTTTCTTTTTCTTTCTCACATATTTAAGTGCCAAACTGTGTACCCAAAACATATCTTCTTGAATACAATTTGTAGTTGTGGTGTAAAACCAGGGCACACAGGGGCTGCCTAAAGGCTGAAGCACTCTTATGTCACTTAATTTTATATTCTAACTTGCATCTGCATGCGTGTACTGTCCTTGAGGGGCATGTGAACTCTCTATGCTCCATCTTTCTAAGTGCAGAAGGCCAAAGTGGCAGATACATGCAGGTCAAAATACTAGTGCAAGCTGTACACATGCACAGTGTAACTAATGGCACTGCACAATGATGTGATGCGTCTCTTAATCACCTCCATAATATGTGGTGTAATTCTGTTTACATTGACACCTGAAACATTAGAAAACATACAAGAAATTACAATATTTTAGTGTAACAATTGCTTGGAATAATACTTTATTAAAATGTATGAAACTAGTTTGTGAAATATTTTCCATTTAATTCTTGCAGTGATTATAATTTTAAGCAAGACCACTAGAGGCCACTAGCTGCATTTATTACCAATGTTACATTCCATTTCTAACAAGCAAATGACAGAATAAATGTTACAATACATTTTATTTCTGCAGTGCAGTGAGGAAAAGTTGTGAATTTTAGTCAAGCTAAGTACTAACAATGTATTTTATATGATTGACTATCCTTTCATAGTAGGTAAAGGAAAGGGTGGAGTGGCGCTGCAACCACCAATATGGCAAATAAAGTATTTATTACATATAGTACAAGTGTACCTCGAATCCCCAACAATAAAATCAAAGCAATATAAAAATGCCTAAATAAAACAGTAAATTAGATCCTTATTGCACATATAATAACATAATGTGAGTAATGTAACATGATGGTTGCAGTGCCACCCCACTCCCTTCCTTTACCTACTGTGTATTATTTGGGAGCGTTGGCATTGCTCTCAGGTGGTGTGCAGCAACATTCACTTTGGGGCAATCTTTTACTATTAAGTGCTTGCTTGGCGCCAGGTATTTATCTTTTGTTTTCTAATCCTTTCATAGGCTGCTATATATCCTACTATGTAAATACTTTCTTCATTTAACTGATTGCAACAAGAAAATCATTTTTGTAAGTATATAATATTGCAGTTGTGTTTCTTCAAAGTGTTTTCATTATTTTTATTTGACAGAGGGCCCTATTCATCATCGGGGGCCGTGTGGATGAATGGCCCGGTAATCTAAATAAATGGTAGTTTCCACATGGTGAATGTCTTATTTTTATAGTGTTCCAGCAAACACAGATGCGTCATGACCTCAGCTCTAGGAGATATAGGGCCTGATTCAGAGCCGGATGCTCTGACCAGAGTGCTCGCTCTGAATCAGGGCCTTCCTCCATTAAAATGGAGCGTCCTCCTGGACGCTCGTATAGCTGTGGGTGACCACCCACAGCATATACGAGCGTCCAAAAAGATGGTCGCGATGGTCTTGACCATCGCAACCATCGGACTTGCGAGGGAAACCCTGCGGTAGGGTTTCCCAGCCACAAGCCCTGGAGTGATTTTGGCTCTATCAGAGCCAAAATCACTCCCACTGACATCACGAGTGATGTCAGTGGGGCGGGGCCGGCTTCAGACGGTAGGCATTCCCATGGGAACGCCTCCGTCTGGCAGGCACGCCCACCAAAAGGGGTGTGCTGTCAGTCGACATCGACAGCACGCCCCCTTTGTTGCGAGACCCGGAGCGTCAGCTTGGCTGTCGCAGTCCGGGTCTCGCGCATGCGCACGACGGAGCTCCCTCCGTCGTGCGCATGCGCAGTGGGGAACATCGACCCACTTGCGAGAGTACTGCCGCTTGCGAGTGGGTCTGAATGACCCCCATAGTTTGCATCAAGCTAGGTACACACTATACGACATATCGCATGATATCGTCCCGACCACGTTCATGACAGTCGTTCATCGCATCGTGCTGTCTGCTGTTCTGCATGGTGCTGTTGCATGCAATGATACTTTTCGCCATTGTACGCTGGATTGTGCAGTGTGTATGGAGCGCACAATATATCGTTACATCGCAAGTCGCTGGGTCGCACCATTGTATGGTGTGTACATAGCTTTAGGGATTAGATTAAGGTCTGACAAGCGTTGTGATAGAATTCAGAGTAAATAACAATTCTCTACATTGTAAGCTAATCTTGACATTAGCCAATCACCATGCTAGGAGTTGCCAACTTGGATGCTCATTATCATTCAAGCAATATGTACCTAATGGTTAGTTTTTTTTACGTTAAAAAATGTTTATACTACAGTCATACTTTTACACTGTTTTGAATTGGTAAGCTATATATACTAAATACTAGATAATTACTTTGTATTCACTGCTTTTGAAACCTTACAGAGCTACTGTACAGATGTATATGTTGCATTCAGGTTATTTCCCATGTAGGGCAAACCTCTAACAGGGTCAAGGCTGGCGCGTGGCAGTAAACAGGGTAAGCATTGCAGGGGGGCACTGACCTGGAGCAGGGCCGGATTTACCATTAGGCAACCTAGGTGTCCGTCTAGGCCCTGAAGAGTCTCAAGGGGCCCGCGAGCGGGCCCCCGATCCGGCCCTGGAGAGAACCTTCTGCACTGTGCTGAACTGCTGCTAGACGCACAGGCAATATAGCAGCAGCAGCATGGCTCCATTTCCTGCTCCTCACCTCAATCAGCTCTGCCCCTCTGATGTGTGCAGTGCACTCCGTTCCCCTCCCTCTGCAATGTAGTCAGCCCCCTACCCACAGTGTGTGCTGCTTATTACAAGCGGAGCTGCTGTAGCCAGCTAACCACCCCCCTCCCCCAGTCACAACGATAGCAGCAGCCACCCCCCCTCCCCGCAGGGTAGCCCCCACTGTGTAGTAAGCTCTGTCCCCAGCGGCATGCGCATCTAGTCAGCCCCGTCCAACCAACCTCCCCCACAGCTATGGCCAGTGCCCCCCCCATAGTCACAGTGATAGCAGCTGCAGAACCCCCTGACAAGCCCTCTCCCCTGCAGTGTAGCCAGCAGCAATGCGCAGATCTAGGCAGCCCCCCCACAGTCACAGTGAGTGCAGCCCACCCTCCTGCAGACACAGTGAGTGCAGCCCTTCTCCCCTCCCCCGCAGTCACAGTGAGTGCAGCCCTTCCCCCCTCTCTCCGCTGTGTGCATTACAGCCAGCATCTACTGTCTGAACCGAATTAAACTTTTCACTCTTCTGACTCTTTCATTCTTCTCACAAGCAAGCTCCATGGGATGATTGCGCTGGACACTGTTCCACAGCCTATGAAGACAACATGGTACTCTGGACTGGGTAAGTTTAACTTAAAAAAAATTCTAATAGAGTTAAACAACACAGCTCTCTACTTGTTCTTTATTGTATGTGTGTATATATAAAGACTATATATTATTATTATTATTATTATTATTATTGTTTATTTATAGGGTGCCACAAGTGCTCCGCAGCGCCTTACAAGGTATATGTATATATATATATATATATATATCAAGAAAGAAGAGAAAGGGCGCACTAATGTACAAAATATAAAGTATATTAAAATAAAAAATGTGTAAATAACACAAACTGAATAATTAAAAAATCAACAATGCAGCAATGAAGCTACTTCACTGATCAGTCCTAGATGTCGACACAAAGGATGAATCTCCCTTTCGTTTCCCAGAGAGTAGAATTATTGAGTCCTTTGTTGGTCTTTAAATGATTTTGTAGAGGTCATAAATCCTGTTTTCAGGGTTAGCAATGATTCCTTGTAATGTTGCTGAAAAATACCCTTCCACCAAAAATACACGCAAACAGGCCAAAAGGCCACTATTATTATTTGAATAAAATACTTCAATCTCAATAAAAAAGAACAATATTTATTCAATAAAATCAGTATATCTGATGAGCTTACATCAAACACTAGTCAAAATACGATGGGTCTCCATCGTATTTTGACTAGTGTTTGATGTAAGCTCAACAGATTTTAATATATTTTATATTTTGTACATTAGAGCACCCTTTCTCTTCTTTCTTGGTTTCCATTTCCCTCCATATCTGTCTAACAGAGATATTAGGTGAAAGGTGCAGCCATCCACTCTATTAGATTTAACTTAAGTGTTGGTTACATATCAGTATCATTAATAGTTTTAGCGCAAATAATAGGGTATCTTTGTGTATATATATATATATATATATATATACATCCCCCCCTGCAGTGTAGCCCCCCACTGTGTAGTAAGCTCTGTCCCCAGCGGCATGCGCATCTAGTCAGCCCCGTCCAACCAACCTCCCCCACAGCTATGGCCAGTGCCCCCACCCCCATACTCACAGTGATAGCAGCTGCAGAACCCCCTGACAAGCCCCCTCCCCTGCAGTGTAGCCAGCAGCAATGCGCAGATCTAGGCAGCCCCCCCACAGACACAGTGAGTGCAGCCCACCCTCCTGCAGACACAGTGAGTGCAGCCCTTCCCCCCTCTCTCCGCTGTGTGCATTACAGCCAGCATCTACTGTGGGAACTGAATTAAACTTTTCACTCTTCTGACTGGTTTTACCCCACAAGCAAGCTCCATGGGATGATTGCGTTGGACACTGTTCCTCAGCCTATGAAGACAACATGGTACTCTGGACTGGGTAAGTTTAGCTTAAAAAAAATTCTAATAGAGTTAAAAAACACAGCTCTCTACTTGTTCTTTATTGTATGTGTGTATATATAACGACTATATATTATTATTATTATTATTATTATTGTTTATTTATATGGTGCCACAAGTGCTCTGCAGCGCCTTACAAGGTATATATATTAGGGGTGAGCGGGTTCGGATTTCTGAAATCCGAACCCCCCCGAGCCCCCCCGATCCGAGTCTGATCCGAGTCAGGCTCGACTTTTCCCGCCTGACTCGGATCTGAAATCGAGGCAAAACGTCATCATCCTGCCTTCCGAGTCTCGCGGGTTTTGGATCCTATATAAGGTACCCGCGTCGGCGCCATTTTCTCACTCGGCTGTGGACAGTGAAGAGGGAGGGTGGGAGTTAGGGCTGTGTAGTGTAGTGTAGTGTAGTGCTGCTGTTGTCCACTACTTCAAAGTCCATAGGGGCTGGCTGTGTTGTGCTGTGCTGCTGTTGTTAATAGGGGCTGTGTCCACTACTTCAAAGTCCATAGGGGCTGGCTGGACTGTGTTGTGCAGTCAGTTCTCCATAGGGGCTGTGTCCACTCCAAAGTCCTGTGCAGTGTCCCAGTCCTAAAGGAGTGCTGTAGTGTTGTCCAGGGGGTGCTCTGTCCATCAGGGGTGCTCCCCCCAAGTGCTAAAAAAATAATATATTTTCTGTGTTTGTGAATTGTGTGCGCAGTAGCCGCATGTGCATCAACAAAGTAGTGCCAAGCGTGTGCCTGTGTCATAAGTAAAGGGCCGGCTGGCTTGACCGTTAAAGGGTGCTGTAACCCCCGAAAGTACACTCCAGTCCAAACCAAAAAAAAATTATTTTCTGTGTTTGTGAATTGTGTGCGCAGTAGCCGCACGTGCATCAACAAAGTAGTGCCAAGCGTGCGCCTGTGTCATAAGTAAAGGGCCGGCTGGCTTGACCGTTAAGGGTGCTGTAACGCCCGAAAGTACACTCCAGTCCAAACCAAAAAAAAATTATTTTCTGTGTTTGTGAATTGTGTGCGCAGTAGCCGCACGTGCATCAACAAAGTAGTGCCAAGCGTGCGCCTGTGTCATAAGTAAAGGGCCGGCTGGCTTGACCGTTAAGGGTGCTGAAACCCCCGAGAGTACACTCCAGTCCAAACCAAAAAAAAAATTATTTTCTGTGTTTGTGAATTGTGTGCGCAGTAGCCGCACGTGCATCAACAAAGTAGTGCCAAGCGTGCGCCTGTGTCATAAGTAAAGGGCCGGCTGGCTTGACCATTAAGGGTGCTGTAACCCCCGAAAGTACACTCCAGTCCAAACCAAAAAAATAATATTTTCTGTGTTTGTGAATTGTGTGCGCAGTAGCCGCACGTGCATCAACAAAGTAGTGCCAAGCGTGCGCCTGTGTCATAAGTAAAGGGCCGGCTGGCTTGACCGTTAAAGGGTGCTGTAACCCCCGAAAGTACACTCCAGTCCAAACCAAAAAAAAATTATTTTCTGTGTTTGTGAATTGTGTGCGCAGTAGCCGCACGTGCATCAACAAAGTAGTGCCAAGCGTGCGCCTGTGTCATAAGTAAAGGGCCGGCTGTCTTGACCGTTAAGGGTGCTGTAACCCCCGAAAGTACACTCCAGTCCAAACCAAAAAAAAAATTATTTTCTGTGTTTGTGAATTGTGTGCGCAGTAGCCGCACGTGCATCAACAAAGTAGTGCCAAGCGTGCGCCTGTGTCATAAGTAAAGGGCCGGCTGGCTTGACCGTTAAAGGGTGCTGTAACCCCCGAAAGTACACTCCAGTCCAAACCAAAAAAAAATAATTTTCTGTGTTTGTGAATTGTGTGCGCAGTAGCTGCACGTGCATCAACAAAGTAGTGCCAAGCGTGCGCCTGTGTCATAAGTAAAGGGCCGGCTGGCTTGACCGTTAAGGGTGCTGTAACCCCCGAGAGTACACTCCAGTCCAAACCAAAAAAAAAATTATTTTCTGTGTTTGTGAATTGTGTGCGCAGTAGCCGCACGTGCATCAACAAAGTAGTGCCAAGCGTGCGCCTGTGTCATAAGTAAAGGGCCGGCTGGCTTGACCGTTAAGGGTGCTGTAACCCCCGAAAGTACACTCCAGTCCAAACCAAAAAAAAAATTATTTTCTGTGTTTGTGAATTGTGTGCGCAGTAGCCGCACGTGCATCAACAAAGTAGTGCCAAGCGTGCGCCTGTGTCATAAGTAAAGGGCCGGCTGGCTTGACCGTTAAGGGTGCTGTAACCCCCGAAAGTACACTCCAGTCCAAACCAAAAAAAAAATTATTTTCTGTGTTTGTGAATTGTGTGCACTGTGGCTGCACGTGCATCAACAAAGGAGCAGCGCCAAGCGTGCGCCTGTGTCCCATAAGTAAAGAGCCGGCTGGCTCATTTCTTAAAGGGTGGTGTAACCCACAAAGTGCACTACTCTCCAGCAAAAATAAAAAAATATTTTCTGTGTTTGTGTGCGCTTTAGCCGCACGTATATATATCAATATAACATAAATGGAGGACCAAACTTTCTCAGATAAAAATAAAATAGGGAAAGATCAAGAACCACTTCCTCCTAGTGCTGTTGCTGCTGCTGGGAGTTGTTCATCATCCCAGAGAGGAAGTAGGAACATCACTACTTTTACTAAACAATTGACCCTCCAACAGTCCCTAGCGATGAGGATGAAGTACGACAGCAGTCATCCTGAAGCAAAACGTATAACTGAGGCCTTGACTGCTATGTTGGTGTTAGACGTGCGTCCGGTATCCGACATTAGTGCAGTGGGATTGAGACAATTGATGGAGGTAGTGTGTCCTCGGTTCCAAATCCCGTCTAGATTCCACCTGCATCCTCAAAGCAGCAGCGACAAGCGTGCGTCTGTCTGTTAAAGGGTGGTGACACCCTCAAAGTGTGCTACACAAACAATTAAAATATTGTTCTTTTTTTTTCTGTCTTTGTGAATTGTGTGGGCTGTAGCCGCACCTGCATCCTTAAAGCAGCAGCGACAAGCGTGCGTCTGTCTGTTAAAGGGTGGTGACACCCTCAAAGTGTGCTACACAAACAATTAAAATATTGTTCTTTTTTCTGTCTTTGTGAATTGTGTGGGCTGTAGCCGCACCTGCATCCTTAAAGCAGCAGCGACAAGCGTGCGTCTGTCTGTTAAAGGGTGGTGACACCCTCAAAGTGTTCTACACAAACAATTAAAATATTGTTCTTTTTTTTTCGGTCTTTGTGAAATGTGTGGGCTGTAGCCGCACCTGCATCCTTAAAGCAGCAGCGACAAGCGTGCGTCTGTCTGTTAAAGGGTGGTGTAACTCTCAAAGTGTTCCAAAAAATAAAAAACTATTTTTTTAATGTGTTTGTGACTTGTGTGCGATGTAGCCACACTTGCATCCTCAAAGCAGCAGCGACAAGCGTGCGTCTGTCTGTTAAAGGGTGGTGACACCCTCAAAGTGTGCTACACAAACAATTAAAATATTGTTCTTTTTTTTTTGGTCTTTGTGAAATGTGTGGGCTGTAGCCGCACCTGCATCCTTAAAGCAGCAGCGACAAGCGTGCGTCTGTCTGTTAAAGGGTGGTGACACCCTCAAAGTGTTCTACACAAACAATTAAAATATTGTTCTTTTTTTTTCGGTCTTTGTGAAATGTGTGGGCTGTAGCCGCACCTGCATCCTTAAAGCAGCAGCGACAAGCGTGCGTCTGTCTGTTAAAGGGTGGTGTAACTCTCAAAGTGTTCCAAAAAATAAAAAACTATTTTTTTAATGTGTTTGTGACTTGTGTGCGATGTAGCCACACTTGCATCCTCAAAGCAGCAGCGACAAGCGTGCGTCTGTCTGTTAAAGGGTGGTGACACCCTCAAAGTGTGCTACACAAACAATTAAAATATTGTTCTTTTTTTTTTGGTCTTTGTGAAATGTGTGGGCTGTAGCCGCACCTGCATCCTTAAAGCAGCAGCGACAAGCGTGCGTCTGTCTGTTAAAGGGTGGTGACACCCTCAAAGTGTGCTACACAAACAATTAAAATATTCTTCTTCTTTTTTCTGTCTATGTGAATTGTGTGGGCTGTAGCCGCACCTGCATCCTTAAAGCAGCAGCGACAAGCGTGCGTCTGTCTGTTAAAGGGTGGTGACACCCTCAAAGTGTGCTACACAAACACTAAAAATATTCTTCTTCTTTTTTCTGTCTATGTGAATTGTGTGGGCTGTAGCCGCACCTGCATCCTTAAAGCAGCAGCGACAAGCGTGCGTCTGTCTGTTAAAGGGTGGTGACACCTCAAAGTGTTCTACACAAACAATTAAAATATTGTTCTTTTTTTTTCGGTCTTTGTGAAATGTGTGGGCTGTAGCCGCACCTGCATCCTTAAAGCAGCAGCGACAAGCGTGCGTCTGTCTGTTAAAGGGTGGTGACACCTCAAAGTGTTCTACACAAACAATTAAAATATTCTTCTTCTTTTTTCTGTCTTTGTGAATTGTGTGGGCTGTAGCCGCACTTGCATCCTCAAAGCAGCAGCGACAAGCGTGCGTCTGTCTGTTAAAGGGTGGTGTAACCCTCAAAGTGTGCTCCACAAACAATAAAAATATTCTTTTTTTTTTTTCTGTCTTTGTGAATTGTGTGGGCTGTAGCCGCACTTGAATCCTCAAAGCAGCAGCGACAAGCGTGCGTCTGTCTGTTAAAGGATTACATCGGTGACAGCATCCAAGTAGGCATGTCAGACAGTCCGTACCTGTACTGGCAGGAAAAAGAAGCAATTTGGAGGTCCCTGTACAAACTGGCTCTATTTTACCTGAGTTGCCCCCCCTCCAGTGTGTACTCCGAAAGAGTGTTTAGTGCAGCCGGGAACCTTGTCAGCGAAAGGCGTAGGAGGTTGCTTCCACAAAATGTGGAGAAGATGATGTTCATAAAATGAATTATCAACTCTTCCAGGGAGACCAGCCTCCAGAACGTACAGAGGGACCTGTGGTTCCAGCAGGGACGAATTAATACTCTGTGAGGATGAGGATGTACACACTGAAGAGGGTGAGGAATCGGTGGATGAGGAGGATGAGGATGACATCTTGCCTCCGTAGAGCCAGTTTGTGCAGGGACAGATAAATTGCCAGCTTGTTTTGTGGGGGCCCAAACGAACCAATCATTTCAGCCACAGTTGTGTGGCAGACCCTGGCGCTGAAATGATTGGTTTGTTAAAGTGTGCATGTCCTGTTTATACAACATAAGGGTGGGTGGGAGGGCCCAAGGACAATTCCATCTTGCACCTCTTTTTTTTCTTTGCATTATGTACAGTTTGGGGCCTAGTTTTTCAATGCCATCCTGTCTGCCACTGCAGTTTCACGCCTAGATGGGTCACGTGTTTGTGCCGCCCACTTGTGTCGCTTAGCATAGTCATCCAGCTACCTCGGTGCAACCTTTTGGACATAAAAACACTATTGTGAGGTGTGAGGTATTCAGAATAGACTGGAAATGAGTGGAAATTAAGGTTATTGAGGTTAATAATAGCATAGGAGCAGAAAAACCTACAAATTCTGTGAT
Organism: Taudactylus pleione; assembly: GCA_031769625.1. NCBI lineage: Eukaryota > Metazoa > Chordata > Amphibia > Anura > Myobatrachidae > Taudactylus > Taudactylus pleione. The sequence continues at coordinate 2,693,040 of JAUIMM010000176.1, forward strand.
TTTAGCTGTTTTTATGCTTTTTTTCAAAAAAATACAGATCCAAAACACAAAACCCAGAACCCAAAACACGCAAGGGTGGTTTTGGCAAAACCAATCCAGATCCAAAACACGAAGAAAGATCCAGATCCAAAACCAAAACACAAAACACGAAAAGTGGCCGGTGCACACCCCTAATATATATTTTAATATATTTTATATTTTGTACATTAGAGCGCCTTTTCTCTTCTTTCTTGGTTTCCATTTCCCTCCATATCTGTCTAACAGAGATATTAGGTGAAAGGTGCAGCCATCCACTCTATTAGATTTAAGTGTTGGTTACATATCAGTATCATTAATAGTTTTAGCGCAAATAATAGGGTATCTGTGTATATATATATATATATATATATATATATAGTCCAAATAGGTCCACACTCTTGTCTTCAATAATAAATTGCTGGGGTGACACACCCATATGGGATCACAATAATCCTCTTCATGCAAAAGTAGAAAAAAAGGGGGGGGGTAGCACTCACCAGTCTTCTTAAAAACATCTCTTTATTGCATCTCAGTAAAAATGTTACACCATTTCAAAATCCGACGTTTCGGTCCTGTGCATGGACCTTGGTCTATATATATACATAGGTCGAGTCTCCCATATCCAAATATTCCGAAATACGGAATATTCCGAAATACGGAATTATTTTGGCATGACCGAGATAATGAAACCTTTGATTTTTGGTGGTTCAATGTACACAGACTTTGTCTAAGACACAAATTATTCAAAATATTGTATAAAATTACCTTCAGGCTGTATGTATAAGGTGTATATGATACATAAATGAAATTCATTTCTGTACACAAACTTTGCTTAAGCCACAAAATTATTGAAAATATTGTATAAAATTGGCTGCACCCCACCCTAGAAGGAACATAATAACAAGCAGGGGAAGAAAGCAGCAAAAGCAAGCAAAGAAGGAGAATAACCCAGTTAAAGGAAATATAAGATATAAGAGAGAGAGAAAAGCAGAGAAAACAAGTAAAAAAGAAATCCAGGTAAGTGTATTGTAAAGAGACATGTCAAGAGGACATATTTGTAGGAGGGCGCAAATTTATAGTAAAGGAACAGAGGAGCCTTGGAAAGATGGCTGCAAGGAACAGCCCTCTGTTATCTTGCTTGGGTGGGTAAGCTGCACTGCCACAGCTACAGTAGGTGGTATTGTAGCTTTAAAACTATAGGAAATGGAAACATTTGCATAAAGAGAATAAGGAATGTCAATTTTGGTAAGAGGTGAAGGGGAAGTTGCTGCCTGAAATATATATGGATATGGGTAAAATGATAGGTGGGGTGTGTGGTGCACAGTAGGGGATAGGGGCTGGAAAAGCTAGCTGCAAATAAACATTTTGCAATAGTATTAGTGCAAAATGTAAATGACCTAGGGGGAGATGTGTCGAACCTTGAAAAGTGATATAGTGGTGAGAAATAAAGTACCAACCAATCAGCTCCTAACTCTCATTTTTCAAATGCAGCCTGTAAACTGGCAGTTACAGTAGATGCTTGTTGCTTGGTACTTTATCTCTCTCCACTTTATCTTTCTAAAAGGCGATACATCTCCCCCACTGAGTTGAATGCAGTCTAATGGAAAAAAATATGTTGGATTGTATTGTGAGGATGGGTAAGAAGGAATAAAAGGATACACTCTGAGCAGCCGGGTGTATAACCGCAAACAGTGACGTTACAATACTCATGGGCCAAAATGCATAAATATTGAAAATTGAGAAAAGGTTCCAGAAAAGCTCAATAAAATAAAATGAATAACAATAAATAAATCAGTGAGCAATTAAATAATTGCAATGAAATGAATGAACCATATGAAAACAAGAATAGAATTAAACTGAATCACAGTATAAGTATTTTTAGGTGACTGTATTCACCTCTCACAAACTGATTCACAGAAAAAAACAAAATGACACTATGGTCTCTCTTATAATTCCCACTTCAGAACCTAACACTATCTATGTACAATATCTAATTACTATACAAATAGTTGAGTATTTTCTTTATCCACTGTGGGATTTCACCTCATTGCTATAACACTACACACTATATTATTTCTTCTTCCTTAAACGGTTCATACTGCGCCAAGGGAGCTCACTATGTTGGTTTTCAGATAATGTTTAATCATTCATATAACACCCTGCCCCAGTGGAGTATACAGTCTACATTCTCTGACAAACAAACCCAGACTAGCAGTAACCTGCCAATATGTTTTGGACTGCAGGAAGAAACCAGACCACCCAGAGGAAACCCATGGAAATTTGGGTTATGGTACGCAGTGTGTATGCAGACCCTTCCGATATTGACAGGAAGTGCCGTTTGTGGGTGGTGACAGGGGGTGCTCAGGGGAACACAGGCATTATAACGTCATTGGGGGTAGGGGGGGTAAGGTGCGCTCTTCCTGCTAGTACTGGTGATGACTTGTGCGTGTTTGTGAGTGGTGTTAATTAGAATGTTTCTTCTGGTGGTGGTGATGTTTTGGGAGTGAGGAGGGTGTGATTGGGTATGGAGTGTAGTTTGGAGTAATGTGAATAGGGGAATGGAATAGGATCAAAATGAGGCCAGCGAGACACAGTAATTTTGGGCAAAATCTTTTATTGAGTAGTCACAATGCTGCTCTGTTAAGATCCCGGGCAGGTGGGTGGGGTTCAGTGATGAGTGGTGATGAGACTGGGGAGGTAGGTGGACCCTTTTAGGGGGCTCCTTCCCGTGCGGTTCAGTGACCTTGCACGTCACCCCTGCTGGACCTATGGTCGACAGTCTAGGAAGTCTCGGGGGGTGGGGGGATTTGCAGAGTGGGTTGGAACACCTGTGCGGCGTCCCGCGTGTTGGAGTGAGTCTTGGCAGTACTTACCTACCGGTAGGTTTTTTGTTGTGGTGATGTAGGTCGACGTTGCGGCCGTTGCAGATTGGTTGGAAGCTGCAGGTTTGTTGGTGGGCTGGATCAGCGTGTTGCTGGTGTGCTGCAAGTGCACAGCTGTTCTGATTGGTCTGCGGAGGTCAGCGACCGTAGTATGCAGCTGAAATTGGCTCTTGGTCGTGCCGCTGGTGGTGCGGAGCCAGAGGTGTGGATGGGTGAGCTGCTGGGAGGCTGGGTTGCAGCGTGTATGCTGGGACCACCCCTGGGGGGTGGTCTGCCCGGGATACTGATTCAAAAAAAGCCAGGGAGGAGGGGGGATGTGGAAAGTGTGACCGGGATGGAGCTGGTCACTGGCGATGTTGGCTGGGCGGACTTGCGGCCGGATGTGCGGGATGCTCTTATCACTGACGGTCCCTCGTGGAAATGGGGATCGACGGTGGAGACACCCCTGGCCATGACTGAGTTGCTGAGCACGCCTGGGAGCAGGGGGGGAGAGGGGCTGGTCCGGGGTGGAGCCGGTCACTGGAGGTGTGAGCGGTGCGGACCAGAAGGCGGGTGGTCCGCACAATGCTTCTGAGGTTCTTATGTAGGGCACTTCCGGGGGTGGGGGTGTGATCAGGTGACTCATGGGGCCAATGGTGTGTTTGAAAGGTAATATGGTGCAGGTGTGTGCAGGGACTTGCTGAATGGTGATGCGGTGCAGGTGTGTGCAGGAACTAGCTGGAGTGGTAAGTGTAATCATATTAGGCCAATGGTGTGTTTGGGAGGTAATGCGGTGCAGGTGTGTGAAGGGGTTTGCTTTTTTTTTTGTGAAATGTAATGCGGTGCAGGTGTGTGCAGGGACTTGCTGAATGGTGATGCGGTGCAGGTGTGTGCAGGAACTAGCTGGAGTGGTAAGTGTAATCATATTAGGCCAATGGTGTGTTTGAGAGGTAATGCGGTGCAGGTGTGTGCAGGGACTTGCTGGAGTGATAAGTGTAATCATAATGGGCCAATGATGTGTTTGAAAGGTAATGTGGTACAGGTATGTGCAGGGACTTGCTGATTGGTGATGCGGTGCAGGTGTGTGCAGGAACTAGCTGGAGTGGTAAGTGTAATCATATTAGGCCAATGGTGTGTTTGGGAGGTAATGCGGTGCAGGTGTGTGTAGGGGTTTGCTTTTTTTTTGTGAAATGTAATGCAGTGCAGGTGTGTGCAGGGACTTGCTGAATGGTGATGCGGTGCAGGTGTGTGCAGGAAGTAGCTGGAGTGATAAGTGTAATTAGGTTAGGCCAATGGTGTTTTTTTTTTTTTTTTAAAGGTAATGCGGTGCAGGTGTGTGCAGGGACTTGCTGAATGGTGATGCGGTGCAGTTGTGTGCAGGAAGTAGCTGGAGTAATAAGTGTAATTAGGTTAGGCCAATGGTGTTTTTTTTTTTTTTTTGAAAGGTAATGCGGTGCAGGTGTGTGCAAGGACTTGCTGAATGGTGATGCGGTGCAGTTGTGTGCAGGAAGTAGCTGGAGTGATAAGTGTAATTAGGTTAGGCCAATGGTTTTTTTTTTTTTTTTTAAAGGTAATGCGGTGCAGGTATATGCAGGGACTTGCTGAATGGTGATGCGGTGCAGGAAGTAGCTGGAGTGATAAGTGTAATTAGGTTAGGCCAATGGAGTTTATTTTTATTTTTTTTTGTTGAAAGGTAATGCGGTGCAGGTGTGTGCAGGGACTTGCTGAATGGTGATGCGGTGCAGGTGTGTGCAGGAACTAGCTGGAGTGATGAATTTAATCAGATTAGGCCACTGGTGTGTTTGATAGGTAATATGGTGCAGGTGTGTGCAGGGACTTGCTGAACGGTGATGCGGTGCAGGTGTGTGCAGGAACTAGCTGGAGTGGTAAGTGTAATCATATTAGGCCAATGGTGTGTTTGAGAGGTAATGCGGTGCAGGTGTGTGCAGGGACTTGCTGGAGTGATAAGTGTAATCATAATGGGCCAATGATGTGTTTGAAAGGTAATGTGGTACAGGTGTGTGCAGGGACTTGCTGATTGGTGATGCGGTGCAGGTGTGTGCAGGAACTAGCTGGAGTGGTAAGTGTAATCATATTAGGCCAATGGTGTGTTTGGGAGGTAATGCGGTACAGGTGTGTGAAGGGGTTTGCTTTTTTTTTTTGTGAAATGTAATGCGGTGCAGGTGTGTGCAGGGACTTGCTGAATGGTGATGCGGTGCAGGTGTGTGCAGGAAGTAGCTGGAGTGATAAGTGTAATTAGGTTAGGCCAATGGTGTTTTTTTTTTGTTTTTTTTGTTTTTTGAAAGGTAATGCGGTGCAGGTGTGTGCAGGGACTTGCTGAATGGTGATGCGGTGCAGTTGTGTGCAGGAAGTAGCTGGAGTAATAAGTGTAATTAGGTTAGGCCAATGGTGTTTTTTTTTTTTGAAAGGTAATGCGGTGCAGGTGTGTGCAGGGACTTGCTGAATGGTGATGCGGTGCAGTTGTGTGCAGGAAGTAGCTGGAGTGATAAGTGTAATTAGGTTAGGCCAATGGTTTTTTTTTTTTTTTTAAAGGTAATGCTGTGCAGGTGTATGCAGGGACTTGCTGAATGGTGATGCGGTGCAGGAAGTAGCTGGAGTGATAAGTGTAATCAGGTTAGGCCAATGGTGTTTATTTAATTTTTTTTTTTTTGAAAGGTAATGCGGTGCAGGTGTGTGCAGGGACTTGCTGAATGGTGATGCGGTGCAGTTGTGTGCAGGGACCAGCTGGAGTGATACATGTAATCATATTGGGCCAATGGTGTGTTTGAAAGGTAATGCGGTATAGGTGTGTGCAAAGAATTGCTGAATGGTGATGCAGTGCAGGTGTGTGCAGGGACTAACAGGAGTGATAAAAGGTGAGGTGATAGGGGTTGGGGCTGGAGTAGAGCGTGGGTGGGCTGGTTGGAGATTACTTCGTTATAACGGATTTGACTTCGTTGTCAATGTTGAGTCCCCTGGGGGTTAATGTTTTCAGCATGAATATCCATCTAAGTTCTTCCTTGTTGAGGATTTTGTTATGGTCTCTGCCTCTCCAGTTTTTTTGCATGTGTTTGATTCCTATAAAAGTGGTGCCTTGTGTGCTGCTATGGTGGTATTCTTTGTAGTGTACGGGTATGTTATGGTTCTCTGTTTGTTTGGTGATGTTTCTCAGATGTTCGGCAATTCTGGTTTTTAGTGGTCTGGTGGTCCTGCCTATGTATTGTTGATTGCATGGGCATTGTATGAGGTAGATTACGTTGTTAGTGTTGCATGAAATGTGTTCTTTAATTTTATACGTGGTGTTTGTCTGTGTGGATGAGAATGTTGTAGTGGGTGTGGTGCTTCTATATTTTAGTGTGACGCAGTTGGTACATGAGCCGCAGTGGAAGAAACCCCCTGTGAGATTGGAGTTGTCTAGAGTGCTTTGTGTTCGGATAGGTGGAGGAATGTGGTTGGATACGAGTTTGTTATGGATGTTGGGGGCATTGCGGTAGATGACTTTGGGTCTGTTGGGTAGGATACTTGTCAGTTGTGCATCTTCCTTAAGTAAGTGCCAGTGTTTGTTGATGATTCTTTTTATTTGTGTCGCCTGGGTGTTGAAGTGTGATGAAGGGAACGTGGTTGTCTGTGTTTTGTGGTTGTTATTTGTATTCCAGAAGTGGTTTCCTATCTTCTAGTCCTATTCGGGTGAGTGTGGCTTCTAATGTGTCTGGTTTGTATGCTTTGTCCGTGAATTGTTGTTTAAGTGTTGTGGCTTGTTTGTGATAGTCCGTGAGTTTTGTGCAGTTGCGTCTGATCCGCTTGAACTGTCCTGTGGGGATATTACTGAGCCAGGAGGGGTGAGGACCACTACTGGAGAGGATGTAACTGTTGACGTCTATGGGTTTTTGAAAAGTCTTGGTCTGTATTTGGTGATTATCAATGTATATTTCTAGGTCTAAGAAGTTGACGGAGGATTGGCTATAATTGGTCGTGAATTTGAGGTTCCAGTCATTGTTGTTGATGTAATGAATGAAGTCAAGGAGTGTGTAGGGGACCCTTCCAGATGCAGAGGACGTCGTTTAAAAAAAAAAAAAAAAAAAAAACACCATTGGCCTAACCTAATTACACTTATCACTCCAGCTACTTCCTGCACACAACTGCACCGCATCACCATTCAGCAAGTCCCTGCACACACCTGCACCGCATTACCTTTCATAAAAAAAAAAAAAAACCATTGGCCTAACCTAATTACACTTATTACTCCAGCTACTTCCTGCACACAACTGCACCGCATCACCATTCAGCAAGTCCCTGCACACACTTGCACCGCATTACCTTTCAAAAAAAAAACCACCATTGGCCTAACCTAATTACACTTATCACTCCAGCTACTTCCTGCACACACCTGCACCGCATCACCATTCAGCAAGTCCCTGGACACACCTGCACCGCATTACATTTCACAAAAAAAAAAAAAGCAAACCCCTACACACACCTGCACCGCATTACCTCCCAAACACACCATTGGCCTAATATGATTACACTTACCACTCCAGCTAGTTCCTGCACACACCTGCACCGCATCACCAATCAGCAAGTCTCTGCACACACCTGTACCACATTACCTTTCAAACACATCATTGGCCCATTATGATTACACTTATCGCTCCAGCAAGTTCCTGCGCACACCTGCACCGCATTACCTCTCAAACACACCATTGGCCTAATATGATTACACTTACCACTCCAGCTAGTTCCTGCACACACCTGCACCGCATCACCAATCAGCAAGTCCCTGCACACACCTGCACCATATTACCTATCAAACACACCATTGGCCCCATGAGTCACCTGATCACACCCCCACCCCCGGAAGTGCCCTACATAAGAACCTCAGAAGCATTGATCCTCTCACACCTCCTTGAAGAAGGCACCTGTGCCGAAACGCGTTGGAGACCCTCACATCAAACCCGACACCGATCCAGGCTGACCTCCACTAAAGATCCCCATCCCCACCAGGGACCACCAGTGCAGAAAGCTCTCAGCCCACCCGCCTGCTGGTCCGCACCGCTCACACCTCCAGTGACCGGCTCCACCCCAGACCAGCCCCTCTCCCCCCCTGCTCCCAGGCGTGCTCAGCTACTCACTCCTTGCCAGGGGTGTCTCCACCGTCGATCCCCATTTCCACGAGGGACCGTCAGTGATAAGAGCATCCCGCACATCCGGCTGCAAGTCCGCCCAGCCAACATCGCCAGTGACCAGCTCCATCCCGGTCACACTTTCCACATCCCCCCTCCTCCCTGGCTTTTTTTTGAATCAGTATCCCGGGCAGACCACCCCCCAGGGGTGGTCCCAGCACACACGCTGCAACCCAGCCTCCCAGTAGCTCACCCATCCACACCTCTGGCTCCGCACCACCAGCGGCACGACCAAGAGCCAATTTCAGCTGCATACTACGGTCGCTGACCTCCGCAGACCAATCAGAACAGCTGTGCACTTGCAGCACACCAGCAACACGCTGATCCAGCCCACCAACAAACCTGCAGCTTCCAATCTGCAACGGCCGCAACGTCGACCTACATCACCACAACAAAAAACCTACTGGTAGGTAAGTACTGCCAAGACTCACTCCAACACGCGGGACGCCGCACAGGTGTTCCAACCCACTCTGCAAATCTCCCCACCCCCCGAGACTTCCTAGACTGTTGACCATAGGTCCAGCAGGGGTGACGTGCAAGGTCACTGAACCGCACGGGAAGGAGCCCCCTAAAAGGGTCCACCTACCTCCCCAGTCTCATCACCACTCATCACTGAACCCCACCCACCTGCCCGGGATCTTAACAGAGCAGCATTGTGACTACTCAATAAAAGATTTTGCCCAAAATTACTGTGTCTCGCTGGCCTCATTTTGATCCTATTCCATTCCCCTTTTCACATTACTCCAAACTACACTCCATACCCAATCACACCCTCCTCACTCCCAAAACATCACCACCACCAGAAGAAACATTCTAATTAACACCACGCACAAGTCATCACCAGTACTAGCAGGAAGAACGCCCCTTACCCCCCCTACCCCCATACGTTTTCAGTGCGGGAAAGGTACTCCCACACAAAGGTGCAGCACCCCAAAACCACAACACACCACCCCCTGGTCAACGAGAGCACAGTTCTACCGCCCATCTTCATATGTTCTACCAGTACCCAGAACTGCAGCACCAACGACCAACAGCAATCTACACAATCACCGACACCCCCCAAAACACAATAAGTAGCCACATAACCGAACACAACAAAGGGACCATACACAAATCCACACATGGGCATTTTCAACATCAGAGACACACGCGTAGATAGGGCCAAATACCTCTTAAAGGAACTAGACCAACGAGCCATGCTACAAAATAACAGCAACACCTTCTGCCAAACATACCTTCAACTCGAAAAACTCATCACCAGAGAGTCCAAAGTATGGTGGGATACACACATACTCCAATGGTACTTCAATAATAACCTCATCCCGAAGAGCCTAGTCATCCAAAAAACACCCACACATAGCCACGACAATCCCACGTTCATGACTGAATGGAACAGTATACTTCATGACTGCTCCAAATCATTGATCAACTTAATCATCAGACATCACAAAATAGACCTAGCCCTCTTAGACAACCAAATAAACACGCTTGACAAAGACCTGGATCCATACAAAGGGGAGGAGGAATTTAAAAACCTTGTGACACTAACACGAACCAAACTAAATAAAACAGAGGAAGCCATAATCGAGAAAAAGATAGCCAAAATCACACGGGATAAACCAGGTAACCACCACCACCCCAACGCTCACAATCTGAACATAGACAAACATCACAACTACAAAACCACCAGTCCCACCACCACAAAGACACACACTTACACCGCACCAACATCACACCACCAACACACAACCAACCATACTACCTCAGGCACCCCGATATACAAAAAACTAGACTTAACGTATCAGCAATACATGTCCAAGATTCACAACACAAAGAACCCATCAAACACACACAACAAAGATAACGACACAAATGACCAGGAACAAGACTCAGACTGCAACACATCATTTAGCATTCATGAAATAGAAGACCCATCCGAGTCGGAACACTACGAACAGCTAGCAAGACAATCGCTTAACCAAGGGTGGGTCAACACACTCAGAGGGACACCAGACCAAACAGTAACACAAACAGACAACACACAAGAAGCCACCCGACCACCACTGCCACCTCCATGTACACCCATCCACACAGACGAACAATGGTCACAGCATTTTTTAGATCTGGAGGCAGGCAACCGTGCCTGCCTACCACCTACCCTAACACACACCCCAACAAGGCCAAAATGCAAGCTAGACCAACGAGACGAGGATGCAGAGGTGGACAAACCACCAAAACACTGACCAATCCCACACCACCCAACAGTACAGGTATCTTCAATCTAAGCAGCCGCACCCTCACACCGAATGACATCTCCGTACTAAACAAAGGACTTAAATTCGCCCCACATAACCCTCTTAACAAATTCGAAGCTTACCTTGATTTAAACAGATTCATCCGGAAACTCACCCTCAAAAAATACTTCATGTCCAACCCCATCACAAAAGAACCCATACATAACCAATACAAACACACTACACTCAAACCCCCATCCAGCTTCTTCCCCAGTCACCTAAAAGGCCACCTCATACACACCTTCGAACATCTGGTAACAGAGGACATCAACAAACTCAATACCTCTAACAAACGGCACAACCCAAACCTCACCACTAACGAAAAAAGTGCACTGAACAATCTCAAATCAGACAGAAACCTGATAATTAAACCAGCAGACAAGGGGGGGGGGCATAGTACTCCTGGACAAACTCGACTACATCGCAGAATCACAGCGCATCCTTCAAGACAGAGACACATATGAGAAACTCAATTCTGACCCGACACTCAAGTTCAACCAAACACTCAAACGCATACTCCTGACCGGTTTAGACACAGGCATCCTCAATAAGCAGGAATATAACTTCATCCATAACCCAAACCCGGTCATACCCGTATTCTATTATCTCCCCAAGATACACAAAAGCACGACACACCCTCCAGGTAGACCCATCATTTCCGGCATCAATTCCATCTCATCTAATCTATCACAATACATCGACCACTATCTTCAACCATATGTCAAACGTCAACGCTCACACTTACAGGTCACAACACACATACTAAAAATACTCGAGGACACCACCTGCGGGGATGACCACTGGTTAGTCACCAGCGACGTCACATCCCTATACACGATCATCAATCACCAACAGGGTCTTGACAGCATCAAACACCATCTCAATCACGACGACACACTGGAACCAGAACAGATCGCATTCATCCTCCAGGGCATTGAATACATTCTCACACACAATTACTTTTGGTTCGATGGAGACTTCCACCTGCAAAGGACTGGCACCGCTATGGGGACCAAGTTCGCGCCCAGTTATGCTAACCAGTTCATGAGCAGATGGGAGGACTCCCACATATGGACGGGTCATGACTGGGATGCGAATTTGGTCCTATGGACCAGATACATAGACGACGTCCTCTACATCTGGAAGGGTCCCCTACACACACTCCTTGACTTAATTCAATACATCAACAACAATGACTGGAACCTCAAATTCACGACCAATTACAGCCAATCCTCCGTCAACTTCTTAGACCTAGAAATATACATTGATAATCACCAGATACAGACCAAGACTTTTCAAAAACCCGTAGACGTCAACAGTTACATCCTCTCCAGTAGTGGTCATCACATCTCCTGGCTCAGCAATATCCCCACAGGACAGTTCAAGCGGATCAGACGCAACTGCACAAAACTCACGGACTATCACGAACAAGCCACAACACTTAAACAACAATTCACGGACAAAGCATACAAACCGGACACATTAGAAGCCACACTCACCCGAATAGGACTAGAAGATAGGAAACCACTTCTGGAATACAAACAACAACCACAAAACACAGACAACCACGTTCCCTTCATCACACAATTCAACACCCAGGCGACACAAATAAAAAGAATCATCAACAAACACTGGCACTTACTTAAGGAAGATGCACAACTGACAAGTATCCTACCCAACAGACCCAAAGTCATCTACCGCAATGCCCCCAACATCCATAACAAACTCGTATCCAACCACATTCCTCCACCCATCCGAACACAAAGCACTCTAGACAACTCCAAACTCACAGGGGGTTTCTTCCACTGCGGCTCATGTACCAACTGCGTCACACTAAAATATAGAAGCACCACACCCACTACAACATTCTCATCCACACAGACAAACACCATGTATAAAATTAAAGAACACATTTCATGCAACACTAACAACGTAATCTACCTCATACAATGCCCATGCAATCAACAATACATAGGCAGGACCACCAGACCACTAAAAACCAGAATTGCTGAACATCTGAGAAACATCACCAAACAAACAGAGAACCATAACATACCCGTACACTACAAAGAATACCACCATAGCAGCACACAAGGCACCACTTTCATAGGAATCAAACACATGCAAAAAAACTGGAGAGGCGGAGACCATAACAAAATCCTCAACAAGGAAGAACTTAGATGGATATTCACGCTGAAAACATTAACCCCCAGGGGACTCAACATTGACAACGAAGTCAAATCCGTTATAACGAAGTAATCTCCAACCAGCCAACCCACGCTCTACTCCAGGCCCAACCCCTATCATCTCACCTTTTATCACTCCTGTTAGTCCCTGCACACACCTGCACTGCATCACCATTCAGCAATTCTTTGCACACACCAACACCTCTTTACCTTTCAAACACACCATTGGCCCAATATGATTACACGTATCACTCCAGCTAGTCCCTGCACACAACTGCACCGCATCACCATTCAGCAAGTCCCTGCACACACCTGCACCGCATTACCTTTCAACAAAAAAAAAAAAAATAAACACCATTGGCCTAACCTGATTACACTTATCACTCCAGCTACTTCCTGCACTGCATCACCATTCAGCAAGTCGATGCATACACCTGCACCGCATTACCTTTCAAAAAAAAAAAAAAAACACCATTGGCCTAACCTAATTACACTTATCACTCCAGCTACTTCCTGCACACAACTGCACCGCATCACCATTCAGCAAGTCCCTGCACACACTTGCACCGCATTACCTTTCAAAAAAAAAACACCATTGGCCTAGCCTAATTACACTTATCACTCCAGCTACTTCCTGCACACACCTGCACCGCATCACCATTCAGCAAGTCCCTGCACACACCTGCACCGCATTACATTTCACAAAAAAAAAAAAAAAAGCAAACCCCTACACACACCTGCACCGCATTACCTCCCAAACACACCATTGGCCTAATATGATTACACTTACCACTCCAGCTAGTTCCTGCACACACCTGCACCACATCACCAATCAGCAAGCCCCTGCACACACCTGCACCATATTACCTATCAAACACACCAGTGGCCTAATCTGATTAAATTCATCACTCCAGTTAGTTCCTGCACACACCTGCACCGCATCACCATTCAGCAAGTCCCTGCACACACCTGCACCACATTACCTTTCAAACACACCATTGGCCCCATGAGTCACCTGATCGCACCCCCACCCCCGGAAGGGCCCTACATAAGAACCTCAGAAGCATTGATCCTCTCACACCTCCTTGAAGAAGGCACCTGTGCCGAAACGCGTTGGAGACCCTCACATCAAACCCGACACCGATCCAGGCTGACCTCCACTAAAGATCCCCATCCCCACCAGGGACCACCAGTGCAGAAAGCTCTCAGCCTACCCGCCTGCTGGTCCGCACCGCTCACACCTCCAGTGACCGGCTCCACCCCGGACCAGCCCCTCTCCCCCCCTGCTCCCAGGCGTGCTCAGCAACTCACTCCTGGCCAGGGGTGTCTCCACCGTCGATCCCCATTTCCACGAGGGACCGTCAGAGATAAGAGCATCCCGCACATCCGGCCGCAAGTCCGCCCAGCCAACATCGCCAGTGACCAGCTCCATCCCGGTAACACTTTCCACATCCCCCCTCCTCCCTGGCTTTTTTTGAATCAGTATCCCGGGCAGACCACCCCCCAGGGGTGGTCCCAGCACACACGCTGCAACCCAGCCTCCCAGCAGCTCACCCATCCACACCTCTGGCTCCGCACCACCAGCGGCACGACCAAGAGCCAATTTCAGCTGCATACTACGGTCGCTGACCTCCGCAGACCAATCAGAACAGCTGTGCACTTGCAGCACACCAGCAACACGCTGATCCAGCCCACCAACAAACCTGCAGCTTCCAACCAATCTGCAACGGCCGCAACGTCGACCTACATCACCACAACAAAAAACCTACCGGTAGGTAAGTACTGCCAAGACTCACTCCAACACGCGGGACGCCGCACAGGTGTTCCAACCCACTCTGCAAATCCCCCCACCCCCCGAGACTTCCTAGACTGTCGACCATAGGTCCAGCAGGGGTGACGTGCAAGGTCACTGAACCGCACGGGAAGGAGCCCCCTAAAAGGGTCCACCTACCTCCCCAGTCTCATCACCACTCATCACTGAACCCCACCCACCTGCCCGGGATCTTAACAGAGCAGCATTGTGACTACTCAATAAAAGATTTTGCCCAAAATTACTGTGTCTCGCTGGCCTCATTTTGATCCTATTCCATTCCCCTTTTCACATTACTCCAAACTACACTCCATACCCAATCACACCCTCCTCACTCCCAAAACATCACCACCACCAGAAGAAACATTCTAATTAACACCACTCACAAACACACACAAGTTATCACCAGTACTAGCAGGAAGAGCGCACCTTACCCCCCCTACCCCCATACGTTTTCAGTGCGGGAAAGGTACTCCCACACAAAGGTGTAGCACCCCGAAACGACAACACACTACCCCCTGGTCAACGAGAGCGCAGTTCTACCGCCCATCATTATAACGTCATTATAGGGGCGTGCATAATAAAAGCAGTGCGGCGACATACACAGCAATACCGTAAGTTGTATACAGGAAGCGGCCAAAATCCTGAGGCAGGTCAGGCCAAACACTACTATGGGTCCGATGGTTCTCGATGTTTACGCTATCTTGCGTGCTGATCAGGCTGTGAGTAAAGGGAGATGGGCGGCTTAATTTGGGGCTGGGCATCTGCATCTTGTGCTGCAGTCTCCGTGCGTATGCATTGATTAGCATATTCTCGCAGTGGAGGGGTACGTGCGTCTGCTACTGTAGCGTGCGTTTCTTGCTGAATCAGGCCCTCTGTGGCAAAATCACACATTTACTAATAATACTTAAAAAAACTAATAAAAAATGTGCTGTTAGTAAATGTGTGATTTTGATTGATTTTCTCGATTTTAAATTGATCAAAATCTACATACCAAAATCTAGTCTCCTGATTGGAATGGATCCCACTGAATCAATGTCATGAGACAGCAATGCCAACTACTGTAACACTAAGCCTTCCACATAGACAAATAGTAATTTTATACAACTACAGTATATATCCACTAGAAATTGGCCACACTTTTATAATCAATAGGGGGAATGCCCGAACACTCAATGGGGCACATGGCAGGTTATTGGAGGAGTACATATCTAGTATAACCACAGGGGGTATAATAACAGGGTACGTAGTGAAAACAAATATTTGAGATAAGCAATGTTGTGCAGAGCTGGAATATTTTAATGGAATGGATGGGGTTGATGCTAGGGGTGAGAGAAAGGCTGGTGGGAACAGAACAGGGAGCCTGAGGGCAATAAAAATGAAACACAAGCCTGTATATGTACAGAACACAATATACAAGTGACACTTCAGATTCCACATTTCTTGAAGATACCCTTGCTCATTATTGCTTTATTACCAATTAATACACTAAATTGTTATTTAAAAATTTTAAACCCTCTGTATACATTGAACCACCCAGTTATTCCCATTAATGCACATGCTATTAACTTAATTTTGTATGGCTATAAATATCTACAATACATTTCTTTTTAATTAAAATAATTTCCTACGGTAATTAAATATGCATGCCTGCACTGAAAAGTACCAGCATATTTTTCTCAATATCATTTTAGTGTCAAACTCAACATGCCTAACTTTTAATTACTTTAATTTATATTAGATAGCTTTCAACCTTTCTTATTTAGTGTTGATACAATTAATATTCTCTTTACAAATTAAATATATTTTCAAATGCAGTATATTATGTACATCTGTTAAGATAACATTGGCTAATATATAAAATTATACTAGTTCAAAATATCTATTAATATATATTGCAAGGGTAAAAAGAAAAAAAATCCTTTTTGGGGGCACTCTTTAATGGTAATGTAATGATTGAATTTATTTAAAACTTAACTTTTATTACCTACTTATTATGATATTACATTCTAGTGAATAAATAGTGGTGAAAAATATTATTAATAGTCCTGAATAATACAGTAATCTTATATACTCAGGAATTAATCTTCAACCATTAATGTTCAATAAATATACTATATTATTTACAATTGATATGTTCTATTAGTTAATGCACATGTCCTATGCTGTCACAATTGAGAACATTACAACAGTGTGCAAAAATTAATAACACATGTTATTGCACAATTCCCTATTTAGGCATTCAGGTTTGTTGAAACCATAATATCACATGAGTTCATAAGGGTATTGATATTACATTGCAACAATAGACCAAGATATTGTAATTCTGTATAATAACATCAACCACAATATTAACTAAATCTAAACCCACTTCACTCAATACGGTATCTAATATGATGTATATGGCACCATATAGTCTAAGTTCAAGCACAATTCCCTAAGGGTTACTCTGATGTTATCACCGTGACTATATTGCACATGATCTATAATTAATGACAATAATTGTACATGTTTATGATATTGCAAAATGCCCTAAAATGTAAACTTGCTTCCAAAAAATTGCACAATTCCTTGTACAGTAGGTTATACAGGTGTTATAGTCATAACACTATTGCACATGATCCATTGGTTGATAGCAGAAAAATTATTGCACATGCCCTAAATATTGCCATATGTCCCAATTGATATCAAGTAATATCATATAGTCCAAATTCAAGCACAATTCCCTAAGGTTTACTGTGATGTTATCACCATGACTATATTGCACATGATTCATAAATTAATGACAATAATTGCACATATTTTGGATATTGCAAAATGCCCTGAAATGTAAACTTGTTTCCAAAAAATTGCACAATTCCTTATACAGTAGATTATAGAGTTGTTATAGTCATAACACTATTGCACATGATCCATAGGTTGATAGCAGAAAAATTATTGCACATGCCCTAAATATTGCCATATGTCCCAATTGATATCAATTATTAAGTACACTGCCCGGATAGTGTCAATTATAGCATAATTCCATATGGGTTACCAAAAAAATAGTAATAATAATAAACCACCTCTACAGTTATGCACTTGATCCGTCAAGAGGTAACATCAAATTGCACAATGCCCCAAAAGAAATCAGTCATCCATTGTTCCACAATAATCTAAGGATTATAAAGTCGTTACTCCTTTAAACAGATTCAATGAGTGGTTAATATGTAATCAATAAATTGCACATGCCCTATAGATTAAAAAATTGTCCCGGCCGACAACAGTAAACATCTGTCAATCTCTATGGTGACATTAATCTTGATTAATACAGCGTGGTCTAATAGTTAGATTCAGAACACATCAATTTAAATATATAGCCCAATAAATATTGGTAGCAGCATCTAATAATCACTTCTTAATTGGGGGGGATTTAGGATAATTGTAGAAAAGACAGTCCGCATAGACTAATCTATCCTGATAAAGGTAACATATGATGTTAGCAATCCATTATCCCCTTTCGAAATCTGGATTAGTTAAAACACAAGTTACATCATACAAAAATAACACAAAAGATAATAGTAAGACACTTTAAGTGTTCCTCACTTCTGCTTTCACCGGTTATTCGATTCCTATGTATTGAACCGGTAATGAGAGAGTGAGGAATCTAGTGTCTATGGAAAGTATAGTACAGTGGTATTTGTTAAGGGTCTTTTTAGTGGGAGTTAGATATTCCCTGGTGCCAATATGGTATTGCAGGGGTTAAATTCACCCAGACCAGTCAATATTACCACCAGAAATAACAGAGTAGTAGTTCATGTAAAATGTGAATAATATCATTAAGGTATAATATATGTAGATCTCATATTAGCTGCTAATATTGAAACATTCATATCCCCTTTATGCAGAACAAAACAAATTAAATTGGAGTGCTGCTCCTGTTTACCACGCCAGTATGGGGTTAAAAATCCGCATACGTCTGATCACCAGCAGTAGGATAGGAGTCAGCCTGCACTGGGGATCTGTCAGTCCGTCAGCTGATCAGCCCGTCTGTGTAGGGCTAGAGTTGCCACGTGTAGCTGAGCATCAGTGAGGGGACATGAATCAGCGTGCTTGAGAAAGTTTGTCAGCTTGTCTGATCAGCCCGTCTGTATAGGGCTAGAGTTGCCGCATGTAGCTGAGCATCAGCGCGGGGACAGGAATCAGCGTGCTGGAGAAAGTTCGTCAGCTTGTCTGCTTGGTCAGCTGATCGGGTCGACGTCAGGAGAAGAACTGATAGGGTTGATGCACGTTTCGCCATTTAGGCTTGTTCACAAGGTGACTTGTTGTGAACAAGCCTAAATGGCGAAATGTGTGTCAACCCTATTAATTCTTCTTAGACTATATGGTTCCATATACATCATATTAGATACCGTATTGAGTGAAGTGGGTTTAGATTTAGTTAATATTGTGGTTGATATTATACAGAATTACAATATCTTGGTCTATTGTTGCAATGTAGTATCAATACCCTTATGAACTCATGTGATATTATGATTTCAACAAATCTGAATGCCTAAATAGGGAATTGTGCAATAACATGTGTTATTCATTTTTGCACACTGTTGTAATGTTCTCAATTGTGACAGCATAGGATGTGTGCATTAACTAATAGAACATATCAATTGTAAATAATATAGTATATTTATTGAACATTAGTGGTTGAAGATTAATTCCTGAGTATATAAGATTACTGTATTATTCAGGACTATAAATAATATTTTTCGCCACTATTTATTCACTAGAATGTAATATCATAATAAGTAGGTAATAAAAGTTCATTTTAAATAAATTCAATAATTACATTACCATTAAAGAGTGCCCCGAAAAAGGATTTTTTTCTTTTTGCCCTTATTAATAGATATCTATACTATAATTCCAGGGAGCACCACCAACACATTGTTATTCATATGGTTCATTACCAAGAACAATAATATGTTACAGTTGTTTTTTGATTAATACATATCCATATATTCTCTTTTCCTGTGCAGGGTCCTACTTCCCACTTCCCCATCCCTTTCACATAATAACTAGTTCAAAATATGCCTGGTAGTGCTTAATTTGTATTTACAGTATTTCTTGAAGACTTGAAAGTAAAAGTGGACATTTCAGAATATTGACCCCCTTAATCTCTGATGTTATACTTACCCCTGTGCTACTTTGGCACTGTTTTGGCTATTCACTTTCCAAAATCACTATCAGTAATTTAGTTTATACATAACCCACACAAATTATACCTTTTTTTCCAGAAAACCATTTTGAAAAAAAAACACCAAAAAAACAGAGTTTATTAAAGCCAGGATTGTGGAGATCCGGGACTTAAACCCCTCCTCCTCCACTTTCACATTTCTGCACGCTGTCTATCATGCAGTCTGACATTTTATTGTCTAAGAGGCATTTTTCGAATCAGGGCTCCCCCTAGTTTTTAGGTGCTCTCTCCTATCCATGGACTTCTTAATTATTTTACTTGGGTAGGGGTTACTGCCTGGTGAACACTGATCACCAGACAATAACTTCTATAAGGGCTTCAGTGTGTTTGTGCACCAGGATGTGGAAGATTGAGCACTTTAGGGGCCTATTCATCATCAATACTGGGCCTGTTACACATTCAAAAACTCTAGTTTCTGTATGTTTAAGTAATAATCTCATTCATTATTAGGGGGCTGATGGGCCACCTAGTATTTAGCAAACTTTGAAAATGGTAAATTTACTAAATTTGCCTGTGGGAAGCAATGCCATCTTTAGACGGTGTTGGTTCCTATAGGGAAGGAGGTCAGGTGTTGGTTCCCATAGGGATGGAGGTCTGGTGTCGGTTCCTATAGGGAAGGAGGTCAGGTGTTGGTTCCCATAGGGAAGGAGGTCAGGTGTTGGTTCCCATAGGGAAGGAGGTCAGGTGTTTGTTCCTATAGAGAAGGAGGTCAGGTGTTGGTTCCCATAGGGAAGGAGGTCAGGTGTTGGTTCCCATAGGGATGGAGGTCAGGTGTTGGTTCCCATAGGGAAGGAGGTCAGGTGTTTGTTCCTATAGAGAAGGAGGTCAGGTGTTGGTTCCCATAGGGAAGGAGGTCAGGTGTTGGTTCCCATAGGGAAGGAGGTCAGGTGTTTGTTCCTATAGAGAAGGAGGTCAGGTGTTGGTTCCTATAGGGAAGGAGGTCAGGTGTTGGTTCCCATAGGGATGGAGGTCAGGTGTCGGTTCCTATAGGGAAGGAGGTCAGGTGTTGGTTCCCATAGGGAAGGAGGTCAGGTGTTGGTTCCCATAGGGAAGGAGGTCAGGTGTTTGTTCCTATAGAGAAGGAGGTCAGGTGTTGGTTCCCATAGGGAAGGAGGTCAGGTGTTGGTTCCCATAGGGAAGGAGGTCAGGTGTTTGTTCCTATAGAGAAGGAGGTCAGGTGTTGGTTCCTATAGGGAAGGAGGTCAGGTGTTGGTTCCCATAGGGATGGAGGTCAGGTGTCGGTTCCTATAGGGAAGGAGGTCAGGTGTTGGTTCCCATAGGGAAGGAGGTCAGGTGTTGGTTCCCATAGGGAAGGAGGTCAGGTGTTGGTTCCCATAGGGAAGGAGGTCAGGTGTTGGTTCCTATAGAGAAGGAGGTCAGGTGTTGGTTCCCATAGGGAAGGAGGTCAGGTGTTGGTTCCTATAGGGAAGGAGGTCAAGGGTTGCGAAGATGGATTTGATCGGATTCATCCACTGCCTCCCCACTTGCGTCCTGTGGCCGTGCGCATGAGTCTACTTAGGTCACTCACGCGCAGTTGGCCGGCTTAGGAGTGGTAAGTATCTCTGCTACAGTACTACAGTAGCAGTGTTGGGGATCATGGGG
Source organism: Taudactylus pleione (assembly GCA_031769625.1). Taxonomy (NCBI): domain Eukaryota; kingdom Metazoa; phylum Chordata; class Amphibia; order Anura; family Myobatrachidae; genus Taudactylus; species Taudactylus pleione. Next base: position 2,714,218 of record JAUIMM010000176.1, read on the forward strand.
ACAGCTGTTTTGCAGAGCAGCTGTCCCCACATCGGTGCAATACTGAATTGCTCTGGTAGTTAATTATCCACCACCACAACTTGTGGTGATTTGGATGCTGTATCACAATGAGTAGGCCCCTTAGTGACGTGATTGTGGGATGTTTTTAGTTATTTTCACTCCCTCGGTGCTAAAAACCAGTGTAACTGTTCCACTCATTCTTGGTAATGAAAGAGTTAATTAACATCTCCTGATTCAATGCTACAGTACTTAGAATATGTGAAAGTCTGGTTTAGCTACCATAACTTGTATGTTCTTAATTTCAACCATATGAAGATCATTTGTCAGACAGCATCACACAAAAGGTTAATTTAGGATAAACAAACAATATGTGATGCAGCACAAAAGCCAGTTATGCTTGGTTGTGATATTTTTGTGCTGTATTTGTGCACAAATGTGGCAATATGTGGGTCCATATAGAATGACATCACACAATGATGAAACAATGGCATTTCTAGGTAAATACATTTTCTGCACTTGGTGTAGTACACATAAAACATAGGGACAATCTTTGTATGTAATGGTAAAAATGTAAGCACATGGGTACATGACATTCTGAAACTGGATTTCAACCACTGTACTTCTTGGAATGCATTTTAAATGAGTCCCAGGGGGTACACAGGGCCGTAGAGAGCCGCGGCGGACCCAGGTAGAAGGGGCGTGGCCTAATCGTGGGAGGCATGGCCACACCCCCTCAAGCAAAAAGAAAAAGTTTTGCAGCACCGCGGAGGGGGGCGCTGTAAGCCCCTCAGCCCGGCACAAAGCCAAGGGGGCATGATCAGTGTGATCGCTCCCCCCCCAAAGGTAAAGGAGACTGCTGTGGCTGCTGCTCAGCAGCCACAGCAGTCTCCCACTGCAGCTCTGCACACGCTGTGTGCTGGGCTGCTGAGAGAGAAGGGAGGGGGGAGCAGCGCCGGATCCGGGCCCGGATAATCTGTACGCGCCCCCCCTCTCGGCGCCCCTGGGGGTACATTTACTAAAGTTAGAGTTGCCCATAGCAACCAATCAGAATGTAACTATTATCTTGTAGAAGGTGCTAGTCACATGTTAAGTAGAATCTGATTGGTTTCTATGGGCAACATCTCCACTTCGAAAAACTCTCATTTTAGTAAATATACCCCCATGAGTGTAACAAAGCCAGGATTACAAAAATAGCTGTGGTCTTTTATACCTTACTTTAGATCACAGAAATATAATTCGATATAAAATTTCTGAATTGCGCCCCTGCTCTTATATGTGATTCAGTCATGTTGTATTGTATTGTTAATTGGAGTATTCAACCTTAAACTTGACTAGGACAGTCTGAGTAGGACCGTCCCTTTACGCACTATTAAAACTTCAATTAAGATATCAAATTACATACAGAATTAAATTTACAAACCCTCAATCTTTTTTCCAAATACAAACCAAATAGGAATATTCTGCAGATGTTCTCACTCTTCTAACAAATAATCTTAGAAGAGTGAAATAAACCCTATGTAAAAGTGGAGTTTCTGAAATCTGATATTAAAGGGGGAATTAAATTTGCCATGGGCTTTACTGTGTGGCTCTAGTTCCTGCGTAAAGTGCCTGGAGCTATTGAATTAGCGTCCCGCCGTCAGCATGTGACTAGCCCCGAGACAGCACTTACCACAGATTTATCCTTTCACCTACAGATGTGTTTCGTATACTATTGCCACAGCTGCACTAAACAGCCTTTAGTGGTGCACCAGGTCCTGTGCAATTTAGCTTATTCCGAGTGTCTGTCTATTGTGTGTCTTATTTGCACAAATTAAACAATTGGATGTGACAAACTGCTTAACGAGACTGCACTGAATAATTTTATATGCAACACTTGTACATCTGTGTGCGAATAAGTCTGAATCTGTATATTAAGTGCTACGATGCAGCGGCCATGGCTTTTTTTTCATCGCAAGTTCCTTGTGCTTCATCTGCAACTTTGTACATTTTTAAAACCAATTCCTGTGCAGTTAAAGTCGCAGTCGGAGCCTCTGGTACATATTGAGTGGTGTTTTGTTGCACCTGTGGTGCAATAAGATGCAAATGAAAGAAAAGGTTGCTACGTTACACCGCTCACTAGCACCATATGACGTATTGAGGCTTGGTGTAAGAGGGCACATCTGTAGGATACTGTAGGATACTTTTATAAATATATTAAAAGTTGTAACTTTACTTAATTGTCAGAGGCAACTATCATTATGATACTGAAACCCGTCAAGGATTCATTACTCCCACAGTCATACCACCCTACTTCTTTCTTTTTACTGATGTCAAGATAATGGCCATGGTTCTGGCAACTCAAAAGTATCATATTCACAAAGGAAAAAAGAAGACTCCCTTTTCTTTGAATAGATAAAATTGAAAGATGAATAATGAATAGAATAAACTGTAATACAATGTAACTTTTAATAGTTATACATTCAAATTAAGTCCCATCTCACATTGGTTTAATGTATGTGTATATTAAAATAAAGTGAATATCTTGGAATGCCTTTCTTGAATTATGTATTTGTTTCTAAAGGGTAGAGATAATAGTAGTCCACAAATGGAAAGAGGTGAAAATATCAAATTGGATTCAGTAATACAATGAATCCTATACACAGGCGTCTTCTTTCTTTTTCTGTGTGAATATGTACTAATTTACAGACTCTGTGGTGTACAGCTAACATGACATACAGAGGAATTTGTTTCTTTTACTGTCTAATTTTGGTCTTTCTACTAAACTGCACAATATATATTTTTTTGCATATTGTTACCCCCTCCTTTGCTCTAGGAACTCAAAAGCATCACCAAAAGTTGTCCATGCAGAGCAAAAGCTTTGGGCCAACAAAATTGACATCTAACCATAGATGTCTTTTAACACACCTGCAGGTGATTCACACTGCTGACACAGAATCAGTGGTGGTGTCCCTAGATACCACCAGGGCTTTTGACTTGGTGGAGTGGATCTACCTGTAGTAAATTATGAAACGCTTTGTCATTGGCCCTGGTTGTTTTAATCGGGTGTGATTGTTGCATTCTACTCCTGTGGCCTCTGTCAATAAAGATGTTTTGTCCCCTTTTGAATTCAAAAGGGGTATCCATCAAAGCTGCATCGCTGGCACTATTCACATTAGCTTTCGAGTCCTTGGCCTGTCTCATTTTGGCCTATCTTGGAATTTTTGAGCTATAAGGGGCCAATGTTATTATTGATAAACTTGTCTTATAAGTTGATGATATGTTTCTGTTGCTGGCTGACAGATGGTTCACCAGAATGTTGTGAATGAATTTGGACAATATTTGGGTCTCAAAATCAATTGGAATAAATCCAACATAGTTCCAATTCACAGAACAATTACACATGGGCAGACCATTAGTGACATGCACCAATTAATTGTATTTATTGTAGATGAAAAATACAGAGACTTTGATACTTGTTAATTGAGATTTAGTTTAAATCCTGGCTGTTGGGATGCTGGCACTCACAATGCTTGCGCCGGAATCTCAACACCAGTCAGAATCCTGGTGCCAGCATCGTGTCGGTAAGATGTGGGGTAAGGGGAGGGTTAGTGTTAGGCACCAGGGGGAGGGTTAGGGTTAGGCACTAGGGGAGGAGGGTTAGGGTTAGGCTGCGGGGGAAGGGTTCATGTTCGGCTATTGGGAGGGAGGGTTAGGTTTAGGGGTAAGGTTAGGATACTTACCGACAGGTGTCGGTATCCAAAACCTGTTGGGATGCCGGCATTGGGATTCTGACAGCCGGCATCCCAACCAGCATCCCGTACCCAACCCTGTTATTTATATGGCTGTCATGAAGGAGGAGCTCTCATATTGACTCCACACACTTCCGACCTTAACCAAGTACATACAGTACATACAGACAATAATCAACCACTAGCACTGCTCACTAAACTCCCATACAACCTATCAGAGAACACCACTGTACACCAGATGATTAAGGGGAATGGGTATGAAATACCGGCGGCTGAATAGGTTCAAATCCCAATGCAGGAAGCCTGAATGCTGAAGGTCCTGACAGGGGTGGTAAGTATACTATTCCTACCCTTTTTCCCCCCTAACCCTAACCCTGTTTGGTGCCTAACCCTAACCTCCCCCTAGTGCCTAACTCTAACCTCACCCTGGTGGTGCCTAACCCTAACCCCCCTTACCGCACCCTAAACCTAACCCCTCCTCCCCATAGCTTTTCCCTAACTCTTGCCGGTAGGTGCCTAACCCTAATCTCACAACGGGGGTCCCTACACCTAACCCCCCCATCCATGGGGAAACTCCGGATGTTCGTGAGTCCGATGTTCGAAATGCCGACACAGTTATCCTGATCTCCTTCGAGATATTGGCGTTGGCATCTTGCCTGGCGGCAGGATTCCGGCGTTTGTATTTTGTCAGCCAGCATCCCGTCTGCTGGCAATTTAACTACATCCCATTTAAGGACATGCTGAACAAGATAAACAGCATGCAGGCGGGGGAAGTAGTGGGGTTGGGTATGTGGGAGTTCAGTAATTGAAATGAGACAAGACATTGCACATGTCATTCTCCAGATCAAGTGGCACCATAGGGGAGATGTATGATATGGTGCTGTGTGCTTGAGCAGTATATGCGCACGTTATGTGCTGCAGATACCCATTCGCCAAATGTGTCATGGTCGCGGTGTGTGCCAAATGCCGGAGGTGCTATGCGTCCTCTTCATTATCGGTGCTGCTATCTAGAAGATAGCACGCTGATGTGCCAGGCAATGTATAAAAGGTCAGTGCTACTGACCGTTACCACAGCTGCAGCTATCGATTTCAACAGCTGAAGCTGTCGTACCACAGCAGTTACAGCACTGTCACTGGTTGTGGCGGCTGCTGGGCTCCAAACTGTACATGGGAGATGTCTCAATGCATGCAAGATCTCACGCATGCCCAGTGGAACTACCCGAGAGGTGAGACACAGCACATTAGCACTAGACTCATGCACTGTGGGCTCATGCAGGGATCGCCTGAGGGGATTGTTTTCACTCCCCCACTCCGGCAGACAAGACGTTCATACATGTAGCCTGTGTCCAGACTTTTGATAGCTTTGACTATATCCCGAAGTAGATCAGTATACCGGTGTCGGTAATATTGTGAGCTGTGAGGTGGTCTAAATGGGATCGGTATCATTTACCGCCGGACGCATGTCTGGTGGTTCAAACCCGGACGCCAGAAGACTGGCACCAGTGAAGATCCCGACTGCGCTAAAAGTAAGTACTAACTTACCTAACTCCCCCCCTAACCCTCCTTTAGGGGTGCCTAACCCTAACCTCCCTCCCTAGTGCCTAACCCTAGCCACCCTCTAAGTGCCTAAACCTAACACCCCATTCCCCACTGCCTAAACCTAACCCTCCCGGTGGGTGCCTAACCCTAACCGCCCCCTGGGGGTGCCTAACCCTAACCCCCCCTTTCCCTAGCCTAACCCTTACCCTCCCGGGGGAGGTGTGCCAAACCCTAAGTCCACCCCCGGAAGCCCCTAACCTAACCCTCCCCCCCACGCGGCTATCCATGCCCGGGGCACGGCTTACCTTCGATTGGGATGCTGGGCGTCGGGCTCCCAATGTAGGTAAAATGACAGGCATCGGAATTTTGATGCCTGTCATTAGACCCATGCTGGGATTAGACATTTGGGATGCTGACGGCCGGCATTTAGACCGTCGGCATCCCGACTGCATAACGGTCTAAACTGACTGTAAATGACTGGAAATTAATGTTATTGAGGTTCGTAATACTCTAGGAACAAAAAAAGCCCAAATTATGTGATTTTAGCTTTTTTTGTCAGTTTTTGTGAAAAAATCCAAATCCAAAACCAGTCACGGCTGTTTGGTAAATCCAAAGCCAGATGACGAATCAGAGCCAAATCCAGCAAAAATAGTCCTGCGCACATCTGTATAAATAAGAAACTGCAAATGTGTTAACAAAATATTTCAAAAGTTATACTTCTTTTAAAAAGAAAACAAGAGAAAATTGAGACTTTAACAAGGGATTGCAATCATCACATAGCTACACATACTGTACATTTGTTCTGACAATTGTTTGAACTATCTATCCTTTTCTGTGCATCAAGCTTACAAATGTCAACATACTGTAGTCAAGGATTGCTAATAATGACGTCCTACGCTCAGCACCACTGAACATGATTGTGTTAAACATAAATGAAAGACTAGTGTTCCAACTACCATTCAAAGCAATATCCTCATGAAAGCAATGCTTTCCCTTTGCTAACATCAACACTCCTGACCGCATCTCACACAGCCATTAACTTTCCCATTTTTTGTTTTTTACAGTTCCCAAACTCTTTCTATTTGTAGAAATTAATATCAAATTCACTTTAATGAGCTATGATATCTAAGACTACCAAATAATTCACATATTGCAGCTTGCATTGTACATCATCTTGGGTCAGATCATAATTGAATTCAAGTCAGTTGTGAGGACAGATCCATAGCTGAGCAAAAACATTTAGGCAATTAAAAGCCGTATGTAACTCAGCTGCATTTCTGCTTGTAGCTGAAGGAGCATAACTTGGTGGTAACTGGGTGCTTGAACACTGGAAAAGATTAGCCAGAAATTTTTAAGGGTGTATCAACACAACTAAGGACTAACCACAATTGATCATACACAAAGATACATCGTTTTCCAGACTATTTATTAAGCAAATAAGCAGGTGAAGTCTCCATTATATATTTTAAGTAGGGGTGAGCGGGTTCGGATTTCTGAAATCCGAACCCCCCCGAGCCCCCCCGATCCGAGGCCGATCCGAGTCAGGCTCGACTTTTCCCGCCTGACTCGGATCTGAAATTGAGGCAAAACGTCATCATCCCGCCTTCCGGGTCTCGCGGGTTTTGGATCCTATATAAGGTACCCGCGTCGGCACCATTTTCTCACTCGGCTGTGGACAGTGAAGAGGGAGGGTGGGAGTTAGGGCTGGCTGGGCTGTGTAGTGTAGTGTTGTAGTGTAGTGTAGTGTAGTGCAGTGTAGTGTTGTGCTGTGCTGTGCTGCGCTGTGCTGCTGTTGTCCATAGGGGCTGTGTCCACTACTTCAAAGTCCATAGGGGCTGGCTGGACTGTGTTGTGCAGTCAGTTGTCCATAGGGGCTGTGTCCATTCCAAAGTCCTGTGCAGTGTCCCAGTCCTAAAGGGGTGCTGTAGTGTTGTCCAGGGGGTGCTCTGTCCGTCAGGGGTGCTCCCCCCAAGTGCTAAAAAAAAATCTATTTTTTCTGTGTTTGTGAATTGTGTGCACTGTGGCTGCACGTGCATCAACAAAGGAGCAGCGCCAAGCATGCGCCTGTGTCCCATAAGTAAAAGGCCGGCTGGCTTGTCCGTTAAAGGGTGCTGTAACTCCCAAAGGGCACTCCAAACAAAATAAAAAAATATATTTTTTTGTGTTTGTGAATTGTGTGCGCAGTAGCTGCATGTGCATCAACAAAGTAGTGCCAAGCGTGCGCCTGTGTCCCATAAATAAAGGGCCAGCTGGATTGACCACTAAAGGGTGCTGTAACCCCCAAAGGGCACTCCAAACAAAATAAATTTTTTTTTTCTGTGTTTGTGAATTGTGTGCACTGTGGCTGCACGTGCATCAACGAAGGAGCAGCGCCAAGCGTGCGCCTGTGTCCCATTAGTAAAAGGCCAGCTGGCTTGTCCGTTAAAGGGTGCTGTAACCCCCAAAGGGCACTCCAAACAAAATAAAAAAATATATTTTTTTGTGTTTGTGAATTATGTGCGCAGTAGCCGCACGTGCATCAACAAAGTAGTGCCAAGCGTGCGCCTGTGTCCCATAAATAAAGGGCCGGCTGGATTGACCGCTAAAGGGTGCTGTAACCCCCAAAGGGCACTCGAAACAAAATAAAAAAAAAATGTCTGTGTTTGTGAATTGTGTGCACTGTGGCTGCACGTGCATCAACAAAGCAGCGCCAAGCGTGCGCCTTTGTCCCATAAGTAAAGGGGCGGCTGGCTCATTTCTTAAAGGGTGGTGTAACCCACAAAGTGCACTAGTCTCCAACAAAAATAAAAAATTATTTTCTGTGTTTGTGTGCGCCTTAGCCGCACGTATATATCAATATAACATAAATGGAGGACCAAACTTTCTCCGATAAAAATAAAATAGGGAAAGATCAAGAACCACTTCCTCCTAGTGCTGAAGCTGCTGCCACTAGTCATGACATAGACGATAACATACCATCAACGTCGTCTGCCAAGGCCGATGCCCAATGTCATAGTAGAGGGCACATACAATCCCAAAAGACAAAGTTCAGGAAAATGACCTTGAAAAAAACATTTAAATCATCTGAAGAGAAATGTAAACTTGCCAATATGCCATTTATGACACGGAGTGGCAAGGAATGGCTAAGGTCTTTCCCTATGTTCATGACTAGTGGTTCAGCTTCACATGACGATGGAAGCCCTCCTCCCACTAAAAAAATCAAACGAGTTAAGCTGGCAAAAGCACAGCGAAGAACTGTGCGTTTTAAGAAGATATCACAAATCCCCAAGGAGAGTCCAAGTGTGGTGGTGGTTGCGATGCCTGACCTTCCCATCACTGGACGGGAAGAGGTGGCTCTTTCCACCATTTGCACGCCCCCTGCAAGTGCTGAAAGGAGCACCCACAGTCCACTTGCTGATATGCAAATTGAAGATGTCACTGTTGAAGTACAACAGGATGAGGATACTGGTGTAGCTGGCGATGAGGAGGAAGTTGGCGGGGAGGATTCTGATGGTGATGTGGTTTGTTTAAATCAGGCTCCGGGGGAGACAGTTGTTGTCTGTGGGATGAAAAAGCCCATCACGGTCATGCCTGGGCAGAAGACCAAACATTCCACCTCTTTGGTCTGGCAATATTTCTATCCAAATCCGGACAACAACTGTCTTGCCATATGTACCATATGTAAAGGTGGAATAAGTAGGGGTAGGGACATTAACCACCTAGGAACATCCTCCCTTATACGGCACCTGCAGCGCGTTCATAAAAAGTTACTGTCAAGTTCAGAAACTTTGGCTAAGACCGTAAGCAGTCCAGGGACACCTAAATCCCGTTGTCCTGTTGTATCCAAGCGCCTGCAAACCACACCGTCAACTCCCTCCTCATCAATTTCCTCCTTAGTCAGGATCGGAAGTAGTCCTGCAGGCCATGTCACTGGCATGACTTACTCTCCTATCCGGGATTCCTCCGGAGGATCCTGCATTGCTACACCTCCTGCTGCCGCTGCTGCTGTTGCTGCTGCTGGGAGTCGTTCATCATCCCAGAGAGGAAGTAGGAACACCACTATTTTTACTAAACAATTGACCCTCCAACAGTCCTTAGCGAGGAGGATGAAGTATGACAGCAGTCATCCTGAAGCAAAACGTATAACTGAGGCCTTGACTGCTATGTTGGTGTTAGACGTGCATCCGGTATCCGCCATTAGTGCAGTGGGATTTAGACAATTGATGGAGGTAGTGTGTCCCCGGTTCCAAATCCCATCTAGATTCCACTTCACTAGGCAGGCGATACCGAGACTGTACAGAAACGTCAGAAAAAGTGTCCTCAGTGTCCTGAAAAATGCCGTTGTACCCAATGTCCACTTAACCACGGACATGTGGACAAGTGGAACAGGGCAGACTAAGGACTATATGACTGTGACAGCCCACTGGGTAGATGTATCACCTTACGCAGCAACAGCAGCAGCGTCACCAGTAGCAGCATCTCAGAAACGCCAGCTCGTTCCAAGGCAGGCTACGCTGTGTATCACCGGTTTCAGTAAGAGGCACACCGCCGACAACCTCTTAGAGAAACTGAGGGAAATCATCGCCCAGTGGCTTACCCCACTTAGACTCTCCTGGGTATTTGTGATATCTGACAATGCCACCAATATTGTGCGGGCATTACATCTGGGCAAATTCCAGCACGTCCCATGTTTTGCTCATACAATAAACTTGGTGATGCAGAATTTTCTGAAAAGCGACAGGGGCGTGCAGGAGACGCTTTGGGTGGCCCAAAAAATTTCTGGCCACTTTCGCCATTCAGCGACTGCGTGCCGAAGACTGGAGCGCCAGCAAACACTCTTGAACCTGCCCCGCCATCACCTGAAGCAAGAGGTTGTGACGCGGTGGAACTCAACCCTCTATATGCTTCAGAGGATGGAGGAGCAGCAAAAGGCCATTCAAGCCTATACATCCACCTATGACATAGGCAAAGGAGGGGGTATGCACCTGACTCAAGCGCAGTGGAGAATGATTTCCGTGTTGTGCAAGGTTCTCCAGCCCTTCGAACTTGCCACACGTGAAGTCAGTTCAGACACTGCCAGCTTGAGTCAGGTCATTCCCCTCATCAGGCTTTTGCAGAAACAGCTGGAGAAAGTGAAGGAGGAGTTAAGACGGAGCGATTCCGCTCGGCATGTGGGACTTGTGGATGAAGCCCTTCATTCACTTTGCCAGGATTCCAGGGTGGTCAATCTGTTGAAATCAGACCACTACATTCTGGCTACCGTGCTCGATCCTAGGTTTAAAGCCTATGTGATGTCTCTCTTTCCGGCCGACACAAGCCTGCAGAGGTGCAAAGACCTGCTGGTGAACACACTGTCAGCTGAACGTGACACGTCAACAGCTTCTTCTTCATTTTCTCCCGCAACTGGGGCTGCCAGGAAAAAACTTAGGTATCCTAAGCAACCAGCTGGCGGTAATGCAGGGCAGGCAGGACCAAGTTTGGACATCTGGTCCGGATTGAAGGACCTGGCAACAATTTCTGACATGTCTACTGTCTCTACATATGATACTGTCACCATTGACAGAATGGTGGAGGATTACATCGGTGACAGCATCCAAGTAGGCATGTCAGACAGTCCATACCTGTACTGGCAGGAAAAAGAGGCAATTTGGAGGCCCCTGTACAAACTGGCTCTATTTTACCTGAGTTGCCCCCCTTCCAGTGTGTACTCCGAAAGAGTGTTTAGTGCAGCCGGGAACCTTGTCAGCGAAAGGCGTAGGAGGTTGCTTCCACAAAATGTGGAGAAGATGATGTGCATAAAAATGAATTATCAACTCTTCCAGGGAGACCAGCCTACAGAACGTACAGAGGGACCTGTGGTGGTGGATTCCAGTAGGGACGAGTTAATACTCTGTGAGGATGAGGATGAGGAATAGGTGGATGAGGAGGATGAGGATGAGGAGGATGAGGACGACATCTTGCCTCCGTAGAGCCAGTTTGTGCAGGGACAGATTAATTGCCAGCTTGTTTTGTGGGGACCCAAACGAACCAATCATTTCAGCCACAGTCATGTGGCAGACCCTGGCGCTGAAATGATTGGTTTGTTAAAGTGTGCATGTCCTGTTTATACAACATAAAGGTGGGTGGGGGGGCCCAAGGACAATTCCATCTTGCACCTCTTTTTTTTCTTTGCATTATGTTCTGTTTGGGGCCTAGTTTTTCAAACTGCCATCCTGTCTGCCACTGCAGTGTCACTCCTAGATGGGCCACGTGTTTGTGCCGCCCACTCGTATCTCTTAGCATAGTCATCCAGCTACCTCGGTGCAACCTTTTGGACATAAAAACACTATTGTGAGGTGTGAGGTGTTCAGAATAGACTGGAAATGAGTGGAAATTAAGGTTATTGAGGTTAATAATAGCATAGGAGCAGAAAAACCCACAAATTCTGTGATTTTAGCTGTTTTTATGCTTTTTTTAAAAAAAGTACAGATCCAAAACACAAAACCCAGAACCCAAAACACGGAAGGGTGGTTTTGGCAAAACCAATCCAGATCCAAAACGCGAAGAAAGATCCAGATCCAAAACCAAAACACAAAACACGAAAAGTGGCCGGTGCACACCCCTAATTTTAAGACAGTTCAGGAATACTGCTTGCATGTATTTATGTGATAGAGATAAAGGTATAGACGCACTATATATATATAACTAAAGTTAACAAAACTTCACATATATCTCGTATATTAACCCCCGAAAAGTATATACACAATTTCTTAGCCCATAACAGTAACATTTAACCACTTACAGTATAACTATTGAAGTTATAACATGTTGCAAGTCACGGAAAGATAGTGGATGCTAACCCATACAGTGCTCCCAGAAAGTATTCACAGCGCTTCACTTTTTCCACATTTTGTTATGTTACAGCCTTATTCCAAAATGGAATAAATTCATTTTTGTCCTCAAAATTCTACACACAATACCCCATAATGACAACGTGTAAAAAGTTTTTTAAGATTTTTGCAAATTTAATTAAAAAAAACCTAAGAAATCACATGTACATAAGTATTCACAGCCTTTGCCATGAAGCTCAAAATTGAGCTCAGGGGCATCCTGTTTCCACTGATCATCCTTGAGATGTTCCTACAGCTTAATTGGAGTCCACCTGTGGTAGAATCAGTTGATTGGACATGATTTTGAAAGGCATACACCTGTCTATATAAGGTCCCACACATGACAGTGCATGTCAGAGCACAAACCAAGCATGAAGTCCAAGGAATTGTCTGTAGACCTCCGAGACAGGATTGTCTCGAGGCACAAATCTGGGGAAGGGTACAGAAAAATATCTGCTGCTTTGAAGGTCCCAATGAGCACAGTGGCCTCCATCATCCATAACTGGAAGAAGTTCAGAACCACCAGGACTCTTCTTAGAGTTGGCCGGTCGTCTAAACTGAGCGATCATGGGAGCAGGGCCCTAGTCAGGGAGGTGACCAAGTACCTGATGGTCACTCTGTCAGAGCTACAGCGTTCCTCTGTGGAGAGAGGAGAACCTTCCAGAAGGACAACCATCTCTGCAGCAATCCACCAATCAGGCCTGTATGGTAGAGTGGCCAGACAGAAGCCAATCCTTACTAAAAAGCACATGGCAGCCCACCTGGAGTTTGCCAAAATGCACATGAAGGACTCTCAGATCATGAAAAACAAAATTCTCTGGTCTGATGAGACAAAGATTAACTCTTTGGCGTGAATGCCAGGCGTTATGTTTGGAGGAAATCAGGCACCGCTCATCACCAGACCAATACCATCCCTACAGTGAAGCATGGTGGTGGCAGCATCATGCTATGAGGATGTTTTTCAGCGGCAGCAACTGGGAGACTAGTCAGGATAGAGGGAAAGATTAATCCAGCAATTTACAGAGACATCCTGGATGAAAACCTGCTCCAGATCACTCTTGACCTCAGACTGGAGCAACGGTTCATCTTTCAGCAGAACAATGACCCTAAGCACAGCCAAGATATTAAAGGAGTGGCTTCACGACTACTCTGTGAATGTCCTTGAGTGGCCCAGCCAGAGCCCAGACTTGAATCCGATTGAACATCTCTGGAGTGATCTGAAAATGGCTGTGCACTGATGCTTCCCATCCAACGTGAAGGAGCTTGAGAGGTGCTGCAAAAAGGAATGGGCGAAACTGCCCAAAGATAGGTGTGCCAAGCTTGTGGCATCATATTCAAAAAAACTTGAGGCAAAGGCTGTGAATACTTACGTACATGTGATTTCTTAGTTTTTTTGTTTTTATTAAATTAGCAAAAATCTCAAAAAAACGTTTTACACGTTCTCATGATGGAGTATTGTGTGTAGAATTTTGAGGACAAAATGAATTTAATTCATTTTTGAATAAGGCTGTAACATAACAAAATGTGGAAAAAGTGAAGCGGTGTGAATACTTCTTGGAAGCACTGTAGGTTGGGTTCCCTAATACAGGTGCTGTTGTACTCTGCATGAAGCAGACTACGATGAAGATGTACAGTATAGTCGACAAGCTGGGTCAGAACCAAAGACAGTACCAGGAAGCAGATGTATGTAGGTCACCTAAGATAGCCAAGGTCAAAATCAGAATACCAAGTGAAGTACCAGGGAGGAGACGGAGGCAGGTCATGGACAAAGCCAAGGTCATTAACGAGCAGCTGCAAACAGTGGAAATGATACACTATGTTTGGGAGCCTACACTCTGGCACATGCCTAGTGCCCAGAGACTCCCTTTATAGGGAGGAGTTCAATTATGTGCACCAAATGTGACATCACATTTGGCGCCTCTGTCCCTTTTAATCTTCCCGCAGATTGGCGTGCGCAGCCCCGCCCGCTGCCCTACACCGTCCAGGACTCCATCACTGCTGGAACCGGTAAGTTGGCGCTGGGTTTGATTGCAATGTGACATTATTTTATTAAGGAAAATAAACAAAACAGTTATCAACCTTTTGTTTATTTTTTTGGACACCCCATGTATAAATCCATCACAGGTAATATGGTATATATATATATATATATATACAGTCAGGTGCATAAATATTGGGACATTGTAAGAATTTTCATATTTTGGCCTCTATTCACCACCACAATGGCTTTGAAATGAAACAAACAAGATGTACTTTAACTGCAGACTTTCAGATTTAATTTGAGGGTAAGTACATCCAAATCAGGTGAATGGTGTAGGAATTACAACAGTTTCTATATGTGCCTCCCACTTTTTAAGGGGCCAAAAGCTATTTCATGGACAGGTGTGGGCTATTCCCTCATTATTTCATTAAGCAGGTAAAAGGTCTGGAGTTGATTCTAGGTGTGACATTTGCATTTGGAATCAGTTGCTGTGGACTCTCTATATGAGATCCAAAGAGCTGTCACTATCAGGGAAGCAAGCCATCATTAGGCGGAAAAATCAAAACAAACCCATCAGAGAGATAGCAAAAACATTAAGTGTGGCCAAATCAACTGTTTGGAACATTCTTAAAAAGAAAGAACGCACCGGAGAGCTCAGCAACACCAAAAGACCTGGAAGACCACGGAAAACAACTGTGGTGGATGACAGAAGAATTATTTCCCTGGTGAAGAAAAACCCCTTCACAACAGTTGGCCAAATCAAATACACTCTCCAGGAGGTAGGTGTATATGTGTCAAAGTCAACAATCAAGAGAAGACTTCACAAGAGTGAATATAGAGGGTTCACCACAAGATGTAAACCATTGGTGAGCCTCAAAAACAGGAAGACCAGATTAGAGCTTGCCAAACAACATCTAAAAAAGCCATTACAGTTCCGGAACAACATCCTATGGAGACAGATGAGACAAAGATCAACTTGTACCAGAGTGATGGCAAGAGAAGAGTATGGAGAAGGAAAGGAACTGCTCATGATCCAAAACATACCACCTCATCAGTGAAGCATGGTGGTGGTAGTGTCATGGCGTGGGAATGTATGGCTGCCAATGGAACTGGTTCCCTTGTATTTATTGATGATGTGACTGCTGACAAAAGCAGCAGAATGAATTCTGAAGTGTTTCAGGCAATAATATATGCTCATATTCAGTCAAATGCTTCAGAACTCATTGGACGGCACTTCACAGTGCAGATGGACAATGAGCCGAAGCATACTGCAAAAGCAACCAAAGAGTTTTTTAAGCCTAAAAGGTGGAATGTTATGCAATGGCCAAGTCAATCCCCTGACCTGAATCCGACTGAGCATGCATTTCACTTGATGAAGACAAAACTGAAGGGAAAATGCCCCAAGAACAAGCAGGAACTGAAGACATTTGCAGTAGAGGCCTGGCAGAGCATCACCAGGGATGAAACCCAGCGTCTGGTGATGTCTATGCATCCCAGACTTCAGGCTGTAATTGCCTGCAAAGGATTTGCAACAAAGTATTAAAAAGTGAAAGTTAGATTTAGGATTGTTTAGTTTGTCCCATTACTTTTGGCCCCTTAAAATGTGGGAGGCACATATAGAAAACATTGTAATTCCTACACCGTTCACCTGATTTGGATGTAATTACCCTCAAATTAAATCTGAAAGTCTGCAGTTAAAGCACATCTTGTTTGTTTCATTTCAAAGCCATTGTGGTGGTGAATAGAGGCCAAAATATGAAAATTCTTTCAATGTCCCAATATTTATGCACCTGACTGTATATATGTATATATGTATATATATATATATATATATATAAAATATAAGACTCACAATGTAGGAGAGATGATCAACCAAATCCTAAAATTTAGATTTTGCATTTGAATTATTTACATGCAGACTGCTAGAAGTTGATAACCACTGTAACTTGTGGTCTTGGACTTATATATGCTGTGATTACTACCTGCACCACTTTCTTCTTGAAGTAGCGAGTAGGGTCCACAAAACAGGTCGAAGAAATAGTGATACATTTAAGTGTATTGTCAGAACTAGGGGTCACCTCATTACAAGATATGATATTTAAAATCTTTTGGGTATAGTAACTGTATTCAATTGACCTATGCGTGACCTATTATGTGTGCCCAAATCTACAGTTAAGTATTCTGTGAGATGTCAGTTCTGGGCAGTAAGTATGTGTTTAAGCCCCAGCACACTTTATGACTGGATGTAACCGACGGTGATTGAAATCACACATACTGACACAGGATATACTTCAGACAAAATATTGGTTACAAATCTAAGGGCCCTCAGATCCAAGAATTTGGGTTTATGACCACTGAAGCCAGAGCATCTTGGATTGTAATAAAAAAAAAACAGATCTTCGTTTAAGGGCCACATCTCCCTTTGAAGCATCTGGTCAGGAAATTGATAAAACCTATGAGAGATTTTGAAATGTGGAAGTTATAACCAATTCCTTGATTTTTGTTTGAAACCCCCCTTGCATGTAGAAAGTATATCATTAGTAAAGAAAAAAACACCTTAATTTTCATTGACACTGAAAAGGTGGGAGCTATGAGTACTCCTGAGAAAGATAAGATTCAGATTCTCCCAACACCTGGAGAAGCTGGGACGTATTGATCAATTTCAATAGTGAACTTCTCTCACGGCAGTTTTATATCTCATAATTTGTAAGTTAGTGATTCTATTTTATTTCCCTTTTATTTTTTGAACATTTGCATATTAGTTGTGTTATTTTTGTTGCAATTTTTATAAATTTTAGCGGTGTCTCTGTGTTCTTTAAGATAACCTATATGCCTATATGGCCAAGATCCATCCGACACA
The DNA here is from genome assembly GCA_031769625.1 of Taudactylus pleione. Taxonomy (NCBI): domain Eukaryota; kingdom Metazoa; phylum Chordata; class Amphibia; order Anura; family Myobatrachidae; genus Taudactylus; species Taudactylus pleione. The sequence continues at coordinate 2,731,174 of JAUIMM010000176.1, forward strand.
GAATCGTATAGAGATATTCCAAAAAGTAAATTTGCTTTTGCATATGTGCTATATAGTAGCACTCGCTATTTGTGCCAATGCTAAGAGATCTGTCCTACTCAGAATCAACCCCTATACGTATAGATATTGTATGTATCTATTACTCCATATATCAATCTGTAACTACATAGATACACTAGCAGTCAAAAGTTTTACAACACCATAATTTTTCCAGCTTTTATTGACATTGGTACTGTTTAATGTCCCAATGTACACTAAAATTAAAGAATGGAACAATTGTAAAATGCATCAGAATTTGCTGGTGCTATATAAGTAATTGGTAAATCAATCAATCAATCAATCAATAAATAAATTAATAAATAACTAAGTTAACAGTTGAAAGTAAAAAATAAATCATAATAATTTTGTTTAACAAATTTAACCTACATTTTTGACTCATCAAAGTAGCCAACTTTTGCAGATTTAACTGATGAACACACTTGTGGTATTCTTTTAAAAATGGAAATCAAATATTGTTCAGAAAGTTCTACCCAAATGTATTGCACTTGTAGTTGATTTGATTTCATCCCTCTATCCAGTTCATCTGAAACCAGCTTGATGGAGTTTAAATCTGTTGACTGTGCTGGCCATTCCATGATTTGAAGCCTACATTCTTGTTTTTTTCCTCGAAGGTAGTTCTGACAGCCCGGAGGCATGTTTCTGGTCATTATCTTGCTGTAAGATGAATCCTTGATCAATTAGGCATGTACCAGAGGGTATTGCATGGTGCTGCAAAATCTTGGTTTAGAATACCAGGCAATTTGTGCAAGTCGCCGATTCGGGATCCAGCAATGAGACCCAGACCATCACACTTTGGGCCTGATTCAGAGCCGGACGCAATTAGCGCTCGCTCGTCCAGAAAATAGGGGTGGCTATTCAAATCAACCATTCGCTCTTTGCGGCCTGTTCACACCTCTAGGTCTGAACGAGCGAACAAAACTTGCGGTCGTTTTTTGAAAAAATACGCCCCCTGGCCGCTCGCATCCTACGTCATGTCCGTTATTTATTAGATTAATCGAGTACATCGACCAGGGTATGAACTGCTCGCTATTCTTGGGGTTGGTTTTTGCTACCACAATTTTGCGAGCAGTTCTGGCTAGAAAATAACCCAGTGACGTGGTCAATGACGCTGCTGATTTAATTATGCACACCCATAAAATGCCCGTTTTGACCTTTAAGCACGTCTGCGTTCGGATCTCCACTCCCCGTTTTCAAGCACCTTCCCCCGAAACCACCCACATACGCCTACTCCTGTCACTCAAATTATCAGGCATTCGCTATTTTGCGAGCACATGAATTTCGACCGCACTGACTGGTTCGCGCATGCGTATAATGATCCGTGCGCATGCGCAGTTGGGCAAACAGCGCTCAGAGCGAACGAGCAGCCGCTTACGAGCGGCTCTGAATCAGGCCCTTTGTACTCTTTTTCAAGGGCAATACTTTTGTTAGCAAAAGATTAAAAGCATTGCCTTTCTAAATGTTGGGCTTAAAAATGTAATTAAGTATCTGCTTTTACAAGCCACTGATTAGAATTTAAGGGCCTGATTCAGACCCACTCGCGAGCGGCTGTCCGCTCGCAAGTGGGTCGATGTTCTGCACTGAGCATGCACACGACGGAGGGAGCTCCGTCGTGCGCATGCGCCAGACGCGACGAGCGAAGGACTTTCCTTCGCTCGTTGTGTCTGATCAAAGGGGGCGTGCTGTCGATGTTGATTGACAGCACGCCCCCTTTGGTGGGCGTGCCGGGGGCGTGCCTCCCTGACGGGGGCGTTCCTAAGGGAACGCCTACCGTCAGTAGCCGGCCCACTGACATCACTAGTGATGTCAGTGGGAGTGATTTTGGCTCTGATAGAGCCAAAATCACTCCGGGCCTTGCGGTTGAAAACCTCAACCGCAGGCTCCGGCTCGCAGTTTCGATGGTCGCGATGGTCAAGACCATCGCGGCCATCAAACTGCACGCTCGTATAGGCTGTGGGTGGTGACCCACAGCTATACGAGCGTCCAGGAGGACGCTCCATAGTTATGGAGGACGGCCCTCATTCAGAGCGTGCGCTCTGCTCAGAGCGTACGGCTCTGAATGAGGGCCTAAATCCCAAACACTGAGGAACCATCTTTGCTGAGTAAAAAAAACGTTTGTGATGAACTAAAGATTTCAAATTTTGATTCATCAGTCCATAACACCTTCTTCCACCGGCTGTGCTTCAGGGCCCAGGAAAGCCTAATTTTCACTGTTGCAGAACTGTTGTAAGTTCTTAACCTATTACTTGGTCTCTGAGAAAGGATTTTTTCATAACTATGAGATTGACATTATTATTAGATATTCATACACATGTCATGCACAAGCTTCAGTTTAGGGCAAACCTGTTACCAAACAGGGGCAAGGGAAAAAGCAGACGGCACATACCAGAATTTTGAACCAGACCCGCTCGCTCAGATGCATACTCTCGCTGCTGCTGATGGTATGCAGTGTGTATGCATTGTGCGTATGCATTGCAGTGCGCGTGTGCATACCTTAGCGAAAGTTCACAGTGCATTCGCTCGCTGCGCATAGACAGCCCAGCAGAGTGAGTGAGAGGAGAAGCCGTTTGTAGGTGGTAACAGGGGCTGGTCATTACAAATGGGGGAGTTGAGGTGCAAACGCAGGCATGCCTGAGCATCTCAACAGCGTTTTAGAAGTGTGCATAATTAAAAGACAGCGTCATAGTAAACGTCACCTGACTTGTTTTTACACTGAAGTGCTCGCAATGCTTGCGGCAGGGTATGGTCAACCTCAAGTGCTGCAATAGCATCCGATGTTACTCGATGTACCGATGGTTGCACACTTCCTGGACATGACGTGCACAAGTGGGCATCTTAAAACAGGCCAGTGGGTGTCTGCATACACTATGTGATCGCTCTCTAAGAAATACTGGGCTTGTGCGAGTGATCGCATCTAGCGACCAGCTCTGAATCAGGCCCCAAGATGCAAAAATGACTAAATTAATCAGAATACACACACAAAACTTGAACTAAACAAGATAATAAAGAGGATGTCTATTGGGAAACAAGATAACCATGCTCAAAATGGGAATAATAACAGCAGACACAAGCACAGGACAACAGTCTCCAGAGCAGGTAAAAATCAATTACAGAATATGTGCAATGATTCTTAACACCTTACATTGCAAGAACAAATAATAAATCAAATAAATAAATAAATAAATAAGATCTCTCTTTGCAATGAGCAGTACACGTTCATTTACTTAACAAAAAAAGAAGGTTCATTTTGCTACAATACTGTTGGGGTTAATTGATGCAGTTAATGACTCTTTATGTTATTGGCATTCTTCTATTCCTTAAACCATTCCCGCTTCATTTTTTTTCAGGCAAGAAGGTTAAATTGTGCACACAGTACAGTAGGTTATATCTGGACCATTTTCATGGTTGAAAATGGTATAAAATGGTAACGTTCTAAAAATGTTAACAAACAGCTTTCTCTTTTCTATATAAAATAAGCAGGTGCAGAATCTTCAGGAGACACATTTGCAGCTACAGTACAATTGCTTCGCAGCTGTGTCACCCTCTCCTGTTGCATGTGACTTTTGTTTACATTATTTCTCAGCCTATTACTATTAGTTAATATTACTCACAGCATGTTGCTCTCACTTTTTAGACCTTGTCCTTTTCCAGACAACAAAAACTTTAATTTATAGAATAACATCCTCATTTATTTAGTTTTTTCGACCATCAACATTTAATTACTATCTCTTTTGTCTTGTCTTTTCCTGACATTATGTCCTCTCTAATGGATAACTTCCCATCTTTTGTCCAATAAAACTGATTTCTGTGTCAGTATCTCCAGCTAGCAAGATGCACTGGTCTCTTTCTAACCCTTTGTCAGACTCAAATGACTGTTCCAGGCTTAATTATAAACCCACTTCCTCAGCTCCATCAACTCATACAGATTCACTCCAGAATAGATTACTTTTTCACTGTTGTACTAAATCTGTCAAAGACAAACCAGATTTTTAGCAAACAATAACTGATCCATGATGTAACGAGTTTCGGCTACCACTGTAGCCTTTTTCCAGCTTGAAAAAGGCTACAGTGGTAGCCGAAACATGTTGCTGCTCTCTGACAGATATACCGGAGATTCTATCTAATTCCAGCTACCCATCACAAAGCAACACGTGGCCTTCAACCAAAGACCGATTACTCACTACAAGTTCTCTACCGCCAGGTTACTGAGACAGGAGCCGATCGCACCTACATTACCGGCACATGTGGTCACTGACTGTGGGCTGCCAGCAGCTTTTTCTTCATACCGTATAAACCACATAGAGACGGGAGCACTTCGAGATTGCGGCTCCTTGGTATATCAAGCCGTCCCACCGCACTTGCTCAAGCCGTCTGAAAGGTATAGCGCTGGACCAAAATTGTTACTAATAACAACTGACAAGACCTCGTTTATTAGTTCACATGTTCGGAATTATTAGCGACTGACAAGCCAAGTGAACACAGACTGCACCTTGGGCTGTATAAGACGGCAGGATCGATATATAACAGCTGGGTCTGGACAATATAATACCATTTTTACACCTGAGCTAAAACCCGGGTTTTTGAAGGGTTAACCCGGGCAGCTCCCTGGTGTAAAAGGGGAGAGTGTTGGATCGCCGGGTCGAGTGACCTGGCAATCCAACCCAGGTAACTAGCAGGGTTTAACACGGGTGTAGCCCGTGAAACCCTGCTGTGAGAACAGCGCACTCCGGGTCACGATGACCTGGAGTGCGCTGCTAGCCGGCCGATTGGTCCGGCTTCAGTGGCGCTTGGAGATGACGTCATCTCCAAGCGACCACTTTCACTCCGCAAAAGCCGGGTCTATGCAGACCCGACTGCGGTGTGAGCGGCGCTGACTCGGGAATATCCCAAGTCGGCGCCGGCAAAATTCCGGGTCTGACCCGGATAGGAACTTTGTTCCAACTCCGGGTCAGACCCGGAATTTAGGTGGAAAAGGGATATTACTGTGTTTATATCATCCTACTGTGATGGGCTAAATACTAATCCTTTTCTTTTAACTAACACTAAAAAGAGGGCTGGTTTTTTTCTCAAGTTGCAAATACTGCTTGCTTGTTAGAAAGAATCTCCAGGGAATCGCTATATTGCAACAGTATCAGTTATGCGGATACCAATTAAACCACATTCTGAAATCAGTTACAGGTATTAGCAACAGCACCAATTGACTTTTAGATTGATTCATTACAACTGCTGTTTATTGGAATATTATTCTTATTCTATTGAGAGTCTGATCAATTCTTTTTTTTATATATATTTTTATTCTGTTCAACTTTTTTATGTATTAGGATGTCATGTATTAGGATTTCATGTATTAGAATGCATATAACGTGTATTTGATGTATGGTTTATGCTTTTGTCTTACTAATTGTTTTTTTATTGATTAAAATTTCTATATGCATAATTTGATTTGTGCTATACTAATGTCCCAACATAAGTATTAGAGCGCAGTATAATATTGTTTGGTCGTTTAAAGAAATAAAGCAAAGTGGAAAAAACTAAATATATCCACTAGTTTTGGGGTTAAAATACATGACAAAAAATGAGTTGCTGAAATTTCGCTCAATTTAGGAATCAAATCAATAAGCTGATCTCTACTTTCTGATGGGTATAAAAAATAATCAGCTATTTTAAAGGCTTTATTGACAAAGTCCACTTTTGTGGCCTTTTTGAAAATTAAATAGATAACACACAGTATATAGACCCAACGTTCACTTTATTTTTGCTACCATTGAATAGGTGCTTCCTGTATAAGAATTTACATAAAGGTTCCTGTATGTACATATTTTCCACTTTAGAGATATTCAGGTGCGTAGCTACTGTGGGTGTGGTTGTTATGGGGCCCGAAGTGCCTATGAGGTCCACATCTATCCTTCACCCACTTTTGGTGGAGTACTGGACGAGAGGAGGGACACTTCAGTCTGTGACTAGGAAGCAGCTTGCTGCAGGGGATCATCAGTGCTGCTGGCCTCTGCCAGACTTACCAGTCCCATCCCATATGACTCTCCTCACAAGCATCAGTGAGAAGAAACACTGCTAAAGGGGCCCCATAGTAACATTTCTACACCTTCCAGCGTACCTCCCCACAGTGGAGGAGGGTAGCAGGAGAAGATGAGAGGGCATAGAAATTTTGTTATGAGGCCACCATAGGGCTAGCTACACCCCTAGTGATATTTATATGCATTCACTGTAGCTATTTATGTCAGCACTTTCAAACTCTTTGGCATTGGGCAGATGAAGCAGTGGTGTACATACACAACATTTGGAAAAACACATTTGGAAACAATTAGGAACTAAAAAAAACATACATATATATGTTGTCAGCTACAGCTGACATTTCCTTCAGCTCAAAAACATCATAATTTGTGTAAGATATAGTTAGGCGTAACAAGTGTGTATAACAACAATGCAGACAAGGATTGACAGTGTTAGTAGTAAATGCTACCCTATTTGTACACAATATAATAATGTAATGAATGTCAGAGAGAATATTGTCTTAACCATTATTAATAAATGCAAAAGTCACATTTTCTAACTAAAATGTTATGAAATACTAATACAAATTAAAGCAAATTCCTATTGTTTTCCTCAATAAATTTATCAACGAGTGATATTCTTGTTACTAATCTTAAATGGTGCTCCAACCAATCAGCTCCTAACTGTGTTTGAAAAATGACAGTTAAGAGCTGATTGGTTGAAGCACCATTTAAGATTAGTAACGAGTGATAACAAGAATATCACTCAATAAATCTGGACCTAAATCTTCACTGCAGTCTAAAGGTGCATATCGTCTACACGAGAGTGAAACGACTGTATGATTACAACATTGTAATCGTTCAATCGTTCACCATCCTGTGCAGTGGATAATGTGCCCACACTGAACGATATGTCATTCAGTGCAGGCATCCTCCCTCATCCCCGAACATGCACAATCTGACATCTCGACAGGTTGGCCTTCATGTTCAGGTCGTTGCCGGCATTTTACTAAACGATTAATGAACGATTGAACGATAACGATGTCGTAATCGTTCAATCGCTCATTTTTCATGTCTTGTGGATACATGCCTTAAGTTTAAAAGTCAAATAAGTAATGTGAATAGTTGGTCTTGACTTCATATAATATAGTTATGATACTAATGATTTAAGTTCTATCAGCTATAGGGCTAATACTGTAAGACAATAAGAAACGGCTAGCTAGTTTTGCTAATAGTCATCATCATTCTTTCCTGTTGCATCAACATCTGCAAGATAAACATTTCCTAAAAGGATAACTGCTAATGCAAAAACAGTCCTACAATAAGTGCTCCAGCCCCTGGAAAAGACCAATTATCTGAAATGATATGGTGTAATATATTAGCAAATATGAAAATAAAGATAAAATGAAAATAAGTTTAGATGGTGAATCACAGCTGCTGGTCCTAAAGCAAATCCTCAGCCAGCAAAATATGAATCTAATAGCTTGGATGCAAAGCACAAAATAAGAGCACTAATGGTAATAATATGTTTAACTGAATAGAATACTGAATGCAGAATGAATGTTGAATATTTGAAAACATTATTAAGGAATCTTATCTTTAAGACTCCTTTGCCAGACTCTTCAAACTCAATGTTCCAAAGTTTCTATACATTTATTTGACCACATACAGTAGTTCCTGCAATCTTGCATGAGACCCAAACCTCTCCTCGAGCTTTCCCCAGGGTCTGACAGCACTCACTTTTTAAAATAAAATATTTCCACCGCAGCCAAGTGTGCCAGGCAGAGTTCCAATTCTTTTCAGCATATGTCTCGAAGGGGTATATTTACTAAAGTGAGAGATTTTAGAAGTGGAGATGTTGCCCATAGCAACCAATCAGATTCTACTTAATATTTAACTAACACCTTCTAGAAGATAACAGCTACAATCTGATTGGTTGCTATGGGCAAATTTCCACATAAGGACTTTACATTTCTGGTTTCCTTTTTATAGTGGAGAACAGCCAGTATGTATAAAGCTAAGGTTTGCCGAGGTGGGGGCCACATTGCCCAATTAAAGCTTATCTGTAGTTTTCAGGTCCCACTGGAGATACCCCAGATCTGAAACTCCATCATTCACAAGCTATCAAGGTGATGCTTTCATAACAAAATGCATAGGTTTTCCTCCCATGTTGTGTCAGCTGTACCTGGTGAATTCAGAACCTGTGAGATTTTGAACCATAATCAGAATTTTAATAGTATCTTGTGAATGGTGGACTTTCACATCTGGGATATCTAGAGTGGAGACTTCATGTAAACTTTTTAACTTCTTTCTATTGTGAGCATATTTTAATTAGAAATGAGTGGTTTGGTTGTTCTAAAAACTGAACACACCCGAACTTGCGGGTTCTGTGTTGAACCAAGACATGCAACGGTTCCCCCAGCCAAGTCCGGGTCTCAAATCGAGGCAAAACATTATAATCCTTGAAATGTCAGATCATGTTTTGGATTGCATATAAGTACCTTCCAGTCAATTCATATTCCAAATATACTTCCTATTCGTCCTTGAAGAGCAGCTCTGCTTTTGTGGTCGGACTGAAAGCACTGCACAAAATAGTATGATCTTTTGACATAAGTACCAGCATGCCTGGACATTAGGGGCACTCGGCCACCTGTAGTCCGCCTGTAAAGAATATATTAAAATAAAGACAGTACTCGCAAACTGCAAGATTTAGTATTTTTTTTTTTTTTACAACATACATAGTTACCAGACCCATAGGTGGCCTCCTCTTGGGTACATGTAGGCATCCTTCAGAAAACCACAAACTGCAAACCCGATCTATTCAGGGTAGGCACTTGTACAGTAAGTACAGTGCAAGTCCCTATGGATTGGGTTTGTTGTTTACTGAAGACCAAGGATGCCTACTTGGAACCGAGAGGAGGACACTCATGGGTCCGGTAAGTATGATTTTTTTTTTAATAAAATATTAAAACATGTAGTGTGCGAGTATTCTCTCTATTTTTTTTTCTTTACAGGTGGACTACAGGCACCATTGGGCCCTTAATGTCCATGCATGCTGGCACTTGTTGATCCACAAGTGTCATGATGCAAGAGCTGCCTGCCTGGGACTTAGTCCACCTGTAACAAACAATATTATTTACTATATTATGACTATTAACCCGCATCCGACATCATTTTAATTTTGGGGTCTCCACTTTCTGAGGAATTGACGGTATGGAAGGGAAACCCCACACAGTTTGTCTCCCTGCTATAGCATCAGCCCCCTGGTTGATTCAGCCTGGTGTTGGTAATTGGAGAATAGGGGGACCCCACGCCATTTTGCCAAAACATAAACACGACAACAATTTTGAACCAAAACCAAAATATGAGCTTTGTCCAATAAATGTGCTTTGATGACATTGCACTAGTGTGATACCTTCTGGATTCTTTAATACTGTATATATAAAATGTGGCCTTTAGCTTCACCTCTGATGTATAGATTGATATACAGTTTTTTCTTTACATGATAGAGGGTATGCTTATCTGAAACATAGTATGTATTGATTACATTTATCACAATGTCATACTTTTAATCAAAGCTGTCTGGAGTCTAGTTTTTCTTTTCATTTGCAGTGTTAGGGGGATGCGGTCATAATCCAGACTGCTGGGATTCCGGCGTTCAGAATGCCCATGACAGAATCCTGACACTTATCAGAATACCAGCACCTTCATCCCGACCGCCAGGATCCCGAAGGTAAGTACTGGGGTTAGGAGGAGGGTTAGGGTGGGTTAGGCACTATGGGGAGGGTTAGGCTGTGGGGGTGAGGAGAGGTTAGGTTTAGACTGCGGGGAGGGAGGGGTAGTGTTAGGAGTTAGGTTAGACTTACTTACCTGGAGGCGTCGGGATTGTAACCTGGTCAGGATTCTGACCGCCGGGATCCCGAGATTTGGCATCCTATACCCATCCTGTGTTAGGTATGACCATCATTTAGACCAGCAGCTCTATAACAACCAGAAACTAGCAGCAATTATTCCCAGTACTGTACGTTGGCAAGAAACATCTGCAATGCTCAGAACTATGGGCCTGATTCAGAGCCGCTCGTAATCGGCCGCTCGTTCGTTCCGAGCGATGTTTGCCCAACTGCGCATGCATACGGATCGTAATACGCATGCGCGAACCAGTCAGTGCGGCCGAAAATCGTTTGTTCGCTAAATAGCGAATGCCTGCTATTTTGAGTTACAGAATGAGGCGTATGTGGGTGGTAACAGGGGAAGGTGCTTGAAAACGGGGAGTGGAGATCAGAACGCAGGCATGCTTAAAGGTCAAAATGGGCGTTTTATGGGTGTGCATAATTAATACAGCAGCGTCACTGACCACGTCACTGGGTTATTTTATAGTCAGAACTGCTCGCAAATTTGTGGTAGAAAAAACCAACCACAAGAATAGCGAGCAGTTCATATGCTGGTCGATGTACTCGATTAATCTAATAAATAGCGGACATGACGAAGGATGCGAGCGGCCAGGGGGCGTATTTTTCCAAAAAATGACCGCAAGTTTTGTTCGCTCGTTCAGACCTAGAGGCGTGAACAGACCTCAAAGAGCGAACGGTTCATTTGAATAGCCACCCCTATTTTCTGGACAAGCGAGCGCTAATTGCGTCCAGCTCTGAATCAGGCCCAATGTCCAATAATAGTAATAATATTCCCAGGGGTAGTAAATCAATACTTACACCCAATACTTTCAGAGACTCCCATTCACTTTCAGTCAATCCTAGTGGCCATTCAGAATCTGGTGTCGCCCAACATCATGTCAATTAACATATAATACTAAACCCTTTTGGATCTATGGTGAAATCAGGTCTCATGTTATGCAGATCATTCTGAGCCTGTGCAGGTATCCTGATTCCAAGGAGTAGAGAAGAAGTGGAAACAAATACACATGAAATAAGTACAAATTTAAAATAAAACTAATATTACAAAATAAATACTTAAAGCACTTGCCTACAGATTCAGGCCCTGTACACCTAGTGCTGGGACTAGCAACATTCCTACATTATTTCACAATGTAAAGAAAAATACCTTAGTGCTGCACCATCTGGTCCTCACAATATTTAAAAATGTCTAGTTGCAGAATTTGTCACAAAGACTAAAGCTGAAACCTAGTGGTAAAGAAATTGAATAAAGGCTCTGAGGATTACCCTTTACTAGCTGGCATTCCATCAGATAACCTGACATGGAAAGATTGACAGTAACGTGGACGGAGGCAATTGATTGCCCAGTCCCCCACATTATTATTCTGGTCCAGTCACTGCTTAAACCCTTTGCCATTTTCAAGAAAGGAACCTGACACCAGGAGCCTATTATTTTTAAATCCTTCGACTGTTTTCTTTTCTTCGGTATCGACCTTCATGATGTGCCATGTTTAAGTCAGATAGCTGTTGTCTCATTGTGTGACAGTGAGAGAACTGATAGAAAATAATATTCTTTACAATGCAAGTTCTGTATGCTACATCAAAGCAAAGGTTATAAATGTTTGTATATTGTGCTCCACTGTTCAATATTACACAAGGTGTCTTGAAAGAAAGGTACTGTATATATGTAAACATTGAGAAATAAACCCATGCTTGCTACTGTATAATTCTATACATAATATTTGAGGTACTAATGCATATTTAGCATCAGATAAATTGTACTGTATAACACTTCTACAGCTGAAATATATCAATAGGAATGAAAACAAACAATGGACCTCATTTTAAATTTTGAAGCAAATTTAGCTGAAAGATGTAAATTTGTACTTGTACAGACCATGTTGCAAATCCAGCTAAAGGGAGCAAAAGCAATCTTTGTATGCATGCAGGGGAGCTGCTTTTACATGTAGCACACAAATGCAGGGAAGCTTTGTGCTTACACTATGACTTAAGCTGGCCACACATCTAAAGATTATCTGTCCAACCAGCCAAATAGTTGATTGGTTGGAATGAAAATCTGGTAAGGAATCAAATCAGCAATTTGCTCCCAAACGCTGGAAAATGGACCAAAATAGTTGTTTGAACAAATAGCTTAGATCAAACATTTAACAAACTTGTCTGACGGCCATTTTCATCTGTTTTCTGGCATTTAGGAACAAATTGCTGATCATCATTTACTCCCATACGTTACCAGATTTTCATTCCAACCAATCAACAAGTTGGCTGGTTGGATGTAAGTTGGTCTAGTGTGTGGCCAGCTTTGGAATTGAGCCTGAGTACACCCGATCCCCCTTTGAACTAGAAATCTGCATATGTATTTGAAGACAGATTAGGGTATAATAGCTGCTACTGCATAAATGTTTATGAACATTGTCCATGTTCTGCAATGTTTTGCAATGTAAGTAACTTTTTTCTTCTGTTCATACTGTTTCTGTTTACGTACTATATAAGGTGCTCCGGACCCATTGTGGCACTATATAAATAAAGGATAATAATAATAATAATAATAATAATAATAATAATAATAATTGCCCTCCCAGCAGTGCAAAATGGTTTTGTCCATGCACAAAAGTAAAATGTCTAGCTGGATTTACTCAACTAAATGATTGGTTCTGATAACATTTATCCATAAGCACATGTCCACCATTGCTGCATTTAAATACAGTTTCCAGGGACACTGTGCTGCTGAGTATGTTAAACAATTTGCATGTGATGTTTTTGAAGGAAGACTGCAGTGCATAACAATCTCTATCGTCACATACAGTAGTATGCCTTATCAATGCATATTAAGTTAAAAGCCCAAAGAATGAGAATATATTTTTTAAAGTTGGACAAAATTTAAAAAGGGATATTTCAGGAAGAAAACTATATCATGGACACATTTTTCAAAACACTAATTTTTGCTTAATACAATGTATTTGTTGAAAGTACACTGAAAATTCCAGGTCTTGCAAAGTCTTCAAATATTCTTCATGTTTTGTCATAGCAGTAACTGGTAGTAACGTAGAGAGCATTGTTACCATAGGCGTCTTTATAATGGATTGAAGGTGTGTGGAGCACAAGGGTCCCTGGGTCCAGGGGGTCCACACCGCACACCCTTCACCCATAGGTATTATACTTACCTTTCCACAGACTCTGGTGTGCTGCCCTGCAGCACCAGGCCAGCGCTGCAGGGCAGCAAAAAGGTCACTGGGAAAATGACGGCGGACATTTTCCCGGTAACCTGCGCATGTGCAGGAAAGATGTTCCTGGGAAAAAGGCATGGGTGCCATTTTCCCTGAGACTCGCGCATGCGCAGTAAATTCATGAAGCCAGAATTTACTGTGCTCAGTGCGCTGACAGAGAGAATGGGGCCCAAACGGAGGCTGCACACGGGCCTCTCCTCTCTTAAAAGGCCCGATTGTTACTATCTTCAAATCAATGCTTTCCATAACACTACATAAATAAACATAGAGACTCACTTTAAGAGTAATTTATTAAACCAAATAAAAGGTGCAACACTTAGAGGCAACTTATTTGTATTCGTGATGATGTTTGGATTTGGTAATTCCTTATAATTGGAAATATATTTATACCGAAGAGTAATTTTAAGTGCCAGACACACAGCATGATTTAATTCTGCACAAGTGCTATTGAAATGAGCTATGATGGTGGGGCAGGGAATTGGTATGATTTACCACCGGACGCTTGTCCGGCAGTTGGAATCCCGACAGCGTTTGCCCAACATGGGTGAAAATCCCGATCGTCCCCAGGCAAGTATTCACTAACCTAACCTCCCCCCCTAACCCTCCTTAGACATGCCTAACCCTAACCTTCCCCCCAGTGCCTAACCCTAATCCCCACTCTAAGTGCCTAAACCTAACCCCCCTTCCCCGCCGCCTAAACCTAAGTCCCCCACGGGGGGTGCCTAACCATAAGTCCCCCCCCGGGAGTGCCTAACCCTAACCCTCCCTCCCCCTAGCCTAACCCTAACCTCCTGGGGGGTGCATAACCCTAAGTCCCCCCCGGGAGCCCTAAACCTAACCCTACCCCCCTGCAGCTGTCCGCACTCGGCGCCCGGCATCACTTCGATCAGGATGCTGGGCATCGGTAAAATGACAGGCGTCTAGATTTAGGCGCCTGTCATTTAACCCTTGCCGGGATAAAGCAGTCGGGAAGCCGGCTGTCGGGATTAGGTCTGCCGGCTTTCTGACTGCATACCGTGGGGTAGTACAGTTTAAGGACTTCTTAATTTTTGCATCACGTCTACATCTTTTTCATCATTCAAAATATCTTGATGTTCACGCCACACTGATGATGACATGATTATCTTTCACCAGTAGCTATTTGCTATAGATGCAAAATAAGATATGCACAACATTATGTTGAATTTAAAATGTCCAACTACAGCACTGTTATCCTTATTATTGTAGTGTCCATCAGGTTTTTGATGTGGCCACGCCCTCTAATGACATCTGTTGGGAATTACCGAGAAGGCCAGGATGGAGCTGAGACGCTGGACTCATGGTAGGAGGAGACTTTTGGATCATCATGGGATCGTTACTTGCAAATTGATATGGTGTGAAAATCTTTGGGGGGGAAATTATTTTTTTTTAGGACAAACCGCTAATTCGTGTATAGACACTAGGGACCCTCTTCCTTAACAGAATGCAACCGATCACTTCTCTAACAGTGGAAACCGTGCCATTATCAATCCGGCAGATATACTGCACTGACTATTTTGATTGGAAATTGGACAAAGATTGGAACCTAAATATTGAAATAATTAAAATATGGATATACAATGTCCATCCCTACACAATAGCCACATCACTGAAGTATATGGAACTAACAATCCGAAAATGCACAGCACCAGGTGTAGGAGTCCACCTTGGAGACCCAAATTTATAAAGACTTGGGTCTCCCCATTTCTAATGGGGGAGGATGCCGTCATGCAGGACCAGGGCAGGAGGAAGTCCTGGTTCCCTGGGCATTTGGGGATGCAGAGCAACTACAGCAGAAGTGTTGTGGGATGAAATAAATTCCCCTACAAGTAAGGACCCCCATGAGAAGCACACTCATGTTACAGAGAGATGTGGAGCGCTGCCCATGAACAGTGTGGCAGCAAATCAAGAAATGGCAGAGAAGGGAGCTGCCAACATGATTGCAGAGAGGAAGTGAGAGTCCATGAACCATATGGACTCCTACAGAGGACAAGGGGGTACACTGACTTTACCAGCAGGGACAGAGAAAAAAGGCCTGAGACAGGGTTAATGCCTCAATACTAAAGGGAAAGAGCCCAATTGTAAAGAGGGAAAAATCCCTGCTAAAGTGCCTCAGAAAAGACCCCAAAGTGAGACTGCTGCAATCCGGGCAGCGTGGCTGTGCGAGTACCCCTATGTAAAAGATTACAGCACTGGCAGGGTTAATTAATGCAAAAAGTTGGCATCAGCAGGGTCGGGAAGTACCGTACCACATCGTAACCAAACCCCAGTAACAGCCCTTGATCAGGTGTCCCAGGGACTTTTCACACTCTGTGGAGGTCTTCACTTTCTCACGTAGGGGTCTATTCATCATCACAGGGCCATTCATTATAAAAGTAACGCAGGAGATATCACAGATATCTCCTGCTTACCTTTCAGCCCAGATGTGGCCAGCTGTCCCCATACGCTAGTATGAGGACTTAAATTCATCAAACTCCAAAAATAACCAACTCCTTCCTATGGGAAGATGTCCTGGGTTGCAAAGAGGGATTCATTCGGATCCCTCCGCCACCCTCTGGCTCCTTCTGTCGGAGGTCACGCATGCACAGTAGCACTGCTGAGTCAGACTTGGCAGTGCTAATTTTCACTGCTGCGGGAAGCTGCAATGAAGGATATCGCAGAGACAGATGATTTTCAGATCAGCTGTCTCTGCACCATGGCAATGGTGAATTGCTCCAGTGGCTTTGTATCCATCTCTGCTGCTCACAGCGGGTTGCATACATAATTATCGGGGGTGATTTATTTTCTACCCTATATTAACAACAGTCTTTAATGAGGGTGCTCTCCTTAATGAAATGCTAGAAATCCAAATAATTGAAAAGCTGAAACTGGGGATACACCAATCTCTAAGTCAGAATTAAAGTCTTATATCACTTCTGAACTAAAATATTTGAATATACATGAAGATAATAGTAAACAGACTAGGGCCTTTAATTTCATATTTGGTTAAACCACAAGTGGGGTTTGTATTGGGAAGACAGACCCTGGATTATACTCGGAAAGTTCTTATCATTATAAATGCATATGCCTCATCTAAAATTCCCATTCATCTTCTGTAGATGCAAAAAAATCCTTCAATAGGCTACATAAGGGTACATGAAGTCTGTTTTACACTAATTTGGAATTACTGACTGGTTTCTTATATCTATTTTGGCACTATACTCGTGCCCTTCAGTAAGCATTTTTAGCGACAGTTTCTTCTCATTCTTGTTCTTCAATCAGTAATGGTTCATGCCAGGGAGGGTTGGGTTTATGATCCTGTGGTGGTCAGAATCCCGATGGTCACAATGTCGGCTCCGGAATCCTGATGGTCAATATCCTTATGTATGTTGGTGAGCATGCTAACCCTTACCCTAACCCTCCCCCCAACCCTAACCAACTCCTCCCACAGTCTAAGCCTAACCGTTCCTTCCTGAATTTGAACCCTAACTCTCCCCTTCCGCAGCCTAACCCTAACTGTCCCCTCCTGGAGCTTAACCCTAACTGTCCCCTCCCGCAGCCTAACCCTAACTCTCCCCTCCCGCAGTCTACCCCTAACTTTCCCCTACTGGAGCTTAACCCTAAGTATCCCCTCCTGCAGCCTAAACTTAACCCTCTGTCTAGTACCTAAACCTAAACCAGACCCCTAACCCTAATACTCAATGTCGGAATTATGGACTGTCACTATTCCAGAGCCGGTATTCTGACCACTGCAATCCTGACTACATGCCACCAAGGATGCCTCTTTTACAACTTCATATTGTTATAGCAATAGAACCTCTGGCAGAAAATATAAGTATCGCTGATAAAATGCAAGATCCTACAATCTAGGGTATGAATCACAAACTTTGTCTCTTTGCAAATTACATTTTGCTATCGTATTTGTGATCAACCTCGACTTCATTACCTGCCTAATTATTTGAATATGTCCTATTATAGATTAAATACTTCAAAATTGGGGCTTTGCCAAATATTATTGCTGGAAATCACTTTAGAGCCTCTGGTTGAAATTGAAATAGGTCAGATGACATTGAAGGCTCTTACAAAAGATTGGATGCACCATGAGGTCTAGTGGCTAGTGGCTGGGTTCGTAGCGGCAACCATAGCAATGTTGTTGCCCAATATTATATATTTCTTTAGAATTATTCCCAGAGTGCTTCTGCTTTCTTGTTAAACAAAATCTAATAGCTCTCATGTGTCAGGCAGAAGTGGACACTGTCATTCAGGAACTGACAATAGCAAACCTGCCACAAGGTGATTTTGGTTTCACTGCCAGGGACATGCAGGTTGCACCCCTCAAAACTGCCTCCTTAAAATAACAGCTGCAAATATGGTTATAAATCACAAGGCAAAAGAATAGTCAGACAATGTGAAATCAGTGTTATAGGCTATGGTGCAGAAACTGAGATTTTGCAGACTTCCGGGGCACAGAAAAGACAGATTCCAGAAGTCAAGTAAGGTCAAAAACTCAGAAATACTCAAATGTTGAATGAAAGCTAATATGACTTAAGACTCTTGCACAGAACAGTGCATACAGTGACCCTTAGATAGTGTGGGGATTCAAATCTGAGCCACAGTGACATTAAGTCATGTGTCCTTGTCAATTTGAGGGGTCTATTTACTAAGCAGTGTTAGGAGACAGAGTGAAAAGTGATAAGAAAGTGATAAGGTGCCAGCCAATCAGCTCCCAACTGTCATTTTTCAAACACAGCCTGTGACAAGATGACACTTGGGAGCTGTTTGGCTGGCACCTTATCACTTTCTTATCACTTTTCACTCTGTCTCCTAACACTGCTTAGTGAATAGACCCCTAAGTCTGGAGTGAGACAATGCGTGTACCCCTAAGGGAAGCATAGTGGTTAGCAGAGAGGACAGGACCACCCACAGCCACCAGAGAAGGGAGCAAAATGACTGAGGAGTGGCATGAAGCCGCCTAAAGAGACGGAGCATGGACCTGATAGCACTGCTGCCGGACAGGTAACACAGCATCTGTCAGAACTTCCTAACAATAGGTTATGAAGACCTATTTTTGTAAAATGAAAATTAGCCAGGAACTATATGTTCTGTATACAATTAGCTATTTATAGCTCAATGTGTATGTTCTTCAATGGATTGGGAGTTCGGGCATCTTAAAAACTAAACTGCACATAAGATGCAACCTCCCGATCTGACCATTTGCAGGAGAGTTTTAAGCTGTTTATACAGCTTAAACACCTATACAAGCATTGAGCTGATCAGCTGATAGTGGGTGATTGGCCCGATGATTGTATACAGTACTGATGTTAAGATGCACAATGGAGTAAAAAGTAGAAAAAATTTGCATAAAAAGTATACAATCTAGTGTAAAAAGGCAAAAGACAAGATATGAGGGACCAGCACCAGGTATCGTTATGCTTAATCTGAATTTTCTACAAATACCTAGGACATTATATGCAAACTAGGATGCAAAATTGAGGAAAAAGTAGCAACATTAAGTCTGTACTGTCTCCCTCGCAGTGGGGGCCATTGGCTTTCACAGTACACAGATTTAGTAGATGGGATAGACCTTCTAAAATTGTTACATAAATAAAATTAAGTTGATTGGTGATGGTGGGGTGCAACAGCTGCAACAATTCAAAGAAAAAAGATGCTAAATGTGTAGTTGTATGTGTTTATTTTATATTCAGCAATACTTTAATACATGACAAGATTGACAGGATTTAAGAAAAGCTAAACAAGAACAATTTAACCTAGTTAACATTGATTTTCGCATACCATAACTAAACTAAAATATTACTAATAAATCTAAACAATTTAGATTTTCTAACAACCTGGGCAGAGAACATGCAAGTACCAAAGACATATGTTGTTTAGTTATCCTGAGGTAATTTGGAGAGCAGGAATATAAACCCTAATCATTAGAGACAACACAAGATATTCACGCAGCGTGTTGCTTTTGAAAACCAAAGCAGCAATTAATTTTACATGCTGAAAAACACATTTTAAATAAAGATGAGAAACAATACAAAATAAAAATATGATGGAAAGCTTAGAATAAATTTACATATCTCAAAAACAATAATTGACTATTGACTGCTATGGTCCAGATCATCCTTTTCTTATGCACCAGGTTTCTAAAGCGTCTCTAACTAAAGCACAGTGTAGTATAGTAATGCAACAGATGAAGTCTATATAGAGAGAGTCAGCTACTGGAAATCTAGAGTAATCATCAATTCTGACAATCTTTACCGGATTACAGTGTAGTTGCTAAACAAACTTGGTAATGGTGGAATACACTTTCTATTGCCTAGTCTATCAAAGAAAACCAAATGTAAATTCTGAGCGATATTCACTTTTATAAAATTATTTCTTTATGATCTGTGTTACATTAAATATTGTTGTCATCTGTTATAGTGAGTTACTTGTGTCAAAATGCCTCAGGCTTTGTTACATGTAGTGTATTTTATCTACACTATAAAGTGCTATGTACAGTGGGGCAAAAAAGTATTTGGACAGCCACCGATAGTGCAAGTTGTTGCACTTTAAAAGAAGAGAGAGGTCTGTAATTTCCATCATAGGAACACTTCAACTGAGAGAGACAGAATCAGAACAAAAAATTCCGGAAATCACATTGTATGATTTTTAATCAATTTGTTTGTATATTACTTCTGAAAAAAAATATTTGGACAATCAAAAAGTTTAACTCGATACTTTGTAAAGTAACCTCGGATTACAGAGGTAAAATGTAGTTCTTGACCAGGTTTGCACACACTGCAGCAGGTATTTTGGCCCACTCTTCAATGCAGATCTTCTGTAGATGTGTCATGTTTTGGGGCTGTCGCCGGGCAACACAGACTTTCAACTCCCTCCACAGATTTTCTATATTGTGTTGAGGTCTGGAGACTGGCTAGGTCAATCCAGGACCTTGAAATGCTTCTTACGGAGCCACTCCTTAGTTGCCCAGGTGGTGTGTTTGGGGTCATCGTCATGCAGGAAGACCTAGCCACGTTGCATCTTCAATGCTCTTACTGAGGGAAGGAGATTTTTCCCCAAAATGTCACGATACATGGCCCAATTCATCCTCTCCGTAATACGGATCAGTCGTCCTGTCCCCTTTGCAGAAAAGCATCCCCAAAGCATGATGTTTCCACCCCCATGCTTCACAGTGGGTATGGTGTTTTTGGGATGCCACTCATCATTTTTCTACCTCCAAACATGGCGTTTGGGGTTTATACCAAAAAGTTCTATTTTGGTCTCATCTGACCACATGACATTCTCCCAATCCTACTCTGGATCATCCAGATGGTCACGTGCAAACTTTAGACGGGCCTGGACATGTGCTGGCTTAAGCAGGGGGACCTTTCGGGTGCTGCAGGATTTGAATCCATGACGACGTAGTGTGTTGCTAATGGTAACCTTTGTGACTGTGGTCCCAGCTCTCTTGAGGTCATTGACCAGGTCCCCCCATGTAGTTCTGGGCTGATCCCTCACCGTTCTCAAGATCATTGATACCCCACGAGGTGAGATCTTGCATGGAGCCCTTGGTCGAGGGAGATTGTCAGTGATCTTGTATTTCTTCCATTTTTTAATAATTGCACCAACAGTTGATCTCTTCTCACCAAGCTGCTTGCCTATTGTCGAGTAGCTCATCCCAGCCTTGTGCAGGTCTACAATTTTGTCCCTGGTGTCCTTAGACAGCTCTCTGGTCTTGGTCATGGTGGAGAGGTTGCAGTCTGACTTGAGGGTGTGGACAGGTGTATTTTATACAGTTAACCAGTTCAAACAGGTGCCATTAATACAGGTAACGAGTGGAGGATAGATGAGCTTCCTAAAGAAGATGTAACAGGTCTGTGAAAGACAGAATTCTTGCTAGTTGGTAGGTGTCCAAATATTTATTTTCCGCAAGAATATACAATAAATTGTTTGAAAATCATACAATGTGATTTCTGGAATTTTTTGTTCTGATTCTGTCTCTCACAGTTAAAGTGTACCTATGATGGAAATTACATACCTCTCTCATCTTTTAAAGTGCAACAACTTGCACAATCGGTGGCAGTCCTCTAGGCTGCAACCCTGGAATAGGCAGCTTGAATATAGCAACCATCAGGTGGTACAAAATCCTGTGACGTTGAGGATTTTTTTAATACATACAGTACAACGAGTGGAGAGTGGTCCTGAGACTCGAGATAAGATCAGTTATCAGTTAAAATGCCCCTATCCTACCAGTAATTAGAATAAGCATGCATCTATCTATCTATCTATCTATCTATCTATCTATCTATCTATCTATATATCTGCATCTAAAAATGGAATGCTAAAATTCAGCTGTATTCAGAAATTGACCTAAATCAATTCTCGCTACCACACCTAACTAACTTGCTGAGACTTAAAGATTAGTCCCTAGATGTTTGGCTATTTAAAATGTCTCTGCTTATCTCTGCCATCAAACTTTGCAATTTTTACCACCACTTTTGTTCCATATGTTAGCATTCATTTTCAGAGAGTGTTTTTAATCTGTACATATGGTTCTAATAATTGTATGAACAGTTCTAACAACAGGGACACCATTCTCTATGCCTTTGGACAGTGGTTCCCGAACTTTGTGCCGTGGCACCCTGGGGTGCCTCGGGACACTTGCAGGGATGCCTCAGGTTGGTGGTCCAGCACCAAATCAAATTATTTATGGTCATGTAATGTAAATATGTGGACAAACAGAAGCACAAACCTGTCCATCACCACATAACTTAACCTAAGGATGACAGGTTAGCACAATTTACTTCACTTTACTCCTTTACTACATTTTATTCTGAAGTTCTAAATAACAAACTTTTGGATGAGGGGTGCCGTGAAAACAATGCTGATACTCTAGGGTGCCATGGTTCAAAAAAGTTTGGGAACCATTGCCTTAGGAGAACCACCTCCCTCATCTCTTCCATGAGCTACATCTTGTATGACATGGATCATAATGATCATTTCAGTTCTATGGAGGGTTCCAAGTGAAATACTGTCTGAGAAATGTACAGGAGTTTCCATTCCAAGTAATAGTTTATCACAAGACAGTCTTTGTTCATAATGATGTATGATGTATCCTAAGGTGCTTCACCGCAAAATTTATCTTGTAGTTGAAAAATACATAATACATATAATGTGATAGCAAGTGACAAGAGAAGGTGCGACCTTAGCCCTTATATTCACTTTGGTTGATTCTGCTTTATGTCTTCTACCACAGCTTTGCTGTCTACTGCAAGTTTTTGAGGCACTGTTATTAGTGGAGTACATGCAACACATGTCAGCCAAACGTGATGACCTAATTTTTATCAGGCTCTGATGATAGAATAATTTATACAGGCCTATGGGCATTATGGTCCAGAAGAGAAGTTGAGCATATGCCTGTTTCCGCAGCATACCTTGTGTGTTTTTGTACTGTGCATACTCTGGAGCGCATCTGGGAGATACAGTATAGGCATGCAAACTGAAACATATTCCTCCAACACACATTAATTAGGGGATAAAACCTCTCATTCTTACCTTAAAAATCTAATTATACTTTAATTAAAGTTTACAGAGGGCAAGACGTTATGCCTGATAATAGTGACTATTTGCTTGGTGTCATGATGAAGTTCCTGGGTAAGAGAATGGTGGCCATGGGTAAGAGAATGCTGGTCAGTCAATGGTTAGAGTAGCAATGATTTGGTAAAGGATATGACCATTATACTATGCTTTGCTGGCCCATACCTAAGTTCATTACTTGAAAAGCATCTTACAGGACAAGATTCTATGGGGCTCATTTATCTATGAATATTTCCTAGATATGCCACCAAAGCATCAGTTTTTAGTCGGTACCTGTAAATATTAATTATAACCAGCATTTATGTACAGTCTATCCATGTTTTAACAAAAAAGCAGCTCTTCTAGGTTTCTATGGGGGCCGCTTTATTGTCAAATATACCCTGCAGCTCACACCATCTTCAGATGGCATTAGCTGCTATATCCTATGGGCTACTATTCACAAAAATTACCAGGATAGGGTGCTGCAGGAAACCACCCCAAGAATGGCTGCCACACATGCACGGTCAGCAGATCGCACAAGCACAGTAGTACTGCAACATCCCTATATAGCATTCCTAACACACGTGTTTTTAATACATTCTGGCAAAACTTAATCTGTTATTACCTCGAATTGTAGTGATAAGAAATTGTAATGATCTGGCCTAAGACCTGATCATTTATAAATATACCCCTACACATGAAACCTCTGACAAATTTACACAGTCATGCTGATTTCACCCACAACTTTTTTGTTTTCCGGATAAAAATCTGGCTCATACATTTTAAAAATAAGAGAGAACATTGCAGCTCTGCATTCACAAAAGTAACTTGAACAGCTTCTGACACAATAACTTATGAATGCTACAAGAGAATATAATTTTTTAGGTCAATGGCTAATTCTGTTATGGAAGTTCCCCAGCTCCTTGCACAAATGTATTATTAATTATTTAGCTCTCACACAAACACATTCAACAGCTAAAAAGCTTGTCTGCATAACATAAAAGCTGTCTTGAGGCTCCACTGTTTATTAAGTTCTCTGTATAATATGATTCAGAAAGAACATGGTAAAATACTGTACATATACAAACTAAAAGGCTAATCCTAAATGGTTGTTTTGAATGCAAAATTCAATTAATCCACAGGTGCAGTTTTGTTACCAATTAACCCCTTAGCTGCCTGGGGGGTTTGTTTCCCTTGTGGTGAGTTAATTTTTTTCACATATGCACTTGTCACATTCCTACATCAATATCAATTATTTTTTTCCCATCTTATACACACCACAAATAAATACTTTGTGCTTGATTTCTCAGTAATCCACCTTTACAAAATGTAAAGAGCAGGATTCTGTGTGTAACTTTTGATAAACAAATCTGCACTTGAAATTAAAATGCAAATTTTCACTGTCTCGATTTAAATGCTTCCTATGAGTAGGCAGAATATGGTAGACCAACAAGGTCTACCATTTTAAAAACAAGACAACCTACCATATTTAATGAGGGACCACATATTTCTACTTGACACAAGATGGGGGAGATATGGGCTTTAGATCCCCCCATGTGTGGAAAATTAGATATTTTGTGTACTGTTTCTGTGATCACCAGACAATAGCTACTAAGGGGGAACATCGTTTAAAAGCAGAGACTCCACTCTTTCAAGAAAGGGTACCCTCTAGTGTGTGTGAGCTAGTATAAGGGAGATAGATCACTGTGTGCCCCTACTCCATCTATGTAAAATATTTTTTTTTCGTAGTGCTGTGCAATATTGTCTTGTGATCACCAGACAATACATAATTTGAAAGAGCGAACGCCCCTCTTTCATATGTGGGTGACACCGCATTTACATATCTAATTATGGCTGAACACCAGACAATAGCTACTAGTGGGCCATACAAATTGAAAGAGCAGACTCCCCTATTTCAAACAAGGAGTGGGAGAGATAGAAGAACTTAAATTCCATACCCCCACCATTTGTATTAAGTTTGGCGGGTTTCTTTTACAGATCAGAGCTGTTGGTGAGAACAAATCCTGGAACTTCCAGTAGCTGCCGCAGTGTATCCAACGGTTATCCAGACCAGTGGGTAAGGTTTGTTTATTTAGTTGACTCGTCATCTGCAGTTGTAGTATATATGTGGGTAATGAATGGGACGCATCATCTTCAGCGAAGGGGTTAAAGAGGGCAACTATCAGAAGGGCTCGATTAAGACCTATAGAGGTCCTAAGCACTTAACAGGTTTTGGTGCTCCCATATATATTTTGCTCCTCAAAAAAACTCCAAAGAAAAGTTATCACCAAAATTCTCACCAAGGCCTTTAAAAGCCTCCAAATTTGGAGAAAGCCCCCCCCCCCCCCCCAATCTGGCAACAGTGGACGACTGAATGGGAAAGCCGACATGACCAAGACGAGAACGATCAAGTGAGCCTATGTGGACCATGTGACAGTTTACTAATTACCTGATGCTAATTTTGTTGAATTCCCATGATTAATGTATATCATAAACCTATATTATTACTATTGTAATATTATTTTTATTATTGTATATAGCCTCTTTTTGTGAAACCTGGTTCAGCTGCACTATTTGCAGTTTTGCACCATATGCTTCATGGTAATTCTATCAATGGAAATTTCTGTGGTGTCCTCCTTCCCTTGATGCCCTAAGCATGTGCTTATTTTGCTTAATCGTTTATCCAGCTCTTACTATTAGCCTCAGTTCTGCTACAGTATATAATGTTAATGTCAGTTCTTTTGCCTATCGCATCAATTGATATATAGGTGGTTCTTATTTCATCATAATCTGAAGCATTTACCCAAAATTCTATTCTGATGTTAACAATTTATTTCTATAGCCTTTGTAGTCACCCAGGCTACAATAAATGAAGAGCATACAAACACTTTATGTATGTTAGAAACCAATACAATATTTGGAATAATATTTGCACATACAACCTACGAGATAATTATGCTGGTAGGGAAATAAACCGAAGAGTTAATCACATGAAAATATACTTTTCATGGTTGACAAAGTATTTATCAGGCAAGTTGGGCAAACAAGTACAACAACAAGTGACCAACTCATAACAAGTATCCACCATATAAACAGTCACTGCTGACATGCAAAATGTCATTGTAAATGTTTTTTGATGTCATACACATATTTTTTTTATGCCAAAGCAACTGTTTGTGAGGGCGCAAGGTTTAAGGAGATCTGTGCAAACTAAGTGCATCAACTGTACTTAAGCAATTTAATGCAAAAACATGAGTCTATTTCTTGTCATCCCTGCAGGTATGTTACCCATTCTACAAGCTGCATAGTCTAACTAGTGCTTTGCAATCACTCAAATCAGCTGTTTGGATTTTAAAAAGTATGTTACCCATTCTACAAGCTGCATAGTCTAACTAGTGCTTTGCAATCACTCAGATCAGCTGTTTGGATTTTAAAAAGTATGTTACCCATTCTACAAGCTGCATAGTCTAACTAGTGCTTTGCAATCACTCAGATCAGCTGTTTGGATTTTAAAAAGTATGTTACCCATTCCCATCTAGCAAGCAACATATTGCTCTTACATTTCTGCATAATGGATTTTATTTCTGTTAGCAAAGATATAGATGTAATGACTTGATTGTATTTTGTATTACCTGGGTGGGGGATGTTGTTCAGTGATGCCTAGTTTATGGTAGGATACTGCTTGTGTTTACACAAACCCAGTGCCAAATTTCTTCATTGATTAGTTAGCATTTGTGGTCAGCTGTAGCATGTCTCAATCAGACTTTCTTTAAGTTTAGAATCAGTATAGAGGCAGCCGTGGATGTCGATGGCAGCCGTGTATTATAAGCACTAAGTGTGTTATAACACAAAGTGTAATTATATAACAGTTAAAAAAAAACCGTTGAACAAACAATTAACAACATCTACAACAAGGTAATTACAATATCATTCCTTAACAGTAGTTTGTGTGTTGTGCATTATTGAATGTATTGCAAAAATGTATCAAAAACTTCTATTAATGATCTCACTCCATGGAATCATCTCTAAGACTACTACATCCTTTACTCTCCCTGCAGCTCATCCTTTTGTACATATTGCTGCCTCAGTACTTTCCTCTTCTCTTACAAACACATATGAGCTTTTAACTTATCTAAACACATTGACAATAACATCCACAACCTCTCGCCATAACAAACATTCTGTCAAATCCCACAAATATATTTATATCTCGCTCCTGTTGCTTCTATTAGCTGGTGACATATCTCCAAATCCAGGCCCAACTCACATGCCACACCCACAACAAACTATAAATCCAGCTAACCTCATAAATATTGCATGCCTCCCTTCACCATCCAAGTCACTAAAATGTGCATTATGGAATGCACGCTCTGTCTGCAACAAACTAACATCCATCCATGACCTCTTTATTTCAACCAACCTCAACCTTCTGGCAATAACAGAAACATGGCTAACACAATCAGACACTGTCTCCCCTGCTGCACTTTCACATGGTAACCTACACTTCTCACACACCTCCAGGCCTGGCAATTGTAAAGGAGGTGGGGTAGGAATATTACTCTCCCAATCTTTCACATTCACAGTTCTCCCACAGGTACCTTCACTCACATTTACATCATTTGAAGTACATTCTATCAGGACTTTCACCCCTTTCTCTCTGCGAGTTGCTGTTATCTATCGCCCGCCTGGGCCACCGCACCAATTTCTGGAACATTTTTCAGCCTGGCTCCCTCACTTCCTATCCTCAGACATCTCCACCATCATTATGGGTGATTTCAATATCCCCATTGACAGTCCACAATCTCCTCATGCCACCAAACTATTCTCTCTAACCTCCTCTCTTGGCCTCTCCCAATGGACTGACTCCTCTACTCATAAGGAGGGCCACTGCCTTGATCTTGTATTTACCAGACTATGCTCAGTTTCTGATTTCACTAATGCTCCTTTCCCTCTCTCAGATCACAATCTTATCACCTGCACACTTTCCTCCATTACATCAACCTCAATGTCAGTGAAATCAACCAAACCTACTAAAACCCGCAGAAATATTAATGTGATTAACTTTCAACAACTATCTACCTCTCTACAACAACAACTCTCACCAATTTCTGCACTCACTTCTCCTGAGAATGCTGCATCACAGCTAAACCAGATTTTAGTAAAAGCCCTCGATGAAGTAGCTCCAGCTACCCATCACACTCCGCGTAGACTCAGACGTCAACCGTGGCATTCTAACTTAACAAGGCATCTACAAAAACTCTCACGTAAAGTAGAACGTCAGTGGCGAAAGTCTCGCACTCCAAGTGACTTCCTCACATATAAGTCTATCTACAACTCTTATCGTACTGCTCTGGACACTGCCAAGCAAATATATTTCCAATCTCTAATCTCTGCTCAAGCCTCTAACCCCAAGCGACTTTTTAATACATTTTAAACTGCTTCTTACCCCTCCCTCACCCAAGCCACCTGCTACTATCTGTGCACAAGATCTTGCTTCCTATTTCAAGGACAAGATTGATAATATCCGAAATGAAATGTTATTCTCTTCCTCAGCTAGTGACCTACTCAATTCCCTACCTGAACCCTCTGGCACATTCTCTTCATTTGACCCCACAAATGAAGATGAAGTATCTACACTCTTCTCATCCTCCTACTCTATTACCTCTCCTCTAGATCCTATACCCTCACAAATTAGTAAAGCTCTGTCTCCTGTGCTCATCCCAACCCTAACTAAAATCTGTAATCTCTCTCTTTCTACTGGCATCTTTCCATCACTGTTCAAGCATGCAGTGATTACTCCCATTCTGAAAAAACAAAATTCTGACCCTAACACTCTCTCTAATTACCGTCCTATCTCCCAGCTCCCATGCCCCTCCAAGCTACTGGAGAGACTTGTCTACACCCGCCTCACACACTTTCTTAACACCCACAACTTATTGGACCCACTTCAGTCTGGCTTCCGTTCCCAGCACTCTACAGAGACAGCACTGACTAAGGTAGTAAATGATTTGGTCACTGCCAAGGCTAAAGGCCATTACTCACTTCTAATTCTTCTAGATCTCTCTGCTGCTTTTGACACTGTTGACCACTCTCTTCTCGTACAAACATTACAATCCCTAGGTCTTAAGGACACAGCCCTTTCTTGGTTCTCTTCCTACCTATCTGATCGCTCTTTTTCTGTTCGTTTTTCTGATTCTGCCTCCTCTTCGCTACCTCTATCAGTTGGAGTACCGCAAGGCTCTGTCTTAGGTCCTTTGCTATTCTCAATCTATACCACCTCTCTTGGCAAACTAATCCGCTCTTTTGGATTTCAGTACCATCTGTATGCGGATGATACTCAAATCTACCTATCCTCTCCAGATTTATCACCATCTGTATTGGTCCGTGTCACTGAATGTATTTCTGCCATTTCATCTTGGATGTCATCTCGCTACCTGAAACTTAATATTTCTAAAACAGAATTAATTATATTTCCACCGGCCAATAACAGTTACCAATCTGATCTCTTTATCACTGTTGATAACTCAACAATCCACCCCACCCCACAAGCTCGCTGCCTTGGTGTCATCCTTGATTCTGAATTGTCCTTTGTTCCCCACATTCAATCTGTCTCAAAATCATGTTACATACATCTAAAAAACATATACAAAATTCGACCATATCTCACACAAGACACTGCAAAAACTCTAATCCATGCACTCATTATTTCCCGCATTGACTATTGCAATAGTCTCCTTACTGGTCTTCCCAAAAACAGGCTATCGCCATTACAATCCATTATGAATGCAGCTGCGAGGCTTATCTTCCTTGCCAAACGTTCATCATCTGCTGCCCCGCTCTGTCAGTCCCTCCATTGGTTGCCAGTTTTCTACCGTATTCAATACAAAATACTGTTACTTACACATAAGGCCATTAACCGAATTACACCAACATACATCTCTTCACTCATCTCAAAATATCTCCCAACCCGACCTCTCCGCTCAGCACAAGAACTGCGTCTCTCATCCCCACGCATTACTTGCTCCCATTTACGGTTACAGGACTTTCTTCGGGCTGCACCTACTCTATGGAATGCCTTACCACACACAATAAGACTTACCTCTACTCTTCAATCCTTCAAGCGTTCCCTGAAAACTCACCTCTTCAGACAAGCTTATCAGATTCCAGAACCGACCACATAACCTTCATAGCTTCCATGTCTTATCACATCCCCTCTCACAGTCCATACATAACCTCACATATTGTCTTTCTTTCACATACTCCTGACATTTTGCCGACATTCCTATGTGACTGGATCAAGCAGCCCACCAAGAAACTCTGCATTCTGGCCAGACCAAATTGCAATATATATAGCACCTATCCTTGTGTATCAATGCCTGTTTCCCTATAGATTGTAAGCTTGCAAGCAGGGCCCTCTTACCTCTATGTCTGTCTGTTATTACCCTGTTTTGTTCTATCAATGTTTCCAATTGTAAAGCGCAACGGAATATGCTGCGCTATATAAGAAACTGTTAATAAATAATAAAATAAATAAATAAATGAGTACGTTTCACAGGACAGGATTATTTAAATGAGATAAAAGGCTGGTAAGGGAACAATAATCAGTGTTATCTGTTTTCTGAGAGTGCAGATATAGCTTTTTTCTCCTAACTTAATTCTTCCACAGGTGGTGGAGATTGGGCCCCATCCTTACTTTAGTGATATAACTCACTGTACCTTTAAATACTTTATATGGATAAAAGTACTTTCAGGTGTACTTTGATCAATGCAAAAAACATTAAAATGTATGATGATGACATAAGCCATAGACACGTTGTTCCACTACTCAATAATTTGAAACATTAATAAAGATATTTTAGTAGAAGACCTGAATTTAGCATGGTAGTAGTAGGACTTGACTGTTTAGAGACCATGCTTATTTTCAGGTACACTCGCAAAACTACAGTAGTCAGAACCATCTCCTTTTATGTAGTTTGTAACAAGTCTATAAACATGTGCCTGGTATCAAACCTAGGACCTCCGTGCTTCAGTACAGTACCTGTTTCCTATATTCAAGGCTATTGGAGCAGATATCTCTGAATATCCATGTACTGTTGTGTGTCTTATGTCTCTATTTTGTGTCTGACTCGTGTGATCTAAAGAGCCCCAGCTGTCATTTGTACTCACCAGCCCCTAGGAACCTGTATGGTTGCTAGAGAATTTTATGACATGTCCATTTGTCCAACCCTACTGTCAGAGCCGTAAGTAGACATTTTGGTGCCCTGTGCCAGAAAGAGCATTGGCGCCCCCCTCATTTTTCAAAGGGACATAATGCACCAAAAAAAGGGCCATGGGTTCATGGGGAAGGGCCAGGGAAGAGATAGGAGATGCTGGGGATGAAATAAGAGGAAGCTGCAAGCAAGAATGATAGTAAACAGAAATTTGACAGGCCCAAACAGCGCCCCCTGACCTGTGGTGCCCTGTGCGATAGCACTGGCCGCACTACCCTAGCTACGGCCCTGCCTGTTGTAATGTCCCTTTTCAAATTTGGATTTTACCAGTTCTTGTGGTGTCCTAGGTGTCCTTAGTAATTAAGTTGCATTGTGGAAAGTCCACGGTAGACACAGATGAAAATATTGAGAAATGATCCACAGAAAGCAGGAATATATAAACCAAGATAATAATAGTTTAAAGATGGTGGTGTAGCAGTCAATAATGAATGGCATGGAGCTTGTCTAACACATTTCATTGCCAGTATCAACAACTTCAGCAGAGGCAAGTTTCCACATTGACCTAATGGCTGTCTCTATATAAGCAATCATCATAATCTCAGTCACCTGTGAGTCTAATGATTTATAGCCAAATACCCACGTCCAATAAAGGTAATAAAAGTTATAAATCAATATAAATATAAAGTTATATTATTCTGAAACTATAAAGTATATAAAAAAGGTTTTACCCGATCTGTCATTACTATGGCCGATAGTCCAGTCACGTGACTGTGGGGGAATGTATCAAACCTTGGAGAGAAGTAAAGTGGAGAAGTTGCCCAAACCAACCCATCAGCTTCTAACTGATATTTATCTAGCACAGTCTTTAAATTGACAGAAGCTGATGGGTTGCTTTGGGCAACTACTCCGGTTTATCTCTCTTCAAGGATTGTCTTCTCTTATATCTTCTCCTATACTACATGATGAGACATGATCTGCCCTGCTGTAGTCTGAATTTTACTTCCAGAGTTGACATGTACATATCTAGCTACATGTTTGCATATACAGTACATGCAATTGTAACTTTTTAAATGAACATAAATTGTGCCTGCAGTTTGGGATGTAATTGCAGCCAACTCCATTAGCCCCATCATTTAATTTGGTCCACCACACTTAGGACCATTATTGTTATGTGCAGTATCTCATTGTGCTCACACAAGTCATGATACAGAGGTAGACGCAGATTACTTTTGGTTGCAAATGACCAATGTTTTGTAGTCTGCACATGTGTTGGAGCCACACTACGCATGTGCTATGATGGTGTTGCCTTGGCGGTCATAGTGTGGATTAGGACACAGAGTGAGTGACAGACAGCGACCGTTTGGGGGAGGCAAGGGGGAGTGGCGACAAAAAAGCGGCCATATATTCCAGAAAAATAGAAAGGAGGAAGATCCTATTTTATATGGTTGGAAGACTATTGTTTGGAAGTGACTTATAAGTATATGTATCATTCCATATCTCATACTATATTAGTTAAGAAAACATTTTTTCCTTCTTTTTAGCATTCATTTTTGTGTTTGGCGTCATCTGTTATAGTATCCATCTGTTGGAAAAAAAAGCAGCCATGTTGTGAACATTTCAGGAGCGTGTCGCAGCCAGAAAATGCATCTGGCCCCGGCATCTTAATTGTGATGGGGGTTCTGATCAACCATAGGGTTGCTGAGAGGTCCAATGATGTCACCGATATTTCTGATGTCCGTCCAATGCTGCATCTTTCAAAATGAGTGACAGGTCTGAGGAGCTAGCTTTTTACAAAAGATGGTGGATGCGACATTTGCATAACTCTGCATAAATTCACAGATCCGCTGCGTAAGAAGATGCAGCATCGACCACCTTTGCGTATACCCCTGCTATGGGTAGTGACTGACCTGTCCTCTTTGAACTTTGAAACTTATTGATTGGGAGTAGGGGTATAGAAGTGCTTACTGTTTGCATGTGCACTTAGTCTTGAGAAAAGGGTCGTGTTAGGATTCAAAATGTTGGAATATTTTTTTTTCTGATTGTTAGTTACTAATTCCCAAGAGTGTTTTTTGTTCACTTATATGTGGTGCCAGCCATTTCATAAATGGAGAAGTAATGAGAGGCTGACTGTAATGTTTCTCATTATTATTAATGCAGGAATGCATAGCAAAAATATTCTCCTAACATCTCAAATATGCTCAGTTCTAATAAAATCCTAAAACTTTCACACCAACACACATATGCACAAACTTCTATATATAACCAGTGTAATGGTATATGAAGAAAATTGTACAGTTGTTTTACGTCTTCCAAACAATGCTTTTTTTAGTTTAAATTAAAAAAAAAGTTTAAATTTTTTTTGTATAAATGGTGTAAATCAATGCCTTCCCAACACCCACAAAAAAATGCTTGCTACAGGACCCAACAATAGAGAATTATACCCCTGACTACTATACTGCACTTATATATCTTATAAATACATGTTATAATATAGCTTTGTTAGAAAAAGTGTTATGAGACAAATACTGTTTTAAAAATTTTTTTTTGAGTTTTAAGAATTCAATAGTTACATTTTGCCATTTAAAAATGCTATCACATCACAGAGACACAGCCATAAATATTTTGAAAAGAATAATCAAAGTGACCTAAATTAAATAAATATGAAACTAGCTTTTGTACAGTATGGTGACATTTTTATTCAAAGGTGAACCTGCCTGTGACTTGCTGTAAAATATATGGTATGATCCTGCCAAATATAAATACATCAAATTGTTTCTATTTTACTCTCTGTGTAACACCATCTGTATGCAATAACCAATAGTCTTATTGAAGACTTTTAGAAGTTCAAAATTAAATATTCAAATACAGAAGATGTATCATTAACTTATTCATAAAATTACAGTACTTTTAATCATGAATACATTAATGTGACAACACTGATAGTTTTCCCTCAAATTGCACATAAATTGTTTTACAACGGGAGTCTTAATAAACCAAGTTTTTGCATAGATGTATAAGAATTGTGACAGATTAAAGTAACAGATAGATTAAAATTCCATAAAATTTTAATACAATTGTTTTTAAACCATTTGTATAACCACAAATGCAGAGAAATTGTTATCACTTGTAAGATTAATACCATTAAAAAAAAATTGAACCACAGATAACTTATTCCTAAATATATTTCATAGGACATACCTTTTCCCTTATCGTAGACACCTCATGGGGATCACGGATGACAATTCATGCCCTAGATATGGCTCTCAAAGGGCTGAATTATTACACATCTTATGGGAGAGTCCGGAAATACAGAGATTTTGGATACAGGTATGAGGTTATGTCAATCGACATGTAGTTAATTGCCTACTCCTGAATGGACAGGTATGGGGTTATATCAATCGACATTTAGTTAATTGCCTACTCCTGAATGAGCAGTTTTTGGCATACTAACCGAAGACACCAGAGTGGCGAGGGGGGTACGGAGATTACTGTTAGCCATATCAGCCATAGCTAAAAAATGTATTCTACAAATGTGGATATAATCTGCTCCCCCTCCATTCTCCCTCTTTTTAGAAAAACTTTTTCGTGTTTTTAGAATGGAGTGGTTATAGGCCTCATACAAAATTAAAGGTTTACTGAAAGAGTTTTTAAAACATGGGAAAGTTACATAGAAACCTTCTCGCACTCACTTAAGGAATATATTTGGAAGTGTTTCAGAAACACTCTATGGTATGAAAAGCATGTATGTTCTCAAGACCCTCCGATTTCCCTCGCTGCTGACTAGACTATGGCTGATTTTAATCATAATGAAAACTTTATTTTATATTTTTTACATGGGTATGGACAGGGGAGTAGGTTACATGGATTTGGGTTCTCACCATCATTATTATTTTTATTTTTATTTATTATTTATCTGGAATGTAATGATTGACTAACTTTTGATGTATATTGGTTATGTGTTTTCAGAAATGAATAATATTGTATTTCCATTGAATGTACTATAATTGATATTTCTTATGCTTGATATGCTTCAATAAAGGAGAAAAGTTGATTGAAAGATAAAATTGGTCTTCAGCTATAGAATTACCAAGGGATAAAAATAATTGCTTAAATAGTATAGTTTAAGGGGGAGATGTATCAACCGTTCTAAAGAAAACAGGCGTAGAACTTGCTCATACCAGCCAATCAGCTTTTAGCTATAATTACATAGAATGCACTTGATAATGATAGCTAGTAGCTGATTGCTTGCTTTGGGAAACTTCTCCACTTGTCATCTTTAGATGGTTTGGTAAATCTCATATGTGAGTTACCATGCACAGAGTTGTTAAGAACAACAATATTTTTGGAGCATTAATATTTGAGAATAAAAATATTTATTTTTTTATTTGTGATTTCTATATATGTCTGTTTGCATGACTCATTTTCCAGTGGAAACATTAAGTGAAAATACTTATTTTTGGAGCATATTAATGGAGTGATAAAGTTGTGTTTTCAATTATGCTTGTTATTTTGATGACCCAGTTATAGCTTGAATTGTAGGCCATTAATGTTGATTTTAGGGGGTGTAGGGGTCTATTTACTAAGCAGTGTTAGGAGAAGTGAAAATTGAAGAGTGAAAAGTGATAAGGTGCCAGCCAATCAGCTCCTAACTGCCATCTCACAGGCTGTGTTTGCTTAGTAAATAGACCCCATAGTCATAATCCCGGTGTGCGGGATGCTGTCAGAATCCTGGTGCCGGTATCCTGGCCATAAGTAGTAGGGTTAAGGGTTAGGTTTAGGCACTAGGGGGAGGATTAGGGTTAGGCACTAAGGGGGGAGGGTTAGGTTTAGGGTGCGGGGTAGAGGTTAGGTTTAGGCACTAGGGGGAAGGTTAAGTTTATGCAGCGGGGTGGAAGGGTTAGGGGTAGGGAGAGGGGTACGGTTAGGATAATGACGGACAGGTGTCGGTATTCTAAACCTGTCAGACTGCCGGCATCGGGATTCTGACCGCCAGGATCCCGAGTGCCGGCATTCTGTACCCAAGCCAATTTTAGGACTACAGGTTAATAAAATGTGCAAAGGAAGAAAGGGGTTATGAGGTCAGTATATATTTTATTAAGTTGCTAACAGTAGTGTCAGTTTTACCGACATACTGCAGCAACAGTCTGTAGTGCTCTATGTTTCAGCATATAATTGGGTGATAGTCACATAAAGACACATAGGCTCATTGCATTGGCATTGCAGTTAAGTGCAGGATTTGCACAACACCATAGTAACCAATTAACACCTAGCTTTTATATGTCCAGTGGAAGATGTGTGATTGGTTGAAATTCTTTGTGCAAATATTGCACCAAAATGCAGTGTTAGGAAATGAGCCTTAGACTGCTCGCATTATTGCCAAGTAAGCCAAACCATGTGCGGACCCGAAATAGGTCTAAAGTCCAATAGAAATCCGATAAAATCAATTGGATCAATTTCAAGCATACAGTACATAAAAGCCCAAAAAGCAGATGATTACAATTATTGTCTGCACAAATAGGCACCTGTGGGAACCAGTGACTTAGGGGCATATTTATTTTTAATATTATATTTATCTCCTATATCAGCCGTGGTCCCTCCATCTCTGACCGGAAAGCACCACATAGGTTTCTATGGAGGCTGCAGTGCTGTAGGATTTACCAAGCTCTGGAACGTGTTAACCTACATTAGCCTATAGCAGCCCTATTTTGGAGAGGTATCCAGAGGATCCATCTCTTTGTTGGCCCTTAACGACATGTCCTGGCCCATGGTGGCACATGCGTAGTACAATTCAAGTGCTGATGTAGCAGCAGAGTAGTAGCATAGGCCCAACATGTAGAATACCATAAATAATTGCCATATATGCCTCTATGGAATTTACTGTACTTTCAACATCATGGGTTCTTATTTATTGACTGCAATGTAATATTTTAGCACAAATTTAAATTCCAGGCTCACAAAAAAATTGTAATATATATAATGGCACTTTGAATATAAGAAAAAAGTACTTCCCTGTTAATGGGAACCTGTCTCTTCCATAAAGATTCTCAAATAAACATGTAAAAGAAGAAAACAAATACAATCGTGTAATCCTGTTTGAGAAGTACAAATCAAGTCTAATAAAATATACTCGTTTATATTGGTCAGACTTCCACCAAATATATAAAGAAACCATTTATTGGGGATGCCCCCACACATCTAACTCACAGCCATAACCTTGTAATTAGGTGTACAGTAGTATCTTTATCCTAATGTAGAACACCACCTCAAACGGTAATAATTCGGGGTTGCCCCCTTTGCATCACACTCACAAATTTTTCCTTGGATAATAGACACATCAAAGGTTTTTGAATATCAGCATCCAAGTACCTTCTTTTTGTGGACAGTCCGTGGTTTTATTGATTCCAACACAAAAAGGTTATATAATCAAAAACCTTTTATTTAAAACAAGCATCAAGTCCAAGAATAAAATCAAGGTGCATACCCAGGGGAAAGAAGTCCTCTCAATACTGGACACACAGATGTTAGGGATCTCAAAAGAGAGTCCAGGCATAGTAAGTCCTTCCAACCCAGCAGGTAGCTGTTCCAAAGTGTAGCCAGTTATCCCCACCGACACTTTTTGACCCAACAGTGGATGTCAAGGTGTAGGGGATAACTGGCATAGAAATCCTTATATACCCCACTAATTGACAAAATTATACAATCAGCCAATCGCTGCATTGTACTAAATCCTGTAATATGTAAAGTCAAACAACACCTGTATTGTCCCACATACAATGTCTAAATTATACAAGTTTGCTGGTTCCGCTGTCTCCCGCCTTTTCCCGGAATCAATCCCAGAAGTGACGTCATTCCTGATGTCCTGTGCGGCCGCATGTTGTGTGTGCACTGCCAGTTAATGACATCACAACGGAAATGAAGCTACCAACGCTCTTTCTGTTGTCTCGGCAAATAGGCCAAATCCGGATATATAGCAGCGGCCATTTTTTAGTAGATTGTACCCTTTTGTTTTGGCAGCCATTTTATTATAGACCATATTCAGTTTGTATTGGAGCTGAACGGGTCCGGTTCCCTGAGAATCGGACCCATCCGAATTTCGGGGATCTGGGGCGATACAAGCGCAGCTCGCATCTCCCTGCCTGCCCCGTATCCCTGACCCAAGGCAAAACCCCGCGACCCCTCTGTTAAGTTGCGAGGTTTTGTTTTGAGCGGGCTTAACGCTGATTGACTGAGAGAGCCGTCTGTCATGGCTCTCAGCCA
Source organism: Taudactylus pleione (assembly GCA_031769625.1). NCBI lineage: Eukaryota > Metazoa > Chordata > Amphibia > Anura > Myobatrachidae > Taudactylus > Taudactylus pleione. The sequence continues at coordinate 2,769,405 of JAUIMM010000176.1, forward strand.
ATCAGTGTTAAGCCCATTGAAAACACTACAAAGGAGGAAAAAAAGATGGTGCCCGCCATGCCCCGCCGCCTGACACCGCCGGCACCCCCTGCTGCTGACACTGCTTGAACCCCCACTGGCAGCATCCCCCGCTGCCGACACCACCGCTGCCAACACTCCTGCACTGCTGCCCAACGTACTGAGGACACCGTCAGCGACCCCCACACTGCCGACACTGCTGACACTCCCACAGTCAGCAAACCTGCACTGAGGACACCGCTGGCACCCCCGCTCTCCCGACACTGCCAGCACCCTGCATTCAGAACACCCCTGCACTGCTGACGCAGTCAGCAAACCTGCACTGAGGACATCGCTGGCACCCCTGCTCTGCCAACACCGCCGGCACCTTGCATTGAGAACACCCCTGCACTCCGGACACAGTCAGCAAACCTGCAATGAGGACACCGCTGGCACCCCCACTCTGCTGACACAGCCAGCAAACCTGCACTAAAGACACCACTGGCACCCCCGCATTGCCGACACAGCCAGCAAACCTGCACTAAGACACCGCTGGCACCTCCGCATTGCCGACACAGCCAGCAAACTTGCACTAAGACACTGCTGGCACCTCCGCACTGCCGACACAGCCAGCAAACCTGCACTAAAGACACCGCTGGCACCCCCACACTGCCGACACAGCCAGCAAACCTGCACTAAAGACACCGCTGGGACCCCCGCACTGCTGACATCACCGGTACCCTTCACTGAGGACACTGCCAGCACCGCCGCTCTGCCATTCCATGTACTGAGGACACCGTCACAGTAAGTGCAATATTGGTGTATCCAACCCACACTGTATAACACACTATATCCTTGTTGGAAATTAGAAACTGAACTGCCACATGTTAGTGCCGCCCACTGTGTCACTTAGCTTAGTCAGCCAGCTAGCTGGATGCAACCTTTTGGCGTTAACTAGATGAAGTAAATAATATTGTAAGGTGGTCAAAAATTGATTGGAAATTACTGGAAATAAATGTTATTGAGGTTAATTATACTGTAGGAACAAAAACAGGCCCATTTTATGTGATTTTAGCTGTTTTTATGGTTCTTTAAGAAAAAAATACAGATCCAAAACCAAAACACAAAAACAAAACACCAAGGGAAAAAATCCAAAACCAGATTCAGATCCAAAACCAGGGGAGATCCAGATCCAAAACCAAAACCAAAACACGAGGGTCGGCGCACATCTCTTTTTTATATACTTTGCTGATGAAAGATAAAAGCAACAAACATATAGAGACAATGTTAATCCATTCTTCTTTATGTTTTAACATTTAAAAAGCTAAAGTTTTTTTAAATAAGTAATATACATAAAAACATTAGATAAAAAACCTTAAAAAATACTTTCAAAAATCCTCTGAACATTTTAAAGGAACCATTGAGCTTAAAATCGTTATTCAGCCCATTTGGCATTAAAGTGTTAAACATATACAGTATATGAATTTAATTTCAGTCTTAGCAGTAAGGCTTGTCATATGATTACATCTTTAATTATTTTTAACATGTTTAATGCCAAAAAAATTTTTAATTCCATCTATTGAGCATTTATGTTCCTTTTTTCAATGGGCAGATAGGGAGTGTGTTTCCAGACAATTTCTTACATTCCTAAGATGTTCTCCCATTCTTACTTTGAATGGCCTGGTTGTTCTCCCTATGTAATATTTGCCACAAACACATTCTATAGCATAAATTACGTTTTTCGTGTGGCACGTGATGAAATCTTTGATTCCATTTTTATGGCCATTGACCTTGACCTCTTCATATTTCCTCCCCATAGTGCCTTTTATATTTCTGCATCCAATACACGAACTGCATCTATAAAAGCCTTTTGTTAAAACCTGACCTGTTTTTTCATTGTACTCAAATGGGCACTATTCACCAGGCTGTTTTTAAATTAGAAGCTTTCCTAAAGATTACATTTGGTTTCTCAGGGATAGACGATCCTATAATTGGGTCCTTTAATAAAAGTGACCAGTGTGTAAATTCCAGGCTGATAGATAGATAGATAGATAGATAGATAGATAGATAGATAGATAGATAAGAAGAAGTTTGTTTGTTTCTTTGTTTATATAGAAAATGTATTGGTCTGTTTGTTTGTTTGTTTGTCTGTCCAGTTATGCATTCGGACACCCCTACACTGATTGGGATGAAATCAACTCGAGGTGGTCCAGTTGGATCCTGGTCAGGTTTTAGGGGGATTAGGGTCCCAGTTAGAACTCCCATTGGTGTACATACTGGGCAGAACTTTGACCCGAGGAGCCTGTTCTGGACCTTCCACTGGATGGATTTGGATGAAAACTTCACAGAGGGGTGGCAATTGGTCTGGGATGTCTAATGGAGTGGTTGGGGTTCCAGTTGAACTTCACAGCGGAGTACACTGGACAGAACTTTTTCCCAGGGAGCCAGTTCTGGGCCTTCCACTGGATGGATTTGGACAACATCACTTAATAAAACTTAATAACACGAAGATACACCCCTGCACCTATTGGGATGAAACCAATGAGAGGTCGTCCAGTTGGATCCTGGTCAGGATTTAGGGGGTTCGGGTCCCAGTCAGACCTACCGTTGTTGTACGCTGGGAAGAAATTTGACCTGGGGAGCCTCTTCTGAGCCTTCCACTGGATGGATTTGGACTAAAATTTCACAGAGTGGTAATATTGGATCCAAGAAGACATAGGTTCCGTCGGACCTCATGGTGGAGTGCGCCGGCCAGAACTTTGACACAGGAAACCTGTTCTGGGGCTTCCACTGGATGGATTTGGAAGACATCACATAATAAAACTTAATAACTTGAAGTTTTAAACCCGGGCAATGGCGAGTACTTCAGCTAGTGGATATATAAAGGAAACAGAGGTGCTTCAATTGAATAAGAGCTGTCTATCTAAAACACCAGGATCTATCCTACAAGGCCCCATAATGATAGAGTAGAACAATAAAGTGGTGTGTTAAAATGGTGCTCACTTTTATCTAATAATAGATAAAAAAAGGACAGCACTTCTTTATCTTAATCTGATTGTTGTCAGATGCTCTTTAGTTTTATCAATTTATGTTATCTGTTCTGCGTAGCAGTTTCTTCAGTTCTCAATAATTTCTTCTCCACTTTTGGAAAAATATCAATGTTTAAGTGGTAATTTATTCCTGTTAAACTGATACCTTCCCTCAAAGTGGAAATAATGAAGCATCCTTAGTTGTTCACTGTTCAGCAGCATGCAGTCGCTGCTCCAGTGGCCGGCCAGTTAGTCAATAAAACTGTTCCTACAGCTCTGCCATTCAGTTCTCCAATGACCAACACCTTGGAAAGCTTTTCTTCAAGATGTCGGTCATTGCTGTTGAGCGGTGAATAACTTAAGATTCTTCATTACTTCCACTTTGAGGTAAAAAGTGTGATGTCCCATGCATCACGCCACACATTGTTGTGCTTAATGTGCGACTTTATGCCAATTCCTCTGCAAAAAAAATAATCCTAAATACGAATCCTACAATAAACAGACACACAGAAGTGATTAGAAGTGCTAATTAAATAACTTATGGCTTAATTCAGCAAGGAATGCAGTTGCTAATGCATGCAATCGGCCGATTGTTGCGTTCTGCGCATGCGTATGGAATCGAGACTGCGATCACAGAGGCTACGCAGACCCATAGCACAGTGCTTGACTGGAAGTGCCAGTGCATTGTAACGCTATTGCAGGGGTGTGCATAAATTATCCACTGTTACAGCCTACACAGCCTGAGGTCTCATAGCGTGCGTGGCTGTTAGCAATTTCTGAGTAAGGTCTTGGCTTGTGCAATTGTGCGTATAAGTCTGATGTTACTCGATGTTACCGATTGTTTTGTTATATTGCTAAGTACTATGGATGTGAGCTAAGGGAAAGTGGGCATCCTTATGTGAAGCTATGATCACAATGTTATACTGCGAACACAATGCATTTGCATATCACCACTGATATTAGCAACTGCTTTGCAAGCGCATTAGCCAATAGCGATCCATGCTAATCAGGCCCTTACTCTTTTAATTTGCTCATTCACATTACTTTTCTCAAAAATCAGATATAATTACTATGCGTAGTGCACAACTGTATTATATTACGTCAGCTTGACAACTGACAAAATTTCCAGAATTAAAACACAAATTATTTATTAGAATCTTTATAGCAGCCTGAGTGGTATATAATACATTTTATATACAGTACCACAAATCTAGAGAACGTTAATGTCTCAAAAATGCAAGGATTTGTTGTTTGCTTGATGCTTTAAATAATTGCAACAGTGGTTCCTCTGCAGGGCCTGATTTAGTATTCTGGCAGACCTTGGCTATTACATTTGTAGTGCTCCCTGTATATAATACAGGGAGCATCCCAAGCACCAAGATACAACACAGAGGGCTCTATTTACTACAATCCGCATATTTAATGCGGATTGTAGTGTGATATTACCGAGTGAATTCGCATTGCGAATTCCGGCAATATCACAGGGATTTACTATAAATCCCTTGCAGGGACAGAGCTTGCGATAAAGCTCTGTCCCTGCGGATCCCATCCGCACTCTAGTCGCGGTATTTTCGGAAAAAATACCGCGACTAAGAGCCCGCGCATGCGCCGACCCACCGTCGCTACTACCCCCCCACCGACGCTAAGCCCCGCCCCCCCGTCGCTAAGCCCCGCCCCCCGCGATCGCGGACCCCGCGACCCCCCCTCCCCCCCCCGCGACACCCCCCCCCCTTCATTACACTTACCTGCACCTCCTGGCCTCCGGTGATCTTCTCCGGGCTTCCCGATCAGGTGATCTCCCATACTGCACTGGGACCCGATCACCTGATGACCGGGCCCCAGTGCACTGTGGGAGACCAGCTGACCGGAGAGGAGCCATCACCGGAGGCCCGATCACCGGTCCCTGGATTCAGGTAAGGAAAAAGAAAAATGTTTATTGTTTTTTCTTTTTTTTTGCAGTAATCAGCTTGCGGTCTACTTAGACCACATAGCTGATTACTGGTACCGGCTCCCGCCTCTGCTCTCCCCGTTAGAGCAGAGTGGGAGCCCGGTAACCGGGGGAGACCCTGGATAACGCCACCTCCAGGTGGCGTTATTATCACAGGGCTTCCCCCGGTATTTTTTTACGATTTATTTTTAGTAACTTGCACACAGATCACATTTCCCATTACAATTATGGGAAATGCGATCTGCTTTACTAAAAATAAGTGATACTGGGGGTTGGAGTAGAATTTTACTAATTCTACTCCAATTGCCCTGTAATAACTACAGGTGAAACTAAAATAATGTGAAAAGGGTGTGAAAACACCCTTTTTCACTTTATTTTAGTAAAAATAATGTTAATAAATAGAGCCCAGAGAGTATCCCCGAGACTACCATACATTAGACAGAATATCCTAGTGACCATCATAAAATACAAACTCCACCCTAATGACATCCATACAATACTAAGATCATTCTAGTGACCAATATACAATGCAGAGAGCATGCTAGTAACCAACTATATAATACAGAGACCACTCTAGTGACTGCATTACAATACAGAGAGCATCCTAGTGACTGTTGAACAGTACAGACACTGCACTTGTGTCTGCTATACAATACATAGATCATCCTAGTGGCAGATGTACAATACATAGCTATAAGGATTCCTAGGGGTTTTTGTTTATTTAGGATTTGAGTTAAGTAAAATGATTTTATGTTTTTAATTATATCAGAATATGATATTTAGAAAAAAATATTAAACTAGTATTATTAATAGGACAAAGTAACTATTTGATAAAACATCTGTTCCAGAGGCAAAACTAGTCACCTAAGCTCCATTGGTACAGTATATCTGAATTTGCTGTGTTGAAGTTCTGCTTGCCATCATAATCATTTTAACGACGATGATTTCAGCCACCTGTATGATCACAATTCCCAACAGTGGTGACTAACAAGAATCATTGGCACCTGCATGTTCGTCCTCGCAGTAGGTATCTCGGTACTGCGGTGCCAACACAAGCTGCAATCAGCAGCAGCTGTCCATTGCGCACTATTGGTTTTAGAACTATTTCAAGCCACAACTTATGCACATCAATACAATTTGTTTCATCTGCAGTTACTATCACTACTTCTGAATTTGCCAGTGGATATATCCTGGATATATACAGTAATTCAAGTAAGCAGTTATACCACTATATCACTGAATTCTATCCAACTTACCAATATGGGATTGCCTCACTTCATGCCAGATACCAACTGGTTGAGAGGACTTCCAGTGTGAGTTTTAGGACTATAACAATATGATTATGGATTTTTACATTGAACAGTATACTGATCATTTATAAAAAGGAGTATACCAATATTTTATGACCTAAGGGTTTTTCAGATTCTCCATGGATACATTGGTGTTCATTGATATATACATATGATGTGAACATAAAAGTTTATAATATATATACAATACAGTGAAAAAGGTTTAGGCAGGTGTGGAATAAAATATGCAAAGTAAGAATGCTTTAAAAAATAGATGTGTTAATAGTTTATTTTTATCAATTTAAAAAGTGCAAATGAACAGAAGATAAATCTAAATCAAATCAATATTTGGTGTGACCACCCTTTGCCTTCAAAACAGCATCAATTCTTCTAGGTACACTTGCACAATGTCAAGGATGTTGTAGGATTATAGTCAGGTGTATGATTAACCAATCATACCAAACAGGTGATAATGATCATAATTTTCATATGAAGGTTGAAACACAGTTACTAACTGAAACAGAAACAGCGGTGAAGGAAGCTTAAAACTGGGTAAGGAACAGCCAAACTCTGCTACAAAGGTGAGGTTGTGGAAAACAGTTTCATGTCACAGGTCATTCACCATGGCAAGACTGAGCACAGCAACAAGACACAAGGTAGTTATACTGCATCAGTAAGGTCTCAAGATGTGCTGTTGAAGCTCTTTTGAAGAAACAAAGGAATTGTCAACGTTAAGGATCATAGATGCAGCAATTGGCCAAGGAAACTTAGTGCATCAGACTTAATGCATCATGCTTATCTTCAAAATCGGAAGATGTCCAACAGTGCCAACAGCTCAGAACTGGCAGAAACCAGTAGGACCCAGGTACACCCATCTACTGTTCGGAGAAGTCTGGCCAGAAGTGGTCTTCATGGAAGATTTGCGGCCAAAAACCCATACCTTAGATATGGAAACAAGGCAAGTGACTCGACTATGCACAAAAACATAGGAACTGGGGTGCAGAAACTTGGCAGCAGGTGCTCTGGGCTGATGAGTCAGCATTTGAAATATTTGGCTGTGCTGGAGAGCGGTACAATGATGAGTGTCTGCAGGCAACAGTGAAGTATGGTGGAAGTTCCTTGCAAGTTTGGGGCTGCATTTCAGCAAATGGAGTTGGAGAGATGGTCAGGATTAATGGTGCCCTCAATGCTTAGAAATACAGGCAGGTACGTATCCATCATGCAATACCTCAGGAAGGCGTCTGATTTGCTCCAAATTGATTCTGCAGCAGGAAAATGACCCCAAACATACAGCCAATGTCATTAAGAACTATCTTCATCGTAAAGAACAAGGAGTCATGAAAGTGATTATATGGCCCCCACAGAGCCCTGATCTCAACATCATCGAGTCTGTCTGGGAGACAGAAGGATTTGAACAAGCCTACTTCTGCAAAAGATCTGTGGTTAGTTCTCCAAGATGTTTGGAACAACCTCCCTTCCGAGTTCCTTCAAAAACTGTGTGCAAGTGTACCTAGAAGAATTGATGCTGTTTTGAAGGCAAAGCGTGATCACACCAAATATTGATGTGACTTAGATTTCCCTTCTGTTCATTCACTTTGCATTTTGTTAATTGATAAAAATAAACCATTGGCACTTCTATTTTTTAAACTATTCTTACTTTGCAGCATTTTTTCCACACCTGTCTAAAACATTTGCACAGTACTGTATGTATATACATTGTATATATATATATATATATATATATATATATATATATATATATATAGTGGTGATGACTTAGTTAAGAGTGCCATTCTGGCCCGGGGAGGTCTCACTCCTTCTGGGAAAGCGCTGTTCTTCCATGAATGGGCCCTATTACCAGGGGTCCCAATTCAGAATCAGCTGGTAGCACTCATCAGACAGGGGCGAAGTTGGCTCAAGCCAAAAGCACTCCTGGGCTTGCGGTAGTGAGACCCTACCGCAGGGTCTTGTCGCAAGCCCGATGGTCGCCATGGTCATGACCATCGCGACCATCTTTTTGGCCACTCGCATAAGCTGTGGGTGGTCACCCACAGCTATGCGAGTGGCCAGGAGGCCGCTCCATTTTTAGGTAGGAGGGCCCTGATTCAGAGCGAGTGCTCTGGTCAGAGCGTCCGGCTCTGAATCAGGCCCTTAGTTCACACATATAGACCACCTCCTGCCTGAGGCTCTACATAACACAATAAGATTTGGGATGCCCTTGTATGGGCACGACACCTTGCAGGTAAGGGAGTATGGGCTCTACAGAGACACAGGCTGGCATTCACACACACTTGCAGAGCAGTCACTGGATAGACACACTGGGAAGAGACGCAGAGGGACACACTTGCAGGGAGATACAAAAGAAAGAGAGGTCTCTCCTCTCACAAGACGACCAAAATGGGCCTAAGTACTCCTGGAAAAATTCTAAGTATCTGACTAGATAGAAATAAGTTAATGGATTAATGGCATAATGGTATTGTGTAATAATGTCTACTGTAGTTAGTAAAATGGTTAAGTAGTTAATGCAATGTTTGTACAAGTAGTGTGTCTGTAGCAAGTTTGTGTTAATACTGTTTTAGCCTATATAGGTATTTGTAGTAAGTTTGTAGTGATTAATATTGTGATAATATTGTGATTCATATTGGAATCTTTGTTAACAGCAAGGTTATCAAGCAGTAATGCTTTGGTTATGCCTTGGATAGTTAGTGTAAGTATGTAACAAGTATGTGTTAACATTTAATAATGTAGTGATTTGTAACTGTAGTTAGCTATATGGGTAAGTCTGTGATGTAGCATGCACTATGCTGTAGTGTGATTTAGTCTGTTTATATGTGTTGTATACTTGTATTTTGGCTACTATATGGTGCTTACTATCTGAATAAGTTTGTAATGTCATGGATGTAATCATAGGCAGGTATCAGTGTTATATCATGGAAGTTGAATTAATAACAGCTTTGAATGGGATAAAAATGACCCCCACATACCATGTGTTTCAGGGGCGTTTCTAGAGAGGAGGGGGCCCATGTGCAGTCTCCGACACGGGCCCCCTCCTCTCCGCCCGGCGGCCTGCACTGCACTGAGTTGTGTGTGGCCAGCGATGAAGTTATAGACTCTGGGCACTAGAGTGTGCCCAGAGTATATAGTGTCTGCACAGGTCACCAGAAAAATGGCCACGGCGGCCATTTTCCCTGTACTGCGCATGCGCAAACAATGGGAAAATGGTCGCCACGGCCATTTTCCAGTCGTTTTACAGCGCCGGACACCCACCCCGATGTGGGACTCCGGAGAGGTAAGTAATATTATGGGTGCAGGGTGTGCGGTGTGGGGCCCCCCTGGAACCACACACCCTGCACCCATTATAGATACGCTCCTGATGTGTTTAATGGAGACTGCAGTTTGATAGGATTGTGTAATTGCAATAAGCAGAATATATATTTCAGTTTAATATCAGACGGTGAGCAGTGTTAGGTCCTTGTACCATGTGCTTGATTCAATGGAGTTGTGAATTACTAGTATTGTGATCATAGTTATAATATTATCATAGTTTTGGTGTTGTATAGTTCAAATAGGTTTGTTATAGTTATTATAATTATGATCACTAATGGATATATGATTTACAGAGTTACAAAATTAAGTGAGTTTTCAAAATGGAGTTTGTCTAGAGACCATGAGGATTGTAAAGATGAACGTGTGCTTCTGCCCTTCCCCCTCCCCATGGTTTAGTGGGTGCTGGATGAGTTCTGTCATAGGATGGTATTGTTGGACATTGGAAGCAGTTTGTGTTGTGCATGTTGGAATATTAAATGGTGCAGTGTTTGCCTGATGTGTTAGCAATTGGCATATAATATTCAGCTTGCATATTTAATTAACTATGGCATTATGGGAGATTTCAATGAGGATTTTTCTGACATTCAAAATGGAGTTTGTCTAGGGACCATGCAGTTTGGACAATAGGACATGGGCCATACCAACCCCCACACACTCTCACCATGCTCTCAGCAGCCATGTTGAATATGCTTTCTCAGCAGCCATTTTACATTTCTTCTCTCTTATTCTCTCTCCCCTATCTCTCTCTCATCTCTATATCTTATATTGTATTGTATTTTGACTAGTATTGTTAAATACAGTTTTATGAGGACTGATTTCATTAATATAAATACATTTTACTTTAACACATCTTGTGTGTAATGTTATTATCCAAATGATCCAAATTATTTAAAGGTTATATAATTCTGGTTAAACACGTTGCGAGTTCATATATATATATTACTTATAACCTGATGTTAGTTATATGATAAAAATAGAATATTTGCTTCAGATATATTGGGTTTAGACTGGCAATTGCCGGCAGGTACAAATAGAACAAGGCAAGATAAATACACAAGGAGGGAAAAAGAAAGGAACCACCGAACACATGCTGATCCTCAGAATTTAGAGGTATTATTTACAGTATTGGAGTGGTATGAGACCGCAGGAAATATTGCAAAGATGCCAAAAAAGAAACCAATGAATGGGCGACCCATTAAGATGGCACCCCATTGGCCTGTAACCCCGACTGTCACCCCTCCTCAAGGAAACACAGCTGGAGATGCCAGGGTTGTTTGCTATGAGTGTGGAGAGCCAAGTCATGTAAGGCGGGACTGTCCCAGAAAAACAGAGCCTATGGAGTGTGGGGTTGCTAGTATGGGCACTATGTACCCCGCTTTTTGTGCGATGGTATCCCTGGATTCCAGACCCCCGTTAATGTGGGAAATTGTGTTACTGAATGGCCGAGAGCTCCCAGCTATTATAGACTCAGGGAGTGAGCTAACCCTGATCTCAGAGACTGTCCTGCCCAGACCAGTGGAAAAGGTGCCAGGGTTAGTTGCAGTACTCTGCGTTCATGGAGCCACAGAAAACTTCTCCCGGGTACATGTGAGTCTAACTATAGAGGGGCGCACTTATGAGGTGGTTGCCGCAGTTGGTCCCAAGCTCCCCTATCTTATAATATTGGGACACAATTTCCCAGGATTTGTTGAGCTCTTAAAGGAACCACAGAGACAACGCCAATGTAAAGTCTCCAAGGCGCTACCTTGGAAAAGGGAGAAGAGTGGAAATGCCCGCTAGTCCTTTTTGGAGAAGGAATGTCTGACTTACCAATATTAGACGAGGATGGTTCCAGTCCGGATTGGGATACGCTGCCAGCTGACATAGACCTGCAAAGTTTTGCCTGAGAGCAACAAAATGATGTTGCCCTCGGGAATGTCATGTCTAGTGTCATAGATGCTTCTTATGAAGTACGTGGATGTCCGAAATGCGTTAAGATGGTGATCTAAATTTTATTATTGGATGCTGAGACTGGGGAAAACGTGGAAAACGTGAGGAGTGGTTTGGTGTTAGGGACCTTCGCTCTTCACTAATTAACATATCCTGTTTGTCCCAATTTGTACTGCATCATATTGGCGATGCGATATGCCATTATATATGTTTGGAAAAGTAAGTGTATTTTATTAATAAATTTTGTGCATCATTTGAGACGTTATTACATTATCTCTTGCTATTTTCTTCTCTTTTGAGATTCATATTCAACATAAAGGAATTTTTTCACAATAAATGAACTGAACAAGAAGAAATATAAGTGAATTATTTGGAGGATTTCCTTGGGGACTAAGACCTATGCCCATATGTGGGATTGCTAGAGTAAGAGACTTTGTTTTTATGATAGCGCCGAGGGGGAAAATATATTGGTGATTGTATATACTGTATGTGTAAAGAGAAGAAGTGAGGAATCTCTTTAGTTTCCGTAGGCTGCAATCATTTGGCATGATTGGAACATTCTTTATATATTTATAGAAGTTAATGGCGTCGCAAAAATTGCCTACCCACCGGAAGGCACTCCATATTTTGTCCTTAAAGCCGATCTACTATATAGAGTCAAAGTGGAGCAAGGGAAGAAGATTGAGCAGTTGTTGGTGCCCAGGGTACATATACCACAAGTGTTGCGAGCCGCTCATACCCATCTTTGTGGAGGTCATCTCAGAGAAGAAAAAACACTAGAACATATTTTGCTCCAATTCTTTTGGTCAGGAATCATGGCTGAAGTAAAAAGATTCTGCCAACAGTTTCCAGTGTGCCAGAAGACCAGACCAAGGCCTCATTTGAGAGCACCAGTAGTGCCAATGCCTATTGTTTTTGTACCATTTGACCACATTGCAATGGATTTCATTGGTCCACAGGAAAAATCAAAGTGGGGTAACCAATGTCTTAGAAATCTTGGATTACGCCACCCGCTATCCAGAAGCGATACCCGCTATCCAGAAGCGATACCCTTACGAAATATCAAAATGGCTACTATTGCCAAAAAATGAATGCTCCTCTTTTCTCATCTCATATTCCCTAAAGAAATCCTTACAGATCAAGGGACCCCATTCATGTCCCAAGTAATGGCAGAGCTATGTAAGAAGTTAGAAATAGTAAGTCTGCATACCTCAGTTTACCACCCACAGATGGATGGGTTGGTTGAAATGTTCAATAGGACCCTAAAGTCTATTATTCACCGAGCTATCCTAGATAGTAAATGGGAATGGGATGAAGTACTCCCTTATCTCATGTTTGCTATACGTTAAGTACCCCAGTCCACAACCGGGTTCAGCCCTTTCAAGCTTCTTTTTGGAAGACAGCCCAGAGGCTTTCTGGACATTTTAAAAGAAGGCTGGGGACAGCAGAAGGTGGCAGAACCAAATGTCATTGAATTCGTTAGAACACTGTATGAACGACTGTATAAAATAGGTCCTATCGTGCAAGAAAATCTTATAGATGCACAAAGTTGGCAGAAACGAGCCTATGATGTTTCTGCACAAGTACGGAAGCTTCATCCAGGGGACAAAGTTTTGGTCATAGTACCGATACAAAAGAGAAGGTTGTTTGCCCATTGGCATGGGCCCTACGAAATAGTGAAAACTGTAGGACTGGTAAAGGGATCCTGTGCACCTGGCTACATCACTTGTTTCTCCCACTGTCCCTTTGTGGGATACCTTGTCTGCGGGGGAGTGGAAAAATGTAGAACCCAGTGTCCACAAGAAAAGAAGGATGGTTGCTCCCCTGCCGGTACATACCAATCTCATGGGGTATAAAGAAGACATGCCTGGAAAGGTGGTTTGGAAGGCTGAATGGTCTCGACTGTCACAAAGAGAGGAAAACAAGACAGGCACATTCTGCATCTGCAACAGAAGTTTGGAACTAGGGGTTTTCTGGGCTGCACAGCTCACAGTGGAAATATGGAAATATGGGTTTTCCAGGTTGCCCAGAGCCAGCAGGAAGTCAGCAGCAGAGGAAGAGTTCACTTAGTCTTCCACGCACTGATGTTGAACAGTGGCCAGCGAGTAGGTCCAAGTGATTGTAGTGCCAGGGACCAAGGGCTATGCCAGGAGAGCATGGCCAATTGTAAGCACGAGGAGTACTGGGAACTTTTATGTTCAATCACTTATTTTCTGTATGTACCTGTGTTGAGTATGCTGTTCTTCAGTGTCTGCTGCCAGTATAAAGACACTGGCCTTCATTCAGAGGCGGCCATACGTTCTACGACCGCACGGCCGCCTCGATGTTTGTCAAGTGTGCATGCGCACGAGGGAGCTGGCTCCTTCGTGCGCATGCGTGAGACCTGCTACGACCGACAACGCCGGTCGTAGCGGGTCTCTTTCCAAAGGGGGCGAGCTGTCGATGGTGATTGACAGCTCGCCCCATTTGGAAGGCGGGGGGGGTGGCAGCCCAAATGGAGGCGTTCCCATGGGAACGCCTACTGTTTGGGGGAGGCCCCACTGACATCACTAGTGATGTCAGTGGAGAGCTAAGCTCTCCGGGGCTTACGACAAGTGAGACCCTACCCTAGGGTCTTGTCATAAGCCCCGATGGTCGGGGCTTACGACCATCACCCTAGCGGTTGTTAGAGCTGTGGGTGTAAACCACCAAAACAACCGAAACAGAGGCGGGCGGCCAGGATGCAAGCGGCCGCCCAGTTTCTGAGCGACCGTTTGCATCCTCCGACCGCCTCTGAATGAGACCCACTGTGTAATCACTGGAAATCTGCCTACCATGCGTGAGCATGGCAACATACTGCAATAATAAGGAAAAGTAAACACGGCACTCAGAGGTTTCAATAAGACTCGTAACACCAAATTTCAACGTTTCATTGAACTTTTGAGGTATTGATTATTGTTAGTTATTAAATATTTTCTATTTTATATCATGTCTTGATTGATCTAATTTCTGCCACAGCAATGGCAATACTATCTGTTTTGCACCAGCGCAGTGCCTTCTTTTGATTGTTCATAGGAAAAAGAACATACTGTGGGCCTGATTCAGCAAGGAACACAAGTGTGCACACGCACGCATGCACTCGGGCTCTGCGTATATATGCTAATCAATGCATATGCACAGCAACCGCAGCATAAGATGCAGACACCCAGCACTACACAATGCCGCCCACTTCCCTTTACTTAAAGCCTGAGTAGTCTGCAAGACAGCGGAAACATCGGTAACGTCGAGATCTTCGTAACCATACGCACAATAGAGGTTGACCTGATCTTGAGCAGGATTTTGGCCACTTCCTGCGTGCATCGAGTCGTCTGGCTGCGTATGCCGCCGCACTGCCTTAATTATGCACGCCCTTATAACGGCATCCCAACGCACAGGCACGCCTGTGTTCGCCCGACCACCCCTGTCACCACCCACAAACGGCACTTTCTGTCAATCGATATCGGAAGGGTCTGCGTACACACTGCTTGTAGCCTGCGTACCCTTACCTGCTCGCATGCGCACTGTGATGCATACACTTGCGCAGTGCAAACACATCGACCGGGTGTGTGCAAATTCTCATTTGCGTTCCTTGCTGAATCAGCCCTAGTATGCCTAATATAGGCACACATTTGAATGGTATGCATTAAAAAGATTATTCTCCATTCAGGATATTCTGTATAGATGTGTCCCTCTGTATCTAGGAGGTGAGTACATTTAGCTGCAATGTAATGGTGTATATGCTAGTGTAGGGACCTGCAGAAAAATGGGGTCCCTTGATGCTGGACTGCAGGCTTAAATGCTTTGATCAAATCATGACAAAATCCCCTTTGTTTTATTTGCTGCACACACAGAGATTTGTAGTATATTATTGTTAGCGCCGATAGCAAAAGTTTTTCTGTTTTGTATACATTTATGGCATTAATATTGCCATGCTGCTGGTACCATGTATGATATGGGTAAAACCGAGCGCGGGCTTATTTCTTTTCTCTTGTTTCAAAATTTTGCCTTGTGCTATCATGGCAGCTTCCAATTAAGGCTATAAAAGGCCTAGTTGGGTGTGGCTGACAGCCAGCCCCTGTATAGATGTGTCCCTCTGTATCTAGGAGGTGAGTACATTTAACTGCAATGTAATGGTGTGCTGGGCATATATGCTAGAGTAGGCATCTGCAGAAAAAGAAGGGGTCCCTTGATGCTGGGCTGCAGGCTTTAATGCTTTGATCAAATCATGACAAAATCCCCTTGGTTTTATGTGCTGTTTTTTGTATACATTTATGGCATTAACATTGCCACGCTGGTGGTACCATGTATTATATGGATAAAACCAAGAGCAGGCTTATTTCTTTTCTTTTCCATTCATGATAAGGCAAGATTTTTAAACTGTGAAATACAAGTATTTTCTGAATAACGAATTTAAAATACTCTTATGTTCTTTATGACATTTACAATATAATATCCTCTGTTGCGGCACGTATAATGAGCACCAGCAATAAGAAAGAAGATTTATTAAATTATAATCACCCCTTCGGACACATTTATATGTCGTTAGGCTGCAGTTCTTGTTTTGAGTGAATTAAAGCAGCAGAATGACGCACGCGCCGTGGGGTGAGCTGAGATTGCATCCCTTTTAGGGATCGTTGTGAAAAGAAACCAATAGGCTTCTATTGGGTAACGCCATCTAAAGATAGCATTACAAGCCAAGTCCAAACTTCAGAATGTATCGCATTATGGAGTATGGTACACGTGAGAAATGCAGTAAAACCCCTGAAAACTGCATTTTCGGGGGTTTTACCGCATTTTTTACCTTAGTACATCCCACCCCCTATTACTATTAATCCCCCATGAATAAACATCTACAGCTGGCTGCCCAGCTGAAAACAAACAAGTCAAGGGACCCATACATCAGCGCCACAATTCCCCATTTTGCTGATCCGATCTGCGGATCGGCGGTCATCAATGATCAGGGCCGACGAGAGCCGCACCGGGCACAGGTGACAGGGGCATGGTCTAATCACGGGAGCCGTTGCCACGCCACTTTAGAAAAAAAATTATTAGGCGCACTGGGGAGGGGGGGCGCTGTGTGCCCTTCAGCCTGGCACACAGCCAATGGGGGTGCGATCAGCGTGATCACTCACCCCATAGGCATAGGAGACTGCTCCGGCTGCTGCTTTAGCAGCCACGAACAGTCTCCCAGTGCAGCCCAGCACACAGCAGCATGTGCTGGGCTGCTGTGACTTAAGAGGGAGGGGGAACGATGCCGGAGCTGGGCCCCTGCAGCAAGCCCGGGTAAATTGTACCCACTCCTTCCCCCCCCCCTCTCGGCGCCCCGGTCAATGATCATTGACACGTTGGCAGATCAGGGAAATTTAACATGTAAAAAATCTCTGTCATGCCGATTCCGACCATTTTCAAGTTTGGATAAGGTAATCAAGAGTTTTCAACAAGTTGAATATTCCAGATTCCCTGACCCCGCCATCCACGGCTAGATGTATGGGCCCCTTAGAGTTTGCCATCTATGGTTAGCAACCATGTTGTTTGCAGGGGGAAGGGAGTAGCTAATAATATTATGATAGTCTGTCTAGGCCCTGGTTGGCGTAACCATTCACTCGGCATGCATGACTAATCTTTCTTTGCACCTAAAAAATACCAATTTTTGAAGGGATGTAATGGGGCAACACTTTAGCAGATTAATGATCACAATCTGAGTTACATACGAATAGCAAGTCTACATCTCGAACATGCGCACAAAATAACAAGCAGCCCAGGCTTCTAGGGACTACATCAGCTGCAGCCCCTAGAAGACATATAGGGCTGCCATTATAGCAGAGGAGTGGCTTCTCATTGGAAGAGCTCTCTCTGCTAATTGCAGTCTGGACTGGCAGTCCCAGGGGAGAAAACACCTCACCCTGGGACTGCTTTTCCGGCCTTTCAATCGGAAGCCACTGCCACTGCTAGGCAGCCCAACTGCCAGTGATCTTATTAATTTTTCTACTTTATGAATTTTGAGTAGCTATTTAGAGAGTTAAAGTCCTTTCATAAATATGAAGTTGTTTGCGTAATTGAGAACAGATGCAGTCCTCTACAGAGACACATATACAGTACTGTCAACTCAGCATCAGCTCCTTAATGGTTACCTACATTCTGTCTTGTAAACAGCCATCCTATGTATTTGACTATCCATGTATGCACTATACAGCCAAAATAGAGATGTTTCAAAATGACTGTGACAGAAAACTGCTCGGAGGAACAGCCATATCTCTTAATTTCCTGTTCCATGATCATTAACAGTGAGGTGAACCTGGGACACAAGCATATTAAAATGCTTTTGTGCTCTAGTTATGGCTTGCTGCTTTGAGTCAATAAGCTAAGCATACTTTTGTGGCCTTGGGAATTAAAAATGAACAGTTGCATTATTTAATATGAGGATAAGCAGTATTCAATGGTCTCTGCTAATCTTTACCACCTACTGAACCAAGTAAGTATTCCTCTCTGCAGGTTGTGCTACAGTGTTGGCTCTTTCCCTCAAGGCATAAATAGCACATTGTCGATTCCTGCTGGAAGAATACAATTCATAACATTGAATGTGTGTCACTATAGAAGGAGCTTAAGGACCAAAATTAGGTTCATGAAGTAAGCATCACTCCGAGTGCTATATAATTGCGTATAGGCTATATGATGTTCATAGATAGGTTTCATCTGAGTGCACATTTTATAATTAGGTACTATGATTACAAAGTAAAGAGCTTACTTATCAAAATGAATGTCCAAGGTGGCAATGATTCATTCTGTACTGCTATCACTATACAGTGTCTGTGTATTTCTTAATGTATTCAGAATATATTCCTTACACATCTGTTACACAACTATTTGACTCCCCTGCATGCTTATTTTATCATGTATGCACAGAATTAACATATCAATATAATAAAATATATTTCTGACATAATATATATTATTTTCTAATAATTTTCTAAGCAGAAAAGTATGTTGTCATTTTAAAGGGAATAATTTCACTTTTTTCTATATATTGTATAGGCACCAAAACAATCTTTTTCTTTACTAAAATAATGTGAACTCTCCCCTATTTCACCTATTCTAGATCAGCCTTCCCTGCCTGCTATCAGGGAAAGCAGAGCCCAGAGTAGGCTTCTGTAAACAGCCATGTGTGTCTGATAGGCCGCAGGCTGATCACAGTAAAAAAAAAACAAGCAGCAAAAAAACCCAGTGAGCTCCCCAGTGAGTCATCTGCTTGCTGTACCCTGGTCATCTAATCGGTAAACTAAGATGCTGTGAAGTCCTGACAGCATACTCTGTATACTACAGGGATCAGATGACAGGGGTCATGCACAGCGATCAGATGACCGGATCACTGAGGAACTCACTGGGTCACTAATCACCTGAACGGAGGTAAGTATGAGCTGAGCGGGGGTAGGGAAGGGGAGTTTCAGGGTATTTCTTGTGGTAAATACCCTAACAAGTGCGGGACGGAAATTTGCAGGGACAAAGCTTTCTAGCAACAGAGTTAGGATAAATTTGAATGATAAGCATATATGGATGACCATTTCAAAGCCAAGATCTATTTTGCTTGGTACTTGAATTCACAAAACATTGTACACTGGGCCTAATTCATGTTTGTACACAATTGCATTCGCAACTGTGATTTATTAGGCATCGGTACTGCAAATCTTCTCAGGTGAAGCTGCCGCCCAGGAAAGAAAATATACACCCACCGGAGCCATAGCAAACTCATTTATGATTTATTTATTTATTACCAGTTATTTATATATCGCGCTCATATTTCGCAGAGCTTTACAGTCCCTGCCCCAGTGGAGCTTACAATCCATATTCCCTACAACATGCCCTCAGACATACACACTAGGGGTAATTTTTGTTGGGAGTCAATTAACCTGCCTGGAGTGGAGTGTGGGAGGAAACCGGAATACCCGGAGAAAACCCACACAAGCACAGGGAGAATATACAAACTCCACACAGTTAGGGCCGTAGTGGGAAGTGAACCCATGACCTCAGTGCTGTGAGGCAGTAATGCTAACTATTACTCCGTCTCATTCGTAAGCAGACTGTATGCAAGTAACATTGATGGCAAGGGTAGTCCTATGGCTGCGCAGACTGGCCATGGCGGGAGCAATGCAGGCACCATGTTTCACTATGTACACAATTGCAGCTGACAACAGATACATGCCCAGAGAATGGCCATGACATGCCTGCATTTTAACTGCAACTCCCCATCACCTCCCCCAAACGGCCCCTTCCTGTCATTCATGCTACGATAAAAATCCCAGTGTGAGTGCGTAATCAAAAGTATCTTTACACATGCCCAGTGCGATCGCTACGCATGTGCAGCCTGCAGATAATCGCTCACTTGCATGAACATTGGCGATTGCGTGCAAACATGAATTAGGCCCACAGTACACAAAAGTGGATCCTATAACGTCACTAGAACATGCCAGCCTCCAGTAAAAGGTCTATGTACAGTAAACTTTGTCCTATTGCAGTCTCTTTTAACACGTTACATACAATAATTATTCAAGTGTGGAATATTAACCAACTAAATTTATTTGGTATTTCTATACTTGGGAAAGCAGAGAATTGATGCTTTGACCTGAGCGGTTTACAGTAGGTGCAGAGATGCCGACATTCTGGTTGCCCCTTCCGGGAGGGAGCAGCAAGATCAGCAAAATAGGGGGCATGGCCAGCAGTTGTGGGCAGAGCGGGGGCATGACCACGCAATTGCGTCATTTTGGCTACGCCCTCTCTACACAATGCCGCAAATGTCGGCATTGTGAAGCAGGGGGCGGGGCCAACATAATGAGATTCGGCGTTTGTCGCGTCACTGCCCCCCCCGCTTCGGGGGGCAGGAGGGGTCGGCGGCTGCTGGGAGGCTTGCTTGCCTATTCAGGAGGCTCCCGGCCAAATCAGGAGGGTAGGCAAGTATGAGCAGGTGTCAATTCATGATGACCAGCCTTATCGCTATAGTAATGAACACTCTGTATAGAAGCTTATCACAGTGATATAGAATGTAATATCACAGCTATTTAACATGTCAGGGCTGCTCTGGGGGCTCAAGTGAAAACGACCCTATTCTGCAATGTTTTTTCCTAAAGCTGCCAGTGAAAGGACCAAGAGAATGCAGCTAAGGTACAGAATGCTCATAGCTATTTGACCTGGGGGGATCCAGTGAAGAATCTCTGACTACGCTGAACTCAGGGCCTGATTCAGCAAGGATCTCTATTCTGCTTATACACAGCGGTGATATGTTAATGTTTGCATTCGCATTGCAATTTCAGCCTAACATAAGGAGGCCCACTTCCCCTTACTCACATCCATATACTTTGGCAACATAGCGAAATAATTGGTAACATCGAGTAACATCGGACCTATATGCACAGTTAAGGCAGGTCAGACCTCACTCAGGAATTGCTTACTGCAGCGCACGCTATGAGGCCTCAGGCTGCGTATGGTATCGCAGTGGCAAATTTATGCATACCCCTGCAATGCTGTCCCAACGCACTGGCACGCCTGCGTTCGCCCGACCCCCCCCCGTCACCACCCACAAATGGCACTTCCTGTCAATCACTCTGCGAAGGGTCTGCGTGGCCACTGTGATCACAGTCCAGATTGCAGTGGCCGGTTTGTGCATGCGCACTGCGATGCATACGCAGCATGCAACAATCTGCCGATTGCGTGCCTAAAAGCAACTGCGATCCTAGCTGAATCAGGCCCTCAATTAGGGGGGAAAGAACACCATCCCGTTTGGTAAATTCATTAAAAGATTTAAAAAATTGTGAGAGACTGAAGCAGAGCCTTTTTCCGGCATTTTCATATGACATTTATTTTTATCTTCGCTTTATAAACAGACCCTGATTTATTACTATTATCATGAAAGTAATCTTTATCAGAAACATCCAAATTAAATATCTATTTATCCCTGTTCGCTGCCTCACCCCCCAAAAACATTAAACAGAGTTACATTTGTAAAATATATAACCAGTGATTTTGCAGAGAAGACTAGAACAGAGAGACAGTTTTGGCTGAGGTCAGTTTTAGTAAAGATATTATTTTATGTTATAAAGTTCTTTCAAAAAAGAAAAGAAAAACCTGCTGCCATAGATTCTATTTTTATCACCCCTCGCTTTTCCTATCCCCAATGCACATAGCAACTACGGCATGTAGCCGCTCTAATACAGTTTATTCAGTAACCTGACAACTTCAGTTGTATTAAAAAATCCTCCAGTGATGTTGGATGTTATTATTATTATGTAAGAAGAATAAAAGTTAATAAGGTACAGGAATTAAGACATTTTATTTGATCATGACAATAGATTGTTTTCTGTGACACCAAATACAGATTTCGGAATGCTGTGGATTTGTATTAATGTCATAATTAATATTTCAGAAAATGTAGTAATCAGATGTGTACAACACTGCACAGTATATATTAGAGTGACGATAACAGATCATTTTATAGAAATATGAACTTAATTTGTCTGGGTATATGTTTCATGCAAAATATATTACAGTTAAAATTATATATTGTGCTTAAGATATCATCTCTCTTTAACTGAAGACAATTATTTACAATATATTTAGCATTTATATATACATCAATCATCCCCCAGTGTATAGGTGACGTTAACTGCACTCAGTGGTGTTATATTGGAGGAACTCTCTGCCAGTCACACACCAGACTGGCAGTGTCAGGGGTAGAAAACTCATGATTACCGATTTTCTAGGGGCTGCAGCTGATTCAGTCCACCAGAAGCCATGTCTGTGCACATGCGCACATGCTAGCCGTGATCACATGACTAGTGACGTCACTGAATGGAGGTGTAGCGGCAGCCCCCCTCAATCATAAAGGTAAGAGCTGCCAAATATAAAATAATACTTGCATTAACAAGTAATATACAGACAAACCCCCATTTTACATTTTTGTGGTTTTGATATTGATAGTTGATATAATAGACAAGGGCTTGATTCAGAGGCGGACGCTAATGCAATTTTTCATGCAGATTGAGCGATTGTTTGCCTTTGCGCAAGCGTATGCACTGCGTATGTGCTGCAATCGCATTGCGATCACACAGGCAGAGAGGAATCCATTGCTAAGCAAGTAACAGACTGCTAGCGTTTGGGGGTGATAATGGGGAGTGGCCACAAAAACGCAGGCGTGCCTGTCCGTTTAAACGTCGTTACATGGGCTTGCATAAATTAGCCACTGCAAGTGCATACGCAGCTCTGATTATGCACTCGCAGGGCTGCGGCATGTCAGACCTGCCACAAGGGTAAGATTGCCATCGAAGTGCTTCGATATTACCGATGTTTATGTAAGTATGCGCCATAGCACACAGGTGAGAAGGCAGCAGTGGGCGTCTTTATGCTCATGTGAACTTTGCTGACATTAGCATATTTTCGCAGCTGCGTTGCGTACGGAAATGCAGTTTCAATAATTAGCGTCTGTCTCTGAATCATGCCCATAATCCACAGGCTCAAAATACGTAATCAATTTTATTGTTAGTTATAAACATTCCATTAATGCAATTATGTCTTCTTTATCATACAGCAGTTCCACATTACAGCCTGATTATGTATTTTGTTATGAGTAAATTGCAAAATGAACCATATGTAACTTTTTTGAGTGTATAAAGATTCCTGAAAATATCTCTGTGAGAAGTATCTTACATCACCTATGAAGGAATAGTAATATCAGAAGAAATACAATAGCAATATAATATGATTGCTATTATTATTATTATTATTATTATTATTATTACTATTATGCAGCAGTGGTAATGCTATGACAAACTTAGGACCTTTGCAAATAGTACACTGATCAAATCTTCTTAACATAGAAGAAAGAAATCATGACAACACCTCAGACAGTAGAAACCATGCATATCTTTGATGTAATAAAGTAAGATATTAAACCTTGTATGCACACCAATAGGGAGGTAATATATTGGTTGTTAGTTCTTCAGTCATTTTGGTACTTAGTGAAGCGCAGACCAAGGGAGATTATGTGGCAATGGGAACTTTGCTTAATGGATTTCTAGTGTTAAATGAAAGGCTGTGAGATTGGATAAGAAACACAGAGGCAGAGACACAAGTGGGGAAAACAGCTGTATAGGTTTTAGTGTGTGGGTGGAGGTCTTTAAATGTGTTGCATCGTGGGAGTGGATGTGGCTGATGTCAGTTAGGGGTTGGTGTCTAACTAGCTGGTCTATGTCTAGTAAGAGACAAGGCCACAGCAATTTCTGGATGTTTAACTATTTGGTGCTGAACAAACGCATACCTCCCAACATGACCCTCTCCAGGGGGGACACAATGCTCTGGTCCTGGACTTCCCTGGTAATTTATGATTTGTGGAGGCTCCAGAGGTGGGGCTGCAGTACAGTCCAACATTCAAATAGGGGAGTCACACCAACTGCCAGTGAGTCCCAGCCAGTGATGTTTGGCAGCGTGTGAAATGACAGTTGGTGTGACTCCCCTATTTGAATTTTGAACTGCGCTGCAGCCCCACCTCTTACCAGGGAAGTCCAGGACCAGAGCATTGTGTCCCTCCTGGAGAGGGTCATGCTGGGATGTATGCAAACGTGCTGTCTGTTTTGCCATCTAGACAAATAAACAGAGGACTTGGTTCATCATATCAGTGAGAGGTGTTGTCATCTGTATATATATATATATATATATATATATATATACCTTTATCACAGTTTAGGTAGATCAATGCATGTGTACAATAGATAGATTTTGTGTGTGTATATTGTATTATCTTTAACTGCTATTTGGATTTTTATATTTTTAAAACACCATAATAAACAATGCAACTGTAATAAATCATATTGCTCCCTTAACTCCTAGAAATTTCAATTCTAGACCCTACGGGGGAAGTTATTGGAGTTTGATTTGTTAAATTGCCATTTTCGAATGTTACCCATCACAAACTGACATCCTGATTTTTTTGTATTGTAAAAATAAAAATTGTTGAATGTGTCTACAGTTACATCTAGGGAACACCCCACTCTCTGTTTTTTTGTTTAGTATGACCCCTCCCTTTCATGCACCTGAAGAGTATTGCCAAATTGATTTGAGCAGCTTCCACTTTGTTATGTTTGCTGTTTTGAGAGTCATAGATGGAACCAGCATTTGGAGGGCAAGCTGGTTGCTATAGTGCTTCAGTAAATGGAGGTCTCAGGGGTGACTCCCAGGTAAGCTGGCTCTCAATTTGGATGTATTTCTGTATGTGCCTTTACCATGAGGCCTTACAATAGACAATTACATGGCCCAGAGTGGGTACCTAATCATGCAGTGTAGGGACCACCAGTATCATAGAAGCCGTGAAGTTGGCCTGGTGGCTTACCAGGTATTTCCAAATGCATGCAACATATATCTCTGAATTTCTATTACCATATAGTTTTCAAGTATTGTTGCAGGTACAATTTAGTGTGCTGGGGGACATCTGAGGGACACCCCCCTTTCTGAAAAAAATGTTTTTATTGTCATTCAAAGCATTGAACATCAAAAGTACAATCGTGACAAAACATGGCTCCACCAAGTTGGTTGAATATTATAGCGTCTACAAATTCAAAGAAATAATATCTGGACCTTTCAAGGCAATATACAAATAACTGTTATTATTTAATATAATATAATCACAAAAAAATCCTATGGAATTTAGTATAATATTATTCATACTATATCAAAAGAAGGTAACTAGCCAGTAACCAACATATTGAAAAACAAACAATACATCCAAATAAAAAATACAATGAAAATAAATAAGAAATTTATGTTCAGAACTGTGTGTCGACACCCCCCCCCTTCTGTTTTTATTGTATCTACAGTTACATTAACCTCAAAGCAACATGCCCCCCCCAAAAAAGAGGTGGTTGCGACAGATGATATACACATATATTGATATAAAAAATAAAATGGGACATATATTTTAACATTAAAAATAAAAGAAGATGCAAATATTAACAAAGATGAAAAAAGGGGGCACAAAGAAAATGTGAATATAGAAAATAGGGCACGGTCATTTTTATTAGGGGACACACATAACACTTAGTAAGTGGCAAACATGTTTTATTCTTAACCCTATACCCACAGTACAGGAGTACCAGGATGCTACTTATCCTTGGTCCTGGCATCACATCCCTAGAGTAGAGGTGGTCTTCACTAACACCCCAGAGATTTAGGCCAGACCACTGGTGATTTAGCAGTTCCAATTTGCTGCTCACATTGCTGGTGGTATGTGTGTAAACCATTCAAACTGCTGGGTATTAAATCTGGTGGTTTGGAAGCCAAAACTGATGCGATATGTGGTTTGAACTTGCCGTCAAAATTGCACTTTATTACATTTCCCACCAGAAGTGAAGTACAAAAAGTCTACTTCTCTGGGTATTGTGAATTATTTCCAGATAACATTACTTTATAATTATGCCATATTCATACATTATTTAAGGTTCCTTATTTTTCGTGGGCACATAAAAATAAAGGTCAGTCAGTCTTTTCCATTTCTTTCATAGAAGCTCTCATGCTGAGCAATAGTGACTAATAGAAGAATCTCATAAAAGGGGTTAAAGCTAAAGAGAATGACCTATACAAGTTATAGTCACAAATCATTTAAACCTGGTGTTAAAAAATCATTATTACTGAAAACCTCTCAATGCTTAAAAAAACAGATACAGTATAAATAACACATTTTTAAAATTGTTTATGGTGTTATATGATATGTAACATATGGATAAGTGAATGGTCAGGATGTGTCATGCCTCAGTTTACCGTCTCAGCGGAAAAGGTTTTGTGTCCTTTTTCTGAACATTGATTAAGTTGAACTTGCATAAAATAAAATACTGTAATAGGACAAATGCTATTTAAATGTTATCGACTGAATGAAAACAAAGACAATGTAAATTAAATTGTACCATTACATAACTTACTGTTACAAAGTAAAGCATTTATATTAAAGTATTATTATTTCCTATAAAAAAGTATTTTTATTTCCTATAAAAAAAATGTATACAGTGTATGTGAACTCCAGCAAATATATTGTTACAAAATATCATGAAAATATAATAAATATAAATAACCAAGCACTTGGGATATTACAGGTGCCACTTCTAGGCCAAACATTCTGAACAGTACTGTTTCTAGCTATCTAAGGCCCTCATTCAGAGCCGCTCGTTAGCGGCAGTACGCTCGTTCCGAGCGATGTTTGCACATCTGCGCATGCGTACGGTTTTTAGTACGCATGCGCGAACCAGTCAGTGCGGCCAAAAATCGTTTGTACGCTATATAGCGAGTGCCTGCTATTTTGAGTGACAGAATGAGGCGTATGTGGGTGGTAACAGGGGAAGGTGCTTGAAAATGGGGAGTGGAGATCAGAACGCAGGCGTGCTTAAAGGTCAAAACGGGCGTATTATGGGTGTGCATAATTAATACAGCAGCGTCATTGACCACGTCACTGGGTTATTTTATAGCCAGAACTGCTCGCAAATTTGTGGTAGCAAACACCAACCACAAGAATAGCGAGCAGTTCATACGCTGGTCGATGTACTCGATTAATCTAATAAATAGCGGACATGACGTATGGTGCGAGCGGCCAGGGGGCGTTTTTAACAAATAAACGAGCGTATGTTTTGCTCGCTCGTTCAGACTTAGAGGTGTGAACAGACTGCAATTTGCGAACGGATCATTTGAATAGCCACCCCTTGTTTTTGAACGAACGACCGCAAATAGCGAACGGCTCTGAATGAGGGCCTAAGGCCCCTATTTACTACAATCCGCATTTAAAATGCGATTGTAGTGTGATTTTTTGACTAAATTTGCATTTCAAATTTAGGAAATATCACATGGATATACTAACATCCGCATGCAGGGACAGAGTTTGCGATAAAGCGCTGTCCCTGCGAATCCCATCTGCACAATTCTCTCTGTATTTTTCTGACAAAATACAGGGAGAACGTGTCAGCATATGCAACAGCGCCGGCTACCGCACCAGTCCCTCATGATTGCCACCCCTCGCAACCCCCCCCCCCACCAGCTTACAGAGGTCCTCTCTCTGGGACTCCGGTTAGCTGGTCTCCTGCACTGTGACCCCAGTCAGCTGCTCTATGCAGCAGCTGACCAGGGTCGCAGTGCAGGAGTCTGGAGACCAGCTGACCGGAGTCCCAGAGGACCTCACCGGAGCACCGATCACTGATCCCTGGATGCAGGTGTTTTTTTAAATATTTTTTTTTAAAAGTAATCAGCATGTGGTCTATTTAGACCACACAACTGATCACATGGGCCATGTACCGGCTCTGCTCTCCCTGTCAAAGCAGAGCAGGAGTCAGGGAACTGGGAAAGAGCCCCAATAACACCATCTCCATGTGGTGGTATTATTATCACACGGCTACCCCTGGTATTTTTTCACTATATATTTTTAGTAAATCTGGGCAAATCACATTTCGCATTACAAGTACTGTACTAAAAAATTGTGAATTGAAGGGATTGAATGAATTTTTCACAAAAACTACTCCAATTGCCCTTTAATACATTTATTTGATACTAAAATAATGTGAAATGGGTATGAAAACATCCATTTTCACATTATTTTAGTAAAAATTATGTTTATGAATATGTCCCTAAAGTTCACTTTGCATGGCAGGGTGACTTGTTGACTACATGGTTTCACTTTGCATCATGCCTACTGAATGTACTGTTTGCAGAATGTGCATATAATAAATAGTGTTTGATCTTTAGCTGAAATTAATTGATGCAATCCTGAAAAATCCTGTTTTGCCCCTTGATAATCCATTAACCTCATACAGCACAGGAATAGTAATTTTGAGTTACGCAGATGTTCTATGCCTAGTGACACTACAGTAATACCTCAAGTTAAGTGAATGCACCAACTGAATAATGCTATGACTTCATGCATTACTTGAGAGGAGGTTTCCAGGGGGAAAGGGTCAAAATGCCTCATTCCAGACTCCTGCTACCAGTGTAGTATTTTTAGATAAAATAATCAGTACATCCTCATGGCAATTGGAGCAGACACTTTTTGAATCAAGAGCCTTCAGCTGAAAGGAACTACATTTTAAAGTAATGTCAAACCAGCTGATTGGAGACTGGAAAAGTACACTGCAATGTAGATGCAACATCTATATAATATTTCTCTTGGCTGATAAATATGACATTATTGCATAGGTGTACATGTGCATGTGGCACCTAACATCCAGCAATGTAATGAGGGAAATAGAAGTGTGAAGTAAGCTTCTACAGTACTGTGCAAACGGTTTAGGCAGGGGTGGAAAAAATGCTGCAAAGTAAGAATGCTTTCAAAAATAGAAGTGTCAATAGTTTATTTTTATAAATTAACAAAATACAGTCTCTGCTACGGATACATTCTACATCTCCCTACTGAATCTGATATCTGTACCCCCACTTGTTACTAAATGACCCTGATAAATTATGGTGTAATCTTCAGGTTAGAAGGTGAAGAGACCTTCCTGAACTAGGCAACATTCAAGAATTGCTTTCTCACATAGGGACTATACTGAAAACATAGGATCCTCTAGATTACAAGAGGTCCATATCAAATTCATACATAGAGCATTTATTCCTCCGAATCAACGGAAATACATGATTTCGGGCTCCACTGGTCAATTTCCGAAGTTTTCTATGGACAATGCATCTTATATTCATGCTTGTTATAAGATCAAAAAATTCTGGCGTAAGGTATTAAATTTTATTAATCAAACTTTTGATATCAATCTGCACTTTTTACCTATCCCAATCTTATTTGTACATTTGGAAGCATGGAAAGACGGAACACGTATACAGCATATTTTACCACTCTTAAACCTTATAGTCACGATAGCAAAAAAAGATTATACTTGAAAAATGGATTAAGAGGACAGCCCCTTCCATTGAAGAACTTAAAGCAATGATATTAGAACATATCTATTTTGGTAGCCATAATGCTCTTTCTGATATTGGACAAGGTGTGCGGAGATTCTATACAAAGTGGGAGCCGTACGTTCCTACTCTCCCATTACAATTGCAGACTGATATAAACAAAGTATTTGAAAATACGACCTGCTATCTTCTCCAACATGTTGTATGACATACAGTAGTGCTATATCCCTTGATATTTCCATTTGATCCTTTCAATATCCAGACATATCTGACTGGTAATAGTATGGGCAATACTAATGTTGCTTTTTATTTTTATTCTTCATTTTCATTTTTACCCCGGTTATTATTTTTGTTTTTCCCCTCAGACTGACCTCCCTCTTCCTTTGTTCCTATTTTCAATCTATTTGGTAAGCTCAGCTGATAAGATTGTATTGTATTATGTAGGGAACAAGTAAAAAAAAAAACATCAAAATTCACCTTATTTTAATAGTATATATGAGGTTATATCTGTTTTGAATATATTCATATTTATGTTGTCACTAATAACCTTGTGAATTCTTCAGATGTTTAAATAAAATGTTTTAAAAAACAAAATACAAAGTGAATGAACAGAAGAAAAATCTAAATCAAATCAATATTTGTTGTGACCACCCTTTGCCTTCAAAACAGCATCAATTCTTCTAGGTACAGTAATTACTAATTGCTCCCTTTGCCACATATCACCCATGGTGTCACCACTATTTCAACATAACAATAAACTCTACCTTTTCAAATTGCTGCATACAGATGTGTCTACATACATCAATCCTCAAATTGCTCCAAACAGCCCATTTGGTGCACACTACATTTGTGACTAAGGGGCTCTATTTACTACAATCCGCATTTTGAATGCAGATTGTAGTGTGATATTACCGACTGAATTCGCATTCCAAATTCAGGCAGTATCACAGGGATTTACTAAAAATCCCTTGCAGGGACAGAGTTTGCGATAAAGCTCTGTCCCTGCGAATCCCCTCTGCACACTTATCACGGTATTTTCAAAATACCGTGACAAGTGTCGATGCATGCGCCGACCGACCATCGCTAAGCCCCGCCCCCCCGCGATCACGACCCCCTCCTCCCTTAATTACACTTGCCTCCGGTGATCGGTGTTCCAGTGATATCCTCCGTGGCCCAAGTCAGCTGACATCCCATCCTGCACTGGGACCCGGTCAGGTGACGAGACCAGCTGACCGGAGGGGAGACATCACCGGAGTCCCAATCACCGGTACCTGGACTCAGGTAAGTTATTTTGTTTACAAATATTTTTTTTATACAGTGTATCAGCCTGTGGTCTGTTTAGACCACACAGCTGATCACTGGGGCCGGCTCCGGGCTCTGCTCTGCCCGTTAGAGCAGAGCAGGAGTCTGGTAACCGGGGAAGACCCTGGTTACCAGGGTCTTTTCCTGGTATTTTTTCACAATTTATTTTTCGTAACTTTGGCCAGATCACATTTCCCATTACAATTATGGGAAATGTGATCTGCTTACTAAAAGTAAGTGATAATTAGGGCTTGGAGTAGAATTTTATGAATTCTACTCCAATTGCCCTTTAGTAACTTTAGGTGATACTAAAATAATGTGTAAAGGGTGTGAAAACACCCTTTTTCACTTTATTTTAGTAAAAATTATGTTAATAAATAGAGCCCTAAGCCACGCCATGCATCCTGCCACCTTTGGATCAAATATGCACGACATACACATTAGTGACTAATGTTAAAAATTACAATGCATGAATATCCTGGACATTGGTATTGCATGCAGCTACTGTGTGCAATTCAGAGGCTAACCTCAGTAAAACGACAAAGACTGACAACCAATACAAGTGATCCCTGCCATGCAGAATTGTGCTTAATCTGAGACATTATACCAATTCCATTGTGACAATAATACTAATCCTAAATGTTGAGGAGTGGACACTATATTTAGAAATAAGTATGAATGTCCAGGAATTGCTACTTGTTGTGGAGTGTCTAAATTGCACTATGCGTCTCGTGTCATATGGCACAAAAAGGATAGGTGTATCTGCAGTTGTCATCCTTGAATCAGATCTTTCCTTTGTTCCCTTATTTCCCTGCATCCTAACAAACTTTCAGGAATATGAGCATATCCCACTCAAAACACCAAGGTCCTAATTCTTTGCTTTTGCAAACTGTGAATGCACCAGGTTGAACATATGCATCTTTGCATATATTCAAGGTGATGCATGTCGGATGTTTCTCTACGTCTGTAAAATGGGCGCTTCTGGGAGTCAAGTGGGTGCAGACTAGGTGTATGTACAGTATGTAAGAGACCAAACTTGTAGGCATGTAGCCATAGTTACTCACTATTGTGAGTCAAAGGTGTACATTCTGGATGCCAAATTCAGACAGATCTCCTGCACCTAGCATGTGGAAGGTAGGATTAGAATGAGTACAGTCCATTATAATGGGCTTCAATGCATGCACTCATTACTCATTGATTATTGTATTTTTTTTTTCACTGCATTCTGCTAAGCACATGTTCACCCCTACAATCCATGTTAAATAGAGAAGCTATACTAATTCTGATCGCAAAAAGTTCCTATATATGTTGCCTGTATTTTACTGAATCCAACATAAAAATCTGCTAACATACAAGTTCCATTAACAAAACTGCATCAAAATACTGTACATTACTTCACTTCACTCAAAAGATTTCCCAACTCAACCTCTCCATCTGCCTAAGTTATTGCTCTCATCCACTCCCATTACCTGCCCCCATTTGTTTTTACAAAACTTTGTGGTAGTCTGTCCCACAACGATAACTTTCTTCTAGCCTCCAAACCATCAAGCATTCCCTGAGTTGTGCATATGCAGAGTGTACAACATTTTCAGTCACATCTTCTGCGCCAATTGTGTTATAATGATGACAGCTGAGGAGGTGCTGTTGCATATATGCCTTCGACTCAGAATATAGATGTTTACATAGCACTTGGTCTTATGTTGGTGTTATAGAAGTAAATATTATCAAACAATATACCTGGGGTACTTATTCTATGAAAAGCAACAGCACAATGCTTCCCATGTTAGTAGTGTACACTAGAATGATTAATAGTACTTTTCCTGCTATATGGTAAGAAGAGTTTTAAAAATATGCGACCACAGGCCTGATTCAGAGATGGACACAGTACACACAGCAGCTGTGTCTTTGTGTGTAATATGCTAATGCTCCAGGATGCATCTTGTGTTAATAGACATCTCCTGCATGTTTGTGTGATCCGCTGCTGCGTCCGAATGGCTGTCTCACATCTGTAGCCAATGCTAATAAATCTGCACAGAAGACACAGACAATGGCTTCAGCACTTCCAGAAAATAGAGGTGAAACGTCCCTGTTTTCAGGGATGTTGCGCGGTGCCAACCCCTTCCTGCCCGTAAATGGCCGCAGCCTGACAATGTAGTACCCATTCTGTAAGTGCGCAGAACGGGTCATGTGCATACACAG
Organism: Taudactylus pleione; assembly: GCA_031769625.1. Taxonomy (NCBI): domain Eukaryota; kingdom Metazoa; phylum Chordata; class Amphibia; order Anura; family Myobatrachidae; genus Taudactylus; species Taudactylus pleione. Next base: position 2,802,356 of record JAUIMM010000176.1, read on the forward strand.
TGCCCCCTGTTCTGGACAAAACTGGCCCTGTTGCATGTATTGTGAAGAATTTAGATGTAGAAGGCACTGTTGTCACAATTACAAACATTTTCTTTAAAAATACTGTGTAATAAATACTATGTTGGAACTATATAAATAAAGGTTAATAAACAAATTATTAAACTCCAAAATTGGACAATATCACAATATAGACTATACAGTAAGATTAGTTCAGAGATTATGCTGTAAAATTGCTGCATTACTTAAATACATCCCAGTCTACATGTTACATAAACGTTGTATTACCTCAAACTTTACTTTAGTGGTACATTATTTCAATGTGTTTGATTAACTTGTTAATGACATTCTCATTTTATATAAACATACAACCTCGGGAGTACACTAGAGCGCTATCCTTAGAGATATTATCTATTATTAACTTTACTTATGCTCGCATTACAAATTTCATTTAATAAGGATGTGGACATTAAACACAGGCATACAAATCATTACTAGCTAATAACATTTATTTACATCCTGGAATAAAACAATATTTCAAGATTGTGATATAGTACATTGCATTATGTTTGAACAATACAAAGCAGTTTTATTGCCTTTAACTCTGCATAACATAGCTGCCTGAAGAGAGTACAATGACTTTGGAAGGAGACTAAATTGTTCATTGTGATGTGCAAGATTGTAAGTAACCCAGACAGTTCGACCAATCCCATTTTTATGCCATGCTTTGAATTGTGACATCACTTTTAGGTCATGCTATATACCTGATAGCTGTACCAATAAGAGTTGTGGTTTTGTTTTTCCCTGCAGGCAGTTTTTCCACCTGTTTTGCAAATTAAACCAATCCTAATGAACTAAAGTGGGCTACACCATTCCAGAGCTACACCTAATGCTTTATTGTTTAAGACAAATACTGTAGTGTGCTCCAGTGTTTGACCAATTGATATATATCATCTATGAGAACGTTACATGACAAGAGACATGTGGAATACACTCTGTCAACTACTCAGAGAAACATGTCCTGTGTGGCCCATAATTTATCAGGCAGCGTTTTTGAAGGTAGGTTTGAAGCTGCCGCTTATGCTGATAAGTTTTGCCAGATTTATTATGTAGTGGTTTACGGGCTATTCATTATTACTCACTTATGTAGGAACAAAGTCATGGGGCTATTCATACATAGGTATTGCATGCCTAGGTACACACACATTGGGTCCAAGGTATGCCCAGGCACACCATAATGTTAGATGCTGTCTCCAAAAATGATTTTGCCAGCATTCCGATGAGATGACAGTGTCAGGGAGTGAGGGGGAGATTTATCAAAGCTTGGTGAGAGATACAGTGGAGAGAGGTAAAGTACCAACCAGACAGTTTGAAAAATGACAGTAAGGAGCTTATTGGTTGATGATTTATCTCTCTCCAAGACTTAGTAAATCTCCCCCTAAGTCACATAATGGCTCATAAGATGTAGAACCGTCCTCCCCTTCATTTGCTATATAAGATACACCATCCAGTCCTATTTGGCATAATATGAATTGGTTTGTGACATAATATGGTCATTGGTATGATGGGAGGAATGATGGATATATAATTATATGAATTATATGATTGTGGGAAAGTGATGATGAGAGGCAGGATAGATGATATAAGAATAGTACTAGACCTGCCTCTCAGAGCAGAGTATAACTCTCTAGCTTTCCCAGGGTGCATACCCTAATGAAATGTGCTGTGAATTAATGAGATATCAGTGATGTCTCCTGTTTAACTTGCAGCCCCAATGTGGTTCGCCATCCCCATACACTATTATGGGGTCTTCCGGTTATCAAACTCTGAAAAACTGAACATTTTGGTAAGGAGATCCAAGTTGCAAAGAGGGATCTGTTCAGATCCCTTCCCTTCAGTCCTGCGCCTCATCCGATATTGTGCATGTGCGACTCAGTTCACACAAACGCAATAACACTTCCAGATCAAACCCGGTAGTGTAAAATTCCACTACTAGAAATGAATGGTGGAATCAGTAGTGTTATGGCTCGCAGGTACAGCTACTATTGTATAATCCACCTCAACAATATATGGGGTCAGATGGGACATATTAATGAATATAGTTGGTGGAGAGGAGTAGTTTCTGTGTCCTAAAACGCCAGTGGTCTGCGACTTAGGCCATTTCATCTGCCCGAAGCACATTGTTTATTTGGCGGAATTTCCAAGAGGTATTATACCAGTCTTATAAATTTTCTCCTACCCCTAGACTGCAAAGATCTAGTGCAATAGGTTTATGCTATCTAGTAAAACATTCTATTTTTTAGGTTGCAAGAACATAAATAAATAAGATATAAGGGGTAGGGATTGATCAAACTCAGCATTTATTAGATTGTCACTGCAAAGCTTTTGCAGAAGCAAGTTATATGAGTAGTCACACCATAGACTCAATTAGTGCAATTATCATACCCATGTAACTAATCTCAAAACTAAGGTGATCTATGCGAACAATCTTTGGCTTTGCTTTACACACATTAGCTACAGGATGGCCCAGACCACAGCATTGTTACAAAGTGAAGTGGTTGTGCTGTAGCAACTGGTAGGATTGTGTGTTGATGCAATGAGGTTTATGTTTGGCCAAAGAAGGTGCTAAATGGAGAGCCCATTAGTGATACTGCAACTAAATGTATGAGTGGTTTACCAAGGAGGTTGGGTCATTGATTTTCCTGGAGAGAAGTGGCTTTTTTGCTGTCCTTCTTGACACCAGACCATCCTACAATAGTCTTCATCCTGTGTCATGCCAACAGTAAAGCATCCTGAGACCATTCATGTGTTGGGTTGCTTCTCAGTGAAGGGAGTGGGCTCACTCACAATTTTGCCTAAGAACACAGCCATGAATAAAGAATGGTACCAAAACATTCTCCAAGAGCAACTTCTCTCAACCATCCAAGAACAGTTTGGTGATGAACAATGACTTTTTCAGCATGATGGAGCACCTTGTCATAAGGAAAAAGTTATAACTAAGTGGCTCGGGGAAAAAAAATATCAAAATGGCCAGGAAACTCCCCAGACCTTAATCCCATTGTGAACTTGCGGTCAATCCTCAAGAGGCGGGTGGACAAACATAAACCCACACATTCTGAAAAACTCCAAGCATTGATTAGGCATGAATGGGTGGCCATCAGTCAGTGGGTTGATTGGCAGAATGCCAGATGAATTGCAGAGGTCTTGAAAAAGAAGGGTTAACACTGCAAATATTGACTCTTTGCATGAACTTAATGTAATTGTCAATAAAAGCCTTTGACACTTATGAAATGCTTGTAATTTTACTTCAGTATAACATAGTAACATCTGACTAAAAGGTCTAGAAACACTGAAGCAGCAAACTTTGTGAAAACCAATACTTGTGCCATTCTCATAACTTTTGGCCATGTCTGTACATATTCCTTAGTTTGTATAACAGTATTTATTTGCTTATTGTGTCTCTATAAATTATTATTCCATAAAGTTATGTTTATGGGTAAGTGTTATTTTAAGTTCATTTGAAATACTTACAGTAACTCATATGCTTACAGTAATTAATTACACGCTTAGGGGCCTATTCATCAACACTAAAATAACATTTTTAAGGACATTTTCCTTAAATAACGTTATTTTGGTATTCATGTAGCCACTTAGCACAGGAGATACACAAACTTAACGCATCTGTAGGCAGTGCTGCGCATGCGCTGGTTTTACAGATGTAACAGCGCATGCGCAGCACTGTTTCCAGATGCGATAAGGTAGTGTAGGCAGGGAAAAGTATCTATTTCCTGAAAAGCTGTCATCGCAAAAATGACAGCTTTTCGGAATAGATACTTATGGAGAGGTGGAATGATGAATTCCACCTATAATTAGCTAAAACTCCATGAGAGTTCTAAACCTAATTATCTCCAGAGAATTTTTAGGTTTAATGAATAGGCCCCTTAGTCCGATCATTAGAAAGGATAGATCAGCTTGATTTATTTTATTTTCTCAATGGGTATATTTGATATAATTTTTTTCATATCTTAATTATTTTTTTTTTTTGCAAAAGTAATACATACTTTGAAGGGATTTTCACCTTGGGACAACTGATGTAGGGATGACAAACTAGGTTTTTAGAGTCAGAGAGGACTAATCATATTAATTTCCATATATTTCCAAACTTGTAGAAGTAAAGGAAGTTTGAGAAGTTGGCTTGAAAGTGCCGTCAGATTATTTTATATTTGCCAGTTATTGAAATGTGCCAAAATAATGTGGATATTATATAGCGCTTGCATCTGTTTTTTTTCCTCCCAGTCAAGTTTTGGTAATTCCTGTAAACATTTCGGATTATCCTTGTTTTCAGTGATCTTGAAATACAAAATTTAAAGTTATGCAGTCCTGAATTGTAGTATGTACAAATGCAAAACTAAAATGAGAACAAGTGGGAGAAAATGAACCAGCAAGAAATGGGACAAAGTGATTCCTAAATAATCGAATAGTAAAAACAGGGCTTAAATGTATATGTTAGAAGTTAGAACTATCCTTGGCTTTCATATCTTAGAACTGTATCCTTGGCTCTCATTGTTACTTGCTTGGTCTGTTCTCACATTTACAAACTGTGGCAGCTCTTCAGTACACAAAATAACGAATTCAATCATTCTTTTAAAATTATCATTACTGACAATAGTTTTGTAAAGGTTATTTTTTCAAAACAACTTCTTTACTATTCACTTATATAAAAGTATTCAGTAAGTGAAGTACAAACACATAAATATATGTGATTAAATTTTATTAAGCTACAAGTACTGTATGTAAACTCCCCCCCCCCTTTTCCCATCCACACACACACAGCTTGACTAACACTGTAAATACAGTCACCTTCTGTATTTAGGGCTAGTTATTTTGTGTATTGTTATGCAGATTTCATTTGAGATAAACAGTAAAACTATCACTGACTACATTTAAAAACTATATTTTAGGGACGAGTAAATAGTTATTAGGAATGCCAACACACACTGACAGTATGGACCATTGATTATATGTACAGTAATTGGAAAAACTGCTATACAAATGAATAACACTGAACAACTTCATATGATTCCTCAAGTTAATTTAGATATACTGAAACTTAAATATTGATTACTAAATGAACAATTAGAATGTAACGAATGTACAAATTCATTACATTCTAATTGTTCATTTTGTAATCAAAATTAAAATTTCCCTTTGACCATTAATGTAGGGATTGAATCCGGCACAATATTTAACATGTTTGTTCTCAAACTTACCAAGAAATACAGAATTCTGCATTGAAAGTGTCCTTGTTTTATATGCATAAAAGTAAATTATTGGTAAACTATATTTTGCAAATCTAAACTCTTCATAGGATATTCGTCTACTTCTCCAAAGCTAAAACACGTGACATATATAATAGTTTGTCAATTAGGACATAGATATTATGATGGCAAGTTTTTTATGAAAAAGGCACTTACCTGATTGAGGTCTTTTGGAGAGGAAGTAGAGAATATAAATTGCAGGGGGCGAACACGTTCTACTGAAATTAGCATTAAACAGACATGGAGAGAATCAGCATTAACTCTTCTTCCTGCTACTTCAGAACTGCTTAATCTGCCCTAATGATTATGTTTTCCACATGGCCTCACTGCAACTGTTCACATCTCAGCTCCGTCTAACAAGACTGTGTTCTCTTCCCGCTACTGGTTTCATTTAGGTGTCTCAGTACTTTAGCTGACTGCCAGTCTGTCTTCATATATTACACATACTGTATCCACTATACATCACGCAGCAAAGTGTTCAGGTGTGTCTGTTCCATGCACAGTACAGAAAGTGGTGGACTAGAAACAATTCACAGATATAATAGCTATGAGCCAATGTGTTAAATATATCTGAGACAGAGGAAGCATGTAACAAAATTAGCTATCACTAAGGAATTGCATTTTCCACATCAGGGATTTAAATCTCTGAGTCACACAATATAGGTGCATCTAAGCAATTGTAGCCTTGAACACAATAAATACTAGAGGGACAAACGCCCTCATTCAGAGGCGCTCGCAAAATGCGAGCGGTCGCTCTGAATGTGGGCGGCCGCTTGTGTTTTGAAGTGTGGCCTCCTGGTCACTAGCTAAGCTGTGGTTTACCACCCACAGCTTTAGTGACCAACCAGGCTGATGGTCATGATGCTCAAGACCATCACGACCATCGGGGCTTGCGACAAGACCCTAAGGTTGATCGAGCAGGAAGCTCCCCGCTGACATCACTGCTGATGTCAGTGCGGCCGCCCACAAAACGGCATGCGTTCCTTAAGGAATGCCTCCATTTGTGAAATCACCCCCCGCCCCGCCTACTAAACGGGGCGAGCTGTCGATCAACATCGACAGCCGCCCCGTTGGTAGCGATCCCCGGAGCGAGAGAATTTCTCTCGAGCAGTGCGGCCGCTGTGCATGTGCAGGGCCTAAACATCGACCCGCTTGCGAGCGCTCAGCTCAAAATACACTTTGCTAGGTTGTGCGTAATGTAACCTTCAACTGAAGACTTTTCAAGTGATGGGATCACAAGCAGTGCCATGTATATATTTGGCCACAGCCACTGCATCATCTGTATTATGTCAGATGGTCTGTAATCGCTAGTGAGAATTCCTTTACTCCAGAGATTCCCAATCTGCTAATGTCACGGATATAATTAAGGGGAAAGGACCGCGCCAGCTAAGTGAATAGATATTTAAGAATTGTTCACACACCCAGAGTATTAGTAAATGTGATGAAATAGAGGTTACATTCTTACTATAGATAAATAATAGGGTAGATGTTGTTTAACTGGTCAGTTATGAACATATATACAGAAAATAAATAAAAGTAACTCGTTTCCACGCAGGGGAAGAGGCACTCAGATGCACTCAGTGATCCAGTTATTTTAACACTTAACTTATATTATCATTACATTTTACAATAATAGTCCTGTTGCTCTGTTTAGTTATAAACAGTGAAATCTAAAAAAGAGAAATCAAAAAAGTGTACAAAAGAGACGATGGGGTCTATTCATTAAGCACTCAGCAATGTTAGTGTGCTTGGGAGAACTGGGTTCATGCATAAGTACAGAGATACCAGACAGGCTGCAGAGGGATCCAAACGGAAACAGAGGGATCCGAAAGGATCTCTTATCGCATCCTGGACCTCCTTTCCTGAAGATGGAAACAGTTCCCCATACAATCTCATACACATGTATTCCCATGGGGATGTAGTGCCACATTTTATACTGTAAAATAAGTAGGAGATATCCATGATATCTCCTGCAGTACTTTTGTTATGAAAGGCCCTATTACTTACTTTCTACATAAATAGGTGAAAATGTTAATTAATTAAGGGATAATGAATAGGCTCTAATAACTCATTGGCAAAACAGACACCAATAAACAATATACAAAATATATTTAAAGTATTTTGTTTGTGTAGTCCTACCTATCTATTTCTGCTAACTGGTATTAGAGTACCAAATGTATCCCCTAATTATCATGTTATTCATATAATTATGCTATACTTTTCACTGTCTAATTGCAGACCATCTAAACAATATACTGATATGTTATGAACAACAGAGCAAAGTGAGAAAAAGGAAACCAAGAGTCAAGAGGGTGACAGGGTGAAGGTGGCAGGGAGAGGCAATGGGTGACAGGGTACAAGCAGACAGGAAGAGGCAGAGGGTGACTGGGTAGTCAGTGGGTGACAGGGAGAGGCAGTGGTTGACTGGGTAGTCAGTGGGTGACAGGGAGAGGCAGTGGGTGACAGGGTAGAGGCAGACAGGGAGAGGCAGTGGGTGACTGGGTAGTCAGTGGGTGACAGGTAGAGGCAGTGGGTGACAGGGAGAGGCAGTGGGTGACAGGGAGAGGCAGTGGGTGACTGGGTAGTCAGTGGGTGACAGGGAGAGGCAGTGGGTGACTGGGTAGTCAGTGGGTGACAGGGAGAGGCAGTGGGTGACAGATAGAATAGAAAATAACTTTATTTCTTCATGATACTCCACACAATTTTGCCCAAAAATCACCATTTTCATAAAGTGATAAAGAATAGCAGCATCTACTGTATATATTTATTTACAAATTAATTTTTTATTTTTTTACTATTTTGTATTGTATTTTAACTTTTTCATATATTTTACATGAAAAGGTGCTTACTGTACTTTAATTCTTACTCCAAGTGTTCCCCACTGCAGTCCTCCTCATGCAGGTGTATCAGGCTTTTCAGCAACGGAGATAAAGTACCAGCCAATTTGCTCCTAACTGCCATGTCACAGGCTGTGTTTGAAAAAATGACAGTTAGGAGCTAGTTGGCTGGTACTTTGGACCTCATTCAGAGGCGGTCGTTAGTTGCAAGCGGTCGCACTGAATCAGGGCGGCCGCTTGCATCCTGAACGACCACCTACTTGTCGATCGCTAAGCTGTGGGTTACCACCCACAGCTTAACGACCGACCAGGTTGATGGTCGCAATGGTTATCACCATCGCGACCATCAGGGCTTACGACCAGACCCTAAGGTTGGGTCTGGGCACTCGTAAGCCCCAGGGAGCTTTCTGCTCTGATGGAGCAGGAAGCTCACCACTGAAATCACTGATGATGTCAGTGCGGCCGCCCACAAAACGGTAGGCATTCGTTAAGGAACGCCTCCGTTTTGGAAACCACCCCCCTGGCCCGCCTGCCAAACGGGGCAAGCTGTCGATCAACATCGACAGCCGCCCCTTTGGTAGCAAGCTGCGGAGTGACAGAGTTTCTCTGTCGCTCTGGGGCTTGCGCACGTGCAGTGCGGCCACTGTGTGTGTGCAGGACAAGCCATCAAGTTGGTTACGAGTGCATCGGCGCGTTTGCGACCGACTCTGAATAAGGTCCTTTATCTCCATCCACTTTATCTCCATCCAAGGCTTAGTAAATAAACCCCTTAGTTAGGCACCTTCAGCTGCTTCTGATTATTTATTGGGTGCAGGTCATATGATGCAGCTGCATCCAGGGAGTGGCCCCAAACTGTAAACGTGCCTGGGGGGCATGTGGCAACCTGCCCCCCAGCCCAGCTCAACCCTGGCCGTCAAATTAGAATGTGGGGTGACTGTGGGCGCTCCCAGGTCACAGTGCCCCGGGCGACCGTCCTGCTTGCCAACCCCAAGAAACGCCAGTGAGTAGACATTATGAAGTGTCCAAAATACTGTGAGGTCTATTTACTAAGCCTTGGATGGAGATAAAGTGGACAGAGATAGAGTACCACCCAATCAGCTCCTAACTGCCATGTCACAGGCTGTGTTTGAAAAATGACAGTTAGGAGCTGATTGGTTGGTACTTTATTTCTGTCCACTTTATCTCCATCCAAGGCATAGTAATAGACCCCTGTACTTGCTAACTACAAATGCCAAAAGTCACAATGATAGATTGCTGAGTGCACTGTCCAAATCATCTTATTCACATCTGCAACATTAGTCCAATAAATTCAATAAAGACAACAATTGTTCTAATGTGGCCCAGTGAAAATGTGGACAAATATATTTACACACTCATAAAATAATGATATACGATATTACACAGTAGTCCTTATTAAACTATGGAACTTTTTAGGGGGGCTCATCTACTGGCATTGTTCCCTATATCAGAAGGTGTTTTACCACATTCAGGGCCGGCAACAGAAATCTTGGGGCCTGGTACAATCATGATTTTGGGGCCCCCATCCCCTCCCAGTAGGTACATGCAGGTCGGCATTTGGCTCATCCCCTGCGTAACTCCAGCCTCATCCCCTACTGTGTCTCTCAGCCTTATCCTCGTCTGTGTTGCACCAACATCATCCCTCATCTCTCCAGCCTCTTCCTCACCTGTCACTCCAGCACCATCCCTGTCTCCAGCCTCATTCCCTGTGCCCCTCCATCTGCAGCCATCCACTCATATCCCTTGTATCTTTCAGCATCATTCTCCCACACCCCCTCCCTCAGCTTCATTTGCTTCACTGTGTCTCTCAGCCTCATTCCCCACCCAGTATTTCTGATTGATAACCAAACCCCTGCAGCTTTATTTTCCCCAGCCCGTGTCTCTCATCTTCATTCCCCAGCCCATGTCTATCATCTTCATTCCCCAGCCCATGTCTCTCATCTTCATTCCCCAGCCCATGTCTCTCATCTTCATTCCCCAGCCCATGTCTCTCATCTTCATTCCACAGCCATGTCTCTCATCTTTTCACCAGCCCATGTCTCTCATCTTTTCACCAGCCCATGTCTCTCATCTTTTCAACCAGCCCATGTCTCTCATCTTTTCACCAGCCCATGTCTCCCAACTTCATTCTCCAGCCCATGTCTCTCAGCTTCATTTCCCCTAGCCCCTGTCTCTCTCAGCCTTATTTTCCCCAGCCCATGTCTCTCATCTTCATTCCCCAGCCTCTGTGTCTCTTAGCCTTATTTTCCCAAGCCTGTATGGCTCTCAACTTAATTCCCCTGCCTGTGTGTCGCTAAGCTTAATTTCCCCCAGCCCCTGTGTTTCTCAGCTTAATCCCCTAGCCCCTGTGTCTGGCATACCCCTCTCTTCCCCAGCCCCTGTGTCTGTCACACCTCCTCTTCCCCAATCCCTGTCTGTCACACACCCATCTTCCCCAGCCCCTGTGTCTGTCATAAGCCTCTCTCCCCAGCCCCTGTGTCTGACCCCCCCCCCAGCCCCTGTGTTGGTCACCCCCCCTCTCTTCCCCAGCCCCTATATATGTCACATGCCCCCCTTCCCCAGCCCCTGTGTCTGTCACACACCCTCTTCCCCAGCCCCTGTGTCTGTCACACACCCTCCTCTTCCCCAGCCTCTCTGTCACACACAGCCGTCTCCCTAGCTCCTGTCGCCCCTCTCTATCAGCCCATGTCTGTCACACACACACCCTCTTCCCCAGACCCTGTCACACACACACCTTTCCCCCAGCCCCTGTCTGTTACACACACCCCCATCTCCCCAGCCCATGTCTGTTACCCTCCCTCGTGACTCTCAAGCCCAGCCCGGCCCGGCTAACACTTACCTCTTGCCAGTGCAAGCGCTTTCATTAGGCAGCTTCCTAAGGGCACTGGGACCTGAGGGGCTGCCCGCTGAAGCTGACTTGGATAGGGGGGATGGTCTTGCCTTGCCTCTCCTGCTAGTGCAACTTGCTTACCCCAGCAGTGGCCGTGGCACCCATCTACACCTGCCACCCAGAGAAGAAATAAACACGCAGTCATATAGAGTGAAAGCCACGGGAGTCTCCAGCAGCTGGGTCTGGAGCTGGTGACGTTACGGTGTCAGTGGCTGGACCACTGCCGCCCACCTCCTCCAGTCTCACAGTAGGCAGCGTTCTGCAGCTTCCAGCACTTGCACCACTCCTGCCTCCTCCCATCCAGTGCTGACCCCTGAAGTGACCCACAGACAGTCCAGCTTGAAGGTCTGTCCACTGTGGGGCTCTCCACACACACACACATATATATATATATATATATATATATAAAAAATATATATATATACACATGTGTAAATATGTATACATGTGTGTGTGTATATATATATACATATATATATATATATATGCACAAGTACCGTATATATATTTACATGTGTATAAAAATATATGTACGTATATCCATATGTGTATATAATATATATATATATATATATATATATATATATACAGTGCTCGAAGTGGAAATTTGGAGGTGGGGGTATCGAACTTTCAATCTTCAACCCCCCCTCCCCCTCCATGTGTCGGCAGTGAGCGGTAAGCAGTGCACGTACTCACCCCACCTTGCACTGTCCCTGAAGCCTTATGTCACGCTGGGGGATTGATAATCAGGCTTACCTATGTGAGCTGCGCACTGACGCCGTCTAAGGAACAGCACTCGGCGACTCCCAACCGAGTGGAGGGAGATGTTTCCGCAGACAGAGCGGCATTTTAAAGCCGGCGCTGGCTGGCAGCCAATGAGAAGCTGCCACTTGGCAGCTTCTCATTGGCTGGCGGGCCGCGAGCCATGATTGGCTTGTGGCCGCCCCTTCTTTTAATCCGCGAACCAGGATTGGCTGGCGGCTGGAGCTAACTGATGTCAGTGTAGCTCCTGGCTGTCTCCATCCCAGCGCCGTCATCGAGATGTGTCCCCAGCGGGACACACCTCCATGCAATGCCGCTGCTGTTCCAGCATTGGGATCCCATATATGATCCCAATGCTGGTACCTTGTTTAATGTGGCAAAAAACGAAGTGGTGGCAGGAAGTGGCGGTATATCATACCGCCGTATACCGCCCCACTTCGAGCACTGTGTATATATATATATATATATATGTGTGTGTGTTCTATCTATCTATTTATCTCTCTCTCTCTATGGGCTTAATACAGAGGTTGACAGTGATGCATAATTTATGCTAATGCTGCATCCAATGGGCTGCTTTCTTAGATGCCCACCAGCTGCGGCTCTAATCTGCCGATCGGTCGCAGTCCCTGACACCGACTTGCCCCCTGATGACAGTCACTCCTCCAGTCAATGCCCTGGAATGCCTACCAGAGATCGATCGATCTATCTATCTATCTACCTATCTATCTATCTATCTATCTATCTATCTATCTATCTATCTATCTATCTATCTGTCTGTCTGTCTGTCTGTCTGTCTGTCTGTCTGTCTATCTATCTATCTATCTCAGGGCTTGATAATTTTTTATAACATCTAGGAGCCAGAATGTAAGTGTAGGAGCCAGACCACTGTCCACCGTCCCCCCAAAAAAATTAGTGAGGAGCACAGCTCTGTGTGTTATGCAACTGTTAAACACACTGTATTAGTCCACAAAATGGTCGCAGTTGAATGGATACAGTACAATGGAGGCCCCCTCACTACTCTGCACAGCTCCACTGCTCCACCCTCCAGTAATAACAAACCACATTTCACATAAAACAATGGTGCTAGAAAGTACAACAAAACCCCCCTCCCCTCATGGTCACACCACTATCCCTCCGAAGCCACTACGCAATACCAGGCAACGCAAAGACCCTTTATCGGAGAGCTCTATGCAGCCGGAGATAGCAGACAGTAGACAGCTGGGACTTACAGGAGAATCAGCGTAGACTAGGACAGACAGCAGGGGTCAGGGCAGGCCAGGACGGACACAGGCACATCAGTCACCATAGGTGACACTCTGAAATGAATGCCACAATACTATAAGCAAGAATCTCTGCTGGGGGTGATGTGGATCTGCTTCCTCCCACACTGCAAAATCTGGTAGCTATGGCGACCTGGCCACTTGGATTTGTCGAGCTCTGATCTCTCTATCTATCTATCTATCTATCCATCCTACCTGTGTCCTGTCTGCGTGTACTTGCAAATATCGCACAAAGTGTTTTTTCTTTTGGAGGGGGGTGTTTTATTATTTGTCAGTGGCAGTTGTGATTCCAAGACACTTTCACCTGAGGGGCTAAAAACTGTGTATTGGGGGGGGAGTAGACAAAAGTTTTGCCTAGGGTGCCAAGAATACACACAAGTGTCCCCTTTGTACCCCCTGTCGCCAGGCCTGCCCACATTCCCTGTGCAGGGATATTACTCTGTTTATACATGTAAAAACTGCACATACTCACTAAAGCTATACTTGTCTAGTTACAATTTCTCCTCCCTTGGAGAAGCCCAGGGAGGAGAAGCAGGTGGGCGGAGTTGGGAGCGGGGCCGGTTAAATCGCGACATTAAGCCCTGCCCCTCGTGGGAATTCGCCTTGACGGCACATATTTTAATTAGGGGGCGGGTATAAATGATGCGATTCTCATAGAATCGCGTCATTAGGACCGCCCCCAGACCCGCCGATGGCTGCTAATAGTCTCCCCATTCTGCCTACTTCACTAGGAAGTTGGGAGAATGCGGGAGAAGTGCCTACCCTTCCAGGGGGTTACCCAAAAAATCGTGAGCCTTCCGTGAATTCCGGGAGGGTAGGCAGTTATGACTAAGGCACTTGTGTAAGTTATGGAAACTACAATTATGGAGACATTGCACCCCCCCCCCTAACAGAATATACTAGTGGGGAGATAATTGCTTCCCCAGCTTACAAAGCACAAGGACCAGAGTGAAACCAGAAATCTCATAGGAACACAATAAATGCCACCTCAAGGGTTGCTGGTTTATTCTGTTCTGTTTCACTGCTAATGTAAATGCCCACTGGGTATTGTACTGTTCTGTTGAAAATATGCCCTGTGCTATCACCTTCATTGTAAATTATTGCAATAAAACTACACTTCATTGCCTCCATACCTACAGTACCAGGCAGTGCTTGCTGTGCTAACAGTGTAATATCACATTTTAGAAAGACCACATATAGCTACAGCACAGATCTTTGCTTTTACTGCAGTTCAGTGGTGGTGTCCTACCTTATATTGTGTGACATGCCACTTTCAGTGATGTCACCTCTGTATAGTCCATATTCCCTCATTCTCCTTCAGTACATTGGGTTCTGCCTTGTAATGTGAGCATTAGCCAAGTGTGAAAGCACAGCCAAGTGCAGATCCTATGTGTGAGCAGTAGGTATTTATTTGTGCCCTAGAATACTTTCTGTTCTACCATGCCGTATTCTATTCCTGACCTGGCCTTAAACTTTGCCTGTATCTGCTGTCTTATTGTGTACATGTCACTCTGTTACCAACCCAGTATGACTCTGACCATTCCTTTTTGTTCTGTCAGGCCTGTTGTGATCCTGACCTTGGGCCTAACTCAAAGCCTGTGCTTTATAATCAGTATTCAGATTAACCTTGTTACAGCAGTTGACTAGCAGAGTGAACTTGGAGGACCAGGACCTATGGTTGACTCACAACAAAATATGATAACTCTGTTTAATGGTCTCCAGTGAGACCAGACAAGACTGCATCTCAACTGAACCAGCAATAATCACTAGCAGCAAAGAGCATCCACAACTTCACCCACATTCTCTGATAAATTAACTGTTGGTCCCCTTTTATATTTAATCCAAGAAGAATCAAATTAAAACACTGATACACAGGGTGGAGAATAAGGCTGAGAGACACAGTGGAGCAGATGCAGGGCCGGCTCCAGGGGTAGCCGCGCCCTGTGCAGCCTGGGTAGTTGTGGCCCTCTCATCAGGTGTGACCTAATTACCATAGGCCATACCCCCTAAATGACGTTATTTGGGGCGTGCCCGCACAGCACGCCTTCCGTGTAATGACAGGCTGGGGGCAAACCCAGCACTTCGTCACTAGCTGGGCTTCCCCCAGCCCTCTCCCGGCACTGAATGGATGCCGCATGCATGTGCGCAGCATCCATTCAGCTACTCTGGGGTCCGGCACCGCCACTTAAATCTGGATGTTGGAAGGGGTGTGCCCTCTGTGGGTTGGCACCCCTGTTCGACCGCACTAGTCAAACATGCCTCGCGCCGGCCCTGAGCAGATGAGGCTGAGAGACACAGTGGAGCGAGTGTATGAGACACAGGGTGGGGGGGTGAAGCTCAGAGACAGGGGAGGGTGTGAAGCTGAAATACGGGTGGGGAATTAAGCTAAGATATATGGGTGTGTGGATAATGATGCTGAGAGACACAGAGGAAATGAGTGGGTTGCTGGAGATGGAGAGACACAGGGGGATGAAGCTGGAGACACAGGGATGGTCCTGGAGTGACACAGGCGAGGATGAGGCTGGAGAAACATGGGGGGGATAAGGTTGAGAGACATAGGCCCGTATTCAATAAAAGCGAAAAGCCGAGATCCACGAAGAAGTATCGCCGATTGCGACTTTTTGCCAGGCGGAAACTTATCTCCGTATTCAATTCCATTCGCTTTTCGTATGCGCGGAAATGCAATGCAATGTAATAGGCAAAAACAGATTTGCCTCAGAATAGCAGGAGAAAAGAAGTGCAACATTTTTATTTAGGGGTGCAAAGATGGGGAAACCTCTCAGCACCCTTAGAACAGGCCCCCAAAGGACAACTGTGTGAAAAAATCCCTAAAAAAAAGTAAGGAACACCCCTAAAAAGTAGTTTGAATTTGGGGGCGAAAAAGTACAAAGTGGGGGAACAAACATAAAAAAGTAGCGAAATAGACTTTTTGGGGGGTCTGCAAGTATGGGTGAGGTGTTTCTTTGATTGCAGGTGTTTGCTTAAGGTGCGTTTTTTATAACTTCACTTTAACGACTTTTAAATTTGCTTGCACCCATTTTCAAGTACCCCAAATTTGACAGGACTACTTATTTTCTCAACAAAAAAAGCTCAATGCCATTCTTCACCACTTGTGCAAAGACGCTAATTAGAGGCAATTGTACCATTTTAAGTACCCCAAACAGTTTAATTAGGGCTAATCGGGCACTATTACATTGATCCCCAATGTTTCTGCATCTTTTTGGGGGGGTCAGGCTGTTTTCCCCGATTCTGACACCACTTTTTCGGCCATGCTGACTTTGCGTGTCTCCGTTTTCGTGTCTTTTGGCAATGAATAGGGAGAATCGCGGAGACGCGCATGATAAGTTTCCGCGGCTAAAATACACGATGAAAGCGAAAACTCCTGCAAGCAAAACTTTATCGCAAATGCAAAACTAATTGAATACGGGCCATAGTTGGGGATGAGGCTGGAGAGACATGGGGGATGAGCCAATGGCAGACCTGCATGGTCTTACTGGGAGGGGATAGGGTGCCCCCAAAACATCATTGTACCGGGCCCCATTATTTATGGTGCCGGCCCTGCTGTTAGTCACCGTGTGTCTGCTGTATTAGAGTGGTTCCTCAGTACTAATATGCCAGCCATAGAAGTGCGCACAAAGGATTGAAAGTGTGCCCAGGCATACCCTAATGTTAGGCATCATGGTCAGTGAGGAAAATAAATATGCCCGTGCTCGGTTTTACCCATATTGTACATGTTACTGGCGTGGCAGTATTAATGCCATATATGTATACAAAACAGAAATACTTTTGCTATCAATAATAATATTCTGTAAATCTGTGTGTATCTAGCAAATAAAAGCATGGCTTGCAGCTCATTGTCAAGAGGATTATTAGTATTCTCTGGTCCCCAAAGTGTATCATGTAAGGTAATCTGCCGTATTCTAAAAGAGATGTCATTTTAATTTATTTTTCTTTGGAAAACTACAGTAATTTCAAAGATTTAGATTACACACTTTTTACAAAACATGTCTACACATACAGATGTGTCCGCCTACATCTATCCTCAATACGCTACGAAGTGCGACATGCCTGGCGTGAGTGAGCTGCCAGGTACTGTGCATCTCTGCTAGTGTCGGGCATCTTTTTGTATCAAAAATGTGTCTTAGTTGCAATGAGATGTGACTAGTATGCACCAGGAGACTGCGCTGATGAATGTGATATGTGACACTTGTATATCTGTGAGCAACTGAGCCTGTAAACGGAACTTGTGTGGAAAAAAGCTGTGGCCGCTGCATCATAGCAATTGGCATGCAGATTCAGAGACTCAGGTGCACACAGATATACAAGTGTCACATATCAAATTAATCAGCACAGTCTACGGGAGCGTGCCAGTCACATCGCATTGCTACTTATGCAATTTTTTTTTTTTTTTTTTAAATGTATTTATTGAATTTTTTTCAATTATATATAATATGCAGATAAACAGTTCAAAATAAAATGGACAATATGAGAAAATACAAATACATTAACAAAATATAGTTAATGGCAGATAAAATATACAAAAAAAAAAATTGGCAGATGTAAGTTGTATTACAAACAGTGGTCGAAGTGGGAAATTGAAGTGGGGGTATGGACACTGAGTGCGCACTGAAGGTGCACGCAAAAAATGGGCGTGGCTGCGCATCAGAAGGGGCATGGCTACATGTCATGAAGGGTGTGGCTGCACATAAGTTTAGCATGAAAAAAAACACACACACACAATTAAACCTGAATAGCACAGGGAGTTCCTGGAGTTATTCAATTGCTTCCCCCGCACCCCGGACAATGCTGGTTAGCTCGCCTTAAGCCAGGTGTTTAGGCACACTAACCAGCATTTTCCACCTAAAGTGCCAGTTGCAATGCTGTCGGCATTACGGCCGATACTTTAGTAGGACTTCTGCTCACATTCTCAGGACGGTGCAAGCATACATTCTTTAATTAGACTAGCAGCGGGGTCAATTGAATAGCTCTTGGGACCCCTTCAACATCACGTTAAGTTGAATAGCCCCTAATAGCTCTGATAGGAAAATAAAGAAAAACGTAGGCCACAGAAAAAAAAAACACACACATATACACATTGCATGAAAAAAACCACACACATATACGCATTGCATGAAAAAAAACACACAAACACATTGGCACCAATGTTGTGAGGTACACAGGGGTGGTGAGGTGCAAAGGGGTAGTGAGGCACACTGGTGTAGTGTGGCGCACTGGGGAGGTGGAGTAGACAAGGGGTGGAAGAGTACGCACTGGAGAAAAATAACTGGAAGTTGGTATTACTCACCGGTTGCTGCTTTAACAGCTGAGGAGGAGGCTGTCTGACTCCAACTAAGTGAAGTGGAGAGGGTTCCATCCAGAGGAGTGAGGAAGGAAGCAGGGAGAAGTGCAGGAGCCAGTGGCACCAACTGTTGTACTAGGGAGGGCCCCAGTAATTAAGAGGTGCCAGCACTAGAAACAAGCTCAAGGGCTCCCTTAGTCAGCTGTACAGTCATCCTCATCACAGAGGCCAGTATGAAGGACTGTCGGGCTGTTATCCCTTTCACTGGTCCCAGCGTGGGACGCGCTGAGGCTGAGGCACAATTTCTATGCATGTGTAATGGGTGCTGCAAAGACCTTCGAGACAGTACCCGGCGCCAGGGCTGCCCCCACATCTCCCCGAAACTCTGACCTCGCGGATGCAGAATGGAGCCCTGGCTCCCAGATCAAGCAAATGCTATGAAGCCCCCAACACACACTGGCTGATTCAGAGGTAAACACAGTGTCGATCGTTCCTGTGACTTCAGACGCAGGAAATCTGCTAATGCTGCAGATGGTGTCTTATGTAAAAAGACACCCACTCCTGCCTTCTCAGACCCATTGGTTGCGTCTGAAGACATGGATCTACAGTGCGGACATCACCGGCCCAACAGATCTGGGAGGGGGGAGTAGTGTATGGCCATGTTCAGAGATGGGGAAGGTAAGGAGGGTTAGAGGTAGGTACACATGGGGAGAGAGTGGCTGGAGGCACACTTGGGGAGGGGGGGTAGAGGCACCTTTGGATAGGGGAAGCCAGAGGCACACCATTGGAGAGGAGGGTCAGAGGCACAACTTTGGAGGGGAGGGTCAGAGCACAACTTTGGAGGGGAAGGGACGGTCAGAGGCACAACTTTAGAAGGGGGGGTCAGAAGCAGACTTTTTCTAGCTAGGCAGTGGCACAATTGGAGAGGTTTGGGGAGAAAAGAACAGAGGTAGAGGCACCCTTGGGAAATTGTGCATGCATGCCATTACTCTGGCAGCACAGCAGCAGTATGGCAGTGCAGCAATGGAGGTGCAATGAATGAACTGAAGGAGAACTAGCAGCTGGGAGGAGGAATATCTGGGTGAAGCAGAGTTGGGGGCAGGGAATCGGAGGAGTTGTCAGCTGGGAAGATTGCCTTACTCTTAAATGAAGAAGCCACCCTGCTATGAGTGGGGGGTTGGAGAACGCTACTCCAGGTGCTACAAGCAGTTCAGAAGTGGGATTAGTGATGTGCTCTGGAAGCCCCCGATGGCAGCCCTGCCCGGCAGGGGGTGTGCGGCGGAAAGGCACCCGGCTCATGCAGACGGGGCTTTGGAGGCACAATGCTGGGATGATAGAGACCTACCGGTGGGGGCAGGATATGGCTCTGGGTACACACTGATTTAGCCAGCAGTGGCACACTAAATCAGCTGCTGTCACAGGCGGGGGATGGATGGCGGCAGATTTATGCTGGAGTTTGCACCACCGGCGGGGGAAGGTGAGCAGTGGCACACAATGCAGCTAGCTTTAGGGGCTGTGCTCCAGACAGTAACTGACATCTTGTGGGCAGCGTAAATCACTGACAGTAGCGGGCCCAGCATGTAGCTTGGACCGCTCTGCCCTCTGTCCTTCCACCTAGGAAAAAAAAAAAAGTTTATTGCTTGAAGTGCCAGTATGTCATACCGTTGCATACCGGCACACTTCGAGCACTGATTACAACAATTAATAAACTGTATTTTCAATAAGAAAAAATAAATTGAGTATTGGGAAGGGTGAGAAAAAGGAAAAATGGGGGGAAAGCAAGGGAGAAGAGCAGTCGGTGCATGTCATACAGAAATACAGAAAGTGAACAAAGTTAAATTGTGGATAAAGGAGGTTCGGCCTCAAAATAATTTGTCCATGGAGTCCAGATTTCAATAAATGTAATAGGGGTGTTGTGTAGGAACGATGTGATTCTTTCCATTCTATAGACAGACCATATAGCTTTAATTGTAGCTGAAATAGAGGGAGGTGCAGTTGATTTCCATTGCGCTGCAATATGACATTTGGCTGCATTTAATATATGTTTAATCAAACTCTGTGTGTGGCATGGGAAAGATGGAATAGGTCTAGATAGTAAGAAATAGAGAGGGGTATCTGGCATTTGCAGTCCGGTTATAGATTTTATTAAATCATGTATCGTTTTCCAAAAAGGTTGGATACAGGGGCATGTCCACCAGATGTGCAACAGGGTTCCCAGCTGGCTGAACTGTCGCCAACAGAGGCTGGAAGCAGTAGGCTATATTGAGTGAAGGTGAGTGGGTACTAAATACCAGCGGAAGTATAGTTTAAAAGAATTTTCTTTAATACGAACAGAAATAGAGCTTTTGGCAACAGCCAGTCTAATTTCGGACCACTGCTCGGGGTTCAGAACCTCACCAATGTCACGCTCCCATGCCAGCTCATGTGCCTCCTTCAGAGGTTGATTGTGGGCTAGTAACAATTGAAATATGATAGAGATAAGCCCCTTAGTATTCTGAGAACATCTGCATAGGGATTCTATGGGGGAACTAGAGATGGGGAGAGAGCATTGTGGAAGTGTTTGATAAAGATGTCTTATTTGTAGAAATTGATAGAAAATTCTATGTGGGAAAGAATAGCGTGTTTATAAACTAGCAAAATCTGGGAAAATATTTAAAGGCGCAATGTCTAAAGGGAAAAGAATATTCTGGCGGGTCCAGAAATAAAATACTCTATGGTCCATGCCCGGTGGAAAGGCAGGGTTATTCCAGAGAGGAGTTAATAAGGGATGGAAAGATCAAAGATTATATAATCTAGTGCAAAGATCCCAAATGGTCAATGTAAAACGAACAGTCGGTAACATAGATCTGGTGATGGGGCGGCTAGTAGGAGGACACCTAAGGAGGCTAGATGGTGAGTTTAATGATGACACATTGGTTTCAATATATGTCCAAATATTTTGTTCCGGTGGGACATGCCATTGTATACATGATGCGAGGTGTGTTGCTCGATAATATTTGAGAAGATCTGGCATTCCCGCACCTCCAGAAGTATGGTGTTTTTGTAGCAAGCGCATCTTAACTCTAGGTTTCCTACCCGCCCAGATGAAGTCAGATAATTCGCCTTGTAGATTTTATAACGTTTTTGTGGGTATATGTATTGGGAGTGTTTGCCAAAGGTAAAGCAGACGGGGTAGAACATTCATTTTCACCGCGGCCATACGACCGAACCAAGATATAAATGACTTATTCCAGGTTGTTAAATCGGATCTGACAGAAGCTATAAGCCTCGCAAAAATTTACAGCATATAGATCAGTGTAATATTTGGTTAAATAGACCCCCAAGTACTTAAGTTTATGAGGTTGCCATTTGAATGGGTAAGAGGTTTGGAGGGAAATGAGGTCTATGGAGGAGATATTGAGGTCTAATATTTCAGATTTGTCAGTATTTATTTTATAGTTGGAAAGCCGACTATATGTCTCTATTTCATCAAACAAACTGGAAAGAGATTGTCGGGATTAGTCAGAGTTAATATTACATCATCAGCATATAGAGCTATTTTGTGTCCGTCAGTGATACCCCAGATTGTAGGGTTGAGCCTGATTCTAGCAGCCAGTGGCTCCATTACTAAGGCAAACAGGAGAGGGGAAAGGGGGCAACCCTGGCGAGTGCCATTTCTTATGGTAAAGGAGTCAGAAGACAAGCCATTGACTAGCACACTCGCCGAAGGGTTACGGTATAGAGATATAATACCCTTATAAAATGGACCTGTAATTCCCATACATTGAAGTGTTTGATGCATGAAAGGCCAGGCGACCATGTCAAAGGCCTTTTCTGCATCAAGAGCTACCACCAGGGCCAACAAAGACCTCTGTTGCGCAATATGAATAAGATTAATCAGACGTCTTGTATTGTCTGAAGCTTGTCTATTTGTGATGAAACCCACTTGGCCTCGGTGAATAAGAGATGGCATCAATGGGGCCAGTCTGTTGGCAAGAATCTTAGCATATAATTTAAGATCAACATTTAAAAGGGATATTGGTCTATAATTACCCATAGATAGTGTGTCGCGATCTGGTTTGGGGATAACTACTATGTCGGCCCTAGTGGTGGTGTCATCAAATGAGTTACCCTCAAATAAGGAAACAGTGATAGGAGCATAGGTAGGACAGGGGCAGTAAATTTCTTGTAGTACAGGGCTGTGAATCCGTCAGGACCTGGGGCAGCAGATCTGCGGAGTTGTTTAATTGCCGCAGTGATCTCCTCTTCAGTGATAGAAGAGTTAAGAGCAGTCATTTGGGTTTCAGTGAGTTTAGGGAGGGAGCAGGAATTTAAATATTGATTAATAGTAGCTATGGAAGAAGGTGAAGCTGGGGCTATAGAGGGTAAGTTATATAACGATTCATAGAAGCTGCAAAATTGTTTGGCCATTTCGCGAGGGTCATGAGTAGTGGAGCCGTCTAAGCATTTTAGGGCATGTATGCGATTACGAGTACTTTTGGCCTGCAACTTTGGGCTAGCAATGCATCTGCCCTATTACATTTCTCGCAAAACCTCTGTTGTGTCCATAAGAGTGTTTTTGCAGCTTTTTTGGATAGTATTTGAGATAATTGCCCTTTAATCGCTAGAATTTTTAAGTAGGTACGTCTCTTGGGATTGTGCTGATGGAGCTGGGTTAATGTAGTAAGGGTAGACTCTAGGTCTAAGAGGCATGTAGTCTCAGCTTTTTTGTGTGTGGCTGATAGGCTGATGAGTATCCCCCGCATAGTGGCTTTGTGAGCTTCCCAGAGGGTGGAAGGGGAAATTTCAGGAGTAGCATTAATTGAGTAAAAGTCTGACACTTCTTTGGTAAGGTTGTGAACGTTGGACGGCTTAGATAATAAAAGATCATTTAGGTTCCATTTACAGGTGGAGGACGGAGTTTGCAGGACGGCAACTTCTAATTCTATGGCGGAATGGTCGGACCAAGAAATAGGAAGAGTCTAAGCCCCGAGGAGATTTTGTGTAGTCGCTCTATCAACAAAAAAAGTAATCTATACGTGTATAAAGGCTATGGGGTGGGGAGTAATAAGTAAATCCCCTGGCAGAGGGGTAAATTATTCGCCAAGCGTCATATAGATCATAAAGGGAGAGTTGGGACAGAAAAGATTTGGAGAGTTTAGCATGCACAGGGAGAGAAGAGTTTGTGTGAGATCTATCTAGAGAGGGATTCAAAGTGGCATTGAAGTCACCTCCAATAATAGTAAGACAGCGAAGGGAGATGAGTGAGGTGACTAAAAAAGGTGGAGTACAGGGAACCCTGCTGCACAGGTGGGGCATAAATGGAAGCCAGTATAATTGGTGATTGATTATAAGTTCCTGTCAGGATCAGAAATGTAATCTTGTATAATGATAGGGAGGTTGCGGTGGAGCATGATAGTACCTCGGCGTTTGGCCGACATAGAAGAGTAGTAGACGTGAGGATATCGCTTACAGGCCAGCGAGGGGTGCGGGTCTTTGAGATGAGTCTCCTGTAGCATAACGATATCAGAGTTACGTCTGGAAAAATACTGAATAGCCATGGCACGTTTAGTAGGGGACCGTTAACGTTAAGGGTAAGAATTTTCATTTTCATGGTGGGTGATATGGTTCAGAGCTGAGGGAATATGAGAGGACATGCATCGACTGATGGGCGAGAAAATTAAGGTGGGTACAAATAAAAATACAAAAATGATAGCGGGAAATGGGGGTGGAAGTCAAGGGTGAATGACCTTTACCTATAGCGGAATTGGGTCTATTAAGGAAAGAGTAAGTGTCCTGTAGACACTCCTTTTGGGGGGGGGGCATGGCAAAAGCTCAATATCAAACATAGTAAAATAGGAAACGTGTGGAGAGAAAATAAAGTAGAAGGTGACCAAGTGACAGAGGTAATTACGTTTTACATATTTAAGATCTTCACGAGAAAATACTGTAGTTAGAGCAGAAAACCGCTTATTAAACTAAGCAAAATTATAACAATTTATCTAGCAATAACATTTTATAATTACTACGGAACCTAATGAATATAAATTCCGAAAAACATTTATTATAATAACTCAATAGGTAATATATAATAGTGTATATACCTATAATGTCTATCACATTTAAAAAATAAAGAAAAAAAAGGGTATAGAAATGATTAAGGCTTCACAGTATCAAATGCAATAAATTGTGATAGAGTAAATAAAAAACGGTAATTATAACTAAAACCATTACACCTATATTGAAAGCTACAAAAATTAAACATATTTAGAACATATCTAGAACAAGTGTATTGATGAGTGGTATAGGCAGGAGAATTATAAACAAAAAGGAAATCACGCTGTAGACCACTGCGAAGTTGGTGCAGGAGGATTGTGAGGCGAGGTGTCGATTTGTTGCCGTATAGTTTCAGGAAGTTCATCTATAAGGCCGAAAGTTTGAAGCAGTTCGTATCCTTGCGTAGGTGTCTTAGTCACATGAGTAGCGCCGTTCCTGGTGACAAGTAGTTGAAAAGGGAAGCCCCATTTGTATTTTATAGAGTGATTCCGCAAGGTTTTAGTCACATTAATGAGATCTTATCTCTCTCCCAGCTTTGATAAACACCCCCCTGTCTATTGTGGAATACACAGAACTACAGTATATATAATGTAGCACTCAGCATTGTGTCTTGAGCTGATGGGGAATGTATCATGTGACTATTTAACTACTGTACATGATCCACTGGCCTAAACAAACTACTGAACTAGATGCCAGGAGAATGACTCATCATGACAATCTAGTTCAATCATCTCCTCAGAATCATCACAATGTCTGAGCACAGCAATGCCACCTGTGGTAGTTTAGCAGTACTGACTCATGATGAATGCATGAAAGAGCTGTTGGGGAATGTATCATGTGACTTACATGAGTCACTGACTTAATCAAACTACTGAACTAGATGCCAGGAGAATGACTCATAAGTCATCATGACAATCTAGTTCACACAGCTCCACCAAGTTCTCACAGTCTGAGCACAGCAGTGCCACCTGTGGTAGTTTAGCAGTACTGACTCATGCCTAATGGAGCTGCTGTGCTCTCTCTGTTTCTAACTCCTCCTATTTGTTTTAGTTCCTGATGAACTAATCTTTGCCAGAGCTGTGATCTAAGTGAACTAGTTCACTTTGAAGATTAGTTAATTTTGAACTGATCATTTGTGACCTACCGATCACTACCTCTGACCCCTCTACAGAGTCTCATAGGATTTACTTTGTAGTGTACTGCATTGTGCCCTGATCATCTGCATGTAGACTGGCCCCTTTTACTAATCATGAAATTCCAGGCTTGCTGCCTCCAATCCCAGATTTAAAATCCCAGACTTTTTGAGGCTAAATCCCTGGTTCCCTCGGATTGGGATCCCAGGATTGGCTCCCTACTCTTAACTAACGCTCCAACCATTTCTTGTTTTTTATATTTTTGCATACATAAGTGTATGTACTAAGGCCCTCATTCAGAGCCACTCGCTAGCGGCAGTACGCTCGTTCCGAGCGATGTTCGCACATCTGCGCATGCGTACGGATCGTTATACGCATGCGCGAACCAGTCAGTGCGGCCGAAATTCATGTGCTCGCAATATAGCGAATGCCTGCTATTTTGAGTGACAGAATGAGGCGTATGTGGGTGGTAACAGGGGAAGGTGCTTGAAAATGGGGAGTGGAGATCCGACCGCAGGCGTGCTTAAAGGTCAAAACGGGCGTTTTATGGGTGTGCATAATTAATACAGCAGCGTCATTGACCACGTCACTGGGTTATTTTATAGCCAGAACTGCTCGCAAGATTGTGGTAGCAAAAACCAACCACAAGAATAGCGAGCAGTTCATACGCTGGTCGATGTACTCGATTAATCTAATAAATAGCGGACATGACGTATGGTGCGAGCGGCCAGGGGGCGTTTTTAACAAATAACCGAGCGTATGTTTTGCTCGCTCGTTCAGACTTAGAGGTGTGAACAGACTGCAATTTGCGAACGGATCATTTGAATAGCCACCCCTTGTTTTTGAACGAACGACCGCAAATAGCGAACGGCTCTGAATCAGGCCCTAAGTTTTTTTTCACATCGGTTGTGTGACTGATTGATTGATTTATGACTTATTATTTAACATTGTGTATGTAACATGTTTTTTTTATTAAATGTTTTAATAAATTCATAGCGCTGACTGCGTTTCATTATTGGTATTTATTTGGCTGGAGTAAAGGCAGTAATCCGGCCCTGGCAGCAGCAGACAGTGGCAAACCAGATCAGCATCCACAGCATTAGCACCAGTAGGTAACTGTGTTTATGCCACCCATATTGCCATTCTTTAAACTTGTTTCAGAGGCATCATATGACCAGTTACGACTGACGTATCAGTAACCACCAGACTTATCTTATATGAGAAATGTTCAAGCATGTTCTTTACACTGTGTACTGCAGTGTTGATTGAGGGGTAAATGACACATATACATATTAGCATTGGCTGTACATCTGTGTTGTGTTATGCCCTCCTAAATATCATTACGGAGTTAAAAAAAATAGGTTACATAATCAGTGTAGTATAGTTTCGTATCCTATAATAAATCACTGCCATATGTTCCATATGTTTTGTCTATATAATTAGTTTAACTCTAATTATTGACATTAAATATACAGTTTTGTTTGCTGACAGACTGACTGGCAGAGCGCAGACTGCAGAGGCACAGACTATTGGAGTGCATCTTTGTATTGGTGACAGTTCAGCCATCGTGACCAAGGCACAGCAATTTTCACAAACTAAATCAACACCAAGCAAGCCATCATCATCTCACTCTGTGTTAATCTTATATTGCAATTGTAAACTTTCTGACATTTTTCCTAAAAGAATGGACTTTAGCAGCATTACAAGGGCATTCTGTTCTGTATGTAAGGTCACAAACAAATAAGATTGTTGTAGAAGACGATGAGTCATTTGTGTCAGAGGATGTTGAACATAAAAGCAATAATGAGCATTCCTCATCTCTTCCTAGTCAGACTAATGCCAGTAAAAAAATTAAGAAAATCATACTGCACTCAAAGCTTCTGTGATTCATGGTTAAGGGTATAGGGCCTGATTCAGAGTCGGGAATAGAGTGAGATATCTCTCTCAACTGTGAACCTGAACAAACCATGTTGCAATGCAAGGGGTGTAAATACATAAAAAAATTTACATGTGGGGTAAATACTGGCTGCTTTTACATTTAGCCCACAAATACTGCATAGCTTTATTATTACTCTACAATTTAGATGTCAGTTTGGAAACACTCCTCCCAAATCTAAATCTCTCTGCACATTTCAAATCTGCCCCACCTGCAGTGCAGCATGGTTTCACCAAGATGATCAGCTGAGAGAGATATCTCACTCTATTCCCAAGTCTGAATCAGGCCCATAAAACTAAAATAATGGTTGATTAAAAAATCTAATTATGTAGCATCCTGCAACACTTGTAACCAGTGGCGGCTTTAGAGGTGTGGCTGCAGCGCAGTCCAAAATTCAAATAGGGGAGCCACACCAACTGCCAGTGATGTTTGGCTGTGTTTGGGGTGGCAGTTGGTGTAACAAGGACTTTGAAATTAATACAAGTGGCAAATCTGTTCTTCTAAAATATGCAAGGACCCATGGCCATATTAGCAACACGGAAACTCTATCCAGGTGACAATCTGTTCACTTAGGGGCCTATTCATCATCATTACTTTTTACAAAAATAGGTGAAAATTACCATTTTCATCTGCAATTGTAAAATTGAAGTTATCGAGCCATTCATCAAGAAGGTGTAGCAGGAGATATCACAGATATGTTTACCTTCCTCTGACGGAATGGCCCGCAGTCCCCATACACAAGTATGGGGACAGAATTCATCAAGCTCTGAAAATACAATATTTTCGGAGCTTGAGTGCGGGAGCCTTTCGGATCCCTCCGCCCCTGTTCGGCTGGCTCTTGTGCACATGCCTGACCTGTAGGTCACGCATGCGCACTTGTGTCACTGCTCCGAAAAGTTTCATGGAGACAGCTGATTTTCAGATCAGCTGTCTCCGCGCAAGGGAGATGATGATGTGCTCCAGCGATCGGACGAAAGAAGTGTTAATTATCGGGGTCCCCGATAATTAACATAATGAATAGACCCCTTAGACATAGTCCTTCAAACAGGATCTAGAGACAAAGGGCTCTATTTATTAACATTATTTTAGTATCACCTAAAGTTACTAAAGGGCAATTGGAGTAGAATTTGTAAAATTCTACTCCAAGCCCTAATTATCACTTATTTTTAGTAATCAGATTGCATTTCCCATAATTCTAATGGGAAATGCTATCTGTGTGCAACTTACTAAAAATAAATTGTGAAAATATACCGGGGGAAGCCCTGTGATTATAATGCCACCTGAAGGTGGCGTTATGCAGGGTCTCCTTCAGTTACCGCAATCCTGCTCTGCTCTAACAGGCAGAGCAGAGCCCGGAGCCGGCCCCAGTGATCAGCTGTGTGGTCTAAACAGACCACACGCTGATCACTGCTTAAAAAAAAGAAAAATAAATAGTAAAAAATAAACTTACCAGAGTCCAGGGACTGGAGATCGGAGTTCCAGTGTCCGGTGATGTCCTCCCTCCGCTCAGCTGGTCTCCCATCCTGCACTGGGACCCGACCAGGTGACCGGGTCCCAGTGCAGGATGGGAGATCGGCTGACTGAAGTTACGGAGGACATCACCGGAGTCCCGATCACCGGAGGTAAGTGTAATTAATGGAAGGGTGGGGTCGCAATCGCAGAGGCGGGGCTTAATGGCGGGGATGGGGCTTAGCAGCGGCTGGTCAGCGCATGCATGGGCACTTGTCACAATATTTTGTGCAAAAATACAGTGATAAGTGTGCGGAGGGGATTCGCAGGGACAGAGCTTTATCGCAAGCTCTGTCCGTGCAAGGGATTTTTTAGTAAATCCCTGTGATATTGGCTGAATTCGCAATGTGAATTCAGCCGGCAATATCACACTACAATCTGCATTCAATATGCGGATTGTTGTAAATAGAGCCCATAGAGAGAATGCTCTTGACATTTGTAGTTTTATATGGTGGAACAAGACTTGCTGATGTATAGAGGCTTTTGCAAAATTTCTAAACAGTTTGCTGAAGTTAGGGATAAAAATCAGGAAATTTCAGATTTAGACCAGGAAATTCCAGGTCAGGTCAGAATAGGGAAATCTGCAATTTGAAAGCACTACTCACAGTGCTCACTTGCAGCCATAGCAACCTATCCCACTCCCCCGGATCTCTCCTCCTGTGAAGATCTTGCCCGGGCTACTTATACCCCTTTTACACCAGAGCAAAAACCTGGGTTTTTGCTGGTTCTACCCGGGTCGCAGCTCAGTGTAAAAGGGTCCCTGAAAAATAACCTGGGTCAAGTGACCCTGCAATCCAACCCAGGTAGCTACCAGGGTTGGACCCAGGATGGACCCAGGTAATGGTGCAGTGTAAATGGTGCAACCTGGGTTATCTGACCTGGATCATGCCTAAAATGAGCGGATTGGTGGTTCTGGAGCACTCACCTCCCACTTTTTATGACCTCACAGGTTTAGCAGGGCAGACCTGAGTTCAGTGTGAACAGGGCTGACCTGGGAGTAACCCAGATCAAAGGTGCAGTGTAAATGGGTCTGACCTGGGTCTGACCAGGGTTGGAACCATGTCCAAAAACCCAGGTCAGACCTGGGTTTTTGGTGGAAAAGAGGTATTAGTGATCAATCATCTATGCTTGCAGGATCTAAGAGGACTCACGGCAGCCACACCTCCCATGCATTCTTTACCCCAGTATATGCTTGGAGCTCTGTGAATTGAAGTTCCTCTGAATGATACATTACTTATCAGATAAGTACCTACCGTCCAACATGACCCCTCCCATCAGGTACAAAATGCTCTGCTCCTGGACTTCCCACCTAATTTATGATTGCAGTCACCTGTGTTGAACTAGTTAACTGATGAGACAGGTGTTTCAGCACAGGTGTCTGCAATCATTAATTAAGAGGGAAGTCCAGGAGCAGAGCATTTTGTACCTAATGGAACAGGTCATGTTGGAGGTTCTGTAAGTATGTACAATCGCAGTGTACAAAATAAGTGTACAAATAGCATTCTGTGCACAATGATTGCTTATCTGGTAAGTACTGTGTCACTCAGGGTTGCAAGTTCACAGAACTCCAAGTTCTGTGCTAAGCAGTGGCTGCTCCAGAGGCGGGGCTGCAGTGCAGTTCAAAACTAAAATTGTGGAGCCACACCAACTGCCCTTCCAAATGCTGCCGAACATCGCCGGCCGGGACTCACTGGCAGTTGGTGTGGCTCCCCTATTTGAATTTTAGACTGTGCTGCAGCCCCACCTCTGGAGCCACCACTGGTGCTAAACCATTCTTTTCGCAAGCAACAGCGATGGGTGATTGTGCGATCCTTATAGGAGCGCTCACCCCTGCTGTCTTCTAACAGAACTGTCCACTCAACAAAACTGTCTGTTTTAAATTAAATTAGTGTTAAATAAGTTTTATATATTCTAAAACGTTTTAGGGGCAGACTGAATTAGCTGCGGGACTTATCGCAGAGTTTTAGCTACCCAGTTAAGTGCCCTGAGCTATACAATTATCTCTTGTGGTTAATGCGCAGTAAGCCACAGTTGCCAGATAAACTACCCAGAACTATGCAATTACCGCCAGGTGTAAGCTCACAACTAGCCTGGAAGCACTAGTTAATGCAGATATCTGTTTGCACCTTAGGAGGGTGCAAGCAGAAATCCATTTTAAGTTCACCCTCAGGGCTAGTCGTGGGCTTACTGTGGGCAGTAATTGCATAGTTCCAGGCACTTAACTAGGGAGCTAAAACCACATGGTAAGTCCCGTGGCTAATTGAAGCTGCCCCTTAAAGTTCTAATTCATTTATTTTTTTTTAAAACAGTGCCATTTTAGGTGCTGTACTGTGTTTCTAAAAAATGTTTTTTAAATAAAATTGTGTTGGATAAGTAATGTATACAAAATATGTTCTAGACCTAATTCAGTCAGAATAAAATTACAATTTGGAGGGATTTTTAAAAAAAATATTAGTTAATTGGTTAAAGAAGGCACGGACCCCTAATCCCTAACCCTTACTCTAACCTGCCCCCTAGTGCCTATCCATCCCTACCCGCTGCCTAAACCTAACCTCCACCCGCTGCCTAACACTCCCAGCGGCGCCTGACCCTAACCGTCGTCATCCTCAGTATATTGACATTTCACATGGCAACAGTTCAGAGGTCAACATTTTGAACATGTCGACATTCAGAGGATGTGGACATGTTGTCTGTTGACAGTTTGAACCACGTCAACATTTTAATGTCAACATTGTGGCGTCGACATTATGAATGTTAACATGGTTAATGTAGACCTTCTAACCAGACACCTGCAAAATTCTTAAAACAGTATTATATATATAAATATTCAGTGTAAATACAATAATTAAAATTAAAATAATCAAGTCATATTAGAGGAAATTAGAAACACTTCCTATTCAGACAATCTAATAATCCAAATAATTTTTATTTATCCAACAATAAATGAAACACTGCCAGGAATAGAACCACAGGAGATTCATGATGATTGTGGGGTTTTCATATATACATATAACACCTTCAGTGTTAGTGTGCCCGGGATTACATTTATTTATTTAATAACATACCTAATGATATTTATTTTTAGTTACTGGCACTGCTGCCTGCTAACTTTGCTACGGCTGGCAGGTGGCCTGGCTTGCTCTTGCTGGTTCCGATGGTCGACGTTAAGGCTCCTCTCTACAGCTGCTCACTCAATTCCGTCCACACACAGACAGCTCTGCCTCCTGTCCCTCCTCCCAGAATTCAGATTGATCTCATCACCCAAGGCATGTGGCCAGACTGCCTCCCCCTTGGCTGCTCCCCTGCAGTTATTGTTAGAGAGGATTGCGCTCCAGCACTGCCTCCTGCACCTGCACTGAAGCCAAGCAGAAGCCTTTTGGCCATGATGGCTGCCAGGATAGTTACTGAGCATGTGCAACCCCGGCCCATCTTGCATTTTGTACATGTGTATATCTCTGAATGTGTACTGAACGGACAAGCAGTACATGTTCCTCTGGGCAAGTAGTGACACAGCTATCTCTGGTAACATAACTGCTTACTCTGTATTACATTATGTTACTGCGGTTACTGCTCATAACTGCTGTTATCCTGAATAAACCTCCATACCTGTCTAAAGATAAACTGTCTGGATTAACCTCTGTAGAGCTCACCCAGGAAATCTCATAAACTCCTAGAATTGCGCTAGAGAGGTCTTCATCTATAACAGGCACTGTTTTCCCTTAGAGATGGATATTCTCACCGATACTTGGATTCTGCCAGGACTTAACACAGGACAGGAGCTTATGTAAGTAACTGGGTGGCTGCTAAGAATGAGGCTGAAATAGGTGACAGACAGCTGGGTAATTGATCCCATAGGCTAATGCAGGTAATCAGGAGGCAGGAATAGAGACCAGGGTCTGAGAGCAGAGAGAGTGCTACCAGAAATAATGCAGGAATATAGGGAGATGCAGAATGGCAGAACACAAGCTGGAATGCAGTGTAAAGGCACAGCAGACTAAACTGGAACACAGGCAATGACAGTGTAATACAGCAGTCAGAGCAGGAAAAGAGGCTGGTCAGCTTCTAGCAGGACTGGGCGATGTAACTGGTGATGAGGCCAGGTCTTCACTGCCTTAAATCCTAATAGGCAGCCAAACTGAGTGTCTGCTGGGACAAGCTCCTTCATCAGCGTAAATACACTGCAGCTGTTGAGGCAACAGAAGAGCATCCCAGCTGCTAGGCAACAGCCGGGACCAGATTGCAGTACGGTGCTGCATCATACAGTGTCCCAGCCAGATTGAAGCGGGGCAGTATGAGCCATTGTGGTCAGCACAATGGCTCATAACAACCTCCTTTTCAAATTCCACTGCCTATTGTTCTACACCAATAGGACATATCAATAATTACTTCAGACAAGCAGATAACCACAAGAGTGTATGTGCAATCCGAATGCCGAAGCATCATGGAGGCTGATAATGCTGCTGTGCAACTACAGATATAGCCTCCTGCACGTTCCTCACAAATTGTTATTAATCTACTGTCTGCATCATGTGTTCCCTCACCCCTTAGATTGGAAGCTCATTTGAGCATATCCTCCTGTTTTACTGTATGTGATTGTCTATAATTTGTGATACATCATTATTCCCTCAATGTACTGTACTGTACTGCCCAATACATATGAATAAATAGAAAATAATAATAACAATAATAATAATAATAATAATAATCTACTATGGTCTCCTGAGCCCTCTGAGATTTGGGCTGAATACATAGTAGAGTTCTAACATTTCTTGGAACTTTTTGGAACTCAAAACCATATTGTTAATTGTAATCCCAGTAACCGGTCCTGGTTGTGAAAATACAGGGGGGGGAAGGAAGATGTTCCCTGTATTTTTATCAACCAGCATCAGGCTCAGTGAGCCTGATCTGGTTGTGGAAATGCTGAGGACAAAATGAGTAGGGGTTCCCCGGTATTTGCCACAACCAGCACTGGACTCTAGCAGGAGTGTAATGCAGCAGCTTTAAATAAAAATGGACCCAGCGGACATAGTACTGTCCTCTAAGGACGGTACTTCGCGAGTGATGCTACAGCCACTGCATTTCCCATAGAAATGCATTGGCTGAACATTCATTGAATGCTTTGGCCAGGGAACCTCGTGTATCGGTCCAGAGTGGCTAATATGGGGGACCCCTACTTATTTTGTCCCCTGTATTTTCACAACCAGGACCAACTCAAAATAGCCTGGTGCTGGTTGTGCTTTTGGGGGGACTCCATATCTTTTTTTTTTTTAAGTGGAACTATTTAATAGGTTTTACACACAGAAGCATGCACGGATCTCACTGATCCATGCATGCTTCTGTCTAACTTGCATCTCCTCAGGCTAAACTTGCTAGCCTAAAGCAGGTCTATTATTTAGCAAGTTTAGGTTTTATGCGAATTTAAAACCGGCACTCTATTACACTGGCCAAGTTGTCTGTTTTCCATGGGAAAACATCTGGATGCGAGTTTGGCCGTTGCGGGAATGCGAGAAACATGCAAATTTGCATATTCTCGCAACCTATTACATGTGCGAGTTTTAAAAAACTGTGAGTTTAGCACTAAACTCACATTTTTTACAACTCGCACCCTATTACATTAAGCCCTACATTTTAACGGTTAATGAGTTTCAAGAAAGATATTAGTATTTAAGTATTATTTCAGATATACAGTATAAATTCATAAATTCTTAATTATAAAAAGCAAAAATAACTAATATTGTGTTTTACATGATTACTCAAAACTTGCCATATGTAACAGACTGACTTTTAAAACAAAATCAAGCCAACAATTGCAGGCACAGAATATGGAACATATGTCATGCAATAACTAGTCAAGACATTTGGATTAATAAAATAATATGGCAGTCATTGTTGCTGCCAAATTACAAAAATAATGCATACATACAAATATGTATACATTTGTACACCCAGTGTAACATTCGTGTGGGAGAACTGAATAAATACAACTTTCTAAGATGATGCCTTAGATCCAGCTAATTTGTTGCTAAGGGCCTGATTCAGCAGCGTATGTAAATGCAATAACACATGCTGATTGAGCGATTGTTTACCATCGCACATGTGAGATGCACACAGGAATCCATCGCAAATGACGTAAAATGATCGCACCAACAGCCCCAAAGTGTGTGAAAACTTAACACACTTTAAGTTCTTGCATTCGCGGCTAATTGTCTATGGCCCTAAATTGGTTGCAGCAGAATCAGACCCTACTGTATATATCAAATTATCACTACCTGTGACGCGAAAACACTTTCTGGGACATTTAGAAAGCCTACTAAAGAGGACAAGTGGAGAAGTTGGCCACAGTGAGCTGTTAGCTATCATTTATCAACAACATTCTATAAAAAGGAGAATACTAAAGGAGAATACTAAAGGAGCATACTTAAAAATGCTTAATTTAGTAAATAAAAATTATAAGAACACAATTTTCAATTGAAAATTACAAGCAATAGAAATGCTGCAGCATATACTGTAGTATTTTGAACTTCTCCTACACCCGTAGGAGAGACTCTGCCCATTTATTTTATTTATGGTTATTTTGCCAAGACTGATTAAGCTCTTTTTGTTTTGTTCTATATGCTATTTCTATTGTTTGTAAATCAGTGGTGGCTCCAGAGGTGGGGCTGCAGAGCAGTCCAAAATTCAGATAAGGGAACCACATCAACTCCAAAACAATTGTCCAAGCAACCTGCGCTCTGGGACTGGGGCCCAGTCCACACTCAGGAACACCACCCCTTGAGAAATATGAAACAGAAAAAATGAGCTGTCCAATAGGCGCTGTCCCTTGGATAGAGTGTACCGGTCTTCTCTAGATTCTGATAATAGGAATATACCCCTCTCAGGTGAAAAGAAACATAAATACAATGTACTGATTAGTCCTTAGTGCATATAATCTCCACATTAAGTAACCTGGACTATATCAGAACTCACCTAATAAAGGTGAGAGACGTTCACTGAAAGGTATCTTTCATGTTCTCATACCTCCATATTCTTGTGTAAATAGCAGAAAAACGTTATCGTGATATATCTCCCCCTTGGGGTTAGACTCACCTGGGCACAGGTATAGGCGTTCCTCAAAAGGTTTCTTTATATCAGTAGATCTGTACACAGTTTATGAAGGCACCGTGAGCGGAGAACATCAACCTAAATGGATCCAGATAATTTTCAAAAAAGCATTTTATTCCAAAAGAATATAGATAGTCAGTAAAATATAGTCCCAAACTGGGTCCTCCAGATAACAATGGTCTCACAAGGCTAACGTATCCTCCTCACCCGGAATGAGTTAGAATTGAAAAGCCTTAACTGTCCCGCGACGCCCTCGGATAAATGGCCCCTCTGCTATGATAACAATGGTCTCACAAGGCTAACATATCCTCCTCACCCGGAATGAGTTGGAATTGAAAAGTCACAAACACTGCAAAACACCGATGGCCGGGACTCACTGACAGTTGGTGTGGATCCCCTATTTGAATTTTGGACTGCGCTGCAGCCAGTGTCAGACTGGAGCATGAAGGGTCCAACAGGGGAATGCAGTGGTGGGGCCCATGCTTTGGGGTGTGGCCAGTTACCACAGGGGATGAGGTCAGAGGCATGGACAGACAATGGAGACCATGTAACTGACCCTATAATAGAGTAACAATGTATAATTCAAGTGTACAGTCTGAAACCTGACATTAGAGCAAGTGGTGGGGACCCCAGGCAGTGGGGCCCACTGGGTATTTCCCCTGTACCCCTGTGGGCTAGTCCAACTCTGGCTGCAGCCCACCTCTGGAGCAATCACTGTTGGTAATTATCAATTTTCTTGTGTTATTATTTGAAATTTTATTAAATAAGCATTATATCCTCATAAACACCACAACTTTGCAACTACAACCCCTTTCCTTCCTCGGTTTCTACCTGTGTAATTCAATTTCAACCCCCCCCCCTCCACCACCACCTTTCTCTACACCTCATTTGTTGCTCACTTGTCACAGTGCCATTTGAACTTCCTCTTTGCACTTTCATTTTATTTGGTACACCTGAATACCTGCTCATTAATGCAAGCATCTATGCAGCCAATCACGTGCAGCAGCTCAATGCATAAAAGCATGCAGACATGGCCAAGAGGTTCAGTTCTAATCCAGACCAAACACCAGAACGTGGAAGAAATGTGATCTAAGTGGCTTTGACTGTGGAATGATTGTTGGTGCCAAACAAGGTTGTTTGAGTATCTCAGAAACTGCTGACCACCTGGGATTTCTACAGTTTACAGAGAATTATACGTAAAATATAAAAGATTCAGTGAGCTACAGTTCTGTAGGCAGAAATACCTTGTTAATATAAAAGGTCAGAGTAATACAGCCAGACTCGTTCGAACTGCCAGAAAGATGACAGAAACTCAACCATGCATTACATTAGTGGTATGCAGAAGAACATCTCAACAGCTACAGCAGTACAAAACCACATTGGCTTCCATTTCTGTCAAGTAAGAACAAGAAACTAAGGCTATAGTCTCACCAAACCTAGGCAGCTGAATATTGGAAAAATGTTGTCTGGCCTGACAAACCTAGATTTCCGCTGTGACATGCAGGAGGTCAGAATTTGTCATAAACAACATGAATCCATGGATCCTTCCTGCCTTGTGTCAACCATTCAACCTGTAGTTGGTGGTGTGCGTAATGTTTTTTTGGCACATATTAGGCCACTTAATACCAAATGAACATAGTTTAAATGCCACAGCCATTTTGAGTGTTGTTTCATTTGTGTCAATGTGCATAATTTTGCTTGTAGTTCTACAATTGTCAGCATGCAATAATAGTCTTGGTCTGTCACTATATGCTGGCACTTCTAATAAGTTTACACTCCAAGTATGATTTTTTTATTTTATTAGTACTATGACATACCTCCCAACTTTTGTAGTCCGTGAAGAGGGACCTTCGCGCGCCGTAGGTGCGTGCCAGAAAAGGGGGTGGGGCTGAAAAGGGGTGGTCATCTAGAAAACAGGGCAGAACCTCACGGAAACCCCGTTTTTGTCACTATAGGGGGTGTGCCCAGCACTATCAGAGATGCTGGGCAGCCCCCAGGCTCTCCCTACACTGGTGAACAGATTCCATGCACATGCGCACGGCATCTGTTCATCTGCTGTTCTGCTATGCAGAGCAGTGGTATGTGCTCTCCCCAACTTCCCTCCACTGCAGGAGACTGTGGCCTGCGGGTGGGACAGCGGGACAGTCCCAGAAAAATGGGACTGTCCCTCTGAATGCAGGACAGTTGGGAGGTATGCTATGGTACATAATGGTCAAACATACCAGAAAGGGCCTAATGCTAATCAGCATTGGGCCAGTACTCTGTAGGTGAGTGGCCTCATTGTGGAGAACTCTGCATGATGACAATATAAGCATGTCTATATTTTGCATGTCAACAATTTGCCCAAATAAAAATATAGACAGTCAAAATTGACAATATAGGTCACTGCACATACTGTAACCTGCAGTCAAATTATAGGCAGATAAACATGCTTTGCTTGTCATTTATTTAGAACCTCCTGCTCGGGGGCCCGATAAGGCCCTCAGAATCATTTGGTCTGGCCCTCTGAGCTTTTTTCTGCTAGCCTCACCTGGCTAGTAGGGTGCCTAGAATGGCACCCTGCAGCCAGAATCTATGCAGCAGTGCCGCCTGGAGCATCCTTAGGATGCTTCAGTTGGTCACACCGATGTCCTTACAGCACCCTGGAGCATCCTCAGGATGCTCGGGGCATTGCTGTAATCACTGGCGATTGTGGCCCCGCCTCCGCGTGGTCACACGAAGAAAACATGGCCTACACCAGGTCTGCAAATAATGTTATATACTGTATATCAAAATGGCCCTCAGCAGAAAAAAGTTCCCCAACCCCTGCACAACTAAGCAGGGGATTAGTGCTAACATTCTTTTAATTTATTTATTTAGCACTACTATGAAGGGCATTAGAGCCAGTGGCAATTACGGCCATGGCAATTAGTGTATGCTGCTGTGGATATACAAATGCCAGCATGCCCTGCAACAGTTTCAGCAGGCCTGAACAGCACATCTGTGGCAGGGCAGGCTGGCCTGTGTGGTTCCACAGCATCTTTCAGTGGGACACTATCTGTTGGAGTCATAGCATTATGACTGTCGACATTTTAACGGTGTCTACATTTTGGTTATCTACCTTATGATTTGTCATATTTTAAATATCGACATTTTAACTTTTGACATTTTGACCCTGTCAACATTTCAAACTGTCTGTATATTGAATGTCTAAATTATGTCCATGTATAAATTATGTACCTTTCGACATTTTGTCTGCATATTGACTGTCAAAATATAATCCATGATTGTACCTGTCTAAAATATGGTGTATTTTTTATGTTTTGAATATCTAAATTTTGACTTCAGTGGCATCACTAGGGCGTGGCATCGTGGACATAAGGCAACGCCCCTTTCTAGCGAAGATACAATTATCTCCATAAAATAATAAGACATTTTAAGCCAGCGGAAATCCCTGTTCAGAACAACAGTAACTTTAGCACAGCTTGCAACGTGTCTAGCCCATCCTAATCACATTCACTTCAGCTTGTCTTATTCTGACCTTTTCCAGCTTTGTTCTTCTCCTATGATGTGCAGGTTAGGAGAGATTTTCTATTACATTTATACTTTCTTATTACCTCTTACTTTACTATTTGACAGTTCATATTTTAACTTTGGGTGAAGTGAAAACTTTCTGAAATGATATGGACTTTTCACATTTATGTTTTAGAAGATATTTTTAGAGAAACCTAACTATGGTTGTCTTATTTTACATCTGTCATGTTGTGTCAAATAAGTATCATTCAAATGTGCAAACACTGCTTACATCTGAGTACACACATAGAAGAAGGGTTAATGGCTCAGTTTGTGAAATAAATCCCTCTGCCCACTGAATATTTCTTTTTTTTTTTTTTACCTGAATTTGTATTTAAAACCTCCCACACAATTCTGAAATAACATGGGCCTGATCCAGCTTTGGGAATAGAGTGAGAATTAGCACTTAACTGTGTACCTGGACAAACCATATTGCAAGGCAATGGGTGTAAATACATACATTTTTTTGCATGTAGTGTAAATACTGGCTACTTTTGTATGTAGCCTACAAATACTGCACAGCTTTATTATTACACTGCACTTTAGATGTCAGTTTGGACACCTCCCTCCCAAATCTAAATCTCTCTGCACATTTTACATCTGCCCCACCTGCAGTGTAGCATGGTTTCATCAAGATGATCAGTTAAGTGCTAAACCTCACTCTATTCCCAAAGCTGAATCAGGCCCATAGTCCCTTTGCAATGAAGGAAAGACAGACAGGTAGAGGTAGCGGGTAGGAGGTGTGATCTTTTTTAAAAAGAATATAATATAAAAAATGTTCTAGTTTTTCTAAACAAGCTACTTTTTCTGCATATTCTAATACATCTGGTTACCACTATGGCAGCATGGTTATAAGGTGGTTTCCTTTGCTGAATACTGGAGTCATGAGTTCAGTTTTCGACGAGGGCCCTATCTGTGTGGAGTTTGTATGTCAGATATGATCAGTAGGAAAATAAATAGGCAAATATATATAATTTAATGCAGGTAGTGTGCTAAGGTGAGAGGAGAAAATAAAAAAGGTAAAAAATAGATGGAATATAGGGTTAGTCATTTGTGAGCACACTGAAAAAAATCTAATAAGTTTATCACAATTTGTAAGTTTACAAGCACTTATTTTTATAGCGAGCCAGGGGACGCTATTACTTGGATGGTGAGATAGGAGCAACAGTGGCATAACCAGGGAGGAGCGTGTGAGGCAACTTGCCCTGGGTGCTCTCTGCAATATCCAGTGCTGGGACCAGCACTGGAATTCCTGCAGTGTGCGGTGAGAGGACACATCTCACCGGACTGTGCCCAGCACAGGGTGACATTTAGTGCCGGCTGTGAGTTGGGTACAGGTCGAGGACCAGCACCTATTTGAATTTGGCACTGGCAGCGAGCCAATTATGGCTTGCGGACCAGCAGCCAATAGAAAGTGGTTGTGGAAAGCCAATCGCGGCTTGCCACTTCATGGCTGGCTCTGGCCACGGCATCTGATGTCAGACTCCATTGGGCAGATTAGTTAGTTCGGCGGTGGGCAGAGGAGCCAGACATCGTGGAAAGAGCTCCAGCGGCCCTGGAAGAGGCCAGAAG
Source organism: Taudactylus pleione (assembly GCA_031769625.1). Classification (NCBI taxonomy): domain Eukaryota; kingdom Metazoa; phylum Chordata; class Amphibia; order Anura; family Myobatrachidae; genus Taudactylus; species Taudactylus pleione. The sequence goes on from JAUIMM010000176.1 coordinate 2,843,596, forward strand.
ACGCTGGGCTGAAGAAAGAAGAGCTTCGGCGGTGGTGCCGCTGGCCAAGACGGGCTTGCGGCAGAAGACTGTGGTAGAGGATAGTTAGGCTATACCATTAATTCCTGCCTAGACCACCAAGTTGTTAGGCACATGGGGCAATTAGGGGGGCACACCATTTTTTCCCTTGCCCTGGGAACCAATTCCCCTAATTCTGCCATTGGTGAGCAAACACAGGATTTTTATGGGGGGGGGGGATTCCACATATACACACACATAAATATTTGCACACATACATATGTCACACACACCGTACACACAAATTCGTCACACATACATGACACACACACCTATCTTGCAATAGCTGCAGGTTGTAGATTTGATGGAGATGGGACCTTGCAGGCTGGCACCATGTCATTGGCAATTTGCAGAGAGAGGGGCTTATTAAGATGGTGCCTGCTCTCGAGTCTGTCAAGGGGGTTTCTGGGTACTAAGAACCCCCCTGCATGCGCTACAGTGAGATGAGCAGTCAAGCTTATCTGTAATATACCCATATGTTTTCGATCAAGCAGAAATGGTCCACTATTCCAAAAAAAATATGCAGTTTTTTTAAAACCAAAATGTTAGAAAATCTGTACATTGTTCAGACATAATGCACTACAACTCTGTTATGTGCAAAATGATATGGTGGTAGCATGCTGAGATGTGTGAACTGATGCTGTGGTGGAGGACAGTGGAGTCACAATTGAAAAATAATGAGTTTAAAATATTGTTTCACTACACTGTGTGCAAACAGTGATGCTAGTACATTACATCTAGATACTGATTTACAGTACAAATTGCTGTGGATTGTGCTTAATGAAATATACAATATACAGTATGGGCATTGTATCTAATTTCCAAGCTTCTAGAATATAAATAAGCACACCTAATTTCCAAGCTTTCAGTGTATAGAGAAGCACATCTAATTTCCAAGCTTTCAGTGTATAGAGAAGCACACCTAATTTCCAAGCTTCCAGTGTATAGAGAAGCACACCTAATTTCCAAGCTTCCAGTGTATAAAGAAAACAAAATCAGTAATAAAATGAATAGTTTCCAACTATTAGTTTACAACTAGGGGTATATTTACTAAAGTGAGAGTTTTTAGATGTGGAGATGTTGCTCATAGCAACGAATCAGATTCTAACTATTATCTTCTAGAAGGTGCTAGATTATTTTTAAGTAGACTCTGATTGGGTGCTATGAGCAACATTTCCAATACTAAAAAAAAACACTTTTGTAAATATACAACTAAAGTTAGTTTGATTGATGATTGCCTATGTCTAATAAAAAATAAATGATATTTTCTGATATCCTCAATGTGTCAACAAAGGTCATAGGCAAACACAGGGGGGGGGGTTCCGGCTGCCTGGAAACCCCACTTCTCAGTATCACAAATGAAATAATTAGTGCCACCTGTGGATCTTTTAACATGTGTCAGCCAATAATAATAATAAATACACCTGTGCACCAACTAGGGGATCTGGAAAATATACACTGTTAGGGGTGGACTGCTATATACCACCAATACCATATAATAATACACTATCCAGTGCATAAGGAGACCAATATGTACATATATGTCCAGGGCAGCGCTACATTTTTCTGCTGCTCCCCCAGACTTACTACAGTGCACTTGAGTAGAGCCCACATCTGAAATAAAAACATTCAGCTCAGGCAGGATGGCCCTACTGCCGTATTTAATAGCTTACTGTGATCACTGGTCCTGTATATGCTGGAATTATGACACACAAAATGGAGTGATGTAGGAGAATGATCCCCAGAGACTTTAGTACTTGTAATCCAACCGTTATCAAGCATTTCGCTGGGCAACTCCCAGCTTTCTCAAAGGTTTGACAAAGCTGGGAGTTGCCCAGCAAAACACGTCAGATGTGCAGCACCCTTACCCTGTTGGGCATTATTGGAATACCATTCTCTGCAATGCGGACATTGTGACCTGAACTAGACTCCTGGACATCAATTGTCTGCCTACTTGGAAGTGGATAACGGTTGGATTACAAGTACTAAAGTCTCCGGGGATCATTCTCCTACATCACTCCAAGGGACCTGCCGGAGCGAGAACACTGCTCCACACAACCACAAGGAGGACCCTCAATATTGTGAGTTGCTTTGAGACTGTACATTTTCATTGGACCTGCCATCTAAGTCCTACAACATCTGTTGTCCAAATAAGGAGTCATATAGGAACAGGACTTTTCCATTATTAATCTGCATCTTCCATACAAACCCAAAACAGAACTAAAGGTGCTTAACGTCACATGATTATTATATTGTTTCATATGCTTAGATTGCGTTCAGCTGAAACTGCATTTTAATTCATTTTATAATAAATTGTTTATGAATTGTTTACGATACACTTTATCTGGCTGTGAAATTTAGAACTGAACATACTCATCACTAGCGCTGTAATCTTTTTAGCCATTTGTATATCACATTGGGGTTGTCTAGCCCAAATTAATACAGCTGCTGTGGAAAAAGTACCTATTAAAGCGCCTGTAAACAAAGATATATTTGTATTTTCCATTCTGCTTTCACAATCTCCCTGAAATGCTTTTTCAAAAGTAGGCAAATATGCTGCACAAGTGCCCAAAGCCAGAGTCTACTGCGCTGCAGGAGAAGAGGGGGCCCACAAGGAGTATGCACCAGTTTTGTGCAGTGAGGTACATGGCTGGGGTGGCACTGGCTAATATCACGGCAAGATTTACAGATACATATATGAACCCGAGGGTCCATGTGGGCATTGTATGGTGCAGCAGTATATAGTGCTGGAGATTTGTTGTGTTTTGATCAGGGATGTGCAGAAAAGGTAGACAGGGGAGGCAGTGCCTCACCTCCCATACACTTTATACTCCAGAGTTTTGACTATAAAAATTATTAGAATAATACAAAGAAGATATTTATAATATTTTCTTTAAAAATTTCTTATAATGTTTATAGTCAAAACTTTGAAGTACAGTATGTATGACAGGAAAGGCTCTGCTTCAACTGACCGCACATAACTGGTATGCACATGTGTCTTCTCCTTTTAAACCATCCCTGGTTCCACTGTGCATTAATCCCTTAGGGGTATATTATTGCATGCAGGTACAGAGCTTGTGAGAAAGTTCTGTCCCTGCGAATCTCTTCCCTGCACTTCTCAGGGTATTTTTCACAACAAATACCCTGAGAGTGTGAGGACCTGATACCTGCGAGCTTCCCTGCAATCTTACTCCTCTCCCTCGCTAAAATGCACTTTCACAGCATCAGCTGACTGGGGTCACAGGAGCCAGACACCAATCCCTGGCTGCAGCAGCGTGCAGGTAAGTTTTATTTTACTATTGTCTTTTTTACCTTTTTTTTTTATTACAGCCTGTGGTCTATTTAGACATGTATGGCTGACCACAGGTGCCAGCTCTGAGCTCTGTTTTAGCTGTCAGAGCAGAGCTGGAGTGGGTGAAACGGGATAGAGTTATTGTCACAGGGCTCTCTCCGCTATTTGTTTACAATTTAATTTTAGTAAATTTGGGCAGATCACATCTCCCATTACAAGTATGGAAAATGCATTCTGCTTACTATAAATATGTGAATTTAAGGGCTTGAAGTAGAATTTTGTGAATTCTCCACCAAAAGACCTTTCATACATTTAGGTGATACGAAAATAATAATATTTTTTAGTAAAAATAATATAGATAAATATGCCCATTAGTGTCCAGCAAATTTGTGTTTACAAATCATACACTTTATTCAAACTACAAAGGGCCATTCTCCAGAAAGGGCATATTGTTTGCAATGTATACACTTTTGATTTAAAAACCATTCATAGGAAATAGCCTAGTGTCCAAACACACAATCACTTGCAATTTACAAACATGCATTAGTATTCTGTGATTTGCTTACCCTGCAGTTTTTATAAAAGATTTGTCTCTATGGTTACAGGAAGGTTTTCATGTGATTTGTGAGATCATGCACATGGTATGATCAGGTCACATGGGTATGCTGTGAGTAGGCCTAATAAAAAATAATTGACCTCTTAAGTGTCACTCTGTTCAGTAACATTAAAAGGATGGATCTTAAATTGGATGTGATATTGTTTTAGGGTAGAATTGAGCAGCATATACATTTTTCAGAAGATAATTAAAAACCCAGTAATTTGACAGACGTTGCCATAACCATTTGAATTTTTTATACAAGTACCTTTATAAATTACCTAAATAGATTGAGGTTGTCTTTTTTCAAACTGGAATATATATTACATATACTTGTGGATTGCTTTACATTTAGAATCCTATCTTCAAATATCTGATGTAAGCTAAAGTAAAGCTTCATCCCTATGAGGATTTACTGCAGATGACCTGCAGGTTGTTGCTTTTCATTCTAGCTGTTATTTACGCCTTTGGCGGCTGCTCTTGTTGCTAATATATTATTAACTAGTACATGAATATGATTTTTGTGCTTTTGTTATTATTCATTGGTTTTTAGACATTTTTATCCAAAGTCATTTCAATAAGTATTTACATTTTTTTCCATTGTTTTATTGTGTGCTATATATAAATTATTTTTATATATTAATATAAAAACATCCAGATTAATTGATTTTAAGCCAGTGGTACAACTATTAACCATTAAGAACCAAAATACTTTTCCCAGTGTTTTTTCTATATACACTTTAGTACTTATCATTTTTATATATAGGATGATGAAGTGATCAGGTATTGGTAATAGCTTTATATTACTTAACTTTCAAAATGATCGACCAATCTGGCTATCATTTAACAATTAAAATGATACTATGTCCCTATTTTAGTATCACAAGCTAATAATAAAATATAATAAACATACGTTTCCAAGCTATTGACTCATAGGGGAAATGTAATAGTGTACATATTTAATATATTTTAATTTGCTCATTGCTACCACAGGGTGACAATGTAAGATGCAAAGGATATACAGTACTGTGCAAAAGTTTTAGGCAGGTGTTGAAAAATGCTGCAAAGTTAAAATGCTTTAAAAATGAAGTGTTAATATTTATTTTTATCAATTAACAAAATGCAAAGTGAATGAACAGGAGAGAAATCGAAATAAAATCAATATTTGGTGTGACCACCCTTTGCCTTCAAAACAGCATCAATTCTTCTAGGTACACTTGGACACAGTTTTGAAGGAACTCAGCAGGGACGTTGTTCCAAACATCTTGGAGAACTACCCACAGATCTTTTGAGGATGTAGGCTTGCTCAAATCCTTCTGTCTCTTAATGTAATCACAGACAGGGCTCTGCGGGGACCATATTGTCACTTCCAGGACTCCTTGATTTTTTTACGCTGAAGATAGTTCTTAATGACATTGGCTGTATATTTAGGGTCATTGTGCTGATGCAGAATAAATTTGGAGCCTATCAGACTCCTCCCTGATGGTATTGCATGATGGATAAGTACCTGCCTATATTTCTCAGCATTGAGGACACCATTAATCCTGACCAAATCCCCAACTCCATTTGCTGAAATGCAGCCCCAAACCTGCAAGGTACTGTACCTCCACCATGCTTCACTGTTGCCTGTAGACACTCACTATTGTACCGTTCTCCAGCACTTCGGCGAACAAACTTCCTTCTGTTACAGCCAAATATTTCACATTTTAACTCATCAGTCCAGAGCACCTGCTGCCATTTTTCTGCACCCCAGTTCCTATGTTTTTGTGCATAATTGAGCTCACTTTGCCTTGTTTCCATGTCGAAGGTATGGCTTTTTGGCCGCAATTCTTCCATGAAGACCACTTCTAGCCAGACTTCTGCAAACAGTAGATGATTGTACCTGGGTCCCACTGATTTCTGTCAGTTCTCAGCTGATGGTACTGCTGGACATCACAGGGAAGTAAGCATAATGTGCCTTTTCATCTAATGCACTAAGCTTCCTTGGCCAACCACTGCGTCTATGGTCCTCAACGTTGACCGTTTCTTTGTGCTTCTTCAAAAGAGCTTGAACAGTACTTCTTGAAACCCCAGTCTGCTTTGAAATCTTTGCCTGGGAGAGACCTTGCTTATGCAGTATAACTACTGTACCTTGTGTCTTGTTGAAGTGCTCAGTCTTGCCATGGTGTATGACCTGTGACATGAAACTATCTGCCACAACCTCACATTTGTAGCAGAGTTTGGCTGTTCCTTAACCAGTTTTAAGCCTCCCACACAGCTGCTTCTCTTTCAGTTAATGACTGTGTTTCAACCTACATATGAAAATGATGATCATTATCACCTATTTGGTATGATTGGTTAATCATACACCTGACTATAATCCCTGACTTTGTGCAAGTGTACCTAGAAGAATTGATGATGTCTTGATGGCAAAGTGTGATCACACCAAATACTGATTTGATTTAGATTTCTCGTCTGTTCATTCACTTTGCATTTTGTTAATTGATAAAAATAAACTATTAACACTTCTATTTTTGAAAGCATTTTTCACTTTGCAGCAATATTTCCACACTGCCTAATACTTTTACACAGTAATGTGTAAGTAATATATATTTCTCACACACACGCACGCACGCACACACGCACACACGCACACACACATATGTACAGGGGCATCCCTGCTCTTTGCATAAGGGACTACACATAGTATCAACTTGTGACAAGAAGAAATGGCAGTTGCACTTGCTATCACCACCACAACACTCTGTGTATTACACCTAGCAGATACACTATATAAAATAGGAACTCTTTATGTATAAACAGGATCAAACACATGCTGCAGTCTTAACATGCTTTCAAAATGACGGAAAGTAAAACGTAAGTGAAGGAAATATAGCGCAAGTAAAGAGGGAGGTGCTGCTGGGTAAAATGCACAGGAGTAAACACCTAAATAATACTCAATAAACATACATGGAACAAAAATGGTACATAGTAACCAAAAAGCGCTCCCCACTCAACATGTGTAGCAGATAGGACACCACTGTGTTTTCACACAAAAAAAGGCAATAGTCACCAATAATAATGGTAAATAGAGATTCCAAGTCCTGGATATTCACTATTTGGGCTTCTCTATTGAAGTACTGGTCAGTTTTCCCTTAAGATAATTCCATATACATGGAGAAATAGGAAAAAAGAGGGTAATAGTGCAGTATGTCTCAGATAAGAAAAAGCTTTTAATGAATAAATTTGCACTTACAATCACGAAATATATAAAAGGCATATAACAAATATAAGACCGCATCCAGCCCCCGTCCACGTGTCGACATCCACACCCAGATGTATAATGGAAACAGTGGTACCGCTACTCTGGATATAGGGATCCACTAGGATGAAGTCCACAAGAGGAGGCTGCAGATATTGCGGTCAGTTCAAAGGGTGAGGCCCGCTTAACGCGTTTCGGAAATCAATTCGTCCTTCGTCAGAAGCGTGGCATAATCACCCAAAGTCTTACTTAAATACCATACAAGAAATAAACTCACATGATTTCAATTAGACGATCGCCGGCAGCTGTGTATGAAGCCCGAAGTCGTCCACCCGAGTGTGTTCCACCGCACCCGGAAGTACTGCGTTCCAAAGATACACAACACGTGATTCAGCTTAACGCTTACACGTGGGGCGGCGATCACAATGCTGGTGCGTTCCACCGAACCCGGAAGTCCTGCGTTCCAATACTGTCCGGCTTCAATCTTTCACAATAGATAAATATTAAAATCTTTATTGTTCTTAAACAGTCGCTGTATTGTCCTCATTAATAAGCCCATTTGAACATGAAAAAATAAATATACAAAAAGAAAAAGAAAAATCAAACATAGACTCTATATCCAGATATAAATAGCATCATAATAAATATGTGCAAATATACAAAATATAGCAGCGGATATTGTCTGAAAGTCCAGAAAGAAGAGGATATTATGACAATTAGTGCAAGGAAATGGAATTATCTTAAGGGAAAACTGACCAGCACTTCAATAGAGAAGCCCAAATAGTGAATATCCAGGACTTGGAATCTCTATTTACCATTATTATTGGTGACTATTGCCTTTTTTGTGTGAAAACACAGTGGTGTCCTATCTGCTACACATGTTGAGTGGAGAGCACTTTTTGGTTACTATGTACCATTTTTGTTCCAAAATGACGGAAAGGAAAGAAGAGTCTGGTAAACACCCTCTCTTCTTTATTATCTTCTGTTGATGACAAAGAAACTGACATTTGCGGTTTACGTGAACATGATATTGGACTGTTCCCAAGTCTAAACAAGTAGCCACTTGTTGACTTGTGATCTCTGTAATCACCTGCCCAATCTGCATTCTACATATCCTTGCAATTCAAGTGTACCTTCTGCTGACAACATCATGTTCAAGTCCACCATGTGTTCAGGGGCGCAGAGAAGAGGGGGAGCAGGTATTAATTACCCGGGCCTGAGCTTGTTGGAGGGGCCTGGGTCTGCTGCCACCCCCGGCCACTTTTTTCTGTCAACAGCAGTATCCTCTGTCTGCACTTGATATGTGGGGGAGGGGGGGGAGTGATTGCACTGATCATGCCCTCCTGTATCTGCCACTGGCTGATGTGTGCCACAATTATTATATTTTAATACTTTTTTTGTAGGGGGCATTGCCAAGTCTGCACAATTAGACCACATTCATTACAATACTGGGGCCTGGCACCACTCTCTATGGCCCTGCATGTGTTTAAGGTACTACATAACTCTCTTAATTGCATTCCAATCTCTTTGACAAAGGCTATTTACATGTCTACAAAGATGAGACATAGCTACTGAAATATCTAGTCTTGTAGTAGTTGCCACATACAAAAGTGCCCCCAATGCTTGTCTGTACTGTATGTTGTTTGGTAAGAGATCATTTTCTCCAACTAATTTCAGATATGCTGCGTCCTTTGGTGTTGTCACACTTTTTGCTTCTGCCATTCCAAACTGATTGAGAATTGTACCAATTTTAGCAGATTGATTGGCTAGGAAAAGTGTGAGTCTAGAACTGCACTTTCAGTAATTTTTGTGCTGTCTTCTTTTTCATCATGAGCAAAAATCAAACTATGCACATATACATCCATTTCCCCTTTTCAATCATTGAGTATAGTCATGGATTAGCTCTACATCTTGTGAACTTTTTTCTAATGAAACTTTGCTAATTTAACAATTCCATGCTCTTGGCCTTTTTTTGACATAACCTTCATGCTGTGTCATGTACAATTCTTCTATATCACTATTAAGAAAAGCAGTTTTGATTTCATAAACTGGTGCAAAAGTGGCATCATAATATTCACCATATGTTTGGGAATATCCCTTTGCCACTATTCCTGCTTTAAATCTGTAAACTTTACCTTCAGAATTACATTTGGTCTTAAAAATCCATTTACATCCAATTGCATGTTTTCCTGGAAGTAACTCTGTAAAATATCTGGCTTTATTTATGAAGCGGCAACTTTTGTAAGCTGATTCTTCTTGATGGGTCGGAGCTAAAAATTTAAACAGAAACAAGCATTCAGTGAAAAGCACGCCAGGCTTTACACTGAATGTTAATGCAGTTTTAAATTTTCAGCTCCAAACTGCCATGAATCGTCAGCTTACAAAAGTCGCTACTTCATATAAAAAAAACCATGTCTGCAGCAGTTTGAGAGATTCCACCTCTTCATCAGCAGCTTTAACCTATTCTTCCTTTTCATAATTGCTGCATCTCTTTCAGGATTCTGGCTCAGGTTGTGGTGCTTTCTAAGCAAGATAAGATACTGCTTTGGTGGAATACTTTTTTCAACCTACTAGATCTTACTGACCAAAAAAAAAGTTGTTCTCTCCTCTTCAACAATAACTGGATAATCCATAAAAACTTCAACGTAATTTTCCTCTTCATCTGATAGTGAACTTTTTCATTGAGCTGTTTTGCTTGTAGGGCTTCATGAAATGATTGATACACTGTGTTTTCATCAACAACAACACTTCTGCTTATTGTCACCTGGTTGTTTTTTTTTGTGCAGAATTCTGTAATCCTTTTGTAGTTCAGTATAGCTACTATTTTCTTTGCATGAGCATGCTTGTACCTCATGAGTCAAGACACTAAGAATGCATCACTGTGCCTGTGTTGTATTGAAAGCACATTAAGCATTAGATATGTTCTTCAGCTTTTTTATAGCACTCTTTGCTGTTTTGTTTTGTGTCTTGTTTCTTTAGCTGATTCATTCTGGCTTTCCAGACTCTGCAATCCGCCTTTAAGTGAACAGGTTGTTTGCATGCAAAGCTTTCATGTGTTTCTGGCCTCTGATTAGTGCTTTTAAAAATACAATCCTGAACTCTCAATGTTGTATAATGCTTATTTGAACTTTCTATCTAGTGATTGAATTAATCCACAAATTTCCATTCAACAAACTCTAAAGTCAGTTAATCAAATAGTCCTGGCATCAAGTGCTATTACAAGTGTCTCATAGCTGTCTGGGAGACCACTGAGTAGCGAGGCTGCTATATAAGTGTTTTATTTCTTCTTCTATGCAGTGAAGACAATTTACCATTTCTAAGGTACATCTTATAAATTCCTGCATTTGCTAGCCTTTAAATAGTTCAGTCTGGCACAACTTTCTTATTAAATACAGCTTAGCACATCCTACATTTCTCTTGCAGTGTCACAGTTACATATATGCACAATCTGATCATTAGCTACACTGAGATATATTGCATTCTGGACTTGCTGGTCTTTCTCAGTCAATTCCTCTGTTACTAGGTTAGCCTTAGCCTCTTGTATATATAATCACATGCCACCTCTTGGCTCTGCTCTATGCTGGAATTCTGCCCAGAAACTCTATATCTTATTCAAGTTGTTTGCAGGTTTTCTGGATTTCCATCTCTCAGAACTCTAAGACTCTCATAGACAGAAAGCTGTTATAACTTTCAGACAACACACATCATCTGCAGGGCCTAAAATAAGTGAAAAAGTAACTGACAAAAGAGTGGCTGGGACTTATATGGGATTTCATCCCGCAGAGGCGGAAACCTTCTACAGAATAGCAAACACAAATTTCAGCTCTCCTGGATTTTAAAACTATTAAATTGTGAAATCCTAGTTACAGTCATCAAAACACAAGAAAGATGGTAGAGTGGATAACCTATAACCATAAAAATACATATAGTAATGATAAATATATTAGAGGATTGGGAGATAATATGTTAACAGGCATAATGCTTCTAAAACAATAACTACAGATTTGTGGGCAATGTATGAGCTAAAAAAAAAAATTGTGAACAACATACAGTATGTTGACAGTGATAAGAAAATAAATTGTATGTGATGGTCTAAAAATGTCTAGGTCCCCATTTGATCATAATTTGTGCATTGAAATACTATACTTTGAGGCCATTATCATTATTTTAAAAACATTAGATGTTGTAGAAAATGAAGACATCAATACATGCTGAGAAATAACACCAACGAATATACTGGCCAATTAGTGCTATATTTTCCTGAAATACACCTTTCTAATCGGCTCGTCATCAATTTCAGGGCCTGATTTTTTTCTTTAATACTGATACTGCAGGTACAAAATATTTTTCTTACACCTGATAACAAGCAAGATTCCCAGACACCTGATAACAAGCAAGAAATATTCATTGTAGTTTTATAACATTAAAACCCTACTGTGTATTAAATCTAAAGCTAAGAAATAGGTTCAACCAAGATGGAATAAAATAATTATTTTGCAACCGAAGCATCATTTTTACCTTAGGGCTTTTCGCACAGATTTTCTGCTCAGAGGATACATGTCTACAATCATTGTCTGTAAAGCACTATTTATAGGGATCACTGCGGTCATCTTCTAAACTAAGAGAAACAAATTGAATGTAAGTTTTTCATAGATGGGTGCTAACTTATCTTCTCAAATGCAGAAAGTGAAAATGAGTTAAAAGCTATAGAGAAATAGCTCCATGATATGTTTCCTGCTGCACACAAAACTAAGCAAATACTAGTGGAACAAATGTTTACATACGGACTGATTCAGAGTTGTATGCAAACCTAATGGTTTGTGTACAACTACAATATTTAAAGATCTGCACAATCCTCTGCTTCTCAGACTGGGAGTGTGGCATTTCTTCATTAAAAACTCTGGAATGACACTATGTCACTCATTCAGTGTTTTAGCTGCCACTAGGCAACTACATGTATTTGTCTAATTGAAGCACTGACACTGATTTTCAATATAAAGAGCTATATACTGTAAATAGAAATTTGTATCAAAAACAGAGTATTATGTTAAAAAGAGACATGATCTGAACAAAGGTAAAACTATTACTCAATAATAAAATATTGACAGGTAAATGATAGGGTCAACCTCACAGGGTTATTAAAACCATCCATCCTAACCCAGTTGAAGATAATCAGCCCCATTATGGTTCCTCCACCATGCTTCTTGGTACTGTAGGTATGGTTATCTTTGAGTGATGAGTTATCTTGTGTTTGTGACAAACATATTTTTCATTAAGGACAAAAAGTTCAGCATTGCCCACTCTGAACCAACTAGAAGACATTTTCTAACATGGTCTGGGAAGAATTATTTTTGTTTTTTACAAAATGTTCTATGTTGAGATTGCTGTCACATGTAGGGAGTGACCAAAAATTCTTACAGCTCCTTTAATGTTGCCACCTCTTGGTAGCCCCCTTGATGAGTTGTCGTCTTGTCTTGTTTTAACTTTTGGAGGGATGTGCTGATCTTATGCCATATTATCTCCACTTAATGACAATTGTATTCACAATGTTCCATGGCACATGAAATGTTTTATACTGTTCTTGTGATTGGTACCTTTCAACAATGGCATCCCATAATGGTTTTGAAAGCTCCTTGCAGACCATAGGTATCCCAGTAGGATGCAATTAAGAAAGCCACAAGACAATTCTATAGAAATAGCTGTTCTTTATTTGGGATTAATTATAATCACTTTCATTGCTGGCAAGTTCTTTTGAACATGCTTTACAGGCATATTTATCAATCAATATTTCACTCAAGTTTAGTGAAAATGGACATTTCACCAAAAGTAAGTTTTGACAGTATTTATCAAGATATTTTGGCAGAGATTTTGCCATTATCTCCTCCATGCCATGTGCTAGTTTTTGTTACTGGCTATTTCAAATTTTTCATTATTTATATTTTTTTTTCTGAAGAAGCCTTACATTGCCAATGTCCTCTTCAGATCAAGGGCGTCTTTATAATGGGTACAAGGTGTGTGGTGCACATGGGTCCCTGGGTCCAGGGGGGCCACACTGCATACCCAGGGGCCCATTTATTCTTACCTTTCTGCAGATTCCGGATTCCGTGCTGCTCAGTAGTGCCGGACCGGCGCTGCAGAGCAAAAAAACCACTGGGAAAATGGCAGCGGCCATTTTCCCGTTGACTCACAGAAAAGATGTCCCACGGAAAAAGGCGCGGGCGCTATTTTCCTGGAGACATGCACATGCGCAATAGATTCTAACATGAAGACAGAATCGACTGCGCTCAGTGCGCTGACAGAGAGGAGGGGGCCCAAATGGAGGCTACACAGGTGCCCCCTTCTCTCTTAAAATGACCCTGCTTCAGAGGCTGTTAGCAGAGGCTTTCTTCTCATATTTAAGTGACAGAGGGATATTTTCCGATTTCTCAACTCTCTTTGTCTGCTTCTTCTCAGCCCTGCCTCCCTCCAGCACAGCCGACACAGAGATACGATCCTGCACTCTGCAGAATCATCTCTGATTCAGGTCTTATAATGTATTTCATTACTTATTATGTTACAGGTTGAGTCTCCCATATCCAAAATGCTTGGGACCAAGGGTATTTTGGATATCGGAATATTCCGTATTTTGGAATAATTGCATACCATTTTGAAATGTCTTAGGAATAGGGCCCAATTCTAAACACAGAATGTATTTATGGTTCATATACACCTTATAAACACATCCTGAAGGTTATTTTATACAATATTTTCAATAATTTTGTGGCTCAAACAAAGTTTGTGTAGATACATGAAATTCATTTATATGTCATATACACCATATACACACAGCCTATAGGTAATTTTATACTTTATTTTTAATAATTTTGTGCCTTAAACAAAGTTTGTGTACATTGAACCATCAAAAATCAAAGGTTTCACTATTTCAGTCATGCTAAAAATATTCCGTATTTCGGAATATTCCGTATTTCGGAATATTTGGATATGGGAGACTCAACCTGTATTACTATTTTGTTATTATTGTTATATATATTCATTTATTTATATTTTCATGTTTTTTCTTCTCTGATACAAAAAATAGAAATGTACATACCTCATGCTGATCATACAGTAGACTGTCAGATACTTACCTTATGCTGATCATACAGTACACTGTCAGATACTTACCTTATGCCGGGCTTACAGTACACTGTCAGATACTTACCTTATGCTGGGCATACAGTACACTGTCAGATGCATTTTGTGTGACAACCTGGAACCCAGCAGATATCGTGGCCATACACTGTGAGATGCAGTATATCACAGTGTACAGCCACATGATATCTTCCCTCCCTGTGAATGAACAGGGGACATGTCCGTCTGTTGGCTGCGGCAGGGCATTCACTGCCTGATTCTGCCAACTTGCAACTCTAAAAATATTGCATTTGGCAGACATGCTGGACGATCAGATCAATATTTTACACAGTACACAGGGCCTGAATATGGATAGCAACTGCAATCACAGTGCGCTTACGTGAGTTAGCATTGTGATTGCGATGCGATCACGCACACAGAAAGAAAGTCATTGCAGATGGAGGGATGGAACATTCACGTTTGGGGTTGTGACGGGGGAGTAGTAGGAGAAATGCAGGCATGCCTGTCCGTTTGAAAGCCGTTTCCTGGGCGTGTATAAATTACCCACTGTGAGGGCATACACAGCTTGAGTATTCACTGCGTACGATGAGGGTAGCAATTGTTGAGTAAGGTCAGACCTGTGTAATTGTGTGTGAGGGGCCGATGTCACTCGATGCTCCCAATGTATATGCAGGACTGCAAGGTATTAGGGATGTAAGATAGCGTTAGTGGGAGTTAGTGGGCGTCTCTATGCTGGCTGTGTGACGGCATTGCTATAGCATTTATTAGCATATTTTCGCAGCTGAACTGCATGCGCAATCGCAGCCACAATCACATTAGTGATCCGTAGTGAATCAGGCCCACAGTACAATTATCTGGGCGATCCACACTATCAGGCAGATCACCCATATAATTGTATAATGTATGCCCAGCATTATATATACAGATGTGCCCAGTTACATTGTGTTTGATTGCACCACAAATGTGCGCACGCATCAAGCCATGTGATTCCTCGCACCTGCATATGGTACACTATGGCACGCACTGAGATCACACCATGCATTACTATGGAGGCATGTGCTATGCGTGGCACAATTTTCCGCATCAGCGGCAAAGATATAGCTGGGCATATCTGTAGGTATTGGGGGTCTGGGCACTGGTACAGTATATAGCTACTGCGCGCGCCCAATGTTCATTCGGCATATGCACAGAATGATTGCTGACATACGAAGTCTTTTGCAATTGCGAAAGATGGTAAAAGACGGTAAAAGACAGACAATGCAGAGAAAGGATGCGGAAGATAAGCTTCTCTGCGCCAGGTACTTATTCAATGGGACAGGCCTATCCTGGCACCTCAAGTTTGGTAAATTCCATCTATAAATTTCAATATTGCAATGCAATTTGGGGAAAAATCATCTTCGCTGAATATCATTTAATATACAGACTTTGATGGAATGGGTATGAAATGCCGGCGGTTAGATTCCCGTCAGCGGCAGCCCGACAGGAGCAGAGTGCGATGCAGTGGAAGCCCGACAGTGCTGGAAATCCCGATCGTGGATAGGTAAGTATCCACTAACCTAACCTAACCCCCCTAACCCTAACCCTCCTTAGGGGTGCCTAACCCTAACTTCCCCCCCAAGTGCCTAACCCTAATCCCCCCTCTAAGTGCCTAACCCTAACCACCCCCTTCCCCGCTACCTAACCTAAGTCCCCCGGGGGGGTGCCTAACCCTAAGTCCCCCCCGGGGGTGCCTAACCCTAACCCTCCCTCCCCCTAGCCTAACCCTAACCCTCCCGGGGGGGTGCCTAACCCTAAGTCCCCCCCGGGAGCCCTAAACCTAACCCTCCACCCCCGCGGCTTTCCGCTCGCGGCGCCCGGCATCACTACGATCGTGATGCCGGGCGCCGGTCTCCCGGCGTCGGGGAAATGCGGGCGTCTACATCTAGACCCCCGCATTTCACCCTTGCCAGGATAAGACAGTCGGGAAACCGGCTGTCGGTATATAGGCCGTCGGCTTCCCGATTGCTTCCTAAATTTGATTGCTTAATTCTGAATGCAGCTACCATCTCATTCTGAAAGTGTGTTCACACTTATGTAACCAGGGCATTGTTAGTATTGTATTTTTCCGATTTTCCTAAAAATTGTTTATTTGTTTTTCACTTGATTTTGTTGATCTCAAGGTGACATTAAAGATGGGAATAGTTTGGACATGCTTTATCTTGATTTCAGTCTTTACATGATAAAAAAGCTGCAATTTTAATTAATGTCTGTATTCTTTTCATATACAGCCATGGCCAATAGTTTTGAGAATGACAAGTATTGGTTTTCACAAAGTTTGCTGCTTCAGTGTTTTTAGAACTTTTTATCTGATGCTACTATGGTATACTGAAGTAAAATTACAAGCATTTCATAAGTGTCAAAGGCTTTTATTGACAATTACATTAAGTTTATGCAAAGAGTCAATATTTGCAGTGTTGACCCTTCTTTTTCAAGACCTCTGCAATTCGCCCTGGCATGCTGTCAATCAACTTCTGGACCACATACTGACTGATGGCCACCCATCCATGCCTAATCAATGCTTGGAGTGTGTCAGAATTTGTGGGCTTTTGTTTGTCCACCCGCCTCTTGAGGATTGACCAAAAATTCCCAAATGGATTAAGGTTTGGGGAGTTTCCTGGCCATGGACTCAAAATTTGGATGTTTTGTTCCCCGAGCCACTTAGTTATCACTTTTGCCTTATGACAAGGTGCTCCATCATGCTAGAAAAGGCATTGTTCGTCACCAAACTGTTCTTGGATGATTGGGAGAAGTTGCTCTTAGAGGATGTTTTGGTACCATTCTTTATTCATGGCTGTGTTCTTAGGCAAAATTGTGAGTGATCCCACTCCCTTAGCTGAGAAGCAACCCCACACATGAATGGTCTCAGGATGCTTTACTGTTGGCATAACACAGGACGAAGACTTTTGGAGGATAGCCTGGTGTCAAGAAGGGCAGCAAAGAAGCCACTTCTCTCCAGGAAAAACATCAGGGACAGACTGATATTCTGCAAAAGGTACAGGGACTGGACTGCTGAGGACTGGGGTAACGTTATTTTCTTTGATGAATCCTTTTTCAGAATGTTTGGGGCATCTGGAAACACACTTGTCTGGAGAAGGAAAGGTGAGCGCTACCATCAGTCCTGTGTCATGCCAACAGTAAAGCATCCTGAGATGCTGCATGGTATTGGCAGACACTACAGTGGTAGGTGTCAGTGTATGCAAATGCAGGTTAGTCCACATAGACAACCAGGGAATTATTTTTAAACCAGGTAGAAACAGGTAGCAGGTAACACAGGGTTAACAGTAATGCAGCAGGCACAGGATGCAGAGATATCTCAGGTAGTTCCAGGGTATGCTGGGCATTGTAGTGCACCAGTGTATGTGCACAGTGTATGCTGGCTTAAGCACAGTGGCAGCAGGGTTTATATTATATGCTGCGGTAGTGGCACAGAAGAAATTGAGGATTTAATAAGGCACCCACCCTTGGGGACACTCAGGGGCACGTCTGTATACTAAGGATGCTGAAGAGGAAGAAGTGCAGTGGGTTGCAGCCACACATGCGCAAAAGCCACATGTCGGAGGTTGTGCCTCCGTGGAGAGCCGCTGGGTCATAGTGCTCAGCTGCTAAGGTGCTCCAGTAACAGAAGCAGCACAGAACGCGCCTCTAACACCAGGTATCAGCCAGGGACTCAATAGTACTGGGGAACTGGGACCACTGTCCAGGCTGTGCGGTGCAGTGACTGCTCCTCCTCAATGACCGGGAGCTGGGTGTCAGCCGGTGCGGTTCGCACCGCCCTAGTGACGCCACTGCAGCATAGTGGTATATCATGTGAGCTGCACAAGAACAGCAATAGAGATCAATGACATGGGGACAAAGTGAGGATAAACTAGATTTGTTTTTCCAAGCACAGAAAAACTTCACAGGAGCTTCCCTCACCTCTGTCACAGAGGCTGTTGTGTGTCAGCTTGTCTCTCTCTGTTTATCACAACTCTTCTAATTAAGAATCAACTGAACACACTATGAAGTCTGAGCTACCAGAGCAGGCAGTAACAAACAGATGAGAGTATATAGTACACCCAGTGTTTATATTTATTACTAGTTATTATAAAGCTACATCATGTTACGCAGTTATACAGAGAATATTTATTCATTCACATCAGTCCGTGACTCAGAGTCGCTTACAGTGTAAAGTACCTATGATATAAACTACAGCTATGGTTTTTGAATGTGTGAAGAATCCGGAGATCTCAGAGGAAACACATACAAAAATGTGCAGAACATAAAAACTCTGCTATAAACAACTGTAAGGCAAAGACATTACTGAACATAACATTAAGTGTAAAAGCATTTTGTTCTTTAGTAAAATGATACATCTGAGTTATCACTAGATACGGACCGACAATGCTACCACCACACCCCTTCATTGACTGCAATGAAATACATAGCATAGAAAAGACTGTGACACAATGATTGCAGTCACACTGACATTGGCAGAGAAGAGGTACCAGTATAATTGGCTGTATATGACGCAAGACATGTACCATTTGGAACCAAAACAGAGTAGTTCCTGAAATAGGAAATACTACTAGTTCCAGAAGGACAAAGTCTTCTAAACAGCATGCTTGGTGGTGTTTTCAATCCCCCACCCATCACCAGCAATTACCTTCGATTTGTTAATCAGTATTTTGGTGGGTGTTGAAACCTGCACAGCAGATTTTTAATATCCAAACCACTAGTGGATTATTGGAACCCACCAAAGACTTAAGGTGGCCATCCACTAGACGATTAAGTTGAGCGATTGAAAGATAACGATCGTTCATAAATCGTTTGCAAATCGTTTGTAAAAATGTCTAAACCAGCTCGCGCTGGTCATTTAGACATCAGTCATTGTGCAAACATGCTGGACAACCTGACGATAACTTCAGGTTGAGCATGTTTGCAGATGATTGATGAGCCTGCACTAAACGGCTGCTCGTTCAGTGCAGGCTAATCACAGACTGACAAACAACTGCACAATTACAATGTCGTAATCGTGCAGTCGTTTTCATGTCTGCTAGTGGATGGGCACCTTTAGAGTAAACCATCATTATGAGGTGCAAGAACCCTCATTCCTCCAAATACAGTATGAAAATAAAATGTGTTAGCTGAAATACTTATGTTATTATTAAATATAGTGCCCAATATAATCGTTATGATAAATATTGATGCTCCTACAGTATACAGTACAACATTCTAAATAAATATTATTCTTACATGTACATAATTAAAAAATATATTGTGCCTCCTATATATAATTCAAAATGAATATTGCTGCTTTCTATAAATCAAAATACATATTGTGCCTTCTGTAAACAATTCATTTATGAATTGTCATAAACAATATGACTTATTTTCTTCTATCTTCATCTGATGTAATTCATAGGGACCACCATGAATTGTCACAAACTGAGCTTCAAAGATCTCCGATGTAGAATGGGGTAATGACCGGTTGTTCGCCCATGTCATAGAAGACTGGCCAATCAGGAAAGGTCTCTCATCCATCAGATATATTTAAAAATGTTTTAGTTTGGACAACCAGTCTCCCAGAGAGTGGTGTCCCCCTCTCCCCAAAGAACTGTATAGTATCATACCTCTGAATTTATGAGCTGCAATCGTGGATTAATATAAATGTGATAACAGAGGAAAACCATTTTTTTTTCACACTGATAGGCATAGTCACCATTGCTTCATCTTTGGACAAAATCAATTAAATGATTATTCATGCATTACATAAAGGTTCATTTATGAATATATGCATGAAATTACAATGTAAATTGTAATTGTGCTTCATATTAATTTCTCACCCATGATTCTTTGATGAACGTGCTTAATGTCTCATTTCAAGGTCTTGCAATACAAAGCACACTGTATTGAAATAGGAAAAAAAAATTGTCACTAAATAGCAGATCAGAAGTGCAACTTCTCCATGCTTCTGCTAATTTTAAAGATAAGTAAAAATGAAACTTTCTGCTAAAGACAGCAGTGGCAGCCATTGATTGGAAGGGCATGCTGATGCTTGCTGAACCACAAGCACTAGTCCATGTCTGCCAGTGCAGGCTGCAACATGTAGTTCAGCAATAGTTTTAGTTCCAGTATATTGTACAGAGGCAGTGGTCAACATAGCTTTCATATAAAACTTTGACAAACACCTCAATTTGACAATTTGATATTACTGCGTAATTGCTTCCTAAGCATTCACAGCATTAATAGTCCTATGTAATTTATTTGATGCTTCTGTAAACACTATTATTTAATGTTTTTCTATACTAATAAACTTGAAAAATAGTTAATTTATCACAAATAAAATACAATAATAATTATAAGTAGCAAAATTTGCCTGTTATTTCTGTAAAAATCCCTGTATTAACTACATGAACTATTCGTTACGAGTATCTATGGTGGTAAAACCATTTTAACTGTGGATCTACTCCATGTTTCCATGAGCCACTGTTCATAGATGTTAATTTTTACCCATTTGCAAGATACTAATAATTTTACCTGAAACAAGTTTATTTGGTATTAGAAAGCTCAAATACACTGCCAGCAGCCAGCAAATACTTAGATATACCAGGCTGAAACACACCACATTGGCCTGGTGCTGAAAATCGTCAAGGGCCTATTGTGAAAATTGGAGGTGTGGCCAGTGCTGTGTGGGTGTGGCCAGAGCCATGTGGTCATGTACGCCCCCTGCACTATCAGCCCCAATGTCTCCCTACATATGTATAAATATAAAAATTGCATCATTTTGTGAGGAAAATAGAAATACAATTTTAATACTTTAATGATTTATGATTTATGGCTGACTGTGTGGCCAGCTGGTGGCTGGTCATCATCATGCTGTCATGATGATGGGCCTATTTTTATGGGGAAGCCTGGAGCTGTAGTCCCATCCAGAGCTGTAACTAGACTTTTTGGTGCCCTGTGCCAGAGAGAGCATTGACACCCCCCCATTTTTTAAATAGGGACATAAGATAGTGCACCTGAAAAAGGGCCATGGCTTCATGGGCAAGGGCCAGGGCCAGGAAAGAGATAGGGGTACTCCTGGGGCAGCCAGGAGATGCTGGGGATAAAAGAAGTGGAAGCTACAAGTGAGAATGATAATAAACAGGAAAAGTGACAGGCCCAAACAGCACTCCCTGCCCTGCGCTGCCCTGTGCCATGGCACTGGTCGCACTACCCTAATTACGGCCCTGGTCCCATCTGCCCTATTATTAATCTATCCCTGGCAGCAGCAGATGGGAGACTAATGACAGGATCTTAGGACATGTTCAGTTTCTGCTTTTCTAATAGATTAGGTTTGGGCAATGTGCTTGGAAGTTGATGCCCTTATTAAGTCCCATTGTTTTATTCAGCTGTCATAAGAAATGTATGAAGTACGTCATTAGCTCACAAACCTACTCATGCAGGAGAGAATTGTACATCGAATGAAGGGAACTCCTGAACTGTTGATGAACTTTTGCTGTATAAATCCAGCTAAAGGTTAACTTTCAAAACATGTTATTATGTTTACTGTTGAATTTACATTTCCTTAACTACCAATGTAACTACTGCTTTAGAGTTTGTCTAGTAGAAAGGAAAGATATAGGGGGAGATGTATCAAAGCTTGGAGATAAAGTGGAGAGAGATAAAGTACCAACCAGCTCCAAATTTTCATTTTTCAAAATCAGCCTGTAAACTGACAGGAGCTGTTTTGTTGGTACTTTATATATTTCCACCTTATCTGTCTCCAAGCTTTGATAAATCTCCCTCTTAGTCCATTATCGTAGTATTGGATACTGTACATCAATTAGAATAAAATGGAATGTGCTTAAAATACAGCTGTCATAGCAATACTTAGCCCCTATGATAGCCTTACCTTACAGTTCACATCTGAATGCTTATTAAAGTCAAATGTGCTGTCTATGGTGCATTCATTCATGTTCACATTTAATAATACAGCTGAATTTCTATGTGTCGTTTGAAGTTGATGGTGCTTTGACCAGGTTAATGCCCTCAGCTATTTAAATTGTTAACTAAAACATTCCCTAAGGATGAGACATGCTTTGCAATGTCTTACTATCTACATAGACTATTGGAATTCTCTACTTTTAAGGTCCATAATTCAACAACACTAATAAAATACTGTATACAAATTTTCAACAAATTTTACATACTCACATGAAAATGTATGAATGTTCATACCGCCCTATCATGTACTTATGTTATATTCACCTTTCATATTTCCAGTTCTACACACCACCACCACACAGCATAAAGGAATTACCTTCCTGACTTTCAACCTAAATTCCGCAGAATGCTAATTGCCAGTTCAGTACAGAATTGCCTTCTATGAAATAGTAAACAAAATGTAATTCGAAGGGTGGATTACAAGAACGTTGCGCCTTGAAAAAACTTCCTATTCTTCCAGGTAACTGAATTGTACCAAATTTTGCAGAAAAATGTCTCCTCTCCTATTTAAATGTAAAACCTTTTCTTATTTCTTATTTTAGAATATACACATAGAGTCTGATTGTGAGTCTTATGTAATGTGGTTACAAATCTGAAAGACTACAGCAATTGTAAGTCCTACATGACTATCCAGTCATAATCATCTATGCGATCACACCACCACCAGCCCTCTTGCCACAAAAGCCGCTGGTAATAGCACATATGCCTACTCTATGCTTGGTGCAGAATATACAAATGTAAATATTGTGTACACTCCATATGCACAACTCAGAAAACATTGTTACTCTGGCTACAAGGCCATGATATGGTAACAAGATGCTTCTCTTACATGTGAATGCCCCATTGCCAACCAGTAATGCCCATTCTGCCATCAGTGAGAAGTGACTAAGATGATTATAACTCAGAATCAATCATATAATGCAATGCTGTAAGTTACATACTGTAGGTTAGCTGCAGTGCATGGGCTGTCTCCGTTTGCTCTAATTGTGTAATATAACTATGAGGCTGATTCTAAGTCGCTTGCAGCAGCGTCTATTGCCGGTCACCTGTCTGTGACTTTATGCAAATGCAGCTACAAACTCCTTCCCTTCTGCACATCCATTTGGCCGAATGTACAAGGTCTAAAGCTGCATACACACGTAAAGATTTTCTGTCCAACCATCCAACTAGTTGATTGGTTGGAATGAAAATCTGGTAAGGTATGGGAGTAACTGACAATCAGCAATTTGCTCCCAAATGCCGGAAAATGGATAAAAACTGTTGTGTGAACAAATTGTTTAGATCAAACATTTAACAAACTTGTCTGAATGACCATTTTCATCAGTTTTCTGGCATTTAGTAGCAAATTGCTGATCATTGCTTTTCTATATTTGTCTCTTTCTTGTGTATAATAAAATCCATAGAAGGGAAAGTATTTCCAGCAACAAAATCAAAAGTAACTATCAGGATCTCTACTCCATCTGAGAAACTAGAACATCGCTTTTGCTAGGAATGAGGTAAAATACTGCAATAGTGAAAGAGATTAGCAATCTATTTCCTAAATTTGTGAAACCTGTCACAAAAAGCATTTAGAAACCATCACAACTTTAGAATAGAGAGTTGGTAATGCACACTGTCATTCTGACAAATGACCACTGATGCTGACCACATCTCATTGAGATCTTTCAGATGTGAATTTGCACATTCTGCCTGAATTGAGGACAGCTGGATCTCTCAGGTTTGCCCAAGCACGCATTTGGCCAGATCAGATATAGATTAAGCCAGATGGTGTTTGGGTCATAAGGCCAATCTCTCTATAAGAGTACACCACACTATGCACATACTGTTATGTATTTTAAAATGGATGATGCTTTCTCAATATCCTCTACAAACAGATTACACTGTACAGTATTACATGTCAAAACATAAACCGTGACAAATTGTCTAACTTGATACATACACAGTACAATGAAAATAAATAGCGCTTTACTGTCAGCATTCAGGAACAAAATAATAAACGACCTAGCCCCCATGAAGGGCACTAGCTCACTTCTTGAACCCTCTCTATAATGGGCAGCTAGTCTGCAAATGTAATAAAGTCTCTTTTGGTCCTGTCTCTCACAGGTATAGTCACAGCATCCTGGCCTGGCTTATCTGCCACATAGTCACACAGTCTCTCTTGTGGCCCTCCCTGCCCCACGCAAGTATGGACACTGGCCTCCTGGCCTGCAACTTCAGAGCCCACTGTCCTGGTATGGCTGCCACCGCTTTACACCAATACAGTCACAGATCTGTGGTCCTCCCTGCCCAGGGCCGGTGCAAGGTCTGTTGGCACCTTAGGCAAAACTTCAGCCTAGTGCCCCCACTCCCAGAGGGGGATACAGGTGGCCACTAGGTGGGCTGGGGTGAATATATATATATATATATATAAAACCATCTCGTAGGTGTCCGGCACTCAGGAGTCACATCCAATCAACTTGCCCGGGTGCCATCCACACATCGCATGTATGTATCGATAACTTCCTATATGAGATAGATAGATCAATAGATAGATAGATAGATAGATAGATAGATAGATAGAGTGGATAGATAGATAGATAGATAGATAGATAGATAGATAGATAGATAGATAGATAGATAGATAGATAGATAGATAGATAGATAGATAGAGTAACTAAAAATATGTTTTCTATCTAACAAAACATAAACTTTCCCCAAACACACAAACAGAGTGCCTTCACTTCTCATGTAGGTCATGTACTTGAAGCTGACTTTGTTGCATTGTATGGGACATTGTGTGGGAGATATCTGGACGCTGGGTCTATAAATCGCAGATCACACAGCATGGAATCTCCAGTCCAGTGTGTAAACAAATCACCCGTGGCTGGCATGTAGCAGGTCGCTCCTCCTGTACAGTCTCTCATCCCAGGCAGCAGAGGGCAGGGCTGTCGGTACTTGTACTTTGAGACCTCAACATTCCAATAGATCACAGCTGTGTTGTCTGATGGGGGAGAGGATGATACTGATCGCTGCTACACTGAGTGCACAAGTGCCTCTGGATCTGCTCTGGTTGGAAGCAGTGGTCCTTCTGCCCAGAGTCAGGACACATGCCCCATATCAAAAGGCCCATAGGAGGTGCTGCTGCTGCTGGGCATATGTAGCAGCCCTCACACAGCCATTTTTTAATAAAATCTGCATGGTCCTCAGTCATGTGCAGAAGCTCTGAGTCCTGACCAGCGCTGCAAACAGTCCAGCCAAGCAGGTAGTGTGAGCCAGCTGGCCCTGCAGTGGCGGACATGGGACCAGCCCAGCAGTAAGTTTCCCGCTTTCGAGGTGGCCCAATCCGCCCCTGGGTGCCGGAATCCAGGCGCCTGGAGGAGGTGCATCGTTATGAGGGGTAGCCATGGCCCCTAGGTACAAGCCTGAAGGAAGCACTGAGGCTGCGGCAGTATGCAGCACAGCCTGATAGCAGGCAGATAGCAGGCAGGCACAGCAGTCACTGCACTGTAAAAGGATGATGTCTCATACAGAGACATCCTTCAGTATATTGTTTAAATTATTCAGTTGCACCCCCAAAGGGCCGGCGCCCATAGGCAGCTGCCTAAAGGTAGCACCGGCCCTGTCCCTGACACACTGGCCTCCAGGCACACTGGGCTCCTTGTCTGCCTCAGTCTCCCCTGGACTGACTACACTTGGTAGCCATTAGGTGTGATCACACCTCCTTTTTCTTCTATGTATAGACTGATACCTCCAGTCACACACAGAATTCACTATCACCCCAGCCACAATATATATTTATATATATAATTTCATGTATAACCTACTTGGGTGTGAGCTTGCACTTCTTGCTTATTCATCATTGGGTCCCAGAGTGCCGGACATTTGTTGTATTTGTATATATATATATACACAGTCAGGTGCATAAATATTGGGACATTGACAGAATTTTCATATTTTGGCCTCTATTCACCACCACAATGGCTTTGAAATGAAACAATCAAGATGTGCTTTAACTGCAGACTTTCAGATTTAATTTGAGGGTAATTACATCCAAATCAGGTGAACGGTGTAGGAATTACAACGGTTTCTATATGTGCCTCCCACTTTTTAAGGGGCCAAAAGTAATGGGACAATAAACAATCCTAAATCTAACTTTCACTTTTTAACACTTTGTTACAAATCCTTTGCAGACAATTACAGCCTGAAGTCTGGAATGCATAGACATCACCAGATCCTGGGTTCCATCCCTGGTGATGCTCTGCCAGGCCTCTACTGCAAATGTCTTCAGTTCCTGCTTGTTCTTGGAGCATTTTCCCTTCAGTTTTGTCTTCATCAAGTGAAATGCTTGCTCAATCGGATTCAGGTTCAGGGGATTGACTTGGCCATTGCATAACATGGTACAAGTTGATCTTTGTCTCATCTGTCCATAGGATGTTGTTCCAGAACTGTAATGGCTTTTTTAGATGTTGTTTGGCAAACTCTAATCTGGTCTTCCTGTTTTTGTGGCTCACCAATGGTTTACATCTTGTGGTGAACCCTCTATATTCACTCTTGTGAAGTCTTCTCTTGATTGTTGACTTTGACACATATACACCTACCTCCTGGAGAGTGTTCTTCATTTGGCCAACTGTTGTGAAGGGGTTTTTCTTCACCAGGGAAATAATTCTTCTGTCATCCACCACAGTTGTTTTCCGTGGTCTTCCGGGTCTTTTGGTGTTGCTGAGCTTTCCGGTGCGTTCTTTCTTTTTAAGAATGTTCCAAACAGTTGATTTGGCCACACCTAATGTTTTTGCTATCTCTCTGATGGGTTTGTTTTGATTTTCAGCCTAATGATGGCTTGCTTCACTGATAGTGACAGCTCTTTGGATCTCATATTGAGAGTCGACAGCAACTGATTCCAAATGCAAATGTCACACCTAGAATCAACTCCAGACCTTTCACCTGCTTAATTGATAATGAAATAACGAGGGAATAGCCCACACCTGTCCATGAAATAGCTTTTGAGTTGATAGTCCCATTACTTTTGGCCCCTTAAAAATTGGGAGGCACATATAGAAACCGTTGTAATTCCTACACCGTTCACCTGATTTGGATGTAATTACCCTCAAATTAAATCTGAAACTCTGCAGTTAAAGCACATCTTGTTTGTTTAATTTCAAAGCCATTGTGATGGTGAATAGAGGCCAAAATATGAAAATTCTGTCAATGTCCCAATATTTATGCACCTGACTGTATGTATGTGTATATATATATATATATATATATATATACCATCCACTCTGCAGTACTGTAAAGTACAAACCACACATGGCACTCTAGGGGTTTTAAAAGGTGATTATGTTGCAAAATGCTGCATCGACATTTCTGGGCTTCGTAGAGCCCTGTCCTCAGGGTAATAGCATTACAAATAGTGAAAAAGTAATGATTATAGTACATTTACACACACATAGGGCCTCATTCAGAGGCGATTGGAGGATGCAATCGGTCGCTCAGAAACTGGGCGGCCGCTTGCATCCTGACCGCCCACCTCTGTTTCGGTCGTTAGGCTGTGGGTTTACACCCACAGCTCTAATGACCGCTAGGGTGATGGTCGCGATGGTCAGAGACCATCGCAACCATCGGGGCTTACGACGAGACCCTAGGGTAGGGTCTCACTTGTCGTAAGCCCCGGAGAGCTTCTGGCTCTGTCACTAGTGATATCAGTGGGGCCTCCCCCAAACGGCAGGGAATGCCTCCATTTGGGCTGCCACCCCCCGGCCCACCTTCCAAACGGGGCGAGCTGTCAATCAAC
Source organism: Taudactylus pleione (assembly GCA_031769625.1). NCBI lineage: Eukaryota > Metazoa > Chordata > Amphibia > Anura > Myobatrachidae > Taudactylus > Taudactylus pleione. The sequence goes on from JAUIMM010000176.1 coordinate 2,871,686, forward strand.
ATCGACAGCTCGCCCCCTTTGGAAAGAGACCCGCTACGACCGGCGCTGTCGGTCATAGCGGGTCTCACGCATGCGCACGAAGGAGCCGGCTCCCTCGTGCGCATGTGCACTTGACAAACATCGAGGCGGCCGTGCGGTCGTAGACCGTACGGCCGCCTCTGAATGAAGGCCATAGTGCTCATAACTTTTCCTATACTCTAGTCAAAAAGTAATGATTATAGTATATTTACACACACGGACCGCACGGCCGCCTCGATGTTTGTCCAGTGCGCATGCACACGAGGGAGCCGGCTCCTTCGTGCGCATGCGTGAGACCCGCTACGACCGACAGCGCCGGTCATAGCGAGTCTCTTTCCAAAGGGGGCGAGCTGTCGATGTTGATTGACAGCTCGCCCCGTTTGGAAGGCGGGCCGGGGGGGTGGCAGCCCAATGGAGGCGTTCCCATGGGAACGCCTGCCGTTTGGGGGAGGCCCCACTAACATCACTAGTGATGTCAGTGGAGAGCTTCCGGCTCTGACAGAGCCAGAAGCTCTCCGGGGCTTACGACAAGTGAGACCCTACCCTAGGTAAAGTTCTGACATTGGATAGAAAAAGTTTGTTGCAACCCTCAGACCATAAGCAGAGTAAAAAGGGATCAGATGAAAACTCGCTAATATGGGCAATAAAATATACTACAGCTAGTCCCATTATACCCCCTGCCACCAAATCGTTCTGGCCTATAGTATTAAGTGATCAAGACCTGTCTAATTTCAAACAATGAAGACCTGTGACCTGCTATAAATGAGGGAGAAATCTTCGAGATGACCTTGTTTGTATGGATATCACCAACTATGCTGAAAAATATCTACATTTACACAAGTGAAAAACCAGGCTGCTCAAGATGCCCCAGTTGTGTTACATGTGGATATATACGGTACTGTACAAGCGGGGGATAACTTCAAGCACTCCCATATGGGCAAAACTTATAATATATGTAATTAAGCTGCTCTTCAAGATATGTGATCTATATCATCATTTGCTCTTGTGGGAAATACTATGTGGGCATGACTTCACGTAAGTTCAAGGAACAAATGGCCCTTCATAGGTCATCAATCAGAATGACGCTTGCTGGTAAGGAAACTGATCAGCCTGTGGCCAGGCATTTCAACAAAATGAAGCATACACTAGCATCTTTAAAATATATGATAATAGATCAAGTATCTCCAAGACCTGGGGGTGGGGACACATCAAGGGACCTATCAAGACTGGAGGCATGCTGGATCATTCGGCTGGATACATTACAGCCCAGGGGTTTGAATGAAAAAAATGAATTGGCATGTTGTATAATAATGTATCAAAAGCACAGCAGAGAGATTGTCTTTGAGTTTATCCCTTCAGACAGCAAACTTGATGTATACTAACTTATATTTATTAGTATTCAGTCCTAATATGTTCTTATTGTAGCACAGATTTTGTTTCTACACTGACCATGTAGTATCTTAGTTATATATTCACTGGGTGGCTCTTTTTTCACTTTAGATCAGCGCCAGAGCACGAGGCAGCGTCTGGCATTACTATGGTGATGGCCAGGCATCTGTAGCTGACGTCATCACTGAGGGAGCTCAGGGAGGCGGACATGCACAAACGGGCTCTGACGCTGACACGTACTCTCGGAAGGGATGTAAGGTAAGCATTACATTTTCACTATTTGTCATGCTATTATCCTGAGCACAGGGATCTACGAAGCCCAGAAACATTGATGCAGCATTTTGCAATATAATTTAAAACCCCTGGAGTGCCATGTGTGGTTTGTACTTTACAGCACTGCCAAGTGGATAGTACATAATTATGACATAGGCATCCAGGTATTTGCATCACAACAGCGGAATGCCGAATCAGAGAAAAATAATAACATTAATAATAACCAACACACATAGGTTCAGTGCACATTAGGTACTGCTGTTTTTAATCATATTTGATTATTTGACAGTTATTGGGTAAATTACTGGCTTAAACACTGCATGTTGCTGGTTTGTCAAAAGAGAACCTATTTCTGCAGACACCACTTATATATAAATATACATTTCCTGGCATAGATATAACAATGCAGAAATAAAAACAGGTATTAAATCTGAATATAATGGATAGAATATAAAAATGGTTCATTACTGACACTTTCTATTTTATTAATCTGATAAAACTGCATAAAATAATGACTACTGTCCCAGATTGTGTAATCTATATAGCATATCTCCTATATTTATGGTATAGTAGACATGCAAAATTAGACAGAACTGCAATCATCTGCCTTTTCAACTAGAGCAGCCGTGATGGATGGATCTTCCATTTTAAACCCTCCTATGTCAGGAGAGGCTGGGGGCTTCCCAGCAGCTCCTGGGGCAATGAGCAAGCCTCCAGTGTGACGACAATGGGGACATGAAATGGGACAAACTAAAGGGACTGGCCTCACGGGCACGAGCCCACACTTCCTTGCACATGTGAGGGGTTTGGAGGTGCCGCAGTGGGTGTCACCACACCCGGTGGCGCCTCGGCTTGCTGGAGGCTAACCCAATGTGTTCCTGTGCTTACTTTCTGCCATTATGGTGGAGAAAACATTGCTTATTTTGGCTTGTACCGCACACCTCACATTTCTTACCAGCAATATCCCACAGAGTTGTAACTGGTGAGGTTCCTATGGGTGGGAGGAAACCGGAGTACCTGGAGGACACCAATGCAAGAGAATATACAAACTTCAAAAAGTTAAGGCCATGGTGGGATTTAAACCTAAGTCCTCAGTGAGTGCTGTGAGGCAGTAATGCTAACCATCAGAGCCAGCCCTAGGCATAGGCAAAATAAGCAAATGCCTAGAGGCGACTGGAATGCCTAGGGGCATTCCAGGGCTCTGCCGCAGTTCCCCCCCTCCCCACTGGCGCTGCATGCCCCTCCCTCCTCCCCTGCTGCTCCCGCTGCCATGTGGAAAGCCGTGCTGGGATCAAGTGGCTGATCCCAGCATCGGCACAGCAGGAGGAAATGTGTCCCCTGCGGGACACATCAGCGTACGACGCTGGGATGCTATTTCTGCTCCCAGCGCTGGGGAAACATAGATGGTGGGTAGCCAGCACTGGGACAGAGTATGTGTTCCCAGCGCTGGTCAATCATCGGGTGCGGAGGGCAGGACTTGGTTCCGGGTGTGAGCTTACTGTAGACCGTCACCCGGTAGCCTTGATACAACATCGGCCATGGCGGGTGTTTGGCTCTGGCCGTGAGTCAAACCTGGCTCGCGGGCCAGCAGCCAATAGGAGGCAGACGCGATGAGCCAATCATGGCTCGTCGCGTCATAGCCCGCCCACTTGCGGCGTCTTGTATCAGACACCGCTGAGCGGGAAAAGGCAGTACGGCGGTGGAGAGGGAGGAGTGAAGACCTTCTGAAGAGAGCATCACGGCAAGAGTTCCGGTGGCCGCGGCAGAGGCCAGAAGACGCCGCGATCAAGAAGGAAGACAGGCGGCGCCGGCTGGAAGAAGCAAAGAAGAGGTGGTGCCGCTGGCCAGAATGGGCCAGCGGCCGAAGAATGTGGCTGAGGACCGGAGAGGACAGCGGGGGTGGAAAGTAAAAGAGCCAAAGAAGCTCACCCCCGCAGCCTCTTCCAACGGAGCAGGTAGGCCCTCCATGAGGCCTACCATATACCCCCTTCCTAGACCACCAGGGTTGTCAGGCACTAGGACTGTGGGGGCACTGTCGGGCAATAGGCCTGTGGGCATATAGGTGGGCACAAGGCCCAGGCTACATAGGGGGCTTTAGGCCCTAGAGGGAGTATTGCCCTATTACGTGTGAGTGACCTGAGTACTAGGCCCAGGTCACTATTGAATAAAGTAGGCAGGCACTAGGCCCATGGCCAAAAGGAGGGCCACCTGTTTTTAGGGGGCACCAGTCAAAATTTTGCCTAGGGCACCAAATGGGCTAGGGCCGGCTCTGTTAACCATTACACCATCTGTGCTCCAGTTTCAAATGCAGTTATCAAGATCTACCAGAAATACTTATTTTACTTGATTTAGTTTGGTCTACCAGTGTCATAACTATAGCAGGCAACTGAAGCATTCACCTCTGGGCACCAGGCAGTGTGGGAGGAGCTAGAAGAGGTGCCATAAGGGGGGAGGCACTCCAGAATACCATGGCCCATATCCTAAAGAACCTGGTTTTTGTAGTTTGAGTCTGGTATTGTCTGTAGCATTAGAGGGGCAATGTGCAGCCATTTATTGTTTCACTGGCCCCTCCTGCCCTTCAACTCCACCTTGTGATGCAGTTTTGCCACTGTGGCCTACAATGACATTTTGAGAACAGAATCTACTATTTTTTTTATAGGTTTGACTTGTGGTTTAGTGGTGATTACACACATTAGCTGGGATACAGTAGCCTCTGACTTTGCTAAAATAGCAGATTTCTGATGATCTGCAAATTGCTGTATGTAATAGAGGTAGAATAGCCACATAATTGCTAGGAGCCTGCCATTTTAAAATATTTGTTTCTACAAATTGCCATACACATTTATTCATTTTTGAAAAGTCTACGGAGGTAATATGGTAAAAGGTAAAAAACTCAGAAAACACACCAGGAAAACAATAGCAAAGCAATAGAGGTGTCTCTGGTCAGTGACGGTGTGTTTTCCCTGCTATGGTGTCCCCAGCCCGTCTAAACCCAGTGCTGGCAGCAGATTTTATGATGGGACCCGATGCTCTTTGCAGCCTTGATTTAGGCTTTGAGCACTAGGGTTGGAGACACTTTGGGAAGGGGAAAGGGGGAGGACAAGCTTTTAAAAAAAAATTACTATTATTCTTTTAAATCATACAGCAAACACTCTGGAATAGGCCAAACCACCATCAATGTGTGGATTTTAAACCTGACCCACATCACGGGCAGCTTTGTGCTCAGCCTCCAAGTCACCAGTGATTTGAAGGCCAATCTCGCCGGAAAATCATTGTGTGTCACCACAAAGCAGAAACCTATTAAGTTCCAGCTATTGCTTTTCTTTTCTATTGGTGATATTTTTTTCTTACCAATTTAAATATCATACTATAAGAGGATACTGTAGCATAATATGAAATTTCACAGATTGTGTCTGATTCTGAGTTGCATGTAATCCAACTGCAATGTCAACGTTCACAGTGTTGAGCAATGACTTACTTTACTTACTGAAAACCATACACAACATGTGTTACACATAGGACCATAGTCAATTAGATGCGAAAAGTCCGTTGTCGGACTTTTCGCCAACATCGGAGGTTTTGGGTGCAAAAAAGTATCGCGCTCGTCCCCCCGTATCTCCATATTCAATTCCAAATCGGTGAAAACGGGACCTGGTGAAAACAAAGTGAGCAAAAAGTGTTGTAAATTTTGGGGAAATCAGTATTTTGGGTCTTTAAATGGTCTCAATAGGTGCTGGTTAGCGTCTTTGAAATAGTGAAACATTTAGCAAGTTTTTTAGGGAAAATTAGTAGTCCCAGCAAATTCGAGGTATATGAAAATGGGTGCAAGCATATTTTAAAGTGGCTAATGTGAACTTTTAAAAATTGTAAAAAATCCACCTGTCGCAAACACCTGCAATAAAAAAAACACCTGGGGCATAGTTGGGGACCCCCCCTGAGTCTATTTCGCTAGTTTAGAAGTTTGTCCCCCAACTTTGTTTTTTTTCGCCCCCAAAACGAAAGTACTTTTTTGGGGTGTCCTTGGTATCTTTTTAAATATATTTTGACACAGTTTACCTTCGGGGGACATGTCAAGGGGTGCTGGGTGGTTTCTGGAAGTATGTACCCCAAAACCCCAATTCTGCACTTTTTTTCGACACCTATACATAGGTGATACTTTTTCGCAGAGTTCTATCCATTGACTTTCCACACCGGCGAAAAGTCGGAAGAATTGAATACGGGCATAAGCCCAGATTGGCGAAAATGATGCAATTGGCGAAAAAGTATCGCCGATAATGGCTTTTCGCCGGCAATTAAATATGGCTCATAGTGTATGCAAAAACGTGCTGCAATCGGGACAGATATCACAAAGGTGTCAGAAAAGTGATGGGTGTTCCTGGCTAGTGACTGGGCATTGGCTAGTAGTACAGGCAAAAATAGGCTGCTCAGTGGACGTATTATGGGAGTGTTGCGTGCGTGTCAATGCTAATGGCTGCACTCACAGCCGCAAACATTGGAGGCCATGGTCAGACGGAGAAACTGCACGTCCCATAGAGATGGTGCAAGTTTTGATGGTGCGAAGAACGCACCAATCGGTGTTACAGCGTGCATGGGCACTAAAAGTTGGAGTCTCAGTTGTTGCACATTCGGACACATAGATGTACACATCAGAAGGAGTTTGTGTGCCATTTGCATATTGTCGCAGGCACCAATAGACATGGTTGCCTGCACTTATGCGTGCTACTCAGAATTAGGCCCATTTATGTTTTTCATCTTTATAAAATGTAATAATGGCCATGTTGCAGAGTGAAGATCAAAAGAAACCCCAATAACATCGCATCCATTTACACAAATGAACTTATTGCACTGCAGTCTAAAAATCCAATTTAATACTGTATGTTAGCATTTAGTTATAATGTGTCCTTTATCAAGAGTAGTGAGTCATAAGGCCAGACTAGGAATTAACTATGTCTGTGTATACATTGTCAAGAGTTTAGAGGTTAAGGGCTTAATTAAAGCTTGAAACTAATTTTCTTTGACATAATACTTTTCGGTCAGAGTTTGGTTATTAATAATTCAACATATCATCAGAAAATTTACAAGAATAGCTTATATGATGACTCTGATGGTGCTAATCTGAGCTGGATTTGGAAATGTGCTCTGGTTTATTTAACAGATACACACTTTATTCCATAGTGTAAGTGTACAGTTAAAGCTAGATTTTTGCATGTTTCACATTTTAGCAAATGTAAATTTCTATCAGTCATTTGCACACAATTGCCTCTGCATATGGACAGTACAGTAGATATGGCTCTGCTTATTAGAATGGGCACCAAATTCATGCAGGGGTCCTGAGTGGGGGTGTGAACGAGGGTACTGTCAGCAGCCCAGCACATGCTGCTGTGTGCTGGGCTGCACTGGGAGACTGCTCGTTGCCGCTTAACAACAGCAGCAGTCTCCTCTGCCTGTGGGGGGAGCAATCACACTGATTGAGCCCCCCCCCCCGGATTTGTGCAGGCTGAGGGGCTCACAGCGCCCCCTCCCCATCGCGCTGCAAAAAGGTTTCTTTTTCTAATGGGCGTGGCCATGCCTCCCGTGAATTAAGCACCTCTCTCCCCCAGGGTGGTTCTTTACGGCCCAGGATTCATGTATACCTCTGTGTGCTGGATTTGCCATGAAATATGGACATACTTGCCAACATTCTGTATTACCTCTGCAGGAGACTTCCCAGAAGGGAGACAGAGGTTGCTAGTGTGTGGATGGGGCAGGAAAATTATTTAATTTAGCTGGCCCCCCATCCCCGCCAACACAGTGCAGCAAATTGCAATGTCATACACAAGCAGGTGGGCTAGATTGATGATACTCAGTGAGAATCACATAATCATGGTCCCACCTTGTTCACTAGCAATTAAAAGGTGCCCCACTCTTCACACACTGCGGTATATTTACAAAAGTGTGGGTTTTTAGAAGTGGATTTGTTGCCCATAACAACCAATCAGATTCTAACTATTTTCTTCTAGAAGGTGCTAGATAAATTATAAATAGAATTTGATTGGTTGCTATAGGCAACATCTCCACTTCTGAAAACCCACACTTTAGTAAATATACCCCACTAAGTCAGAGACCCAGTAAATTTGCCAGTGACTTCTCACCAGTGTGCTGCTGCAGGTTACATCTGCTGTCAAGGTCCCTGCCGGCTTGTCACTGTATCTCCTCACTGGGAGGAGGTATGGTTCCTGTGTGACTACAATTAAACCCATTCACCCATGGGAGCATAACTAGCTGACTGATTTATTAGTGAATGACAACCTTCCTAGATACCACATTATAAAATACATAATTAGGACTAGGGAGACTATATATATATATTTTAAATATATATTTATTGTTTATAATAGTTACTACATGCTATTCACCATACATTTAAATTGTGAACTATATGTCAACTGAGTAGGCAGATAGGGAAAACATTAGATCACTTATGATCATTATGGATAAACTGCAAAATAATTTGTATATATGCAAATTATTTTGCTACTTAACCATTATGCTTGTAAGTGTTTTAATGTTTAAACTATCTGCTCAATTGAGAAACATGGTTTAACTGAATGATGATTAGAATAAGTATTACAAATGGAAAAAATATATTTTAACAAATTACATAGTCTCCCTAATCCTAATATGTATGACATAATGTGGCTTTATTCCAATTCTGCCCCTAATGTTTAATTGGTGTCATGACTACATCTCTGGTCATTCTTCCTCCCAGTATTAGCAAGGAGAGATAGAGCTAGATGGGCCTGTGACAGCAGATATGCTGCCCTGCAGAAGTAAATGGGAAGTGGAGACTGCGGAAAAACTTGGCTATGGGGCCCCCATAGTTCTTGCTATACCCCTGGTCCAGATGTCCTGGGATAGTGGGGAGTGGCAAGTATGAATATGGCTCTGCATGCTAAACTTACCACAAATATGGCTCAGAATATTTTACTTGGCGATAGAAAAAAAGAGAAATACTCTCTTATTGGTGTCACGCAAGGCAATAATTAGTTTTGAAATGTAACTTTTAATAGATGTGTATATTTGAAGGTCAAACTAGGTATGGGGACATAGAACACACAAAATTGTGCATGAGAAGAGAGTGCATGTGCACAATGAATTGTCCTACTTCAGTGAAAATAGATAGAATGCAGAAGCTAATGGTTATTTTCATATAGAGTATAATTTCTGTTATCCTAACTACAGGCTTTGACAGATGTTTGACTTCCATATATTTTTAATATATATCCATTAAAAGTAAATTTTTAAATCAAACTAGTTATTGCCTTGATTGTCACCATAAAGAGTACTTTTTTATTTTTCTGTCTCCAAATACTATACATTATTCTAGGGAGCAGCTCCACAATCACATTCCATGATGTGGTTTGGCAATTACAGTCAGATATGCAAAGAGGGGGAAGTGGGTACTAATTAGCAGGCCTGGGCTTGATGAATTGACCAGGTGGGGGCATGGGTCCACTGCCCACCCCCATTCTCTTACCTGTCAATGGCAGCAGTCTATGTCTCCCCCACCCAGCAGGGAGACTACTGCCACTGATCAGCAGCAGCAATCTCCTCCACCTGTGTGAGGGGGAGTGATCACACTGATTGTGCCCACCTGGATTTGCCTCTGTGGAGCGAGCTGTGTCTCAAATTACATTTTTTTTGTACATTTTTTAAAGAGGTGTGGCCATGCCTACTTACATTAGGCCATGCCCTCAAAATGTATCAGGGCCTGGCAAGGCTCACTACGGCCCTTACAGTAGCATTATTTATTAAACAATTTTGTGTGCAGGAATCCAATCCCTTTTCTTGATAATTTATTTGGCACAAGACATGGTTCTGAATACTACACTTGGCACCAGCAATGGCTCAACTATCTATATATCTATCTATCTATCTATCTATCTATCTATCTATCTATGTATTATCTGTATAGATATATATATATATAATTAAGTGTTTCAATTAATATTAAAATTTACAAATAAATAGAAATACAGCCAGTCAATAATGATGAAAAGGGACACACTCAGAAACAAAGAAACAAAAACATCCAAAGACAAATCTTTGAAATCTGTCCCTCATGTTGCAATGATGATTATAATTTTGTCTGAATATTTTGTTACAAATAAGCATTCATCAATAATATACTAGCTGTCTAGCTAAACAGTATAATCTGCAACTTCTTCAGTTTGCTGCAGTTTGTAGTGAAATGCATTAGGGGATACAGACTTTAATTTCTCTGTCATTGCTGTTTATGCTCACCACCTTTTAAGACTTTTTATAATCATACAGCGAGCAGGAATATATTCTCCTCACTATTATAACATCTACCTGGCTTTACACTGTGCATATACATTGGTCTTTAGCACGGAGCTGTGTTGCACCTGACGGCACTTGCAGTGATCCCCCCAGCACATGGGATTGACTGTGCATCGGCCAGACTAGAATTACAGCCTGAGACAGCTGTCAGTAATACCACTGGCCCCCTTACCTATGGGACTGGCCGCAACCTTGGTAGGGGTCCTGCAACATATGTGACCACCTGCAGACTGAAAGGCTGCTGTCCGTTGCAGTGATTATCATTATTTAGCTACTGTGATTGACATCTTGAACTATAGCCGCCGGTCACGTGACTTTGTACTGCACAGCGGTTGAGCTTCAGTCTATTTATTAGGCATAATGAATCCATAATTCATTTAATTATGTGCTCACATTCCCGGGAGTGTACATACATTTTATGGAACTGTATTGACATATATATATATAGTTTTTAATAAATAAGATATTTAATATTCAATGTTTATTGAACTTTTGTGTGCCATGCCACCTACTACTTTTCCTTTTTTCCTGTTTGTTTGAGAGATTTGCCAATCCTTTTAGGAGGTGTAAAACAAGATAACAGGCGCTGACCTTCCGTAGATCCTCTAATACTTTGCACAGGGTTATGTAAAAAAATTATATTATTACTCTAATAATCGACAGCAGCCATCAATTAGGAGGAAACTGGACCCCCAATAAGTATAACCACCAGAAACAAAGCAATATCTGGCTCTACAGTAGGTCAATTGTGAGATTTATTTAGCAGCATCAAAACTAATATTACGGCACTAAAATTTACACAAAATAACAGCTCATAGTAATGAGAATGAAATACATGCACCATAAAATTGCACCTTCTTTTTATAAAGCTAAGAGCAATTCAGCAAGATTACACACTCCTTTATACGTATGTTAATTAGAAGCAAACATTGCTTAGTATAATTTAATGTTGCAAGTGATATTTCTAAATTGCAAGCCACAGTGTGGTCTGGTAATCCCATAGCAGATGTACCTATTTATTTCAAAATTGTTAGTTCAAAGAAGAGAAAAGCTATAATGATAATGCAGCAAGTTTGTAGCTTTCTTAAGCAGACACTTGATGAGACACGGCTCAGAATATAAAAGGTTATTTTAGTTCATCCGGTTCTTTTCATAAAAGCCCATATTATTCCTTTTATATTATGATAAACTTGTCTTTCGGGAAAGCCAAGAAGGCAGTTAGTTTTACAAGCCACAGTCCTTGGTACAGATTGCAAGCCACAGTTCTTGATACAGATTGCAAGCCACAGTTCTTGGTACAGATTGCAAGCCACAGTTCTTGATACAGATTGCAAGCCACAGTTCTTGGTACAGATTGCAAGTCACAGTTCTTGATACAGATTACAAGTTACAGTTCTTGATACAGATTACAAGCCATAGTTCTTGACACAGATTGCAAGACATAGTTCTTAAGTAGTTAGTATGCAGAAAGCCGGGGGAGTTTAAAAGAGTTCATGCATGCATGCTTATAGTTTAACTCACAACCCTGACAGGATCCACTTCTCCTGCTGGGAATCCACTGGGATACTCACTGCCCCGCTATTCACAGGCTCGGTGTGTAATTGCAAATCCTAAGCAGCGTCCTCATGGGAGGTCAGTTACCTCGGTATATTCATGTACCAATCCCCGATTACAACAGCAAGTGGTCCTCCGCTCCTTCAACTGTCCAACAGACACTTCTCTACGCGTTTATTCCGCCTTCTGTATATCGGCAGCTTTCTCAGGAGATGTGCAGTACAGTAGCGGCTTAATTTATTTCTGCTCCAATTAATTATGTGTAAATTTTAGTGCTGTAATTCTAGTTTTGATGCTGCTAAATAAATGTCATAACCTATTGCCTGATATTGCTTTGTTTCTGTTAGGAGGTGTGCAGCGACAACTTTTATAATTGGTTATTGGGATTATAGTGCTATTGGCACCAGTATAACATATTTTCCACATTTCTTCATCTTCCTCCTGCATCTATGTGAGCTATACGCCAGACCTTTTCCAGCAGGATGGTTGGGACGCTCACACTCTATGATGGATGCTGCATCCATAGAACAACATCAGGAATCATTGTGAATGTGCTATATGCACAAATATGGAGAAATATACTTTATAATGAACAACAAGTGATGTATGCCATGCCTCAAATGGAACTGCAGCAATTCCAGCTTTAAAAATTATATATTATATTATATAGCAATATAGTGCAACTTGCTAATTTACATTTGGAAAAATAAAATGTGTGTATAAGATAGAGGTAATGACGTGATTTGTGTGGTTTTATTCATTGATGAGCTCTGTGCCACGGCTCTGGAACACACTCACTGTTCCATAGAAATTACCAAACTGAACTATGTTTGGGAACCTGCATGCAGGCATTGCCAAAGGCTATGGGTATGTAAGTTAAGCCTGACTGTCAGTATGGATCTAGTGTGTAATTTATGTTGCTCTGGGTCAAAATTGTGCATGTAGTGTGTGGATCACTAATAATAACATAGAGAAGAACAGATATGACTTTGAATAAAAACTTTTACTGGATTTGAACATGATCGCAAGGGCTCTCCCTCTCACTCCGCAAATCCTGTCTTGAATGATTTAATAACCCGTAATGCTGATGTAAGAATAGAATATAATCTATTATAACAGCAGCTTTGGGAATTTTGTCTTCACGGTTACCCTGTAGAGACAGGAGGGAGACCGCACACCCTCCCTCCCCTCACAGCTCTCATTGGCTACAGTACATAACCTGCCCCCTCCCACGGAGGAAGATGGCAAAGGTTTTGAACAGTGAAAAAATTGGATCAACAGTATGGTGGGAGGGTCTGTATTTTATGTGATCCAGTCACATTGTTGACACTTACCATATTGACATTAATGATTTCAACACCTAAATGTCAATATTAGAATGCCGACATAGTTTAACCTGCTAACAGGCACCATGTTCACATCCTCAGAATGTCGACATGCTCACAATGTCAACATCTGAGATGTCGCCATGTGAAATGATTACATTCTCAGAATACTGACAATAAGGTTAGGCACTGTCTGGAGGGTTAGGGTTAGGCTGCACCCTTACAGAAGAACACCAAGCAACATGCAAGTAATACAAATTATTTATGTCCAGAAATATCAATTTGCATGACTCGATTTTGTTTTAGAATGAAAGTATAAAATTCACATGAACATATTTTTAATGCAAAACTAACTTAAATTTTTTGATATTTGTAACATATTTTGATTACATTTTTTTAGATTTATTGAATATATTTTCCTATTATGATGATCTGTTTTTATCTTGGTCAATTGGCAGGTTTTAGGCCAAAAGGTCTCTGCAGCCCAATAAAGAAGTTGCATCAGAACAAAACTCTACACTAAACATTCATTTATTAATCACACTGCAGTGATTAGTAGGATTTATTGTTATTTAATATATCTTAAAAAGATATATTTTATTCCTCCAGATAAGCATAATTGTGGTTTGCCATGACTTTGCCCAAGCATTACTCACACTCTACACTAATTTAATAATTTGTGATTGTTTCACAGTATAAGAAAGTGACAATATGATAACTTGTTTACACTTCATGTTAATGAAATAGTATTAGGTTGCAATAACATGGTTTTTTTTAAAGAACAAATACTGATGTAACTTAGTATATGTGATTTAATTTAGAAGATGCTGCAAGGGAATTGGTGCAAGTGCATTTACTCATGTACTGCAAACAACATTACAGTGTTAGAATCAAGTCTTTCTCTTCATTTAATTTTCATTATAGTAGATAAACAAAATATATTGCATTTAAGCTTTTTTGGAAATATCTTTGACAATACACTTATTAATGCTGCAAAAGAATAATACAATGAGACATCACATTAACTGCTGAGCAATGGGACAGCGAAGAGTTTCTCTTTACCTACACTAGTTTGACAGGTTGCAAAGGACAAAGAAAATGGGTACAAGGAACTGATTAAATTTATCTCAAAAAAGGAATTTGTCTGCAATTTAACAGAGAGAGAGAGAGAGAGATGAGATATATACATATATTAGTAGAGGTGCTTGGGCAGTTTTAGAGGTTGGAAATCTTATCATAGAGAAGTAATTTCCTTTACTTCAAGTTGGATGAGTATTATTTTATTATTTAAAGCTAAAAGCAGGTATAGTAGAAAGAACTGGCACAAATCCCCAGTGAAAATAGCTCCGGTGTCTCAGTTCCCACTGCCATTCTGCACCATTATAGGGTTACCCAGAAGTCTGATAATCAATTGATCACTTGGATTTGCAAAACTGCGAGTGGACATCTAAATACAAATCCTGGAGGCTGCTACATTTGCATATTAGAACACAGCCACTGCATACAAATTCGCAGCTGCAGCGGTATTAGTGTACATCTCTGATTCAGACCCTTTGTACTTTCACTCCGTGAACTACTAAACCTGTAAAAAAGTTAGTTTCTGTGCAATGGCTGCCTTCTTGCTCTACAAGCTCTTATATTTTGAGGAAAAAAGAGGATTTTGCACTGTTCATCAGTTATTCTGCACTTTGTAATTAATTCAGTGTGACAAAAATGAGTAATAGTCAGGGACTAGGCCCCCGATAGATCCCAATAGGAAAAAACTCTTAAAGGATTTTGAAATGGTTGAGATTTGTACATATCTACAGTAACTCATCATCTTTCTCATCATAGTCCAGCGATGAGACTGTTATGTGTTGCATATGGTAAGTAGGTTACACTCAACATCTCAATAGCTCAAAAAAAGGCACAGCCAGGACTCAGAAATCTTAAGAAGAGAGCAGGACCCCACTGGGTAGCAAAAAACAAAATAAGATCCCTGCTGAGATGCCTACGTGCAAGGTATAAATGTATGTTTATTGTAGGAGTACACAGACTAGCACACTATATAGTGAAGCTTAAGCAAAATGTTGTGCTAATTTTTACACTCTTACTAAAATGAAAAAAAAAAGTTAACCGCATTTCTACACCGTGTTTGTTTTACTTGAAACAGATCTGTCCCCAGTGTTTACTTATTCATTAACTCATTTATCAACATACATTATTTTTATTCTTTCCAACTATTTGCCTTTATCTCAATTTTCCTATTACATTACCTTGCCACTATTCAATTATTGAAAATAGGGCATTCTATTATATTTGTTTCATAATATTAAGAACTGAGGGCATGATTCAGACCCGGACGTAAGCATCCGTTCGCTCGTACGCTTTCGATGTTTTGCTACCACGCATGCATCCAGTCCGTTATGCACATGTGCAGCCGTATCTTTGCGATCACTTTTTGATCGCTCGAACGGACTGCGAGCAGGAAGTGACTTCTGAAATTTGATTGACAGAATGTGCCATTTGTGGATGGTAACAGGGGAAGGTGCTTGTAAACGGGGGTGGTGGTGGTGTGGACGCAGGCGTGTCTAACCGTCAAAATGGCATTTTATGGGCATCTATAATTACAAAGACACATCATTGTATATGTCACCTAGCTTGATTTTTGACTGAAGTACTCGCAGAACTTGCGGGTGCCTAGGGCTACCTTCAGCCTTGCGAGGGTTTCCGATGGCTCTTGATGTTACCGATGGTCTTATACACTTCCTGGAGATTATGTGTTCTGCGAGAGTAGAGGGGGTGGTATTAAGCTAGTTTGCGATTGCTTCGTCGCCACTCGCAAAGACAAAAAGTGCGTCCTTGAGCCTTGCATTGCGATCAGGGATTTTACATGGCCGGCCCATTTTTGCATGCGAGCGAGCGCTTCTAGCAAGCGGGTCTGAATCAGGCCCTGAGTACTTTATATGCAAATATAAAGCAAGAGAACAGGAGCACAGCCAGAACGTTGTGGGCCCCATACCAACATTCTGAAGGGGCCCCGCCCCAATTCTTCTAGAGAGACACTTCTAACCAAAGTGGATGTTTATTTTTTGTCCTATGATATTGCCCTAGTTTATTTTATGTCCCATAGTAGTGCCCTAGTTCATTGAATGCCCCTAGTAAATTCAAGATTACAATAGCTGTATTCACTTTCAGAATTATCCTGGCCATTGTAATTTATAGATATTAGTTAAACCCACTAGCATAGAGTACTGAAAAGGATGTAGTACCTTTAATGAATTTAAACTGATTTCACAAATAATAATTTATTAACACACAAAGATGTCAATATACATAAATTCATGCAAATATATATATATGATTCCTGATTCCTGAATTCCCATTAACTCCTTTGTTTTACACCTTGCCTAAGGTGCATAAGGGCATAGTCCCTCCCCCTGGCCGCCCTATCATTGCGGCCCGTGGTTCCCTCATACAACCTACGTCAATCTTTTTAGACTCTTTTTTCAACCTTTGGTTCAACAACATAAGAACTTCCTTCTAGACACTACAATGTTTCTTAATAAGTTGAATGATCTGAAGGAAGTGGCTGATGATAGCTGGATGGTGTGTGCTGACGTGACGAGCTTGTACACTGTGATCCCCCATTCTGAGGGGTTGCAGTGTATCAAACTATTTTTACAAAACAGTGGTTTATATGATGAAGATTTTGTTGAACTTTGTGTTTCTTTGTTGGAATTTGTTTTAACTAAGAATTTTTTCCTGTTCGACGGGTGTTATCATTTACAACTTACCGTGTGTGCCATGGGCTCAGCAGTGGCCCCAGCATATGCTAATATTTATATGTTTTTTGTTGAACAGGAAATATTCTTTAAAGATGATGCAATCTCTTCCAACGTTACCTTTTATACGAGGTTCATTGACGACCTGTTTCTTTTGTGGAGAGGGTCTGATAACAAGCTGAGGGAAATTGTTGAGATACATAATTTGACAGATTCACCTGTCAAATTAACTAATAGAATGAACCAAGTGAACATCGATTTCCTCGATGTTAAAATTATAAAATCAAACAACTTACGGTCAACTACAGTTCACACTAAACCCACAGATCGCAACACCCTTTTACACATGCACAGCTGTCATCCTAGAAACCTTAAAATTGGTTTACCATACTCACAGATGGTTAGAATTTTGAGAATTAACCAGAAAAAAGTAGCGATTTCACAAATTGATGATTTAATTTTGAAGTTTAGGAATAGGGGTTATTCCCCACAAGTTTTACAAGATGCTAAACAGCGAGCATTGGTTTTGGATCGCAAGGATCTTCTCAGTAAAAGTAATAAGCAATTGCAGAGTCAAGGTTTTCCTTGGGTCAACAGATATAATGTTCTTACTCCAAATATCACCAAGGCAGCAAAAAAGCATTGGCATCTGATTAAATCGGATAAATCACTTCCCCTTACTGATAGTGAGTTAATGCCGAGTTTCTCTCGAGGACGCAACCTGAAAGATCTATTAGTTAAGGCCGACATCTCCAATTTGTCTCGAGAGGTGACCCCTAAACATTTTTTAACAAATATCAATCTTAAGAAGGGTTGTTTCAAATGTTCCTGCATCACTTGTAGGTATTTATTAAGTGGTGATACTTTTTATCACCCTTTATCAGGAAAGAAATTCTTGATACGGTTCTCACTAAATTGCAACAGTACATTCGTTGTATATCAAATTATTTGCCCTTGTGGGCTTTCATATATTGGCAAAACGCAGTGTAAATTTAAAGAGCAAATGGCGATGCATCGCTCAAATATTAGATCAGCCTTTACTAATGGTTGTAGTGAGTTCCCTGTAGCTCGTCATTTTCTGGAAAAGGGCCATACGTTAGCAAGTTTACGTTATCGTATGATCGACCATGTCCCAATCCCCCCAAGAGGTGGTGATAGGGGACGTTTACTTTTGCAAAGTGAGGCTCGATGGATTCATCACCTGGGGACTTGTGTACCGAGGGGTTTAAATGAAAATCTTCCTCTTTCCTGTTTCTAATTTTTTGGCTCTGGGTGGCTAATTCTTTGGCTCTGGGTGGTTAATTTTTGTAATAACATTATACTACTGTTTCTCATTTTACATTATTGTAATATACCTTAGTGTATTTTGAGTTAATATTGAGGTAATGGTCTCTTATATATATCAGCATCGATGTAAGCAGTATGTTATGTATGCTTCAAAAGTGACGTTGTTCAATTTGCATTGTATATTTCACTTGTTTGATAATTTGTATTTATTACAGCATTACATTAATCCTGTTGTCATGGTGATGGTTTGTCTGCAAGTCACATGGACGACGCGATGACGTCATTTGTTCAGGGACGCCGGTCGGGTGTGTGGTCCCGCGCTTGGCAAGTTCCTTCACAGGGATGAAGTCTATAAAGGTAAGATGTATGTTTTGTTTTGCTTTAATCCTTCTGCAATTAAAGAAGGACTGAAACATCGATAATACATACTACTTGTGTGGAGTTTATTTTGTACAAGACGAGTGCCGCACTTCATCACTTTGTGTATATATATATATATATATATAAATATATATATATAAATATATATTGTAAGCTTTGGAATTATCACTTTCGTGTTCATTATGAAAACTTGTGTGTTATAAGGAAAAACATTCCACCTACCATAATTTACACCAGATATTAAAAGTGATCTCGGAATTCTGTGACCTTTTTATGGGCACAGAATTTCTTAGTGTTTTTCTAATATAACCAGAAATTAAGACGGGTTTAGCCGTTTTGGACGGCTAAACCTCGTCTTTTAAGCGGCGAAGAGGGTGATAATTAATGAGCGCCCAGAACAATTGAATATCAAACTGGGCACTCATTAATTATCACGCCCAAAAAAACATTTGAATCGCCCCCTCTGTCTCATATTATTTTAGCTATTCTCCAGAGGATTGTATTCATATTCATATCTAAGTCCGACAGTACCTATATGTTTCAGTTTTGAAATTTCTCCCCATTAAAACAATTTTTTTTTATTACCATTTGTATTATTTTTTTATTAAGTTTTTTGTTATATGATTTAAACAGATCAGAGTGATCAGCACTTAAGAGTATTTGACCTAGGTCCTTTAAAGTGACTTAATTAGGAATATAGGGAGACAGGCCAATATCAGTGATTTCAAACACTAATACTGGGGTGTGTGGCCAGTTGTAAGGGGGTGTGACCATGCACAGTTGCCATGGTGATGCCAACACATTTCGCCTTGGCAGGTCCAGGCCCCAGCTAAGCTCAGGTGCGGGTACTTTGTACCTGCTCCCTCACTTTGTACCCCTCCACGAAGTTAGAGAATTCTAGTATTCATACTAATTCTGTAACTGAAATAGACCTAAATGATACAATGTTACATATGCACAAGCTTGATTAAATTATATTGTTTACGTATTATTATTATTATCATTATTATTATTATTATTATTATTAAATTTTATTTACAAGGTGATGTAAGCCTTTCATAGTGCTGCACCTAAACTGCCATCTAATAGCTGGCTTCTTAACACTTGTTGAATCTTAGAATAAACTAATGTTTAATGATATCACTGCTATACATATAAAACAAATACATTTTGCTCTGTCAGTTTAACATGCTAAAACACAAATCCTTTTACACTTGAATCCCGGGTAAGTATTATGTCAGATGTTGGCATTTCTCACTACTACAATCACAGTCATGATATCATTGGTTCTCCACAGCCTTTAAAAAGAAAACCAAACTTAACCATTGAGTTTCAGAATTCATGCGTCTGGTTTGGATGAAGAGCAAACAACCACAATAGGGGCTGTATGTTAAAAGTTCAAATAAGCATGTAAACAGACATATTAATATACCCAAAAACCTAAATTCTTAGGACAAACCATAGAGTTTTAACAAAAAATGTGTGAATCGCAGTGAAATTTGCATTTTAGCAGTTAATACCACAAATTGGAGCGAAACAGCAAATTAGCTTAATATAATGTTGCCTAAAAAGCTTCCAAACTTGTTCATTACCCTGGCACCAACAGACTAATGAATTTGGAAAAAGCCCAGGAAAATCCTTGTGCTGGCCCACATTGGCTGGTTTTCTTCTGTGCTTGTAGTCTACCTGTTACAGTGTAAACAAGGCCTAGTCATCTAGCATGTATTGGGATTTTGGGAGGGAATCTTGATGCACACTGTTTTATTATGTGCATAGTTTACTTTAAACAGGACTTGCAATTACATCTTGTTGAACAAATGTTTCTACTGAACTAGCTTCAATAGGAAATAATGGTAGAAGAGTTATGTACCTATTCAAAAATATTATAATACAAAATGAAATTAGGGTTAGGGTTAGGCACTAGGTGGAGTGTTAGGATTAGGGTGCGGCAAGGGGTAGGTTAGGTTTAGGCACTAGGGGGAGGTTAGGTTTAGGCACTGGGGAGAGAGGAGAAGAGTTAGGATACCTACCTAGAGGTGTTGGAATCCTAACCCTGTCGGGATACCGGCATCGGAAATTTTAATCGTCGGGATCCCAAGGGCTGGCATCCCATACCCAACCCCACAAAAACTGTTCATAAAAGTAAGAATTTAGATACAACTAATTAGTGTGTGATTCGTGAACTTGACTACTTCACTTCATATTGAGAAGGTTACAAACCCACAAACACATTTATACTACATAGTATACATTCTAAAAAACAAAATACATTTTAATATATATGGTCATTCAGAAATTCTATAACAAACCAACAAATCTTTGTATTGTATGGATTTTTGGTGAGTGCTCTGTCCATTCCCAAGATAATTTTGAAAGGATTTTGTGGTCTGTTTTTCATAGACCACATTTTTATTGTAGTACTTACTTTGTATTGCTGCATGCCACAGGGAGACAGAATGTTGTACCACTGCAATTTATTAGCATAGACCATCTGTGAGATGGTCTATGAAACAAAACACCTTCTGAAGTGTAAAAAAACATTTGTGGAATACTTGGACTAGAATGCCAATGCATGCCACCCAAAAATGTGTCCATATTTTAAGTTTTGTATGGTTTTATGTGCATATGCAAGAAGTGAAGGTCACAGATGTGCAGTACATCCTAAGAAGACTTTGGATGCTGGATCACACGGTAAATATACAGAACACCATCCTGAGATGAAATTATGTGTTTATCAAAACCTGCGTTAAGTGGAGTTTAACACAGTTTGATAACTTGCTGACATTGCAGTCCCCTTGCCATGCTATGGGGAAAAGATAGTGTGCAAAATTAAAGGGACAATAGGAGAAATTCTGGTAGACCTGTTGGTAAAGCCCAGAGCAGTGATAGCCCCCTTTTGTAAGATAAAAACACCTAAAAAATGGGTTATCACTCCTTGATAAATAGACCACTCTGTCACAAAAGTTCTAAAAGAAATATAAACAGTGTCAGATACAATTTTAAAGTATTAGTGCAAACATCTAATACATATTACAACATTATAAGTACTTTACAGTTATAGCTAACTTTTTCTACTAACACATATAAGAAGCAACAGGGTATACAGTATGTACTGTATTAAACAGTAATGACAGTGCCCCTTGTGGCTTAGCTATTATTATCATAATCATCATCATCATCTATCCTTGAATAGATACTTAACATTCTATTATTGCTAGCACTTACTATTATTGCAGAACAATTGATTAATAATATCACAAAACTTACACATCAAGATAATTATTTAACATTTATATACATTTTATTTTTGTTAATAACCTGGTAAACATATTTCTGCACATGTACTGTAGTAGTACTGTACTATACGGCATGCTGCCATTGTAGATGACATCGTAACTAGGAATAATTGAGATTTCCTTGTGAATTGCTTAGTGAAAATGAAAACAAAGAAACATTCAAAAGCATTTCTAGACACAACACACAAGTCCACCATATATCACAAATGAATCGTGATACATGTTCTATAAGTGCTCTCTAACATTACATATAAGCATACCACAGATAAACAAAGTTTAAGAGATGTTATAGAGTTAACGTTAATCACATATACGTACAGTATTAATATAACCTTGTCCTGCAGTTTCATTTAGACAACAAATCTCCAAAATAGGCAATTATCTAGAGCACTGGAGCAGAACTATAGTAGATTTTTGAAAATCACATCTCTTTCTTTGCTAAGCATCTATGTTAATTATTAAAACAGAGTTCAACTCACAACGCTATTAACCTCTGCATTGCCATAATGCTTTGTCTTTTTAACTCTTTACTTAGCAAACACGCAGAATACAGTTTATATTCCACAGATAACTAGGGAAAGTACTATATACCGTATGTCTTCTGGGAAGTAAATATCAGGAAAACAATTTGGGCAAAACGCTGCCCATGTACTCAGCCAGGGTTCTGCACATCTGAGAACACGTTCAGCACCCCGGACAGCTCAGAGGGAGGCATGTATATTAGGCAGTGCATAGAGAATTAGGTGCCATAGATATGCATGTACACAGCCAGTGGTCTGCTCATCTGAGAAGAAGTTCAGCACCCCGGACAGCTCAGAGTGAGTCATGCATATTAGGCAGTGCATAGAGAATTAGGTGCCATAGAAATGCATTTGTCTTACCGTGGGCTGCTGAGACAACAGTCCAGAGCGCTTGGTAGAACCTTGCCTCGAACTTATTCTCTTCCAGGACTCACTAAACCTTCCCCGACTGGCACGGCTGGCGCTCCTCTTCCTCCCTGCTTCTCCCCCGTCTTCTCTAGTAGAGAAGCCTCTCTCCAAGTCGCCCGTGTTGCTCCACTTTCTCACCATTGTAACAGTAGCTGTTGCTGGTCTTGTGCAGTGTGCATGTACTGAAAATAGGCTGCTACTGTATAGTACTGTACCTAATGCACGTTAGAAACTTGAAGCACACTCCGACCAAGGTGTGCCCAGCGCTGTTCTCCGGGGAACTGGGAGCTAAGGGGTGTCGCCTGTCAGTGCCATAGAGACTCCTGGAGCACGCCCTGTCTATACCTAGCAAGGTGGCTGTGCCATTCCCAGCAATGCATGAGAGGCAAGAATGCGCATGTACACCAGCCACACTCCTCATAAGACAGGTGAAGCGTACAGTTAGTGTACATACAATAAGTGGAGATAAACTAGTACACAATAAGATAACGATAAAGGACTGACAATACACGGGCTGTATAGACTACTCTCTGACAAATAAAGCAAATAGTCTTGACGTGTACAGCTAAATACTTCCAATGAATAGGATACATGAGGAATAGGACGGACATCAAACAGCTGTAAGGGAAATATACTCAAGGAAAGATGCACAAGCAATAGCAAAGAGATAGTTACATGTGGTAGGATACGGAAGGAGAGAGATAAGCGAGAAGTCTGCAACATACAGTACAGTAGGATACTCACTAGTCAGGCAAATTACAAGGCTGCGAATTGTAATCACACAAAAGACCAGAGACAATTAAATAAAAATAAACAAGGGAAATTCAGATGCAAACAGAACTAGTGCTCTTATTACCACTACCTTCTTCCACTCTTCAGTCCTATTATTATTCATTTAAACATCTCCTTACAAAGTCAGTACAACACGGTATGTGCTTTATAAACTTTCATATAAGCACACTGCACAATGCACATGTTTGTGTGATTCTCAGCTGGCAGTGGGAAACATATTATTTTGACTGACAGTCTAATTTCGCAGCCTATAAGATACAGTATTTGCAATGGTATGTTCACTCATTTTACTCATATCGTATATTTATCTTATGGTCCAAAGATTAAACCAAAAATTCTTATTTTTTTATTAGTGTAGTAATTGCATCCTCTGAAAATGTCTGTTTTGGGAGGATTATGCATAATTTAGAATCCTTACTGGCGCTGATTGATAACAATACAAGTAGGAGATAGACACCGGTGTAGAAAATTTAAGGTGTGAGTTTCCAACATCTGTCAATCACATATACTCTTACTATAAAACTAAGTATTGTTCATATCCTCTATGTGGTAACCTTCGTGGATGTAGTGTTCTTCCAGAGGTGGAATACCCAAAATTGATTAGAAAAACACAGTTGATAGTGCAGACTTTTTTAAACAAGCATATAGCATTACTCATCCAATACACTCACATTTTTCATAGCAAATGAAGGCATGTAACCACTTTAGAGTTGGTAAAGCTCTAGGACCTTCTCTCTGTATTTCTCAATATCCGGTTATACCCAGAATAACAATGGAAAGAATAATAGTGCAGGTGTTTCACACAACAAAAACACTCAGTTTAATATTACAATGCATCACATTTTCCACATAAAAAAACAGCATATAACCATTTAAGATGATAAGTCTCTGGAACCGTCTCACCGCCCCGCTTGGAATGTAGATGGGAACACCGGGTGGCAGAATCTGAGTCCCGGACACTCATACACACCTTCCCCTGTACACTCCTCAAAGGCTGGTGGTCCCAGAGATCTTCCAATAATAGCGATCACCAGCGCTGGTGCTGGTGATCTCTATTATTGGAAGAACTCTGGAACCACCAACCTTTGAGGAGTGTACAGGGGAAAGTGCGTGAGTGTCCGGGACTCAGATTCTGCCACCCAGTGTTCCCATCTACATTCCAAGCGGGGCGGTGAGACGGTTCCAGAGACTTATCATCTTAAACTGTTATATGCAGTTTTTTTGTGGAAAATGTGATGCATTGTAATATTAAACTGAGTGTTTTTGTTGTGTGAAACACCTGCACTATTATTCTTTCCATTGTTATTCTGGGTATAACCGGATATCTGAGAAATACAGAGAAGGTTCTAGAGCTTTACCAACTGTAAAGTGGTTACATGCCTTCATTTGCTATGGAAAATGTGAGTGCATTGGATGAGTAATGCTATATGCTTGTTTAAAAAAGTCTGCACTATCACCTGTGTTTTTCTAATTTATTTTGGGTATTCCACCTCTGGAAGAACACTACATCCACGAAGATTACCACATAGAGGACATGAACAATACTTACTTTTAAAGTAAGAGTATATGTGATTGACAGATGTTGGAAACTCACACCTTAAATTTTCGACAACGGGTCTATCTCCTACTCGTATTGTTATCAATTAGCACCAGTAAGGCAATTCTCCCTTTTTTGTATCTATTCATGTTCATGACTGTGGTGAAAACTCATTTTGCTTTGCTTTTAGGCTGTTGATTTGGTTGCGCAATTAGTAATGTCTTTTCTGTATTTGGTTTAAATTTAGAATCCTGTCTAATTAACATAAGGGTACTGATATATATATATATATATATATATATATGTCTTTCAGGATTTTGAAAATGGGCAAATTTTCAAGATATGGAAAGTTTAGGTATCTTTAGATGCGGTTAGCCACTGTAGCCTAGAGGCAACCTTTTCCAGATTTTTAACCACAGAGGGATCTTTGGATTCATCCCCAATAGTCTAAAATTCCACATGTGTGACCTAATTGCTGCTTAGCTTAGCTTATTGGAGTGTGGTACCAATACAGTAGCTACTTGTTAGGCACGTATGTGACTCTTATGAGTATTAGTCCTGCAACAGCCTTGAGGGCTGGAATTCTTGGCTAGATGCGGCCGTACAACAGTTTTGAGAGTTGGAAGACAACTTGGCTAGGTGGACCAGAAGACCATAGGTGATGAAGCGGCGTTGGGCTGTGCATCAGCCTTGAGGGCTGGAGTAACTTGGCAGGTTGTGACCTATAGGCCGTGTAGCAGCCTCTGGACTGTGTAGCAGCCTTGAGGACTGGTAAACTTGGCCAGTAGTGGCCTTTGGGCCATGTAGCAGCCTCTGGGCTGTGTAGCAGCCTTGAGGAACTGGAGTAACTTGGTAGGTTATGGCCTTTGGGCTGTGTAGCAGCCTTGAGGGCTGAATAAGCTTGGCAAGATGTGGCAGATGAAGATCTGTTCAATAATAAAGTCACTGGCATTGATACACCAGATGGTGCACTGAACATGCTGGAGTGTGGCCTGTGCCGCTGGGTTGACACAAGCAACTGACACTGTAGTGTGGCCTGTGCCGCTGGGTTGACACAAGCAGCTGATGCTGTAGTGCAGCCTGTGCTGCCGGGTTGACACAAGCAGCTGATGCTGTAATGTGGCCTGTGCCACTGTGTTGACACAAACAGCACATGCTGGGCTGTGTACTCTGGACACAGAGTATTGTTCATGCCCCCTGGATGACACAAATGGCAGAGAACAGGTATGCAAACCGTGCTCCCATGATTACACTAATGGCAGGTAGATGATAAGCAAACTGTGTCGCCTGGATGACACAAATGGCAGAATAACACAATTCAAAAGAAAGGAGAACTGGAGCTCGACTGGGTGACATGAGACTAAGCCAGAACCCGAAACACGAATACTCTATTACCGGCATGGAATGAAGGGCTGCCTGTAATTTAACAGATACAGGGTCCAATCAGAAGAAGTTCTGCAAGCCTCTCTAATGACAGACCAGTGTACAACTGGCCTGTGCACACTGACAACACAATTATTTAGTGTGCAGCTGAAACTGTACACAGGCAGACAGTTAATTACTAAACACATGTGATCAGCACACAGACAGACATGATTAAATGCAAAGTTCTAGTAACAGCTAAGACTGGGAACTGCAACCAAGATGATCTGCTAACCACAGATCCTATACTACTGCAATATGTGTGATAAAAAAAATTATAGTTTAGTGGCCCCACTGCCACCAATGACTCCTATGTGACTAATAGAATACATGCTCCTTACTATTATATATAATTCATGTAGTCTAAGAACTGATAGTCAAAGACATGCTTGTCTACTTTTTCTACTTTACTTCCAGGAAGTGTGTAGGTGAATAACTTCATCAAGCCATGCAAAAAAGTATAGCAGGAATGTGACAATTACATTATGACACCCCATACAGAAAAGCAAATTGCTGGGTCAAGCATTTGGATCTGATAATTTGTGGATCAACATGAGTCCTTATCGTGTGTGAAAGGGTCAACCAGGGTTGAAGTTCCTGGAATTGCCTCATTCATGCAGAAGAAACACCTGGGTTGATCCACAAATTATCGGGTCCAAATGCTTGACCCGTCAATTCGCTTTTCTGTATGAAGGGAGGTACAGGCTGGGCGTGGCAAAAAAACCTGTGCATCAAATATAGGTAAAAGCTGTGTTTTTGTCTTTTTTGGTGGGAAAATGGTATTACATAATGAGTTCCTTCCTAAAAATGGTCTTCTTCTGTGCACATGTATCAATCGGGTTGGGTATGGGAGACCGGCAGTTGGGATATCGGCCCGTCAAAACACCAACAGCAGCATCCCGATGCTCAGTTTCTCGACAGGGGCTCTGTAAGTATGCTAACCCTCCGTTCCTGCATCCTAACGCTAACAACACCCTAACCCTCCCCGTTAGTACCTAAACCTAACCCTCCCCCTTAGTGCCTAACCCTAACCCCCCCATATCTGCAGCCTAACCCTAACCTCCCCCCCCACAGCCTAACCCCACATGGTGCCTAAACCTAACCCTCCTGCCCCCTGTGGCTAACCCTGTATCAATAAAGTGGTATTATTTCATAAAAAGACTCTCCATTGTGCAGTGCATTATCAGGCCCATATTGGTGAACTGTCATGCCCACATGATGGGACAGTTACTGCCTCAGCAGTGTGTTCTGTGATGTACATATCTGCACATGTAGGTCTTTTTTGTAACCCCCCCCCCTCTTTCATGTAATGGCTAGTGCAGAGGAAGGACCTCCTGGGACAGCAATGTCAATTGTACAGGAAGGAATATAGGCACCACATATTTGTTGGACATATCTGGAATATTCAAAATATATAAATAAACATTTTAATGAATATGAGCATGGTTATATAAGTAAGGTAACAAGACCTCAATGTATGTAATGTTCTCTATTTCATTCTAATTACCCGCCAGGCCAGAGCAGGTAGAAATAGTATAAATAGCTGCCAGTTTAAATCCCAACAGGAGAAGCCTGACAAGAGGAGATCCCGACGCTGGCTGGTAAGTACCGTAACCCTCCCCTCTACCCCCATAACCATAACCCTCCCTTAGGGGTGCCTAAACCTAAAACTCCTGAGGGTGCCTAAACCTAACCCCAATCTTCTCGCACCCTTAACCTAAACCTCCCGCAGGGTGCCTAACCCTAACCTACCCCCGGGGTTTGCCTAACCCAAAACCTAACCCTGCTACACTCCCTAAAGCTAACCACCCCTCGCGAACTTACCTCGGTTCGGGCTGGCATCCTTCAGTGTTCCAGCATCGGGATTAAGATAGGCGTCGGTATTTCGATGTCTATCTTAAGTCCCCCATTGGGCTTCTCCTGTCGGGATATAGACTGGTGGCATTTAGTCCGCCGGTCTATAAACTGCATTCCGTTTGCAACACAATTGATATTTATTTGGAGAATGTTGCAAACACAAAACTTAAAGAGGCATGACAAGATATTGTTATTTAACTTTGAGCTCTGTAGATGAAGAGAATCTACAGCTGTATAACAGTAGCTTCAAAAACATAAAAAAATGGAAACTGGAATTATCAAACACACATCAATGAAGAGATAACATTTATTTATGGAGCTTAAGTGTATTTCTAGTTTAATAATAATTGAGCATTAGTATACTAATAAGTTGCAAATAAATGATTGACAACAAAAAAATGTGCAAGTGTAACTATTTTTAAAGATGTAAGTCTCATTGTTTCCATGGTTATTCAATACCAGTAGTTTACATGTGTGACAGAGTGGGTTTTATGACCTTTACTCAATCTCTTTTTATGACTAAACTGCTTACAAACACTAATGCTATAAATCCAAGCTGTTGGTCCATATTTTTCTTCTCATTTTCTCCTCACAAGTGCAGTCATATCTTTAGTATATTTTTATTAGTAAAACAATATGGGATTCTTTTGCACAGTTTTCTTTAAATAGGGTTCACTTATTGGCACTAGGCGAGGGTCTGAGTATGTATTAATTGGCTTGCTTTAATTAGAAATAAGTGAATAGATTAGTGCCTTTTCTGAATTTGTTTGATTTTGAAACAGATTCCTGAACAAATTCAAAGGTTCTTTATCAAGTTTAGATGAAAATAATAATAATAATAATAATAATACAATAATAACAATAATAATAATAATAATAATAATAATAATAATATGAAGATTGCATCTTGCTTGCATAGGTTTCCTTTGGGTGCTCTGTTTTCCACCTACTATACAAAAATATAATGATAGGTTAATTGGTTCTCAACAGAAAACTAACCCTAGTGTGTATGTGTGTGTACGTGAGATATGGAATATAGATTGTAAGCTCCAGTGGGGCAGGGACTGCTGTGAATGACTGAATATTCTCTGAAAAATGCTGTGCACTATACACTATAAATAACTGGTAGTAAAATAACTGGTAATTATTATTATTATTATTATTATTAATAGTAGTAGTAGTAATAATAATTTATGACCACAGAAGATTACAGTGAGAAAAAAGGAAAACCTATTGTGCGATCTCCTCTGCTTAACTTTTGCACTTGGCTGTGTTCCCTTTAGTGCAATTGTGCACAGATTTGCTAGATCTGTAGCACAAGATTTCTCATGATGATTGGCAAATACCTTCCCAGCCTCAGACCAGAAACAGCACATGATCACCAAAAGCAAGAATACACATATGGATACAATGTCATTCCTCACATTGCTGCAATTTCAGAGCTTTTTTTTTGCAACTTACAATTAAAACTTATGGGGCACATCCACTAGGGTACAATGTAAAAACTGAACGATATTGTTATTGTTATCATTCAGTTGTTCATTGTACTGTGCAGTTCCTACACTGAATGATATATCATTCAGTGTAGGCACCCTCCATCGTCCCCGTACATGGCCAAACTGTCGTTATCGGCAGATTAACCGGCATGTGCGGGCGATGATTGATGTCGGAAATGACCAACGAGAGCGCGCAACCCTGGTCATTTCCAACATTTTTGTGCCCGATTCATGCATGATTAATGGATGGCTGAACGATAACGCCATCATTATCGTTCAGTCGTGCATTAATATCTGCTAGTGGATGTGCTCCTTTACATTTAACTCCTTTCTGGAGATAACATATTGTCAGTTATTTTCAATGACACTCATCTGTTTAACCAACTGTAGTCACCAAAATGCACTTTGCCAGTAGTGAGGGGAAGGACCTTGTGATAAATAAAGTATGAGGGATAGGTTTTGTGATCAGGTATATGATATGTGTGTGTGTGTGTGTGGTGGGGAGGGGGAGGCTGTGTTACATGGTATATATACGAGTCTATATGAAATATACTAGAGCAAAATAAAAAAAAAGCTATTCTGCAGCACTTTAGCCTCATTCCATATTGGCCAAGAAGTTATACTTGTTTTGCCAATGGAAATAAATTAGCTTTAGGCATCCTCAGTCCAACCCCAACCACAGCACATAGCAAAACGGGTTGATTGTTCGTATACTATAAATTCCCTGAAATGCAATTGTACACTTAGGGGTATATTTACTATGGTGCAGGTTTTTAGAATTGGAGATGTTGCCCATAGCAACTAATCAGATTCTAGCTATTGTCTTCTAGAAGGTGCTAGATAAATGTTAAGTAGAATCTAATTGGTTGCTATGGGCAACATCTCCACTTCTAAAAACCCGCACTTTAGAAAATATACCCCTTACTGTGCAGAATGCCATTCCTCTGAAGAATGTCTCACCAGAACTTCATATTGCTGGCCATACACCTGCTTAAGATTAGATTCACATCCGACTCCCTGGAGCTCACTGGCAGTCCCGGCAGGACTGTTGTTTTCCATTGCACACGATCTGTCATACGATCGATCGTGTGCCTCACGCACTCATTAGGGAAAAGTCATTGAAATTACATGAATGGACGCACGATGCATCGCATGCGCAAAATAAACGGAATGATCTGCACATGATAAGATGGATAATATGGGCTGCACATCTGATCATACAATACATTTTAGGAGCTGCAGGAGCGTGCATCGGATAGAATCCTACTTTAAAAATGCACGATTTCTACATGATCCATCGTACGGTGCGTCGAAAATCGGGTACTTGGCCCGAAATCGAGTAGGTGTTTGGCCAGCATATCTCTGCAAAATGGTCTGTTCCACTGCTACCGTAGGTGTGTTTTTGTATGAAATTTTACCATAAATACAGTAACTACTTTATAGTGAATGAGAAAATATATTACTTGCTGAATATGCTGACTTGCACTGGCCTGACAACTATGCTTCATATTCAAGCCATAAAAAATATGGAAATACTTTATATAATTTTAAAAGTATACATACTGTACTTGTGCTCTATTATAAATGAAAATATTTGCCTGAGTAAATTGGTAAATATCAGATTATACATAAAGGAATTCTAAACAAATATCTTTTTTTTAATTTTCAAATTGATACTAAAATGATTTGCTTATTATTATTGACCTTTACTGCTGCCTTCTGGTGGAAAAATATGAATATTGATGATTATTTATTAACATTGCTCAAGATACAAATTTACACGAAACTATAGCAACCAATGAGATATTTGCTTTTATTGTCTAATTTGTCCTAGACAGAAAATAGATAATTGCTGTTTAGATGCCAGAGGTTTAGGGTAAAATTGCACGTTTCAGCAATATTGTTAAATAACCTTTTGTGCATATTAACTCTCTCAGTACCACACGTGTTTCTGTTGGAAGGAATGTGCTTCTGCACTTTCTCCCTCCAGCACTATCCAGGTAGGATACAGTCAGTGGTCAGTAGGACCCGTCGGGACTCAGCTAAAAAAGATCTGACCTCTGACATGCACTACTGCGAAGGCACGGCATGTCATTGCATTTATACTCCAGCGTCTATGAGGACAGGATGGAGCAGGAGACTGTCAGCATCAAAGAGCCCTACAGTGCCCTGCTGTATGCCGGCAAATACACTATACCACCACCATTATACAATAGACCACCAATGCTACTATCCGTCAGTGTGAGAACCGCGATCACGCCTGACCCACTATAATACCCAGCAACACCCTGAACTTAAACCTGAAACAAACATTGTTATTAGCTGTGTCACATGCTACCTGTTGTTCTACCTGATATATAATAGATATAAGAACTGGTTAAGCATCCTCATGTGGACTAACTGCCACCAGCAACAACTACTGCGTTATACATTTTATCAACATCACTCACACTCTGGCCAGTTATATTATACTCTGTTGTATCAATTTATCTGTAGAACTATTGCTCTCAGCAAATTCCACATGCGTATCATGGTGACAGTTTACAATATCACCTGCGGACACCGCCATTTCTGCTAATAGTATCAACAGAACAATGTTAGAATGCTCTTTATTGGCAAATTTTTTTCAGTACTTTGCTTTTGGTGGGGGGAAGAAATTGTATACTTTTAATGTTGTTCTGGTGAAACTATTAGCAGAGATCGTGGCGTCTGCAGGTAATATTGTGTGGGTATATATATATATATATATATATATAGTAACCAGGGTGGTTCGGCACTCCTATAGTTACTCCAATCAAATGTCTCTGTGCCTCTATGACAAACAGATAGCCCAGGAAAGAGAATACACGACACGGCACTGCAGGTCTTTGTATGTATCCCATTTTCATGAAACCTTATTTGATGTGATATAATGAGCAAAAGGACATGATATTTTGTGAAAATAACAATGTCTTCTGAAAAGAAAAACAAGATACAATTTGGTGGCTATCACATTATAGAATCAATGATAATAATGTTGGAAAATGATAAGCGCAAATGTAAAAAAAGTGGCCTAAGCACAGGAGTGAAAAAACACTCAGCTTTGAAGGAGTTTAATGCAAACCCCAACCCCCCCATTTTTTTTATCTTTTATGTAAGTGAAGCCTAAGCTAATGTTAAGTCATTTTAACACATTAAATAAAGGTAGACTTTGAGGGGGTCATTCAGACCCGGTCGTTAGCGCCGATGCGCTCGGACCGGGTCGATGGCCCCCATCAGAGCATGCGCGCGACGGCGCCGGCGCTGTCGTGCGCATGCGTGAGACCCGATACGACTGACAGCGCCGGTTGTAGCGGGTTACGATCCAAAGGGGGCGAGCTGTTGATGTTGATTGACAGCTCGTCCTGTTTGGAAGGCGGGCCGGGGGGGGTGGCAGCCCAACTGGAGGCATTCCCATGGGAACGCCTACCGTTTGGGGGAGGCCCCACTGACTAGTGATGTCAGTGGAGAGCTTCCGGCTCAGACAGAGCCAGAAGCTCTCCGGGGCTTACGACAAGGGAGACCTTACCCTAGGGTCTCGTCGTAAGCCCCGATGGTCGCGATGGTCTCTCACCATCGCGACCATCACCGGAGCGGTCATTAGAGCTGTGGGTGTTAACCCACAGCCTAACGACCGCAACAGAGGCGGGCGGTCAGGATGCAAGCGGCCGCCCAGTTTCTGAGCGACCGCTTACATCCTCCGACCGCCTCTGAATGAGGCCCTGAGTGTGGAGGAACTAACCAGGTCTTACTTGGCTGTGGGGCTCTTATTCCTCTGTGAAATTATGTTGTTCCTGAAGTTTTCATGGAAGTAGACATTTCTTCCCAAGTGTTCTATACTGAATGATGTGCAGGGGCAATCAAATATCCAGGAGACATTTCTTATGGTTCCTGACTGTTATACATCAAGCAGCAGCTGTCAGGGAAAATCAACCGAACTAAACTGCATTGCCTGATTTGAGGGTGTTAATGTTGTTTTCATCTATCTACTTTGGTAGTAGAAGAAAGAATGGTGGCACTCAATGGGCGGAATTCAATTGTTTTCGCGGCCCGCATCTCCTGTCTAAAGTGACAGGAGATCGCGGGCTGCTATTCAATTGTGCCAGCTTTTCACGCTGATCGCACCCAAAGTGGTCGGGTTTAGCCGCGTAAATCGGCTAACCCCGACCAAAGTGCTGGGCGCGATCACGAAAAGTGATGTTTGGGTGCCCAAACATGTCACTTTTTGCACATTTCAGCTCTCATCCCCCAGGGGCTGCGAGCTGAAATGTAGCGCTTGGCAGCTGATCGCGCCCGACAGGAGCAAGAATAGAATAGCTCCGTCGGGCGCAATAGGGGATGAAAACAATTGAATTCCGTTAAATGTCTAATTCACAAGTACATCTCTTATTTATTCCGACGTTTCGGCCCATGACTACTACTTTGGTAGTAGTCTACATTTAAACTCCATTCTTTTTATTTAAATATTGTATTTAGTAAATCTTAGGAGGCAGCCAACAACTACTGCTAGATTTTACTTTGCTACAACAATGGTTACGTAATCTGGTATAGGGATGTATACTGTTAATAATTTTAAGAAAAGCAAATTTACATATACACTGTAACTATTACTATATGTTTTTATCACACTTATTCCTGCTGCACATCTTGTACATTATTGTACAAGATGTGTATATTAATAGATTAAATGTGTGAGAAAATAATTATATTACACACAGGAACACAAGCAGAAACAGAAAATGTTTATAGATATTTAAGCTGTAGTATTTACAATATTGTTAGTATCAAGACTGAATTTGTTTTACCCCTCTGTAATGTGAAATGAGAAGAGTATAATATGACACGACGGGTTTTTATTCTTTATACGAATAGAAAACTAACAATAATTGATTACACATTAATTCACACCTAGATAAAACTTGGTGCAATTGTAATATCCTGGCGTGATAAGGATGTAATAGATGTGGTGCAAGTACAAACCGTAGTTACTGTTATGGGGCAAACTTCCTTCAGCAGCAGCTGTTTTCTATATTAGACCCCAGGAGAGGCAAGGTTTCCCCAAACAGACACAGTTAAAGACAGACAGTGCTTTGCATAAAAGAATAATATGGTTTATTCCATAATCCAGAATTGGGTAATGTAGGGAAGGGAAGACTGGACTCAAACACACCATATAATACAATCACATACACAATATTCATTTAAGGTCATCACACAAATGCAAATATCTAACTAAATTTTAGCTTAATCCATTGTTTTCTCAATCAACAATACAATCAAGCTATGCAGATTCACTACACAAACCATAAATGAATAATTTGCAGTCTGTAACCCTTTGTTTTATGATCAATTAGATTAGATTAATCGATTAGATAGAATAAACTATTTAATTTGATTTAATATTCTGCAAACAATACCAATGTCCTAGTTAATTTTGGTGTAATCTACAGATGGTCTTTATATGCATGTTGAGGCCCAATTATTATGTTATCTTGTTAAGTTGCAGGTTATAGCTGTAAGACCACTAACAATAAACAAAACATTGTAGCGCTGTGTATTAAAGATGGTTATCTTAAACAAAGTGGAACTCTTTCCCATGGAATCCACTGCCCATTTAGGTATTGCAAATATAATATATAAAGTTGGAAATCCAGCATTGTGCACAATGCCTGTAACGTGTTGGGCAATGTAGGAAATGATGTTCATAATCTACTTTGTTTAGTAATTTTTAAGAATGCCTAATGTATATTAGGCAATGTGGGAAATGAGTTACCTTTTTTGTCTAGGAAATTTGACACCTACTTTTCCCTGGAACTACTTTGACCACTGTTGCTTACTAATAAAGATATCTGTCTTCATATTGTTTTGCTTACTAATAAGTTATTACAGATGTCAGAATATGAAGTGTTTTTGTTATAGAAATGAAGTGCTTTGCACTTTAATTATCCCTCAAACCTCCCTTTTTGTAACATGTAACTTTGTGTCTTGTGAGGTGGGATTTTGCTTTTTGATGATTTACTGTGTCATTTTGTGACAACAAACAGGGTTGCTGAGAGCCCTAACAGGCCTGGGTGTTGGGGTGGAGCTGCAACCACACCTCCTGCACTCTCTTGCCCAATATCTGTATTTGTTGTGTGTGGCAACTCGTGTTCTTGGGGGTGAGACCACATCATGTGAGGGTGTAACCATGGCATAATGGGGGAGTGACTTTGTCTATCTGCAATCCTGGACCCTTACAGAGACCTGGGCCCTGGTAATTACTACCCACTTCCACCATCTGGACACCACTGGCAACAAAAAGGGGTGTTTGACAGTTGTAAAACCTATGTTTTTTTTGGGGGGAAGGGGAAGGAGACAGGGTAAAAATAGTGTAATTTTGTTTGTACAGGTGTTTGAAAAACCAGTATTGCCATTAAACTTATGTAAAGCATAATAAACTTTGATCTGAAATCAACTTTGATCTATTAGAGCTAAACCTCTTGTTATTTAGTTTTTTTGGGGGGTTGTTTAAAACTATACTATGCTCATTGTATTATTTTGAATTTTAGAAAGTGAAGAAGCAGAAAATATTTACCAATTTGCCTAAATGCATGTAGGCATTGTTCATATAGTCTGGAATTCCCACTTTGCCTGTAACTTATATACAAGATTCAGGGGCATATTTATAATGGGTGCAGGGTGTGCAGGGCACATTGGTCCCTGGGTCCAGGGGGGCCCTCACCGCACACCCTGCACCCATATTATTCTTACCTCTCCGGAGTCCCACATCAGTGCCGGTGTCAGTGCTGTAAAAAAATACTGGAAAATGGCCACCATGGACATTTTTCCGGTGACCTGCGCATGTACTATAGACTCTTGGTACACTTTAGTGCCCAGAGTCTATAAGTGCGGCGCTGGCTGTGCACCACTCAGTGCGCTGCCGTCCACCGGATGGAGAGGAGGGGGCCCGTGATGGAGACTGCACATAGGCCCCCTCCTCTCTAGAAACACCCCTGTCAAGATTGTACTCACCCAGTCCAATTGATGTTGCTGGGGCAGCTTCCCCTCAGATGTAGGCAAATCAGCGTAGGTGCAAAGTCTATAAACTCTTGTCTCTGTCACTTGCTGGGGGTGTCAATAGGATCACTATTTGACACTGTACAGTTCTCAGTGTCACTCTGTGTTGCTCCTATGTCTCTCCCACTGCTCTACACTTTCTTCTGCTGCTTATTTCTGTTTTCTTCTAATTTCTCTCCCTCTCTCTCCCTCCTTCGCGCTCTCTCTCTCTCTCTCTCTCCTGCTTATGCTCAGTGACATCCTCAGCTCTCTTCTCCCAATGGTTCCAACTGTCACTCCTCAAATGGCTCACTTTTTAAATAAACTTTATTAAAAATATCACTAACCTCTAGGCCCTTTCCAAAAAATAATTTATTGTAATGGGATTTCATACAATCAGTTCTCATCAGGTTGGTTTGAGTTAAATTATGTACAATTAAAATGTTTCACCTAATTTCAAAATGAATACCAATGACTACATAAAAAGATACAAGTCTCTGCACGTCACTGTGTAGTCTATCACTATGTAACCACAAATTTCATTGGCCTTCACTTGTCATTACTGCAGGAAGTATCAGACAGAGACTCGACAAGTTTTATAACATATTTTATTATCAAGACTGCTATGGAGCAGATTCAGAGCTGACTGTATTTCAACCACATCTGCGTCTGCATTGTGCGCTTGAAAATAGATGTGGATCGCCAATGAATTCTGCCGCCCCTATATATCCACTTGTGAGAGCAGCTGTCATCACTATCTGAGCATTTGCATCAGCCCTATCCTTGGTGCATAAGATCCATCTGAAATCAGACAGGTCTCTGCATATGCTAATCTCTGAATAGTGCGTTATTCTGCCTGCACACCCATGTCACACTTATCCAACGTGCAAACACCCCATCGCACCCATTTAGCTGCAAGTGGGTATGGGGCTCAGTTATGTGACACGTCTGCAGATATGCGTATATTCTCCCTAGAAACATGCAGTTTGAGAAATCATAGATGATGGTTTGAGTGTGACTCTAAATCAGGCCCAATGTGTTTAACAAGATAATAAAACATTAACTTAATATTAACTGTGACTCAGCAAAGTCCAGATCATTAACTGTCCTTGAAAATAAATTCTCTTATCAACCCAGTGTTGGAGTTCAGAATGGAGGCTTGAGAGAAAGCGTCTTCTGTCAAAAAGTTCTCATTGCAGAACAAGTATTCTGGGTTTTATTCATATGCTACAGCTCTTAGGTTGAGTACACATCAGACAATATATCGTCCAATCCCGCAGATTGGAGCGACATATCAAACACCTCCCGCCCACCACCATCGGTGTCATCCCATCTGCTGTGCATGGCAGATGGTACGACCTGGCGGCCAATAGCATACAGCTGAATGCCACCATTAGCGATATAGCGCACGATTGTGAGCTAAATCATTCAGTGTGTACGGCAGACAGACATCTCATTCCATCGATCATGCCATCCGCCGAGATACACATGATGGTTCTGATGTGTACCCAGCCCAACAAGTGAAATTATTGTGAACAATAATTTGTTTTCTTTGTTACACTAAATTGGAGGTAATTAAAGTGAATGTATGATCATAATAATGTCTTTCCTTTGTTAGTATGCATCCTTATTGGCTTCACAGTGAGGTTTATTTTATCCGTCTGTTGTTCCTCTGTTGCTTTCAGGCTATGTGCAGGGGAGTGAAGGAGTTAAGAGCACATAAATAGCCACAATGATGTTCATCAAAGGCTGTGCAAGCCCTGTATCTGTCAATCCCTCTAGTAATAAACAGTCTGCCAGGCCGGGAAGATGGAAAACCCATTCTAACAAATCTGCATCAAATTGCTGGAATTTGATTAACAATTTCACACATTTGATGTCAACAAAACAGAAAGGAAAATAATGTTTGATGTTACCAGACCAATTTCACAAGATAAAAAACACAGACTATTTATGTGGGCATTTATGTAACTTCAGTGATGCAATACAACCGGAGTCCACGTAGTAACTTTCCAGACTAGGAGGTGGGTTTTATATAGCAAATAAAAATTTAGCAATTGCCTCTATAGAGCAAAGTTGGAGAGCTATACATTGCTAGGATTCTATGCTCTTCATTTATTTTTAGACTTGTAAAAGTATGGTTGTACAGTACATTCATATTGTCTCTGTTACCAAACCATTTACACTGCAGTAAGGTTCAGCAAGCTCACCTCTGTATGCCTGACTGATCTCTTGTTACCATGTGGAAGAACAGCATGAAGATTACACAAGTCTGCTTTTTAATTAGAAGGGAAAAGCAATTGAGAAGTCTGTGTACTTAACAGCAATCTCTAGGATTCAGTACAGATGTGTGACTTATCCAAGCAATCTGTGATCCTTAACTGATAAGACTGATATGCATTCTCTGGCTGCATGGAACAAGGTACATATCTGTTGTTGTTATTGTGTAATGCCTATACTCGTACCATCAACTACAAATAATCAAATTATTTATTCTCTATATAATAGTATGGCGTTGATAAAACTGTAATGAATAAACATGGACATGTGCATGCAGGAAGGACTGGCTAAAAAAAATGGTCATCGACTAGTAAAGATAGATGTAAATTTCGGTATACGTTTATGAAGCCGGCGGACGGAATGCCGACCGCCGGCTTCCAGACTACTTAATCCCGGCGAGGGTTAAATGACCCCCGCGGGGAGGTTACAGTTAGGCACCCCCCCAGGGGACTTAGGTTTAGGCGGTGAGGAAGGGGGGTTAGGTTTAGGCACTTAGAGAGGGGATTAGGGTTAGGCACAGGGGGGGGGGAGGTTAGGGTTAGGCACCCTACAGGAGGGTTAGGGTTAGGGGGTAGAATTAGGTTAGTTTATACTCACCTGGGGATGATCAGGATTCCCTCCTCTATTGGGCTGCCGCTGCCGGGATTTGGACAATCATACCGATTCCGTAAATTTCTGGTAGAACAAACCAATTTGCAGAGGCATGAAGATGGAGACATAGGGGTAAAAGTAATAGCCTGCAGACTGCAGACATCAGCAAGTTCCATGAGAAACTGCCCAATGTTTTAAAACCATTTTGATTTTGCCTATTAAATTACTGCTACTTTAAAACTTCGGGAAGTCTCACAAGGAACTCGCCGATGCCTGTAGTCCACAGTCTATTACATTTACCCCATAATCTGTGAGTTGCGCTTTTCCAGCGTTATTTCAAATATAATAGCTTGCGAGTTGCAGTCAGCTGCTAAATTTCATCAATGTAGATTTAAGCAGCAATTTGTTTTAAGACAAAGCCAACCACTTCAGGATTTTAAAAAGGCATCTTTTTTTAAGCTTTTTTTGACAGGGAATCCTAGCTGTTTTACTATCCACTAGAGATCCTGGAAATATACTTGTGTCTTCCTTGCTTTGCCACCCAGGAATCATACATATCGATAAATCCTTCACGTAACTCACCATGACATGTTATTCGCTATGTGAACACAAGTCTATCATGTCGCTTAACTACGATGTGCTATAAAAAAAACATTAAATTTAGTATGAGCTCATTAGTGCTCACTTTACTACTATACAGTAAAAGCGCAGTCCTCTGACCATGCATGTGTGGAGGCCATTGCCGGAGACAGTTCCAGAGGAACCCTTTTCCAGCATATTTTGCAAAGTGTAGCCTATTGGCTGCAGTGTCTAACGCAATCTTCGCCTTGGGGATAGGGTCATGGGCACCTGAGGCTCATTGATGCATGTGGGGAGTAAAGGTTAGCCCGTCTGATTCTATCCCATGGAAGAGCTACTGTAGCACAAATTTCTTAAAAAGTTAATGCTGACTATTATAGGAAGGTGTCAGAACACAGTGCAATGCAGTTTGCTGCATATGGTGTTGCGCAGCGGAAGATCGGTCATAATGCCCATGCTGACCCCTGTCCACCACCGAAAGTGCCTACAATGGCCACGTGAGCGTCAGAACTGGCCCATGGTGCAATGGAAGAAGATGGCCTAGTAGTGATGAATCACATTTTCTTTTTCCCCAGATCTCAATCCATTTGTGCATGGGATGTGTTGAAAAAACAAGTCCAAGCCATGCAGTCCCCACCTCGCAACTTACAAGACTTAAAGGATCTGCTGCTAACGTCTTGGTGCCAGATACCACAGGACACCTTCTTTTGGAGTCCATGCCTGAATGGGTCAGAGCTGTTTTGGCAGGATGATGGGGACCTACACAATATTAGTCAGGTGGTTTTAGTGTTATGGCTAATTGGTATATATATATTGCATAATATTGAATGCAAGGATCAAATGAAGAAATAATATAATAATAATAATAATAATAATAATAATAATAATAATATACAGGAGCTGCCTTTTCTACAGCCATTTTACAAATTAGTCTCACAACTCAAGGTCTAACAAACAGGCAAAGAGGTAGCCTAATGCCTCTTTGCTTCACACTGCACATTCAATTGTATCCACCTTTATTTCATTCATATCCCATCTTTTAAAGAACATGCTATCCAGATTTCAACTCATTCTCTCTGCTTGTCGCTGTCATGTATCATTCCCCAGGAGTACCCCAGGCATTCATCATATAACAGTGAGAGATGACTCATTTGAAAGAAGTGTGAAATTAAGAAGTTTTAATTCATAGTTGCTGTTTTCCATGCAATTAGTTTTTAGTTTACATAGTAAACAAATGTTTTCCAATTATTATCAACTATCTGAAGTACCCAGTGGTGCTTCGTTTTAAATCTTCAAGTTATTAAGTTTTATTATGTGAAGTCATCCAAATCCATCCAGTGGAAGGCCCAGAACAGGCTCCCTGGGTCAAAGTTCTGCCCGGTGCACTCCATTGTGAGGTCCAACCGGGACCTCAACCCTCTAGTATGTCTTCTGGGATCCAGTGTTACCAATCTGTAAAGTTTTTGTCCATATCCATCCAGTGGAAGGCTCAGAACAGGCTCTCTGGGTCAAAGTTCTGCCCAATATACACCAACGGGAGGTCCAACCAGGACCCCAACCACACTAAAACCTGGCCAGGATCCAACTGAACCACTTCGCGTTGGTTTCATCCCAATCATTGCAGGGTTGTTCGAATGCATAACTGGACAAAAAAATAAACAGACCAATGAATTTTATATACAGTATAAGATATATTTAATCCTTGTCAGTTGGATGAGTATCCAAGTAGAAGGTTACCTTTTGGGAAGTAGAGTTGGTTACTCAACAAACAACAACCACTCTCTACATGTGTTTTTAAGTATATCTCTGGTATGCATACAACATGTAAATTTCACATTAATTGAATGAACAAACCTAACACACGTGCTGAATGCCTTTGAAAAAGAAAAAAACACTTTTCCAAAGAGTTTTGTCTTTTGCAAGCCATGCCCCATATTAATAGTTTGCTTTGGTTCCTTGCACCAGTATTGTTATGGTCACCTGAGTAGTCATAAAGGCTGCTTTGGCCATGACTTCCAGTAGAAGAGTGTGCATATGTTATGCAAAAATGTATAAGATTATGGTGTACATCAACATATGGCCCTCCAGATGCTGTAGAACTACACATCCCAGCATGCTGTGCCACAGTTTTGCTATTAGGGCATGCTAAAACTGTGGCAGGACATACTGGGATGTGTAGTTCCACAGCAGCTGGAGGGCCACATGTTTAATGCCTCTGGTGTACATGCTTTAAGGGGTGTGTTTATATACAGTTAGTAGAGTACTTTGCAGTTGGATTTGTTTACAGATGGTCATGTGACAGTTGAAAGTAGTTCAGGTGAGCGTGAGCGGTTATGCTGGGAAGTGTGGAAAATAATGCACAGTCATGTGATCTAGTGTGTCCAATCTTGTTAGTGGGAATGCTGCCATTATAACACACTACATTCCATGGACATTTTGCCGCTCCACCATGTCTGAACTGTTGCCCCAATCTCATTTTTATCTTTGACTGGCACATCTACATGGTAAAACCTGTATTTCGATACTGCAACCATATTTTTACTTTGAGCTGTTCTCTCAAAATAGGTCTTACAGTAAAAAACCTTATAGAATTAATATATAGATGTGTGGGTATAGAGTGTTGATTGTGTTTACTACATGAATTCTGTTCAAAGTGCAGTACAAGTGCACAAAATAGCTTCCTGTGTTTCGTTATAGAAAATATTTCAAAACTTTGAGTTGGGTATAGATCCAAAGAGCTACACAAGTCTGTGAAATAGGGAAGTCTAACAGAAATATGGTTATAGAAATGTTATTTTAGAATCATTGTTAAAATTAGGTATCTCGCCAGACACCAGTCCTCTAGAGAATTTTGTAAGAACATGTATATAGCATAGCTTCAGGTGGAACAGACAAAAGTATGTCATATATAGTGATGAGCAGTGAATTGGACTAAAGATTCTTTTATAAAGAGAAGACTAAGTTTACTGTTCTACATTTCTGTTGCACTTTAATAAAAATGCCTTGTGAATAGCAATATTCTGTATTATTCCTCCCCCCCATGTTAACCAATAAACATGATACCTTTTGCACTTGCTTAACGTAAAAATATTAGGGAACTTTCTGCAATCTGTACAATATTTTAATGGTTTTAACAAAATGATCTCCATTATTGGATTTACTTTTTTTCTTGTCTCTAGCGTATGGTTCTCACTTATGGTTTAGCTATTATTTGTTTCTGAGACTTTAGGAAAGAAGAAAATGCAGTAATGCTCCTTTGCTGCTGTTTATTGACTGTTGGGAATTATGTGAAGCACTTGGGGCTAATTCATTAAGCTCAATGGGACTGTTACACATGCAGAAATGCTAGTTTGTTCATGTTTTAATTGTAATGACCCATTCATCATTAAGGGCCCCGTGTGGCTGCCGCATATTCAACAAACTCCAAAAACTGGAGTTTGCAGAAACTGACGCCATCTTTAGATGTGCACATGCATGAGCTGAGTACGTATGAGCACTTACACTGCCTGACAGTGTTAACTTACACCACTTGCAATTAACAGTTGAAGTGTCAGTGATAGGTTTATTTATATTATCTGAAACTCAAATTCAGTACCCATGGCAGGATTTTTTCTTGCTAAATTACTACTCTCCCGAAAGTTGTGGGAGGCCCCCAATTTTTTGAGAAGTCTCCCGCACCACTGTGAGTGTGGCCGAATCTCCGGCATCCCACCTACTTCCAAGTGAAGTGGGCAGAATGTGGGAGATAAAAACAGGAATCGCGGTCTATATGTATGCATGAAAATGTGTAAATTTACACCCACCCCTTTCCACGGACCTGTTGAATCACGGCATTTTGCTGCAATGGGGGCGAGCCATAAGTAGCCAGCTGCATCTTCTATCCGGGTTTCTTCCGGAGAGGAAATTAATAAAATTAGGCAAGTATGGTACAGTAATAAAAGTTGAATTTATCTGAGTGACCTTCATTGCTGAGAGTTTAAAGCTAAGTAACCAAGGACCAAATGTAATAACTTCCAATTTGTCAAAAGTGCACATTTTTCAATGATTTTGCCACTTGATTTAAACCAGGTTGTTTTTTTCCCCTTTAAAAAAAACGGTGCTTTAAATTCCATTGCAAAAATGAGCAAAATCGTCACATTTGGCAAATCGATTTGGCCCCTAATCTGAGCTCATTAGAACTGTAACCAAACTTTGTTTACTAGAATGCAGCAGTATATTTCTTTAAAATTACTAATTGTTCAGTTTTTATCTTTTTTATTCATTATGTGTAATACAATATAATAAAAGTAAATGACAATATTTTCATTAAAATATGTAAATAGGTGTATACTTAAAGGAAGAATGAGAGAATGACAGTAAATATGCAGTGTGTCAAGATTATGCCTGAGTCTTTTGAGCTGGTCCTTCACAGAGTAGGATTCTGCACCAATTATTTTTGTAATTTCACTCCATGTGGGGACAACCTATTAGTCCAAGGATTTTACAAAATAACAGTTGCCATGGTACATCAAGTACAAATTTAAAATTAGTTTACCAGTCTGCTGTAGGTCTTTTCTATTCTTTTTAAAACAGGTAGATAACTTGAAAATGTTTCATTTATAATGTTATCTTCCAATTACCTATTTTCAAAATT
The DNA here is from genome assembly GCA_031769625.1 of Taudactylus pleione. Lineage (NCBI taxonomy): Eukaryota > Metazoa > Chordata > Amphibia > Anura > Myobatrachidae > Taudactylus > Taudactylus pleione. The sequence continues at coordinate 2,916,482 of JAUIMM010000176.1, forward strand.
GTTAGAGAAGAATACATTATAGACAAAGTAGACTGTTTTTATACTATTGTATTACTATCAAATATAATAAATATGTTGTGTCCTATTAAAAAAAATAACAAGACATTTTGGAGTTCACAGTTTAGCACATTTGAACAACGCCAAATAAAAACAGGTCGGAGTTGGCAAAAACCAATATGGGTAATTAAATACATGGTAATAACATCTCAGCGGGCATCCGGCTTAGAGCCTCCCTGCGGTGCCGGGCTGGAGGTCACTGACGCCGGGTGCAGTGGGTGCGCCGCTGCACCCGGCGCCAGTGACTTCCATTCCTGGGGGTAATGGTCGGACAGCCGGGCATGCAAAGATTCATATGCATGCCCGGATGTCCGTCCATTACCCCCAGGAATTTCAGTTTTACCCCAAATGGGGTAATTTACCCCTGTTCCCCGATCACTGCATTATCATGTAGCAAATAAATACTTGTCAGTTTCATATTTTCACAAGGATTTATATTTGGTCGCAGTGCCCCGAGAGCCGCAACATGATGGCAGTTGGGGGCGGCAACAGGGAGCATTCCAGAAAACAGGGACGTGATAGACCCGTTTTTTTGGCTGTGCCGAGGCCAGTTGCGGCATCCTCAGATGCAGTTTCACTTGTCCCAGCAGAATACTTTTGGCAGACATCCTGAGTAACCTGTGGGTTGCTCGGATGTCCATGGACGCAGTTTCCTGGCCTCTCAAGTCGGCCAGCCTGAGTAAGCTGTGGCCCGGCGCCATCCCAGCGTCCAGGAGTCCGGTCCGTGCACTGACTGATTTTCCCACAATGTTCGTCAGATAAGAGGAGGATGCATGTTTCGCCCAAGTCGAGGCTTGTTCACCTCACCATCGCGCATCCTGGGAGAATCAGTCAGTGCACGGACCGGACTCCACACCACTGTTATATTGGTATCATATATTAACTGACGGACCACTGTGTCTGTTCAGCGCTGAAAGCTTTAACAATCCTTCAGCCTGTGCATACTTTTGTCTCTACCATGAAGCTCATATATTGGATTAATGGCTTATTATGTGTATCTGGGACAATGAGTTGCCATTATTGATGTGCTGGATTCCTGTATGTTGGGACTGGTGTTTCTTCTCTGCTATTAAGTTTGAATCTATGTGCTATAGGGTTATATTAACAGAGATAACACTGCTTGCTAACTTTATTTGTCTGAGAGGAAGCAGGCTATGATATTTCTCCAGGCTGAGTTTGATTGATAAGTGATGAACTTTTGTGATGTAGTCGATACCAAGGCCACGTGAATGTAGTATCTTTTGGTAACATTAAGCTACATGGTGAATTTACACCACTGATCACACAGTATTATTACAAAGACCTTCTTGAAATATATGTTGCTGTTATAATTACATGCCAATGTTTAGACAGTTAAATGTATTATACTATATCCATGCTTAAACGATTAATGTATGCTCATACATCACTTTTTTTAATTTTGTCTTTTATTAATGAATTGGACTTTTTCAAAGGTGATACAATTTCACTCAGACCATGTGCAAGGGCAATTTTCATCCCTGCCACTAAAATCGTAACCTACAGCCATACTTTACTGGATCTCGTCTGGTCTTGGAAGCGATACAGCAATAGGCTTGGTTAGCACTTGAATGGGAGACCACCTAGGAATACCAGGTGCTGTAGGTTAACCTTTATTGGAGGATGAATGGAATAGGATGGCACATGGTGTAGCAATCATACAACTAACCTATGAGATTAACAACTGTCACTGTACCAATATAAGATGGTCTGATATCCATTCCAAGTGTGTTAAGAGGAATGCAGATTCTGTTTAATACTCTCGCCATATAAAATTTGGGTGTTTGATGCAAACACCCGTAGGTTATTTTAAAACGTATTCATTCCAACAGATGTTGAATGTTTAAACTCTTGTTGGATAAAATGAACAAAATGTGTATGGATACCTCATAATTTTTCTGGATATATAATAAAGGTTACATTTTAAGTGTGCCCCAGCAAAAAGCCCATCTTTTTCTTGTTTGTTGTTCTATGTTAAATTTTGGGCTTTTGGAGCACCACCAACACCACTAGATATGATATACTCAGAGATGTAGGATAGTTGGTTAACAAATAAATACTTACCTATATCTGGTTCTGTGCTGAATCTCCTATCTTGTTTGCAAACAAAGCCTGTAACATGACATTTAGGAGCTGATTGGCTGGGAATCTGGCCTTCATTCAGAGGCGGCCGTACGGTCTACGACCGCACGGTCGCCTCGATGTTTGTCAAGTGCGCATGCGCACGAGGGAGCTGGCTCCTTTGTGCGCATGCGTGAGACCCGCTACGACTGACAGCGCCGGTTGTAGCGGGTCTCTTTCCAAAGGGGGCGAGCTGTCGATGTTGATTGACAGCTCGCCCAGTTTGGAAGGCGGGCCGGGGGGGTGGCAGCCCAAACGGAGGCGTTCCCATGGGAACGCCTACCGTTTGGGGGAGGCCCCACTGACATCACTAGTGATGTCAGTGGGGAGCTTCCGGCTCTGACAGAGCCAGAAGCTCTCTGGGGCTTAAGACAAGTGAGACCCTATCCTAGGGTCTCATTGTAAGCCCCAATGGTCGCGATGGTCTCTGACCATCTCTGAGGATGCAAGCGGTCGCACAGAAACTGGGCGGCCGGTCAGGATGCAAGCGGCCGCCCAGTTTCTGAGCGACCGCTTGCATCCTCCGACCGCCTCTGAATTAGGCCCTCTATCTCGATCCACTTTATCACTCTACAAGGCTTAGTATATCTCACCCATATTCAATTAGAGGCGAAAAGTCTGAATGTGCGAAAAAGTATTGCGGATGATGTCAGTTCGCCAGGCGGAATCTTATCGCCGTATTCAATTGCAAATAGTTTTCGTGTACGCGAAAACGCGATGCAATGTAATAGGCGAAATAGATTTGCCTATGAATAGGCGTCGGAAAAAACTGCAACATTGCTATTTTGGGGGGCAAAGGTGGTGAAACTACTCTGCACCCTTGGGACAGCCCCCCAAAGTATAACTGCATAAAAAAAAAACTAAAAAAATGAGGAACACCCCAAAAAAGACTTAGAAAAAGGGGGCAAAAAAGTGCAAAGTGGGGGTACAAACTTAAAAACTAGCGAAATAGACTTTTGGGGGGTCTGCAAGTAGGTGTGAGGTATTTTATTTAAAGCAGGTGCTTGCATCAGGTGGGTTTTTCACTATTTTTTACACTTCACTTTATCGACTTTAAAATACGCTAGTACCCATTTTCAAGTACCCCAAATGTGAGGAGACTACTTATTTTCATCAAAAAATGCAGCAAAATGCTATTCTTCACCACTTCTGCAAATACGCTAATTAGAGTCAATTGACAGCACTTAAGTACCCCAAATAGCTTCAGCAGGGCTATTCAGGGACTTCTACATTGGTTCCCAATGTTAGTGCATCTTTTGGGGGGTGTCAGGCTAGTTTCCCCATTTTTGACAGCATTTTCCTCTTGTTTAAGTTTTGCTGGGTTGTGTTTTCGCGTGTTTTGGAATTGAATATGGCGAATAGGGGGGGCGCGCATAAAAAGTTTTCGCGTCTAAAACAAAAGTCCAGCAGGCGGAAAAGTATCACGGGTGCAAAACTAATTGAATACGGGCTGCAGTGAGAGAAGGTAAATCCTACATACTGCTGCAGTGCTTGCAATGATGATTTTAATTTCCAGTTAGCTTTAATGAGGTTGCGTGGTTGTGATACTGCTGCATTTCATCAGCTTTTAAGTTTGCACTGTTTTTACTCATACATTACCTTGTCAATGCAGTGTAACATGATATATATTGTGCAGTTGAGCTGAATAGTAAGGGGTAAATTTACTTATAATCATGTTTGAGTTCTAAGCAAATCACTGGACATCGCTGGAACGTTGTAGACTCAAAATCAAAAAAATCACAAATATCCTATGCAGCGTTTCTGACTGTCTATTTAGAGGGTCACATGTAACAGCCTGGGCTATGTCTGAAAATGAGCCCAGCACTGCCCGGGCCAGAAATGTAATAGGTGCTGCCACTATAGGGTGTTACCACAGCCCTCAAGCCAGCACTGCTCCTGGTCACTGTCAATGGACTGAATGAGGAATTGCTGATTGGCCAATAGCACCAGTCCCTATGCTCTCGGTTAATCAGTGCTTTGACAGTGACCGGTATGGACCTGTCATTACGTGTAGCACTGTACCGAATGTACAATGCTGTCCTTGGGTTTGCAGTTTGTTTTTTTTCTAAAGACCAATGGACTACTACATGGACAGAAGAGGAGCTGTAGGAGAGATGAGTATAATGTTTTTAAATAAAGGATTCCAACCTTTGTTTTGTGAGTACTGTCTTTATTTTAATGTTTTCTTTGCAGGCAGACTACAGGTGCCAGTGAGCTTGCTGGTACATGTTGTTCCACAAGTACCAGCATGCTGGAGCAGGCTTGCTGTTACCTGTAGTTTGCCTGTAAAGAACAATATTATGATCTATTTTTTTATACAATAACCTTGCACTTAGTTACTAAGGCTAGCAGGGAATAGCCCTAATCTTTCAGCCCAGGGATAGTAGTTCATTTGGAGAAGGGGTCCCCACTTTACGAGGAATTCCAGCCCTGGGCTAACTACTTTGGAGATGGTAAATGTCATAGCAGGGGACCCCATGCTGTGTATCCCCCTGATATGGCATCAGCCCCCCCAGATTGTTCAGCCTGGAGCTGGTTCTTGGAAAATAGAGGGGACCAGGCTGAGAGGTCCGGGGCTGGTTACTGATATTTGGAGTGGATACTGATCTGTCCAGTGTTTCTCCCAAACTTGCTTGTCACTGTTTGGGTGGGTTAGCCGTCCTGTTCCCTCAGGTTTTGGTCCATTTTAAAACCGACCTTTAGTAAATCTGCGAATCATATTCCTCTCTATATAAAAGTACTGATTGTTGGGTGCGATGTTCTACAGTCAATTTTTTGGTTGTTATTAACTTTAGTAGATGGCTGGTTTGCAAAATCCATGGAAACTAGACCAAAACACCAAAACGACCTTTAGTAAATTTACCCCTTAGAATGTGTTTTCTACTATATAACTTACACCTCTTTACACTACATCTCTATTCCATTGAGCATTTTTATTTTCAAAATACAATGCAAATATAATACAATTACCATGATGCAAAACATTTATTGCAATTTATTTTTTTAACTGTAAAAAAGAAGTATGAGTATTAAGTTTTCATTGATTAATTAAAACTCATAGTGTACCAACACACAAATTTCAACTTCTTTTGAAAACCTATTTACAACTACAGAAATTCCCAGTCCAATGTATTTACTTTGTAAGTGTGCATATGCATATATGTATGCTCACAATGCAAAATGGGCAATTGTTGCATTGCAATTGGCTGCCATAATGTTATAGGTATCTTAGCATATATCAGTAACCCATCACTCTAATGCTATGTACGCACCTAAACGTAGGATCGCTCATCAGACAGATCCACTGCCTGAGAGGCCGCTTTGTAGCTACACACTTACCGATTGGCCACTCAATATGTCTGGCCTGACATCACAACTGGACAGGCATTTAAATTTCCCCACCCAATGGTGATGTTAGTGTTGGCGGTCCCTGCAGCCAGTGTACGGGCGGTCAGTGAGTTGCCCGTACACACAGCCAGATGTATCAATATATTTGCAAGCAAACAAAAATTGTATCCACACAGACCAACTTATAATGTATATGTAGCCCTATCCTCCTATATCTCATCTGGTTAATAGATGTAATTCACGAAGGGGTGCTCCCAGGAATATAATCATACACAGAAAGACAACAAGAAAAAGAATATTCCTAACCTGGGGCACTCACAGGGTTAGCAATTGTTTTAGTTCCCATATTATCAGTCCTTAATCTGGTGAGAGCGAATAAAGGTTTCAGCTCTCATACATAAAATATAACTTTTGATAATTCACTAAAATAACAAGAATGCAAAATATGACAAACAATATTAAAAAATGTGAATATGACTTGTTCTGTTAATAAATATAATTGTCTCCACCAGCTAATATCTTGTCATCATTTATGTACAGTATATCTCTCCAATCGTTTATTAAATTATATGATGACATGTATAATTGTCTGAAGACAAGGATACACTTGTTTGTAACAGTACAGTGATACAAGTCATCATATAATTTAATAAACGATTGGAGAGATATACATAAATGATGACAAGATATTAGCTGGTGGAGACAATTATATTATTCGCTCTCACCAGATTAATCACTGATAATATGGGAACTAAAACAATTGCTAACCCTGTGAGTTCCCCTGTTTAGGAATATTATTTTCCTTGTATCAATATATTTACAAGATCAACTCGATATGTCTGTGAACTACTGTAAGTCATATTGCATTTGTATACACCCACCAATGCACTCACAATATATTGAATGGTATATCAACAAGTGAGTACCCAGCTTTACTTTTGTGTACTATTATACTTTTTTATAGTATAGTAGCAGTGCAATTATTTTCCTACATATATATCTATCTATAGAAGACTATGGAAACTGACACTTTCTATAGTACATTTTTAGAACTAATCTGCGCATTGATTTGTGAAATAAATTTAGCTTTCTGTTGTATGAAAGCACATGCAGTGGAACTGTCAAATGTCATGATATTTTCAAAGAAATCTCATTTGGGAATTTAAACTTACCCAGCTATAAAGAAAGTGCCTGCAGTTTATTGAATATGCGTTTTCCCTTTATCCCCACTGATGGTTTGTCATTCACTGCAGTTATTAATTTCTCTTAATGAGTTTAAAATCTATTCAAAATGAGAATTACCGTATAGCTGCCAAGATAGAACTGATTACATTGTTTGGAATGAGGCCCTAGTGAAACTGATAAATGACACTGGTATACAAAGATTTTGTCACAGTGCACCTCAGGTGGTATTATGTATAAATCTTCAACACTGATTTAAAAAATGGTCTTAGATTCTATCACCCATAGTTACACCTTCTTTAATAATATACAATACGATATTTAACCCATTAATAGAGCTTTTTTTTCTTCAGTAATATTCCATTGTTTTCTTAATTAAACTGTTCTGGATAGATTATTATTCTTCACCCTTCTTAATTTATACTAAACAGTTGAGTCACATTCTGCTGGATGATGCAATTTGGACATGATAATTCATAGGAATGATGACTAAGCAAGTAACTAAGGATACTGAATTTAAACCTCTATACGCTCCTGCCTATACCTTCTAAAACCTGCCTATACCTTCTAAAATTTACGCTATTTGCGTACGCAGTCATACAGTAAATATATGCCTTCAAACTTTGAGAAAATGTGTTTCCAACCCACAAAGGTTATTATTCAAGCAAAGTACAGATAGTTACATGCTGTGATCTAAATACAGTTTAGTGTAAAGAAATTATACAGACCCAAGGTACAGTTATACATACGCACGCACTCTGGGACCAGATACCGGTATCAACAAAAAACCTCCATCAACAGCATCAGCATGAAGACTCCAGATTGGGGTCAGAACACACATATATATATACCCTTACAGAAATAGACAATACAATAGAGAGGTTTGTTGCGATCACATTGGTTCTCCATCACGGTGCTTCTGTTACAGGATATTTAACAGGTTGATTCAAATGGGCACAGACCAGCCTCTGACAGCCTTTTGTCTCCGTTTTCCTGCCTCATGCAAATCTAAGCTGTTAATTTTACAAAGTACATTTTGGTGTTTTAACTCTCTACAGTCCATAAGTTGAGAATGCATGTTGCAATCTTTACACCGATGATACCGGAAAGCTGTTGAGAAAGTGCAAATCAGTATAACACCAAACACGGTTTAATTATCATGTATTAAACCTTAGATACCAATTAGCCTTTATGTCACAGCATTAGTAATAAATGGATAAAACTTGAATCTTACACTTTGAAGCTATGGAACCTTTTATGTGAGTGTGCATTGTGTAAGTATTAGGGGTTTGGGAAAAGATGCTAGTTAACTTGGGGCAGATGCGTACACATGAAGCTAATAAACAGCGTTCACATGCAGGATATTATGTATTCGCTAATGTGCGACATGTTAACAGCGCAACTGTGTGTATTAATGTGTGTATGGGGTATGGTAAATTATGCGATCGCATGATGAAAATAATAGCATTGCCATATGTACTTAAGTGTGAGTTTAGCTAAAATGGCGCTGAGCGGCCATTCGCAAAATGGCATCTTGCAGATCTCATTTTCAAGATGGTGTCTTGCGGCCATTCGCAAGATGGCGTTGTTTCGATCTAATTTTAAGCTGATCTTGTCTCAGCCAATTATCCAGCTTCGACTGTCCACCCTTTGATAGCGAACAACATGCTATCACACTCTGGTTTTAAAAATATTAATTTAGGCTTACATTTATATATATTATTTAATGTTATTATGGGTGTTACAAGGTGGTTCTTAATCCATCAATAATGTGTCTCTGGGAGGGGACATAAAACTACCATTATACGCACACCGCGGATCTTGGAAGATCATCGGAAAGATGTGGGGATGCATCAATCCTATAAAAGCAGTCTTGAGGAATAATAGGGACTTACATTATTTGAGGTGTTTTCAAAATAACATTTTTAATAATACATGTTGTGCACGTCTAAGTATAATACATTATATGATGGTATTACCTAGTTCAGGGTTGCAAGGCAGTTCTATATTTACCTCAGTATTCATTTTGTCATTACTGATCACCATCATAATTTCGTTCTTTCGTTTCACCTTATTTTTACATTTTCCACACTTCACCACAATAGGAACACACCGGACACATATGCCAATTACTATGATGACAACCAGTATGAGGATCAGGAGTTTACCTGTGCTTGCAATCATTTCCTGGACCCACTCCCTAGACCTGAGAACCACTTTGCTGGGTTCAACCATGAAACCCATTCCTCTACCTTCTCCTCTACTTCAGCCACTGAAGCATTATGGTTCTTCCGAAATTCCCATTTTAGCTGCAGAATTTCATCCATCTTCCAGTCTATCACCTCCTTGGGGTCGCTGGTATCATTGGTGACATAGGTGCAACACTTTACTCCAAATTGGGAGGCCAAAGTTATGCAGTACCCTCCAGTGACAGCGGTTAAATAATTTAACACTAGCCTGTGTTGCACCAGTTCTTTCTTGTATGCTTGCAATTCCCTACCTGTATACCTGAAGGTGTCATCATACATCTCGGTGATATTATCTATCAATTTAGCAAGGTCATGAATATATCTAAAATTTAATGTACCCAGAGCGATCCTTTGGGATCCAATGCTACTAAAACTTGAAAGCCAGTTGTCTCACTAATTAACTGAGTGGCTTTATGCACATAACCAGGTATCATATTTCTTTTGCCTCTGTGTTCATACTGCGTGTGAAGATATGGTGATGGCGTGTTTTTATGAATACCAAGCATTTCAACATGTGTGAGAGTCATAACCTCTGGGACTACTCTTCCCAGGTAACACAAACCTTCGGAACTTGGGGAGAGCCACTTATATGCTTTTCTTCCACATATAAAATATACATTATCGGGGAGTACATAAGGAAAAGTATGCATCATTATCAGTAAACACATTTCCCTTGCAAATAATCCTATCTCAGGTTCTTTCATCTGGTACATGCAAGTTTCTGATTGTATTATCTTAGCACAATATCCATCTGGTACCTTACCAATAATTTCTTTGGTGGAACTTAATGTATACCAATACCTAAAGTGCTTCCCATTAGATCTAATTGAGCATAACAGATCATGATTCATAGACTCATTATCAGCTCTCAGTGAGAAGGTCATTGTCTGATTATTCCTCATCACTTCCCAGCTCCCTGGTTTATTGGGGTTGGTTATGTTTAAACACAAAAGTGATCTATCTTCTTGGAATTGATAGAGTTTGAAATGAGGTGGTTTGGATGAGAGGAATTTTCCATCCAGTGTTTTCCCTTTTTGCAATTCTAAAATTTCCGTAATATTCAGCGGAAATGGCACCAACCCTACATTATGCTGACCCTGTGGCACGTGTGAGCACACCCAACAATCAGTCTGGTTTAATACTTTGCCTACCATGCTATGATAATCCTCTAAAGGATACCCACCCCAGTACGGGTTATATTTAGGCTGGCACCGTTGGTTACAGTTCTCATCAACTAGGGACCCGCAAAGCTTGCAAATACAGGAATCTTCAGATGATAAACCTCCACACCGTCCCTGACTATCCGGAATAGCAGCTCCCTTAACAGTTACAGTACTAAGATTGGTCAGACACTACCCTGATTGGGACAGCACTCCTCCTCTTGACTCCACTCCATCAGCACTGCCATCAGCTACCATCTCCTCTATCGGTCCCCCGTCACAGAAACTGGAAATTCCCGAACCCACCAGAATGGTGAAAACTCTGTAAGAGAATATGAAAATGAACACAGCAGGCCAGTCCATTGCCACAACAAAGACCTGCAAATTTCTTTTAGTTCAGGTATCTCGCTACAACATTTTAATCCTCCCGAAACAAGCTTGCGATCGACAGGTCTAAGTTATCAGCCTTGTCTCCACCTTGTTTCTCCACCAGTTAACTGACCTTTTTGCAGTGAGTGGAATGGACCCAGGTATCTCTCTCAGCCACCTTCAAGGATGCGGTACTCGTCAGCAACACCTGGTACGGGCCTTCCCACCGATCAGTCAAACAACATGAATGCAAGGCATTTCTGATCATAACATATTCTCCAGGTTCAACATCATGACAGTTAGTTTCAGGCATATCATGGGACAACAAATACAGTTTTTGCTGTTGCTGTTTTAACTGTTTACTCATTGATATAAGATACCTTACAGTTACCTCGTTGTTACCCTTCAAGTCTTCCTGTGGACTTATGATCAAATGAGGTTGTCTACCAAATAGTGTTTCAAAGGGGGACAGATTTAGAGGGGGTCTAGGAGTGGTCCTTATACTATGTAGGATCAACGGTAATGCTTCTGGCCATCCAAGTCCCGTCTCTGCCATGATTTTACTTAACTTATTTTTAATAGTCCTGTTCATCCTCTCTACCTTGGCGCTGGCCTGCGGTCGGTAAGGGGTGTGAAGTCGACTATTAATACCCATCAGTTTACACATATTTTGAAAAACGTCACCTGTGAAATGAGTACCCCTGTCGCTCTCGATAATTTTAGGGATACCATATCTGCATACAAACTCCTGTAGAATTTTCTTGGCAGTAAACGCAGCAGTATTAGTGGCCACTGGGTAGGCCTCAACCCAATTGGAAAACACGTCAGTGCACATTAATACATACTTGAGATTCCTGCAGGGTGGTAATTGAATGAAATCAATTTGTAATACCTGGAAAGGTCCGTCAGTCGGTGGAATGTGGGATGGTTCGGTAGGGATCACTTTCCCTATGTTCTTCCTCAAGCAGGTTAGACAGGACATTGCTCTCTCTTCTGCTTGTGAAGAAAAACCCGGTGCACACCAGTATGCTCTCACCAATTTGCACATACCTTGCTTTCCCAAATGAGTCAGACTTCTATGCTGCCTCAGCCAGGCTGGAGTAATATGCCTTGGGGGCTACTGGCTTACCTTGTCCGTCCCTCCAGAGCCCGGAGGACTCTTGCCCACATCCCATGGACTTCCAAACTGACTTTTCCTGGATTGGACACAAATTTTGCATGTCAATTAATTTCAGCATATCAATTGTTTGAAAAGACATCATTTGTTCCGTTGGTATGTTCATTTTTAGCCCTGCTGCCCATTTTGCAGCTTCATCTGCTCTGTTGTTGCTCAGTGACACCGGATCATCCTCACATGTATGGGCTTTACACTTAATTACTGCCACCGTTTTGGGCAGTTGGATTGCTTTTAGTAATTGTTTTATATGTCTGGAATGTGCAACTGGTGTGCCTGCTGCTGTCATAAAATTTCTCAGATGCCATAGAGCTCCGAAATCATTTACCACTCCGAATGCATACCTAGAGTCAGTGTAAATGTTAGCAGATTTTCCTGCTGCCAGTTCACACGATCTTTTTAGTGCTACTAACTCTGCCACCTGGGCTGAGTGAGGAGGACCAAGGGGTTCAGCTTCTATGATGTCTGTGTCATTTACAACAGCATAACCTGTACATAGTTCACCTGTGTCTGTTTGTCTATGACAACTCCCGTCCATGTAAAATGTCACATCCACATTCTCAAAAGGTGTGTCATGTATGTCAGGTCTAGCAGTAAAGGTCTGATTCAGATATTCCATACAATCATGTGTATCATTATGTCTGCTGAACTCACTTCTCACCAGCAACTCGTCTCCTTCCACCCTTTGTACATCATGTTGTACATATGGTAAATACTTTGCTGGATTCAGCGTATTGCATTGTTTAACAGTGATGTTTGTAGGTGCTATTAGAGCTAGTTCCCATTTGGTAAACCTAGCAGAAGAAACATGTCTGGTTTGGGCAGAGTTCAGCAGAGCAGATACAGCTTGGGGAGTATAGACAATCATATCATGGCCCAATACTACGTCCTCACTTTTACTCACCAATAGAGCAGTTGCTGCCACACTTCTTAAACATGTTGGGAGTGATCTTGCAACAGTGTCCAATTGGGCACTGTAGTATGCTACAGGCCTACTGGCATCACCATGTTTTTGTGTGAGGACACCTGAGGCACAACCATCGGCTTCCGTACAATACAAATCAAAAGGTTTTTCATAATCAGGTATTCCCAATGCAGGTACTTTTGTCAGACTATCCATAAGATTAAGGAAAGCCTGCACTGATTCCTCTGTGTGTATGACACAATCGGTCTTTGAGTAAGAGACTAAGTCCTGTAATGGCAAGGTCAAAATAGAAAAACCTGGGGTCCACATTCTACAGTATCCACACATTCCCAAGAAGTACGGATTTGCTGTTGGTTCTGCGGCAGTGTCATGTTCTGTATGGCTTGGATTCTGTCATTTGTGAGATGTCGTAACCCCTGAGTTAGGCAGTGTCCCAAATATTTTACTCTGGATTGGCACGGCTGTAGTTTGTCCTTAGCAACCTTGTCTCCTGTGTGCGAGAGGTGAAGCAACCAAAGTTTAGTATCATTTAAACATGACTTAAATGAATCAGAACATAGCAATAAATTGTCTACATATTGAATTAGAACAGACCCATTAGCAGGTTGAAAAGATTGTAAACAGTTGTGCAAGGCCTGGGAGAAGATACTGGGGCTGTCTATGAAAACGTGGGGCAATTGTGTCCATGTGTATTGTACACCTCTGTATGCGAAAGCAAATAGGTACTGACAGTCAGGATGGAGAGGCACAGAGAAGAAAGCAGAACAGAGGTCAATGACAGTGAAATGGGTTGCATTTGGTGGGATCTGCATAAGAATGACAGCTGGATTTGGCACTACGGGAAATTGGCTCTCTACTACCTTATTATCACCTCTAAGGTCTTGTACCAGTCTATAACCCCTCCCACCACTCTTCTTTACCGGAAAGATGGGACTGTTGGCTACACTAGCTGTACAAACTAAAATTCCCTGTTGTAATAAGTGCTCAATTACTGGATAAACCCCCTAATTCTACCTCCGGTTTTAGTGGGTACTGGGGAATTTTTGGAGCTTGCCTACAGCCTTTTAAATTTACCTTTACGGGGCTTACGTTTGCCATTAATCCAGTGTCCTGTCCATCCTTGGTCCAAAGTGAATCTGGAATTTGGGACAACATTTGATCTACCTGGGATGGATTTTCATTTAAACTGGTAGAGTGATACATTATCCTTTGGGGAGTGTCCAACATATTCCTCACCTCATGCGCAACTCTCTCTGGGATATCTAAAAATACACCATCAGGGGTACAATATATGACACATCCCATCTTACATAACAAATCCCTTCCAAGTAGGTTAGTAGGAGCTGCTGCTGCCAAGAGGAAAGAATGCCTGGTGTGCAACGGCCCAATAGTAACCTCTGTGGATTTTATTAAAGGATAATGTTGCACTTTACCTGTTATGCCCATTGCTGGTACTGTCTCGTTGGTTACCTGTAAATTAATGGGAGATTTTATCACCGACCTGGTCGCCCCTGTGTCTACAAGAAAAGGATATTTAGTACCAGCTACATCAACCATCATGACTGGCTCTTCCCTAGTACTTCCCATAAACCTGACTATCTGTAGACTACAGGTATGACCTGACCCCTAGCGTTGGCTCCCACTTTCCAATAAAGCATTAACGGCCACAATTGGAGCTGGTGCCTGTTGGACATTTGCTGGTTTTTGTGTATTTCTTTTATGGGGATATCCAGGTACTCCCAGGTATGGGGGTCCTATCCTTTTTGCCGTACAGTTTTTACTTACATGTCCTAGCTGGTTGCAGTTAAAACACTTTCTTGGGTTAGATGAAGAAAAGGATTGTTGTGTGGGTTGAGCAGGAGATAAAGGTGGTGGGTATGGGTAAGGATATTGAAAAGGATATTGTGGGAGGTATGGAGTTTGTGGGTAGTATGGGACCTGTGGTTGTGTATGATAAGTGGGGTAGGGCTGTGTTTGCTGTGGTGTGGGATTAGTGAGGACGTGTAACTGTTCAGGTGCAGGTGTGGATGTGGGTGCAGGTGTGTCGGTTGGCTGTGATGTTACCGTCATTCCTTCTAGAGCTTGAATACTGACAGCCTTTAGATTCTCGCTCTGGGTGTCTCTCTTTCTAGAGATGTTTTTGTCATGTTCTATGGTGGATTCTATGAGGGTATCTATTGTGACTCCCCTCCAGACAGGCTATGAGGTCTGAACACGGGTCTTTAGGTTCTCTTTGAGACCATCCATGAGTACAGTGACAATCATTCCCCTCTGGTGAGTGCTATCTTTAATATCTTCTAACCCAGTGTACTGGGTGATAGCCTGCAGAGCCCGGTCACAATAATCTTCTGCAGATTCACTCTCTTTTTGTTTTATGGTGAAGATTTTGTTCCAGTTAACTACCACAATACCTTATTGCATAAGCACTGTACTTAGTATGCATAATACGATGGGCCGATCCAAGCGGCGCTTCCATTAGCAGCACATCATTGTCTAACATCTCTATTGTTTGCATGGCTCCCATCTTGGGACAACTCCTACGTTTTTCAATAAAGATTTAAACTGGTGAAAGACAGTCAAGATACTTTCACTTACCTGCGGACGGCTCTGAAAGAGGGTGTATCCACGAACCCTATGGAGGAACTCTAGACACCTCTACTCACCTATGGGAGAAAGCTGCTCCCACGCAGAAATCCCTTTTTGATTACTTTCCAACTGCTAGGGGGCAGTTGATTTCGTCCACTCTCTCACCAGTTCACAATCACATTTTATCCCAAAACTATGCGGCTCAATTATAGTGCTCAAATAAGCCACAGATCACACACACTGATTACTGAATACTATAATCACACTGGGAGCCGAACCCTAACAAATATAACAACCCATACACCTGCCTTGGGTAAAGTAAATGGTAAGCTGCTACCGAGTTACTAGGCCAACTCCTGCGCCTAGCACTTAAGGGTCCTACGATACCCTTAACTTTTAGGTCCCGTGTTACACCCTAAACAAATACTCACAGTTCCACACTTTTTTCCTGCGCAAAAAAATACACGTTAACGTTAAGAAAAATACACGTTAACCCAGTTATTGGCAACAGTTGATAATGTAAACTCAACGGCTTTGTTTAAACACGTGGCAGCACAACCGGAAATACGTATACGCTATTGTGCGACTAGTCGCATACACAATAATGCGACTACTGCACAGCCGTATGACTTTCCCTTAGCTGTGTATGCAAAAGTGGGTGTCTGCTGCGTGCACAAAAATGCGACTCAGCCATGTACGCAATACTGCGGCACCCTTTTTAGTGTGAAATTCTATCAACAAAGGAAAACAAACTTTTTCCTTTGTTGTCCCTGGATTCTAGTCAGCGTACCTTGACTCACACGATAACGGGTAGCAATTTCTCAGCATCAAGTGGTTGCAGGTAAACAGCGTGTGGTCACACTCCACCCTTTGGTGAGATATCGATAACCATATGTTTATCGCGTGAATAGGTAAGTTACCTCTCTCTACGAGCCCCCAACTAAGGATACTGAATTTAAACCTCTATACGCTCCTGCCTATACCTTCTAAAACCTGCCCATACCTTCGAAATTTGACGCTATTTGCATACGCAGTCATACAGTAAATAAATGCCTTCAGACTTTGAGAAAATGTGTTTCCAACACACAAAGGTTATTATTCAAGCAAAGTACAGATAGCTACATGCTGTGATCTAAATACAATTTAGCGCAAAGAAATTATACAGAACCAAGGTACAGTTATACATACGCACGCACTCTGGGGCCAGATACCGGCATCAACAAGAAACCTCCATCAACAGCATCAGCATGAAGACTCCAGATTGGGGTCAGAACACACACATATATACCCTTACAGAAGTAGCCAATACAATAGAGAGGTTTGTTACGATCCCATTGGTTCTCCATCACGGTGCTTCTGTTACTGGACATTTAACAGGTTGATTCAAATGGACACAGACCAGCCTCTGACAGCCTTTTGTCTCCGTTTTCCCACCTCATGCAAATCTAAGCTGTTAATTTTACAAAGTACATTTTGGTGTTTTAACACTCTATGGTCCATAAGTTGAGAATTCATGTTGCGATCTTCACACCGATGATACCTGAAAGCTGTTGAGAAAGTGCAGATCAGTATAACACCAAACACAGTTTACTTATCATGTATTAAACTTTAGATACCAAATAGCCTTTATTTCACAGCATTAGTAATAAATGGATATAACTTGAATCTTACACTTTGAAGCTATGGAACCTTTTATGTGAGTGTGCATTGTGTAAGTATTAGAGGTTTGGGAAAAGATGCTAGTTAACATGGGGCAGATGCGTACACATGAAGCTAATAAACAGCGTTCACATGCAGGATATTATGCTTTCGCTACATGTGCTACACGTTAACAGCGCAACTGTGTGTATTAATGTGTGTATGGGGTATGGTAAAATATGCGATCGCATGATGAAAATAATAGCATCACCATATGTACTTAAGTGTGAGTTTAGCTAAAATGGCGCTGAGCGGCCATTTGCAAAATGGCGTCTCGCAGATCTCATTTTTAAGATGGTGTCTTGCGGCCATTCGCAAGATGGCATCATTTCAATCTAATTTTAAGCTGATCTTGTCTCAGCCAATTATCCAGCTTCGACATAACCTTTCTTACTAAGTCACCATTCCTAGCCAGTTGGTGGTCAGAGTTTGTTCTGTAAATATTTAATGCTGTGTGTTTCTCTGTCATAAGTTGATATTTATATAGTTCAGTATATATTTTATAGTGTTCACAAAACCAAATGGCACAATGCCTAGAAATTGTATTAACCATCTGGACTATTTTTCCTACATTTGTAATGAGGTAACACTTACATTTCAGAAACGTTGCATTATTCCACTCATTAAGAAGTGTTATGAGCTTTACTTTGGACTCAAAGTTGGAGACCAACATAAAAAAGCAAGCAGAACTTTTAAGATCCAATTTGAAAGGTTGGAATATCCTCCACAAAGAAACGAAAGTATGTATGCATAGTGACTTTAAGGATTCTTTTCCCTTGAAGATGGACTTGTTTTTTGCAATGATGTTAATTCTGTTATGGAAGCACTTGGTCACCAGTACAAAACAGAGGAATGGCGTTTATTTATCTATTCTTCTAAAGTTATCTTGAAAGCTGCTCTTCTCCACAATGGTAATAAGTTTCTTACGTGATAGAGACATTCTAAAATGATGTTTGAATTTAGCACATAAAATATTATTAGATTCACCAATATTGATTCTTGTGGTAAAAAGTAATAAAAAAATTGTTAACCAGTATTATCAGTTCAAACTAATTGGGAGGAGGATTTATACTTTTCTTTATCAGGTGTCAAGAGGGAGAAAATATTTCACAATGTATTTAAAATGTCTATAACTATTAATCATTCAGAAATGTGTTAAACTTATACAATAAATATACCTCACTCTTGAACATCTCCATAGGTTTGGCCAGATGCTTCTTGACTCTGTTGGAGGAATTGTGGTGAGGTTTGTACCCTTCTCCATACTTTCTGGTCATGTCCATAACTCCAGAGACTATGGGTAGAGATCTTTGGTCTCATTTTTCAGGTCACAGGAACCATGCTTCCATTTAAACCTGAGATGGCCTTATTGCACCACTGGCTAAACTATCTCCAACCACACTGTAGATATGTAACAGGTCATATTCTTATTGCTACTAGACTTGCCATTGCCCATTACTGGAAAAGATCCTAATACCCTGGTATTTTCTAAGATTATTACATACTTACAAAAAAAATTGTGATATGGAGATCCTGGGGTTTAAATATTCTACTTTGACTGCTTCCCCTATGATTTAGAGGAGGTTGTGGTCTGAGTACTATCCTACATTATGCTATCCTTGAGTACTGCAGTCGGAACTGTGGGCCTGATTCAGAGCCGGACGCTCTGACCAGAGCGCTCGCTCTGAATCAGGGCCCTCCTACCTAAAAATGGAGCGGCCACCTGGCCGCTCGCATAGCTGTGGGAGACCACCCACAGCTTATGCGAGCGGCCAAAATGATGGTCGCGATGGTCAAGACCATCGCGACCATCGGGCTTGCGACGAGACCCTGTGGTAGGGTCTCGCTGCCGCAAGCCCCGGAGTGCTTTTGGTTCTATCAATCTAGGGGATTGTAAGCATCTGGGTAATTTCCCCTTCCCCTACTTCCCCGTTGTTTGACCCCTTTGTTATCTCTTATACTAATTTGTTTTTGTATTTTTTTTTAATTTGTCTATATCTATATTGCGAAATGATTATGGTATCATAGCCACTGTTGGCTTTCTTTATTTTTAGAACTGCTAATAAAATGTGTATCTGTTATGAAATTGTTTTGTATGGACAGAAAAAAGCAAAGGAAATTGCATATATGCATTATTAAATACATTATTTGTTATTGCTTGAATTTTGATAGGTGTTGGTATAATTAAATCCTAAGAAAATAGTAAAACATTTGTAAGTAGCACATTTGTTTTTAAACCATAGCATGCTCCACTTGCTCCAATGTGAGGCTGGAAAGAAATGTCTAACCTTTTACCTTGCAGGTGGACCTAGTCAGCAGTCCCAATTAGATAATTGGTGCAGAGTATAGCAGTCTAGCCCTGACACAAAGTGTAGTAACAAAATATTAAAGCCTGCAGCCTAATGCAATTAGCCTATAGGATATAGTTGGACAAACTCAATATTGAGACCCAATTGATAGAACATAGCACTCATCTGTGGGGTAAATGTATTGAGCTCCATGGGAGGACATACTAGGGCCTCTATAGAACCCAATATATTGTCAGCTCCCATTTCCCCAGCCAGAGCAGTTGGATTAGTTTATGTTGCCCAGACTGTACACCAGGTGCTCATTGGAAAGTTATGGTCACATTACGGTGTAAACACTTATTCCAAAACTAGCTGGCATCATGTTTATTAAAAGGGGTCATTGGAAATTTCTGTGATATCGTTTAATCCACTGTATCACTGTATCACTGTTTAGTAGTGGACACCTTCAATTGTATCACTTATTTAAAAGATACTAGTTGAACTCACTTCTTGTTTTTAATGTAAATCTCAATTGTTGCAGTATGAATTTGATATAATTTTAATATTCATTAATGAGAGGCGGTGGGTAATTAGTACACAGTGAGGAAGTGCGTGCGATGATGATTATACTGTATATCTCTGGCAGTCTGCTATGGAGAAGGTTGCGTAGTTGTACTATTTCATCTGCTTTTCCATTTGCACTGTTTTTGCATACATTGCCTATGTAATGTAACATGATATGCATACAGTTCAGCTGTATAGTACAAGTGTGCAGGTGCTTGGTAAGTGGAAAATGTATCTTTAGTGATGAGTTAATCAGATAATCAGTTTTTACACATTGTAATGCATTTTTCATATAGAGCACATGAGACACTCGGTGGTTCTTAATCAGTTTGTAAACTAAAGATGTGTGAAGCGATGCAGCATAAATCACTAATTCTTCAACAGTACCCTAATTGAGGCAAAATAAATGAAAATCAAAAATTAAGGATACATTTATCACCAGGTCTCAGATTTTAAGATATCCTCTGTTGTCCTTTTATTGTACTCTAGCAACAGAAAAACACACAAACAACAAAAAAAGAAATAGTAGCAAATGCAATATCATACTGATAACTCACTGATACTAGATGATATAGAGTACAGGGGAAGGTGAGACTGGTGGTGGAAGGAACAAAGGGCCAAGGAGGGACTTTGAAAGGCCTATCATGTTTGTCTGTAGTCACCCCTGTTCACACTTTGAGTTGGATATATCATGTATCATGTATCAAATATTCTATACACTACATCCTGCCACCCTGCATGGCAGTGTTTATTAACGCTGCATGCATGAACACTCACAAATAATTTTGCTCCAGACAGCTCTTCCGATAAGAACTGCCCCCTGCGATATGAGGGTTTCCGTGTTTATGACCTGGGTGGCCTATTGCTCATACCTGGTAGTCGGCTAGCGCATGCATAAGCTGTAGGTGGCAGAGAGAGATCCCTTCAGATCCCCCTTCAGGGACTTATTGCGGAATAAAGCACATAGGCTTCTATAGACCATCTATAGATGGTTTTGCCTATCGGATACAAGTTTACAGAGCTTGCAACATAGTTTGAATTCTACAAACCTCAGAAAATGGCAGATTTCAGAGGTTTGACTACAATTTAGTTAGTACATCCCACCCTTGCTTTGTATACTCTAGTTAGTTCTCAGACGATTTTGTCTGTAAGGGATTTCATGTTAACAAATATGAAATCAATTGTGTGGCGTGTGCCTCTAGCAATAGACTCTTTTGACTTTTCAGCTTTGGCTCATGTGGTCCTTAATATGGTACTCTATTTCTCTTACTGTGGTACACAGAATATAATAGGAACTGATGGAGCTAGTTTAGTACAAAGTAACCATTAGCAAATCATATATTGCATGAACAAAAACACAATCTTATTCATAACCCCATTAGAGTTATAATAAGAAGTTAAAGGGGCCTAATAACTTTTTAAGACATAAACCATATTAATTCTTGCACACATCATAGAAGAAGAAAAGGTTCTC
The DNA here is from genome assembly GCA_031769625.1 of Taudactylus pleione. Taxonomy (NCBI): domain Eukaryota; kingdom Metazoa; phylum Chordata; class Amphibia; order Anura; family Myobatrachidae; genus Taudactylus; species Taudactylus pleione. The sequence continues at coordinate 2,937,695 of JAUIMM010000176.1, forward strand.
CAGGAAGATCACTAAAAGGATTTATTAAAATAAATGTCAAAGAACAGGATTATACATGTAGAAAATTAGTTCATAAATATGAATATCAATGACTGGAAGTCACTCATGCAAAAATACTGAATATACAACAATTAAAATTATTATTTTTTCTCAAATATTATCAATATAAAGAGCCAAGTAGTTTCTATAGAATAAATATATAACATAAAGCCACCCTACCTGACTTTATTATATAGAATAAACATTACTGGCTTGTTACTTACCTTACTTTTGGGTAACATTTTTACTCCTATCAATTGCTTTGAATTATGACCAGTAAACCAGGGGATTGAGGACACTAGATTAACCGCTTAACTGGATAATATTTTCCAAAAATTTCGAAAAACAAGTGTTGATTTTTTTTTAATTTGCATTTTTAAAAAGTGTTAATAATAATAGCTATTTAAACCTGATTCAGTATGATTTTGTTAACAAATATGTATATTTGTAACTATAGGAACTGGAATAGAGCGCCTTATGTGCTTATATACCCTTATATATACAAAAACGGTATTAAAGTGCCTAGTGGACTGTGCAAAAAGTGCTTCAGTGCAAGAAATCATTTGTTAGGGGATATCTCCCAAACAATGGAGTAACAGGAATGAATATCAACAAGATTTCATGAAGATGTGCAACCGTGCATTAATTTTAAAGTGCAAAGTTATGAAAGTGCAAACAAGTCAATTAAAAAAGTATACAATAATTTTAGTCAAAGACAACAATAATATCCTTCCACATGAAGGATAAAATACATAAAAACCAAAAATTGCACGTAAATATATATATAAAAATACCGTAAAAAATCAGAGTAAATAAGGATAAAAAATATAGCTTATCTGATAAAAAAAATGGCAAGTTCATGAATGGGTAGAGAATAGGAGCCTCCAATGCATTTCGTCCATATCCTGGACTTCTTCAAGGGAAGTCCAGGATATGGACGAAACGCTTTGGAGGCTCCTATTCTCTGTCCCTTGAAGAAGTCAAGGATACGGACGAAACGCGTTGGGGGCTCCGATTCTCTACCCATTCATGAACTTGCCATTTTTTTTATCAGATAAGCTATATTTTTTATCCTTATTTACTCTGATTTTTTAAGGTATTTTTATATATATATATTTATGTGCTTTTTTTTGGTTTTTATGTATTTTATCCTTCATGTGGAAGGATATTATTGTTGTCTTTGATTAAAATTATTTTATACTTTTTTAATTGACTTGTTTGCACTTTCATAACTTTGCACTTTAATAATTAATGCACGGTTGCACATCTTCATGAAATCTTGTTGATATTCATTCCTGTTACTCCATTGTTTGGGAGATATCCCCTAATGAATTATTTCTTGCACTGAAGCACTTTTTGCACAGTCCACTAGGCACTTTAATACCGTTTTTGTATATATAAGGGTATATAAGCACATAAGGCGCTCTATTCCAGTTCCTATAGTTCCATTTTTCATATATGTAGCAGATCACCACTGATACATTGTTTCTACTGGTTGAGCTGACACCCATATTTTTGGGGGAGTGCATGATAACCGTTTTTACATCTTGGTTTGGTTAGAGTATATATGTGTGTGACATAAGAAACACATAATTGAGATATTATTTAGGAGGGTTTATACCCAGTTGGCGCTGTAATCTCTCGCTATACAAATATGTATATTTGTTAATAAAATGAAACTGAAATGGTTCTCTGTTTGGAAAAATAGTTTATACAGTAAAAAAAAAAAAGACTTTACTGACTGTGTTAACTTACCTTACACTTCTTTCAGGACTTCTCATGCAAATGGTTAAATATGTCAAAGGGACGATTGGCCTATGGAAATAGCTGTGTATATGTATGTAAAAAAATAGAGTCACCCAGTCTCTGGACTTCAATATGGACAAACAACTTTCCTTAGATGCATAAATCTAGATTAATTATATACATTAAGGTCTTGTGAAGGCTTGGTAGATATTGCTATCAATAGGTGTTGGCGCCTGTCAATAGGCAAGATAGTGTGGCAAATAAATCTCTGCAAGTAAGCAGTCTGCATGGCTGCTTACTACAATCTTTGGGACAAATCTTGTTAAAATATCAATACAGTAACTTTCTCACAATGACAATCACAGAAAGTGGGGGCTAAGGCAGCAATGGTTAGATGTTTTAAAATCCAGCTTCAACTATTCTCAACTGTCTGTCTTGTGTTGAATCAGTCTAATTGATAGCTGTCCATGTACAGACTATGCAATTAAATTTAAGTGTTATACTTTCTATTCTTTTTATTTTTAAAGCTTTTATTGCTTTTACTTTGGATGTAATTTTGTTATATATTTTAGCTATATCTAAAAGCAATGTACTGTTTTATATGCATCTCAAATTTAATAAGATTGGACTCATTGCTCTAATGAAAGCCTTTTCTGAAGATAATGTTGCTTGGCTATGTTAGCCCTTTAAATGCTAGGGTTTAATGTGTTAACCCTTTGAATGGTAGAGCATGAAGTGTTAATCCTGTGACTGCTAGAAGCATAGTGTGTTCCAGCATGTACTTATGTGTAACAAATTTTAAGGTCCTATTGACCTTTTCTAAAAGGTGGTGGCAGTGATTAAGCTAAATAGCAAGATAACTCAAGTGGGGGTTGATTCAGTAATATTGCTACTTAGGTGATAAGTGCAAGACTGAGCACTGAGACCTGGAGGCCCATTTATCATTGTATATTTGAGGTATAAGCCCCAAAAACACCTGTTTTCAGGGGTTAACCACAAATATTAAGTTTCCCCCAGATGTATTATGGAGGGACCGCTGTAAGCTCTCCTAAGAGTGCACTGAAAACAAAAGAAAAGGCACTATATGAGATTATTTGTTGCTAACATGTTAAGATGATATGCGGTCAGCATGTCAACAGTCAATATGTGGATATTGGCTATGTCACCATCACAATGTCGGGACATGGTTGTAATGCTACTTAAAGCATTTTAACCTGGCATTATAACATTAAACATGCTACTTAAAGCATGTTTTAAGTACTTTACTACAACCTGCATCGTTAAAATGCTTTAAGTAGCTTTACAGCCATGTTGGGATCTCAGTACAGGAATTGTCATGTCAACATAGGCCCTGATTTAGACCCACTCTCAAGCAGCTGTCCGCTCGCAATTGGGTTGATGTTGTGCACTGCGTATGCGCACGACGGTGGGAGCTCCGTCGTGCGCATGCGCCAGACGCGACGAGCGAAGGAGTTTCCTTCGCTCGTTGTGTCTGATCAAAGGGGGCGTGCTGTCGATGTTGATTGACAGCACGCCCCCTTTGGTGGGCGTGCCTGCCTGACGGGGGCGTTCCCAAGGGAACGCCTACCGTCAGAAGCCGGCCCACTGACATCACTAGTGATGTCAGTGGGAGTGATTTTGGCTCTGATAGAGCCAAAATCACTCCGGGCCTTGCGGTTGAAAACTCAACCGCAGGCTCCGGCTTGCAGTGGCGATGGTCGCGATGGTCAAGACCATCACGGCCATAAAACTGCACACTCGTATAGGCTGTGGGAGGTGACCCACAGCTATACGAGCATCCAGGAGGACGCTCCATAATTATGGAGGGCGGCCCTCATTCAGAGCGTGCGCTCTGCTCAGAGCGTACGGCTCTGAATGAGGGCCATAGTCACTGTTGACATAGTGACTATTGACAAAAAATACCTATCCCATTTAAACAGTGATTTTTTCTGGTGGTACTCAATGGTCCCCCGTAGGGACAATAAGTCTTTCTGCTGTCATTGGGGATATATTTTAGCACTCCTACCTGGAACTTGTATCAACAAACTTGTCTACTCCAGCGGGACGAAGTGTAATCCAGGCTGTCGGTGCTCAGAATGCCGGCACCGGAATCCCAACACCAGTCAGAATCCTGGTGCCAGGAACCTGACCGCCAGGATCAAGATGGTAAGCATTGGGCTTAGGGGGAGGGTTAGAATAAGGGTTAGGCACTAGGGGGAGGGTTAGGGTTAGGCACTAGGGGGAGGGTTAGGTTTAGGCACTAGGGTGAGGGTTAGGGTTAGGCACTGGGGGGAGGGCTAGGTTTAGGCTGCGGGTTGTGATTAGGTTTAGGATGCAGGGGTAAGGGTTATGTTTAGGCTGTGGGGAGGGATGGTTAGGTTTGGGGTTAGGGGTAGGGTTATGGTACTTACTGACAAGTGTTAGTATCCTAACCCTGTAGGGATGCCGGCATCATGATTCTGACTGCTGGGATCCCAAGCACCGGTATCCTGTACCCAACCCACTCCCGGCCAAGTATATTAGAGCCATTGGAGACAACGACTGGACCTTCAGCGATTTAGGTGAATACTTGTATATTTTTTCATAGTACTGGTAACTGTTTTCATAGAAAAAAAGGCTTTATTTTTAGATTCTAGGCTCTCATAACCAGGGCTCTCTCTACCACATTTGCCATTTTGTATTTATAGTTTACTGTTTGTAGCATGTTCAGTGCTACAGAATGTTTTATAAATAAATGGTTAAAAAATATAAGATAATGTGTTCAATACTTTCAATTATATGCATATTAGATGGCACTGAGGAATTTGCTGAAAAACTACAAATATTTAAGTTTTATTTGTATTGGTTTTATTAGCACAGTAATATTTATTTTCAAATTTTATAAGTAAAAATGATGATTAGATATGGAAAAATTTGAATCTTCATTTTATAAGATTTTGGGGATGATCAGAAACTAGGAACTGTTTTCAAAAGCTTACCGACTAGACTAACAGTTAGTTGCAACATGATGAACATTGGCTGTTTGCTGAGCTAACTTATCTGTGCATGATCCGCAACTAAGTGTATGAGTGATGTAAAGTTGTATGCACTTTAAACTAGGGGTGAGCGGGTTCGGTTTTACTCGGATCTTTAAACGGCATTTTATTGGCTATCTCCTATCATGTGTTTTGGATAGCCAATATAATAAATCCGAATTTGCGGTAAAGTGGCGATAAGAACCGAGTAAATCCGAGTAAAACCGAGCCTGCACAACCCTACTTTAAAGACAACTCCACTTGTGAATAAAGGAGTGTAACCAGGACATAATGGAGTGCTCACTCGTAGACAAAGGTCATAGAATTTGTCTGAACAGAATTGTGGGCTATGTACGGAAATGCAAACACACCTGTTTCTAGGCATATCATTTGCAGCAAGTATAGGCTGCAAGTACTGTATGCCCTGATGATGGCTAAATGGATAGATAGGGAAGAATTGCCGTGAATATGCATACAATTCTTTATATGGCATATATACGCATTTTGTTCTGTGTATGTATTGCACATTTACAACCAACTTCTGTGTGGATCTGCATAAGCCCTATAGCCCCAAATGCGGTCCTCTAGTCTCCCCAACAGTTCAGCTTTTATGTGCATAACATGATGATGTGCAATTAGAGATGTGTGCCGGCCCCCATGAATTGGTTTTGGTTTGGGATCTGTATCTCCTTCGTGTTTTGGATCTGGATCTGGTTTTGCAAAACCACCCTTGCATATTTTGGTTTTGGATCTGGATCTTTTTAAAAAAAATTATAAAAACAAGTAAAACCACATAATTTGGGCCTGTTTTTGTTCCTACAGTATTATTAACATTAACAAAATTTATTCCCAGTCATTTGCAGCAAATTTTGACCACCTCACAGCTCACAATATTGATTTTATACTTTTTATATTTTTTGTCCAGAACTGGAGCCCTGACCGAGGCAGCAGCAATTGGTGACACAGGCAGCACTAGGTTGCTGCTGTCTGATAATAAGTGCAGCTAATGCATACGCACACACAGAAACAAAATACACTTTTTATTTTTTTTGTCCAGTACTTTGAGCCCGGAGCCCTGATCGAGGTAGCAGTGATTGACAACACAGGCAGCACACTACCAGCCCAGATGTACACAGCACAGCAGCCCAGATGGACACAGCAGACAGCACCAGCCCATATGGTCACAGCAGACAGCACCAGCCCAGATGGACACAGCACAGCAGCCCAGATGTACACAGCAGACAGCACCAGCCCAGATGGTCACAGCAGACAGCACCAGCCCAGATGGACACAGCACAGCAGCCCAGATGGACACAGCAGACAGCAACAGCCCAGATGGTCACAGCAGACAGCACCAGCCCAGATGGACACACCAGACAGCACCAGCCCAGATGGACACAGCAGACAGCACCAGCCCAGATGGTCACAGCAGACAGCACCAGCCCAGATGGACACAGCAGACAGCACCAGCCCAGATGGACACAGCAGACAGCACCAGCCCTACACTACCCACCCTCCCTGTTCACTCTCCACAGCCGAAGTGAAATGGCGCCACTGGTGGGACTACTTATATAGCAGAGACGAAAGCTGGCGAGCCGCGAGATTTCGTCTTTGAGGCTTTGCCTCGGTTTGAGATCCGGGGCCGGCGGGAGAATTGAATGCATGGATCTCTAAGTTTGGGTGGGTTCGGATATCCGAGATCTGAACCCGCTCATCTCTATGTGCAATATGGCCAAAGTACTTTGTACAGGTCACGGAAATCTTTCCTTACATCTGATATTCATAATCATTTCCAGCAGGGGCTATATCATATCTTATTACATTTTACTAATATTAGAACTCACTGACTAGAGGCAACCACATTATAACTCTTTATATGGATATATCAGAATTAATGCAGCGTTACCACCATATGTAGTATACTACTGCTACTAATGACTATTGGCAGCTCACATTTGCTTATTTCGTATCCCATTACAGTAGCCTGATTCTGCTCACACCTACATAGGCTGCAAGCAGAACTGGTCTTTTGTAGTTAACAAGTCCCAGTGGCTCCCACGCTTAGCTGAATCTGCCCCTTAATGTTAACATTTGTATTAATAATAATAATGACAAATATTTTTATTTTTGCAGCAGTATTTACATTTTACAGCAACAAATCATTAAACTCTAATATTCTGAAGTGAACAGTAAAAATTTGTCTGGTAATATTTGCCTTTAGTTTACTTTGGAAACATACCATTAATTGTTTGATACAAGACTGCACAGTTCTATGCTATCTTCTTTAGCTCTGTAGAATCAGTAATGCTTGTTCCCAGGTCATTGGCTAAACAGTTACCATGGCAGCAGAATGCTGAAGAAAACCTGCATTGGTTATTAAAGTGCGGAATTATTTACATTTTTGTCTAAAGCGTGTTTTCCATTTTACTGTTTTGGTTGTGTAATACCATTGAGGATGAAAGTGGAGATTGGGAGACCTGCTTTATATATTCAGTACTCTTGTTTGAAGATAAAGCAGAGAAAGGGGGAATTGTGCCTTATTAAAAATAAAATAAACTTTTAAGACAACATTCATTATTTACCTTTAAAAGGTACAATAATATGTGTTTTCCAACCTTGTAAGTAGGATTCATGGTAATGTGCAAAAACTTGAATCTGTACTTTAGATAATGATAGCAGCTGGTGACTACAAACTATTTTACTATGTTTCTTTACTAGACTTTTGCATATATTTATAATTACTTGTAAACATCAGCATTTTAGATCTAAGTGACATTTGACTTTCTGAGTTAGGATCAAAGGAAAAAAAGGAGTAACTGCACCTGGACAAACCATATCGCACTGCAATGGGTTCAATTACATTTATTATTTTTGCATGCAGGGCAAATACTGGCTGCTTTTGCATGTAGCCGACAAATGCTGGACAGCTTTATTTTTACACTGAAATGTAGATTTGAGCTAGGACACATTCCTCTCAAATCTAAATCTCTCTTTGCTTTGCTCCCTATTCTTAATCAGCCCCCAAATGTACTATATGTTTTTAGTGTATGTTTGTATATGCATTATACGCATGGTATGAATATATATATATATATATATATATATATTATCACATTTTTGTTAGAGATATTATTAAAATGGAATTCCTTTCATAATCATCAAGTGTTTGGGAGCATTACAGTGCCACGAAAGATGATGTATTACTATCCAACCTTTTTTTTAAGCCATATACACTTTTTCGCAGGATTGTAGCAAGTTCCTCAACTGCCCGAGGAATCGGAAAGGTATGCGTAAAACATGTAGCACTGACATCGAAGTGAGATATGTTTCATTTACCTTATTTTAATTTTATGCTGTGTTTTTGCTTTAATTCAAATCAACATTGTATTTATTATACCCCCCGGTCGACCTATTATATCTGCCAGGGGGTCATTGTTCCAGGCGGTGTCTGTATTTTTGGATGATGTCTTGCAAACTTGCATTAAGGAACATCCTAGATTTTTGCTTGACACTACCTCTTTTTTGAATAGGATTCATGCATTATCAGAGATACCGCTGGGGAGTTTTTTATGTAGTATAGACATCAATAGTCTGTACACTGTGATCCCTAACGTGGAGGGCCTGATGGCAGTTAGGAAACTTATTGCTGAAAGTACCATTTATAATGGTCCTGATGTGAGTTTGGTGACAGATCTGTTGGACATGATTCTCAATAAAAATTTTTTTATGTATAATGAAAAGCTGTATCTGCAGCTAGTTGGCGTAGCAATGGGGTCGAATGTGGCCCCATCCTACGCCAACGCATACATGTTCCTAGCGGAACAAGAGATTTTCTTTCAGGACGTCTATGTATCTGGCATGATTTTCTTTTATGCCAGGTACATAGACGATATATTCCTAATTTGGACAGGTACTGAATTGCAGTTTAGAGAATTCATGGATCAACACAATCGATCTGATAATCCAATTAAATTTATATTTGACATTAGTGACATGGGGGTAAATTACTTGGATGCCAAGTTAAGATTTGAGAATGGCAAATTGGTGACGGAATTGTTTAAGAAGCCTACTGACAGGAACACCTTGTTACACTTTGGAAGCTGTCATCCAAATGCCTTGAAGTATGGTCTACCATACTCACAATTCCTGCGGGCTCACAGGATTTGTAGTGATGAAGCAATGGCCCGTAGGGAGATTGATTTGATGAAGTGCAAGTTCCTTGAGAGGGGGGTATCCTGTTAATATTCTAAATCAAGCAATTGAAAAAGCCATGAATATACCTAGAGTTGACCTTCTCAAAACAGGAAGCGTTAAAGGAAGAAAAATGGGCAAGTTACCATGGGTTAATCACTACCATACTCAAAGTAATGAGGTTAGGAATTTAACCAAAAAATTTGGCCATTCGTAAGGACTGACCCAAAGTTAAACCTGCAGGACATTAATATCATGCCCTGTTACACTAGAAGTCATAATCTTCGCAATTGGTTGGTACAAACTGATATTAGCAACATGTGTAAGATTGATAGAGGATGCTTTTTGCGTCCCAAATTAGGATGTTTCAGATGTCTCAATTGCATGACCTGCCGTTCATTAACGGTAGGAAATAGTTTTTGCCATCCATATAGTGGCTATAGATATACCATTAGACACCGTTTAACATGTACAACTAGGTTTATTGTATATGTAATCACCTGCCCCTGTGGGCTTATCTACGTCGGCAAAACTGATAGAACTTTGAGGGAGCGGATGGCGCTGCACCGGTCGGCCATAAGGGCCGCTATTTCATCTGGTGGTAGTGACCAGCCTGTGGCCCGTCATTTTGCTGTTAGTGGTCACAGTGTTGCCTCACTAAAATACATGATCATAGATCACATACCGAAATCTTCAAGGGGAGTCGACAGGTCCCGCAGATTACTCCAATGTGAATCCCGTTGGATTTTTACATTGGATGCTTTGGCACCTCGTGGGTTAAATGAAAATTTGGGGCTTCATTGCTTCCTCTAAAATTATGATTGATAATATAGATTACTGTATTATACATAATATCTATTGTACTGCTTAGTTTTAAATTTTGTTGCTGTTTGGTATAATGATATAATGGAGTTTGTATGTTCTCCCCAAACTGTTAGTATGCTCTTTGAGTATGATTAATTATATTTTTCAACTTTCTCTACATTGAATTATTCTGTTCATACTTTGATGTCGTTGTGATTTGTAATTGGAATGACAAGTATCTTTTTTGAGATTTCGATATTGATAGAAGGATAATTCTATTGCTTCTCTAGGTCTTTAAGGTCTTTTTGTAATGTCTGTAAGATGGAACAGTTCAAGAAAACTGACTGCTTTAAATTGCAGATTCTTATGGAAGGTATTATGTGCTTTATTGATATTTATATTGCAATATATATATGTAACTGTATATGTCTTGATGTTTGTATTGCAGTCCGGTAACTGCGCGTTGCCATGACAGCAGGGAACCAGGCTGTGGGCGTCTCCACTCTCTCAGGACTGACGCTGATGAAGCTCTGGTGTGGAGGAGAGGCAGAATGATGTCATCAGCAGGGGACTCGGCCATGGACAGCGCGCGGCACGGACAACACACGTGGGGTTCAGTGAGTATAAATGTTTGTATTGTCTGTAGTTTTTGATTGTACCTTGATGAAGGGGCTGTAATAAAGGCTCCGAAACGGTGATATTCATCACACCTCCTGTGTTGTCATTATTGGAGGACGGGGTGCCGCCTGTGTGGACTATACATTAGAGGTCATCTGTGGCTGACCTTTTCTGGAAGGCACCCCCTATATTATTCTTTTTATGGGAGTGCCACCCTTGAAGACATTATCTATATATATATATATATATATATATATAGCATAGCACATTTTTGTTAGAGATATTATTAAAATGGAATCCCTTTCAAAATCATCAAGTGTTTGAGAGCATTACAGTGCCACGAATGATGATGTATTACTATCCAACCTTTTTTTTAAGCCATATACACTTTTTCGCAGGATTGTAGCAAGTTCCTCAACTGTCTGAGGAATCGGAAAGGTATGCGTAAAACATGTAGCACTGACAATGAAGTGAGATGTTTCATTTACAGTATTTTAATTTTATGCTGTGTTTTTGCTTTAATTCAAATCAACATTGTATTTATTTCTTAGCAAGCAATTGTTTTACTATGTGTTACTGTGAAGTTTATTTTGAGATGTCTTCTCCATGAAAATACGATGTAATAAGATTATTTACTGTGTAAGGGTTTGGACTTGAAATAGCCTTAATTTATTATTTAGATTGAACATTACCATGAACGGCCATTGTTATATTTTGCATGACTCGCAATCAGTGAGTGGTCCATCAACAATGAGAGTCAGAATTTGTATTTTAGGAAAGTGTCACATGACACAATTGATTGAACCTGTATCAAATTAAGGGTTTATTTATCAACAGCATCTTAATCAGTACCATGGAACCTTTTTCCTTGTTTCTAATCTCCCTTGGGCCATGTTGGGAGACCCTTTATCTCATTGGTTGTATATTTAGATATTTCCCATTTGACACCAGACAAATTATTCTTTTTTGCAAGTCACATATGATTGCCTTTGCATTGTTTTACATTATTTATCAAGTTAAATAGCGATCATTAAAAATGACAAAATGCCAAATTCAAAGTTATAGTCTATTATGCAGCTTTTAACTTTTTCTTCAGTGATTTTGATATGTGGCATGCAAAGAACTGAGAATATAATCTGTGTGCCTGGTAATATTATGCTGATATTAATTCAGCTGTAACGGTAGTGTCTTATCTGCTGGACACAAACACTGTCAGTAGCAATTTACAGTGAATCTCCAGGTGAAAATAACTGGGGTGGCATCCTCCAATAATGTTTAATGCTTAATGGATGTTTATAGAAATATATTTGCAGCGATTTTCAGATGTGATTTTTACTGACATTATTTTACCAGGTTGACGCTATTTTAAGGTTGTGTCATACTGGTTACTTTTCTGCAGCAATAAGTCGACTAATTTATTTACATTGGATTTAGGTGCTAAATTTTCACTAAACCATAGCAACTAATAAGACAATTGTTTTCATTTTCATTTGCACTTGACAGACAAAAGTGGATTATTGATTTCTGCTGTTCAGTGTAAATATTACACTTAATACAATGTTAGTAACTAAACTGCTATGTCAGTAAAATATATATTCCCATTTACATCAATTAAATGTTATTATGTTATGTTATGGAGGAGGTCACACAAGTAATTTTCCTCTGGACATTTGTTGGGTGAAGTTGCTGACAATGACTTGGGGGGTTCCGGATGAAAAGTTGACAGTAAAAAGGTCGACTTTTATTTTGAGCCATGCATTCAGTCGAAATTTGGTATTTCTTTTTTCATTTCAGGCCCAAGCTATTATAACTGTAATAAAGAACTTGTAATGTTAGTCATGAATTATTCAGCTGATTAGTTTAAAAGTGATTTCATTCATTTAGCAGTAAATATAATACTAGTAATGTTATATTTAGTAAATAAAAAAGAAAAATGTTATATTTTCTGGATTGATCCTTAATTGGCATTCTACAAGCTGATTCAATGTATTATAATGCAGCCAATGAACACCCAATGAATTAACAACATCTTTGAAGCAGAGTGGTAGCCATTTAATCAGTTGAGTCTGAATTTTCAACTATACTGAGGCATTTTGTTTATTTTTATTAAAATTAATTCAGCTCCCAAAATGGCTAAATTTACATCTGGCATAATTCCCAACAATTCAACAACTGGATATGGGTCTATGGCTGCAGGACCCAGCCATAACATAGGGATGTGGACACTCTCCCAGTTGCAACGTGCGGCAGGTGAATACTTCACAATTGCCATATGCAGGGGTCAACAGTCAATAGAGACAATAGGTTGACAGGTACAAAAGGTTGACCCACAAAAGGTCAACATGGGTTTAGGTTGATAGGTACAAAGGGTTGACTGGTACAAAAGGTCTACATGGGAATGGTCAACACAAAATGGTCAACACTTTTTTAGTTTTTTTAGGGCTAGGGTTAGGCTCTTACTGGAGGGTTAGCATTAGGCACTAGGAGGGACAGTTTAGGATTCAGCACTTACCAGAGGGTTAGTGTTATGCACTAGGAGGGACGGTTTAGGGTTAGGCACTTACTGGAGGGTTAGGCACTAGGAGAGATGGTTTAGTGCTAGGTACTTGCCCCAACAGTTAGGGTTAGGCACTTATCCTGATGGTTAATGTTGGGCATTGGAGGGGAGGGTTAGGGTTAGACAACAAGGGGAGGGTTAGGGTGAAGATTATGGTTACAAAAAAACCCTACCCATGTCAACCATTTGACCATGTCAACCTACATTGACATTTTGTGTGTCGACCTTTTGTTCCTGCCAACTTATTGACTGTCAACCATTTGGTGTCAACCTATACACTGTCGACCTTTTTATCATCAATCTAATGGATCACACCCTGATTTAGCCCAGCAGATGAAATACAATTGAAAACTGCAGGACCATAGAAATCAAAGGTATCTGGCACATATATTAACTCTCTCAGCACTTAGGGGTAAATTTACTAGGACTCATGTCTGGTCATAGTTTAAACACTCACAGGATCGCTGAAAATCAGGAGACTTTTGCCTGCTGAAACTCTCAAATTTACCAAGAATCGTGATTTGCTGAACCATTTCTGACCGCAACCAAACTCATAAGAACATGCAGTCTACAAATATCAGTGAGATAGTGCAGGCTGCTTGTATGTCTTAAAAATAAATGAAGGGTTAATTATTTAAAAAAAATGATGTATGGTCCCCCCCCAAAAGCATAACCAGCCCCGTGCTCCTGAGCCAGTCCCTGGCTAGGTTTGAGTCTGGTGCTGGTTTTAAAAAACCTGGGGGAACCCACACCATTTTTTCCCTTATTTTTAAAACCAGGACCGGCTCAGGGAGCCCAGTGCTGGTTCCTAAAATATGGGGGAACCCTACTTGTTTTCCTCCCTGTATTTTTAGAAACAGGACTGGCTCAGGAGCCCGGGGCTGGTTATACTGGTGGGGACCCTACAGTACATGTTCTTCTTCTTTTTTTCAGATTAACCCTTTGGAGAGTAATTACATTCAGAAACATATACAGATCACACTGATCTGTGTATGTTTCTGCCAAACACGCAGCTCAGGCGGTAGTTTGCTAAAATTACACCTGTGATTATAATCATGATTCTTGGTAAATTCCCGAGTTGTGTATTTTCAATGGAAAGTACCTGCGAGTTTAGCTGATGGTGTATTTATTTCTATTTGTGTTTTCACCTGTGTTTTACAGAAAGTTTCATGATTTCTCACCCGAGTTTCTCTTTAGTGAATTTGTGAGTTTTAAAAAATGGTAAAACATCCGTGATTAACAACTCGACCAGACACGATTCTTAGTAAAGACTGAGATTTCAACATGTATGGCAAGATTGCTATAACGCTCAAAAATGATCTTATCAAAATTATTCCAATCATCATTTGCTATGTTCATATACTGTACGTGGTTTGCATATGGCTGCAGTTTCCTCTATCAGCCTGTGTGTGTGCACTTTTTTCCTCCGGAGACAGTAGTTCAGTCCCCCGAATCCTGTCTGCTTCCACAGTGAAATGGGCAGTGTGGGGACTTGATGATTGGATTGACAGTGAATAGCATTGTTGCCCACCCTTGCTGCACAATGCCGCAAATTGCCCTTTGCATCTTCCAACAAACTACTGTATCTCCTCTGGGAATTTCCCAGAGGCCACTATTCAAATTTTGGTAAATATGGCCCTGTGTCCTGATTGTTTGGATCTCATCCAATTGGACACTTTGCCAAAGTACAGCTGACATAAATAACGCCCACTGCTGCCTTCTCATATCCGTCTAATGTTGCTCTTCTGCGTAAACATCAGTACCATCAATGTACATCAGGCAGTCACACAGCATTTACAACAAGTCTGACCAACCACAGACACTAAAAGTCTCTTCGAATGCAGAGAGCTCCCACGCTGCGTATGCACTAGCAGTGGCTAATTTATGCACACCCATGAAAAGGCAAACAAACAGACAAGCCTGCATTTTACTACCACCACCCAGTCACCACCCCCAAACACTGACAGCCTCTCACTCACTTTGTGATGGATTCCTCCGTGCATCCATAATCACAATGCAATCACTGCACATGCGCTACGCGGCTTATTTCGATGGTGCTATAGAGGGAGAAAAGGAGAGGTCCAAGAACAGAGCCTTGGGAAAGTCCTAGTGTTAGTGGAAGTGGGGGGAAGAGGAGTCATGAGAGGAGACAGAGAAGGAACGATCAGAGACATAGGAGGACAGCCAGGAGAGGGCAGTGCCACGTAAAAAAAGTGAGTGAATGATTTGCAGGAGGAGAGGGTGATCTACAGTGTCAAATGCAGCAGAGAGGTCAAGGAGAATGAGCAGAGAATAGTGGCCCTTGGATTTGGCAGCATGGAGGTCATTGCAGACTTTCGTGAGGGCAGTTTCAGTGGAGTGGAGAGAACGGAAGCCAGATTGAAATGAGTCAAGGAGGGAGTGGGAGGAAAGAAAGGTGGTAAGGCAGTTGTAAACAATATGCTCAAAGAGTTTGGAAGCAAAAGGGAGAAGAGATGGGTCGGTAGTTGGAGAGTATGTTAAGATCAAGGGTAGGTTTTTTAAGAATGGGGGAGACAAGGGCATGTTTGAATGCAGAAAGGACAGTGCCAGATGATAGGGAAAGATTAAGGAGGTGAGGAAGATGGGAACAGGCAGAAGGAGACAGGTAGGAGAGGATACAGGAAGGGATTGGGTCAAGAGGGGAGGTGGAAGGAGGGGAGGACCGGATATGGGCCATCACTTCCTCTCCAGAAACAGGGGAGAAAGATGTCAGAGTTGGTGAGGCAGAATGGGAGGAGTGGTCAGGGAAAGGAGGGGCAGAAGTGCTGAGGGTCTGATGGGATATGATGTCCTCATGTAAGGAGTCAATTTTAGATGTAAAGTAGGTGACAAATTCAAGAGCAGAGAGCGAGGAGGGGAGGCGAGGAGGGGAAGGGCAGAGGAGGGAGTTGAAAGTGGCAAAGAGATGCTGGAGGTTTGAGGCCTGGGAGGAGATGAGGTTCTTGAAATATGTTTGTTTGGAGAGGGACAGGGCAGCACTGTAAGATGATAGAATAAATTTGAAATGGAGGAAATCAGCCTTAGAGCGTGATTTTCTCCACTGACGCTCGGAAATTCTTGAACACTTTTGTAGGTATCTGGTGCATTTGGAATGCCAGGGTTGGGGTGTGGATCTGCGAGGGTGAGTAGTTATTGCCAGAGCAACAGAGTCAAGAGCAGAAGTAAGGGAGGAATTGTACAGGGAAGTGGCTTGTTCAGGACAGACGAGAGAAAGGAGATGGGAGAGAAGAGAGTCCAGCAGGGAGGAAAAAGCAACAGAGACAATAGCCTCAATGTTATGTTTATTAATGGTAGCCTTAGGAGGTAAAGGGGGGAAAGGAGAGAAGGTGATGGTCAGAGAGGGGGAATGGGGAGTTGGAGTAATCAGAAATATCACAACAGTGAGTAAAGACCAGGTCAAGTGAGTGCCCACTCACATGGGAGGGCTATGAGGTCCATTGGGCAAGACCAAATGAAAAGGTGCGGGTAAGGAGTTTAGTGGCAGAAGATTCTGTGGGAATGTCAATAGGAATATTAAAATCATCTAGGATAATGGAGGAAAGATCTGAGGAGAGAAAGTGAGTTGTCAAGGAATTTGGAGGGAGTGCCAGGGGGACGGTAAATGAAATAAGGAATCTATATTAGAACCTCTATACACTCCTTCCTATACCTTCTAATATCCTGCCTATACTTTCTAATATCCTGCCTATACCTTCTAAGGATGACGCTAATTTGCGTATGCAGTCATACAGTAAATAAAGATTTCAGACCTGGAATCTGTGGTTCCAAAGCACAAGTATTATTCAAGTAAAAGTGCAGTCATTTACACGCTATTGATCCAGACACAATTCAGCGCAAAGGAATTATACAGACCCAAGTACAGTATACATACGCAGCGCTTCCGAACCAGATGTTAGGCATCAGCAAGAAACCCCTTCGTCAATCAGCATTCAGCAAGAAGACTAAAACCCAGTGTTGGAGCACACATATTTATACCCCCCAGAAATAGACAACACAATAGAGAAGTTTGTTGCTGATGCCATTGGTCCTCAAGGGGGATGCATCTGTTACAGAGCATTTAACAGGCTGATTCAAATAGACACAACCCAGCCTCCAACAGCTGAGGGTCTCTGGTTCCCGCCCCATGCAACATCCTAACAGTTGTTCATATAATATACATTTTGTTGCTTGAAGTCTCTGCAGTCCATAAGTTGAGAATGCATGATGCGATCTCCACACCGATAATACCGGAATTCTGTTGAAAGAGTACGCAACAGTACAAAACCGAACATGGCTTACATAGTATGTATAAAACCTTAGTTACCAAATAATCTTTATTTCACAGCATTTATACTAAATGAACGAAATTAAATCTTATCCCTTAAAGCTTATGGAACCTTGTATGTGGATATGTAATGTGTGAGTATGCGGGGTTTGATATAAAGACACTAGTTAACTTGGAGCAGATGCGTGCGCATAAAGCTAATGAACAGCGTTTTCATATAGGATCTTATGCATTCGCTAATATGTGATTAGTTACCAGCGCAATTGTGCGTATTAATGTGTGTATGAGAAATGGTGCACTTAAATCTCACTTAAACTAAGTGAACACCTAGCAGTGTGGAATGCTGATCCTTATAGTTCCACACACCCCCTCTCTCAGCAGCCCTCACCCTTCCCTGGCTCAAAAGTAAAGTCCTTTGTTCTCCCAGGCTCTTGTGTAAATGCAAATTAGCACAGTTAAAAGACCCAAAACCTAAGATAACACTCTTGGCTTTGAAGGTATTTTTATGGCAGGAAGCCTGCTAATGTAAGGTGTGTATTCGAGCAGGGCCACCTGGAGTGAGAGCAGACATTATATCCAGGAAGCTTGCCTACACAGGCTAGTTGTCACGTGGCCATTTGCTCTGTTTAGCTAATGCAATATATCCTTTAGGGGAATTATAATAATATACACTTTATCCAGAGCACCCAAACTATGTAAAGTCATGAAATGGGCTTTTGGTGAATAGCCGTAACTTATGGCGATGGTCACAGATGCAATCGCATGATGCTAATAGTAATATAACCACATGTACTAAAGAGTGAGTTTATCTAAAATGGCGCTTAGGCGGCCATTCGCAAAATGGCGTCTTGCGGCCAGTCGCAAGATGGTGTCGCTGCGATTCAATTTTAAACTGATCTTGTCTCAGCCAATAATCCAGCTTCAACAAAAAGATACTCTGAGGTTTACTGGTTGGAAGAGGCGTATATCATGAACCTCCAATGTGGGGAATGTAAGGGATGGTTCAGAGGGTATTAGCTGATAGGAATAACTGGTGGATGAAAGGACCCCAACACCACCACCATGGCAACCCCCAGGCTGGGGATTGTGGGAGAAGGTGAGGCCCCCAGAGGATACAGTAGCAGGAGAAGTGGTGTCAGAGGGTGAGATCCAGGTTTCAGTATCGGCCCGGAGATTCAGGCAGTTGGAGATGAAAAGGTCATGGGTGGGGACCAGCTTATTATAGACTAACCCGGCATTCCAGAGGGCACAGGATAGAGACATAGCATTTGTAGGGGAGATGTGAATAAGATTATCCAGGTTGCTGTAACGTGGAGGTAAGATTAAGTTGGGGGACCGATATGAATAGAGTTTAGTGAATGGTGCGGGCACCTGAGATAGAAAGGAAACCTGTAGGAGGTGGGCAGGGAGGGAGATGTGGCGGCAGTGGGGTGAAGTGATAGGGAGAAGAGTGTAGGAGGAGGGTTTAGTGGTGGGGTAGTAGAACAGGAAGAAAGTGGAGTAATGGGAGAGGAGGGAAGAGTAGACACACAGAGGAGGGGAGCAAAGGGGAGGAGGAAGGTGGAAGAGACAAGGGGGAAAGGATGAAGGTGGAAGCAGGGGGCAGAACAAAGGATTAGATAGAGACTGACTGAAGAAGAGAGTTGACGAAAACCTTGTCATGGTGTTTATAAGTAAACAAGTAAATTTAGAAATGTACATGAAATATGAATGCAAGAGATTTGTAGAAATGCAAGTGAAAGAACAGTGTTGGTAAATATGTACACAAATTATTAAGTTTATTATAGAGAGGATTAAAAGTGGGGTTCTAATGTTTGCAGATTGTGAATAATAATGTCGATTGTAAGCAGATAGAGGATGTGAGGCTAGGCAAGAGAGCTAAGATAAAGGACAGTGTTTCCAAGTGGAAAGAGGTAAACTGACATGGGGACAAGTATGATAAGCATTGAGGTGTATGTGAGAATCAGAAGGCCAGCATTATTAATACAGTAGCATGTTCTGTTGTGTTCTTGCTATGATCGTGCAGGGAATCCTGTTGTTACAGTCCTGAGTCTTTCGGCCTTTGAGGTTTGTTGTTTGATGGAACTCAGAGTTTCCGCCTTCTATTTAACGCAGGTCTAACGCTACAGTTTTGCACTAAAAAAAGACTGCACTTTAAAAACTGCACCATCCAGCCTAGATACTGACACTTATACAGAGATGCAGGCAAGTGTGGACACTAATTAATGAAAAACCCCCATTGGCCATCCAAAAGAAAGCTAGAAATAAAAATGGCTTAAGTAAACAAGCAACACATACCAAACATCTAGGGCTAGAAATAAATCAAGCTTTCACTTTTGTCAATAGACTGGAGAGATTCCTTATAACAACTTAACTATAACAAATAATAAAGTATTAGAAACAATACTGTAGCATAAGGATTCCGTGAAGAAAAAGCTACTTACCTATAAGTCTAATTAATAAAGCAGGCACAGGAGGTAGAATACTCTGCAGTTAAATTCAGTTACCTATAAGTCTAATTAATAAAGCAGGCACAGGAGGTAGAATACTCTGCAGTTAAATTCAGTTACCTATAAGTCTAATTAATAAAGCAGGCACAGGAGGTAGAATACTCTGCAGTTAAATTCAGTTACCTATAAGTCTAATTAATAAAGTAGGCACAGGAGGTAGAATACTCTGCAGTTAAATTCAGTTACCTATAAGTCTAATTAATAAAGTAGGCACAGGAGGTAGAATACTCTGCAGTCAAATTCAGTTACCTATAAGTCTAATTAATAAAGCAGGCATGGGAGGTAGATATAATCTCACTGTTTGAGTAACATGAACTTCTGTCAATCATTTGCTTTTTACAACCTTATTACCCGTATCTTATTCTGGCTGGCCACATTTTCACAATGCTTAAACTTAAAAAAAAAAATTCAATAAAATACCAGTTACAAAATATAGAGGTTAGAACTGTAAATTCCTAATTGAAAAGCAGGAAGTGATTTAGAATGCTCATTATAAAACATTCATATGGCCTTTTCTACCTTTCCACTGGGCTAACTAAAAGGAATATCATTTGGCCCCACAGTTGGGTGCTCAGTAGATGCTGCTACATTATTTAGCATTTTGAAAAGACATATTTAATCTGTCACATAATATAAACACTTAGCTGACTTTTTAAAAATGTTTCATAACACGATCACACTTTTTAAATAACAAATTGCTTGTTGTAATTGAAGGTTATCAGAGCTAGTTCTCAATTATCAGCAATTATTTATATCACCCATGCAAAAGTAACTTTTATTTTGAGCCATGCATTCAGTAGCAATTTGGTATTATTATTTTTTTCATTTCAGGCACAAGCTATTATAACTGTAATAAAGCACTTGTAATGTTAGTCATGAATTATTCAGCTGATTAGTTTAAAAGTGATTTCATACATTTATCAGAAAATATATTTCTAGTAATTTTATATTTAGTACATAAAAAAGACACATTTTCTGTTTTCTGGATTGATCCTTCATTGGCATTCTACAACTGACTTGTTTCCACTATTGTTAAATCTCTATCATCATGTCATTTAAGTGCACAATGGAGGCAAATAATGTATTGGTCTTCAATGTTTATTATAAAGCAGCCAATGAACACCCAATGACTTAATAACATCATTTTTGTAGCACAGTTGTAGCCATTTTGTCAGTTAAGTTTGAATTTCCAACTACACTAAGGCATTTTGTTCATTCTCATTAAAATTAATTCAGCTGACAAAATGGCTAAATTCACATCTGAAAAACTCCCAACAATTCAAGAACTGTTATTTGGATACGGGTCTACGGCTGCTGCTCCCAGCCATAGAATTAGGGCATAGCTACTCTCCCAGAGCCTCCCAAAATTCAATCAATCATTATTGCCATATGCAGAGGAGGCATTTGCTCCATGAGGCAGGTGATACTTCACAATCCCCATGCAAATTGGGACAAATGTGTCAATTGCAGGATGGTGGTCTTGTCCCATTAAATCGAGACTGTGATTTATGATCTGGAATAGGTGGAACTTAAAAACTGATCTCATGTATTAGATAACATTACCTTAGTAGGTAAAATTGTGAAGCGGTTTCATTTTTCTTTTAAATGATTTATATGAATGTGATTATATGGTTTACATGCTAAAGCATTAGCTTTAAATACTATATTTTTTTAGCATAAAAGCACATTTATGTTGTAAAGAAATGCAGCATAAATACTCTTTTGTAATATAACCTACTTTTGTGCAAATGCTTCCATTTTAATGAATAAGCAGATGGATTTGTAGACCAAGATCATAGTAGTTGCAGGAGTTCAATGCTTGCACAAAGTGTTGAGAGGATTGAGCTGGGTACACACAGGAGCGCCGAGAGGGGGGGTACTGTTTACCCGGGCCCGGGCTTCCTGAGGGGCCCAGGTCTGGCACCACACCCCGCCTCCCTTCTCTCTCCCTCACAGCAGCCCAGCACACAGCATGTGCTGAGCTGCAGTGGGAGTCTTGTTTGCCTGTGGGGAGGAGCGATCACACTGATTGTGCCCCCCCTGGCTTTGCCCCGGGCTGAGGGGCTCACAGCGCCCCCCACTCCGGCACTGTGAACTAATGTGTTGTTTTGTTTTTTTCGCTCAAGGGGGGCGTGGCCATGCCTCCCGCAATTAGGCCGTGCCCCCTCTGTACCTGGGCCCAGCAGGGCTCGCTACGGCCCTGGGTACACACTACGTGATCCATTGCATGATATATCGCTCTGACGCTGATCAGAACGATATATCGTGTAGAGTATATAGTGTGTTCGTACAATCGCACCTTCCTGAGTGTCGTTCATCGCATTGTCCCATCTGCTGTGCAGCACAGTAGAAGGGATGATGTGATAAAAAAAACCATGCTACTAAATGCAGCTACAAATTGTATCACCGTGTGTATGGACGGCAGGATGTATCGTGCCGCCGCTGGGTACACACTTCGTGTAGTGTGGAGCAGTTCTTTTGTGCAGATTACATGTACTTATAGTTTTTCACTAAAGTGAAAAAAAATCAGCTTTTCTTTTGCAGAAAGGGAATTTTTTCAATAAACTGGAGGATAGATGCACATCCTTTTCCTCCCCATAAAGAACATGAGGGACATAAAACAAAACAGCCTCATACCAATACTTTTAGTGGTATAAATTCTGCACCCGTCTGTAGAATTTCTGCTTGATAGTACCCTTTGACCAAAGCAATAAAAATATTTAAGTACACAAAAGTGATACAGTACAAGCAATACATACAACTTGCACATCCCCTCACTCTCATGATTACATTTAAAACATAGCTGAGGCTAAACCTAGCAGTACTTTAGCAGAAATAAAGCAACAGTCCTTCACATTGGTACCACTTCCGACAAGTGAAGGGGAAGGCCATTAAGTTAATCTCCTGAAGCCCTAATGTGTTACTGTCAAATATCACAGGGTACAATCTATGAAGACTCCATGTACTACACCCATCGCTGCAAACAAGACTGGTCCATTATATTGTGCTTCATCTTCTCCTCACTGTGGTGGCAGGCATTTTGTGGACTAAACTAATATTAGAGAGTGTTAAACAATTAATTAGGAATTTGTTCCCAGTGAATATTTGCCCCTGAAGTACCAATTTTCTATTATCTATGGTTCAAAGCAATTTGATAGGATGTATAACCAAAAATATTAATTAGTCCATAACATGACTGTCCCTACTATGTATAAATGACTAGTGGTCTTAATGCAGTTTTTTTTTATCAGTTATTAATTTGTTGACTATATAGCAGAGAAAACAATATAGAGAATTGTCAAAATCATTATTTCAGGTTGCCTAAGTGTATAACAATATATATTGTACTATGAGGTAAGTTCTGGATGACCAAGAACAAATCAAATCCTGAACTGAATATACCAATTTTTCTGTCATTTAAACACACATAAAAGGATTGCATATAAGTCAATCAGAAAACATTAAAGTATTCAACTACTGTGCATCAATTGTGATTACAAAGTATAAACAGCTCTTGTAGTGATCACACAAGATAGGTTTCTCTTCTCATCCAATTCCCTGCATATATCCCATGCTATCAGTATGTAAATATTGCAACAGATGTTTCATAAATAGGGAAATTAATACAGCTTCAAAGAGTATCTGTATCCTTTTGTACTGACAGAGAAATATATAACTTGGTTTTCATTTTATACAACAAAATATATATATAACAATAATAGGTTGCTCATTGCTGCAGATTTTATATATTGATTACCTTCTAGAATAGAGGGAGAATGGCATACTCCCAGGCCCCTACAGATCAAGACTGCAATAAAAGGTGCTTATTAGATAGTGGAGTGTGTATCTAAGTAATTGTTAGATTAAGGATAAGGTTATAGTTGCAAAATAGATCATTGGGGGTCAGTCCTGCACATTTTACAAACACCCCCAAAAAAATGCATGCAAAAAAAAGTTTTCCTGTAAGGCATTCATAGAAACATGAACAATAAAACATTGTTTAGCTTAAGGATGTCTTAATCAAGATACGCTTAATAAAATGTTTATAATGTTGGTTTCTATTTGGAGAATGTGGAGTCTATGCACTAAGCATTAGAGAGAGATAAAATGGATGGAGATAAAGTACCAAACAATCAGCTCTTAACTGTCATTTTGGAGGTGATTGGTTGGTACTTTATCACTCTCCAAGGCTTAGTACATGGACCCCTATGTTTTCTTTTTAAAGCTATACTGCGTGGAAAAGATCACTATGTAATACAGCATGGAATCATCCTAATGGCATGTTTGAGCATTAAGGTCCTGTACTGTGTGCATTACAAAATATGATGTATGATTATACAAATTGGTCTTTTCATTCCTCAGTGGACAAGACAGGATTTCAGTATATTCTTGTTGGGGCAGTGCAATAAGCTCAAGACACCAACTCAGGCAGGAAATATTTTTAAAAGAAAGGTGACATTAAATCATATTGCTTTTTTTTCAATCTGTAATACTCTGTTTACTTTAATTTAAATAGTACTTTTTTATTTTAAAAAAACTTCTATTTGGCATATTTTAGCATATCATTGAGGAATTTATTTCATTCCAGGATAAAACTCTTAAGTTGCAGTAAAAAAAGCACTTTAAATACAAAAAAAGCAAAGCAATATAAGTATATAAATTAAATACAGTACATAAATAGGTTTATATAAATACTATTCAATAATAAAGTAAAAATTAGTTTGAAGTCATGCTCAAATAAATATATATATTCATGACGATAATTTTTCTTACAATGTCGAATGACCAAATTTGTAATTTAGGATTTGGTGAATATTTTGTCTAATACCTAATCAAACCCTGAGGAATAGCTAGTTGTATACCATGCAGCAAACTGTCCAAAGCTAATGTGTGATCAGTTGCTACAGTATGTGTTACTGTACAATTGTTTTTGCATAGGAGTATATATGGGGATTAATGTTTTTTTATTAATAAATACTTTTACATAATCCTATGTGTTTGACTAATACTGATTTTGCAATTTATATATTGATTTAAATGTATAGTAAGTAATTGGCAAATTTTATGATGCATAACGATTATTCTACCTACTGACACCAATTTAACATTTACATAACCCCTAGCATCCAGCATATTCCCATGCACAATCACCTTCCTGTATGCACCTAATATGAATGCTAAAGTGGATTTAGGTGGATATAGATGGAGAAACCCAGGAATAGGTGCCTAGTTTAGTAATATGCTTGACAGTGTATACAATGCTCTATATGGGTTTTGCTGACAATCACTCTCATATATTCCACTGGTCAAGGCTGAATACGTTTGTTTTTGGGAAGTAGCAAACCTGCATGAAAATCTTATTGGTTACTTAAACCATAGTAAATTTATATTTGTCTATGACTGCTTATTCATATTTGTCTATGACTTGCAAGTTCCACATAACTCAATAACTTTCATAAGTTTTTTAATTGCTTGCAAACAGATCATTATATCTATGTTCTCTAAGAAAGTACTGTATTCTGATAGGCCTTAGATAAATGCTGCCACCTAACATGTTTAATCATGCTGCTTCTGAAAGCTATACTTTCACTGACATCCAACAATTTCAGCTCTGTGACCAGGTATTGAAAAATACATGGTTAATAAAACATAGAATGCCAACAACCACTGTTTACAGCTACTAACATTTCCAGATAATACTAGTGATGAATCACAGCACTCAATGAAAATGCTGTAATGTCCAATTCAGAATACCTGCTACCATGTTGACGCCTAGGATACATAGTGATATCAAAACAGAGACAGATCTTTTCTTCTAGAAAGGATTATGTAGTTAGGCAGAGGCCCTCTCTAATCTTTGTTGTAATAAAAAAAATCAAATCCCAGATCTGTGGTGGCATTATAATTTAGAGCCCCACCTAAACTGTGTAAGAATACAAAGTCAGACTCCATATCTCTGGTAGCATTATATAACACCACCAATAAAAATTTTGGAGTCCTCCTCCCCTCCCTAATCACTGTTGGTGTAAAATTTGCTACTACTGAAAATGGGTAAATTTTTTTCCTATTTTTGATTTTTTTTAAGGATAAAAATAAATTAAATTCCAATAAATGTGCTAATTTTCCTTGCAAAAACCATATGCTAATTTGGGTAGAGTAGCAAACAAAAAAGTTATTCTAACTAAACTATCATAAAATAAAAAGAAAAATTTGGTCTGACAACTCTGTTTTTCTATAGTTCTTTTACTAATATAAACAGAAATGATCAAATCTACATTGAATGCATAAACTGATAAATTTACAGTTATACCTATAATATCCTTTTAGTAATATTCAAAAATATATATAAACAAAAGAACACGATCAACACAATTTGGGGCAAGGGTTCACAAAGACACAGTAAGTATATTTTAAGCTCACTTAAAGGAACACTTTAGCTTTGTGTGACCTCTCTTTTTGCATTCGGAGTGTAAAACGTACAAAAAACATGGCGTAAAATTAGGGGTCATTGATCCTTCTGAGACAGTTAACAAGGGTATATGTGACTGTCAAGCATAGCCAAGCAAGAATAATCTACAAACTAACAATTCTGTAGCTGCTGCACTCACTTTGCCAAGATACATACTGGAATACTGCAATAAACCTGAATGTCAGAAAAGACACCTACTTTCCCATTTCTTTACACATTATTGTGAAATCCTTACATATATCCACTTTATTAGACTTCAACTTACCATCACCCTGATATACTGTTTAATATACTTATGTGTTCAGTTCTACATTAACATATCCAAGCTTACAATCACTGTGACTGACAAGAAATCAGTTAAATTATTCATACCAGGCATAATAAGCATTTATTTTTCATGTAGCAATGTAGAAATACCTCTAATTAAAAAAAAATAATACCTTTCAATAAATTTACTTTTTTAATGTTGATAAATTTTAATAATATAAAAATATATAATTGTTTCATATTTATTTTGGATCTGAATTTATATATTTGTAAATGTACTGTACAGATTACTATAACATATATCATTCTAGTAAGTGAATTATCCAACCTGCGGATAATTTTTCAATAGATGTCAAATAGCAACACCTTGCTTAAATATAATACAAATAACCTAAACACACTTATTAAATGTGTGGTAAACAAAATCAACAATATTGACAAAATAAACAGGTTTTAAATGCAGACATATACAACAGTCATTTTTGGGGGGTTACCACATTTTTCATGTATTTTTTTTTAAACATTTAAAATAGTTTTCATGTTTATCCATTTATATACAGTAATCTGAGTCTACACAATTCAAATAGGAATAGTACACATAATCAACACTTTTGAAATTAGGGATTAGTAAAATAACTAGGAAATAAAAAAACCATTAGAACTAAAATACAGATTCCACAATATATTTGTAGTAATTTCAGTTTGTGTTAATTCAACAAACATGAAACAAAATGAGTTGTTTTCCTTTGAGCAATAACACTTTCTATCATATAAACTTTAGAAACTGGGGCACTCACCAGACTGGCTTGTTTGTTTTTCATTTCTGTCGTTTTTTTAAATGGATAATTAACTGGCATCGAGC
Organism: Taudactylus pleione; assembly: GCA_031769625.1. Taxonomy (NCBI): domain Eukaryota; kingdom Metazoa; phylum Chordata; class Amphibia; order Anura; family Myobatrachidae; genus Taudactylus; species Taudactylus pleione. The sequence continues at coordinate 2,965,057 of JAUIMM010000176.1, forward strand.
AGGCCCTCAGTCTGTTTTTGGCAATCCTCTCAGGTGCTGCTGATGTGATTTCACCAGTTTTGAAGCATAACCTTCTGGGTTTATTTAGTTGGTAGCTCACAGGGAAAGCTAAAGCAGGTTGTCTTTCTTCCCACAAGTGGCAGTGATTGGCTTTGGCTGATGATTTTCCTCAGTGACATTGCTCCCTGTTGAGATGTGATTGTGCAAATGAAGACTAACCACTGTTTGCTTAAGCTGAATGTTGGCATTACAGATTCTGATGTATAAAATACTGAAAAGTTTGTGACTCTGTTTTTCAAAGGTAAAATTGCTAAATTACTTGTTAGTTGACAAGGCTTATTTATTAAATTACCTTCCCTGTTAAAGTTTATGTGATAGAAATGATTGAATTGCGACATACTAAAAATATAGATTAGATTAATTAAAAATATAGCTTTTGTTTTTAAAAATTCCTATTTGATTAATATAAACCATTTAGGTAATTTCTGCACATATTTTTAAAATGTAAAAACAGTCAAAAATTGAAAAAGGAGAATAATCGATCTTGTTGAGGCAATAAAAGAATGCAATGGCAATTGATATTTATTTTAGAAGTCAGGGCAGAAACTAAATATTTCTTCATCTTCTCACAAATCTAAAAGAAAGACATAGGTGGCATGAGTGTTTTTTTTTCAATGTAAAAAGTTATTGGTACAGTGCTTGCCTAACTGCTGAAGGTCCTGCTGGGCTAAGTGGCTCCCTGCTCTATAAAGAAACTAGAACAGAGGAGTCTGCAGAGCTCCAGGCAGGATTGTTAAAATATACCAGCAATGACAGTAGAAGAACTTCAGAAGAGATTCCTCTTTCTGGGAGAAAAAAAAGGTGCTGATATTCAGTAACTTGGAGTACCATCAGAAGACAAGCCCTGGATGGCATTTATTTTGAAGCAAAATCTCCTCCTAGCTTCACCATCCTTGGAAGATTCCAAATCTGATTATTTTTATTTCCAGTCTTGCTCAGACGTGAATCAAGGCTCCAGAGCAGGTCTGGCCAACCTGTGGCTCCCCAGCTGTTGTGAAACTAAAAGCCCCAGCATACCTACCTACCAATTAGCTGGTAAAGCATGCTGGAACTTGTAGTTTCATAACAGCAGGGGAGCTGCAGGTTGGCCTGGCCTGCTGTACAGAATAACAATGCTATTCTTACTTAAAATACATTAGTATAAAAGCAATTTTAAATGTTGAAAACCCTAACTGGCTCCCTGATGAGATTTTTGTTGGTCTGGCCTCTATTTCCACCACTGAAAAATGTTATGCTACAAAAGCCATATCACTTCAAGCTTTGACTCCTATGGATACCCCAGTGTCTCAACCCTGGGGCACAAAAAATAATAATCTTTATCATCCATCAAACAGTCAATTTCTTCCAAACCTGCTCTCTAGTCTCTGTTGCTGATCCACTCATTTAGTTGTTCTTCTGTTAAAAAATATGCCATCACATGTCCTTTGCCAGACTATAGATGTAAATATGAAATATGTTTTTGTATTCTGAAAATATCCCTCTTGGTATCCAGTGTTCAATCTTGATTTGATGTTACATTTATCTACTGAGGGATAGCCATAAGACAATATGCAAACAACAACTCAACTTCCTATGCACTGCTGAGATTTTAGAGATATACCTTTACAGAAGCCTGAACTGTTATTATATGTAAATGATTCTAAAGGTGCATACACACGTAACGATTTTGTAACCAACGATTATCTGTCAGATTATCTGTCAGATTTTCCCTTGAAAAGTGAATGATTTTTTTAAGTGTAATGAACGATTTTTACAACGATAAACAAAAAATGTTCCTTCCCTTAATGAAAATCGTTATGTTGGACAGTCTGTAATGAACTACAAACTACAAATGGGAGCGTGCTTGAACGATTTTCGTTCATTGTTATAACTCAGAAACTGAACGATTTTTTGAACGATTGAACGATAACGACATCGTTATAGTTAAATCATTCAAAATATCGTTACATGTGTACGCAGCTTTACTGAGTCGTATGTGGTAATATGCATGCAATACATGTTTGCAAATTTTCCATTTAGTAAATGGGCATTCATCTAATTCAACAGCAGGTTCAAAGTTTCAAAAAATAAGGCAGAAACATGTCCGATGAAATATTTGTTCTCATGGATATTAAAAAAGTTAAGCTTTTTTCGTGTTTTTTAAATATTCAGGAAAGCATTTTGGATTAGGAAAGTTGCAATGCTTGACCCAGAGGATTAAAAAACGCACTCTTTTATTTTTTTATTTTAAGCTATAAATGTCAGTCATGTACTGTTATGAATATTATGGTAGACAACGGGATATTTTGTAATGCATTCTATGACAGAAGCTTACATTAATGTATATCTGTTCTGTTTTCACTGCATGTGATATGGTAATAGCCACATATGAGTGTAAATAAAAGGAAGAACATTTGGAGACCTGTAGTGAACCAGTACATCACTGCAGAAAGTACAGCCATGGCCAAAAGTTTTGAGAATGACACAAGTATTAGTTTTCACAAAGTTTGCTGCTTCAGTGTTTTTAAACCTTTTTGACAGATGTTACCAGTGGTGTATCTATAATGGGTGCAGTGTGTGCGGGGCCCCAGGTCTAGGGGGGCCACGCACCGCACACCCTGCACCCATATTATTTTAAACTTACCTGTCCGTGGTCCCGGGGCGGGTGTCAGCGCTGCTCAGAACACCGGAAAATGGCGACACATGCACATGCGCAGTAGACTCTGGGCACACTCTAGTGCCTGGAGTCTACTAATGCTCTGGTCGCTGGCCAGCAGCGTCAGTCAGCTGCTGGCCACCGGGGAGAGAGGAGGGGGACCGGCACGGGGAGTGCACATGGGCCCCCTCCTCTCTTAAGATGCCCCTGGATGTTACTATTGTATACCGAAGTAAAATTACAAGCATTTCATAAGTGTCAAAGGCTTTTATTGACAATTACATTAAGTTTATGCAAAGAGTCAATATTTGCAGTGTTGACCCTTCTTTTTCAAGACCTCTGCAATTCGCCCTGGCATTCTGCCAATCAAATTCTTGAGTTTGTCAGAATTTGTGGGTTTTTGTTTGTCCACCCACCTCTTGAAGATTGACCACAAGTTCTCAATGGGATTACGGTCTGGGGAATTTCCTGGCCATGGACCCAAAATATTGATGGTTTGTTCCCCGAGCCACTTAGTTATCACTTTTGTCTTATGGCAAGGTGCTCCATTATGCTGGAAAAGGCATTGTTCGTCACAAAACTGTTTTTGGATGGTTGGGAGAAGTTGCTCTTGGAGGATGTTTTGGTACCATTCATTATTCATGGCTGTGTTCTTAGGTAGAATTGTGAGTGATCCCACTCCCTTGGCTGAGAAGCAACCCCACACATGAATGGTCTCAGGATGCTTTACTGTTGGCATTCCCTGATGGCAGTTGCGACTTTCAGCAGGATAATGTGTCCTGCCACACTGCAAAATGGTTCATAAATGGTTTGAGGAACATGACAGAGTTCGAGGTGCTGGCTTGGCATCCAAATTCCCCAATCTGATTAAGCATCACATGTACTGTACTGTAAAAACAAGTGTGAACCATGGAGGCCCCATCTCATAACTTACAGGACTTAACCACTTAACTGATGATTTGTTTTACCCAAAACCAGTTAGAAATTGTAATTTTTTTATTTAATAAAGTTTAGAAAGTATTTTTAAATATATTTAAATATTTAATTAACATAAAATATGCCTAGGGGTTATCTCGCTCCCCCTGATGTCCATAGGCCACAATTCTAATCATGATCAGTCTACCCTGCTGCAGCTAAACTCTTCACTTGCAAAGATCAGTCAAATAGTGCTCGAGGGGGAACAAATTATCTTCCTCTCACTTATCTCCCAGGGACATGAGCTGCAGAATGCACGACGAATCATGGGTCATGATTCTGGCAGTGATGTTGGCATTCACGGGCCACTGCATCACTGTTTGGGGGTCCGTGGGAGTTGAAGGAGATCCGTTCTGCACATGGGGATGCAGTGGGGTGACAGAGACGCATGGGATGGATTGTGACCACGCCAGTTAAGTGGTTAAATGATCTGCTGCTGACGTCTTGGTGCCAGATACCACAGGACATATTCAGAGGTCTTGTGGAGTACTTGCCTTGATGGGCTGGTATGAGGGGGACTTACACAATATTATATATATACATGTTTATATTCTAAACTGTTTTGTGTATGAATCGCATTTGCGGAAACCATCAATATTTTAAGCAACCTATGTGAGAAGATATGCTATGTTAACTGATGGAGCTCTCACTCCGTATTATCCCCAAAATTTACATTGTTCACATAATAAAAGCATCCCATATTGCGTTACTCTAGAGAGTAAAAAATTAATTTCTTTAACAGAAGTAAATTATTTTTTAACTTTTAACTTAGAATTCCTAATTAGATAGCTGAAGAAGAGAAATGAAAGCTTTAATATCTGGGAAATATTTTCTTGCTGCATGACATGTTGAACCTAATTAGTTTTTTTTTTAAATCTATTTTTATTCTTCATTATATAATATGACAGATTATAACATGAAATGAAAGTGTATTAAAAAGTGTTTCAGAAAGTGTATTAATAGGTATTTCAGATTTTTTTTTAAAATCAAATATATATTTTTATTGATTTAATATTTTATAAAGCTACAAGAAAAGAACACTACAACAACCTATTACCTATACAAAAAAAATAAGAAGGTAATTATACCTAGCACCTCTTTTCAGGTGATATTCAAAAGGTACCAAGTATAGTAATCTTCTTTTTTTTTTTTTACATTTTAATTCATATAATTAGTTCCATAAACAGGGATAAATCAAGCAAATAATTTCAGTATGTGTCTAAAGACTTGCATATGGGAGTTGCTATAAATTTTGTATTGACTTGTTGCTTTAGGTTAGTAAGTTTTTTCTGAGTATTGGTACCTTTTATCATAGAAATAAAGTACTGAGTATATAGCTTAATTATTCACAGTTGATAAAATGTAGAAATTAACAGGAATAATCCAAGAGCATAATTCTAACTGGACTCCAGCAACGTTTGTGGTGCGAAGCAAACGACTTCTAGGATAATTATCGGAAATGAGCCCCAGGTATCAATCACAACATAATTGTTTACAGTGCTATTTTTCAGCAGGAACAAGCAGGAACTTAGTTCCTGAACCTCTCATTAACTCATTAACTATGTCCTGGGCCAAAATGTATTTTCCATATAATAAGTTTTATTTTAAAGTCCCTATTGAGTTCCTTCTTTTCTAAATACTATATTTATGTATATATTATATATATATATATATATATATATATATAGTTATATATATATATATATATATATTGTTTTTCTATAACTCCATCTCAAGTAGTTCCACCCATAGTTTCTGAACCTATTTTTCTGGAAAAATAGCCCTGATTGTTTATATACTAGAACTGAGACCACTCTGCAATTTGACATGTCTGAGACCAGGCATGACCACCTCATCCATGATTTTTGGATCTTACTGTCCCCAGGTGAGTATCTATCCAGCACAACACATCAGGTTTATAATTTTTAAGCTCATTCAGAACAAAGGACATCTTTTGTTTTATCAGCTGACATTTCAAGTAACTAAATGAACTGCATTGTTAGACAAACTCATGAACAAGAATCAAAAGTGCTATTGTACTAGATCAATTTAAATTTAAATATTTATAAGATTAATGTCCAACAATATCAGTATATAAGCCTTCATCAAGTGATGCTGGCACACTGTCTGCAACAACGACAGGCACGCCTTCAACAACTCCTGAGAGCAGCCAGCAGAGCCCGGCATTATCGCAGGTCCTGATGACCCAGATGAGGATTCATCTAACACCATGATTATTGAACCAAGCACTGCCACAGATGTGACCTCTCCATCGCAAAGGCAAGATTCTGAGTCTGAGCCACAGACCCAGGGAGAAAAGTCCACCCTACGCAGTAACAGTAAGTTTAATTCAATTAACTTATGTTCAGCTGTGATAATCTATGTAATGTTCTAGTTCAATTTCTAGTATATTTTCTCTGGTAAATAGAAATTAATATTTTGTCTATTGGGTTAATTAAAGCACTACTTTAATGCTTCTATATTATACAAGTACAGGGTTTTTGAATGAAACCGTATTGTTTCTGCGTTCAGCTTGTAGTTGAGGATGGTCACCGCATGCATGGAGACATGCTGCTTTTTGAATTTGGGCCATTTATTATTTTGTGTTTCCTGTGTTTAAAATATTTTTAACATCTGTAGCTTAATGTTTTCTCACTTTTACTTTCAGTTTTCACAGTGCCAACACATAAAGAGAAGAGCAAAGTAGAGGTTGCTACCAAAGCCATGACAAATATTCTATGTGAACAACTGCGCGACCTAGATTCGGAATGGCAGACTCAAGAGGATGCCAGACTGCAGCGGTTCATGGCCAATGAGAGAGAAATGCAGAGTAATTTATGGAAATGATAGCTATGCAGGAAAGGCTTAGTCGCGATAACCGCAAATTTTTTGCACAAATATTGAGCACAATCCACTTCATACCAACACATGTTCCACCACCCACCCATTTTGCCCAACAAGCTAAGTATCCAAACTAATTTGGGGAACTATCCCAGTATGTGCAACAATCTCACTCTCCCACTTCATTTTAGCATACATCACAGTATGGTCAGCAAGCAAATTTCCTCACAGCATTTGGCCAAAGTACATACAAGTATGCACAACAAGCAAATTTCCCCACAGCATTTGGCCAAAGTACATACAAGTATGCGCAACAAGCAAAATCCCTCACAGCATTTGGCCAAACTACATCCCAGTATGCGCAACAAGCAAAATCCCCCACAGCATTTGGCCCAACTACATCCCAGTATGCGCAACAAGCAAAATCCCCCACAGCATTTGGGCCAACTACATCCCAGTATGCTCAACAAGCAAAGTCCTCCACAGCATTTGGGCCAACTACATCCCAGTATGCGCAACAAGCAAAGTTCCCCACAGCATTTGGGCCAAATACATCCCAGTATGCGCAACTTGCAAAATGTCGAGCCTCAACGGGACCTATGGGGGGTCATTCAGAGTCGGTCGCAAGCGCTTAGCGCTCGCAACCGACTCGATGTTGCACCACTGGGCATTCGCACAACGGAGCCGGCTCCGCCGTGCGCATGCGTGAGACCCGGCTAGCGACGGGCGCTCCGTCACTAGGGGTCTCGCAGCAGATGTGGTGAGCTGTCGATGGTGAGTGACAGCTCACCCCGTTTGGGAGGTGGGCAGGGGGCGTGCCTGCCCAAACGGAGGTGTTCCCGCTGGAACGCTTGCCGTTTGGGGGCGGTCCCACTGACATCATTGCTGATGTCAGTGGGGAGCTTCCTGCTCGATCAGAGCAGGAAGCTCCCTGGGGCTTATGAGTGCCCAGACCCAACCTTAGGGCCTGGTTGTAACCCCCGATGGTCGCGATGGTCTTGACCATCGCGACCATCACCCATGTCGGTCGCTAGAGCTGTGGGTGTTAACCCACAGCTTAGCGATCGACAAGGAGGCGGTCGTTCAGGATGCAAGCGGCCGCCCTGATTCAGTGCGACCGCTTGCAATTAACAACTGCCTCTGAATGAGGTTCTATATCCCAACATGCGCAAACACCTCAGTCACCCTCAACATTTACAGATAGTGCATTTGATAATGTAATTGAAGGTCAATTATTTAAAGATACTTTATCTACTAATACTCTGTCACAGGAAGTTACTCCTGACAAGAACACAGAGTTTACAGTATACAGAAATATGTAACTGTGCTATGCAAATATGTCTAGTGATCTTAACTAGACATATTTCATGTTATTGCTTTAAATTTTATAGTTTTGTGGTGTTATTTTTTTAAGGATATTCTGAAGGTGTAAACAAGGTTATAACTAAAAATTGTGGACCTAATTGTTTTATATAAAAGCATTGTTTGATGCCTCAGAGCTATATGCACACTTGTCTCATAATATGAGCTTCAACAATATCAATCCATACATACATATGGCCTACATTGTGCTTTGAAGTAAATGTGCACTTTTCTGTTTTTATATACTATTGTTTCTTTTTTACTTGTGTTGTATTTTATGCGACATTATTTCCTATGCAATAAATATGGAAATAAGGCTTTCAAACTTCTTATGCAAGTTATCCAAAAGGCCTTTATTAAAATTAAAATTTTTTGGAACATTTAAAAATTTGTGTCTTTTAATATTTTACAATGACACCATAGAAGTTATGTTTTTAGAAAGCGTTCTTCGAATCAATTCTGTTTCATTGGCTCTATAAACAAGTGAGGTGGTTGAAAGGGGAGAAGGATCACTCCCAACAGGCTCCTCAACGATGTCCCACTCTGGCAGATATTGGACCTCATTCAGACCCAGTCGCAAGCGCTGAGCGCTCGCAACCGTGGTCGATGTTTAGGCCCTGCGCACGAGCAGCGGCCGCACTGCGCATGCTCAAGCCCCGGAGCTAGAGGGAAATTCTCTCGCTCCAGAGCTCACTACAAAATGGGCGGCTGTCGATGTTGATCGACAGCTCGACCCATTTTGTAGGCGTGGCGGGAGGTGGTTTCACAAACGGAGGCATTCCTTAAGGAACGCCTGCCCTTTTGTGGGCGGCCACACTGACATCAGCAGTGATGTCAGTGGGGAGCTTCCTGCTCGATCAGAGCAGGAAGCTACCTGGGGCTTGCGGTTGCCGAGACCCAACCTTAGGGTCTCGTCGCAAGCCCCAATGGTCGCGATGGTCTTGACCATCGCAACCATCAACCTGGTCGGTCACTAAAGCTCTGGGTGGTAACCCACAGCTTAGCTAGCAACCAGGAGGCCGCACTTGAAAAGTCAAGCAGTCGCCCTCATTCAGAGCGAGCGCTCGCTTCTTGCGACCGCCTCTGAATGAGGGCCATTGTTCTCGCTGTATCTCACATATGTTATGCAAGATACAGCATGCCGCTACAACATCTGTAATGAGCCGAATGTCCACATCATTTCTTTTTAACAAGCACTGCCAACGTCCCTTCAGTCATCCAAATACATTCTTCACAACCAATCAGCCTGAGCTGAGGGTATGGGTGTAGGCGATCTGCTCGTTTGAAAGCTCAATCTGTTGGCTGTACCCTTTCATCAACCACCTTCGTAATGGATACGCAGCATCCCCAATGATGTGGACTGGTACATCAACCCCATCCCAAGCTTGGACTTCTGCAAATGGAAACCAATATTACAGTTATTAATAAAGGCTTAACAGGTAACAGTGTTGTAATACACTTGGTACAGGCATATCTACTTTCCTCTATTTGTAGGTATACACATTGATTACTAGTTTGCAGGAGGTATTTGCCAGACATGTCTGATTCAGCATGGATCACATTTAATGCAAATGCATTTACTGCAAATATGCATATACAGTATATTACAGCAAATTGCTGGTGACATACCAAAAAACCTGTCGGGATTGAGTATGGAAGAAAATACATATCTGTTTAGCAATTATAAGCATGACATAAATGTGTGTATAGTTACCTCACGTGGAAACAGCCAACCATTCTGCCTCTCCTCCGCAATCTTGTGCAGATCAGAATTGGCCAGCACACGAGTGTCATGAGCACGACCAGGCCAGCCAATAAAAACATCAGTGAAGCTGTGAGAGCAATTTAATATCTGGTTAAAACTATACATATACACCTATTAAACACACAACAGTTTGGGGCAACTTGTTACCCATAGCAACCAATCACATTCTACCTATTACCTTCTAGAAGGTGCTAGTTACATGTGAATTAGAATCTGATTGGTTGCTATGGGCAACATCTCCACTTCTAATAACCCTTACTTTAGTAAATATACCCCTAACTTTAGAATACACAAGAAGATGAAATTTAGGTAAAACATAATAGAAATGTACACTATTTATATCTAATACTGCATATATTATTATACTGTTTATTATTTCTGATATAAGCATATATAAGATCCGGTTACAAGTAAACATATAGACTTATTGAGCACACAACAGTTTACACCCTTTACTTTGCATGCAGGTCACAATATACATAAAATTCAAAGTAATAAATGTGGCTTACCAATACCGATGGTCAACGACGGCTTGGAGAATGAAGGAATGCCATCCCTTCCGGTTATAATAGTCAGCTGGGCTGTCTGTGGGAGCAATTATGGGGATGTGGGTGCCATCAATCGCCCCAGCACACTGTGGGTAACCGCAGCACAGGAACCCAGACACTGTCTCATCCAGTCGCTGCCCATGGGGTAGGGCAAGAAACTGGTGGTACAAGGTATCCAGGATGGCCTGGGTCACTTCACACACCAAAACACAAACCGTGGAGATGCCTACACCAAACAAACAGGATATTGTGTGGTACTCGCCAGGGGTAGCATACCACCACAAGACGATCACAAACCTCCTGCTCGGGGCAATGGGCTGTTTCCATCAAGTAGTGTGCCTGATAAGTGACGAGGTCAGGAGTTCCAGGATGTTATTAAAGGTGCCTTGCAACATCCTAAAATTTGCAATCCATTGGTTCTCTGTAAACCCCTGTACCGTAGCCCAAAAAGCCTCTCTATGTGGACTATTTCGATACCATATTGTGCGAGATGACCCTCCGGTCACTCTCAATATGGACGAGACGCTGGACATTACCAAGGCTTTCCTCCGGCATAGGTAATGTCGGCAATTGGACGCCCTCTCCACACAAAATGCTCCCTTCTCAGGATCTCACACTGTACTATTAAGAACAGTGTGAGCAGCTTCAGCCATGCCTTAGTTGCTGTATAGCACACCAAATCCACTAGTCAAAACAATCTCTCCATGCTAGACAGATGCTTGGAAATACAGCAATGCCTTATGGGTGCCCCTCCCAGTCCCTTTATACCAAGCCCCCACCTTTGCATGACCTCATTAATGTGTGCCAGCAGAACGTCCACTTCAAATGGCATGTGCAACCAGTCAATTACAGTGATGCAGAGTCATAAGCAACAGTTGCCTCTCCACTTGCGGCTGAATGGGTGGTACATAGGTTAAGAATCTTGAGGGCATGTTATGGGTATGAGGGTGGAATTGTGTGTTTATGTTGAGCTGAGTACATGCAGAAAGCTATCTGGTTTCAGAGAGATCTCTTGGTTGGTGCAAATGTGCGTCAATAGAGCTGAAGGCTACTTACACAAGCAGATTCATTGGGTTAATGCAGCAGCGTAATTGTGTGCAACTGTGCATACAGGAAAATATCTGCATTTATATCAGTGCATGCCATGTGTCAGCACTTGCAGCCAACTTGAGTTCAACTTTGCATCAGTCCCTAAGTAAGCACAATAATCTGGAAGAGAAGGAAGACCCTACATGACCCTCAGCTAAAGTCCCTGTGAGCACCCAAAAGCAACACTGGAAAGCAGTGCATAAATAATGTAATATAGTAACACATCAGGTTAACACAGCTTCTAGCTATCATACAAAATCTGAAACTTAACTCCACCCACCACACCGTATGCCTAAACCCAACTATAGCATACCACCAACCCAAACATATGAACAAACACCACCCCCAACAAAAAGCAAAACAGAGTCTAGTCCATTTGTCCTTCTTTATTACTTAATCAAATTACCCTTGAGTTAACACCAATGAAGAAAAGGGAAAAGAGGAATTAAAACTCAATGGGGAGAAAGAGAGGAAGATGGGTGAAACAAGCAAGCATGTTTAGAACAGAAAAATTGTCGTAAAGTAATGGGATCACCAAAAATAGTATACTCTGGTGAACATTATTATACCGATAGTAATAACTAATATCTGATAACAGTGACTTAAGTAGTTAAAGGCTTACTTTAGGTTTCCATCAAATGAGGTAACCACAAAACAGCAAACAGCCTTACTGTGACACAGCATGGCTTTCAATCCAAAAAGCTTACACATCTAATATACATTTGGTATTTATCCTTTCTATATAACGCAAGATCATGAATATTGATTATTATGCATAGTACCGTATCCTAATTTCTCAGAAATAGACAGATTCCATATCTTAAGGAGAAATGTCCAAATTGAGATTGCTCTCAAAATTCATTACGTTATACAGTTAAAAAATGACTGTTTTTTGCTCCTTGTCTTTCTTGGAAATGCCAGCCCATTGTCTCTGGTTCATTATCATAACTAAAAGGTGCTTGTTTATGCCAAATCTGCGTTAGGCGTAGTTTCATTTTGGTTGACCACAATGACTAGTTATCAGATGTCATTATCTGTGAACTCAATATGACACGTTCAGACACATAGTACTGACCACGGTGAAATGCATTCTACCATGCTCAATACAGTTTACATTTTTTACGCTTGTTTTTGCTCCTCCCAAAGAAAGCTTCAAGAGGAAATGTAGCTAACCACATATTCACACCTGGGTCACATCCTGTAACAAGCTCTTTATAACAGTATATTAAAATTCAAAACACAGAACACGTTATTATATTTAAGTCATTAAAAGGTTTATATATGCTTACTATTGCAAAGTATATAATTATCTTATGCTAATTAAAAATTCTCATAGTGATACTAAATAAGGACTTCATACACTACTGCCATTATAACCTTAAATATTTGTATTCAATCATCCGTAACATGTTTGCCTTATTATGACACAAATTAGACGTCAATTGTTTAATTTCTAAGGATAATAGGTAATGCGCACCTGGAGGATACTTCAGGAAAGGGCTACTAGGAAGGGCTATCAATTTAATACACATTTTACATCTACATCCCGAGTGCAGACCGGGACACTGAACATGGGTTTCAAGCCGTGTCACAGCAACATGAACCCTATTTACACAGCAGGCTGGACCTTACCTCTGCTGGTGCTTGAAGATGACATTATCTCCAAGTGCCGGGAATCTGGCTCTCCCTATTCATTGTATGGGACCGGGTTATCCATTCACACTGCCCAGTAACCACATCCTTCTCGGACTATCCCGGGTAGCTAGCTTGGTTGGATTCCTAGGTCACTGGACCCATGTTAACCCTTTTACACAAAGCTGCAACCTGGGTTAACCCAGCAACAACACAGGTTTTTGCGGCGGTGTAAAAGAGCTATAAGAGATGTCCAGCGTTACATTTATTATGTATAGGATTATGTATGGCTAAACACATTCATATATTTCCCGTTTAACAACATACACAAAAGCATTGTGCATAAGCCCTGAGAAATCTGGACAGTAAAAAAAGAGCTAGGGAAACAGAAGGCTACCGTAACTCACTACACTGCTCTATGACAATAGCCATACAAATGTTTGGAGGAATACATCTAGATAAGCATATTTGCTGCTATAGTCACAAAAGGAAAACAAAAATAGAAGCATGGTAATGTAAAATTATTGTGTGGATTCCACGAATACTAAGTGAACTACAGGGGGTAAATTTACTAAGATTCGAGTCTGATCGAGTTTTTTTTTTAGACTCAGGTGATTTTCCCGTTTTTAAACTCGCAAATTTACTAAGAAGTGAGGTCAGCTGAAAGTGCGTTTTCCAATGGTGAAGCAGATCGAGATTTCTCCCCCGAGTAGAAAGTTTAGATGAGATTACTCATCCAAGATTTGCAGTGTTTTCTCTCTGCAACACTCTACCGAGCAAGCAGCCTGCACATATCAGTGAGTTATTTGAAGGCTGCTTGTGTAGTCAATCTGTTAAAGAAGGGTTAAATCTTTTAAAAAAAACTTACGTAGGGTCCCCCCCAAAAGCATAACCAGCCCCGAACTGGTCAGCCAGTCCTGGTTCCAAAAACTACGGGGAACAAAACGAGTAGGCTGCAGGGCCAGTGCTGGTTTTAAATATAGGGGGGAAAATTGCGTATGGGTTCCCCTATACTTAAAACCAGCACCGGACCCAAACCGACCGGAGTGTAATGCCACAGCCAGGAGACCCTATTATTGGGTCTCCATGGCTAAAGCATTTGCACCCCAAGCCAGTAAGGCTAAGCCAGGGATCTCAGGGGAGGTGGGGACCCCCCAAAAAGAGGTCCCCCTCTCCCAAAACCCCAGGTTTGGTCTGAAGGCCGGGGCTCTTCTCCACACCCCTGGGCTGTGGGTACAGCAGTAATAATGTGAAAAACAGTCGAAAACTATTGTATTTCACAGTGGAACTACAGGTGCCAGCACGCCTGCCCTTTGGCACCTGTGGAACTACAAGTGCCAGCAGGTGGCCTGCAACCGTACCCCCACTGTAAAATAAATAGTTAAAAAACCACAATACACACACACCATATATAGTAAAACTTTATTACATACACCTAACCCACTCACACATACTTACATGTGCCAGCTGGTCTGTCCCCTTGTCCCATGTAGATTCCACGGGTGTACCTTGGGGAAATGATTCTCAATTCAGGTGTATTTAATTCAAATGCATCTATTCTTTAGTGTCTATTCCAATCTTTTGTGAAGTTTTTCCCTGGGCTGAAGGGAATAAACCGTCTAGCGGGGAGATATGAAGATTCATTCAACTTTCTTTGGTGTGAGGTGTTTCTTTCTTCTCAAGGGATTTTTTTAAAATATGTGTGATGTCTCTGTGTATGGTTATCTACTGTATATCATAACTACTTTTGTCTATTTCAGTGATCTTGTTTAAATTTTCAACTCTACAATATCTATGATCATTTAGAAAGGTTTTTATAGATGTGGGAATTGCGTAGGATGTAGGCACATAAGAAATGAAGGTTATGGAAAAATAAAAATTGATAATGTTATGATCATTGAGAAGAAGGTGGTAATAACAGTCTTCACCACTTGTAGCACCAAAAACGTGGTTTATGCCATCAGATGCACCTGTGATTTAGTTTACATTGCGCGTACATCTAGGATGTTGAAAGTCTGCATAGGGTAACACATTAAAAACATTAAAAAAAGTTTAGATATGCATTCCTTGTCTGCACATTTTAAATTTAAACATAATTGTTCAATAACTGGAATCTCTGGTTTCTTTGGAATCAAACATGTTAAGGGAAATCGGAAATGTAATGATCTGGCTTCAGTCCTAGCTAAAGTTGAAATGAGCTCCATCTAGCAGTATAAAACCCTTAGCCCACACGGTCTCAATGGAGACTTTGAGCTTAAGTGGTTTCTATAAGGTGTAGATTTGGATTTATATCTAATTGGGAATACATGGTTAGGGGTATGAACACTAATATTTACCTATATAACCATTTAGCCATCACAAAGTTTAAAATTACCTTAAGTCTTCTGTAAGTCCCTCCTCCCTTTGGGTCAATACATTTTGTTAAGCTGCATTATGTTCATTAATTTGTATATAAACGTTTATATTGTCACAAAAATTCCTGTTTTTATAGATTTAGAACACACTATAAAGGTATAATAGGTATATACATCCTGTATTTCTGATGTCAAGTTTCTTGTTAGGTGTAAAGGACAGGTACAAATATTGTGCAACAGTCCAACTTAGACTATAGAGCACTATTTTGTATATTTTATCCGGATTATTACCGCTTATAAGTTATTTCTGGATTTATACTAATCCTGCACTAATCAAAATCTTTAGGGCATGTCCTTATTGTTGGAGCAGTATGAAATACCGGCTGCTGTTCAAATCCCGACAGGAGAAGCCTGACAGGAGGAGATCCTGATGCCGGCTGGTAAGTACCCTAACCAACCCAACCCCCCCCAACCCTCCCTTAGGGGTGCCTAACCCTAAATCTCCTGGGGTGGTGCCTAACCCTAAGTCTCCCCCGGGGGTGCTTAAACCTAACCCTGCCTTCCTGCACCCTAAACCTAACCCTCCTGTGGGGCTGCCTAACCCTAACCTACCCGCGTGGCTGCCTAACCCTAACCCTCCCCCCTAGGGGTGCCTAACCCTAACCTCCCCCCAAAACCTAACCCTAACCCCGCTACACTCCCTAAACCTAACCCTCCCCCCGCAGCTAACGCTAAGTATGCCCCAGACTTACCTCATTCAGGCTGTCGTCCTTCGGTGTTCCGGCATCAGGTTTAAGATAGTCATTGGTACTTCTTAAGACCCCCGCCGGGCTTCTCCTGTTGGGATATAGACCGGTGGCATTTAGTCCGCCAGTCTATAAACTGCATCCCTTTTTAGTTTATAGTTACCGTGAAAACACTGGGGGGGGGGTGTTTAGTTTCTACTGACAGTTCAGAACTACGGACCTTATCCACACCCCGTATTGACACTATTTAGACTAAAGTTTCTGACATCCTCTTCTTCCCATGACGTCACATCCGGTCCCTGCCACTATGTCACCAGTTAATGCCACGATGAGAACTACAGGACACACATCGTGGGACTACATTTCCCAGACGACACTGCAGAAGATTCACTTCCAACTTGGCATGACTGTTTCAACTTGTGTATTGTTTTACAAATAATGTTTTACAAAAATATTGTTTAATATTTTGATGTGATATGTATCTTCTTTATGGTGCAATACTCATTTTGTGTCATGCTGGGAGGCGGTTTTCTGGAAGCTGAGGCCAGAGGCTGTGGGAGGAAATGGAGGCGAGGGGCCTGAATGTACGACCTCCGCATCCACGGGTCTTGGTCATTGGCGAGACATAGTCAAAGGTGCGGAATCTAACCCACGAGATGGTGTTCGCCAGTGACCCCACCAATCGGGATATGGGCTTGAGCTGCACCTCGTAAGCAGGTCGCGGTCCTTTGACTAGGTGACCAAAGCCTGCGGGAAAAAGGAGAAACGAACACTCATGGCCCAAAGGGTCTGTGCCAGTAAGGGGCACGTAGGGACACTGTACTTGAGGTACAAGGAAGTGTGCACTGCGGACACACTCTACCGGGTTGCCGGTCAGAAAGAGTGCACCACGGTGCAATACTGTAACACGTAGGTAGAGACCACAGAGTCCAGTAACGAGGAGGTAGTGGTACTGGAGCCTGCCAGAGATTATGACGGTGGAGAGGTGGGTATGTATAACTACACTCACGCTGTGATGGTAAAGCACTGGTGAAATGGATAGTATACTGCACACAGGTGGCGGTGGTAACGCACTGGTGGAATAAAGGTATACTGCACACAGTCGAGGTGATAACGCACTGACAATATAGCTGCACACAGGCTGAGGTGGTAAAGCACTGGTGAGATGAATGATATAGCTGCACACAGGCTGAGGTGGTAAAGCACTGGTGAGATGAATGATATAGCTGTACACAGGCTGAGATGGTAAAGCACTGATGAGATGAATGGAATAGCTGCACACAGGCTGAGATGGTAAAGCACTGATGAGATGAATGATATAGCTGCACACAGGCTGAGGTGGTAAAGCACTGGTGAGATGGACGATATAGCTGTACACAGGAATAGATCACTGGAAGCAAGGGAACCTGGAACGAGAGACCACTAGTAACACTAGCAGCGACAATGGGTGTTCAGGCAACTACCTGATACACAGGAGCCGGAAATATACCCCTGGAAGCCCACTGATTGGTCCACAGCGTCAGCTGACCGGCCAGAATGTCAGGGGAGGAAAAGCAGTCAGAGCTGGAAGTGTCATGGCGGCGCCCATGACAGGGACTCCGATCCCCGTGCACCAGGCCGCCCGGGACACAGCATCAGGGAGAATGCTCAGCACCTCCCACGTCGCCGCACGAGCCGCCCGACTGCCCGGGAAGTCAGAGGAAGCCGGCAGGACGGTAAGGAACGGCCGATCCCCGGCTGAACTCTGACATTTTGTATTTATTACAATGTGGCCAACATTGTGCTGCATTTTAATTGCTTACTTGGAATATGATAATTTCCTGTCCTTACTGATACGATAACAGCCCCATAAATATCAAGCTTCTCTCACCACCCAACATATCTTGAAATGGTCCTGGAGACCGAAACACCTTGATATACAAGGGGTATGAGTAGCTTTCCATTTTGGACAATTTTTTAACTGGTTACCATTATTCTTTGAATTTTTTTATGCTATGAATGTTACGTGGTTTTATATTTTTTATTTATATTTTCATCTTTGTTTGCTACTCCTGAATAAACTGTTTATACGTATTGTGTTACCCCTATGCATTTTCCATCTTTGCTGGGGTTTCCTTGTTGTGCACCCCCTATTTGTCTTTCCCATAAATTAAAAGAAAGTTTTGGATTATAAAAGTATTTGGATTTTGGAAGAAACCTCAATTTTTTTGTGGACCAGTTAAGAACTCTGGGTGACATAAGGCTTCCTAAAGATACCTTTTTGGGATTGACAACATCATCTAACGTATCATCTGTATCATGTTTTGAAAAATACTTGTCTCGGGAGAACAGCAATATACCTGGTGTGAAGTTTCCAAACCACCATAAAAGATACCTTTATGAGATTAACATCTTCAAACTGAGTGTGAGTTTGGGTACACTGTCATAGCCCTCTTAAAGATACCTTAATAGAAGTTTGAATTATTCACATGCTGTGAGTTTGGGGTATGCCCATTATTGTCCCGGCTCAGATCACTTTGGAGTCAGGAATAGATCCAAGTCCCGACTCGGTTTTTGTTTCCAAGTTCAGAACATTTAATAAAAAATGGATCTTGTGTGTTTTGAATTGCATTTTAGTCTCTCCATCATGATTCCAGGTGCTGTAAGGTGGTCAAAATTGACTGCAAATGAATGATATTGTTGTTAATAATACTATAGGAACAAAACAGGTCCAAGTTACATGATTTTAGCTGTTTTTATACATTTTTAGACATTCAAAATTAAACCAAACACTTGAGAGTGGTTTTGCCAGAACCCAAACATGACGATGATTTAGAAACAAAACAAAAACAAAAACATGGGGGTCTGCTCACATCTCTAATGACAATAATACAATATCATTGCAGTAAAATATTAAATAAACAAATGCATTTAACAGCAGCGTTTTATATAGTTAATCAATTATGACAATATGTTTGATTAACAAGCAATAAAGAAACAAATAGTAAAATTGGTGGTTTGGCAGGTTCGCCATAAGAATACTTTTTAAGTGATACACTCATAAGCTGGAACTGTGGTCTAGTTCTGTTGATTGGAACTGTGTAGCCATACCACATAAAAAATCACACTCTGCAAAGATCACATGAGCTTAAAGAGGGCCATATACTCTCAATTAAACCTAAGGGTGCACATCCTGAAATGAATAAGGTCTCATAGATACAGGTGACATTGGTAATTGGAACTTTAGAGCCTAATGAATTTTAGCTCCAAACACAAATTCTGTATAAGCAATGAACTGCTTTCTCTAGTAGCCAAGTGGATTTACCGGAGTAAAGGCTGTGGGGTTTGGGTGCGGGGCAGGTTTGAGAAGCTATCAATGGCAGACATGCTTCCTGAACCGTGCCCCATGAGGAGTAGCAAACTAACCCCACTACCCTAGCTAGTATATTAGTAAAGACAGTCACTACCTCTTCCTCCTCGTGTTGTAGGCTCAGCCCTTGGCTATCTCTCTTTTCTTGTATTTTGCTATATATTTTAATTATTTCCTCGCCATCAATTACATAAGGACCTCTCCCACACTTAGAAGGCTGACAGAACGCAAATTACATTTGTAAATTGATCAGGTGTCCAGATAACTATTAGACACATAGGGAAAGCAGTGCCCTAGTGATCTCTGCCTCCATGCATCCCAATAACTGGCAGGAATATACAGTGACATGATCACTGATGTGTCCTTTATACAGTAAAATAAATTATCTGGATTTAGTGAAATCCAGATAATATCTAACACAACAACCCTAATGTCACAACTTGTACCTATCAGCTTATGATATTGCAGGTTGTACTTGAATAAAAAAAAAATAAGTTATACATTTTTTTTAATAATTAAAGTTAAAAACAGAAAAGTACATATATTTGGAATATTTGTAATTGTTAGAATTTGCATCGCTTAGAAAACACTAACAAATCAGATGTGTACTATAGTTTTATCAGAGCCGGCCCTAGGCGTAGACAAACTAAGCAAATGCCTAGGGGCATCCAACCCTGCCTAGGGCCGGCGGAGGTTTGGAACAGGCATGGCCTGGCACCTGCTGCCGGCTGGGCAGAAACTCTGGCAGCTGCTACTTCTGCTATGTAGCATCCACGATCAGCTGACAGCTCTGATCGGACCTGGCAGGAGCAGTGAGTTTGCAGCGGCAGAACAGCCGGCAGAAGTTTGCGGGGGCTGAGCATCTGGACAGCGGCTAGTGGTTAGCGCAGGGCCAGCTCTGAGGCATCACACAATCTGAATGAGCTTCTGCGCATGGACAGAGGCTCATTCAGGACTATAAGAAAGTGGTTGCAGGATGGCTGCTGCACCAAGGGTCTTTGCAGAGCTCGAAGTAGTGAGTCACACCTCAGGGCTCTGGGTTCCGCCCCCAGCAATTATCACACACAGATGCGTCCTGCCAGCCTAAGTTGGAAAAAGCGGGTCCGCCACCTGTGGCTTGCTGTACCTTGAGTCAGACAGCTCTGCAGACTATGCTCAGGTAAAGTAAATTTGGAACTGGTAGAGGGCCGAGGTGCTGTGGTGCATACTGGTGGGATAGGGGTGGTGGGTGAGGGTGGGTACTGATTCTGTGCTGTGCTGGCCACACCCCTTTTCAGGATCCCACAGGGAGGGGGGCACCACCCAAAATCTTGCCTAGGGCACTAATTTGGCTAGGGCCGCCTCTGAGTTTTATTGTCACTTTTAAAAATAAATAAATTGTTATATAAATGTCTACAGTATGTGCAATTCATTATATTATTGTGTAATTTAAAAAAAAATCTTGTTTATTGTTTATACATATAGTGACCTAAACATTTTATCCAATAGCAATTGTATTCATTACAACTCTTTTGATTTACCAATGTTGGGTGTATAAATAAGGAAAATTGGCTGCCAGAGGGTACCCAGGGGAAATAGGGTTGATGACAATTGATCTAAAGGTGGGTACACACCTGACAGATATACAGATATATCTGTAGATGATGGTCATTCATACACACTGAACGGCCATCATCTGCTTGTGCCCTCATGTCCCGGTGGCCAGTGGGTGGGACCCGGTGGCCGGTGGGCGGGTCGGGGGCATGTCTCACCCCTCTTCTCGTGGCTGCCACTGTGTGTGTATGGGTGGTCTGCCAACTGCCTGTACACATCTGCCGATGGACAGATATGTGCAGCACAGCCAATGCGATATGTCGGTGAACGGCGACGTTCACTCACATATTGTGGGTACACCCTGGCCGACGTGCAGCAGATATATTGGCCGATCAATTGATCGGCCAATGTATCTCTCAGTGTGTACCCAGCATAAGGGATTGACAGATCTTCTCAATATCTATAGCCTCTCTGTTGTTGTTACTCTCCATGTCTTTGCTTTGTTTTGCAGTACAGGTCCCCATGGTATGCACTCTCACAGTGACCGCTCTGCTTTTTGCACGTTCAATGGCCTTAGCTGCACTTCCTTCTGTCTCCCATCAACTAAGCTTGGTTAGATCTTAGATGTCAGTCTCAGTGATGACCACTCTACCCCCTCTATGGCCACATTATTTATTTTACAGTAATCTTGTGTTTGTATCTTTATATACAATTTGTCCTGGTGCATTATACAAGTGTCAATATGCCTGAGTGCCAGGGCAAAATGTCATAAATCTATATTTAACACGTTATTAACCCCACACCCACTGACCAGCGTTGTGGGGAATAGGCTAGTGCTATTGACACTAGGGTTGTGTATACTTTGGAGACTGGTCCACATTATTTTTATGGGCCCAACTCCCCTGGGGCACCTAGCCCTGGTGACATCTGGCCTAGGGCTATAGGGATGATGCTATGGGGACACCCAAAACTGGCTGGTCAATCTTAGTCCTGGTTAGTGGAAAATTGAGGGGACCCCACGCTCTTTGTCCCCCGATATTTTCAGTACCAGCATAGCTTAAAGACCTATGGCTGGTTAAGATTTTTTTACAATTTAGAAGCCTGCACAGATTCCAGGAATCTGTGCAGTGCTTTGCATAAACTCTCCTGTTACAGGCAAGTAATTTATCAGGGTGAGATTGTGACAATTTCTAAAACTGCTACTTAGTAAATATGGACTTTCTATACTTTTAATGGGGTAATATCAGGACAACATTTTCAATTCTGATATGTGGTTTTACAGTAGTTTTAAGTTTAGTAAATCTATGTGATGCAATCCTGTTCAGAAACTGCAGCAAACCTGTTGGGATTTAAAAATTGCCATTTAGTAAATTTCCCCCTTAAAATGGTAAATGTAATAGCCTGCGGACTGCAGGCATCAGCAAGTTCTGTGCGAGATTGCCCGATGTTTTATAGTGGCAGTCATTTAACGGCAAAATCAACCTGGTTACATTTATCCCATAGTCTGATGATTGCCTATTGAACTCTTCGTGTTCCTGACCATTAATCCTGTCTGTGTAACTAGCCCTAGGCATACTGTATTAAGTGATTTGTAGTTAATTTAATTTACATGATAAAATATAGTGTAGAAATAAACAGGTTTAATGTGCTAAACACCAATTTAACCTCATTCAACTATTATTTAGCTTGTGAAATTCATATTCTAGGCTGCCTTTCAGAGTCATTTCTTTTTACTTCGTTTGATTTTAAATACAATATTTGCATTACAATACATGTGTACTGAAAATATATGTAAAGGTGCAAAAAGTTAGACAAGTCTTAAAATATATGTTATGCCAAATAATTGTGAATTTTTTGAACATATAGGGCCTGATTCAGCAAGGATCGCACGGCTGCGTTCGCATGGGGCCGGTCAAGGTTTGCAATCTGCGCATGCGTATGCAGCGCAGTGCACGTGCGCAAACCGACCGCACCGATTGGGAAGTGATCGCAGTGAGCACTGTGCGAATGGTTCCAATGTTACTCAATGTTACCGATGTTTTCGCTGACTTGTGGATGCATGTCATGGGAAGTGGGCGGCTTTAGACAGTGAAGGGAATCTTGGTATAGAGCTGCAGTTGCCGTGCGATTGATTCATTAGCATATTTTCGCAGCTAACGGGTGAGTGTGAACGGAGCTGTGCGATTCGTGCTGAATCAGGTGCATAATTCAATATATGAATGTAGATGCGATATCCAGAATCTCTAGAAAGTTACCAAGTCTAATTCCTGCAGATCCATGATTATCTAGAATATGGAATTACATTTTTTTTCCTGACAATGCAGTTTATCTATTAATTTCTCAACAGTAAAATAAAGCATTGTTTATTGCTACCCTTAAGTCAGGCACAGACTTACGTACCACTATTAGCAGAATTGATGCATATGGCTGAAAAGCCAGAGCAAAATTAAACCATGAGGTTTAGGGGCCTATCCATTTGACGACTTTTTGAATGATCCGACCAAAACCAGGAGGTTTCGGTCGGATCATTCAGAAAGTCGTCTAATGGATAGCCAGCAAGGACCAGCGATGCGCGTGCACGCTGGGTCCTTGCTGATGCCAACTATCTGTGGAACATGCTGATCACCCTGTAAACGATCGTCAGGTTCCACATGTTCGCAGATAGGAGGCCGGTCTCCTGCAATGAATGACGTTCAGTGAACGCTGATCAGTGTGGGCACCGCACCTAGGCGAACTGAAGGACTGAACACTAGTCGTTCAGTTTTTCAGGTCGCCTAATGGATAGGCCCCTTTAGTGGTTTCCCTCTCATATGTTAATTGGTTGATAAGGTGGTAATCTGTCTGTCTATCATAGGTGTGTTTAAGTCAGGGATAATACTAGCAGTGGCGTAACTAGGGTATTTGGAGCCCAGGGCAAATTTGAAAAGAGAGCCCCCCCCCCGATGTGCGCGTGCCAAAAGCGCGCGCGTCAACAAAATATGTGTGTGGTCACTTAAAAATGGGGCATGTCAACATGGCACACCCCTTTATTTTCACACTGAACATTCCTATCCATATGCACCTTAACCCCAGTAGTACCCCTTATACAGTACCCCCAGTATGCAGTTGTGGTCCCTCTTATGCAGGCCCATAGTAGTGCCCCTTATACAGTATACCCAGTAGTGGTCCCCCTTATACAACCCCCAATTAGTTCCCCTTACTCAGTACCCCCACTAGTGGCCCCCCCAAATGCAGTGCCCCATGTAGTGTTCCCCCTTATGCAGTGCCCCCAGTAGCAGTCCCCACAATGCAGTGCGCCCAGTAGCGGTATCCCCTTATGCAGTGCCCTTTATATAGAGCCCCCAGTAGTAGTCCCCCCCCATGCAGTGCCCTTTATATAGTGCCCCCAGCAGTAGTCCCTCCCCATGCAATTTTCCCAGTAGTTGCCCCCTTATGCAGGCACCCAGTAGTGATCTCCCCTATCCAGTGCCCCCTGTAGTGGCCCTTCCTATTATTGCCCCCAGTAGTGGTCCCCCCAGTGCAGTGCCTCTGGTAGTTGGCCCCTTTTATAATGCCCCCAGTGGTAGTTCCCCCCCCAAGTAGTAGTCCCCAGTAGAGGTTCCCCCTCCCGATTAAGTGCCCCCAGTAGTAGCCCTCCCCAGTAGAGTTCCTCCCAATAATGGTGCCCCCAGTAGTAGCCGCCCCTCCCCCATTGTGCCCCCACCCCCAGTAGAGGTCCCCCCAGTAGTAGCCACCCCCCTCCCCCGTTGTGCCCCCAGTAGTGCAGATAGGTTTAAAAAATATATATATAAAAATATACTTACCTGAATCCACGCTGCTGCTGCTCCAGTCCACGACACCGCTCCCGCCGCCGCCCGCAAGTCCTCCCGGGCTGGCGCGCTCAGCATTATGGGACAGACGTCATAATGTCATGACATCTGTCCCATTACCCACTGCAGGAGCCGGACGGAAGCCCGGCTCTTGCAGTGGGTGCTGCAGCAGTCAATGAGAGTCTATCTGACTCTCATTGGCTGCTGTTTAACACACGCATCGCCGCCAGTGCTGGCAGCGATGCGCGTGTTATGCACAGCCTGAGCCAGCCTCCTAGCGCTATTGGGCAAGCGCTCAGGGGGAGGGAACGGGCTCAGCTGTGCAGCGCAGGACCGGCGCTGGAAGCCTAGCGCTGGTCCTGTGTAAATGTGTAGCGCTGACCGCACTCATTGCGGTCAGCGCTACACTGGCTAACTAGTGCGGGCGGGCCGGTACCATGGCCGGTGGCGCCCCCCGCGCCACCGGTCCCACGGCGCCCAGGGCACGCACCCCGCTCACCCTGCCCTAGTTACGCCACTGAATACTAGTGATCACTGACAGTTATTTCTTCCTCTTGCCTGCTGGAAATCTTCCTTCTCGTCCTACCTCCCTTCCTCCCCTTTATTGAAGTTGTCACTGTTTTTTGTTGTGGTGGCAGTAAGAATGATTGTTTAGTTGAGTTGTCATTAGTTGGGTGCGCTCTCCTCAGTAAGTGGTAAAGGCATATTGTCCATACAGGGCATTTGACACCGCCCCATCCAGGTGTCTGTTTGAGTTTGAAATGTTTGGTTTTATATACTTTACATACTAACTCTAATCAATTAATAAGAAATTTAATTATTATGTCAAATAAAAATTGCCCAATTGTCACAACTCTGGGATAGTATGGATGTTGGCCGTACTTGTAGGATTTGCAAATACCCAAAGCAGAGGTGCAGTCTAATGTATTGGTTCTTCTTGAAATGCTAGCACCAACTGGAGAGCACTAGGGCCCTCATTCAGAGCCGTACGCTCTGAGCAGAGCGCACGCTCTGAATGAGGGCCGGGCTCCATTTTCATGGAGCGTCCTCCTGGACGCTCGTATAGCTGTGGGTCACCACCCACAGGCTATACGAGCGTGCTTTGTGATGGCCGCGATGGTCGAGACCATCGCGACCATCGAAATTGCGAGCCGGAGCCTGCGGTTGAGGTTTTCAACCGCAAGCTCCGGAGTGATTTTGGCTCTATCAGAGCCAAAATCACTCCCACTGACATCACTAGTGATGTCAGTGGGCCGGCTTCTGACGGGAGGCGTTCCCGTGGGAACGCACCCGTCAGGGAGGCACGCCCCCGGCACGCCCACCAAAGGGGGCGTGCTGTCAATCAACATTGACAGCACGCCCCCTTTGATCGGACACAACGAGCGAAGGACTTTCCTTCGTTCGTCGCGTCTGGCGCATGCGCACGACGGAGCTCCCTCCGTCGTGCGCATGCTCAGTCCATAACATCGACCCACTTGCGAGCGGACAGCCGCTCGCGAGTGGGTCTGAATCAGGCCCTAGGTTCCTATTCTACACAGACTCTAGAGCAAGGGTAGTCCACCATTTGCTCTCAGTGTGCCCCCTCCCCCACCCCCATTCTCTCAATGTCCCTACCCCCAAAACTCTGCTCTCAGTGTACTTGTTACCTTTCTCTCAGTATTCCCACCAGTACTGTAGCTTGCAGATTATGGTAGGAATGGATATCAGAAAACCAGCATTGAATGGCTGATGGGATTCTGACATCAAATCATGCAATAAGATGGCTAATTGCCATTGCCTCAAAGCTATTTAATGATATAACCATTGATGATTGTACTGGGCCCATGTGCAGAAGAAACCAGAGCTTCACACATGCACACACTTTCGGGTATCTACAGCTAAATAAAAGCAGTCAGCCATCAGATGGGCCACGTAAAGCAGCATTTCATGGCTGGCAACCATCGCAAACCTCTAATATGATGGATTGGGAATATCGATGGTTGATAACCATTAAATCCCAATGTCCATTAGCCACCACTCACCCCCAACATGCATGCATACATCCGTTTGGCAGTTGTATCACTGGATGGCTCGAGCAAAAGACACCTGGACTTCCACATCTGGCAGCTATAGTGCCCCCCCAAAATTTAAATGATGCGGGGGGGAGAGGATGGGGTACAGATGACATCCTGTAACTTGGAAAGGCACATGTCCATGGATGGATGCATGACAGGAAAAAGAATTCCCGAGAGTCACCATCGGTGCAAGACTATAAACCATTCAGTATGCCACGTCTGCTCTAGAGATTACATTTTTGTTAGTACACAATTAAAATACTTAGAAAGGCTTAATATACTGTAGGCATTGCTATTTAGTTTTATTTGTAATGTAATTTCTTACTAAAGACCCTTATATTGTCATGGAAATTGTGTTTGTTAAATTTAGAATTTATATAGTAGATTCCACTAAAGTAATATTAATAAGTAAACAACAAGACGGGGCGGCTGTCGATGTTGATTGACAGCTTGCCCTGTTTTGTGGGAGGGTAGGGGGGGTAGCTTCTACTAGAGCAGGAAGTCCACTCGGACTTGCAGCAGCTAGACCCTACCCCAGGGTCTTGTCACAAGCCCGATGGTCACGATAATCGCGACAGTCTCCAGCCCGCTCGCACAAGCTGTGGGTGGTCACCCACAGCTTTGCGACCGGCCGGAGACAAAAAAAACCCAAACACCCACATTTGGAGCCACCGCCCACCAGCAGCGAGCGGCTCTGAATCAGGGCCAAAGTTCTTCGAACAGGTACTGAACTTGAGAGGGGGGGGGGGCGTAATTTTGAAGAAAGGTTATATAATTATTTGCATTTTTATTTAGATATATTATATATGTTTATTGTCAAATATTAACTTTCATTTGAGACTTAATTTTATTATGGAGCAATATTGGATTCAATGTTAAACCTTGAACCAGAATGTGTATTCCATTCAAACTTTTTCCTCCCTCAGTCCTTTCAATGGCACATAAGCAACAACATAAGATTTAATGTCTCCCAAAGCATAGGGTGGCGAGTACACAGCACTGGTCCATAGTGCATGAGTAGCAATATCAGAACAGGTACTGTAATAGTACAATTATAAATGTAATTTGTGTATGGGAAAGCCTTCACTAATGGAAACTGATGAAACTTACCACAAACAGACTTATCTCCAGTGATACTAATGTTTTTGCCGACGGTAACTCTGTCAAGTATAAAAAAAGACTAAAAAAAGCATCATCACCGGTGAAAAATAGTTTTTGCCAGAGATACTGTAGCTTTTCACCACTTGATAACTCTGTTTTTAGTGCATATTTCTTCAGTGAGCAATACTTTATCAGCAGTGTCTCAACACCCCATTAGCAAGTGTGCTAAAAAAGTTTTGAGCCTATAGGTGGGTACACACCTGACAGATATATCTGCAGATGATGGTCATTCATACACACTGAACGGCCATCATCTGCTTGTGCCCTCAGGTCCCGGCAGCACAGATTTATCAACAAGTTATATTCTTGTAATCACTCGTTACTAATTTAGTGCTCCAACCATTCAGCTACTGTCATGTGTCTGAAAGATGACAGTTAGGAGTTGATAGGTTGGAGCACCATTTAAGATTAGTAACGAGTGATAACTAGAATATCACTCATTGATAAATCTGGGCCAATCTTCCCTGGGTTTTGCAAATAAATACTCAAATGCTTGCATAAGATACACCTACAATATTATCCATATGTAAATCATCATAGGTTGAATGATCAGGACTGAATAATATCCTGTCTAGAGAAAAATGATGTAGATAACACCGTGTACAAGTTATCACTTAATCATACCATTTTTGAAATAGGCTACTCCCGGGGAGAAATACATATTAAATAGTTGGCAAGTATGATATAGAACATTCTGATCATACTGATCTCTATCCTACAGACAGATTATATAGTATATATGGCTACAGCCCTTATAACTCACTGCCATTTTTTATGCCAGACTCCAGATGTAATTTATGCAGTTCTGTTTTATCATTAGGAGACATGGCAGCACTTACTTCTATAGGAGGAATATTGCAACATATGCTCAATATTTAATTTTTTTGACCTGTGAATCCCTGTTCAATGCTAACTATCCCTCAGCATGACCATATGTATATAGGGAATCCCTCTGTATGCAGTACATTTGCTCCCTGTACTCTGCAGCATACATGCTGTAGGTAATAATTTACAAACTGCCTAAACTACTGATTGTACAGGTACCTGAAGTTTGAAGCACATGCTGCTATATTCACCAGATTCATTGGTTTATTTCTGTGATAGGTTTTTCTTCATTATCTGCAGACCGCCCGTACACACTTGCCGATGGACAGATATGTCTGTAGACATATCTGTCCATCGGCCGTGCACCACAGCCAATGCGATATGTCGGTGGATGGCGATGTTCACCGACATATCACGAGTACACACTGGCCGACGGGCAGCAGATATATTGGCCAATCAATTGATTGGCCAATGTATCTGTCAGTGTGTACCCAGCATATGAAAAGGACCTGTAATAATTTCAACAGTTTACAATTCAGTTGCTCAGCAAAAATGATTAAAGCAGAAGATTGTGCTTCCCTGCCATCCCCTGATTCAGTTATGGGCCTCTTTTTTGTCCACATCTTTTCTAGGCGGATAGCCATCATGACTCCTTCATAATCTCCAGCGTAAGAGGACTGTAAAGGATGAAGTGGGGAGAAGTAGAACAAGGAGAAGGAAGGAGAAGGTGCAGGCCAATAGAAAAAGTGGGTTGTGGTGAGGGACACAGGAGAAAGTGGATTGTGGAGGAAAGACAGGACCAGACACTCACAGAAGAGACAGGATTGTGCACACATGATAAAAAAAGAGACAGAGGCACATATCCTATGCTTGCTCTCTAACGATAATAAATCTAAATTAAATGTAAAAAAAAAGATCACTATCAAATTACGTGTTTTTGGCATTAGAGAAAAAATTTTGTATCCATAAAATGATCAGAGGCATGTGGGCAGCTATGGGGTGATCTGCCTATTTACAGAGGCACAAATTGTGAGACAGGAGCACAATCAAATGAAGAGACAGACAGGGCCATAGGTGGCTTAATAATGGAATTGATGGGTCTGCAAACCTAGGCCCGCTTATCAAAACAGGCCCATCACAGCGCCATATTAATAACGGAGAAGTTGGAACTAGCTACAATTCTAGGCCACCCTTCTGAAATGGGCTTATGAACAGTTGTGGTTTTTTTAGATTATTAATAGTAGACTAAAATACTAAAAGACTCACAGATTATTTTTGGAATAAAAGAGACACTGACTAGATTTATTCTAATAAAGAGGCTACAAATTATTATTATTATTGTTATTATTATTATTATTATTATTAGGCTGAAGGGATACATTTACTTGCATTTCCTTAGTAATCACTAGCCAACAGGGGGCCTGATTCAGAGCCGCTCGCAAGCGGCCGCTCATTCGCTCCGAGCGATGTTTGCCCAACTGCGCATGCGTACGGATCGTTATACGCATGCGCGAACCAGTCAATGCGGTCGAAATTCATGTACTCGCAAAATAGCGAATGCCTGATAATTTGAGTGACAGGATGAGGTGTATGTGGGTGGTAACAGGGGAAGGTGCTTGAAAACGGGGAGTGGAGATCCGATCGCAGGCGTGCTTAAAGGTCAAAACGGGCGTTTTATGGGTGTGCATAATTAAAACAGCAGCGTCATTGACCACGTCACTGGGTTATTTTATAGCCAGAACTGCTCGCAAAATTGTGGTAGCAAAAACCAACCACAAGAATAGCGAGCAGTTCATACTGTGGTCGATGTACTCGATTAATCTAATAAATAGCGGACATGACGTAGGATGCGAGCGGCCAGGGGGCGTAGTTTCCCAAAAAACGACCGCAAGTTTTGTTCGCTCGTTCAGACCTAGAGGCGTGAACAGACCGCAAACAGCGAACGGTTCATTTGAATAGCCACCCCTATTTTCTGGACGAGCGCTAATTGCGTCTGGCTCTGAATCAGGCCCAGTATCAGAAGTGGGCATAGGCTTGCTAGCATTTTTACGCGGCTAAACCCGACCACTTTGGGTGCGATCAGCGTGAAACACTGGCACAATTGAATAGTGGCCCGCGATCTCCTGTCACTTTAGACGGGAGATGCAGGCCGCAAAATCAATTGAATTCCGCCCTGTATGTATATTTTGATTGTGCAGTACTGGGGTTCACCTGTAGGGGCTGCTGTCTGGGTTCTACTCCCAGGACTATTGTGGATCTCACCAGTGAGGGGTTAATCTCATCACTGCATTCACCTATGTTTCACCGTTATAAACAACCCACTGACACAGTGTTGGTGCTGGTCATTGACATTTCTGGGTCTGGTTTTGCCTGTGTCATTTGGAAAGCCTATTACCTGCTGATATTTCTCTATGGTGAATCTAACCTTGATTCTTCTAGAACAGTAGTGTCAAACTTGCGGCCCTCCAGCTACAGTGGAACTACACATCCCAGCATGTACTGCCACAGTTTTGCCATTAGGGCATACTAAACTGTGGCAGGGCATGCTGGGATATGTAGTCCCAAAGCAGTTGACTGGCCACGAGTTTGACACCCCTGTTCTAGTACTGTAGATCTAATACTGTAAGTATATTTCATTACAGAGCAATTAATCTAGAGTACTCTGAAGATTTACTAAATAGCTTGCTGCTGTGCAAATAACTTCTGCTGTTCAGAAAATCCATTATCTTTTAGCAATTCTTTAAAGTCTCAAACATTTATGCTATTTGACAGAATTGTTCAATATTCCTCTACATGGCATTTACCTGTGCATTCAGAAAACCTGCTACTTGTCATCAATTTTCTACTGTGGAATATACTACTGTATATAAACTGTATTTGAAATCATAACACAGTTCATCCAGAGCTCTGCTCAGCATTGCACTATAGCCTTCTGCCTGGATAGATTCTGGATTTGTCTGTTTGCAACTTGCTTTGTTTATTCTGCTTGCCTGTTATGAACTGTATCCTGAGTTGTGTTTTTTCATACTCTGCAGCCTGCAAGCGCAGTGTGGCTGCTGCACGTGCACAGGACCAAAACATCGACCTGGTTGCGAGCTCTCAGCGCTTGCGACCTGGTCTGAATGAGGTCCTCTGTCTTTTAGCGTCATTCCCCCATGTTTCTCAGCCTTATCATCCTGTGTTTCTCCAGCACATACCCCTGTGTCTCTCTGGCTCCATCCCCTCCTGTGACATTTCATCTCCAGCCTGAACAACCCCCGCCTGACCCATGTCTCTCCAGCCCACACTTACCGCTTGCAGAGGCTGCTGCCTGGTCCAGAGGTTTGACCAATGTCATGACAAAATGTGCACTGCGCTGACACAGAAAATGCCTTATAGCACTGTCTGCAGAGTTCTCTCTATTTCAGCCTGTGTCTTGCTGATTACAGCAGCGGCACAGGTAAGAGGGACTTGTACTGGGCCCCTCAGAATCACAGGGCCCAGTACAAGTGTTCCTCTTTGTACTCCCCTGTTGCCGGGTCTGCCTGTGGTGTGCCAAAAAAAAGATCTACAAAAAAAAAGAATCACACCAAATTTTAAAATATTTTATTACAAATACAAAATCCCACACAAAACCCCCATAGGGAATAAGGGAGGGAGATGTAGTTGGAGGCTCCATATTTGCCCTTTATGGCACTGGCCACACCCACATGGTACTGACCATGTCTTGACATCACTGGCCACACCCATAATGCAATAATCATACCCCCACCAGTTTCTCACAATAGGCCCTTGCCTTTTCATCCTCAGGCCCATAATATATAGAAACATGCATAATATATAGAATAATATATAGAAACATACATGGGGTGGAGTGGAGAAGGAGGGAATGCAGATAATGATAATAAAAGAAACAAGTTGCTTAAGAAAGATTCTCAGGCACTGCTTACCTAAAGGATGATCAAAAGAGGTGAGGTCAATGAATGCAGAAAATGGAGTGTGCTGCACCCTTTAATTAAACAGAGTGGATGTACATTGCCTTGTCAGAATTGTCAATTTCAGCAGTGTGTAGCCAATTGTATAGAACATGCATCTAGGAAAGCAACCGTCAAGGGTGCACAAAAAATGCAGCTGCTAATTTCTTTGCAGCCTCCAGGGTACATTTAAAAAAAAATGTAGGTTGACCATTGACCAGGCCCAATATGAGATAGTCCCAGAGAGCAGATCCCAATAACCTGGCCTAGCCCGCCATTGGCAGAGCATTGTTCTGTGTTTTCAGATCCTTGAACACGATCATCCACAAAAGAAGTTGTGCAAGTATTCTGGTTATTATCACCACCTATGTGCAGCGGATCTTTCTACCATATGGTATCAATATTTTAATTAGATTTTTATGCTTTGTGTCTTGAGTGCTAAGAAGAGCAAAGTCCCCCAACTCAGCTGAATAGGCGACTTTCATCAAACGCCATTAAAGGCTTTTATTTCTGTGGGGTGGTTTTGTGTTCTTCTTGTCAGTAGTCTGCACTGAAAAGGCAAATGGCGCTGGATGATCAAGACATTTAATATGATCTAACTTTAGGGATTAACATAATAGTTTTGTCAACATGGAATTGGAAAATACTAATTTGTGCATAATCTGTAAAAAAGTGCAATGGCCAAAGAGATCTAAAAAGGATTTTGGGAGTATTTTCATTAAAGTTGTCTGTTCTGTTGCCATTAGATTAATCAGATCTAGCAGCAACATTAAGGAGACAAATGTACATTGAATAGTAACCTGCTGTGAATACACTCAGCAGTAGGTAGAACTGTCCATGGTAACGCACCTCAGGTAGCTATATAAAATCTTTAATTATTAAGATGAAAAATACTAATTGTAGATTATTCCATATTAAATAGGATAAATGTGATATAATCATGTATTTAGGCATATGGCAGGAATTTATATTCATGACTTCAGCAACAATTATTAATCGTTAGCATTTAATGCCACTTTTATCACTTTGGATTAGAAACTAGTTCATACATGAGGCAGAATTTTGTGTGCAGGCTTTCAATGCTCAGAAGACCTGAATTACTCCCACATACGTAGGAAAGACATGTCCAATGAATCAGCACTCAGATTAAGCTTACTCTTTTCTTGACCTCACCAATACACACTGGTCACATTGCTGAAATAACTACATATTATTCCCATATTGCACAGCTTCAGGCTTCTGACATAAGTGCAAACATTCATAATTGTAATTGTATTGTTGCCAATGCATGCACATACAGTTTTTATAAAGAAATTGTGTAGTAGAGAAAAGCCTTTAGATATCAATGTACAGTATATATAAATCCATTGCTGAATTCCATGAATGACTCTTTTGTAATATTTACCAACTTTGTATATGTAGCAAAACAATCAAATTCTTAATAATTGGTTTGGTTGTGAAAAGGCCACCCCCATAACACAGATTATCTCTGCACTCAGAATACACTACCTTGGCAACAGAATTAATCAGACCACTGAAAAACAAACACTTTACTCCAGGCTACAATGGAATGGTAAGGTATACACATAGGGGCTATTTCAAAGTCACATCCAGAGCTGTAGAGAGTGGGGTCCTTGCTCAGGTACTGTAGGTGAGTGACAAGATCATGGATGCATTGCCACACCTGCTACAAAAATGTACTACACAGGGCAGCACTGCACGCACCCTCACCCAGGGGCAGATTCGGGGGAGGGGGGGCAATCAGTGCGATCTCTCCTCATACAGCAGACAGAGAGAGCCTCCATGGAACTTCCACAGCCCTGCACCATCAGCATGTGCAGGACTTGGGAAAGAGGCTGCTAAAGGTTAGAAGTGGTACGAGGGGGCAAACCCAGGCCCCTCCAACAAGCCCGGGTCCGGATGATTAGTACCCGACCTCCCCTCTCAACACCCCTGATCACACCTCCACTTGCAACTATAGAAGTTTTTGGAATAATATTTTTTTTCTACCAAATAATTACAGTATGTGCCATGCAGCGATTTAGCACTTTTGATATACCAACAAAAGTGATTGGTGTGTTTATGAATGACAATATCATGTGAAGGCACTATCCCTGGTCCTGTAACTGCTTTCCTATACTATGTGGATATGTGCAATTGTCTGAGTCTGTGTGTTAGGATGTCTGTCTCTGTAATAAAATGGGTATGCATTAAAGCAGTGGTTCCCAAACTTTCTTGAATCACAGCACCCTAGAGTATCAGCATTTTATTCATTGCACCCCTATGTTTCTAATTCAAAAATTCAGAAAAAAATATTAAATGAAGTAAATTGTTCTTACCTGTCATCTTTAGGTTCAGTTGTGTGGTGCTGGACAGGGTTGCGCTTCTATTTGTCCACATATTTTGTGATTGGCAGCCACCAGCAATGTTATTGCCTATTATATTGCCTATTACATTGACCATACCTGTAATTAATTTTATTTGGTCCTGGACCACCAACTCATCACACCCTCTTCATTGTGCCATGGCACCCAGTTTGGGAACCACTGCATTAAAGCATGGTAGAATGTATTACTACTTGATATGCAGATCTCTCCTTGTGTGTATATAACTGTTAGGGCAAGTGTTACACTGTTGCTTCCTCAGCATCTGCACTTGCACTAGGAGAATTCATTAGCTTTGCACATGGTGAATGTATATATGGTCACTAAGGAACAAAGCTTTCCACCACAGTTAGGCTCAAAATGAACCGCAGCCCACCACCCAAGTGACCCTGCAATGTCAGACCAGGAGAAACAAAAGTACTCCTTAAGAAAAGAGAAACTCTGTTTTCACTATAATGCACACCACTAGGTCTAAATAGATGTACAGTATGTCATTAAAGTGAATAGCTACAGTAGATGCACCCACACCATTGCTGCCTGAGTACAAACTTTGCAACAGAGGCATTCATTTTCCTCCTAAATGTTACCATAGCCGACCTGCTATGAGACAACCTTCAAATTTACCTTTAGACCATATTGGACCAAATAAATTTTATAGAACTCCACCGGGCAAAAACTTCTGCTAAGTCACCCTTCAATATAGTGGTAAGAGCAAAATCAAAAATTCTCTCGATCATTACCACTTAGGCCCATATTCAATTAGTTTCACATGCGCGATAAAGTTTTGCCTGCCAGAGTTTACGCCTACATCGCATCTTTTAGCCGCAAAAACTTATCGGGCATGTGCCCATGATTCGCCCTATTCAATTCCTAAAGATGCAAAAACGGAGACACGCAAAGTCAGAAAAGGCGAAAAGTGGTGTCTGAATCGGGGAAACCAGCCTGAACCCCCCAAAAAGATGCGGAAACATTGGGGATCAATGTAGTAGTGGCCGATTAGCCCTAATGAAACAGGTTGGGGTATTTAAGGTCGCACAATTGCCTCTAATTAGCGTCTTTGCACAAGTGGTGAAGAATGGCATAAAGCAGTATTTTTAGGAGAAAATAAGTAGTCCTGTCAAATTTGGGGTACTTGAAAATGGGTGCAAGCATATTTAAAAGTTGCAAAAGTGAAGTTATAAGAAACGTAAAAAACGCACCTTCAGCAAACACCTGCAATCAAAAAAACACCTCACCCATACTTGCAGACCCCCCAAAAGTCTATTTCGCTACTTTTTATGTTTGTACCCCCACTTTGCACTTTTTCACCCCCTTTTTCAAAGTGCCTTTTTTGGTTTGTACCTCACTTTTTTAAGTTTCTTTTATGCAGTTATCCTTTGGGGGCTGTCCCAAGGGTGCAGAGTGGTTTCCCCACTTTTGCACCATAAAATAGCGATTTTGCACTTTTTTTCCCCCTATTCAGAGGCGAATCTTTTTCGCCTATTACATTACATTGCGTTTTCGCGTACACGAAAAGCGTTTGCAATTGAATACAGAGATAAGTTTCCGACTGGCGAAAAGTCGCAATCGGCGATACTTTTTCACTGATCTCGGCTTTTCGCCTCAAATTGAATACGGGCCTTATATGTATGATAATGCAAACAGTCAACCGACCGCCAGAGTAAGTCTAACAATTCATCCCAGCATATGCACCTACTCCTATCGATTTCTACCTATCTATACACGCTAAATGTCACTATTTAGCGTTATAAGTCGCACAAGAAATAATTGCTTTCCAGACTTTGATTGTGGTTCCAAAGCACAAAAAGATATTATTCACCAAAAAGCAGATAGTTACACGCTGTGATCTAAATACATTTAGCGCAAACAAATGATACAATCACAAGGTACAGTCGATACATACGCAGGCGCTCTGGATCCAGATTTCCAGCATCAAAGGTGAAGCCTCCGTCAGAAGAAAGAACAAGCAGACTAACTACTGGAAATAGAGCTTCCGTATATGTACCCTTACAGAGATAGGCAATACAATAGAACAAGTTGGCATAATCCCATTGGTTGTTCTTCCTGGTTCTTCTGTTACAATACAGTTCATAGGCCAGTTTATATGATCACAGTCCAGCCTCCAACAGCTCTTTGTGTCCATTTTCCCACCAAAGAACAAGTCTAAACTGGCTGCATTACAGAGTACATTTTAATGCCTAACTCTCTATGATCCATAATTTGCAGACGCATGTTGCGATTTCCTCACCGATGGAACCAGAAGTCTGCAAATAAACAGTGGTTTAGAATAGCACCAAACACGGTCTGTTTATCATGTACTAAACCTGAGATCTTAAATACAGTCGCTTTATTACATACTTAAAAATAAATAAAACCTTGAATATAAACCTTTATGCTAGGGAACCTTTTTATGTAAGTGTGCAGTGTGTAAGTGTAAGGATATTAAGAAAAGCCGCTAGTTAGCGTTGTGCGTCTACGTGTTTGTGAAGTACACCGTGGTACATGTGTTGCAGGATTGGTCATGTTATATGTTTCAGTAAATGTATGTATTTATATAATGAGGACTTTTAACATTGTTCTATTGCGTGGGAATCGCACAACGCTAAATAATAGCATCGCCGTATGTACTTATAATGTGTGAGATTTGCTAAAATGGCGCTGAGCGGCCATTCACAAAATGGCGTCTTGTTGCCATTCGCAAAATGGCGTTGTGCAAATTTTTAATTTTAACAGATTCTGTCTCAGCCAATTATCCAGCTTCGACACTCCCAATCCATTTAAAAAAAACAACCACCTAGTAATACGCCACTTTTTGCCAAAGGGTGATTCTTCCCAATAAACACAACAGTATCCTACTATACTTATCTTCTCCAACCACCTGCTCACAAACCCAGCTGTCATGGCTCACAAAATCCTAGATTATTTTGTTGGTTGCTTATGCTCAGAAAGCTGTGAAAAGTAAGCAATGCCTGCCAGTGCCATAGAAGTGGCAACCTTAGAGCGTCTGTTCTGATGACCACTCGATACAAAAAAACTCTTGCAGTGCTGAACAGTATTAACTTCACAACATTTGGAACTAAGAGCTTGCTCCCAGTCTTCCACTCTACTGTATAAGATCACAATGATGATGATACTAAAACCTTCCTTACCAAAGCCTCTATGCCAGCTTCATAATCTGCCAGATAGAAAGAGGCCAAGACCCAATGGACAAGCTGCAGGTGCAAGTTCTTAAAACCTAGTCCATTGACAAAATGATGCAGTTATCAACACCCAGAATGTCACACACAGAAAGACCTATATTAGCCTAAAGGCAGTGAAGGTGCTGCAA
Source organism: Taudactylus pleione (assembly GCA_031769625.1). Lineage (NCBI taxonomy): Eukaryota > Metazoa > Chordata > Amphibia > Anura > Myobatrachidae > Taudactylus > Taudactylus pleione. The sequence continues at coordinate 3,003,460 of JAUIMM010000176.1, forward strand.
AAATGCAGAACCATGGAGCAGGAGACCCTCTGATTATTGATGGCCTTAGCCACCCCCACATTATTGCACCAGTAAACAATGTTCCCATTGCTAAGGCAATGCAGTCAGGGCTCCACTGTAAACACTATTTTAAATAGCTCCAATAGCAGCGGATTTGCAATAAGTATGCCAAAACCTGGAGACAAAGCTCATTGCACTATTCCCATTTAAATAGGCACCGAAACCCAAAGATTCCAACACATCAGTGAAATTGCTGCCAACAGGGATAGTACAACAGGCGAAATTCAATAACCCAAGAAGGTACTGAGTTTCAAGGTGAGAACTTATTGCCTATTAAACACCATTTGATCTGATCATTCAATTGCACACCTTATTGGGTGGCAAACTACAGGAACCTGTGATGGTATCTACTTAAATGATTAAGGTCTTGTCTACCTGATTTGCAATGAGGATGCATATCACAACATATCACCTGAAAAAGCTCTGTAATTGAAAAAAAAAACCCTCACTGTCTCCAAGGAGACAACAACAAGAAATTGTCCAAATAGTGGGGGGCACCACCTTGACCAGTGTTTGCCTAAATGCACCAATCCAAGAAAGTAATACATTCCTTACAGAATGCACAAGCCAAAGTATTACCCATGGGAAGACAGCGATAAACATAAAATAGCCCTTCAAAACAAAAACCCATAAACCAAATCTGGGTGACTTGGCAACAAATTAAAAGTCGATTCAATATCGCACTTTGCAATCAATGCCTTGGGGCCAAAACCACGCACAAAAGCCAACATCATCAAAGGCTTCAAACCTTGAGATCTATAGCATTGCTGATCGAAGCCCCCGGAGGGTTAGACAGGCACTGAATGAGCCTGAATTTAATTGTTCACATAGAGGTACAGTAGGGCCATGAGCATGGATTAAAACAGAGGGTCCACTAGCAACCGGACATGAATTGGCGCACATTCCCAGAGAAGGGAGAGATGCAGCCTCCTCATAATAGGTAGTCCATGAGAATGTCGGGGAACACAATCTGACAGCTGTGGCAGATCAGATTGGATACCAGAATTTCATCAGGTGGCATGGAATGGACCTGACGGGGGAAAGAAGTAAAAAATGGACAAGAAAGAAAACAAAAAAAATTGGGTAGCTGAACAAGAAAAGAGAAAAACATGAAGGAGAAAGAGAAAAGAAAGGAATAGACAACAGCAAGAACACAGGTAGGTGGCAATCAAACTTTTATCAGCACACAAGTGCAGATACTCATCCAGCCAGGATACGTTTAGAGCAGGGGTGGGCAATAAGCGGCCCTCCAGCTGTTGTTGAACTACAAATCCCAGCTTGCATTGCAACATTTTTAGCATGGCCAAATAGCAAAACTGTGGCAGGGCATGCTGGGATGTGTATTTCTTATCGCCCACCCCTAGTTTAGAGTGAAAAGAGCCTGGATTGTTTTTACAGTCAAAATTATTTATACCAAACCCATGAGTCCCATCCATATATAATTTCATAGAACAAAAACACATCGTCCCACTTGCTAGTCACTATTCCCCAAAACAACCATACTTATCCAAACTTCACCCTTTCTACAACAGCACAGGAGTTATTTGCCCTCGGGTCTATTCTGCCTGCAGTATAATTGTCACTGGGAGCTTTTGGAGCAGTAGAGGCCTGATGAAGATGAGACAAGTGACAGTACAGGGATGACTGAAGCTACAACCCAGCCATCCCATCAGTTTCATTTTAGATCCTCTGTAGTAATCAGACAGCCACACTTGTAGAGCACCATAAAAAGAAAATTACTGTTTTAGAGATTTTGCAAATGCTATGTAAATTTATCATTACTTGCAAATAAGTCACAAGTACTAGCATATTTTTAAGTCCCTAAAGGTAGTTTTATAAACTCTGTAAAAATACACCTGCCGCTACTCTGCACAATAAAAAAAACACCTGCCACATACTTGGGGACCCCACCAGTATTAATTTCGTTAGTTTGGCTTTTTGTTTGACAATTTTTTGTCACCCCAAAATATTTTTTTTATTTTTTGTGGTGTCCCGATTTTTTTTTTTGTTACATTTTTTTTGGAAAGTTTCGTTTTAAGGGGGCATTCCAAAAAGTACAGGCTATTTTTATAAGCCTGCACCCCTAAACCCCAAATCTAAACTTTATTTCACTTGCTGTAGTTAATTAAAAAATTATCCCTGTTTTTTAAAAATGACCCTTGACCCCATTTACGAAAAAAAATGGGAATTTTCGGGAAATATGCCTGGGACCCCCCTAAAGATGTCCAGACATGGGGGATCACTATGGGTACCCCTGTTTTTGCCTGCAAAAGAAAGTCGGGTTTTTAAATAGCTTTTTTCCTGCCGCGGCTATTAGAAATCCCGACTTCCTTCAGGAGATAAAAATGGGGGTACCATAGTGATCCTCCATGTCTACACATCTTTAGGTGGTCCCTAGAATATTTTCCGAAAATTCCCATTTTTTTCAACCTGTAAAAAAGAGTTCTAAAAATTTTCCAAAAAAATGGGGGGCAAAAAAGACGTGGGGTATCCCCTATATTTAAGACCAGCACCAGGCCCAACCGACTGGGGTGCAATGCCACAGCCTGGAGACCCAATCACCGGGGCTCCAGGTCCAAAGCATTACACCCCAAGTCGGTCAGCGCAAGCCGGTGATCTCGGGGGAGTCGGGGACCCCCCCACAAAAGGGTCTCCCCTCTCCCAAGCACCACAGGCTTACGCTGAAACCTGGGGCTCATCCCCATACCCCTGGGGTGGTGGGTATGGGGTTAATAGGGGGGCCAAATAATGTAACACTATTGTACTTTACAGTGGAACTACAAGTGCCAGCATGCCTGCCATTTTGCACTTGTGGAACTACAAGTGCCAGCAGACATGCAGCACCAGTAATTTCACTGTAAAATAAATAGTTAAAGAAGACAAAACACACACACTGTGACAGTATAACTTTATTACACACACCTACCCATTCACACATACTTACCTATACCAGAGGAATCTGACCCCTTCTTCAGTAGAATATCCGAAAAATATGGCTCTGCAAATAAAAAATCATACTCACCTATATCCTGGCACTGGTCTCCACAGTAATCCACGTACTTGGCAAAAAAAAAAAGCTACTACATGACCCACGAACTAGCTATGAGTATGTGTGTTGCCACACATACTCATAGCTCCCGAATGCCAGCTGACAGCACTTCCACGGAGCTGGCAGTCCCAAGAGCCAATCAGTGGGCGCGCTGACTGTAGAGCAGCCGCTGATTGGCTCCAGCTACTGACAGTTCCCACATGGGCGAGTCACACCATGTGGGAACTGTCAGTAGCCGGAGCCAATCAGCAGCTGCTCTACGGTCAGCGCGGCCACTGATTGGCTCTCGGGACTGCCAGCTCCGTGGATGTGCCGTCAGCTGGCATTCGGGAGCTATGAGTATGTGTGGCAACACACATACTCATAGCTAGTACATGGATCGGGTAAATGCGTTATTCTGTGTTGCCAAGTCCCGGGGATGCTGTGGAGACCAGCGCAAGGCTATAGGTGAGTATGAAATCTTCCTTGCAGGGCCATGTGTTTTGGATGTTCTACTGGAGAAGGGGACAGATTCATCTGGTATAGGTAAGTTTGTGTGATTGGGTAGGTGTGTGTAATAAAGTTATACTGTCATGGTGTGTGTGTTTTGTCTTTTTTTAACTATTTATTTTACAGTGAAATTACAGGTGCCGCATGTCTGCTGGCACTTGTAGTTCCACAAGTGCAAAATGGCAGGCATGCTGGCACTTGTAGTTCCACTGTTAAGTACAATAGTGTTACATTATTTGGCTCCCCTATTACCCCCATACCCACTGCTCCAGTGGTATGGAGATTTGCCCCCGACTTCAGCATAAGCCTGTGGTGCTCGGGAGAGGGGGGACCCTTTTTGGGGGGGTCCCCGACTCCCCCGAGATCACCAGCTTGCGCTGACCGACTTGGGGTGTAATGCTTTGGACCTGGAGCCACGGTGATTGGGTCTCCGGGCTGTGGCATTACACCCCAGTTGGTTGGGTCTGGTGCTGGTCTTAAATATAGGGGGTACCCCACGTATTTTTTGTCCCCTATATTTAAAACCAGCACTATTCCCTGCAGCCTGGTGTAGGTTTCAAAAAAAGGGGGAACCCTACACGTTTTGCTCCCCGTATTTTTAGAAACCACCACAGGCTGGCAAGCCTGGGGCTGGTTTGGCGTTTTGGGGGGGACCTTATGTAATTTTTTTTGTACATTTTTAGAATATTTTTTTTTACAGGTTAAAAAAAATGGAAATTTTCAGAAAATATTCTAGGGACCCCCCTAAAGATGTGTAGACATGAGGGATCACTATGGGTACCCTCATTTTTAACTACTGAAGGAAGTCGGGGTTTCTAATAGCAGCGGCAGGTGCCTAAATGCGGCTTTGAATAAGGTGAGGCAGAAGAGCATTTAGAAGTTTTTTTAGGGCAAAACAACTATGGTCATCAAATTTGGGGTACTTGAAAATGGGGTTCAGCATATTTGAAAGTTGAAAAATCATGAAAAACCCACCTGCCGCAAACACCTGCAATCAAAAAAACACTTGGGGCATACTTGGGGACCCCCCCAGAGTCAAGTTTGCTATTTTTTAAGTTTGTACCCCAACTTTTTTTTTTCACCCCCTTTTTCAAAGTAAATTTTTGGGGTGCCCTTAATTTTTTTTTTTTTTACACAGATTACCTTTGGGGGACTGTCTGAAGGCTGCACAGGGGTTCCTGAAATGTTGCACCCCAAAACCCCAATTCTGCACTTTTTAATGCCTGCCATTCATAGGCGATACTTTACCGACTATTACATTGCATTGACTTAAAGCCTAGGCGGAAAGTCTTTCAAATTGAATACGGAGGAAAACTATAACAGGCGATAATGACGTCATCGGCTGTAAATTACCGTGAATCCGGACTTAACGCCTCAAATTGAATACGGCCCTGAGTCTTTTACTGCAGCATGACTGCGTCTTCATGCTAATGCCGCAGCTGATTGTATTCATACAGAGACACTCACTGACTGCGGTGCTAATCCACCACTTTACTCATTTAGACACAGCATCAGCCACACATTGGTCGCACCATCGGACATTGCACCAACCCTATGGAGGAACAGAATCTCCATCTGAACACGGCCGCTGAATTCAGTGCAAGTGCAGCATAAGACACAGTCATGGATGTAGTCATTAGGTCAACATTTACGATGTGTTTTGTCTACAGTCAACGTGTCAACATTGTCAGAATGTTGACATTAGGAATAGGCACTAGTTGGAGGTTAGGGTTAGGCTGCGGAAGGGGGTAGGGTTAGGCACTAGAGGGAGGGTTAGGGATTAGAATTGGGGAATACATCTGAAATTATGGAGGATCGGAGCTCTGACCGGGATGTGATGGTCACATGACCACAGGGACCTGGAAGCCGTACTGGAACTGCTGCAGCAGCCACCACAAGCAGGTAAGTCACTACTGGGCTACCAGGGACAATGGGCTTTATTCAGAGGTGGCCGTACGGTCTACGACGGCACGGCCGCCTCGATGTTTGTCTACTGTGCATGCGCACGAGGGAGCCGGCTCCTTCGTGCGCATGCGTGAGACCCGGTACGACAGACAGCGCCGGTCGTAGCGGGTCTCTTTCCAAAGGGGGTGAGCTGTCGATGTTGATTGACAGCTCGCCCCATTTGGAAGGTGGGCCGGGGGGGTGGCAGCCCAAATGGAGGAGTTCCCATGGGAACGTCTGCCGTTTGGGGGAGGCCCCACTGACATCACTAGTGACAGAGCCAGAAGCTCTCCGGGGCTTACGACAAGTGAGACCCTACCCTAGGGTCTCGTCGTAAGCCCCGATGGTCGCGATGTTCAATGACCATCACGACCATCACCCTAGCGGTCATTAGAGCTGTGGGTGTTAACCCACAGCCTAATGACCGAAACAGAGGCGGCCGGTCAGGATGCAAGCGGCCGCCCAGTTTCTGAGCGACCGCTTGCATCCTCCGACTGCCTCTGAATGAGGGCCAATATGTCAGCATTCTAACATGCTGACATTTAATTAGTGTCTATATGATGAATGTCAGCATGATGAATGTCGATATTATGACTGTCGACTTAAACATACCTGCAGTCACTGACTGCAAGACACTCACTACATGCCCACATCTGGCTAGCCGCCCCCCTGTTACATCCCAGAAACACCCACTGAAATTGTCTCACTCTGCTCTCTGGTGGTAACCATCGGGACTCTGGTGCATGTGCAGACTGAAAACATCAGCCGCTAGCTTGCGGCATTGACATTGCGTGCACCTCTGAACCAGGCTCAAGGTCTCTGCACTCATCTGATTATCTCACCCTACAAACTGTGGCCTCTATCACATTCTTTCCCAACTTCTCTGGTTCCTCTTATACTTCTCTTATGTCACCAATCCTAAAGTAACCATGTCTTGACCCACCTTCTTCTTCCAACTACCACTCTATTTCTCTCCCTCCCTTTGCCATCAAATTACTTGAGTAGTGCATTTGCCTATACAATATATTTTTATATTACTGCCTTGGATCTACCTAAGCTGGTTACACACTGTGCAGATGTCTCCCTTAAAGCGATTATCTAATCAGTGTGCACTCTGTACACAGTGAGATCTTTTTAGCTCAGTGTGTGCTTTCTTCAATTCAATTGGGAGGTCAGGCAACGCAGGTTCACTTTCTACCTATTCAATCGTTCCCTTAGCATCTTTACCACACTCTGCTTTCCTGTTTATCTTTAAAGGAGTAATGTTTTAATTAACCTCATTTCATTACATTCAATTATGCAAGTTTATTATAAACAATATAAATATGGGATAGTATACAGTTTGAGAATGAAGATATAAAACTAGTTCCTCTGGTGTTAGATACAATTGCTGAGGAAAGGTGGGGATGAATAGGATCAGAAAAAACATAAGTCACCCATAGTTTTAAGCTTAAACCAAATAATAAATAACGACCCGACAACTGTATAAACTGGAAAAAAGAGGTCGTAGGCACGTAATATCAAATTAGAATTAGAATTAAACCTGGTGGTGAAAAAGCAGTGCTCCCTCGGTCCACAGCCCATATAAGGATTTATTTACCAAAATGGGGTGGAGTTTCCACTTTGTGCGCGAACCATCCTGGGTAGTTCCACTTCCCCTTAAATAGCCGAGTGCTGGTCCCTCCCTAGGATGGAGACCTGGTCCTCCCATAAAGTAGTGACCGACTCGCCTCTCTCAAAGGGAGAATACTAGCCAAGCTCTGCTGCGTTAAATTGAGCCTCTGAGGAGCACTGCTTTCTGCCAAACAAACGTGGACAGATGACCACGTAATGCCATCAAGACCCTAACCTCTAGATCTACTCCAGATCAGACAAAATGGCTGTGACAAATATCTCTAAACCTTCCCCTGTGAGGTGAACCCCATCTGGCCTATATAATGTTCCTCCTCATAACGAAAATGAGGGTGCCTTATAACACACCCATTTAAACCAACTATGAACCTGCAGCATTCAACTTTCTCCTAACCCTATCCAAGGTTGCACCACTTTGAGTACCATGCCAAAACCTCTGTGGGATGATCTCTGACCAATATAGTTTAACCTGTGGCCAATGGTCAGCAATTACCCTCAAATCCTGCTTACTGGCAATAACCAACTCCAGTCCTTTACAAGTACCCAGATCATTACCACCTAAATGGACCACTAAACAGTCTGGGGCCCCCCACTTGCTCTCTGAATGCCAAAGAAGGTCCAAAAGACCACTCCGCCTAAACCCTCTCAAGCCAATCCAGCAGATTCCACAAGGGGCTGACCTAGCACAAGGATGTCTGTTAGCCCAGTAAACAAAAGAATGTCCTATAATCCACACTTGACAAGCTTTCCCCAAAAAACTTGAAATGTGAAAAGTTTATAACAACGCATTAGTAATGTATAATCATTAAACTTTAAACCAAGGAATGGGAAAACTGAGTTGTTTGGATGACCCAGATGGAGGTGAACAACACAAAAACCTCTGTCTTTTTCAGGCAACTATTGAAAAGGCTCGTGAACTGGAACTTAGAGAGAGGAGAAAGATCTGCATGCGCTAACCATTGTACACCCCCTTTAGGTCTCTGTTGGCTGTAATGGCTAGCTAAAGCTACTGGGCATATGCTCGGCTCCAGATGTGAAGGGACAGAGGCCCTGATTCAGAGCCGGACGCTCTGACAGAGAGCTCGCTCTGAATCAGGGCCGGGTTATATTTCTTTTAGAACGGCCTCCTGGCCACTCGCATAGCTGTGGGTGACCACCCACAGCTATAGCGAGCGGCCAGGAAGATGGTCGCGATGGTCAAGACCATTGCGACCATCGGGCTTGCGATGAGACCCTTGTGGTAGGGTCTTGTTGCCGCAAGCCCCAGAGAGATTTCGGCTCTAACAGAGCCGAAATCTCTCCCACTGACATCACTCGTGATGTCAGTGGGGCCGCCCCCAATGGAGGCGTTTACACAGGGGAACGCCTCCGTTTGGGCAGCCACTCCACCAGCCCGCCCACCAAAGGGGGTGTGCTGTCACACAACATCGACAGCATGCCCCCTTTGGTACGAGACCCGGAGTGACAGATTGCCCGTCGCTATCCGGGTCTCGCGCATGCGCACGACGGAGCCGGCTCTGTCATGCGCATGCACTCTGGGCCACCATCGACCCGGTTGCGAGCGCTCAGCGCATGTGAAAGGGTCTGAATCAGGCCCAGAGATCCAACTCCCCCTTACCCATCTGATCTGTCTTTGATCTATATATTTTTAAAACATTCAAATTGTATTTAACTATTACATTATCTAAAAGTATCCCCGTGTTAATGGACTTCTTATAATCCGCTGTTAACTCTCCCACCCTTAAAGCCCCAAAAAATGCCAGCGCAAAAGCCAATCTGAACAAAATGGACTCAAAATCAGCCTTAGCTATGCCTGATACTGCTACTACCAAATCCTTTAACATCCCTGTATTAATAGGCCTACGAGAATCCCCCAATCTCACTTGCTCCTTCTCCCAACTTTTCAGCGCTCTAGAAATAATAATTGACTTGGTAGGATCTACCAAACCATTTAAACGAGAAAAGTAAGAAATGCCTGTTAAAGCACCTGACATAGACACCTTTGAACAACCACTCTCGTGCCAACACCAGACAAACTCCAATATAACATCCTATAGGTTCTTACCCTCATCCTTGTCTGCAATAAAGGCCTGCCATTTGCTCCAAGCCGCTGAATAGATTCTCAATGTACTTGGAGCAAGTGCCTTCAATGCGAGTCTCTCAATGCCGGCCTAATGATCTGTCAAACATAATCAGGACAAGACAAACCATGAACCACCACTGTAGGCGCGAGCATCCTAAACCTTTCCCATTGAAAATGGGATAAAGCATCCGCAATCTCGTTCTCAACCCCCGGGACATGTTTAGCCGTAAAATCAATATTCCTGGTCAGACAGACAAAAACCAAATGCCTAAACAGCCTTAGCACCTGGTGACAAACCGACCTTTGATTATTGATAGCCTGCACAACCCCCAGGTTATCGCACCATAATCTGATTCTACAATTGCTAAGCTTTATAGCCCAAATCTCAACCATTACGATAATTGGAAACAGTTCCAAAAGAAGAAAGTTGCCCGTGAAACCTTCAGATTGTCATGACTCAGGCCAGGCCTGCACGCACCACTCTCCCTCAAAGAAAGCACCGAAACCCAATGCCCTTGATGTGTCCGTATACAACTGGAGCTCGGAATTGGCCACCGGCAGTGGAAGCCAAATGTGAACCCCATCAAATTCCCGTAGAAATCTCAACCAGACCCTAAAATCATCTTTAATTTCAACAGAAAGGTGAATCATATAATGAGGCTTTTTTACACCTGCGGAGGTTCGCTATAGCCTACGAAAAAAAATCTTTGCCCATTGGAATGACGCGACAAGTGAAATTGAACAAATCTAGCAAGGACTGCAGCTGCTTCAAAGAAACCTTTTTAGCTGAAACAAAACTTAACAATAACTCACTAAGCTTCTGCACCTAATCACAGGGTAATCTGCACAGGCCCAAATAGGTGTCGACTTCAATACCCAGATAAGACAATCTGGTAATCGGCCTCTCCATTTTTTTCTGAGCAATGGGAGCAATTACTGAGAAAAATACCTGAACCGAAAAAAACAGTTCTCTACAAATGTCACTATCACTCGGCCCTATTAGTAAAGAGTCATCTAAGCAATAGGCAACACCTGACTGTTTGGTACCCGCCTGAACACACCACTGCAAAAAGGTGCTAAAACGCTCAAAAAAGGAGCAAGTAATAGAACAGCCCATAGATAGACATTTATCTACGTAGTATGAATTGCCTTCCTAAACGATCAGGGATGTAGAGGAAGCAGAAAAAACAAAAAGTAGGTGGCGCTAATAGATCACAGCAGAGGATTTAATAAATAATTTTAATGATCCATAATCCACAGTATATTTCCAATATTTTATAAAAACTCACATTCTTGATTGTGAATTATAGTAGAGGATAGGTTATCTATACACCCTGACTGGTGCCTGTATTACTCTTTTGACGTAGGGGAAGCAACCTGAAAGCAGACTCAATATCTATCTTTGCTAACAAAGCCCCTTTCCCAAAGCCCTGCATGATGCTAAGGGCATCCTCGAATGACTGGTAAGTGCAACCCTCCAGATCTAAAGCGTCATTCACCAAACCACCCTCCGGGTAAGACAGATGTTGTATTAACCTGAATTTCCCCAGCTCCTTCTTTGGCACCACGCCAAGAGGTGAAATACAAAGATCAGTCAATGGAGGCAAGGTAAAAGGGCAAGACAATCTACGTGATCTGACCTATGAATCTATTTTCTCTGCAACCACCTCTGGTAAATCCCTAGTTGACTTTAAATTTCTTCTTTCTAGAACTAAAACTGTACAAACTAAAGGCAATCTAAAACCCTCTTTGAGACCTTGTAATACCAGGCAGAAACATACATGCCTTGCACCAAATGCAAATATTTATTAAAATTTTTAATACATTCAAATACTCAGCTGGCCGTGTTTCAATGTAACAAGCTGCAAATACATACATCACAGAAAGCCAATTCTGGTAACTCCTCCTGGTCTCTTCCACTACTGGACCCCCAAATTTCGCTAAATCCAACGCCTTCTTAGCATCATGATTGACTGCAAACATTTCGACATATCGACCTTTTCTTATTCGCTCTCTAACCTTGGACCTAACCCCCCTCAAAATTGCGCTGTTGGTGCAGTGAACCGCATCCCCTGACTCATCCGGAGCCGAACTGGTTGCTACACTACCCACTCTTTTAGAGCTTTTGCCTAGCCCCCCCCCCCCCCCCGAAAGCCCCACACAAAGACATCAGTCACACATACACATAAACATTATACACACACTAACACATATATACACATTAACACATACATACACAGTATGCACACCAACACATAAGCACAATATCACATACATTACAATCCTTCAAACGGGCTCTCAAGACCCACTACTTCATCAACGCTTTCCAGCTCTCATCCTAACTTGCTAATACATGCTCCCTCCTCCCTGTCTTCCCCATCTGTATCACACCCATCTGTCTGCCCCTCCCCTTGAGAATGTAAGCTCTTGCGAGCAGGGCCCTCTACCCTCTTGTGCTTCTCCATACTATATGTTCATCTACCTCTTACTCACCACTAGGACACCTAACACTTGGTGCCTATGCTTTGCTGCTTATGTGGGTGTTATGGCCACCTATGTATCAATGTATATTATCCATGTCCTTGTCCTTCATTGTATTGTATTTTACTGTAAGTCACTTTTTGGATATGTACCTTGTAAGGCGCTGCGGAACACTTGTGGCGCCATATAAATAAACGATAATAATAATAATAATAATACATACATACACACACACTAACACAGTATGCTTACACTTGAAGCAGCAGCAGGTTGTAAAAGGATCCAGCCGGCACCTCCTCAATTAGTTAGACTCCACCCCCCGTGATTAATGACGCAATTCGCAGGGATATGGGGGCGGGGCTTGCCGTATTTGCTCCACCCCCAATGCGGCCAGCGGAGGCATCGGCATGGGTCAGAGGGATTTATGCGCTCGTCACAGTGAGGCTGGCCCTCTCTCTCCCTTAGACAGCTGATGCAGCAACAATGTGCTGCTGCATGCAATCTGTCAAACAGCATGGCTCCAGAGCCTCTACCCGGAAACAGGTGCGCTGGACACCTGTTTTCGGCAGGGTCACATTAACCCTGTGTGGGGGCCCCTCTGTGTGTGGGGGCCCCTCTGTGTGTGGGGGCCCCAGGATGACTGCCCCTGTCGCACTCCCCCCCTTTAATCCGGACCTGGCTGCACAAAATACTTCATTAGCTTACGCGGCTTTTCCACAGAGCTAGAAGTGTCAGAAGATTCTTCAGAATGCAATATCAGAGCTCATGGATTAGCTAAAATGTTCTTCTCTCCTGATAAAGATGCCGAAGGGACCACTGACCTGACCGCAGATGTAGAAGCCCATCCCTCATTGCATGGTGTTCCCACTGCACTTTGCCACGTCGACAACTGATCCTCCGCAACTATGGATGTGGATGTTGAAGCAGCTGTTACCGTATAAATCAAAGGAACCTGCAAACTTGAAACATCCGCATTAGAGACAGAAACTTCAAATACACTGGCAGCAACTTGCGGCGCCAGCACAATCTGTGGCAATGGGGCTGCAGGGGTCTGAGGTGGTAATGCCTGCATTGGAACAGGGGGCAATGCTTGTGGAGGAGCCTGTGGAAGGTGGGGTTGGACCACTTGCTGCGGGCTTGCATGCTGGCCAGGCACTTATTGTACCTGCTGAGCATAAAGGTTAAGAAGTGCAGGGGCAGCAGCATAATGCTGTGTGAATTGTCCCTCTGCATGTGCAAAGGGGGGGGGGGCACAAAACTGCTGACTAACGCCCGCAAATTGAGTTTGCAATGACTGTTGGCCCAACCCTTGGCTAAAATAAGGGGACTAAAAGAAGGCTGGCACGGGCACACTGCCCGGTACAAAATGTAAAACCTGCATCCCTCCCTGTGCACACGCTGTAGCTGATGGAGAGGGAATAATGGGAGCAACAAAACTGGGAAAAGAGTCCCCACCAGGTGGAGCAACTAGCCTGTGAAAGGAGCTCCCACCAGGTGAAGACTGACAGCTGTCCAACTGCCTACCAAAATGGCCCCTGGGAGAGTACTGCACGCTATTTGCTGGTGATATGCTTAACCCCCCCAGCTCCTGGAAACGTGAGGGGTGAAGCTGAGGAGGTTAGAACCTCCTCTCTCTCTAAAATGGTGCCCACGATGGGTGTGGCTTGTGGCTGAGGCTGTTAGGCTGAAACCTCTGGCAGTGACCGGAGAAGCCAGCAGGTGGGGCCTGCCTGAACTAGCAATAGGGTTAAGTGCGACAAGAAAGGTGTGCGGACAGCAGAAAACCGGAGGCGGGGGAGGGGGCGAGACAGGAATGAAACTAAGGGGTCTATTTACTAAGCAGTGTTAGGAGACAGAGTGAAAAGTGATAAGAAAGTGATAAGGTGCCAGCCAATCAGCTCCCAACTGCCATCTCACAGGCTGTATTTGAAAAATGACAGTTGGGAGCTGATTGGCTGGCACCTTATCACTGCTTAGTAAATAGACCCCTAAAAAATGAAAGAAAAGGAAGGGAAAATATGAAGTAAATAAAGGAAGTGCAAGGAAAAAACAGCTTATAAAAGAAATTAGAAGAATATATAGGGACAGAAAGCAAAACCACAATATATATATATATATAGTGATACAGTGTACTTAACAGTCTGGATCACAAACTGGAAAGAGGAAGTTAACCCCTCTCCAGCCTTAATATAACACTGGTAAATATGGGTGTGTGTGGGGGGAATGGGACACGATTAGAGCACTGGCACAATGACCTTATGTAGAAAGTAACAGAAAAAAGATAGATGATGGATATACTGCTGTGATGAGTAATGAATATGAGAGAATAAATATAATAGGTTCACAGAGGTCCCATGAGAGTAAATGGAGTATATATTGGTAAAAGGAAAGAGAAAAGGGTACTCTCCTTGGTCAGGCACCAAACCATCATAAATAGTACAAAATAATAAGTAATATGATACAACTAAAACTTAACTTTTATTATAAGTATATAAAATATTTGTAGAGAAGGGTACTCACATGAAATACAATAATAACACAACACAACATTTGGTGACAAGATTAAGTGTTATCTTATCCTGATAAGATGTTCTGGGTCCTATAGCGTTGAAAAAATGCACTTAAGTCAGACCTCGTTGACATAAGATACACCTACAAGATTATCCATATGTAAATCATCATAGGTTGAATGATCAGGACTGAATAGTTTCCTGTCTAGAGAAATATGATGTAGATAACACCATGTACAAGTTATCACTTAATCATACCATTTTTGACATAGACTACTCCCGGGGAGAAATACATATTAAATAGTTGGCAAGTATGATATAGAACATTCTGATCATACTGATCTCTATCCTAATTGCCATATGTTACTGAGAATGATTTCAACTATGTTTCGATTGCATGCAGAAATCACACTTACTCTACTGGATTGTCCAGGAGACTCCCAAACTTCAGGTAGTTCTTCCACACTCCTGGGAGAGTAGAACAGCTTCCTTAAACATGCGCACTGAAGTGGGTGATGCAATTTGCAGTGCATCACAATCATTGTGTGGTTTTGCAATCTGTACCATTGTTACACTGCCCCCTGCTGTACAAAGATTTGTGGGGGTCCTTCCCGGATCACCCCCCTGGTAAAGTATTTCCCAGGGGGCTACATAAAACAACAGTCAGCACGTATGGCAGAAATACAGATATATTTTTTTTAGTGGGGGGCGAGTTTGCCACAGAGGGTACCAGCGTTAAGTTTACTAAATTCTTTGTGTCATTATTGTACAGCCAGGGGCGTATTAACAATGGGGAGGGCGGAGCTGCAGCTCCAGGTCCCCATTGAAAATAAGCCCACCACAAGGATCCAGAGGAAAAAGTTAAATGTTTTATTTCCGGTCATCAGCAGTGACTTATCCAAGGCCCTGTACATTCAAACTTCCACAACCTTCACCCCTGCCCAGCTGTGACAACCAACCTCTCCATCTGGGCATAAAATAAATTCAAAGCTTTCGCAGGTGACAACATTGACCAAATGGCTAATTAAGGAGGCACCACTGGCCGGCAGCACTTGACCTATTCCGCTTCCTACCTGCGGCCTGTCTGTGGAGATAAGACCTGCAGAGAGTGTAATGCTGGGTACACACTGGCCGGTATATTGGCTGATCAATAGATCGGCCAGTGTGTACAGACGATATGTCTGTGAACAACATCGTGCACAGCCAATGAACAGATATGTCTGCAGACATATCTGTGCATCAGCAAGTGTGTATGGGTGATCAGCCGTTCGCCCATGCACAGGGGGGCCGAGAGGGGGGGAGCCGCGAGCGGGTACTACTTACCTGAGTCCGGCACAGCTCCCCATCCATGCTGCTGTGTGCTATGCTGCACTGGGAGACTGTCTGAGGCTCCTATGCCAAAGGGGGGGAGCGATCATGCTGATCACGCCCCCCATTGACCGTTCGCCGGGCTGAAGGGCTCACAGCGCCACCCTCCCCAGCGCGCAGCACCGCAAATATTTTTTTCCCCAAAGGGGGCGTGGACACGGCTTCCATGATTAGGCCACGCCCCTACCTGCGCCCGACCCGCTGCAGCATGCAGATGATGGCCGTTCAGTGTGTATGAACGACAATCATCTGCAGATATATCTGCAGATCACTCGATCATATCTGTCAGGTGTGTACTCACCAAATTACTGGAGGAGGAACTTAGATAGAGGATGAGAGAAGTTAACTACTGGGGTGGAGAGAGCGGAACACAAATCATCCATGAGGGGTGCAGTAATAAACACAGATGAGGAAGGGGGGTCAACACCATAATGGACACAGAGGAGGAGAAGAAATGGGGAGAGAACATAATAATAGACACAAAGGAGGGGGGAGAAAATATAATAAAAGACAGAAATAAGGAAGAGGATGGGGAGAGAACATAATAATGGACACAGAGGAGGGGGGAGAGAACACAATAATGAACACAGAGGAGGGGGGAGAGAACACACAATAATGAACACAGAGGAGGGGGAGAGAACACACAATAATGAACACAGAGGAGGGGGGGAGAGAACAAACAATAATGAACACAGAGGAGAGGGGAGAGAACACACAATAATGAACACAGAGGAGAGGGGAGAGAACACACAATAATGAACACAGAGGAGGGGGGAGAGAACACACAATAATGAACACAGAGGAGGGGGGAGAGAACACACAATAATGAACACAGAGGAGGGGAGAGAGAACACACAATAATGAACACAGAGGAGGGGGGAGGGAACACAATAATGGACACAGATGACGAGAAGGAGGGGAGAGAGAACACAATAATGGACACAGATGAGGAGAAGTCATTGGGAAGAGAATACAATAATAGACACAGATGAGGAGAAGGAGGTGGGGGAGAGAACACAATAATGGGCATAGACAAGGGCTGAGAGAACACAATAATGGACATAGATGAGGAGTAGGAGGGAAGAGAGAACACAATAATAGACATAGATGAGGAATAGGCGTTGGGAAGAGAACACAATAATAGACACAGATGAGGAGTAGGAGGGGAGAGAGAACACAATAATGGGCACAGATAAGGAGAAGTAGTTGGGAAGAGAACACAGATGAGGAGAAGGAGGTAGAGAGAACAGACAAATGGACACAGAGAAGGGGGAGAGCACAATAATGGACATTGAGGAGGAGGTGGGGACACAATGTTGGTTAGAGGAGAGGAAAGAGAAAATGGACACAGATTAGGAGGATGCAATGGAAGAAAACACAATAATGGACATACAGATGAAAGAGGACAGAGCACAATACAGAAAATACAGATAAGGTGTGTAGCCTAATTCAGAACATAAAAAATGTGAGCGGGGAAGCTTAGTACAACAAATACAGGTATAGGGGAGTGAGAACAACACAGAACATATAGACATAGAGGGGCACAAACAGACATATGATAAAAGATGGAGAACAATACAAAGAATAAAACCGTCAGGGCATAATGGTAAGTGAGTGGTATTTGTTGTCAGTTATAGAGTCAGTGCATGATGTGAGTAAGGAATATTTGTGTGTCAGTTATGTGGTCAGGGCATGATGGTGAATGAGGAATATATCCATGCATTAGTTATAAAGTCAGGGAGTGGTGGGGAGAGGAATTACAAGGGGTAAAATATTAGGTCAGGGACTGATAGTGAGACAGGAATATTTCAGTTGGTTAAGCAGTGCTAGTGCCTGTAATCTGGGGTCAGGGTGTGATGGCGAGTAAGGGTATTTCAGTATTTGATTGGTTGGCAAGAGGTATTTTGGTGGCTGATAGGTGAGGTAGTGTAGTAATGGCAGCAATACTTACCCTTGTGCCTGCACAAAGGCGGCGCAAAATGTGCCCCACCACCGTAGGTGACTACCAATGTATATATGAAGAGGTGAGATTGTGGTGTTTGAAGGTTGGCACTAGCTATGCACTCTGTACAGATTTCACCTCCACAGCAGTTGTACGCCCCCCACATCACTTCATAAATTTCACAGCCATGTGGACCTTAGTCTTCAATGCATGTTTGTTGCTGAACACATTGTCAGATTATCACTACTAGAATTTTGGATTCTTGTAACTAGCAGCTAGTATTAGTGCCAATACATAAGTGTTTTTTACAAGCGACCCCCACAAGGAGGTTTGCACTTCACACCTGGTGTGCGGGTCATATACCCCTACATTGGTTCCTAGCATGATAGACTGGTAGTGTTATAATGTAAGAGAAGTCAGCAATCCAGGGTCTTGTACACTTGAATTTTTGGATAAGTCACAGGGAACATTGCTGAGAGCAATTCTCACTCTGCTAAAATCACCATAGTTTCATTTTAATTGGTTACATGGGAAAACACAAATTAAAATTAAATCATGGGGATTTAAGCGCAGTAACAATCAGGTTGCTGGAAGTCACTGGAAGTGATGAATCGCGTTGGTAGAACCTTTATTCACCTGCACTCACACTTCCGCAACACTGACATCACGCCGCCGACTGTTCATGCAGAGATGTCGGAGAGAGCTCCCAGAGGAAGCGTTCTCAATTGCAAATGTCTACTATTAACAACCTGTTGTTTGATATGCCAGCATACATGGTGAACCAGCAGGGGAATTGGAGGAAGCGCACACTTTCGATCCCAGCAGCATTCATTAGGGAAAGGAAGGGACAGCTCCGACAACCACGTTCCTTTCACCAGTGTTTGTGAGGCTCCTTGCATAACATACTAATGGGGCTACAAACATACAGTAAGTCCATACTATGTGTAATTTCTCTATGTTCAGTTTATTTGTTATTTGCAGAGTACACTAAGGTCTGGCTAGCACTTTCATCAGAGACTTAATTATCCATAATCACAATTGATTATATTGGAAGCTGCTTATTTTATTTAATCTAGGGAGAGCTGTATAATCATTAATTTGATTGCTTAGGTAAAATAAAGGATATCTGTCAGGTGATATTAGATTTTGTGTAGACTGGTACTGGTACATGGTTTATGGTCTTGCACCAGCAACAGCACAAACTAATCAGGATCTGTGTTATATAAAGTAAATAGATAAACAAAATAAGAAATAATGAAATCAGAAATGTTTTGCTGCCATGGAGCACTAGATTTAGAGAAAGTGCACATATTTCAATATCAAGCTTACTCATTACAGTTTTTGTGGACTGAAGAGGTTGCCATAAATATGTAAAGCACAGCTAGCAGAATAGTTTCCCTTGTTACTGGCTATGTTTTATTTATAATGTACTTAAGATAAGATATTTACTGCAGTATGCTGTCAACAAAGTGTCAAAAAACATTAATTCATGTTGAGATAAGCTAATCAAGGCTTCTCTATGTCCGAAATGTAATATCCTGTTAGACACATTTATACTATTGGTGAGCGTAGATGAGAATATTATTATTGGTCTAAGAGCTGAAGTTATGTGCCTTTAGTGATGATTGGTCATATTTTAATATATTAAATAATAACTAATAATAATATATAATACTTATATGCTCATGAGCCCGGATCATGTCTATACACTACTCCTCATCCTGCAGGAAATCTCAATTGGAGATGGGAGTTCCCTTGCCTTTGATTTTCCTGGCTACTATTTCTGTGCAGTGATATCATACCCAAAGCTAAGTAAAACAATCATTATGTAGTTGACTTGCATTGTGTGATCTCACTCTGTTATATAGCTTTCATTGAGTTGCAATTTAGAATCCTGATAAATTTATTGAGCAACTTGAGTACAATTGTCTATCTCAGTATTGTTGTCACTATTGTCTTCCTGCTGGAGCTCTCAGCTGATTTACACACCATTGATAACTCTCTCCTCCTGCACATCTTCACTCCATTTTGTGCCACAGTTCTTTCCTGGTGCACACCCTTACTATCCAACCTTTCCTTTAGCATCTCTACCTCTGGTACATGCTCCCTTCTACTTACACTGGGCGAGATGCAGGAAGGGAAGAAATGCGGTCAAACCCCCAAAATGCGGGTTTAACTGCATTTCTCATATGCACCAAGCCCCGGAGTGCGATGTACTCTGGGCCTTCGTTGCGGTGGGTATCACCATCTTCCTGATGGTGTTACCCATAGAAGCCTATGGGCTTCTTTCTGCAGAGTGCTGATAGAGGGAGCCAATCGGATCCCTCCCAGTCCCCCCCGCGGCGTGTGCATCCTTCTGGGTCATAGACCCGGCAGTCCCGCCATTGCAAAGGGCCGCTCTTACCATCACAGCGGTCCTTTACGGTGATCGCTATGCATATCGTCGTTATGCCGGCATGCATGCGAAGACCGGCAGAATGCAACGCTAGTGTGATGTGTCATGCATCCCGCCCACTGTCTGTTAGGGTCCTACAAGGGAATGTAGTCAGGATCCTGGCGGTGACCTTCCTGATCACAATACTGACACAAGAATCCTGACTGTCAAAATCTTGACGGATCCCGAAGGGGAGTGTTAGGGTTAGGTTTAGGGTTAGGGCTAGGCACTTGTGGGGAAAGGTTAGGGTTAGGCTGTGGTAGGGGATGGTAAGGGTTAGGCTGCTAAATGTGAGGATTAGGGTTAGGCTGCGGTAAGGAACAGATAGGGTTAGGCTGTAAAAGGGGATGGCTAGGGTTGACTGCTAAAGGGAATGGTTAGGGTTAGGCTGCAAGAAGGGTAGATTAGGGTTAGAATACTTTCCAAAATTCATCAAGATTTTTAACTTCAGGACACCGCTGCAGGTATTGTGATTGGATGGTCACCGCTGGCATATAGTACAAAAACCCCCACAAGACTCATATTTTTTAATTTGTTGATTTCATTTGGCCACCAGTATCCCATCTATACCCAATTCTTCATCTTCTCTCTTGGCTTCTCCCCGTCTCTACTAAGTGTTTCTCTGTTCAGACATTATGTGGAAATAGCTATCTACACTAATAGCACCTGTCAACTGCTGTGGAAAAGGGGTGACATTTAAAATAGATAGGAAAAACACCAATATAGGTCACACAGCAACTGCCTCTTTTCAACTTCATTGTTTACATGCACTGGCTCTGCCGGCCTCCAGCACGTTAGCAGACAGAGAACATACGAGCTGTCACTGGGCTAGCACTGCAGCACAACAGTTCCAATGTATTCAATGGGGCATAGTTGCCTACACTCCCGGAAGTCGCGGGAGGCTCCCTATTTTTTGGGAAGCCCCCCGCACCCCTGGAAATGTAGGCAGATCTCCCGCATCCTGGGGAGATTTAATGGGGAATTCTTGGGTCCGTGAGGCTAAACGGCGCGATTTGCGTCATTTAGCCTCCTGGCGGACCCGCGAATCGGGAACTTTTCCCCCGAACTGGCTTGCTGCAGCAGTTCTCCCAGCTGCTCCCGCAAAGGAATAATAAAAACTTGGTAAGTATGCAATGGGGTGCAGCTCCAAAGTGAATGGGTGAACATCTATAGTGATACACGTTGCAGGGTATCACAATTGTAGTGAATCATTCATCTACTACCTCCTAGTATGGTTTATGCCACATTTTGTCTAAAACCGACCGTTCTTGCATTGCATTTGTAAAATTGCATTTTACAGAATTTATTATCTATGAATAGAATATGAGCCGTCTATGCACTCTGCACTAATATTGTAGCCAAATGTGGAATGGGGCACTTATTCTGTGTCACAGTTTTTAAAATGTCCTTCTCTTGTTGTGTACTTTTTAGGCTCTGACGAGGGCAGATTTATACTTTGGTCCTGATACCAAGTCCGGCAGATAGCTCTGTACCAAAAGCATATTCGCCAGGTTTATGTCAGGCATACATCAGATTAAAAATTCCTATAAATAGCTCTGAATGATTAAGCTGCTGTAGAATGAGGTTAAACAATTAACACTAAAATTAACTGTTTCAAGGGAGATCACAAAGTACTTCCAAGAAAAAGCTTTAACATAATCAAAGTAGGAGCACTGTGATCAGAAACTACTGTATGTCATAAGCAGGAGTAAAAGTTTTTAACAAATGTTTTGCTAGCAATAAATGTATTCACTATTAGGTGAATCGGCCAATCAGAAGAGTTTAGCTAGTGTTGCCAACTACCATAATCAATGTGAATTTGTTCCAGCCCTCAGGCACCCACAAGTGGTATAGCTATTGATTGGTGTATCAGTGTCTTTGTGCAGATCAGCAAACGCACCCTTGCTGAACTTGGATACTGTTGGACTTCACCATTCCTCCTTTCCTATTGTAAAAAGGCCTGAATGTCAGATGTGAACAAATCTGTATACCAATATAATTGTATGGTTTTCTGTGGGTTTGCACAGTATAAATTTAAATACTTTATGCTAAATAAATGGGCTTATACAGAATTCAGCATAAGCCACGTGGAGCTGTTGATATGTGTGTACTATTTGGTGGTAATAAGTAGAGTAAATAGTATACACTAACGGATCCATTGATTGCACTAAACAATTTAGGACTTAACCAGGACTTTGGTATATTGTATAGTGGTGTGTTGTACAGCCGTACTCGGTTATATCAAATCAGAGTACTGTATGGAGCAGAGCATACAGATCACCAGCTTGGTATGGTTCAGCTACCTTTTCCAATCTATCATAATTACATACATTGCTTATGCCTAATTTCTACTCTGCTTAATAATTTTCCCTAAATTATAATTAATAATGGATTATGGGCCTGATTAATTTCAGATCGCTATTGCAATCGCAGCTGCAATTACGCATGCAGTTCTGCTGTGAAAATATGCTAATGTTTGCAACTGCTCGGCCAGCATAGAGACGCCCACTACCGCTATCTCACATCCGTAAGACCTCACAGCCCTGCGTTGTCGAAGCTGGATAATTGGCTGAGACAAGATCAGCTTAAAACTAGATCGAAAAGACGCAATTTTGCGAATGGCCGCTCAGCGCCATTTTAGCTAAACTCACACTTAAGTACATATGGCGATACTATTATTAGCATCAGGCGATCGCATATTTTACAATACCCCATACACACATTAATACACACAGTTGCACTGTTAACATGTCGCACATTAGCGAATGCATAATACCCCGCATGCGAACGCTGTTTATTAGCTTTGTGTGTATGCATCTTCCCCAAGTTAACTAGCATCTTTTCCCAAACCCCTAACACTTACACACTGCACATTCATGTAAAAGGTTCCTTAGTTTAAAGATATAAGATATAAGTTTTATCTATTTAGTACTAACGCTGTGAAATAAAGGTTATTTGGTATCTTAGGTTTAATACATGATAAGTAAACCATGTTTGGTGTTGTACTGATCTGCACTTTCTCAACAGCTTCCCGGTATCATTGGTGTGAAGATCGCAACATGCATTCTCAACTTATGGACCGTAGAAAGTTAAAGCACCAAAATATACCTTGTAAAACTAACAGCTTAGGTTTGCATGAGGCGGGAAAATATAGACAAAAGGCTGTCGGAGGCTGGTCTGTGTCCATTTGAATCGACCTGTTAAATGTCCTGTAACAGAAGCACCGTGATGGAGAACCAATGGGATCGCAACAAACCTCTGTATTGTATAGTCTATTTCTGCAAGGGTATAAATATGTGGGTTCTGACCTCAGTCTTCAGTCTTGATGCTGATGCTGTTGATGGAGGTTTCTTGTTGATGCCGGAATCTGGTCCCAGAGAGCATGCGGTATAGGCAGGTTTTTAGAAGGTATAGGCAGGAGCGTATAGAGGTTTTAATTTAGAATCCTTAGTTTATACATGGGTAACATCGGCCCCTCATGCAGAATTACAGCAGGTCTGACCTGTCTCACAAATCGCATGCAGTGAGTACACAAGCTGAGTATGACGTCGCAGTGGCTAATTTATGCACGCCCAGGAAATGGCATGGACAAGCACGCCTGCTTTTCTCCAACCACTCCCCCGTCACCACCCCCAAATGCTGACGTCTCGTCACTCACTCTGCGATGGCTTTGTATCTGCATACATAATTGCAGTGTGATTGCAACACTGGCCTGTGCACGCACACTGTGGTGCATACACAAGTGCAGTATGCACCATTGGCTGATCTGCGTACACGGTGTAATTGAGATCCATAATGAATCAGGCCCTATGTGTGAACAATTAACATAGCCCAAAACTACTGGAAATTAAGGGGAATATACAGTATGAGATAAAAAGAAATCCACTCAACTTGAAGCTTACACATAATAGGTCACATCATGAGGGGTGATTAAGAGGTGGACGTTATTGAAGTAACAGCTGCGTAATATCAGTGCACTATTGGCCATACCATTGACATTGCACCTGGCCTATGGCAGGTGCACAAAATCCGACTGAACCTTCCTATGGTGTCAGTGCACGTCTTTAGACACAATCACTGACACCAATACGCCTGTGACATGCCTGTGTCTGGTAGCCACTCCCCAGTTACCATCCAGAAATACCCATTGGAATTGCAAGGATCTGCATCACTGCCTGCAATTTCAATCTGCATCCATTCTGCAACCATTGGGACCCATGCACAGAGAGAAACCATCCGCCACTTGTGCCCAATGGCTTTCCTGCTTCCAGCTCTGGTGTGGTATTAGGTTTGGTATAAGGAACTGCGCCACAAGAGAAGCCAATCTAATTCACAAATTTGAACACATGAAATTAAAGCAATATCTTTAAGCTTTTAGCTACAGTCAAATTCAGAATTCCTCTGCAGTCACATTGCATTTATTGAATGCAACACAAATTTTAACCTGAAACTTGAGAATATTAATTACGGATGAGCCTAAATAAGCATCTTTGGACTCCTCTAGACCTTATTACTTTCCTAGCTTTTTGTGCAGAACATGACTCTGCTTTCTGCAACACAGCCAGAAGCAAAGAGCTCTGTAATGCTGATTCTCTTCAGACGTTAACCTGGAAGATCCCATTTACATGTACTCCGGTTGATATGTGTCCTCAGGAATATAAATTGTAGAATGGATTGCCGTGTTTATCTTCTCTTTTTTGACTGATAATTTGAATTGCTATCACAATAAACAAAACAAACAATTGGGGCGCTATACTAGCAAAAGGAAATGGGTAAGAATATAATATAATTGCCTATCAATTAACAGGACCCAATCAAAGAAGTGTCAGGTGACTGCTGCTGCCAAAAGAGGAGCTAACCCTCACTATATACCATAAAGGAAACCAAAAAACTGGAAGCGCTGTCCCTGAGGACTTTAAAAATCAGTGTGATGATATCTAATATCAAAGTTTAAATTAAACTGATAATTTATCATTATTGGACACTGAGGTACCTCATTTCTACTATTATTGTTATCCCCACACGTGCCGCTTTTTTTCACTGGCTCCGGAGTGTCTTATTGTCAGGATACTGCCGATATATTGTCCCTTCACCGTATTGGGACCCCAAATACAGACTAAAATCGGGACTTTGCAAGCGGTGTTACAGGGATATACTCCCGGTGTTTGTTTATGTGCATAAAGTGTACACCTGTTCCCGAACAAACTGTTACCAATGATGGATACAAATACCACTCGCAGTGTCTCTTGACATATTACTGACAAGGTTGTTGCAGTTTACTGCTAGTGTGTAACATATCAGTTGCCAACTAAGGCATTTTTTATGTAGGTTACAGGTCTATGCTCTAAATTGATGTTTGCAAGCTTCTTTATGATTTTATTGTAATACCAACTTGTTGGTTTTAAGTCACTAATAGTGCATTATTATCATATGACTACATTTGATGTGTATTTATTATTTTTCGTTTCATCTGTGTATTTTTTGTGTTTCTTATTAAATTTTCTTATATTTTTTTATTTTTGTGTTTATGGTATATTCCATTTATTATTATTATCAGTTTAATTTAAACTTTGATATTAGATATCATCACACTGATTTTTAAAGTCCTCAGGGACAGCGCTTCCAGTTTTTTGGTTTCCTTTATAATTTGAATTGCTAATTGCATAATTATATTAAAAGATTAAGGTGTCTATTTACTAAGCAGTGTTAGGAGACAGAGTGAAAAGTGATAAGAAAGTGATAAGGTGCCAGCCAATCAGCTCCCAACTATCATCTCACAGGCTGTGTTTGAAAAATGACAGTTGGGAGCTGATTGACTGGCACCTTATCACTTTCTTATCACTATTCACTCTGTCTCCTAACACTACTTAGTAAATAGACCCCTCAGAACACTGGACCAAATACTACTTAATGTGTTCAACAGGCTTTGAAGCACTAAACCAATACAATTGTAATCTCAGTGACAAAAGCCTGCACATACTGAAAATATTGTCAAGGCAGTGGTTTCAGCAGAGGATTCTCTATCCAGGATCTCATAAAGATGACCCTGGACACTACAGAAAGCAAAATCTCATTCCACACTTATTGATTACTCGCACACATCTATACTTTACACTGCACTATCACTCTTTTTCCATTTTCGTGTGATGCCCTGGGGGGGTCCTGGGCTGGACGTTTTTTGGGGTGCACTGCGCCCCAGACATGAACCTCTTATTGTTAGGGACTGCTAGTGACAGAGAAGCCGTGAAGAGGCCTAGCAGCTTCCCATGTATTTGCAAATGCATGCAACCAATATCTCTGATTTCTATTACCATATAGTATTCATATGTTGTTGCTAGTACAATTCAGTGTGCTGAGGAACAATAGGGGGTTAAAAATCCCCTCTCTTTTCTACTACATTACAGAAAGCATTCACTGAAGATAGTAAAGAACTTTAGCCCTCATTCAGAAGCGGTCGCAAGAAGCGATCGCTCTCTGTGAATGAGGGCGGCCGCTTATTTTGTTTAGTTTTTTTCTGTAAACATGCAAATATAAAGGCAAGGCTTTATCATAACTTTTGCAAGTCTTCACTGAGATTATGTTTTAACTAATAGGTACATGCAGGCATAAACATAATGAAGCCTTATAAATATTGTGGCATAATAGGATACTTACCATATTCTTCTGTAGTAAAAATTAGCTTTATATATATGCTGGAGGGAATTGTCAGTCTCAGGGCAAGGAAAACATGGGTTTAATGCCAACCAAGTAAGACAGAGCTGGAATGAATATTAGCTCATACTTGCCTCCATCAATGTATTGCATTGTGACGTCCTAGATTTTGCCAGAGTACAGATGTGTTTGAAAGAACCGCAAAATGTGCTGATGATGGAGAATTGGGCTAAGATGTTAGCACCTTATCTGTGTGGTGAAGTGCAGAAAACCTACATGTATATAGATTAAGTGCAGGAGTTGTACTATTAACAAATAAAGGCAGAAATTTTATCTCACACTGAAGTCACGGCTGCTGGGAGAGCTCAGTATAACTTTACCAGCGCTCATATGCGTCCAATTCAAAATGAGCTCCATTATCTTCTGCCCATATTACATATTATATTCTGACATTCACAGTGTTAGAAAGTACAAGTAAAAAGTTTATGAAAACAACATGTTTAGACAGGCTTGGACTGGCCCACAGGCGTACAGGGGAATCCCCCATTGGGCCCCACTGCCTGAGGGCACATCCCCTCCACTAGGGATCAGGTTCAAGACTTCACTTAAACTATGCATTATACATATGTTGCATTATACTGCACAGGACTATGGTGTATTTTCTACAATGCATTATTGTTATTAATCTGGTACATTATCATGCATGCACCAGCAGTATTTACTATATATAAATTTTTAAGGGGCCCAGTCCATGCACTCTGTAATGGGTAGCTAAGCCTCTTTGGAGGCTTGCCACACCCCCTCTGGAGCCTGGCCACACCCCTAAGTATGGGCCCCTATCACCGCATTCCCATGATGGGCCCTTCATGCCCCAGTCCGACACTGTGTTTAGACTTTGTACACCAAGACAGAACATGATTCCACCTAGTATATTAATAGAGGAAAATATATTTCAAGATAGCTGTGCTCTTGAATTAAATAATATATAGAATAATCTTTACTATATACTTAGGTGTTTTACTGTTGCTGTCTACTACAATATACAGTATAGTAATCACATATTGTACATTTGGATAGAGTAATACTGACACCTAATTGCTTTTACTATGGAACCTGGTTATCCATAAAAAATGCCAGTCTAAACAGGAATTTTTAATCTCTCTAGTAAGTTAGATATGAAAGCCCTGGTATTTTCCTACTAAACATTGTGTGGCCATTGACTGCCTACCTGAGATTACCTGCACTGATTGTAAACTGTTGTACCTGAAAAATTATAAAAAAAACTCTAAGGCGCATGTGTTACACAGAGTGTATGCACAAAGGTGCTATTGCCAATGATTCAGAGGGTAACAGAAAGGTGGTAAATGTAAGCAAAAATGGTCCTTTCAGTGGGCACATTGTGGGAGTGTCGCAGGCATGTCAATGCAAGCAGCTGCATTTGCAGATGCACAGCCGCAAGTATAGGAAGCCAAGGTCAGATGTCGAATCTGCACCCGCCATAGGGCTGATACAATCTACGATGGTTCGACCAAATGTAGTGTATAAGGATACACCAATCGGTATTACAGCATGCAAGGGCACTAAAAGTGGGCATCTCAGACCTAGGCTACTGCACATATGCTGGCCACCGGGTCAGCTCACATAAGTGATGTGGCGGGTGTGAGGCAGTGCGAGGGGAAAGCGGGAAATTAAGAGGTGGTGATCTGGCATATACATATGTCAGGTCACCTTACTAAGATATAGTGGTGTCTGGTGTGGGGCAGAACAATGGGGCAGCGGGCAGTTAAGAGATGGTGACCCTGCATATGTATATGTCAGGTCACCTTACTGGGGTATGGGCAGAGCGAGGGAGCACTGGGGCAGTGGGCAGTAAGGAAGAGGTGACCTGGCATATCCATATGTCCTGGGCTCCTCTGATTGGCTGCTGTCTGTGAAGGGGGTGGGGAGAATAGGGAGCTGGCAGTAGAACAGCTGTCTTCTCTGCTCTTCTCCTGTCACGCCATCCTGAGCTGGTCAATTGTTCTTTAGAAGCTAAATGGAAAGCTACTACTATTACTGTATGGAGAAGCAATATCTACAATGGGGCACTGCTGAGGAAATCTGAGATTTCTCCACGGTAACCCCTTTAATGAATACGGTGAAGCAGTGAAAAGCCCAGTTATCACTGATAAAGGGCTTTTCACTGCTAAATGAATAGAGCCCATACTCTCCCAGTTATTAATCATACATATTACATTTGAATTCTTGTTTATAGTTATACATGCATAGTTTTAAAACAATAGTTGGGTAAATGGGTGGGTGAGTGTTTCAAGCAATTCAACAAACTAGGAAGAGCAAAAGACATATTGCACAAAATTTTCAATGAAGCACTTTTCTAAGCTGTCGCATCTTCATCAGTTTCAGTCTCTGAATTGCAATGGGCCATTATATTCAGTACAAAACTGGGTATCTTTTTTTATTGCATATAGTTGCCCCTGTAAGTCCAGCGGCTGAATAACTCAACATGCTGTGGATTGTTTAGCCTCTTGTGCTTTGCTGGCCTTCCTTCACTGGCAAGGATATCTTTAATTGTCTTATGCTCATTTAGGGTATTTTTTCTGTATATATTTATGAATTATTTATGCTATACGTTTAGTTTACATGTACTGTAAATACATGAAGTGAATCAATACTAAGAAAAAGTAGGTAATTTAATTTTGCACTTATTGCCACACACATCAATGCAATTGAATCATATAAAATAGCATTTTTCCCCACACATTCAATAAAGCTTTTTCTGTTATCTATCTGAACTATACATCAACATTAACATTTGTATGTAACTGAAATGTTTGGGTTTATCCAGTGTGTTTGTTAAATCTGCTTTCATCTTATGTAATCAATAGAGTTTGTCACTGTTTCTGTTTGTATGAACTCAGTCTGTTTGAAGTCATTGGCATATGTCAGGATATAATTATAGTATCTATTGTAGTTGTGTCTTCTATTTAATAAATATGTTACAGCATTATAGCTCAATGATTTTAATTTAAATTTTTTGAAAAGCTGATTATTCTACAATCCTTTGTATGAGATGCGTGTATTAACTCCTTCGCTGCTGAGTTTTCTCAGTTCTGTTTCCAACATTAATATTACTCCTTTTTTTATTCAGTATCCGTGCAAATTATAAATATACAGTACCTTGTCTTTCTCCTGAGACATTGTATTGTCAGAAAGTACTGTACTCTACGATAAGTCTTTTTGCTGTGTCTGTTCAAATATAATGTAAACATAGGGCCTGATTAACTAAGAATTGCAACTGTAACAGCGATTGCAGTTGGCCAATTGTTGCGTATTGCGTATGCATCAAAGTGCGCGTGTGAGAAGGCACCACTGCGACCGCACTGTGATTAAGCAGACCACGCAGAGCAATCGCAGAGTGATTGACAGGCAGTGAGCATTTGGGGGTGGTGACAGGGGATGGTCGGAGAAACGCAGGCGTGCCTGAACGCCGTTGCATGGGCGTACATAAATTAGCCACTGCAATTGCTTAGCCAGCTTGAATACTCACTGCATGCTACGAGATGAGCAATAAGGTCAAGGCTGCTGTAATTCTGTGTAAGGGGGCCTATGTTTCTGATGTTTGTGGAGGTTTGCAAAATATTACGGATGTGAGATAGCGGTAGTGGGAGGCAGTGGGCGTCTCTATACTGGCAGTGCGATGACAATGCGATAGCAATCATTAGCATATTTTCGCAGCAGACCTGCGTGCAATTACGGAGCTGTGAACGCAATAGCGATCTTTAATGAATCAGGCCCATAATGTCCAAAAAAGTGTTTTTGTATTGAAATGTGCACGGAATGCTTGATTCGGCATCAATTCTCCTTTCGGAACTTGCAGCTAGCAGGAATCTGCATGTAGATTTTAACAAAAACATCTACACTTAAAAATGCTAATGCTTTTTTTTAATGCCCTTTTTCATTGTCTCAATTTGGTATGCAGTCAGAAAGTCACCGTCTAGAAGGTCAACATTCACAATGTCGACAATAGATGAGTCGACATTGATGTGGACATGATAAACGGTCGTCATCCTTAATGTCGACATCTGCACCGTATGATGATATAAAAAATGTCGACCATGTCATAAAGTTAGGGTTAGCATTAGGGTTACCGTAGAGGCTAGCATCAGGGTTAATGTTACCATTAGGGTTGGGGCTAGAATAGTATAAGGCTCACCTTTAGTTTTACCGTTAGAGTGAGGGTTAGGGCTAGGGTTGCCATTAAGGTTAGTGTTAATGTAGGGACAGAATTACTGCAAAAACAGTATGTCGACATTTCAACAATGTTGACATAACATCTGTGTCGACATGGTCAATGTTGACATTATGAACATGTCAACATGGTCAATGTCAACATTAAAGCAACTCTCATGTTGACAGAATGAATTTCGACATTGTGGATATTGACTAAATATACCACGCAAATGTACCACGTAAATGTACCACACCCCTCAATTTAAATGATTACAGTGTATAAGAATAATATGGTCAAAAATTTAAAACTAAAAAACAAACAACATAAATTGAGGGAAATCCTTTTTTTATTTTACACAATATGGGCTTTAGATCATCCCCCTCTCTCCCCTCTCTAGGGAAATGTAATTTTTTTGTGTAATGTTTTAGTTAATGTCTTTCCCATCTAACCAATATGGGGAGATAGAGAATAATGTAGCATAACATCAGAGGTGAAGTTAGGGGAGTGGGGCACTTGCCCAGGTGACGGAGGGTGGATGCACCAGCAGGGGTTCCAGAGTCATGATTTCAGATGGAATCCAGTATTTTATTTTACTGTAAGCCTGGGAGTGAGGGTTGTGGGAAGGGAGGGCATTCAGTTGCATATATCTTATCCCCTCCCAGGGGCTGTGCACTGCAGGAATAGACTGCATTGCCTGTATATATTCTAATAGTCTTCACTCACTCTATGGGCGGGACGGGCTTCACGAGCATTGTAGCTGAAAGAAAATCAGATATGATCTCTTGCAGGTAAGTTAAGATATAGATTGAAATGAGTATATGGGTATATAGCAGGTATAGTGGAGAATAATGGGGTATGGGGTTTATTCTTTATTGTGGTTAAGATTAAGTTTTTTTATGACACTGAGGAAGATAATTAGGGGGGTTAATGTACAGGAATGGAATTATTTGATTATTCTGGGGCTAACTAATAATGGGGAATATGAAGGTAATAATTGTAAAGGGGTTAATTATATTAGTTATGTGGTTTTTCTGTGATGCTAAAGTAATATTTTTTGAGGAGTGGTTATTGATGAGAGAATGATATTGTAAAGTGAACAAAAATACTGTCTATTATATGGCAGTCACTACTACTATCTCTATTGTATGGTGGTAATTGATGACCTCTGTATTATTTGGCAATTACTGATACTTTCCATATAGTATGGTGGTCAATGATGCTCTCTGTATTATATGGCAGTCACAACTTGTCTCTTTTGTATAGTGTGCACTGATGCTCTGTGTATTAAATGGTGGTCACTTATGCTCTATGTATTACATGGCAGCCCCTGATGCTCTCTGCTTATATGGTGGTCAATGTGATGTTTTTTGCATTATATGGTGGTCACTGTGATGTCTTCTACACTATATGGTGGTCACTGTGATGTTCTCTGTATTATATGGTGGTCATGGCAATGTTGTGTGATGGGTGAGGTGGGATCTGGTCTAGATGCCGGCAGATGGGATGTCGGATGTCAGAATATCAACACCGGAATACCAACGCCCATCAGAATGCCGACATCTTGAAGGGATCAAGATACCAACTTTGGCATCCTTACCACTGGCATCCCAAAGGTAAGTATGCGAGTTGGGCTCAGGGTTAGGCTGGGGATATGGGGGTTAGGTTTAGGGACCTCTCAGGGGGAGTTAGGGTTAGGCACTGACCAGGGAGGGCTAGAGTTAGGCTGCGGGGACTGAGGTTAGGGTTAGGCACCACCTGGGGGAGGTTAGGATTAAGCACCACACGGGGAGGGTTAGGTTTAGGTGGGAAGGAGGGGTTAAGTTCAGGCACTACCCGGGGGAGGTTAGGGTTAGGCACCATCGAGGGGGAGGTTAGGGTTAGGTTACTTACTGCCCCTGTCAGGATCTTCACCATCGGGATGCCGCTGTCGGTCTTTTGACCACCGGCATCCCGACTGCCGGTATATCATACCGATTCCAATGAGGTATAGTGCAGTACAGACAGCGCTACTTCTCCTTAGTCATTAGATATTGGAGCCTGTATGCTCCATTTAAAGGTGAATACACCCAAGAGTTACATAATGAATGCAGCAGGTGCTGTCACCTTGATGTAACGGGACCAAAATTGTGTTTTGCCCTCACTATACAATTTGACCTACAGTATGTATTCAAGCAAGTCAAATGTGACTTCTATCTACTGGGAGGGCAGGGGGCTGCTGTTTTCAGTCTGGCCTCATCCCTACAGATGTTAATACCAACCCCTATGGTTTGCTATTAGTATTACACATGCAGGCATAAATATTTTGGGGTGGATTGGACACCTAGTGCCATATGCAGGGGTGCCGAGAGGGGGGAGGTACTAATTACCTGGGCCCGGGCTTGTTGGAGGGGCCCAGGTCTGCCACCACCTGCCACCCTCTTATCTGTCAGTATTCCCAGCCCAGTACACGCTGCTGTGTGCTGAGCGACAGTGGGCCCAGGGAGGTTGCTGTCGCTGAACAGCACCAGTCTCCTCTGCCTGTGTGATTGCACCCCCCTCAATTTGACCATGACTAAGTGGCTCACAGCACCCCCCTTTCCAGCACTGAAACTATTTTTGTAATTATTAGGCCACCCACCAAAACAAAAAAAAATAACCAGGACCCAGACTTGCTCTCTTTGGGCCTGTCCATAGTGAAAACATATGCTTTACGCTGCTTATAATATTGTCTGTTGATCAGAGGTGATCACTAGGCAATAAGTACTAAGTGACCCCATCGTCATGTGAATTTATGGAAGTTGTAGGGATAACTTTCCCTCTACCCTGGACTCCAATATTTTTTTTGCAGGGTAGGGGTTAATGTCTGGTGATCACAGTGATTACCATCTCCTCCAGCAAACAATTTAGCTATAGTTACCCACCCCCACAACAAGCAGTGTGGTTGTAATTGCAATCACTCTCTCCATCCTCCTCCATACATATGTGTGGGCTAAATTGATCAGGCTGGTAGAGATAATCTGCCACCTAGGTATAATTTAATTATACAGTAAGCAAGGTTAACATCTATAAACTAATAAAATATATCAAATCTATTAACTGACACAGATGTAATGAATAATATAACATGCAAACAAACTGGTTTAAGTGTACGTGTCAACTGACCGTTAGTTAAACATGTTTGGTGAGGAGCGCTCTGGTGCTGCCTCAATCCATAGGCAAACAAGGTATGTCGATCAGAGGTCACTAGGACCTACCAGAGCTCAGCCAGCAACCCAAACTAGGACATTCGTTTCTGTGTATCTTTTCCCTTGGCGTCCATTGGAGCAGGACATGCCTGCTGAGATTCCTGTGCTTTGCAGCCATAAAGAGCCTTACCTATTACCTATTACCATAAATACAATAGACTACCACCACTTTAATAAGGGGCAATAGTGCTACCATCCGTCAGTGTCCATTCCATCCAGAAGCCAGGAGCACTACAATGCCCAACAGTACCTTAAGATCTCCTGGCTGCTTCTACACTGTTATAACTGTACCTGTTATATAGGGATGTAGTTTGGAAGCCGGCGGTCTAAATGCCGACCGCCGGCTTCCAGGCTTTCTGATCCCGGGGTGGTACTAATGACAGGCATCGAAAACTCAGCGCCCGTCATTAACCAGACGCCGGAAGACCAACGCCCGGCATACCGAACAAAGTTAAGCCGGGCGCCAGGCGTGGGCAGCCGTGGGGGGGGAGGGTTAGGTTTAGGGTTAGGCACCCCCCCGGGAGGGTTAGGTCCAGGCTAGGGGAAGGGGGGTTAGGGTTAAGCATCCCCAGGGGGAGGTTAGGGTTAGGCACCCCCCCAGGGGACTTAGGTTTAGGCACTTAGAGGGGGGATTAGTGCCCTTGCTGGTGAGTTCAGCTAAACTTTCTCTAAACATCATCTCTGTAGCTGCGTCTCAGAGTTTAAGAACGCACATGCATTCACTTATATACACATGACACTCCAATAACACGCCCATGAGATGGTCTTTTTTTGCGTTCACTTCAGGCTACTTCCCTGGAACGCTCATGCCTTTCCATTCATCATCTCAAATGAGTGTGGACGCAGCAGCGATCTCTGCATATACTCAGTGGTACGCATGTGCCGTAGGGTTTTCTCAGACTTGTTACACATGTGCAGTAGAAAATAATCGCTCAGCTGTGCAAAAAACTCTTTTAAATCCCTTCTCATTCTGTTGCCCATTCAGAACTGTCCTGGAAGTATCTTTGTGAGCTTATTTGAACATCACAGCTTAAATTTGAGCACTGAGCACCAATGTAATTTAATGACTGTTTCACTTTTGAAAATATGTTTAATGAAAGAATTGATAGAGTAGACAGTTAATCATGTTAACTTAAACAATGATCGTCGCTAAGGTAAGTATAAACTAACCTAACCCCCTAACCCTCCTTAGGGGTGCCTAACCCTAACCTCCCCCCAAGTGCCTAACCCAACCCCCCCCCTTCCCCGCTGCCTAACCCCTGGGGGGGTGCCTAACCCTAAGTCCCCCCCGGAGGTGCCTAACCCTAACCCTCCCTCCCCCTAGCCTAACCCTAACCCTCCCGGAGGGGTGCTTAACCCTAAGTCTCCCCCGGGTGCCCTAAACCTAACCCTCCCCCCGCGGCTGTCCGCTCGCGGCGCCCGGCATCCCTTCGATCAGGATGCCGGGTGCCTGTCTCCCGGCATTGGGGAAATGACAGGCGTCTAGATATAGATGCCCGGCATTTCACCCTCGCCGGGATATGACAGTCGGGAAGCCGGCTGTCGGTATTAAGCCAGCTGGTTTCCCGATTGTATACCGTTATAACACCCATGCTCTAAGTACAGTAGCATTATACAAGTGTCAGGATCCTGCAGATGCTACATGACATCATTAACCTGAACACACATATTTCCAACAACCATAACTCACCCGTGTCACCTCCTCTTTTTGCATACTTTAGGTGACCTCCCAGGCTCCATTTTGACCCTCCCATGGATTGCAGAAGTCATCTGGAGTAATAGCAATGTCATACTCACATGTGTATGCCATCACACACTTTTTGGTTTGAGTGTGCACAGTAACGACTTCCTAGACCTTTTGCGTATGCGCAGTAGTAAAACATTGCTCAACTGCGCAAACATCGGCACCACTGAATCAGGCCCATTGAAAGCATGATGAGGACGGGGACATGAGAAGCTGGCATACCCTGAAATGATACAAATCGGGGGCATGACCTTGCAGGCACAAGGACATGTTCCCTTTGCATACGTGCTTACCTTCAGCACACTCAAGGGGTCGGGAAGTGTGGCACTGGGTGTCATAGGCAAACGCAGGGGGGGTTTCCATCTGCCTGGAAACCCCCCTCCCCAGCCCACACCATGACCAAAATAGAAATAGTAATGTAATAGAATTTTACTAGTGCTGCATGTTCTTCTCACTATCACAAATGAAATAATTTGCACCACCTGTAGATCTTTTAACATGTATCAGTCAGTAATAAATAACCTGTGCACCAACTAGGAGATCTGGAAAACATGCACTGTTAGGGATGTGCTGTTATAGAGCCCAATATGTACATATATGTCCAAGGCAGTGCCAGGTTCTTCTTCTGCTCCCAGACTCCCGGACTTGCTCCCATGCTCTGGAATGGTACCCACATCTAAAATAAAAACATTCAGCTCAGGCAGGATGGCCCTACTGCCGCATCTAATGGCTTACTGTGATAGCTGGTTCTGTATATGCTGGAATTATGATACACATTACACTTTGTATGACGCATATTAAAGCTGGTTAAGTACTAATTCTGCCCTCTTCATGGAGTAGCCACACTCACTCTAAAATCAAGCATTTGGAAACCCCCCTCTAGAAATCCTGCATTTGCCACTGGGTGTCACCACCCGTTGTGACGCCTCTGAAAAGGGGGCCATAAGAATGGCAGTCCTTAGGGACAGAAACAGCAGGCAAATGATAAATAACTTGTCAGACTAAATTATCCCAGCACTTAGTGATCTTCCATAAACCTGAATTAAATATAATGTACTTTTACTACTTTGCTCATGAAAACAGTCTGGGGATCTAACAACTGAAGAAGTCACCTCCATAATCTCAATAACCCCTGAAGTCACTGCAGACAGCCAGCCCTGTGTTCAATCTTGGCAATTGGTGGCAAGAAGTATGGTGCCTTTGCAACACAGCAAGTTAAAAGAGTGACATAATAGCATGTTGACAATTTACTGTTGCTCCTGGAAAATGTAATAGTAGTGTCTAGTTCATGCACTTTACTATACAGTACTTAAGGTATTGCTGTATGCACCTTCATGGACAGGTTTTTACTTTAATTTGTGTATTTTATAATTATTTATTGTGTGTAATCATAGTTGAACATGAGTATCATTAAACTTTCATGTGGTTTCATGTATTTCACTGTAATTTGGTAAATGACTTGTAACATTTGTTATGCTTTTCTTAATATAAATTCAACTTCGATAAACGTCTGGATAAAGGCAAGAGCTGTATTTTTAATATTGGATTAAAAAAAAATAGCATAATAGTAACACCTTAGGTTATGATAATAAAATACAATTTCTTAAACTAATCTGCATTGGTAATTCAGTATTTACATTCAGTAAAATTCACTACAGGCCTTCTATATTTGTTTATACATAATAGATGGACTAAGTGCTCAAAATACCTATTACATTCTTTATTTCATGAATATGTGCAATGAAACCCTAACATTACAACAGCCAAAACCAAAATGCTTTTGTATATGACTATTCATGAATATGTGCATTGAAGCCCTACCATTGCAATAGCAGTGTCTGGATCACGGTTTAGACAGCAAGTTTCTAAGATAGAAGAAAACACTTGCCATACTGTAATATGTACGCATGTATATTACAAAAAATATACACTACCGTTCAAAAGTTTGCGGTCACTTAGAAATTTACTTATTTTTGAAAGAAAAGCACTGTTTTTTTCAATGAAGATAACATTAAATTAATCAGAAATACACTCTATACATTGTTAATGTGGTAAATGACTATACTAGCTGCAAACGTCTGGTTTTTAAAGGAATATCTACATAGGTGTATAGAGGCCCATTTCCAGCAACCATCTAATGGTCCATTGTGTTTGCTAAGAGCATTAGAAGACTAATGGATTATTAGAAAACCCTTGAAAACCCTTGTGCAATTATTTGAGCACAGTTGAAAATGGGTTTGCTCGTTAGAAAAGCTATAAAACTGTCCTTCCTTTGAGCTAGTTGAGTATCTGGAGCATCACATTTGTGGGTTCGATTATACTCTACAAATGGCCAGAAAAAGAGAACTTTCATGTAAAACTCAGTCTATACTTGTTCTTAGAAATGAAGGCTATTCCATGCGAGAAATTGCCCAGAAACTGAACATTTCCTACAACGGTGTGTACTACTCCCTTCAGAGAACAGCACAAACAGGCTCTAACCAGAGTAGAAAGAGAAGTGGGAGGCCCCGGTGCACAACTGTGCAAGAAGACAAGTACATTAGAGTCTCTAGTTTGAGAAATAGATGCCTCACAAGTCCTCAACTGGCAGCTTCATTAAATGGTACCCACAAAACGCCAGTGTCAACGTCTACAGTGAAGAGGCGACTCCGGGATGCTGGCCTTCTAGGCAGAGTGACAAAGAAAAAGCCATATCTGAGACTGGCCAATAAAAGGAAAATATTAATCTAGGCAAAAGAACACAGACATTGGACAGAGGAAGATTGGAAACAAGTGTTATGGACAGACAAATCTAAGTTTGAGGTGTTTGGATCACACAGAAGAACATTTGTGAGATGCAGAACAAGTGAAAAGATGCTGGAAGAGTGCCTGACGCCATATGTCAAACATGGTGGAGGTAATGTGATGGTCTGGGGCTGCTTTGGTGCTGGTAACGTGGGAGATTTGTACGATGTAAAAGGGATTTTGAAAAAGGAAGGCTACCACTCCATTTTGCAATGCCATGCCATACCCTGTGGACAGCGCTTGATTGGAGCCTATTTCCTCCTCCAACAGGACAATGACCTAAAGCACACCTCCAAATTATGCAAGAACTATTTAGGGAAGAAGCAGGCAGCTGTTATTTTGTCTGTAATGGAGTGGCCAGCACAGTCACCAGATCTCAACCCCATTGAGCTGCTGTGGGAGCAGCTTGACCGTATGGTATGCAAGAAGTGCCCATCAAGCCGATCCAACTTGTCGGAGGTGCTTCTGGAACGTGGGGTGAAATTTCTTCAGATTACCTCAATAAATGAACAGCTAGAATGCCAAAGGTCTGCAATGCTGTAATTGCTGCAAAAGGAGCATTCTTTGACGAAAGCAAAGTTTGAAGGACAAAATTATTATTTAAAATAAAAATCATTATTTCTAACCTTGCTAATGTCTTGACTATATGTTCTATTCATTTTGCAACTCATTTGATAAATAAAAGTCAGTTTTCATGTAAAACACAAACTTGTCTGGGTGACCCCAAACTTTTGAACGGTAGTGTACCAAATATACTTTATAAAGAATGATAAAATATTGTAGCACCACCAAGAAACTTTAATGATGTAATTCTATGGACAGTACACAGTAAGACTGTTCAATGCAACAAACATTGTAAAAGGGGGAAGGGGGAGGGGGTAAAATGCTGGACCCTCTAGCTACTCTACACCAATAAAAAGATATTAATATTTTTTAATAATAAACTATTTTAATAGGTAGTGACTTAACTTAATGTACTGTATAAACTTAAAGTCATACTGATGTGAACAAATGTGGAAAAGCAGCTGTCTATGGGCTCTGCAGTTCCACTAAATACAAATATAAAAAAGAAAAAAGACAGAACTAACTCTTTTAACTGTTGGAAAACACCACTATATAATCTACAAACAACTAGTATATGATTATTATTATTTTTATTTTATTTTATTTTATTGTAAGCTGATAATAGTATAATCAAAACAGCAAGACAACAATACAAGTATGAGTATAGATATACATCGCACCATGATGATAAAATATGACAAACATAATATAAACATACATAGTACCTAGAAAATAAATATATTAATAAAACTGTAATGTTCCTTATTTTATGCACAGTTATAAAAACACCATCAAAAAGACTTGTCATAAACAAATATGTTGTATAGACTTACAATACTTATATAAAATCTTTTGTCAAACAGATATTAATAATAACACTGTAACCACTTTTGTACCAAGTGCCTTATACCAAGTTGTGCAACTTCTCTAAGAGTAATGTGCACCATCTGTATGTTAAATCACTTCCAGTATTCACAAATGACTAGAACTGTATGTTATCGTCAAGTGCTTTGATTCCTGTAGAGAGCATTTCCGGCAGGACATTTATTACAACCTTTGAAAAAAATGAAAGCCATTAACTACATTTTCTATAACTCAATTTATGAAAGGTGAAGAACAGAGCTCAGTGTCTTATTCTACAGCACCAACAAATAGACAGTGCAAAAATCTCAGTGAACCTGCTTAATGATCTTTTAGTTACAAAGTGACCATTCAAATGTTAATTTGAATACTTTAAATATAATGTAATTGTCTTTATTGCAGTCTAACCGTTCAGCATATGCTTATTTGTCAGTCATAATGAACAGATTATATAATCAGGTCAAATGCCAATGTGCAAATTAAAGTGTTCATTTGACATTTACGGAAGATTACAAAAACTGAACTGAAGTTTTCATTCACAAACCTACATGTCCTGGTTACAAAGGATTCTTATCTTTAGTTGTTAAGATGAATTAACTACATTTTAGGTGTAGAATATTGTTGATTATTTATTTTTGAGTAGTTTTGTTTTGGCTGTAATTACACCCAAAAGCCAAAAGCACTGTCTTTGTTGCTTTGGTGCTCAAAACAAACCATGGAATATTAGTATTTAGAGTATTATTTGTATTACAATTTTTTATGTAAACCTCACTGAATCATTGCTGATAGACCCAGGTAACACTGGCACTATACCAGTGGTTCCCAAACTGTGTGCCTAGGCACCCTGGGGTGCCTCGGGACACCACTTGCAGGGGTGCCTCAGGTCGGTGGTCTAGCACAAAATAACATTTTTATGGTCAGTGTAATTTAAATATGTAGACAAACAGAAGCGCAAACCTGTCCAGCACCACATAACTGAGCCTAAGGATGACAGGTAAACACAATTTACTTTACTACATTTTTTTTTTCATTTCTCAATAACAAACATTTGGCTTAGGGGTGCCATGAAAACAATGCTGATACTCTAGGGCACCGTGATTCAAAAAAGTTTGGGAACCTCTGCACTATACATTGTGATCTGAAGAGATATTTTGCAACAACATAACTTTTTTGAAGACTCAACATGGGCATGTGTCATCCCTAATTCATAAGATAATTTAGGACCCATCATCTAACTGGAATTGATACATAGGGCTGAATAAGCCAGAGCAAAATTAAACCACAAGGTTGTTAGCGCTGGGCCCCTTTAAGATGTTAGTGGTTTCCCTTCTATATGTTAATTTGATGATAAGGTTAAGGACTGGCAGTCTATCACAGGTTAGGGTGTGGGT
This sequence comes from Taudactylus pleione, assembly GCA_031769625.1. Classification (NCBI taxonomy): domain Eukaryota; kingdom Metazoa; phylum Chordata; class Amphibia; order Anura; family Myobatrachidae; genus Taudactylus; species Taudactylus pleione. The sequence goes on from JAUIMM010000176.1 coordinate 3,044,902, forward strand.
TGTGCAGGGTCATATTAGTGATCCATGTCAATCATTAATTGAACACCGCTGCTCTCCACACTAGCTACTGAAGCCATTCCCCATTCGGAACCAGGTGCTGCCACATTGACAACCAGTCTGCATATTTTCCTGTGAGATCTGGATTCATCGTCAGACCACTGCCTAATCTAGGTGGGTCCCCCTGTCCACAGTATTCTCTGGTGTTCCATACTGAGCCGTGTTTGAGACTGAGATGGGTCGTCCTGCCCACAGCATCCTCCGGTGTTCTCTCCAGACGGGGATCTGAGTCACGTGACTGTTGACGGAGGTCCCGGCGGCTGTCAGCACAAAGACGGGCACTGACGCCGACCACGGGAGAACAAGCGGGTTGCAGAGCATCCAGCCCTGTCGGATTCTAACACTCAGTACATCCCGCTGAACTACACCGAGTAATTCCAGCTCAAGTCTCCTTTGTACATCAAGGGACGGCACGGTCCTATCCACAGGTACTCATCAGCAGCCTTTAACCACTTAAGTACCCAGCAGAACTTTGCGTGACTTTCAATTGCACATAAGGGTAGTACATATCTATATGTTATATACAGGCTCACTTATGGATTACATGGTCAGCCCTACTATTTATGTCTGAGATTGGCCATACCATCTGTGACTTTGATACTATTGACTGGCAATTTTTTCCACGGGTTCCACTATTATTATTGATACATTGTTGGGGGATAGCTAATCAGTAGCTATAGACTACATCATTGCCTAAAATAAATGCGATTTGCTACAGTACTATACAGGTTTTATATCTGAACAGGTATATGGTGTAGCATTTATCATAGGAGAGTGTGTTGTAGATTTTGGAGCCTGATCAACGTCCTAATTTGCATGCTTCATAATTCCCTGTTTGCTACATCTCTTATGAGCTAATCAAGCAGTGTTGATTATTCATTCCACATTCATCATATTGTGCTTGTATATGTGTGTTTCTGTTTTTACTATTTTTTTTTAAGGTATTAAATTTATTTATTTATTTTAATATATTGATGTGTTGTTCCTATGTCTCAATATAAATATCAGAGCGCAGTCTTTTTCTTTTATTGTTCCTGCCGTTACCAGAGGCAGTGCACCAAACCCAAACCTGTTTCCATGACATGACATTATCACTGTACACCTCAACAAATTGGCTATGAATTTCAGTTGCTGATGTGCCCTTTAGATGCAGAAATCTGATCACACTGTTTCCGCCAGCTCTGCCCTCTTACAAATGATGCTGGTACAGTATGACTGATATCAGGTGCAGTCTAATGGCCATGAGGGGAAACACAGGTGTACCTGCTCTGGTCTGGCAGGAAATTACAATGAAATAGATGATATTACACACATGAGAGAACCTGGTATCTTACCTCTTAAACCAATCCTTGTACAGTATATTCCTTTTAAGCTCCTGCTAGGTGTGTGACAGACAATAGGTTGCAAGGAGGAGATGTGTATTGAAATTAAGGAAGTTTACCATCGATTCAAAGTTCCTTAAACCTGTTGTACCAAAATACATACTTTAGAACACTTTAGAACTATCTTTTTTTTACATAGACAAGTATAGAAGCTGCTGATTCGCTAAGCATCAACTTGCAAACCGACCAGAAACCAACCCTAAAATGATGACAAACCCAGCCCACCAATATACTTTGGTTGAAGCACTCCACAGATCAGTATGACTAGGCTTTGGTTGCTGTAGATATTAACGGTTAAAAAAAGTGAAGTAAAATGCATAGGGGTCCCCCCCAATGGAAAATTTGCACCGGGCAACTGAGCCTAGGCTGCTATTGGAAAATAGGGGGAAAACAGAGTGTGGTTCCCCCAATTTTTCCAATAACTACTAGGCTGAACCAGCTGTGGGGCTGATGCTATAGCAGGGGGACACAAAGCATGTGGTCCCCCTGCCATAACAGTATCCAATCAAATTGGTCAGCCCATGGCTGGAATCCCTAGGGAAATGTCGCCACTGCTCTAAGCAGAGCCCTGTTGTGAATGACAGATCAATCCCGGTCAGTCTCCATGCATTTTTATCACTATTTTTAAACATTTATTAATACCTACTTTGAAGCTTGCAGTAATCATTGTGATATGTGCAGGGCTTCCACTCTACAGCAGGTTGACGGCGGATTTGCTGTCAGATCTGCTGCGGAATAGGAGAAGTTCAATGTGTATTGAGTAAAATTTTAAATGACAGTCAAAACTAATGTTTTTTAGACTGCAAACCAACGTTGATACCTACTGTTATATATCTGTTTTGAAATAGACCCAAAATGTAGCCCTAAATCCAAGTGACAGATATCAAACATGAAGGGAAAATAATTTACTCAGCTTGTACAAAACATTGCTAAGCATCGGTGTTAAAAAGTTTAGAGTAGACTGCTAGGCCGTTTAGGCTGTTAGGGTATTTAGTATCTGAAGTGTTTAGTTCAAAAGTGTATTGAGCATTTAAAATTAATATCAACGTTATACCGGCATTCTTGTTAGCTGTGAAGTGACACTGCCATCTTTCATCCCACAGGTAAATTGACCACTGACTACTTCCATCAGATGCAACAGATCTATTTTTTATAGCATAGCATCAATTACATTGTGTAGGTAAATTGATAATATTAGTTGCTGTAAGTTGTTTTAAACTTATACAATATTTTATAAATTAAAGGGAATTAGAGTGGTATACAGACCTCACTAGATTTGATTGGCACCTTTTGCTGTGGGTGGAGGGCTGTTTGTAAATCGGTGGGGCTAAATAAGCATGCACACATGTTTGTAGTCTTATACATTCAGTTGAGAGTATGCTACTAGGCCATTTAGGTTGTTAGGGCGTTTAGTATCTGAAGTGTTTAGTTCTAAAGTGTATTGAGCATTTAAAATGAATATCAGCGTTATATCGGCATTCTACCGAAGGAAAACCAACACTTACACAGATGGACTACGCTCAAGCAACACAGTGAGTCAACAAAAGTAACTCCTGCAGTCTGCATAACCTGCACACTCTACATTGATCTCCCTGGTTTGGATACTGCAAAACTTTTCTCCTCAGCAACAGCTACTTGCATTTGAAATTTCAGTTTCTGAGAAACATCTGAATGCACATCCCAAACAATGTCATTTTGCTTTTTATACACTTGATTACCCTGTCTGAATTTACTTCCTGCCAGTTTATTATTTACTACTCTTCATATGACTTTTATTCCTCCAACACTATTTACCTACTCTCTTCCATTACTTCACCAATGTATTATACTGCCTAACCTCCACCCTGAGTCAGCCACCATGCCTCCTCACCCCTGCCCCATACCAACCATCTCCACCGGCTAAAACCTTCCCCGTTGATCTAGCCCACCTCCCCTCACCTACAACCCAGCCAATCTCATCCACATATCCCCCGTCCCCTCCCTCCCATTCTCCTGTGCCCTCTGGAATACCAGATCTGCTTGCAATAAACTGCCCGCTATCAACAACCTTTTTATTTCCCACTCTCTAAATCTTCTCGCCATCACCGAAACCTGGCTCTCCTACTCTGACACCGCTTCCCCAGCTGCCCTCTCCTATGGGGGCCTCTCCTTCACCCACTCTGTTAGACCTGACAACTGCCAAGGAAGTGGAGTGGGCATCCTCTTATCCACCAACTGCACCTTTCGCATTATTCCACCTGAGCCCTCCCTTTCTTTCTCCACCTTTGAGGTTCACTCTATCCATCTCTTCTGCCCCATTTATCTCTGTGTTGCAGTCATCCACCATCCCCCAGACTCCCCCACCCAATTCCTCGACAACTTTGCTGTTTGGCTTCCCCACTTCCTCTCTGCTGACCTCCCCTCTATGATCCTTGGTGACTTTAACATCCCTATTAACATTACAAATCCTGCATCCATCAATCTTCTTGCCCTCTCCTCCTCCCTTGATCTTCTCAATGGACCTCCGCCCTACCCACTGTCTCGGCCACTCCCTTGACCTTGTCTTCACCCATCTGTGTGCTCTCTCTGACTTTTCCAACTCTCCCTTCCCCCTCTTTGACAACCATCTACTCTTCTTCAAACTCTCAACTCCTCCACTCCTCCCCTCACCCAAAGCCACCATCACCAGGCGCAATCTTGAGACTCTTGACCTTGCTGTCCTGTCTTCCTCACTTGACACTCTCCTCTCTCCCCTTTCAACCATGGCCTGCCCCAACCAGGAGGCCTCCTTCTACAATATCACCCTCGCTTCTGCACTTGACTCCATCTCCTCTGTCCCCCTCTGTCAGTCCAAACCCCAACCCTGGCACTCCAAACTGACCCACTTTCTCCAAAAATGCTCATGCACTGCCGAGCGCCTCTGGGGGAAATCTCACTCTCTGGTGGACTTCCTCTCTTCCTGCAGCTCAGCCCTCTCCCTCACCAAGCAATCCTTCTTTCAGTCACTCATTTCCTCTCAGTCCTCCAATTCCCACCACCTCTTTGGTACTTTCAACACTCTCCTTCTCCCCCCCTCCACCCCTCCCATCCTCCCTCACTGCATTTGACTTTGCCTCCTTCTTCTCTTCTAAAATTGAGGCAAACCTTCACATTATATCCTCCAAGCTCTCTGCTGCAAACCCACCTCTCCCACCATCCGCACCTCCTGGCCACCCCACCTTGTGCTCCTTCAGCCCCACTATGGGTGACAAGGTCCACTCCATCATCTTGTCCTCTCCCCCTCCACCAGCCCTCTTGACTCCCTGCTTTCTCACTTTCTATGTTCCATCTCCACCCCCGCCTGCTCCCACCTTGCTCACCTTTTCAACTTATCTCTCCACTGGCATCTTTCCCTCATCATTCAAACATGCTCTTGTCACACCTATTCTTATTAAACCTATCCTCAACCTGTCCTTACCCACCAACTACCACCCCATTTCTTTTCTCCCTTTTGCCTCCAAAGTACTTGAGCAGCTTGTCTACAGCTGCCTCACCAACTACCTCTGACAACTCCATCCTTGATCCTTTCCAATCTGGCTTTCGTCCACATCACTCCACTAAAACTGCCCTGGCCAAAGTCATCAATTCCAGGGCCACTTCTCTCTGCTTATCCTCCTGGACCTCTCTGCAGCATTCCACACCATGGATCATCCTCTCTTCCTCCTCACCCTTCAGACCTTTGGCATCTCTAACACCATCCATGCCTGGTTCACCTCTTACCTCGCCAACCACTCCTTTTCTGTGTCTGCCTCTGGCACCTCCTCCCCCCTTTCCACCCTTCCCATTGGTGTCCCACACGGTTCTGTCCTGGGTCCCCTGCTCTTCTCCCTGTACACCTCTACACTAGGAGAACTCATCAGCTCCTTCGGCCTCCAATACCACCTCTATGCCAATGACACACAACTATACCTCTCCTCTCCTGAACTCTCCCCTTCTGTTCTCTCTCAGGTATCCAGCTGCCTCTCTGCCATCTCATTCTGGATGTCTGAGCATTCTTTGAAGCTCAGCATGAACTCATTATTAGGGGAAAAATTGAGTCTCCACTCCAACCAAACTCGCTATCACTGTTGACAACACCATCATCTCCCCTTTCACCCAACTTCGCTGCTTGGGTATCACCCTTGACTCCACCCTCTCCTTCACCGCCCACATTCAATCTCAGGCTCAATCCTGTTGGTTCCAGCTACGCAATATCACTCGCATTAGGCCTTTCCTCTCCCAGAATGCTACCAAACTGATTATTCATTCACTAATCAATTCTCGGCTCGATAACTGCAACCTTCTCCTCACTGGCCTCCCACATTGCCATCTTGCTCCCCTCCAATCTGTTTTCAATGCTGCAGCTAGACTTAACTTCCTCTCCCGCCATTCCACTTCCACTGCTCCCCTCTACCAAAACATGCACAGGCTCCCATTCCCCTACAGAATCCTCTTCAAACTCACCTTCACAAACAAGGCCCTTTCTAACTTCACTGCTCCCTACATCTCCAACCTCATCTCCTTACATACTCCCTCCTGCCCATTATGGTCTGCCAATTGCCTCTCATTTACACTGGTAGTTTCATCTCATGCTCGTATCCAAGATTTTACCCATGCAGCCCCCCCTTGACTGGAATGAGCTCCCTTGCTCAATCAGGCTCTCCTCGACCTTGCAGAGCTAAAAAATGTGCACTGAAAACCCATCTGTTCATCAAAGCATACCCTTCCACCACATAACCGTGTTACCAGGTCGCTCTCCCTCCTGCCTCAGCCATCTCTACCATGCCTATATCCTGCACTCAGGTCCCTTTCTAGACACTCATGCCTCATGTCATCTGTCTGTTTCCCCTCACCCCTAGATTGTAAGCTCCTAGGAGCAGGGTCCTCCTCCCTACTGTCTTGCAGCCCTCTTCTCAAGCACTTCAATGACAGCCTTCACCTTCCCAGCTGTATTGTGTATGGAGAATTGTGTTGCTATTTGTTACTTGTACTCTGTTTATATTTTGGTTACTGTATTGTAAAGTAATTTTCTGTGCACCCTGTACTGTATGTACAGCACTGCAGACCACTTGTGGCGCCCTATAAATAAAATGTAATAATAATAATAAAGAGAAAAGTGTGACCTACCCACTCCATGTTAAGGTACTTGGGTACTTTACGGACTGATTGCAGAGGGAACCCAAGTGTCCTACACTCATTATTATTATCAATCATGGTAATGTCTAAATCCCCTTCATGGAGAGGACCCTGATGTCAGCAGCCAGTGTCCAGCGTCATTCCCAGTGTCCAGCATCATTCCCAACCATTCAAGTGGGCATTGAGGGGGAATATAACCTTGTGGCGAGCGTAGCAAGCCACCGAGCCCAAAGCGTGGTGAGCGCAGCACTTTCTTCTTTAGGTGGGGACAACCCATGAGGGGACAACTTTCTTCTTTAGGTGGGGACAACCTGCGAGGGGACATCTTTCTTCTTTAGGTGGGGACAACCCGCGAGGGGACAACTTTCTTCTTTAGGTGGGGACAACTTTCGGTACATGTGTACGTAAAGTACACAAGTACAACTTAAAACATTCATTGGGTTCTCTCTGCAATGAGTCCATAAAGTACACAAGTACCCATGTTAAACACCTACATCTTCCCTTACATATTTAGGACAGTGTTTTAAATGGAGTTGGAGTTGCTGCAACATTACTGGTCCTGCCTTGTGTATGACTCACATTTATACATTTCAGCAAGTAAGCCTAGCTGTCAGTCATGTTTGTTTTGGGGGAAGTTATTTCCAGTTGTCCAGTAGTCCCTTCTAAGCCTAATTACCAACTCTTGATGCTGCCCACTGGAAAATATATTTTAATTTTTATTTAATGTGTCCCTTTCATTTGTGTCACTGTAGGGGTCCTGGCCCTGCAGTGTATTACTTCCTTGCATGCCCCTGCCTTCTAACAGGCATTGGCAGATCCTCCCTACACTATGGGTCCACGCTGCCTCTTGCCATAGAGAAGGCAGCGCACTCATTACATTAGTAGCATCTCTACCTATGTGAGTGGCACATTTCCTTAGTTTAGTGAACAATTTCTCTGTCCCGTTGATTTTCAGTAGCAGAACCAATGAAAATATAGTAGAGTGCCCAATAAGACACTATCAATACAGAGAGAGCTGATGACAAGACAGTATTAAGTTTAGGATGGGAGCTCTATGACAAGAAACTGTGAACGCTGGGCTGTAACTGATTACTGTCAAAGATGGACTGGTGACATGGGATCATCAGTCGTTTTAGCTATTATTAGAGGCGTCACCGGGTCTGGTGACACCCAGTGTGCACTCTGGATACCCCAAGGTGCGCCTGCCCGAAAAGGAGTGTGTCCTAAATAAAGGGCATAGCCTCCCGGGGGATCCCGATAACATCACTCTGGGGGCAGTCCAGCTTTACTGGAGATGCTGGGCTGCCACCGGAGACTGGGCTGTCTGCAGAGTTGACTCCTCTTCAGATTTGCTAGCATTTTGGTGTCACCCCCTCCGAGGGTGACACGCGTTCCCCCTCAAGAAGCCACTGAACCCAAGTAGATTTGGCTTTACGTTTGCCCCAATTGTGACCTATTCCACTTTATTAATTTTCTTGAACTGGCAGATAACCTAACAAAAATGTCCAAGAACACATTTCCTATGACTTTTACAGTAGTGATAGTCACCCCTGTAACCGGCACTACTTCCACCAGACCCTATCTCAGATATGCTCCAATGATGTGGGTGGTTACCAGTGAGAACAAAAAATATTTCAATGTTCAATTTATATTTTGACAAACACAAATGAGAAGTTTATAAAAACTTGTCACTAACACAAAAACATTTAATTGATATCAACATTATTTAATAATAACTGTGGTTAAAATTTGCGGCACCTTAACAAATCTTCCAAATAAGAAATAAAAAATAGGTTATATTTAGTTTGTTTGTTGTAAAGTATGAAGAGAACTAAGGGCCTGATTCAGCAAGAATCGCAGTTGCTAATACGCACGCAATCGGCCGATTGCTGAGATCTGCGCATGTGTATGCATCACAGTGCACGAACTAGCCACTGTGATCGGGACTGTGAACGCAGTGACTACGCAGACCCATAGCAGAGTGATTGACAGGCAGTGCCATTTGTGGGTGGTGATGGGGGGGTGGTCAGGGAAACGCAGACGTGCCAGTGCGTTTAAACGCCGTTGCATGGACGTGCATAGATTAACCACTGCGATCCCGTACGTAGTTTGAGTATTCATAGCAAGCAATGAAGTTAGCAATTTCTGAGTAAGGTCAGGGCTTGTGTAAGTGTGCGTGAGGCTGCGATTTTACTTGATTGTACCAATGGTTTTGCAGATCACGCTAAACATTACAGTGTAAGGTAAAGTGGGCGTCCCTGTGTAGTGCTGCTGTGGCATAGCGATCGCAATGGATTAGCATACTATCGCAGTTGAACTGCACGCGTAATCGCTATTGCATTCGCAGTTGTGATCCGTAATGAATCAGGCCCTAAAATCCATACAAAAGTAGAGAATAACATATGCACAACTCAAAAGAAAACACACACTATTCATTTATTTATAATTTGCTTTAAAAGCAAGCGGATAATTTATTTTCATTGTGAACAATAGAAATGGCAAAATTTGCATAATTTGTTTTGTAGGTATCATATGATAATTGTAATTAAAATAAATAGTAATTTGCAATGTTTTTTATTTCATTTTGTGCATAACAGCAGAACATCTGCAACAATGTATTTATTTTATTATTTTAAAAAAGAAACCTGATTTATAGCAGATGTACAGAGCTTAAGATGTAAATTGAAGCTCTTTTTTTCAGGTTATATCTAGAGGGATTTAAAATGAAAAATGCCAAAGACTGTTTTTTCTTCACATCCCAATCAGAAATGTGACTCACTCCTCGTAGGGTTTTTTTGTATTATTTTTCCAATTGAATAGACAGGCACAGGGCCGACATCAGGGGTGGACTGCCAAGACTGGAGACTTGGGCCCGGGCAGAGAGGGGGCCTGCGCCCAGCTCCTACGGTAGGCACTGAATTCCTGGCCCAGGCCACACTGAGCTCATCTTCCAACTCAGACGTGGCCCGGGACCACACTCTCTTCCAGGAGTGATCATTGATAGGTGCCTGAGACATCCCTGGGCCTGCCCCACAGGAGAGTACCTGACACTCGAATAGCCCGAATTCTGCACCGCCACACCTCCCTGAGTCCCTAGGAAGCCCCCGCTCCTAAGCCCCGCAGCTGGATCATCCTGAGGGACTGGCTGTGGACAGGGAAAGCCACGGACACCTCTTCCAATAAGAGGCAGGAAGAGGCCGATCCCTCTAACAGGACCATTTTTTTTACTAGTGAGGACTTCCATTATAATAATGTTACAGATGAGAAGGGAATGAGGGGGGGGATCAATGAGACACAGATGGAAATATCTGTGTGGGGATGTAGTCAGCATCCCGGTGTGCAGGTCAAGATCCCGGCGCCGGCTACCGACAGCATCAGAATCCCAGCTCCAGTATCCCAACCACCGGCATCACGAAGGTAAGTATCTGGGGTTAGGGGAGGGTTAGGTTTAGGGTTAGGCACTAAGGGGGGAGAGTAAGGTTTAAGGTGCAGGGAGGGGAGGTTAGATCTAGGCACCAGGGAGGGAGAGTTAGGGGTAGGGGTTAGGGTTAGTGTTAGGGTACTTACCCGGGATTCTGAATGTCGAGATGCTGCTGTCGATATTCTTACTGGCAACATCCCAACCACTGGGATCCCATACCCAACCCATCTGTGTGTGTGTGGGAGGGAGTCACTGACAGACAGAGGGGTATGTGGGGAGTCACTAAGAGACAGAGGGGAATGTGAGGGGAGCACTGAGAGACAGGGAAATGTGTGTGGGGGGGAGTCACTGAGAGACAGAGGGGAATATGGGGGGGTCACTAAGAGATAGAGGGGAATGTAGGGAAGGGGCACCGAATGACAGCAGGAAAAGTGGCTATGGGGGGGGCTATTTTGTCAGTCCCAGGCCCCACACTTTCTGATAGCAGCCCTGGACAGGCATATTAGAAGCACATCTGAAGCATCAAAACTCTTTAGATATACTACAACAAAAAGTCTATCTAGACAACCAGATGGAGATATTAATCTTTTAGTTAATTGTTACAGTAAATGCATCCAAATATTTTGGTGTATATATTTTTCTGATATACAGAATTATTTGTGTAGGAAAATATAATGCATATGTAATAAAGAACAAATATGTTCACAAACCAAATTCTATTTATATGGTATATGTAAGCCAAGATACATTGGGATAGTAATGACCAAGCATAACCAGATGAAGTGCTCAGGTACGGTAACAATGTGGACAGGCATATTTTTAACAACATAAATGTAGCGTATATTATTAAATTACATGTAATCCATGTACATCAGCTACATTTGAAATATCAATAATTGCATTTAGCTTCCATCATCACATTTGAAAATTGGTTTAAATACAGCTGAAATAACATATATACTATTGTGCTAATTATACACTAATGGTGGAAAATGAGATAAACAATAGTAAGATAATAGTAACGAAAACAATCTCTCTCCCTCGTTGCTTGCTGAAAAAAAGAGAATAGCATCAGGCCTGTATATAGGGCACAGTAGACTCAAAATTACATGACACGTGTGTCTTGCAAAACTGCAGACCTGCAACACAAATGTCTATTTTATGACATCACGTGTATAGATTTACATGCAGCTATAATTAAATATATAATGGCATAATATGTATAAGCAGTTCTACTGTAGTGCAATACAGAGCCGGCCCTACGCATAGCCAAACTAAGCAATTGCCTAGGGCATTTGGAATGTCTAGGGGCATCCAAGCCCACCTAGGGCTGGCGATTGGCAATGGTTTGTGGCAGACACTGCGCCACCTGCTGGGGCAGATGCTGCTGCGCAGTGTCCATTGTTTGTTGCTGCTGGGCCGGATCAGAGCTGTCAGTTGAGCTACATTCGGGCCCGGCAGCAGCAAACATTGAGCGGGCGGGCAGCAGCGGAACAGCCAGTGGCAAATGCGGAGCCAGGGCACCTGATTGGCAGGGCTCTGCTAGTTGTTAGGCGACCGCGATCGGAGCTGTCAGCTTCGAATGGGTTGCAGCAGGCAGCTCACAGCCAGCAAGCATGTCCAGGGAGGTTGGAGCAGACTAGCAAGCTCTTCACAGTGGGGGCAGTGGGCACTAGGCATCAACAAAAATGGCAGCTGGTCTCTGGAGTCCAGCAGGCTAAGACTGCATTGACTCCCTGTAGCCTGCCAGCGCCACCCCCACAAAGCCACCTCCACATAGTGCAGTGAAGAAGATTCAGCAGGAGCTGCAAAACAGCAGGGGCAGATGCACAGGCAGTTTTAAAATGTAATTGTGTTATAAAAATGTTTTGATGAAAGTCAGCTAAGCATGTAGGTGTTATGTCATGTCTGGTTGGGGGGTGATGGGAGAGGCTATGATCTGTGCTGCTGGGTGAGGGGTGCTGTAATGGGAGAAGGCAGAGGGGTTCTATGTGAAGGGTGGCATGCTGGATGAGGATTGCTGTGTTGGAGAGGGTTGATGGGTGTTGTTGGTTGCCTCTGTGATATGTGCTTGATGGGTGATGGGTGCTGTGCTGTGAGACAGGGAGAGGGATGCTGGGTCAGAGGCGGAACTAGCGGCGGTGCAGCCGATACATTACACTGACCTGGGCACGCCACAATGAAGGGGCGTGCAGCGGGCAGCAGTATAGTAATGAGTCTGACTGACTCATTATACACTGTTCACCTCTGCGCCGCAGACCATAACAAAGGAGGATGTCTTAATAGTTGTATATTTGTGTGTTTGGCATGTGTTTCTTTAACAAAATAAAATAAACCATAAACCAATGTGTTATTTTTGGTGTCCATGTATAAACACTAAGTTTGGTGGTGGGATTATCTGCTAGGGGGCACCAACAAAAATCTTGCCTACAGTAGGGCATCAAATTGCTTAGGGCTGGCTCTGGTGTAATATGTATAAGCAGCTCTATTGTAGTGTAACATGTATAAGGGTACTACTGTGTGACGTAACTTGCATAAGTGGTTCTACTGTAGTGTAATATGTATAAGTGGCTCTACTGTGGTGTAACATGTATAAGGGGTACTACTGTGTGGCGTAATGTGTATAAGGGGTTTTTCTGTGGCATAATGTGTATAAGCGGCTCTACTGTGGTGTAACATGTGTGGTGTAATGTGAATAACAGACACTACTGTGCGGTGTAATGTGCGGTGTATTTGTGCCGCTGCTCTGTCACTTAGTTTAACTAGCCAACTCACTGCAGCCTTTGGCTAATATTGGTGAAAAGTTTAAAACAATCTTGTGAGCTGTGAGATGGTCGGAAGTGACTGAAATTTAATGTTATTGAGGTTAATAATACTCTAGGAATAAAAACGGTCCATATTGTTATTTTGGGTTTTTTTGTCAATTTAAAAAAAAAATACAAAACCAGTCATGACATTATGGCAACACCAAATTCAAACCACAAATTAGAACCAAAACCTGCAAAAATAGTCCGGCGCACATCTCTACTCCTTACTGACAGCTGTTCTGACTGGCAGGTGCTTGATGATGTTTCCTGAATGCTTTATGGATGCAACAGGAGAGAAGTAAAAGAGATCTTTAACACTTATGTGTAGTTATATGTGGGGAATGGGAGTGTATAAATTATGGTAGTAATAGCAACAATAAGGTGTAAGGAGTTACTACTATAATAAGGTTAAGATGAAGGTTCTATGACACTGAGAGAGTTAATTAGTGGGTTAATGTACATAAATGGAATTATTTGATGATGTTGTAGCTAATAATTAATGGGGATTAATTTGGTAAGTATTGTAAAGGGATTAATTTGATTATATGATACTGAAGTGGTCAATACTTAAAAAATACTCTTTGTATTTTATGATGGTCACACTCCTCCTGATGCTCTCTGTATTGTTTGGTGGTCACAGTGATGTTCTCTGGATTATATGGCATCACTGCAATGCTCTATGTATTTTATGGTGGTCACTGTGATGTTCTTTGCATTATATGGTGTTCATTGTAATGTTCTCTGCATTATATGGCAGTCATATAGCTAGACGGTGACTATTATATACTGGGGAGGGGGGCACTGAGCTGAGTCTTTGAACCGGATGACAGAAAGCCTAGCTTTACTCCTGTAAACATGTTCTTACCATTCTTAAATTACGCATGCTCCCCCTTCCCTCCAATGTTACCCATCTCCAAGTGTATAGAGCTATAATTGTAAGATAAAACATATCTGCTACAGAGGTACCTATATCTATTTTTGGTGCACACCTGCAATACAGAAAAGCATATTTTACACAAAAGTATACACACGTATGTCCACATGAGGCCCTTTTTAATGTAAATGGTGAAAGATGGGATACAGAAAGCACCATCGGAGAGAGAGGTAATGTTATAGACCACAGGAAGACATAGCATAAAAAGGATGGGGGAGAAATAACGAATCTGAAGTAAGAAACACACTATCTAATATGATTATTTTTTATTTTCAGGCTTTATCTGTATTTTTGATAAGGTGTGTGTAATGTTTTTACATCTACTCTATAAATGATTCATGTGAGTTCCCATGGACATGGACAAAGGAAAGAGAATGTCTGGAAGTTAGATTTTGGTAATTATGATAATTAATTAATTAATATCAAAGCAGTGTTGTTATGAGACAATCCCTCTAACTTTGGTACAGAGTGCATCCCATTCACATACAGTAGTTCTCATTTATTTAGTGGAAAAAGGTGGAAATATGAGCATGTCCTGTATGAGAGGTGTGTAGTGACAGTGGGGGGCTGTTATTAATGTTCCAATGATGTTATCTAACTTTTTGCTTTTTGTATGATTTTCTTTAAAATAATCCATAAAGGAAGCTTTCTCCTTACATGTTTAAACTATTGTTTACTGACTTCCCAATTAAGTCATTTCCTCAATAAATGACACTTACTGTAATATGTTCAGTATACTGTACAGTATATGCTGTCTTTAGTTATGTGAAAATCACTGCCACTCCTACATTCTGGCTCTTCCAGGGGCTTACAGCACATGTTAAGGAATAAATGGTTTCTATAACTATTCTTCTCCAAAGACACATCTGTTTTCCATAAGGTATTGCAGCATGAAATGTAACTACTCCTTTAACAAAAGAGGAAAACAAACCCAAAAGTACAGTGAGTCAGCTTAACATCATGCATGCACAAGGAAGTGATTGTTACCTACAGTATATACATCTGCTTTCCCTTATTCTTTTATACATCTCACTTACCAGGTATCATTGTATGATCACTTTAATAACAAATACAAGTACACCCTGTCTATTAGTTTGGACTGAGGCCACGTAAGGATGGAAAAAAATCCAAGCCAACATTTCTCTATGCTTATTCCTTTCACAAGAATGCTAGTTATTGGTTTAAACTCTATGGCATTGATTAGCATACAAAAGCTAGGTCCGCTGCCAATAAAATGGTCTGCAACAATTCTGACGTTTTTGCGGCTTAATGCCAACTACTGTATTCCATTTTAAAATGCAAGCTAGTGAATCTCTCTTTTTAACCCAGTTAGGTAATACATTGGTTTAAATACAGCACTATTAGTTTGCTTACATTATAAAATCTCTGAACTACTATCTTTGAATATACGTACACTGACTGTACTCATCAGAAGAAAATAAACTCTGCCTTTGAACCTGAAAAATTTCAGATAAGATCTTCCATTCCAACCGTAAATTATACTATGCAGTGCTTTAAAAATGGGCAAAAAGGACAATGGCCCTGGACCCACCAGGACAAGAGATTCAACATTAAACTCCATATTAGAATTACTTAGAAAGAGAAGACTATACAACAAGTTTTATCTCCTCATCTAGGTGTCCTAGGAATACCAGAGACTCTGACTTAATTTTATTAAGCACCAATTTTGTAAAATTGCTACTTTTTTTGGTGTTTTTTAAACTGCTGTACTTATTAAATACAAAACCATCAGATATCACTGCACAAGCACCATTTTCAGCCCAGCATGCTACTATTGGCCATCTCAATTGTTTGTTGGTGGAAGATCTGTAGGTACATATTTGGTATGAGCACAGTCTACTGGCCCATAAGGGGCATTTGCAGGGGTCTAATGGCACATAAGGGGCAAACTGGGGTTTAATGACACATAAGGTGCATGTGGAAAGGTCTGAGGGACTTTTAAAGGGTATGAGGCAAATTCTGATGGAACCCAGAAAAAGAGAGATGGGACACCAATTTTTTTACATAATGTGTATATTGCCTAGGGCTATGCAATGCATTAAATGCTGTAAATTGACACTACATTGGTGTGCTAGTTTAATATCTGTAGAAGCAAGGAGAGAAAATATAATAACAACATTGTAAATCTTGACAGTGCGACAGGGGGTATGAAAAGATGACAGGACATAATGCTAATTTTATAGGCAGTTGTTTTGTTTATACCAGTGTTGGCTAACCTTGACACTCCAGCTGTTGTGGAACTATATATCCCAGCATGCCCTGCCACAGTTTTAGCATGCCCTAATAGCAAAACTGTATCAGTGCATGCTGGGTTATGTAGTTCCATAACAGCTGGAGTGTCAAGGTTAGCCGACACTGGTTTATATACAGTGTGTGCAGAGAATATCCATGTATGATTTTATAGTAAATTGGTCTTAATTACTGTTTGTTACTGTTCTCAAAACAAAAACTTAAAAGATTGGCAAATGACAACTATAGTACAGTCTGCAAACACAACATGTATCATTTTCAGTGAAGCTAAATTACTCTTATTAGCTCTGTAATGACTTTTATGAAAAATATAAAGTAACTTTATAAAAATAAAAATATAAAGTAACTTTATAAAGTAGCCTTCTCTCTGCTGTGGAAAAAGAGCATAGAAGTGTGATTACTGAGACCGAATCGTGTGAGGAATAAGAGCAGTTAATGAGGAGAACCAGGGATGTGAGAAAAGCTGTAGAGAGGAGGACGAAGCACCAGAGGGGGATTAAGAGGAAAGTGATGCAGAAATATATAGGAGATCAGCTGATTTTAGGGGTCTATTTATGGAACAGTGATAACCCTTTTCTTTTTTGCCAAATAATTAAGGGATACTGTACAGACATCACATTGCCTGCTATGGTGATTGCAGTGTCTGATCTTTTTAACAAACTAAGTGGGTGCTGGCCAAGAGCCCCACCACTGGCCATTAGTGTGGCTTGAAAAAAAACAAAATTGCGAGTTCGAAATTTCCATAGTGTGCTTGAAGTTTTGAAAATTTTACACAAATTAGGATATTTTTGTAATCCGGTGAAGAAACGGTTTTGGGCACATATTTTGGCAATGAAGGTGTTTTTATGTCAAAACGGTTCAGTTGAGTTATGGTGCATACACACGGTCAGATTTTTCCTTCAGATCTGAACGGTAACGATTTAAAAATCGTTCAGTCGTTCATATCAGAAGGAAAATCTGACATATCTGACATGCCTGAACGATGGACGATAAACGATGCGCGTTCCCGTTTGTCAGATAACAATATCTGACATCTGATGTGTTTGCAGTCAGACTTGGACGATTCCATTCATTTTAATGCAGTCAAAAATCGTTCAATCGTTCAAATCATTCAAAACTTTGGTAAAATCGTTCAAATCGTTTAAATCGTTCATCTGACAAATCTGACAAATCTGACTGTGTGTATGCTCCATTAGATACAAACCTTTGGGATAGACGTTTAAGAGGGGGTCCGTGCCCCCCGAAGAAAAGTCAAAATATTGCAAGTTTACACAAAATGCCATCTTTGCCACATGTGCTCCTGAGATCGACTAGCACTGTTTTCAGGTATTTTGACTTATAAAATATTATTTTCTAGTAGGTAGAAGTAGTGCTGGACATCGGAAGCCCACCATCAAATCATCTAAAGTGATTCAGACCCCGCAAAGATGATTTTAAGACATCAAAGCTTGAAAGCTCATCATTGCAAATGCGCATTAGTCTTCCAAACACTGCTCTCATTAGTGATCAATATGGTATGTCACATAGGGAAACTGCTGCCATATCAATTGCAGTTTTGCAAGACTTAGGTCTCATTACTCCCAATGACACCTCATCAGTCATTATTCACTCCAAAGTGAAGAAAACTTCAAAACTGTCTCAGAGAGCCAATCAGAGCACAGCCCACGCCCATCAGCAGTCATTCACACAGCACAGAGACACACTCTCACACTGTTAGTGTCAGCTGTGTCTATGCTCCTCACTGCCTGGCTGTAACACACTGGACTCACTTCAGTGGCCTCCTCTGGAGCCGGACTCTATATGTTAATATAGTGTACCCTCCATTCCCCACAGCACAGAAGCGCTGGTAGCTACACTAGAGAGGACACTGTATGTATGTTGCTCCGGGCCTGTCCCTAGCCACACCCCAATCCCACCCCCTGCCAACTACGCTGCAGGGTTTTTTGAGCATGCGCAAATCATATAAATAGTTTTTACCATTGAATAATTTTGATGCGATGATTAGTTACCATTGCATCCAACGTTTCAATGGTGGAAGTCCAGCCAGCATTTGATGGTGGGCTTCTGATGTCCATCCCTACTCCCTACCTCCTAGAAAATAATATTTTATAAGTCATAATACCTGAAATTGTGCCATTTTCACCAAAAACAACTTCATTGCCAAAATATGTGCCCCAAAACCGTGCCTTCACCTGATTACAAAATATCCTAATTTGTGTCAAATTTTCAAAATATCAAGCGCCCACTGGGGATAAGAAAAATTATCTGACCGAGCTGACATTTTGCACATGTGTTGCTGTTAAGTATCCACAACTTTTACGCACTATTGGAATTTCGAACTCACAAATTTTGTTTTTTTCGACCCACCTTACTGGCCATAAATGCGTAAAGTATGTTTCCTGAACTCCTAGTTGTAAGCTTTAGGCTCATAACGCAGGTGTACTGGTATGTCCACATATACCTATCCTCAAATCTCACTAAATAGCTCCTGTTATGGTTCATCAAACATTTCCGCAAGAGCCATTTTTACAAAATATGCATCTTATACGTATCACTTATAAGACAAGAGTACAAAACTGGAATACTTTGAATACTGACACTGGCATCTCATGTAGCTTCTGTGTGCACCTCAGTCACTAATGTGTTAAAAGGCAAAAGACATAGGTCCGATATGAATGACCCCCACCATAGCTTGTGCCATGTATTGTTATGATTAATTCCTTTGTGACAAAGAAACTAATCCTAAATACCTTGTACACTATAAGCACATTTTTATGCGGCTACGATATGTATCGTAGCCGCATAATATCAGTGTAACATGTTCTATACAAAATAAGGCATATTTATTAGCCACTATTATCTTAAAATTATCCACATCCCCAAATGTAATAGCGAGGACATCAGGTGGAGGCACTGCACAAAACAAAGTGAGTTAGAAAGAACACTCACATGACAAACACCACCTGTACTATACATTCTCCCCTAGCTCTACCCTTGAGAGAACTAGGGTAGAATTGAAAGCTAGACACCTATTTGGGCAAGAACAATGTAAGCCCAATGATATTTCCAATAGGCTTGCCATTACCACCTAGTTTAACACCAAGTCCAATATATTTGCCATGTCTTTATGGAAACATTGGGCAATTTTGAGGCTTGATGAGAAATTGAAGCCTTTATAGAGACCACAATTCATATCCTTCCAAGGGTTCCAAATTTGAGACAAGTTCTGATGATGCCAAGCCAACCATGATCTTTAGACCTGAACAGCTGCAGACAAGGCTAAACGATAGGAATGTGGGGATGTTATCGGTGTACTAACTTTATGACTTGTCACATAGCTTTTCACATCACCACCATGGCTCACAGATTAAAATTGAACATTGGCTCACATGTACTGTACCACTAATGTGAGGTTCTGAATTTGTTGTGGACCCGGGGTGGTGATAGGAGCAGACACAGAAGCAGACTTAAATGAAAAAGTGGAGTTTTTAATAAGTGACTTAGAAGACATGGGAATGGCAAATGAAAAAGTCCAGGTATAGCACTAAAGTGCACTTGATAACTGTAGTGGGGGTTAATGAGAAAATGTCCAGATAGTGACGGGCAGGAACAGTCCAGTATACAAGTATGGTGAGCTGAAAACAGAATGCAGGTATGATGAACTGTAACTAAATGCAGGTTTGATGAGCTGTAACTGATGCAGGCAGAGGTAGTGAAGTCCAGCTGGGAGTGAAATGAACCAAGGTGCAGGGAAATAGCAGGTTCAGGTACTCAGGCAGGTAAGAAGGTATATGGAGGGTGCAGGGTAAGTCCAGAAGGTTGGAGCAGGCAAGGTTCAGGCTAGGAGCATATACAAGCAGGCAGATAAGGCACATGTACTCTCTCTCAGCCACAGCTGAGAAACAAATTGCACTGGCAAAGGAAGGAAGGCTCTGGACCTTCCTCAATACTCAGTGCCGCACTGTGACTGGCTGGAATGAGCACATGACCTACCAGGATTGGACAGCCGGAATCACATGGCCGCAGGCAAGATGGTGGTGCCCATGCCAATGGAACAGAAACACTACCAGACCTCACCAGGCCTAGTGACAATGTGCCTGCACAGAACCACATGCAGCCACTGCCCCTCGCCAAATACCAGCACCGCTGCCAGAGACCCCCCACTATAACGACCTCACAGGTAATACCCGGTGACTACCATGCTGAGAAACCCTGGCCGTGACAGTACCTCCCCCCTTATGGGTGGCCTCAGGACACTCATCAGGCTTCTCCGAATGGGCATCATGGAACCTCTTGACGAGTGCAGGAGCATGGATATCTCGGGCATCAGTCCAACAATGTTCCTCTGGGCCGTAGCCCCTCCAGTCCAGTAGGTACTGCAGATGTCCTCTGCGGAGATGGGAATCCAAGACCTGGGAGACCTCAAACTCTATGCCCCTTTCAGTCTGGACACGGGGAGAAGCAGGCAGGACTCTGTGAAATTTGTTTAGCACCAGTGGTTTCAACAGGGTGACATGAAAGGAATTGGGAATTTTCAGATAAGGGGGTAGTTGAAGGCGATAAGCAACAGGGGTTAATGACTTCTATGATGGAGAAGGGCCCGATGAAGTGTGGAGCAAATTTCATGGCTGGCACTCGAAGTCGTAGGTTCCTGGTGGACAACCAGACCTGGTCTCCAACTTGCATACGTGGTATTTTCCTACGCTTCTTATCAGCTTGAAATTTGCTACGGGAGCACGCCTTCTCCAGGTCAGTATGAAATTGAGACCAGATTGAAACAAATCTCCGTACAGTGTCTTCTACAGCTGGGACATCAAAGACGGGCAGGCTTTGAAATTCAGGGACTCGAGGATGAAGGCCGTAGACCACTTGGAATGGTGTTTGGTTCGTGGAAGAGTGGTAGGAGGCGTTATGAGCAAATTCAGCCCATGGCAGCAATGCAGACTAATTGTCCTGGGAAGATGTCATAAAAATCCTCAATAAGGTCTCAAGGTCTTGATTAACCCTCTCTGTGGAACCGTTGCTTTGTGGGTGATAAGCCATAGAAAAATTTAGCTTTACTTGCAATACAGAACATAAGGCTCTCCAAAATTTTGCTGTAAACTAAACACCACGGTCAGAGACTATCTCAGCTGGAAGACCATGGAGATGTAAAATATGTTGAACGAACAAGTGAGCCAAGTCAGGAGCAGAAGGTAGTTTCTTTAGTGGTATGTAATGGACCATTGTAGAGAATCGGTCTACTACGACCCAGATGGCAGTGAACCCTTGAGAATTCGGCAGATCTGTGACGAAGTCCATGGAAAGATGTGTCCATGGACGTGATGGAATAGGTAGTGGCAATAACTCACCAGCCAGTGCCTGACATGAAGATTTATGCTGGGCACATGAAGAACACGAAGAAATAAATTCCCACACGTCTGCTTTCATGGATGGCCACCAATAGCCTCTCTTTAAATTCCAAGGTCTTCCGGGTACCTGAGTGACCTGCAAAGCGAGAGGAATGAACCCAGGTAAGAGCTGCTTCCTTAACTCTGGGGCCACAAAGGACTTCCCTTTAGGAGGCTATAGCTGTAAGGTGGCGAAGACTCTTGACTCCAAAACAGGGGTATTTTGTTGGTTCTCTGATTTGTCATCACAGTGGAAAGATCTGGACAGGGCATCTGCCTTTTGATTAAGGGTTCCAGACCGGAAGGTCAGGGTGAACTGGAACCGAGCAATGAATATTACCCATCGGGCCAAACGAGGACTCACGCACTGAAGATTCTTGAGGAAGAGCAGATTTCTATGGTCCGTGAAGATAGTGAAGGGAAACTTGGCCACTTCCAGCAGGTATCTCCATTCTTTCAAGGCTAACTTTACTGCTAAAAGATCTTGTTCACCAATGGCATAATTTCTCTCAGCAGGGGAAAACTTCTTGGAGAAGAACCCGCAGGGATGAACTCGATTATTGTCATAACGCTGGGAAAGAACTGCACCCACAGCCTCTGAAGACGCATCCACTTCCACTAGAAATGGCCTATCCAGATCTGGTTGTCGTAAGACTGGAGCTGAAATAAAAGCCTGCTTTAAAAGTTGGAAGGCAGTCTCTGCCTCAGGTGGCCATAGGGCAGGGTTAGCGTCTTTTCGGGTCAAGGCGGTAATGGGAGCCAACAATGATGAAAATCCTTTAATAAAACCTCTATAGTAGTTGGTGAACCCAAGCAATCTCTGGATGGCTTTCAACGTTTGAGGACGGGACCAATCCAAAATCACCTGCACCTTCTTGGGGTCCATTTCTAGACTGGAGCCAGAGATGATGTAACCAAGGAATGGCACACTGGGAACCCCAAAGACACATTTTTCCAGTTTGCAGTAAAGGTGGTTCTTTCTTAGACGGGACAATACTTCCTTCACATGCTCATGATGTTTTGTTACAGAAGACGAAAAAATAAATATTTCGCCCAGGTAAACTACAACCGAGACGTACAACAGGTCCCGGAAAATCTCATTAACAAAGCCCTGAAACACGGCAGGGGCATTGCATAACCCAAAGGGCATCACAAGGTGTCCATCTCTAGTATTAAAGGCGGTCTTCCATTCATCGCCGGCACGAATGCGGATGAGATTATAAGCCCCTCTCAGATCCAGCTTTAAGAATCCGATGGACCATTTAACTCTGTCAAACAATTCTGTGATCAGGGGAAGAGGATACCGATTCTTAATTTTTATATCATTGAGGCCCCGGTAATCTACACAAGGTCTTAGGCCTCCATCTTTCTTGCCAACAAAAAAGAAGCCGGCTCCAGCGGGAGTGGTGGAAGGTGGAATAAATCCCTTTGCTAGGTTGTCCTGGATGTACTCTGACATGGCTTGAGTCTCAGGCATGGATAGAGTATAGGTGCGACCACGGGGTGGCATCTTGTCAGGCAGCAGCTCAATAGGAGGTAAGACGTTCGCCTGTTGCTCGGAAAAAACATCAGAGAACATCTGGTACTCCTCGGGTATAGCTGGAGATGGTAACGAAGCTGTCTTTCTTACAGGTCGTATTTTGGGAAGACAGGATTTCTGACAGTCAGATCCCCATTAAAGAATCTGCATTGAGCACCAGTCTATCTTGGGATTATGTTGGCATAACCAGGGTAGTCCTAAGATGATTTCGTGAGAAGCCTCTGGTATCACTAAGAACTTTAAAGACTCAGAGTGGAGTGCCCCAACTCGAACTAATACTGGTTGAGTTTCCTTGGTGACCACTCCTTTAGCTAGAGGACGTCCATCTACGGAAGTCAGGGAAATTGCTTGCTTGAGAGATGAACAAGGAATCTGTAGTTTATCAACTAGGCTGGAAGTCATGAAGTTTCCGGCTGCTCCAGAGTCTAATAGAGCAGAGACAAAGACAGGGTTGGGCTTGAGATCCAAAGCTAAGGAAATCTTGAAATCTTTAGTATTTGGGGACGGGCAAATAACTCCTAACTTGATGTCCCCAAGGTCAGTTAGGAATGGGCAAATTCCCGACTTGCGGGAGCAGGAGGCCACCAGGTTACCCGAATCTCCGCAGTACAGATAGAGGTTTTGTAACATCCTTCTCTGACGTTCCTCTTTGGAGAGATGGGTTTGGTTCACCTGCATGGGCTTCTCATCTATAGGAGGTTGGGGTGGACGGGTAGGCAAGGGAGATGTAAATGACCTTTGACGGTCAGTTCTGTGCTTTTCAGCCTGACGTTCTCTGAAGCGTAGGTCAATTTTGTTGCAGAGTGAGATCATATCATTTAATTTGGTAGGAAGCTCACGGGTAATCAGATCGTCTTTTAATCGGTCGGACAGACCATGCCAAAAGGCTGAGGTGAGGGCCTCCTCATTCCACTTAAGCTCTGATGCCAAAATTTGAAACTGTATGGCATATTGGCTAACAGGACGGGTTCCTTGTCTCAGGGTCATGATGCTGGACGATGCTGACACTGTGTATCCAGGTTCATCGAAAATCCTCCTGAATGAAGATACAAAGTCTGTATAATTATCCAGCAGCGAGTCTGAATGGTCCCAGAGTGGGGAGGCCCAATCCAGAGCTGAGCCAGTCAGCAAAGACATGATGTATGCCACTTTGGTTCTAGCGGTGGGGAAGTTATCAGGCTGTAACGTAAAGTGTATATCACACTGATTTAAAAAACCACGACAGAGCTTAGGATTGCCATCAAATTTGCTTGGCATGGGTAGATGTAGACGAGGGGATAGCCTGGTCCCTGTATTACCAGGCACAGGAGTAGGTGAAGTTGCTGATACCCCAGGGGTGATTAACGAGGTTTGCAGAGTATCTTGGCGTTTAGACATCTCCTGTAGGAACTGGGCCATTTGATGTTGCATAGCTTCCAGGTTTTCTAGACGACCAGCAATACAGCGAAATAAATCCACTCCAGACTCCTGTTCCATAACCGGATCTATGGGGCCAGTGCAAACTGTGAGGTTCTGAAGTTGTTGTGGACCCGGGGTGGTGATAGGAGCAGACACAGAAGCAGACTTAAATGAAAAAGTGGAGTTTTTAATAAGTGACTTAGAAGACATGGGAATGGAAATTGAAAAAGTTCAGGTATAGCACTAAAGTGCACTTGATAACTGTAGTGGGAGTTAATGAGAAAATGTCCAGATAGTGACGGGCAGGAAAAGTCCAGTATACAAGTATGGTGAGCTGAAAACAGAATGCAGGTATGATGAGCTGTAACTAGATGCAGGCTTGATGAGCTGTAATTGAATGCAGGTTTGATGAGCTGTAACTGATGCAGGCAGAGGTAGTGAAGTCCAGCTGGTAGTGAAATTAAGCAAGGTGCAGGGAAACAGCAGGTTCAGGTACTCAGGCAGGTAAGAAGGTATATGGAGGTGCAGGGTAAGTCCAGCAGGTTGGAGCATGCAAGGTTCAGGCTAGGAGCGTATACAAGCAGGCAGATAAGGCACAAGTACTCTCTCTCAGCCGCAGCTGAGAAACACATTGCACTGGCAAAGGAAGGAAGGCTCTTGACCTTCCTAAATACTCAGTGCCGCGCTGTGACTGGCTGGAATGAGCACATGACCTACCAGGATTGGACAGCCGGAATCACATGGCCGCAGGCTAGATGGCGGCACCCATGCCGACGGAATGGAAACACCGCCAGACCTCACCAGGCCTAGTGACAATGTGCCCGCACAGAACCACGCGCAGCCAATGCCCCTCGCCAAACACCAGCACCGCTGCCAGAGACCCCCCGCAATAACGACCTCACAGGTAATACCCGGTGACTACCATGCTGAGATACCCTGGCTGTGACAGCTAACTTCATCATTTATATTTTGATTTCCCCTTAAGGCTAATATTACGTTGGTAAGATGTCAAGATGTTTTGGAGAAAGAATGGCCTTTTAATTGATGGGCCCTCGCAAGAGGACAAAGTGACAAATCTGTAGCAAGGCACTTTATTTAACATGGATATTAGGTTTCATCACTAAAGTGTATGCTAATTGACCATATCTTTAGGCCTGATAGAGGTGGTGACAGAGAAAAGCAATTGCGTAAGGAGGCAAGGTAGATTTATGCTTTGTGCACTGTTTCACTCAAGGGATTAAATGAAGGCAACACTTTCTAATTTTTTTATAGAAAAAAAATGTTTTTGTGTTTATCAGGGCCGTAGCTAGGGTAGTGCTGCCAGTGCCATCACACAGGGCACCACAGGTCAGGGGGTGCTGTTTGGGCCTGTCAAATTTCTGTTTATTATCATTCTTGCTTGTAGCTTCCTCTTATTTCATCCTCAGCATCTCCTGGCCTCTCCTATCTCTTCCCTGGCCCTTCCCCATGAAGCCATGGGCCTTTTTGGGTGCATTATGTCCCTTTGAAAAATGAGGGGGCGCCAATGCTCTTTCTGGCACAGGGCACCAAAAAATCTAGTTACAGCTCTGGTGTTTATGGTATAGTTTAGGTATTGTGTATTGTTTGGAGAGGACATCTTGTCTTGTTCATTATTATTTTTATTTGTATTCATATGTACAGCCAACCTTGTCCGCGCCTTTTATGGGACTTGACCTATATTTTTGTACCTGTATTTAGACATATCTAGCAGTGTGATATGTGTATTCATTTTCTGGTGGTGATGTAATGCATACTGTGGAATTTACATTTTGAATTTAGATGACCAGTGATTCCTTACTGTGATACTGATCGCACATCCAGGATAATCATATGCATTGGAACATTGTACTGAGTGGCTGTTTGCAGTTCTCTATGAAGGTAGCCATTGTATGGTGGAGATCAGCGGTCATTGGTACATGTCATCTACACATCACTCTTAAAATGTTCTCTCATGATGCCCTGTCAAGTCTGTTAAAATATTCCAAATATAAATATTCTCAGGCATCAACATATGTTTATTTCAAAGTGGGTAACTCATCTACAATTTTGAAAATGGGTGTTGTTTGTTTGTAAGCTCTTTTTCATGTATACACCGATGTACACATAGAAATCCCAACTGGATGTTGTGGTCAGTGTTTTACCAACATGCTATGTACAGTATGTACTCTCATACACTGTAAAACTACTACAAAAGATAGGCCAGTAAACAGAGCCTCACATGCTATAAATGTGTTTGTTTATTTTTAAAAATTCTGTCAGTTTCTATCAAATTCAATTCCATTATTTCATTTATTTTCAATAATTTTCCTTATAGTGACACCTTGATAAGCTAATTGGCCATTATGATGATGCATAAAATTAGAGACTTCATTCTTTGCTGTGTAATACTAATCAGTTTTATGGAAGACCAGAAGTGACAACTGGAAATTCATTCATTTGTTCACCCATGGCTTTATTATGATAAGCAAACTGCAAAGAAGCAATGCTTTGGGTCACCATTCCAATCTGCTGCCATGGAACTAATAGCTGACAAATACATTTTTTTTTATCTTTCAGAACCCATCATCAGGGCATTTTTAAAAATTCATTAGTGAAATGAGTAAATGATATATAATTGACTGTACATTTTTGCGACTTGGACTTAATGATCCTTACTAATTCTTCATAAAATTTCCATATAAACTATATTCAAAGGTTGTCAGCCCTTGCTATAACTGACACTTTATCTGCTGGTACCAGATGTAGACATCATTATAATAAGAAATGAATTTAGTAAAAAGAGTTCTGATATGAGAAGTTATGCATAATCCTACAGTACATAGACAATTATTTCCTGCTAATAAGCATCAGACATTACATTACTACTTCATTTATGAAAAGACTGATTCCATTTCATGCACTTTCAAAACTATCTTTTTTTTTTACTAAATATGGTGACATGATGCCAGTGATTTGTAGTAATGTACTTTGTTTGTACTCTTATCTGAATATGAATCAATAATCATATGCAATGGCATAACTCCAAAGTTATATACCCCATAGCTAGCTTTTAGTTTCTATGGACACCCTTCTCTTTTCTCACTTAGTTACATGGACGACTAGCACCCCATCTCTGCTCTGTGCAACACTCCACTTCCTGCATCAGAGTTCTCTTCCCCCCTAAGTAGTATTTAGTGCATGATACTGTGGCAGTGAACTTTATTGTCCATGGATTTCAGCAGGAGTCATTTACTGTACATACATTTTTTGTTACAATTTAAGTGTTGACAGTAAAAGTACATGTAGATTATTCCTCCCATAATAATAACACAACTGTTTGTAAGTCTGGGATGCACTGTGTGTGACTCCCAACACACTGGGCATGCGTAGTACTATGATCCTCTATACACCATGGCATAGCGCGACTGGCGTATGAAGCGGCTCCACTGGGCATGCGCCAGAGATCCCGGGTATTCAGGACTGGAAGTGATCCCTCTGGACCCACACTGTGACCACTGGTAATAGAAAGATAATCCCTCCCTAGAGGAGTGAACAGGGGGATTACCTTTCCAGAGAAGGACCTTCTGGTTTATACAGTGGTCTAACATAGGCCCTCATTCAGAGCCGTACGCTCTGAGCAGAGCGCACGCTCTGCATGACGGCCGGGCTCCATTTTCATGGAGCGTCCTCCTGGACGCTCGTATAGCTGTGGGTCACCACCCACAGGCTATACGAGCGTGCATTTTGATGGCCGCGATGGTCGTGACCATCGCGACCATCTAAATTGCGAGCCGGAGCCTGCGGTTGAGGTTTTCAACCGCAAGCTCCGGAGTGATTTTGGCTCTATCAGAGCCAAAATCACTCCCACTGACATCACTAGTGATGTCAGTGGGCCGGCTTCTGACGGGAGGCGTTCCCGTGGGAACGCCCCCGTCAGGAAGGCACGCCCACCAAAGGGGGCGTGCTGTCAATCAACATTGACAGCACGCCCCCTTTGATCGGACACAACGAGCGAAGGAAAGTCCTTCGCTCGTCGTGTCTGGCGCATGCGCACGACGGAGCTCCCTCCGTCGTGCGCATGCTCAGTGCAGACCATTGACCCACTTGCGAGCGGACAGCCGCTCGCGAGTGGGTCTGAATCAGGCCCATAGTCTAGGAATGAGTGTTATGCTCTATCCTGATTTTTTTCCCTAAAAAGTTTTCCTTTTATTGTGTTTCGGTTGCATATATTACCCAGTGAGTATTCTTGTCTGTGGTAGAAGAATTTGATCCATTGGAAGTATCTGGACTTTAACTCAGGCGTGAACAATTGGAACAAAGATTAGCGCAAGAATCCCTCTTTGTTTGTATATAGGTAGAGACATCAGATGATCCATCAGTTGTGTGATTTTGTATATAATTGGAGGAAAATTAGCACCATATAAATTTAAAAGAGACAGAGTTAAATAAATTCTCATTTTGGTAGTTGTAATTCGAAAGTAAGAAACTAAGAAGAAAGATTCGGACACTTGGTACAGCAAGTTGGGCCTTGTAAGTGGCAGGATTTCTGATTTTAGTAAGTTTAGTAAGTTTATTTTGTATCCTGCAAATAAATTGTAACAAGTATTCTTATCTAGCACATCTTGCACAGAGATAGAGGGCCTCATTCAGAGGCTGTCGGAGGATGCAAGCAGTCGCTCAGAAACTGGGCGGCCGCTTGCATCCTGACCGACCGCTTCTGTTTCAGTCGTTAGGCTGTGGGTTTACACCCACAGCTCTAACGACCGCTAGGGTGATGGTCGCGATGGTCATTGACCATCGCGACCATCGGGGCTTACGACGAGACCCTAGGGTAGGGTCTCACTTGTCATTGACCATCGCGACCATCGGGGCTTACGACGAGACCCTAGGGTAGGGTCTCACTTGTCGTAAGCCCCGGAGAGATCCTGGCTCTGTCAGAGCCGGAAGCTCTCCACTGACATCACTAGTGATGTCAGTGGAGCCTCCCCCAAACGGAAGGCGTTCCCATGGGAACGCCTCCGTTTGGGCTGCCACCCCCCCCGGCCCGCCTTCCAAATGGGGCGAGCTGTCAAACAACATCGACAGCTCGCCCCCTTTGGAAAGAGACCCGCTACGAGCCGGCTCCCTCGTGCGCATGCGCACTTGACAAACATCGAGGGGGCCGTGCGGTCGTAGACCGTACGGCCGCCTCTGAATGAAGGCCAGAGTATCATCTGCAAAGAGAGCGAGTTTCAGCTCTGTGGGGCAGATCAATATGTCATGATAACAAATATTGGCCCACAAAGAATGGCCAGTGGTTCCAATACAAGAGCAAATAATAAGTGGAGATAAGGGGCAGCCTTGGAGGTGCCCGTTTGAATGTGGAAAGGAGGAGAAATCATATTATTTGCAGCAATATGTGAGGGTAGAGGAAAATTTTAAAGTTTGAATGAGTGATATAATTTGGGGAGGGAAACCAAAGTAATGCAAGATTTCATAAAGACCAGGTCAAATGCCTTTTCGGCATCAAGTGATAAAAGGACATTGAGACCATCTTCATGAATATCTTCGAGACTCTGCAAAACTGCTAGGACCTTACATATATTTTATACTGAGTTTGTGCCCCAAACAAATCTAGTCTAGTCACGGTGCATCAAAGTGGGTATCGCCAATATAAGTTGTTTCACAA
Source organism: Taudactylus pleione (assembly GCA_031769625.1). NCBI lineage: Eukaryota > Metazoa > Chordata > Amphibia > Anura > Myobatrachidae > Taudactylus > Taudactylus pleione. Next base: position 3,074,903 of record JAUIMM010000176.1, read on the forward strand.
TTATTTTTGTGAATGGTTTATAAACTACATTGAGTAGCGCTATGTGACAGTAAAATGCTGGCAAAGTAGGGTTCCCAACATGGTTTTGGCAATACTTTAAGAATCGCTTCAATAAAATAGGAAGGAAGTGTATTTCCATCAAAAATGTAATTAAAGAAATGAGTTAAAGGTTCTACAAAGGAGGGATTAAATAGTTTGTAAAATTCACTAGAGAGGCCATCAGGGCCAGGTGATTTAAGGAGTTCAAGGGAATAAATAGGAGTGGGAACTTCTGCTACAGTAATGGACCCAGTCAGATCTGTACTCTGCTTGATCATTAATCGGGGTAAAATAATCTTATTTCAAAACATTGTCATGACCAGGTGGGATTCATTCTGGGTCGCCAGGCCAGGGACAACACCAGGAGAGCGATTGACCTCATCCAAATTATCAACCATAGGCAGGCCCCTTCAATTATGCTGTCTTTAGATGCTGAAAAGGCATTTTACCGCATTTCATGGTCTTTTTTATTTAACGCTCTGAAGGCATATGGGCTTTCAGATGAATTTCTTACGGGTGTCTCCGCTTTATATTCCTCTCCTGTGGCCAGAGTTCTTACAAATGGTCTCCTCTCTGAACCTATTCCATTGTTTAATGGTACCAGACAGGGGTGCCGGTTGTCGCCCCTGGTCTTTGCCCTAGTAATTGAACCCCTAGCTGCTATGATTCGACAATCTAATACCATACGTGGAGTAGAGGCGGGATCAAGTGAATTTAAGATCTCATTATTTGCAGACGATATTCTGCTCTCCCTCACACATCCTCAAACCTCACTCCTGGCCATCTAGTCTCATGGAAGAATATGGTGTCTTCTCAGGCTACAAAATACATTTTTCTAAGTCAGAAGTTATGTTGCTACATGTCCCTTCCCAGGTGAAAGTCTCCCTTCTTTCCATTTACACATTCAAGTGGCAAGACCGTAAAATTAAGTATATAGGAGTATACATCACGTCTCATTATGATCTTCTATACCTTGAAAATTTTCCAAGGCTCCTAGCCAAGATTAATCGGGATCTTGTAGTTTGGTGGAGGCTCATCACAACCTGGCTGGGGAGGATCATAGCCATTAAGTTGAACCTGGTTCCCAGACTCCTTTACCGATTTCAAACCCTACCTGTCAAAATCCCGAACAAAATTTTTAAAGACCTTCAATCTTCTTTGGTAAGGTTTGTATGGAATGATAAACCCCCTTGAGTTGCTCTGAGTATTCTTAAGTGACCTAGATCTGGTGGGGGTAGGGGATTCTCATACATTAAATTCTATTATGTAGCTAGTCACCTAAGCCAGATAGCGGCTACTTTTGCCCCATATGATACCATAGCTTGGGTAGATCTGGAGACCAGCTATCTAGGTGTACATTTTCTGGCTTCCATTTGGGGTATGCCTCGTAGTCATAGACCTATATCGCTAAGCTTTTTTCCCTCCCTAAAATTTTGCATATCTTTGTGGGAGTTTTGTTGCCTCCGATACAACTTGTCTACTCCCTCTTCTCCTCTTGTCCCATTATGGAATAATTCTGACTTTCCTCCTGGGGTCTCATCTCCCCATTTTAAACTGTGGCAAAGGGCAGGAATATGATTTGTATATGACCTTACTGTCTGTAATGTTTGGGCCTCTGTGGACGATATTAAGCAGTGGTTCCCTTCCTTCTGTCCTCCTTTCTTTGAATATTTCCAGATCCATCATTTTCTTATGTCTCTTTCCCAATCGGATGTTTTATGTGCTCCCACTCCTTTTGAGGTGCTCTGCCTTACCGCTCCACTTCGTAGAGGAATGATTGCTTCTATTTATAATCTGCTGATTGATATTACCTCTGCTACTCAGGCTCGTCACGAGCGGGAATGGGAGAGGGATCTGGGACCACCTCCAGATGGCTCCTGTTGGGAGGAGGTGAAGAAAGGGATAGCTATGAGTTCTATCTCCACACAAATTAAGGAAACTGCATATAAACTCTATTATAGGTGGTACTACATGCCGAACAAACTTTCTAAAATGCTTCCCACCTCTGCCCTGGGATGCTGGAGGAACTGTGGCCACAGAGGAACTCTCCTCCACATTTGGTGGACTTGCCCTCATATTGTTCCATTCTGGAAGGAGGTTATCTCGCTTATCAATTCCCTCTCTGGTCTCTCGCTCTCCTTGGATCCTTGGGTGTTCCTGCTCCCGCTACCGTTTCCAGATATAGACTATTTGCTGAATAAATTGTTTCTCATAATCTCTCTGCAGCTAAATCTTTAATAGCTAGACATTGGAAGTCCCCTGACCCTCCTGCAATTTCTGCTCTTGGGAATTACGTTTGGTACATCGCAAGCATGGAAAAAATTACCTACTACCTACATGATTATCCTCATAAATGTAGATAGTCTGGGGCCCTTGGCTTTTGCGAGGTCACCATAGCTCATCTCCCTCCCCTGGTTTGGTGCCACCTTTGTATTTATGGGGCTCTTAGTATGTCTGCCTTGCCTCCCTTGGGTCCTCCTCATCGGTTCATTTGTTTTGTACTCTGGTAAGCCGTATTCCTTCATTTTTATGTATTTTGGCGATACATATTGTTTGATATGTACCTGTTTATGTTCCCCATCCCCCCTAACCCACCAAGATATGTCTTGAATTTGTATTTGTATTTTCTGTTTTCTCAAAACTTTGGAAAAAATTACGGAAACATTAATGGTACATAATGCATATTCTTTATTAATGTCTATTTTTCTTGTTTCCTTGAATAGATAAAGAATTTAAAAAAAAAAGAAGACATTGTCAAAATGAATACAATTTTGGGAGTAGAGGCGAGAATAAAAAGTATGGAGAATATTAATTATCTCAGTGCCATTATGCTGTAAAGAAACTGTGTCATTAATCAAAGCCAGGATTGCAGAACTAGAGCGCTCACTTCGTAATAAGTTGGAGAAAAGCCACCCAGTCTTATCTCCTTGAATATGAAACATATATTGCTTTTTATATTCTGGTTTCCAAATTGCTGAACCAATGAGTCATATCTAGCTCTACAATCTTGAAACCATTGTACGTGGAAGGGGAAGGAGAGCTACAGAAATCCTGGTGGTCTGAAGAAATTCAATTTGCTGTCTACAATGTTGGGAAGTGTATGAGAAATTTCCCCTAATAACAGCTTTAGTTGTTTGCCAATATAAAGAGGGATTAGCACAGTGTTGGGAGTTGGAAAAAGCATAAGCATTCCATGAGGATTGCAACATATCTTTAAATTTGTCAATAGAAGTTCAATAAGAGGGAAAGCACCAATTTTGAAAGTTACCTAGTGAAACAATTGATTGTAATTCTATCCAGTCCATAGTATGATCTGATTCATTCCCCCTAAATTAAAAAACTCCTGATTTTAACAATAGTAAATAACTGTGTTGGTAAAAAATGAGATTTACACCCGAGATTTCAATCTCAGACCAACACGAATCTTAGTAAATTTACCCCTTAGAGCAGGGGTGGGGAACCTTTTTTTCTGCCAAGGGCCATTTTGATATATATAACATTATTTGTGGGCCTGGTGAAGTCCACGCCCCCTCCATGTGACATCATAAGGGGGCAGGGTCACAATCACCGATGATTACAGCAATGCCCAGAGCATCCTGAGGATGCTACGGGGAGCTGTAAGAGAAGCAGTGTGACCATCTGAAGCATCCTAAGGATGCTCCAGGTGGCACTACTGCATAAATTCTGGCTGCAGGGTGCCATTCTAGGCACCCTGCTAGCCAGATGAGGCTAGCAGAAAAAAACTCTGAGGGCCAGACAAATGATACCGTGGGCCTTATATGGCCCCTGGGCCCCCATCCCTGCCTTAGAGTCTAGAAGAGGTGTCAAATGTAAAACCGGCAAATCAGTACAGAAAAAAACACTAAGGAGTATATTTACTAAAGTGAGGGTTTTTAGAAGTGGAGATGTTGCCCATAGCAACCAATCAAGTTCTACTTAACATTTATCTAGCACTTTCTAGAAGATAATAGCTAGAATATGATTATTTGCTATGGACAACATCTCCATTTCTAAAAACCCATACTTTAGTAAATATATCTCTAAGACTCAAGAACAAACTGTGTGCTCAGAAATGTCACAAATCCCTGTGGAGAGTCTAAGGGCATCCACATTAGCTATGTGTGATTCTAATGTTCCTGATACTGTACTCATAGAGAAGCCTCATTCCACCATTTCTACACCCTCTGCAAATGTGGGGATGAGTGACACAAGTATAGATGGTGACATAGAAATTGAGGATGTCACTGTGAAAGTGCAACAGGATGAGAGGGATATTTGTGTACCTAATGCCAGCGCTAATGAGGATGTTGATGATGAGGATGTTGTTTGTGTAATTCAGGCACCAGTGGTAGCAATTCTTGCCCGTGATAACAAAAGGGCCATTGTCATGCCTGTGCATAAGACCAAACACTCCACCTCATATGTGTGGAATAATTTTTACTCAAATCCTGACAATTGTCAAGCCATCTTTAGTGTTTGGAAAACCAAAGTAAGCAGAGGTAGGGACTATCTAGGAACCACCTCCCTGTTACGTTATTTGCAGCAAGTTCATAAAGTTTTTGTCAAAATCTACTAAAATAATACAAAGCAGTCCAGCATCAGCTAGCTTCCATCTTTCAGCTAGATCCCAGCACATGCAATCTCCACCACCAACACCTTCATCATCAATCTCCTCATTATTGAGAATTCTTGAGTGCTTAGCCTGCTGCTGCTGGGAGTGAATCTTCATCCCAGAAAGGGGACAAGAAGTTTACTAGTAGTTTCAAACAACACTTGACTGTGAAACAATCCTTTGCAAGAGGAAGTAAGTATGAAAGCTGCCATCCAGTTGCACAGCAGATCACTAAAACCATGGCAACTATACTGGTATTAGATCTGCGTCCATCATTTGCCATTAATACATCTGTTAATTGAGGTCCTGTGTCCCCACTACTAAATTCCATCTTGGTTCTATTTTGCTAGAAAAGCAATTGCTCGCCTTTACCAGGACGTTAAAAAAACAAATTCTTGGCTTGCAAAATGCCATTATCCACTTAACCACAAATATGTGGATAACCAGTACTGTTCAAACTACAGATTACATGACTGTGACCTTCAGCAACAGCAGTATGCAACACAAAACACCAACTCATTGACAGGAAGACTACTCTCTTTATCTATGGCTTCACTAAGAGGCATACCTGTTATAACAGCTAAGGGATGTCATAGTAAAATGGCTTACCCCGCTAGGAGCCTCAGGATTTCTCATTTCTGTTAACGCAACAAATAGTCTGAAAGCATTACAACTGGGTGAATTTGAACATGTCTCATGTTTTGGGCACACAATCAACTTGGTGGTACAAATTTTTTTTTAAATGACAGGTGTGTGCATGAGATGCTGCCTGTGGGTGAAACATTGCTGCAGATTTTCTGCATTCAGCAACAGTATGTAGAAAATTGCTGTGGCTGCAAGAACAGTTCAATTTGCCATGCCACTAACTGAAGCAAGAGGTAGTAACAAAGATGAAGTCCACCCTTTATATAATTCAGCGAATGGAGGAATAGAAAAAGCTATCCAAACCTATACAACAAGCCATGACATAGGGTCTTGAGTGAATGTACCTTAGTCCAGCACAGTGGAGAGTACTTTCCATTTTATGCAAGGTACTAAAACAATTCGAAAGAAGTGATCTATGACCTGAGTTCAGACACTGCCAGCTTTAGTCAGGTGATTCCCTTAAAAAGGCTAATGGAAAAGCAGCTCAAGAAACTGAAGGAGCAGATGAAACAAAGCGATTCTACTAAATGTTGGTCTTATAGATAAAGTTCTTTACTTGCTTCGCCAGGACTGAAGGGTTTCAGCATCTTGAAAGGTTGGTTAAAGTTGTACACTGCATCTTTCATTCCAAATGACACAGATTGCATGAGATGCAAAGAGCTCCTTGTGAGCAAGTTGGCAGCTCAAGTGGCACATTACATGCTGACGTCTCCTCCTTCAGTTTCTCCTGCAACTGCTGCTGCCAGGGAAAAAAAGCTTCCCCAAGAGACCCACTGGTGATGAGGATGAGTCAAGTCAGTGCACCAAAGTAACACAACATTTTGACATTTGGCCAAGTTTAAAAGCCCATAATTAATGACACCTCTACAGTGACACAATCTGATATGATAACCAATCATATAATGGTGGAGGATTATTTTAATGACAGTGTACAAATGAGCATATTAGCATATCAAACAGTCCCCTTGACTACTGGGAGGAAAAAAAGGCAATTTGGAGTGCAATATACCAACTCTCTGTGCTTAACTTAAGCTTCCCACCCTCCAGTGTGTATTCGGAAAGAGTGTTTAGTACAGCTGGGAACCTTGAGAGCAATCGGTATAGGAGGCTACATCCTCAAAATGTGGAAAGATTATGCTCATAAAAATTAACTACAAATTCCATGAGGGATACCTTTCCTACCAATTACGTCAAAGTACAGAGCATTCTGTAATGTTGGATTCCAGTAGGGATGAGATAATATTGTATGATGATGATGACAAAGATGATGTTAACACTGATGAGGGTGAGGATGATAATGACATTATCTTCCCACTGTAGAGAAGAGATCATTATCAAAACAATGCTGCTAGCTGCTTTAAGCCCATTGGTAGCTTGATACACAAAAACAAATCTGGATGTGATAAAGGCACCTCAAAAGCCACCAAATGTGGTCCCATTGATAAAAAGTGTCACCACACTAAAATACATGAAAAACAGAAACAATAAAGTCACCATTGGGTTCACAGGCGCTATAAAGAGTACATCATAATGGAAGTCATTGATATGGGCAATGTGTCAATCCACCTGAGGATGTGGTCTTCATACCATATTCACCCAGAACGAGAGAAAAAACACAATAGTGTAATATTGTTGCATACAATTCAGCCACAATTCCTGCCAATTTAAAAGATTCATACCAGAACAATATGTCTACTCAGCCTAGTAGACATAAATGCAAAGAAAGGGAGAAGGCTGTGCCTTATCAGATCTCTATCTCAGTCAATCTTCCCCTCGTTTGTGTTCCTCCGGATCTCATATATAAATGGAGAAAAATATTCTGGATAGTGTAACCCTGTATTTATTCTAACACAGACTAAAATACATATAAAAGCATTTCTGCTTGACCTGCGCAGCTTTCAGGTTACTGTGCGCCATCTTCATTAAGGACCGCAATTTTTCCCTGAACTTTACCAAATAGTGCAGCACTGATGTTTCAGGGGTTTTCAACTTTCCCTTCCATTCTTCCCTAATCAAGTCTAAGGGGCCACGTATTCTGCAGCTGTACAGGAGTTCAAAGGGAGAGAAGCCAGTGTATTCCTGTGGTACCTTGTGGTAAGCAAAAAGAAGGTGCATTTGTTGTAGGGTGCTGTTAAGGCATTCACAGAGGCCATTCCATTGTGGATGATATGGAGAGGTGGTCTACCTGCATGTTTTTATAGAGACTGCATAAGGCTACACATGAACTAGATATCTTGATCCGTTAACATTTCCTTGGGGAACCCTACCCTAGAGAAAATGGTTATCAGGGCATCAGCCACCTTTGAAGAGAGAGCCATTGCTTCTGGATAATGGGTAGTGTAGTCTACCATGGTCAAAATATATTGTTTTCCTGAGCTGCTGGGCATGGCTAGAGGCCACACAATATCAGCAGCAACCCTCTCAAAGGGCTTAGACATGATGGGTGGGAAAATGAGAGGAATCTTCCCCACATCACCAGACTTCCCAACTACATGGCATGCATGGAAATAGCATCAGTAATCGTCTGCCTCCGTCAGCAGGGCCAGTAGAAATTATGTATCAACCAGGCTTTGGTTCTTTTAATCCCCAAATCCCCTACTAAGGGGATCTCGTGCGCTATTTTCAGGAGTCCATATCTGTAGTTCTGAGATACTACAAGCTGTCTGTCAACACCCTCAGCTGGATGTATGTCTGTGACTCTTTTCCCTATATGAGTCCATTTTCCCATAAGATTCTATCAAGTTTCCCTTCCTGATCTGCTTGGCTAACTCTTGCTCTTACGGATTTCAGACTAGGGTCAGTTTCTTGTTCGGCTTTGAAAGCATCCCTCTGGAATACCTGGTTATTGTGAGGAATTCGGGCAGCAGCTGCCCCGCCCTTTCTCAATTTAGTATCTGGGACTGAACTGTGGGCCTTATTCATTACAGATCGCAACTGCGAATGTAATAGCGATTCCGCACGCAGTTCAACTGCAATAGTATGCTAATTCATTGTGATTGCAGTGCAGCCGCAGCAATACATAAGGACGCCCACTTTACACACATCCGTAATGTTTAGCAAGACTGCGAAAACATTGGTACAATTGAGTAGTATCGCAGCCTCACGCACACTTGCGCAAGCTCTGACCTTACCTCAGAAATTGCTAACTTCAGCGAATGCTATCAGGTCTCAGGCTGCATAGGGCATCGCAGTGGATAATTTATGAACCCCCATGCAACAGCGTTCAAACGCACTGGCACACCTGCATCTCCCGACCACCCCCCAGTCACCACCAACAAATGGCACTTCCTGTCAATCACTCTGCGATGGGTCTGCATAGCCACTGCGATCGCAGTCCCGATCGCAGTGGCTGGTTCATACACGCACACTACAATGCATACGCATGCACAGAAAGCAACAATCGCCCGATTGCATGCATATTAGTAACTGCTTTCCTTGCTGAATCAGGCCCTGTGTCCAGGGAGGGAGGGGGGTTGAGAGGGATTAACCTCTATTGAGCTGGACTCTACACCTGCAAGAGTTAACTCACAGCCCCCCTGTGCTGTTGCGCTCCTGGTCATCACTGGGAAAACAGGAGCTGCATGGGACACATTTTTGCACACAGTGTTACCCTGTACTGATAAAGGAACAGTTGCCAAATCATTAGGACATACATTGGCAAACATTTCTGTCTGACTAGATTCTGCCCTGTGAATCTGCAAAGGGTTAGTTTCTGGGACAGACAGATCAGCAATATTTTCGTCATCACAAACATTTATACTCAATAATATACATTGTGCTGGCTGGCAGAATCTACCTCAGAAAAAACATGGGGCCTGATTCTGCAGCTTTCACAACTGCTATTACGCACACAATCGGCTGATTGTTGCGTACTGCACATGCGTATGCAGCTCAGTGCACGTGCGCGAATACTCCACTGCGATCGCAGTGACTACGCAGACCCATCCCAGAGTGATTGACAGGAAGTACCATTTGGGGGTGGTGACGGAGGGGTGGTCAGCGAATCGCAGGCATTCCAGTGTGTTTGAACACCATTGCAAGGGCGTGCCTAAATTAGCCACTGTGATGACATACGCAGCTTGGGCTTGCACTGCGTGCGATGAGGTTAGCAATTCTAAAGTAAGGTCAGACCTTGTGCAAGTGTGCGTGAGGCTGCGATTGCACTTAATGTTACCGATGGTTTTGCAGTCTTGCTAAGTATCACGCAAGTGTGCAAGGTAAGGTGGGCGTCCTTATGTTAGGCTGCATATGGCATAGTGATCACAGACATTAGTATATCTTTGCAGTGAGTCTGCGTAATTGCTATTGTTATCACAGATGCAATCCATACTGAGGGCCTGATTCAGAGATGTACGCTAACCCGATGTTTAGCGCACATCTCCGATAGTGGGAGGACTGCGCATATGCAGCCCTCCGACTGCAAGTCCGCTCGCAGTGCCTATAGCCGCAGCCTGATTGACAGGCTGCAGCATTTGGGAGGCAGAGCAGGGGCGTTCCCTGGCAGCCCCCGTTTTCTGGGAGGGACAAGGCCACAGTATGCGTGGGTGCATACAGACTTCCTGGCCTCGCAAGCTGCCAGGACCTGGCCAGGCTGCGGGAAGCTTTAGCTCCTGCAGTCTGGCCGAAGGAATGGTGACCCCAGGCTGCGACCTCAGTTGCAGAGCTGGGATCACGCAAATGCAGCAAGGAGATGTGCTACACCTCCTTCTGCATTTGCATTTGCGGCTGTGCAATTCCGTCCATTTCTGAATCTGGCCCTGATTTGGGTCCATGGTTAGATGATACATTTGCAGCATTAAACTTCAATCCCAGTGATATATGTTGTGTGCATCTTTCCCAGGTCTGTTCCCAAAAGCACCGTGGCAGGTAAATTATACAGGACTCCAACATCCCGCACTCCTCTTCCTACTCACCAATCCAGAAACACTCAAGCCATGAGCACCACTGTGTGCACCCCACCCACTCCCCACACAGCAATAGTCCTCCCTGGAATAATATCCTCTGGGCCCACTATGGCACTTGCAAATTGTCCATGGAGTGTCCTTGGGGCCCTTCCCCACATAGGATGGTTGGCACAGGTTTCCCTCTGGCCCACTGACTGGTGTCCAGCGCAAACTGCCAGCAAGTCCTTTCAAAACTCCTAAAAAATGTGCCCAGGTCGCAATCCTTTTCCAACACAGGAAATTGGTTGTTTCAGGGTCTGTTCCGACTTGTGTCTCTGCCTGCAAGCTGATTTTAGAGCCTAGCCAGCTCCAGCTGGTATAAGTGCTCTGCTTTGCGGTCTGCAGCCACATGTTCTTCCTTGGCCGCCTCGGTGGCAGCCGCATGTTCCGCAGCCTTCCTGGCAGCTTCAAGTTCTGCAGCCTTCCTGACAGCCACCCTGGCACCCGCACATTCTGCAGCCTCTCATTCTATGGTTTGGAACTGCTGTATTAGCTGCAGGGGTGACACATTGTCTGTCTCTCTCATATATTTAATGGCAGTTTGTAGGTACTTATCCAGTATAATGTCCTCACTAGAAATAGCAGAGGTATCCGACCTCCGCCTAGAACCTGCTGGATTTTCCACAACAGAGGCCCTGATTCAGAGCCGGACGCTCTGAATCAGGGCATTTTTTTTTTGGAGTGGCCTCCTGGCCGGTCGCATAGCTGTGGGTGACCACCCACAGCTATTGCGAGCGGCCAGAATGATGGTCGCGATGGTCAAGACCATCGCGTCCATCGGGCTTGCGACGAGACCCTTGTGGTAGGGTCTTATGGCCACAAGCCCCAGAGAGCTTCTGACTCTAATAGAGCCGGAAGCTCTCCCACTGACATCACTGGTGTTTGTATGAGAACACCTCCGTTTGTGAAGCCACCCCCACACCACGCCTCCAGAATGGTGCCAGCTGTCGATCAAAATCGACAGCCACCCCCTTTTGGTGCGAGACCCAGAGTGATGGAGCGTCCGTCTCTAGCCAGGTCTCACGCATGCGCACGTCAGAGCCGGCACCGGCGTGCGCATGCGCAGTGGCCTAAAATAGCGCTCGCAAGTGGGTCTGAATCAGGCCCAGAGTTCATTCCAGCCTGATCCTAGTAGGCACTCTGGCTCTGATCTGCTTATATGAGTGCTTGGATCGGCTGATCCCAGCTCTTGTTGGTGCCATCAATCTCTCTGGCCTCATATAGGTCACAAAGCTCATTCTTCTTCAGTTGTTTGTACCCAGCAGCCATCTCGGATCTCACTTATTGACAGATAAAAATAGAAAAGAAAAACAAGATAAGGAAGAACAGAAAGTATTTGCAACTTTATGTCTTTTAAAATATCATAAGCCTTGAGCGTACTCTCTGGTCAGTTAGGATACTGATCCTATCCATTAACACACAACTAATTGACTTAAGTTCTTATATAACAAAAAATATGTCAGAGCAGGGGTGTTTCTAGAGAGGAGGGGGCCCGTGTGCAGTCTCCGACACGGGCCCCCTCCTCTCTGACTGGCGGTCGGCAGCGCACTGAGCTGTGCATGGCCAGCGCCGGAGTTATAAACTCTGGGCACTAGAGTGTGCCCAGAGTTATAGAGTATGCGCATGTCATCGGGAAAATGGCTGCGACGGTCATTTTCCCTGTACTGGGCATGCGCAAACAATGGGAATATGGCCGTGGCGGCCATTTTCCAGTTGTCTTTACAGCGCCAGACCTCCTCGCTGACGTGGGACTCCGGAGAGGTAAGTAATACTATGGGTGCGGTGCGGGGCCCCTCTGGACCCAGGGGCCCGTGCCCCGCACACCCTGCACCCATTATAGATACGCCCCTGTGTCAGAAACAAGACAAACATAGCCAATTATTATATAGATTAATTCATATAAATACATACATATAGATACATACATATAAATAGTTTATTAATCAGAAAATATTACTAACAATTTAGGACAATACTAATCAAATTTCTATTATCTGTTTTACCAATTGAACAGTATTTTAAATATGAAGCAAAGCCAGCAATGACAAGGAAATGTAAATTGTTATTACTGTGTGATAATTGCAAACAGATCTGAATGCTTAGGTCAAAATGCCAAAATAACACATTTGAAATGTCATTAAACTATTACATGAACCCATTAAATTAAAATAAAAACTGCTAGTCAATGCTGACTCACATCATTAAGTTGCTATCATTACATGGTGATATTTCCATGTGCCAAAAGTGCAGTGCCCCAAGAAAAAAACTGAAAGCCATCCACTATTAATTCCAAATACAGTTCTTTCAACATCCCTCACTGCTGTACAGAACACATTGCTAAATGACCTGTAACTGGCATGAAAGAAACTCAGTTTTAAAAGCGCAACAGATAGAAGTGATGTCATGGAAGGTGAAGTATTGTGATATTTGCAGAACTGTTTGGTTTCCCCTTCTTATTTGTAATTGTGGCTAAAATATAAACAAGTTTAAAAACTTACTAGATCATCCAAAACATTTGCAATGGGAACCAACCAATTACAGAAAAAAATTACCAACATTAAAGATTTCGGCAATTTATTTGTACTTTCGAGTATGTAGTATTGTACTTCAAAGAGATTATCAGCCAGTGGTACTGCTAGACTCTCATTCAGGTTCCCAGGACTAATTTTTAAAGTCTATACCATGGGTTCCCAAACTCAGGACCTCATTCAGAGTCAGTCGTAAGCGGCCGCTTGGTCGTACGCCTAACGATCGAGAATCAGAAAAAATCAATCGCACGGCTGGGCGATCACAACCAAAGTGACGCCCATACATGATCAAAGCACCTCCTCTAGCTAGCGAGTGATAGCAGTTAGCGATCAAGTCAATCGTTGTCAGTCGCTGTATGTTAATTTTCTTCTAATGGTTGCGGCCGCTTGTGTTGTGTGCAAATTACACCCCCATGAAATTTATTTATTCTTATTATTCGCTAATGCAAACGCAACTGAATCAATTACAGGCCAATTAGCAGTGTTTTTAGCAACAACAAACGATTATTAGCTGCTTGCATTGTGTGGCACAAAATAGAAACATCAAACATAACATCAGTCACATTCGATAGTATCGATTGTACTCTGGGGCTTGAGAGAGCACATACCCAACCTCAAGCTGTACGATCAGCCAAGCCTCTAACCTGCTCGCAGAGTGACGTTTTACTACTTCCGGCCTTCTATGTCGGTCGTAGCAGGAAATTTATGTACGCCTCTGAAACGCCCTGAAAACAGTGAGGAACGCCTGCGTTTTTAGACCACCACCCCCGTCAACACCCACAAACAGCCTTTCATGTCAATCAACGCTCGGAAGCCACTTCCTGCTCGTAAGCCGCATGATCGACAGCATTTTGGATTGCAAGGTCTCGTACGCACATGTGCACAACTAACCATACGCATGCGTGGTTTGGAAACATCGGATGCGTACGACCGAGCGGCCACTTACGACTGACTCTGAATGAGGTCCTCAGTCCTCAAGGCACCCTAACAGTGCAGGTTTTAAGGATATCCATGCATGTGTCAAGATGGTATAATCAAACTGACTGAGGTACTAATTAAGTCACCTTTGCTTAAGTATGGATATCCTGAGAACCTGGGCCGCTAGGGTGCCTTGAGGACCGAGTTTGGAAGCCACTCATCTATACTATTTAAATGTCAATACATTTTAATAATAAATTGATAGCAATGTATTTGATATACTCAAAGCAATAATACTATAAACACACGTTTACTAGTTATTTACTGGGTTTGCATTAAAGAAATAAAATGCTTATTGGAAATTGTTATGGCTTATCCACTGAGTGCAGTTTATCATTTTGGTGGCTAGTGTACAATATAGACCTCCCATTTCCAATCTTGTTGCCCTTCTATTGTCACTAATGTAAATCACTTCCCATATTGTACAGAACTCCTATTCTGGTATCTAGTGTACAATACAGACAGGAGTCCCTACTCTTGCAGCTATTTTACATTACAGAAATCATAAATAACCGAGGTTTGCATAGAACAGAGGGCATATAAAACTCTTGACAGGGATGGATGGGGTTAATAATGTGAAAGGATACGGGTAATGTGTGTAGGTTAGTCAGCCTCTTTGATTCTGATCTGCAAGCAGGGAAGTCATATTCAGAGCTGTCAGATATTGCATATTGTCTTTCTTTTTATTCTCTGATTTCTTATCTTTCTTTTTTCTCTATCTTTCTCTATTCTTTGATTCTGATCTGCAGGCTGCATGGTCACACTCAGGTTGTAGTTCTACATTTCTTTATACTCTTTTCTTTCGAACTCTGTCCCTAACCTCTCTCTCTTTCTTCTTTCTGTATTCTAACGTCACTTATTTCTCTCTGTGTGATAAGGAATAAATAGCTCCACGAGCAAGGTCTTTGCCTAACATGTAATAGGGCACAGGGTCATGTATAGGTCAGGACAGTAACATGTAATAGGGCACAGGGTCATGTATAGGTCAGGACAGTAACATGTAATAGGGCACAGGTTCATGTATAGGTCAGGACAGTAACATGTAATAGGGCACAGGGTCATGTATAGGTCAGGACAGTAACATGTAATAGGGCACAGGGTCATGTATAGGTCAGGACAGTAACATGTAATAGGGCACAGGTTCATGTATAGGTCAGGACAGTAACATGTAATAGGGCACAGGTTCATGTATAAGTCAGGACAGTAACATGTAATAGGGCACAGGGTCATGTATAGGTCAGGACAGTAACATGTAATAGAGCACAGGTTCATGTACAGGTCAGGACAGTAACATGTAATAGAGCACAGGTTCATGTATAGGTCAGGACAGGATTCTCCCTTCCTCCCTCATGGCTCCTCCTGTCTCTCATCTTCCTCTGTGAGTCTTCCTATGTCTCATGCTAACTTCACTTATTTCTCTCTGTGCTACATGAGCAAGCTCTTTGCTAATCAGCTCCCCTTCCCATAGCTGTGTTAAAATGCTAAAGATGATAAAAATAGTGGTCATTATATATTAGCAGCCAGCAGAATTGCTGTCTCCTCCCTCTGTGGTTTCAGGGGCTCCTGGATTGTTGGGTCCATTAGACATCTTCCTCTCTTCCTATATCTCACTGCAATATTCTGGTGGTGCAGTGTACGTTACACTGCTTTATTATATAGAGTGACTGGGGTTTGAATCACTGTACGGGATTCTGAGAATATTCATCTCCGCCTGTCTGTCTAATGCAGCCAGATGTGGGGTGGTGTCTGCCTTGCCCTTCCCCCACCCCCTTACTTATGGCCCTTTCTGTCCCCGCGTTGATCGGGTGGGGCATGTGCGGTTTCTCCTATGTTCCCTCGGCGTCCGCTGTGTGCACGCTGCTGCTATCGGCACAGGTGCCAGCTGCAGACTCCGGCGGTGCCCTCTCCCTTTCCCCCGGCTGTGTCCTGCTATTTAGCGTATGTGAGCGCTGTCTATATGCCTCGTGGCAATTGGTAATTACTGTGTGCAGAGAAACGTGGATAAGAAAGATATGTATAATGGAATATTCATAAGTTAATCTATCACAAATGTGTTCTCTAAACGTACTAATTTACATTACATGGGTTTCCATGAGTTTAATAGAGTTGGGGAATGTCTTGGGACTCTATGACCACATAGGGACCTGAAGCGTGCGCCACTCCCTCTTTCACCGCGTGCCCAAGGTGGAGTCAGTTTGTGAATGGTATCACCGGCTCATAGCAAAAATCAAGTATTGGTCACCTATCACCTCCTCTTCTGTTATTCTTTACTTGTTTACTCACTTTCTCTGTTATAAGTTTTTGTCATAAGCGTAAATGCATAGGAACTCCACGTTTCAGGGAGTCATTTTTCTTTCGTCCATATGATTTCCCCTTATGCTTTCTGTAGCTGAATTGTATTGATCCACGTACAGTAATTTATGCTCTTCACCTATAGCCGGTGCTCGTGCATACTGGACCACATAGTGACTGGGTTTATTTTCTATTGTCTATATAATTTTTCCCTGGTACTTTCGGTAGTTGTATTTATTCCGTTTGGTTTATTCTGGCCCTTTCCCTATAGCCGGCGCTTGCGGTTTGGTTTTTTCCTTACCCATGAATGGGTGTTTTTTCCATTACCGGTTTAATTTGAGGGCTGTGTCTAATACATGGTGTGGTCATACATAAGGTACGTTCATGCGATAGCTGCTGGCATGATTACAGGTATCCCCTCATTGGTCCAGTTCCTACTCAAACGTGGGTTCTGGCCTTTGGGAATATTTGTTTTATATGTTACATTTTGGTGTGAACATTTTTTATATTCCAAATATTGTGCATAGGAGTTAGGCGAGGTACACATTTCTGCATTGTAGTCTCATCCCTATTCCAATCGAGACCTAATCAGATATATATTTATCTTATTTTACATACAGGTACAGGTTTGACACGAGTCCACCCCCACATGCAACGCTCTTCCAAATACAAAATATCTCATACGCACCCCCTTTTATTTACAAATATATGTTCATAGAAGTTAGGGAGCTCCATTACATTGCATTCTCAACCACATTCATACATACCTAATCATAGTTATATATAGTTTACATAGGGAAACAAGTTTGACCTGAGTCCACCACCCCCACATACAACGCTCTTCAAGGCATGCCGTGTCTTATACACAGCCCTCTGTAATTTCGGAACATGCCTATGGCTTGGGTTTCCCCGGGCCGTGGGTTGTGATCTCCTAATGGCTTGGTGACGCGTGGTCAGTGTTTATGCGGGTTTGCCAATATCGGGGAATACTACATTCCTCGATTCAGGAGCCATCGCTGCGCTGCTTGTGTCAGTGGGGGTGCTTTGAGGCCCCTGCTGTTATAACAGTTGGGGGGCTCTGTTTACAACAAGGGTTGGCATTGTTTGCTCCCCCAGCATCCGCCATGTCGGCTTGCTGGGTAAACTCATACAGCAGTTAGGTTTGATTGGTGTCCCATTTTCTCTTTACACTGCTGCACCTGCGCATACGGTGCATTGCCTGAATGCAAGGGACCCTGGAGTTTGATACTGCCCCTGTTTTTCTTTTATTTCAGACATCGATGTGGCCGGATCCCCTCCTACCGCCACCCCAGGGATCAATTTGTCGCTTCTGTTGTCAGGGATGGAGTCGTCAGCACAGATGATACCCCGTACTATCCTCAAGCCACCATGGAGAGTTTTCGCATGTCGGTCCTTGGCTCCTCAGGTCCTTGATTGCCTATCAGACTTTGTGGCAGCAGTGAGAGACTTTCTTGCAGTCTCAGCTCGGCAGGGGATACAGCCTCTATGATGATAGAAGTCCAACGACTATTTCATGTGGACTAATGATGTGTAATGTTTGTTTGTGGACTTGAGTGCTCCGGCCAACTTGCCACCTTTCCGGTGGGGTGCTCGAGGGATTTTGCCCTATTTTTTACCCTGCTTAGGACAACGTTTGGCTAGTACTAATAGTTAAACTGAATGGAAACTAATAAACAATAAGAATATGAGAATTACATTACTAACAAAATAAAAAGATCCAGCAGGCTTTTTGTAGGTTTTTACCTCGGGTCAAGTCCTCCTCCTCCCCCTTTCCCTCCCCCCCTTCTCCTTTGGTGATGTTTACTATAGTTACATGTTCCTCATCTATTCGTTTGTGTGCACTATCGGTGATTACCTATTTTCTAGGCCCATCTAACTGGTTGGTCACTTTTATTTTTGGGCTGCACAGTCCAGTTTTTCATCCGATTCCTCTATTTCGTGGGATGTTTTGTTGTTTGGTCTACAGACGGCAGCAGATCCCTTTCGGTGCCATTGTGTGTTAGTGATCTGTGCCAGGCTTACTTTGTGCATGGTTAGCAGGGTTGTGATAGACAGGGCCTAGGAAATGGTGGACAAATGGGTGGCTGGACACTTTTTGGGGTAAGGTGGGAATGCAATGCATCATCAACTACTTAGAGTCTAGGTTGCCCATTTTTTCGAAGAGATGGGGTTAATTTCATGGAGGAGGGGAATTGTTTGTTCCTTGAGGAGCATTTTTCAGTGTTGGGGGTTTTAGTGAGATAGGTAGTATGGTGGCAGGCCTGGTTCCTTAATGGGAACCGTGTGTGGCGGGGAAAGACCGGCAGTCTGTAAAGCGTCCATATTGCTGCAGTAAGGGCGGTGCACACCCGTTCAATGCACGGGTTAGGCTGATTTCACCCTACTGGGGTCAGCAGCGCCTCTCATCCGGGAGGGCTAAAATCATGCATCGGTATGGGTGTTGGATACCGTCTCACTTGCTAGAAAGGGAGAGTTGGCCCTTGCAAGTATTATATTGACATGGGTGTCTTACTTGCTTAAAAAGGGAGAGTTGGCCCTTGCAAGTAGCTCACTTACCATTGTGGGATAGTTGGCCCTGGTAAGTTGTGCACATCTTTTGTCTTTTGCCTAAGTCAAGCTGGCGCCGGTGGTTTGCCGTTCTTTCCTCTGCCACCATACTCATTATTGTAATAAATAAAGCTGACCTTTTATTTTCAAATGGCATTAACTTGGTCTGTGTCTTTATTTTGGAAATAGTATGGTTTGAAGATTATGGTTACATCCATCATCTGACAATAGAGGTTTAAAATATCCGTGGTTTGCATAGAACAGAGGGCATATAAAACTCTTGACAGGGATGGATGGGGTTAATAATGTGAAAGGAGTGGTAATTTAGGATTGACAGTTGCTAAGTTACAGGGATAGGTTGTTTGTCGTTAAGGGGGGAGTGGTTACTGGGCTTACGGGTAATGTTTGTAGGTTAGTCAGCCTCTTTGATTCTGATCTCAAACCCTCCCTTCCCTATTGTGTCTTGTGTCGGCTTTATTTCATGGCGGGGAAAGACCGGCAGTCTGTAAAGCGTCCATATTGCTGCAGTAAGGGTGGTGCACACCTGTTCAATGCACGGGTTAGGCTGATTTCACCCTACTGGGGACAGCAGCGCCTCTCACCGGGGAGGGCTAAAATCATGCATCGGGATGGGTGTTGGATACCGTCTCACTTGCTAGAAAGGGAGAGTTGGCCCTTGCAAGTATTATATTGACATGGGTGTCTTACTTGCTTAGAAAGGGAGAGTTGGCCCTTGCAAGTAGCTCACTTACCATTGTGGGATAGTTGGCCCTGGTAAGTTGTGCACATCTTTTGTCTTTTGCCTAAGTCAAGCTGGCGCCGGTGGTTTGCCGTTATTTCCTCTGCCACCATACTCATTATAGTAATAAATAAAGCTGACCTTTTATTTTCAAATGGCATTAACTTGGTCTGTGTCTTTATTTTGGAAATAGTATGGTTTGAAGATTATGCTTACATCCATCATCTGACAATAGAGGTTTAATTAAATTTTCTAATATACACCACTGACAATGTAGGTATTAAAATACAAGATCAGAGAGAAGTTTACAGCAGTCAGCAAATATAAGAGACAGAGAGAGAGATAATTCAGTAAATCAAAATATTGAAAATCATATACCATAAAGAGTCCACCAGTATTAATGAACAATGGAAATAAATTCTAACAAACCAAGGCTAAATCTAGAAAAGAACTGCATGCCATTTTTCTATATTACATATACAGTACGCTCTTAAATTGCTATCTGTAGAGACCTCTTAGTTTTTCCTAAGTAAATAAGATTACAACCGCATTTGATCATCTATATCTTGCACTCCTTATCATTTGCCTCCCAAAATGATGCTGACCTTTTTTTTTTTTTTTACCAATTTACACATGTTTCAATGTTGGCAAGGGAAACAGCCTTTAGTGAAGGAAGATAGATTACCAAAAAATTATCTAGAATACATTTTTTTATACCATTTTATTTCCTTTAGTACACTATGGGGTCAATCCAAAAAGGTGCAAGTTCACAAAAGCAAGTTTGTTTTATAAAACTTGCAATCATCTCACGAATGCGTATTCCCAAAAACTGCGTGATCCAATTAGAAATGTCTATTTGCATTAATTGCTGCAAATGTGTGAGATTTTTTGACACAATGTGAGCTGGCAGAAGTGCATGAAAAATAGTGGAGTCCATCCTAGACCCCAAAAAAGTGACAACTTCTTTAGCAGTTTCATATAGAAGGCTGGTAGTGGGCATAAGGAAAGTACTGGAGGTTTTTAAAGGGATGTAGTTACATTACCTACTATCTAGATGCCTGCTGACGAAATCCCAGCACCAGAATCCCGGATCGCGGACCGAAGACCAGCGCCGGAATCCCGACCTGAGTGGACATGCCGACACCAGGATCTCGACAGCCAACATCGATATCATAAGTATTGCCAGCGCCTTTAGCTGTTAGCTATGGGGTGGGGTGGGGGGGGAGTTTAGGTTTATGGACCCTGGGGGGTTAGGGTTAGGCTGCGGTACAGGGAGGTTAGGGTTAAGCTGCAGACAGGAGGGGGTTAGGGTTAGGCACCACCAGAGGGGGTTAGAGTTAGGCAATAAGGGGGAGGGTTAGGTTTGGGCACTAAGTGGGAGGGTTAAAGTTAGGTACTAATCAGAAGGGTTAGGGTGTGGGGTAGGGAGGGTTAGGTTGCAGAAAAGGAGGGTTAGGGTTAGGGGGGAGGGTAGCATATTTACATATCCCCTGTCGGGATTCTCAGTATCGGGATGCCACTGTCGGTCTTTTGACAGCCGAAATCCCCAGTACCAGGCTTCCATTCCCAACCCATTTTTAAACACTGTCAAATGGTTGATTATTATGTATAAGACCCCTAGAGCCTCCTACTGAGATCTTCTGCATATAGCAACAACTCATTGTTCCCATAGAGTTGAATACACTCACCAATACTTAGGCTGCCCCATGACTTAAGCTCAGGCAGTATGGACTTATACAATACAGGGGTGATTGCAGGATATTGGCTGGAATAGAAACAGATACTTTAAAGGGTCAGGGTAATTGCTGAATCAGAACCAGCTTCCACAGGGTTAATTGCAGGACAGTTAGTCCACATAGCAAACAGTGAATTAGCAGACAGCAAAATTAATCCACACAGCAAGACTTGCAGGTGTAGTAGTAACACAGAATCCAACTCAGTATATACTGTATATACAGTATATATATATATATATATATATATATATATTCACTTGTGCAAGGCATATATTTGTATTTGCAGAAACACAAGAGCAGAGATGATATTTAGCCTTTTAGCTGACTCAATGTAGGCAAGATTTTTGTGGTCCATGTAGACAATGCCGGAATGTCTATCACCCTCCAACCAATGTCGCCAGTCTTCAAAGGCCCATTTAATGGCTAAAAGCTCTCGACTGCCAACGTCATAATTAGCCTCTGATGGGGAAAACTTTCTGGATAAAAAGACACATGGATGAAGTCTAGAGTCCCATGGGTCCTTTTGAGATAGGACAGCATCCCACTCCAATCTCAGAAGCATCTACCGCCACCACAAATGGCAATGCTGGGTCTGGGTTCCGAAGGACAGATGCTGATGTGAAGGCCGCCTTGATGTTGTGGAAGGCCAGGATAGCTGCTGGAGACAAATGGATAGTATCTGCACCTTTATTTGTCAACTGCATAATGGGATCTACAATGGTGGCAAATGACTTGATAAATCTGTGGTAATAGTTGGCAAACCCAAGGAAGCACTGAATGACCTTCAGATTGGTGGGTCAGATCCACTCCAGCACCGCCTAGAGTTTACCGAGATCCATGGCAAACCCACTGGGATTGATGACATACCCCAGGAATGATACAGTACTTCGGTCTTTTCAAATTCACACTTCTCAAGTTTGGAATAAAGGTGGTTCTCCCGCAACTTTTGCAGTACCTGGCAAACATGGGCAAGGTGTGTTTCAAGAGAAGGTGAATAAATCATATCATCTAGGCAGACAACCACCAAACGACCCATGAACTCTCGGAGGACATCATATAGTCTTAGAAGACCGCAGGAGCATTGGCCAGACCGAATGACATAAAAGGTACTCATAGTGTCCTGAGTGTGTGTTAAATGCTGTCTTCCATTCATCTCCATCTTTGATCCGGATGAGATTATAAGCACCGCACAGATCAATCTTGGAGAAGATGGTGGCGACCCGGAGCTGATCAAACAGGATCGAAATAAGCGGCAAAAGGTAAGAACTCTTCATGGTGACCCTGTTGAGGCCTCTATAATCAATACAGGATTGCAAAGTTCCATCCTTCTTGGCTACAAAGAAGAATCCCATGCCCACCAGGGATTTGGAAGGACAGATGAATCCCTTGGCAAGGGTCACTTTGATATAATCCTCTATGGCCTCAAACACTGGAATGGAGAGGGCATATAACCAGCCTTTGGGAAGCTTGGCTCTGTTAACTAGCTTGATGGCACAGTCATATGGACGATGCGAAGGGAGAGTATACGCTCTCTGCTTGGAGAAGACATCTAAATAGTCCTGGTAAGGTGGTGGTAATGGATTAGAATTTGATTGTAGCACCCATATGGGAAGGGTAAGGCAACCCTTGGACCAGACTGGGCATAGGCAAGGTCCAAGAAATTTCCTGCAGTTCCACTGTCCAGGAAGGTCGAGGCCTTGACCAGCTTACCTCTGACTAATATGCGCACTAAAATGAGGATGGATTTTGCCATTGACATAGCTGCCAGGCCTAAGTGGATCTCTCCCACATTACTTAGGCTCTGTCGTTTCCCGACTTCTGAGGACAGGAACGTGCTTGGTGCCCCTTGCCACCGCAGTAGAGACAAAGACCCATCTACATGTCTTCTTCTCAGCTGGCAAGCAGAAAGCCCCTATCTGCATGGGGTGTGGACCTTCCTCAGGTGACGTGATGGAAAAAGTATGGGAAAGTGGGAATGGACCTTCCTTCTCCATCCTTCATTCTCTGATGCGTTGATCTGTCCCTATGGCCAACTGTATCAAGGCATCCAAGGAGCTCGTCAATGGATACTGCAACAGATGATCCTTTATCTGTTCCATTAGACCTAAACAGAACTGACTGTGTAATTCTATGTCATTCCAACTACAATTGTTGACCCAGTGACGGAATTCTGTTCAGTATGCTTCGGCAGACTCCTTCTTTGCCGGAGAGAATTTAACTGAGCCTCTGCTGTAGTAGCTCAATCTGGATCATCATAGAGGACCCCCAAGGCAGCAAAAAAGGCATCCACTGACTTATATGCTGGATGCTCTGCAGACAGACTGAATAGCCAGGTCTGCAGGTCACCTTGGAGAAATGAGATAACAATCCCTACTCTTTGTACCTCTGACCAGGAGGAGTGTGATCTCATACAATAGTATAGCTTGCATGCCTCACAAAAATTACAGAACATAATCCTATCTACAGAGAATAAATCTGGGAGATTAATCTTGGGCTCTTTACTAGCTAAAGCTGCCAATGGAGCAGTGCGGAGACTCTTAACATGAGAGGCCATGGAGGGACAAGTCCTGAAATTTCTGATTCAGCGTCTGAAGCTGATTGGCTAGGACTTGGGCAGGATTCAACTTCCAGCTGAATATTTATTTTTTTATTAATGGTGGGGGTCCCTGTGCACTGGAACGGACTAAATTGTTTGTGGTATGCTGCAGATAATAGATAGGTTGCCCTGACCTTAAGTATATGAAATAGAAAGGTAACACTGCGCTCTACCCCTTCTGTGTGATGACTAAATAATAAATTAATACAGGATGTAAAATTATATAAACACACTTTTAATTCCAAAAATGTGGGTGAAGTGAGAATAATGAATCAGGGTATACACATTAACATAAATAAATAAATCATCTATATTATGTTGATACATTTTTAAATTGGGGACTGAAGCTTTATAGACATTATTAGTTTCCCAACCCTCCATATAAAAATGTATGTATGAGTGGCACATTTTGTCCCCATAGCAGTACCATGGGTTTGAATGTAATATTGGTTTTGAAATATAACATAATTATAACTCAGTATAAACTAATACCATCAATGAGAAACTCTCTCTTTTTAGGAGATATAGTAATATACTTAGTCAAAGCCTCATTGACCAACTCTACACCCCTACAATGTGGCACAGAGGTGTAGAAGACTATTAACCAAAAATAATCTTCTTTGGATGTAAAAGTTTCTAAAATCATTTCAGATGTGCTGTTGAATCCTTTATATATGAATCCAATTGGATGATATAAGGCTAAAGATGCATATTTATGAAATGGGACAAATTGACTGAATTGACCCCAGATATTATGGGCATCAGGCAAGTGGTAAAGTATTAGTATCACATGATGTTTTACATGGAAATAATCAAACTGTTCCTCAGTAATTACACAATAATTTTTTGCATTATTCAACATTAAATACAACCAAAATTTAATACTGGCATTTCCAGAATATTTGAGGATCTATTACCATCTCCTAAAATTCTTGTAGCTTCCACTAGGAAATCTTTTCTATCCTACATGAGAGTGCAGTTTGTTCATTGGATGTAAAATTACTGCTGTATTTATAAGTAGCATCCACCTTACAAAAATTTATTTATACAGAGTCATAAAAATATCAATAAAACTTAATTTTGACTTAATGGGATAATATTTTTACTTGCCATTTTGGGTATCGGATTTATAAAGAAAAGTCTATAATGCAGGGCAAATAAAGGCAAAATTAAGTCCTTTATTTAATAAAAATGGATTGGAGTTTTTTATCTTCATTAAAGTCGTCTCTTTTTAAGAAATTATATATGAGAACTTCAAGCATCATCAGTTATCAGTAGATAAAGCATATTACAATTACCAAAATGAGAGGCATACCATGCATCACAGAATGAGCTCATGATGATAGCGCTGAGACTATTGTTGTTTCTGTCTCTAAGTTTGACTTTACTCACGACATTTATCATTCCCACATGGATTAGAGAAACTCAACCTACTGTAAAATTAAATTGGCTGTTGGAGTTCACGGAGTGCTTTCAATAATGAGGACCACAGATTGTATAGGTTGTGTGTTGCCGAAAGTCCTGCTCTTCTGCTATCAAGAGCATATAGGTATTTTTTCAAGGAGCAGTTGAAAATTGATTTGAACCATCTAAGATAAATTCATTAGAGTATATGAGCAGGAAATTAGGCTTGTTTAGTACTCCTAATTGTCCCTGTGCAATAGACATAGAATACAGTTCACAATTATTCCAGACTTACAAAGGAAGCTAAATCCCAATAAACAGTAGACGTCTATAATTTCCAATATGATAGAATTTATCCACATTGTGTATATCCTATGTAATGTTTCTGTATAAATTGTTAACTGGCAGTTCATCCTTTGACCAATGTGTACTGTGTCTCTGGAGTAAAATCTCAGTCCAGTAGCGACCACCTGCAATCAAGCTTTTATTTATTGGCAGTTATATATATAGCGCACACATATTCTGCAGTGCTGTACATAGAATATTTGGCCATTCACATCAGTCCCTGCCCCAGTGAGGCTCACAATCTATACTCCATATGTTAATTTTTGATGGGAACCAATTAACCTACCAGTATATTTTTGGGGTGTGGGAGGAAACCGGAGCACCCGGAGGAAACCCACGCAAGCACAGGGAGAATATACAAACTCCGCACAGGTACGGCCATTGTGGGAATCGAGCCCATGACCTCAGTGCTGTGAGGCAGTAATGCTAACCATTACACCATTGTGCTGCCTTTTAGAGCACAATTCCACAGCTTAATAAAATACTGGGACTATAGAAAAAAACTGTGCAGCCATACAAATACCGTTCCATGTTTCTATTTCATATATAGGCAAATCAATGTTATCTGATGCATTATATCAATTGAAATAGAATGTATCAAAGCCTATATCAGAGTTTATATTTGATTATTTAATTATTTTATGCTGCTTGAAATTTATTTTCTTTTATAGACAGAATAATTCATACATACTTTTTACAATAAATGTAAGTATTTTTCCATAGTTCTTTAGTCAATTCTTTGTAACTAAATCCTGCCCTTAACTGGCATTAAATGAAATACCATTTGGTCCTAAAAATATGCATACCCTTTAAGGCAGTGATTTTCAACCTTTTTCAACTCGAGGCACACTACGCAAGATTTTAAAATTGCCAAGGCATACTATCCGGCGATGCGTGACCAATTTAAAAACATACACATTGGCTCCCACATAAAAAAATACACACAGATTGGCCTCCATAGGAATAAAACACATTACATTGGCCTCCTCAGGAATAAAACACACTACAGTACAAGTGCGCTGAGCTGACCACCGCGGCACACTTGACAACCGCCAGCGGCACACTGGTTGAAAAACACTGCTTTAGGGGATGCAGTTTATAGACCGGCGGACTAAATGCCACTGGTCTATATCCAAACAGGAGAGGCCCAATGGTGGACTTAAGATAGGTATTGAAATACTGACACCTATCTTAATCCAACACCGGAATGCCGAAGGACGCCAGCCCAAACGAGGTAAATCTGGACCGTCCTTAGCATTAGCCGCATGGTGGGAGGGTTAGGTGTAGGGAGTGTAGCAGGGTTAGGGTTAGGTTTTGGAGGGGAGATTAGGGTTAGGCACCCCTAGGGGGGAGGGGTAGGGTTAGGCACCCCCAGGGGTAGGTTAGGGTTAGGCACCCCCCCGAGAGGGTTAGGTTCAGGGTGTTGGAAAGGGGGTTTAGGTTTAGGCACCCCTAGGGGGGACTTAGAGTTAGGCACCACCCCGGGAGTTTTAAGTTTAGGCAACCCTAAGGGATGGTTAAGGTTAGGGGGGGAGAGGGAAGGGTTAGGGTACTTACCAGCTGGCGTCGGGATCTCCTCCTGTCGGGCTTCTCCTGTCGGGATTTGAACCGGTGGCATACCGATCCCACCTTTAGCACTTTACCTCCCTTGGTTTTCTTCTGTTTTGCAGTGTTGGAAAAGTCCCCTCCCTTTCCAAATAAATTAAATTCTTTTATTAGGAAACTGAGAGGAAACCAGAGGAGCTTAATAAAGCAGCTGCTCTGTAGGAGGGTGTCAGCCTACAAAACCAAAATATACAAGGTAAAAAAATGGAGAACAGCACTGGTCTCATTTCAGAAAACGCTGTAACTACTATTGTGGACTTTGACTTTATTACTTCTTTGACTTCTTTGACCTTTGACAATTTGCTAAAAAAAATGCTTGGCCCATCAATTTTTATTCAACTCTGCATCGACTCTGGGTGGCCCATCAATTTTCATTCAACCCTGCATCAACCCTGGGAAATAAATATCCACTAAAAACAGGCCTATAACGTGTGCACGACTGGTGCTGCCAAACAGAGCACAGTGGTCTGTGGTCAGCACCATAGTTGGCCCATGGCCTGGGGCAAATTAAGAAAGGAGGGGACCCGTGTGCATTCCCCAACCGTGACCCCCTCCTCTCTCCCCAGTGGCCAGCAGCAGACTGAAGGCTGACCGCCGCCGGCTGTAGCATCAACAGACCCTGGGCACTAGTCTGTGCATAGAGTCTACTGTACATGTGCAGGTCGCCGGGAAAATAGCGCGGACCCCATTTTCCCGCTCATTTCCTCACTGCGCATGCGCAGAACGCTGGGAAAATGCCCACTGCAGACATTTTCTGGCATTTTGTGCAGGGCTGAGACATCCGACGCGGGACCTCGGAGAGGTAAGTATTAGATAATATGGGTGCAGGGCGTGCGGTGCAGGCCCCCCTGAACCCAGGGGCCCGTGTGCACCACACACCCTGCATCCATTATAGATACGCATGATCTATTGAGACACAAAATTGATTTTGCTGTTTAATGCACCCTACATTATGAGATTGCCTTTTGTCTTTATATATAGAGGTATTTTTTGTCATTTTTCAAACATTGGGTGGTACTTTAAAGGTAATACATTTATAAGCTAACTATGTTGTAACTTATTCCAAACTTCCAATATTCTAAGGTATCCATCTGGAAGATTACCATGTGCGGCCAAAGAGGCTTGAAAGCTTACAGATTTAGGGCCTGAGATGCCTTAAAGCATTGAAAGTTTTCAATAATTTGCAGTATAGTTAGCTTTTAAATGGTGTCCCATTAAGTCCCTTTTTACTATTATGCTTTACACAGGTATTTGAATTTAATACTATGTCTATAAATAAAAATACATTATTTAGATATAGATATTGCTTACTCTGGATTTTGAAGTGTGTGAAGGTGTTTTATTGCACCATATAATCTTCAAGTATAACATGAATTCCTAAAAATGTAAATGAATAACAGATCTCCTTTAAATCCCAAGTTACAGGAATTGAACTTATGTTTGTGTTCAAGTGTAATATTTTACTCATATATGCTACACTCCATCTGTACTGTATTTATGATACAACGGAGGATGGATTATACCACATGAGATAGCTATTACTAACTAGTACATGTGACATCATCATAACATGCAGTAACACTGTAGTATAATTATAATTTCTATTTTCATTATTACAAAAGTGTTAAGCATTTGTATAGATAATTTAACACTTTAGTACTGGGGAGTGATTAATATATAAGTTCATGGAAATAATATCTGTATAATTAGTGAATTCAGAAGTCATTGAGGGCAATTCAATTCAGTGCGATGTTAAATAGCCCTGGGAATGATTTCCCAGAACTATTCAATTGACTGTGCTGTTAAGTCCGACAACAGGATATCTGCTCATACCCTCCTGAGTTGTGAGCAGAAATCTGACTTACGTGCTGGTTGCAATACTGTTTTCTGGCTTAGAGCGGCGCTAACAGTATCGCGGGCAGCACTTTAGTCGGAAAATGCCGGTCACCGCGAATAAACACCCAGCTTAAGGCCCGCTAACCGGCATTCTCCAACTTTAGTGGTGCTAGTCGGACTTAACAGCAAGGTCAATCGAGTAGCTCCGGAAACTCCTTCCCAGGGTTATTCAACGTCGCGCTTAATGGAATCTCCCTCATTGCTTATAATGGGCAACATACAGAACAATGTACCCCCTTACTGTAAATGATGTAATTTAGAATCCACATTGGACTACTGTGACCTGTATAAAGTGCATGGCATACAGACTTTTTACTTTTATATCATTGCAGACCTCCTAGGAATTGCCCAGTACTCATGCGAATTTGTGCATGAGCACGCCAGCGTCACTCCCTGATCCAGCCCAACAACTGCAGCAAGTCCCTACCAGTTCTAATGTACATGCAGAGGACATGCCCCACTCGTCCTCCACAGTGAATGGATTAATAATACATATTGACACTTTTTCACCGTGCTCCAATTTTATTAACATTAGATCCATTTTGCCAAAGTTGTGAATGTTAGTTTGAATATAGAAAAAAAATTATGGGCCAGTTCCTTTGCTGATACATTAACACCTCTCACCCCAAACAACTAATATCTACTTTTAACTATAATCCATTCCAGCAGTTCATTTTGTTTTATTTACTGCATTTTTCTCTCTTACTCTACAGAAAATCTGAAGGTCTTGTTTGAGGGTGGGGATGGAGTGGGGGGGGGGGGCAATATAGTGAGTAACTAATTTGAGCTATGCGTGAGTAGCCAGCAGTGCTGCCCCATGACTTACATTTATTTTATTGTGGCAGCATGTGTCACTTGCTATTAAAAATAAAGTCAGTCATTTCTATTGACAGGCATATTCAACAGAAGCATGTATGTAATGTCTAAGGGCATATGGGCTAATTGAGAGCTAAGATTAAATAAAGCTACTGCGTACAAATTATGAAGCAGGAAAAATATTTTGTGCTGCAGGGAAATCATGTTAAATCCACAACCTAGTACAGTAAGTTGGTGGGACTACTGCAGTATTTGTTCTGTATCAGTAGTCGAAGTGGGGCGGTATACGGCGGTATGACATACCGCCACTTCTCTACCCCACTTAATTTTAGCCGCAGAAAAGAATGCACCAGCGCTGGGATGCAGTATGGCATCCCATCGCTGGAACAGCGGCGGAAATGTGTAGAGATGTGTCCCGCAGGGGACACATCTCGATCGGCAGCAATGGACACGCTGGCATGTAGCCGGGACAAAGCATCCGGTCCCGGCTACAGTCAGCACACACTGGCCGTCAGCCAATCGCAAGGCTCGTGGCCGCAAGCCAATCACAGAGCTCGCGGCAGCCAGCCAATCACAGGGCTTGCAGCCGGCAGTCAATAAGAAGCTGCCAAGTGGCAGCTTCTCATTGGCTTGCACAACTGCACCAGCAACGTGGGACTCGGTGCTCCTGAGTCCTTGCAGCTTCGTTCCAGCAGCGCACTGAGCGCAGGACAGAGGTAAGTAGAGAGAGGGAATAGAGAGAGGGGCAGACAGAGGGAGGCAGGCAGTTAGCATTGTAGGGGGTGAAAGAGAGGCAATTAGTGAGAAGGGCAGGGTGTGAGGGAAGCAGGGGCCCAAGGGGAGGGGGGGAAGAGATTCATTCGCCATACCCCCACCTCTAAATTCCCACTTCGAGCACTGCTCTGCATCCATATAAAGGGGTCAATCCTATTCCATGCGATGATCTCGCCAGTGCGAGGCATTGGGGCAGTGGCCTCTCTGTACGGCAGCCCGGATATGTGAAAATTTTGCTCGCAGCCCCATAGGGCAGCGAGCAAAGTTTGGCAAATTCAGGGTCGAGTTGGGCTGCGAGGGTGCAATGTGCCAGTCCGTTGGGCGTTTTAACGGCGCATCGCACCCTTCGCACGGAATAGGATTGACCCCAAAGTATGAACATGCACCCCTTGCAGTGACACATGGTTTATTCTGCTGCATTAAGCTAATAGTCCCATAGTGTTCATTACTGTATGTAGCAATCACAGTACACATAGTATATAACATTTCTGCATTTTAGACAATAGAGTTAACACAGACCTAATATAAATAATTTATAAAAAGAATATAAAAGCTATTTCTAATGCTTGCTTGGCTCATTCTAAAAACTAGTGAATTGACCACTAGATGGCAGAAGTTGTATTGGTGAATAAGTTTAGTTATGTTAGTCAAACAGCTGTAATTTATTTTTTTCGCATTTGTAATGTTCGTTTTGAAATATATGGAAAAATGTAGGAAAGATTTCTACATATTCTCATCTTAAAAATGGCATGTAAAAGTATTAAAGTATAATGTGGAGAGAAATTCTCTTTGTAACAAGGTGCAATAGATTAAAGTCATGGTTCAAAATATTTCTAGAATCTACCCACCATTGCAGTTGTGATTTAATTGACTTAATCAATATTCATAAGATTGCAGTACAAAAGAAACCATTGTTTCATGAATATTCTTTAGGCCTCACAATCCCATTGGCAGTCCCTTTACACAGGCAATTTGACTGAGCAGAAAGCCCCTATTGCAAAGACCAACTATTGGAAATCTCTCCTTGGTAAATACATTGCAGTGTCCCCCAGTTCCATAGATGTTTATTTGGGTTATAAGATGGTGAGAGTGGTGGAGGTAACCCATTTGTGAAGCCTTTGAGGCTGCCTACTAATTCTTCAATTAAGATGTTAAAAGTGACTCATTCACATTAAACAATAACTATATACACCAGGAGCAAGGGTTGCAGGTTGATTAATTGTGAACATGTAGATAATGGTAAGATGTAAAATCATAGCATAAGCCGAATGTGAAAAAAACACATATCTGTTAGCATAGTACAGGTTGAGAGGCCCATATCCAAAATGCTTGGGACCAGGGGTATTTTGGATATCAGAATATTCTGTATTTTGGAAAATTTGCATATCATAATGAGATATCTTGGGAATGGGTCCCAAATCTAATCAAATAATGCATTTGTGTTATATACACCTTATACAGTCAGCCTAAAGGTAAGTTTATACAATATTTTTAATAATTTTGTGCATCAAAAAAGTTTGTGTACATACATGAAATTCATTTATGTTTCATATACACCTTATACACACAGCCTGAAGGTAATTTTATACAATAATTTCAATAATTTTGTGGCCATCAAAAACCACAGGTTTCACCATCTCAGTCATGCTAGAAAAAATATCCGTATTTTGGAATATTTGGATATGGGCGACTCAACCTGTAATACAGGTTGAGTCTCCCATATCCAAAATGCTTGGGACCAGGGGTATTTTGGATATCGGAATATTCCGTATTTTGGAATATTTGCATAAAATAATGAATTGTCTAGGGAATGGGACCCAAATCTAAACACAGAATGCATTTATGTTTTATATACACCTTATACACATAGCCTGAAGGTCATTTTATACTATATTTTTAATAATTTTGTACATCAAAAAAAGTTTGTGTACATACATGAAATTCATTTATGTTTCATATACACCCTATACACACAGCCTGAAGGTTATTTTATACAATATTTTTAATAATTTGTGCTTTAAACAAAGTTTGTGTACATTGAACCATCAGAAAGCAAAGGTTTCACTTTCTCAGTCATGCTAAAAATATTCCGTATTTCGGAATATTCCGTATTTCGGAATATTTGGATATGGGATACTCAACCTGTATAATAAAACAGTAAAATGTGTAGTGAATCAACCAAAATAGTCTGGTATGTGGGATTTTCAAGGGTCAAACTACCTAGAAGCTTTCTTGAAAAATTAAATATGCTGCACTATCACTGGAGAGCACTTTTGCCAGCTGCCAAGCATTGTACATAGTGACATCTCAAATGAAAAGCATCATTATTAGTCATCTGGGGGAAACTTTGCTGCAACCAAAACTTTCACACCATCAGCGTTTCAGCAAGGACTCCTCAGGTAGCACAATGTGCATTGTTCCAGGATCTTTTAATAAATAGCTACAGTAGGTCAGCTGTCTGGAGATGCACACAGAGTTTAAACCCTGTATTGTACTGCTATGAGCTACAGTATCATAACTTTAATAAATGGTGATGTTTCTGAGATGGTTACTGATATTACACTGTGATGTGCTGTGTTGCTGATGATTGTAGAATTGTATTTAGAGTGACCCAATTCTTAGTGACAGGGAAAAGTGTAGTGTACAGTAGAGGAGTGAGCAGTCCAAATGAATTCCTGTCAGCCCCCACCTTATGCAGGGTATATTGCTCAGCATCAGACTGAGTACTACGGCCAAAACCATCCATGATGATGCAGTGCAGGTGATGGGGATGCTTGATAAGGATTTACTGCTGTTTAGACAACATTATTGTCTTCATGATCAAGGCTGAAGCTCAGAAAGAAAAACAGGCACTGATCCCTACCCTGACAGTTGTGTTTCTTCAAATTTATTTTATTCTGAGTGTGGAAACATTACCCATGTACAAAGGTTAACTGAAATAATTTATGTATTTGATTAAAATTCTTAATTTAAAATTATCATTGCCAATATTAAATTGTGTATAGTTAATGGTTCTAAAAAAGGGCAATACCCATTTTTACATACCACAAAATAGAGAAGCCAATTTCAACGCTCACGGCCCGTCACTCACTATGTGATGGATTCTTGTCTGCGTGCGTAATGGCAGTGCAATCGCTGCACATGCGCAGTGTGGTGCATACGCATGCAAAGTGCTCAACAATGGGACGTTCTGCATAAGTGGCTGCAATTCTGATCTATGCTGAATCAGGCACTAAATCATATGGTGTGTGTGTACTGTGTTTTTTACAATATTTTCTTTACAGTAGGGTATACTTGCCTACCCTCCCAGAATGGCCAAGGAAGCTCCTGAAAACCAGGTTGCGCTCCCGGGTGCCCGGAATGGTGGACAAGACTCTCCAACCCAGCCTTAGTCACACACTTCCCCAGTGAAGTGGGCGGCACAGGCGGCCGATGACGCAATTCGCACTTAGGACCTGATTCAGACCTGCTCGCTAGCAAGCGATTGATCGTTGCTGACGATGTGTTGCTAATGTGTGCATGCGTATAGTTCGCAGTGCGCATGCGCAAACTAGTTCGAGCGATTGAAATGTTCTTGCTCGCCCTGCAAAGACAGCCCAGTGTAATGAGTGACAGGAGAGGCCGTTTGTGGGTGGTAACAGGGGCAGGGCAGTAGTAACGGGGGAGTGGAGTTACGGACGCAGGCGTGCCAGAATGTTTCCACTCCGTTTCTGAGGCTTGCATAATTAACAGACAGCGTCATAGTACACGTCACCTGGTTGAATAATATACTAAAGTGCTCGCAGTGCTTGCGGTAGGGTACAGTCAACCGCAAGCGATGCGGTCAGATCCGATGGACCCTGATGTACCGATGGTTGTATATACTTCCTGGAGATGACGTACGCTAGTGGGCGGCTAAAGACAGGCTGGTTGGCGTCTGTAAACACAAAGTGATCGCTCGCCAAGACATAGTAGGCATGCTTATGCTTTGCCGTGCGATCACCTGCCTTGACGTCACTTAGCTGAATTTCCATACGCTGGGAGCGAGCGGCCACATCTAGCGAACGAGTCTGAATCAGGTCCTTAATCGCATCATCATGGCTCCAACATCCGCTTTATAATGGCGGTAAATGCGACATTGCATAGAGGGGGTGAGGCTATAATGACGCGATCGTGACGTCAAGCCCCAGTACCGCCCACTTCCGCTGAACTATGCCTCCTGCAGTACCGACCTCGCTGCCTGCTCCTTGAGGAGGCAGCCAAAAGGTCATCAAGTATGCAGTGAGGATACAGGTGCCAGCGGCCTGTTGGCACTTGTGGTTCTACAAGTGCCCTACAACATGTTTGCTGGGACCTGTAGCCACAGTGTAAAGAACAATATTATTTCAATTTTTTTTACACATAACCACTGCACCCACCACCATCAGGGGTGCGGGGAAGAGCCCGCTGGTTGATCCTCTGGAGGGGACACCCCATTTTCTTAGGATTGCCAGCCCTGGGCTGACCAGTTTGGGTTTGGGTAATGCTTTGACAGTGGGAACTTCACGCTGGTTTTTCCCGGAATCTTCCTGTACCAGAACAGTGGCACAATGGCAGTGTGTGAAAATATCTGACGAGAATTGTATTTAGCTGCCCACCAGTGGCTTCACAAAGCATTGCTACTGTGTGCAAAGTTGCAGCATCAGTTGTAGATCACTTGATAAACGGCCTTCTTTGTAACATATGGACGCACAGCACAGAATGGGCGCAGGATCTCAGATGACTGAGCAAGTTTTACTGCATACCACATCGCAATTGCAGGCTAATCATCACCCCAATTATGGTCGCGACACATCTGCATTTGAGTCACCACACCCCACTGCTGCCCAAAAATGGTCCCTGGCTGTCAATCACTTTGCAAAAAAATCCTCACTGCGAGCAATAATGGTAATGAAACTTGACAAATGCACAGTGCAAAGATAATCACTCAACTACATAAACATCTGAATAGCATCCATCTCCATAGGCAAACACTGGGTGGTTTCCGTTTGCCTAGAAACACCCCTCCCCAGCCCACACCATGATCACAATAACATTTTACTAATGCTGCATGTTCTTCTCAGTATCACAAATGAAATAATCAGCACCAACTGTGGATCTTTTAACATGCCAGCCAGTAATAAATACACTTGTGCACCAACTAGGAGATCTGGAAAACATGCAATGTTAGGAGTGCACTGCTATAGACCATCAATAGTGTTACTTATTAATACTGTATAATAATACACTATCCAGTGCATAAGGGGACCAATATGTACATATATGTCCAGGGCAGTGCTATGTTCTTCTGCTCATCCCCCAGACTCCCAGACTTGCTCCAATGCTCTGGAATGGTGCCCACATGTGAAATAAAAACATTCAGCTCAAGCAGGATGGCCCTACTGCCGCGTTTAATGGCTTACTGTGATCCCTGGTCCTGTATAAGCTGGGATTATGACACACAATACACTTTGTATGGCGCATATTAAAGCTGGATAAGTGCTAATTATGCTCTCTTCATGGACTGGCTGCACTCACTCTAATATCAATGATTTGGAAACCCCCCTCTAGAAATCCTGCATTTGCCACTGATCTCTGATTCAGGAACCATATGTGAGATACTTTATAAAGCATCTGATAAAACCTCTTAGTCTTTGAATCATCTTCCTAAGTGTTATAGATGTGCCAATTATGCATTTTGAAACTCTTCTGCATCTTTGGTATTATTTTTGCTCAGCGCCGTAACTATATTTGACATCACGTGGAGGGGGTGAGGTAATGATCACCGGTAATCACAGCAATGCCCGGAGCATCCTCAGGATGCTCTGGGGTGTGGTAAGGGTAGTGGTGGGCACACCTGAAGCATCCTAAGGATGTTCCAGGTGGCACTGCTTTAGAGATTCTGGCAGCAGGGTGTCGTTATAACCAGATGCAGGGACCGTGGGTGAGCAGCAGTGCCTCTCACAGAGCTCTAGTTATGGCCCTGTTTCTGATTAGTAAGATGGTATAGGGGGCTGCCGATGTTGTACTACAGTGGGATAGGTTCAGTATCCCGGCACAGGGGATGTCGCCACTTAGGATACCGGCATTGGCATACCAACACCTAACAGAATCCTGGCACCGGCATCTCCACTGCCGGCATCTCGAAGGTAAGTAACAGGGGAGGGTTAGGGGTTAAGGTTAGGCACTATGGGGAGGGTTAGGGTTAGGCACTAGGGGGGATGGTTAGGTTTAGGATGCGGAAAGGGGAAAGTTAGGTTTAGGTGCTAGGGGGAGGTTAGGTTCAGGCACCGGGGATGGAGGACTAGGGTAAGGAGAGGAGGAGAGTTAGGATACCTACTGACAGGTGTCGGTATCCTAACCCTGTCAGGATGCCGGCATCAGGATTTTGACCGCCGGGATCCCGTACCCATCCCGCTACAGTATATATGCTATAGAATGCTTTAGAATGTAAGCTCTTACGAGCAGGGCCTCTACCCTCTTGTGCTTCTCCTTACTTTACTTTCCTCTACTTCTTACCCCCCCACCAGGGCACCTAACACTTGGTTGCTTACGCACTGTTGCATATCTGTTGTATATCTAGGTGTTATGGTCACTAATGTAGCAATGTATATTATCAATGTCCTTGTCCTATATTGTACTGTGTCACTTGTCAAATTATTTGTTTATGTACTTTACAAGGCGCTGCGGAACACTTGTGGCGCCATACAAATAAAGGATAATAATAATAAGAAGAAGAATATGTGCCATCAGTGTCCTGTCGTGATAGGAAGGTCAAAGTACTGTATAATAGTTTAATAGCTTATGACTGGGTTCTTCCAAAATATGTGTAATACATTTTCTACAGACCTGCACCAGGAGAATTTAGACTCATTTAGAGTCAATCTCGTTAGATCTTAGGAAACTTACTGGGAGTTAGATACATTGGAATCAGGGACGTATCTATAATGGGTGCAGGGTGTGTGAGGAACACGGGCTCCTGGGTCCAGGGTGGCCTTCACTGCACACCCTGCACCCATAATAATACTTACCTCTCCGGAGTCCCACGTCGGTGCAGGTGTCCGGTGCTGTAAAACGACTGGAAAATGGCTGTAGCCATTTTCCCATCGTTTTCGCATGCGCAGTACAGGGAAAATGGCCGCCGTGGCCATTTTCCCGGTTACCTGTGCATTCACTATAGACTCTGGGCACACTCTAGTGCCCAGAGTCTATTACTCCGGCGATCGGCCGCGCACAGCTCAGTGCACTGTTGGCCGCTAGGCGGAGAGGAGGGGGCCCGTGTCGCAGACTGCAGACGGGCCCCCTCCTCTCTAGAAACGCCCCTGATTGGAGTTGATGCAGAGTTGGTAGTAACATTGGTTTATATTTGCCTTCACTCACTGATCACGTGCAGAATGAAATTGTGCAAGAATGACAACACGCTACACAAACTGGTTTAGTACTCAATCAGATCAGCCTTATTCTCTGTATCTAGTTTATCACAGTCATACAGTAAATACACTTTAATACATGGTGGCTGTTTCTGAATATCCCTTCAGTTTCCCATTCAACTTAGTTGGATCCTGTCTCACCTGTATATATTTTTTTTTTAAAAAGTTATTTGAAATGTATATTATATATGAATGAATGACTTTAATTTTCAGTCTTCATATACTGTAAGTTGTTTAGAATAACAATACCATTATCATGCCATTAGTTAGTGGTAATCATTTTGTCCACAAAATGAATACTAAATACTAATGGTATCATAATTATGTAGCGGTTTTCGGAGTATCTATGTTAATTAATTTTTCTTTGTTAGGTATCCATAACAGATTTTTTTTGTCTATTATTCATCAGTATTTATTCCTCCTATCTTCAAATCTAAGCCATAGTTTTTGGGGATGTGGTGAGTATAAATATTTTAAGTGTTCCAGCTGATCAATTTCTAAACTGGTCAATGCTAGTCCTCCTTTCCTCTCTGAGAGGTACATACAGGGGGTGATTCTGAGGTAGACGCTAGAAAGTTTCCCCCTCCGGATGCATCCGGGTCAGACTGCGCATGTGCTTCAATGGGTACGGCACAGAGACACAGATCAAAATGCTTGGAGGTCTATGCTATTTTGATGGTGGCCTGGGGGTGGAAACTGGGGGGGGGCTACCTGTCGTGGGCAATTCGAGGGAGTGTCATGGGCCGATAGTGCATCTTTGTACGTGCATCGGCAGGTTTGTGGTGCAACCGGTGGGCGTCTCATTGGCCATGAAATTACCATAAAGACGCAGTGGTGGCTGCAACAAAATATGCAGCCGATACTATAACTGTGTCCACCTTCGGAATCACCCCCAAAATCTCTCCATAGTATAGACTTTTTTTTTTATCCAAATGATAGACAAAATGAAAATTGCTCAAATTAATTTATAAGTTTAGATGGAATTGGTATGAATGCCACCGGACGAGAGCTCAGCGGGCAAAATCCCGACACCGAATGGCTAAACCACGCAGATCTCGATGGAGGTAAGTAAATTACCTAACCCTTCCCTCTCCCCCCCCTAACCCTCCTTTAGGGTTGCCTTACCTCCCCCCCCCCTAGTGCCTAACCCTAACCTCCCCCCAGAGGTGCCTAAATCTAACCCCCCCTCCCCGCACCCTAAACCTATACCTCCCGAGGGGGGGTGCCTAACCCTAACCTCCCCCTGGGGGTGCCTAACCCTAATCTTTCTTCCCCTAGCCTAACCCTAACCCTCCCCGGGGGGGTGCTTAACCATAAGTCCGCCCGGGGGTCCCTAAACCTACCCCCCCATCCCCGGCAACATGCATACTTACCCCCGGCATTGGACGATCAGTCTGGTGTCCTGTCGGGGTCCCAGCATTGGGATTAACATAGGCATCGGTAGTTTGTCGCCTATGTTTGATCCCTTGCCGGGATTACACTGTCGGATGACTGCATCCCATTTAGAATGAAAGGGTTGTCCAGACAAGAAAAACAGAGAAATATTCCCCAGCACACTGCCAATAGAAAGCTAGTCTTCTGTCTGTAAATAAAATGTAGAAGACTATAGGGTCTATGGGCCTGATTCAGACATGGACGCTAATGCGATCGCAACTGCATTTTCAACCGCAACGCAGCTGTGAAAATACGCTAATATTTGCAAAGATCACCCAAGCAAAAAGATGCCCAATACTGCCTTCTTACCTGCATGCAAGGACGCATACCTGCATAAATATCTGTAATGTCGATGCCCATTGAGCGGCCATCTTGCCCTTGCGGCAGGTCTGACCAGCGCAGACTCGGCCACTCTCCTCTCACCTAGAGAGCTCTCATGCTGCGTAGGAGATCGCAAGGGCTAACTTATGCACATCCATGTAAAGGTGTTTAAAAAGCCAGACACGCCTGTGTTTTTCTGACCACCCCCTTGTTACCACCTCCAAACACTGACAATAACTGTGCGATGTATTGCTATGTGCGTCCGTAATGGCAATGTGATCTCAGCTCACACACAGTGCGGCTTATACGCAATGGCTAATAATCGCTAGATCTGCGTACGGAATCACCATTGCGTCAGGGTTGCCTACCTTTAATATTCTCTTCCCGGGAGAAGCCCAGGTAAGAGAAGCAGCAGGGGGCCGACGGGGGCGGGGCTTGACGATTCGCGTCATTAAGCCCCGCCCCTAGCGGTAAAATTGCCGCGATTTGGGCACAATTTACATAGGGGGCGGGGCCAAATGCTGTGATTCATGCAGAATCACAGCTTAAGCCCCGCCCCCTTCACGGAGACCCGCGATTGCCGCGGGTATTCTCCTAATTCTGCCCACTTCACTAGGAAGTGGGCAGAATGCGGGAGAAATGCCTACCCTTCCGGGGCTGCGGGGGGTTACCCGAAAAATCGGGAGCCTCCCACGAAAACCGGGAGGGTAGGCATGTATGCATTGCGTCCATGTCTGAATCAAGCCCTATGTAGAATACTAAGCCTTTATCTCTGTCCACTTTATCTCTCTCCAAGGCTTAGTACATAGACCCCTTAGGTTACACACATTGCAAGTACAGTATATGATAAGCTACTGACCACTTCAAGAATCTTTTTTGTGTTTTTCATTATACTAAATAAAAGCTGATATAATGGTGTCAAATATGTTAACAAGAATTAGTGCTAAGGTGCCCGCACACTTAGCGATGTGCTCACTATCCGACGATGTGTCCGATTTCCCCTTGAACTCTCCCCAGCAGCATGGCAGATCTGAAGATGCGATGTACGACCAGCGGGTAAGCGCATCGGCATCGTGATCGTGACTGGACACTCACGATTTGGGCATATTTTATCACGATTTGTCGGAATCGGGCAAATCGTGTAAAAAATCGCCAAGCGTGTAGGCACCTTTAGTATGCTTGGAATAGTCTAAATAGGTAGAGTGCTTTAGGTAATAATATCACCCTTATAGCTGTTATTCGGCACAGCCACAAAACCGTTATTTTTCCACTAGGAGTTAGTAAGATTTGTTATCTTGGTTAGTAACAGTATATAATTACAATGTATCAGTTCTTCTTTTTTCTTCACTGGGATGTGGAGTCCAAAGTAATATAAAGGTTTTAATTCCATTTATAATTACGTTTGTGTTTTAGCTTTCTTAGCAGATATGGACTTAGGGCCGAAATTCAATTTGAAGCGTTAAGTCCGGATCCGCGTTAAGTTACCACCGATGATGTCATTATCGCCTGTTTTGGTTTTACCCCGTATTCAATTTGAAAGACTTTCCTCCTAGGCGGAAAGTCAATGCAATGTAATAGGTGGTAAAGTGTCGCCTATGAATGGCAGGCGGTAAAAGTGCAGAATTGGGGTTTTGGGGTGCATGTTGCGGGAACCCCCGTGCAGCCTTCATACAGTCCCCCAAAGGTAACCTGTGTCAAAAAAATGTTTAAAAAAATGTAAGGAAACCCAAAAATTTACTTTGAAAAAGGGGGCGGAAAAAAAATGTTGGGGTACAAACTTAAAAACTAGCGAACTTGACACTGGGGGGGGGGGGCCCCAAGTATACCCCAAGTGTTTTTTTGATTGCAGGTGTTTGCAGCAGGTGGATTTTTCATTATTTTTTCAACTTCACTTTTTCAACTTTAAATATGCTGACCCCCATTTTCTAGTACCCCAAATTTGCTGGGATAACTTATTTTCTGGAAAAAATACTCCTAAATACTATTCTGCATCAGGTATAGAAAAACGCTATTTAACAGCTATTGAGCCCATTTAAAAACACCAAATACCTTCAGCAAGCCAAATCGGGGGGTACCATAGTGAACCCCAATGTCAGAGCATCATTTGGGGGGTGACAGGCTGATTTCCCCAAAACTGACAGTACTTTCTGCTTCTTAAAGCATCGCCGGGTCCCGTTTACGCCTACTTTAAAATTTTCATACGGGGTAAAGCGTGCACGCGTGTAATACTTTTCCGCCTCCAAAACAGGCGAAGTCGGCGTTAAGTCCGGGCCGCGTTAACAACGCGGCTCGGCTCAAATTGAATAAGGCTCTAAACCTTTAGTTCTATATCAAGCATTACGTAATATGCTAATGAGACCTTATTGTGTAGCCTAACTGTCCTTAATATATGTGTTTTTGTAGGATGCCTGGGGCATATTATATTACAGGTTCCTTATTTATTCCATTTTTTTGTGCGGCCTCCTGGTCGCTAGCTAAGCTGTGGGTGACAAGGGAGGAGAGGGGAGGGGAGAGGAGGTGAAGGGGCGATCGCTGCCTGTACAGCCACCACATTTACTAAATGCCAAAAGGCAGGGGCGCCAGTCCCTTACTTTGCCAGGGGCGCTTGGACCCCTAGATACACCCTTGATAGCACCACAAAAATTAGCAACTTTGGTGCGGGCGTATAAGCAGAATTGCATTCCGTAGTGAATCAGGCCCTCAGTTTGCTGTTTTGTATTCATTGTATTTTTAAGTAGCTTCCTTTTCTGTACCTACTGTTGCCTTTCTTGCATTTCCTAACCCAAGCAAAGAGACATTATTAAAATATAGGGCCTGACTCAGAGGCACACGCAGTGCGATGTTGCATGCAAGCAGCCGATGCTTTATGTCTGCACATCTACATGCATCCTGATGTTTACCAGGCAGAGACACAAAACGAATTTGGGTACAGGGAGAGTGAATTCTAGTAAGCATTGCTGGGAGGTATTAGGGTGTGGCTAGCCAGATGCAATGGCGTTTCATAATGTGTGCAGGGTGTGTGGTGCACACGGGCCCACACTGCACACCCTGCACCCATATGTAGTTATACTTACCTCTCTGCAGTCTCTAGAGTCCTGTGTCTGCCAGTGGCCCGGAGCTGCAGAGCAGTAATAGTCACAGGGAAAATGGCGCAGCAGCCATTTTCCCAGTGGTTTGCGGATAAGCACTAGAGATATCCCAGAGAATAAAGAGCAGGTGGCATTTTCCTGGAGATCTGCAAATGCGCAGTAGGTTGTGGCACCAAGCTAGAGTCTACTGCACCACCAGAGAGGTGGGGCCCACATGGAGGCTGCACACAAGCCCAATCCTCTCTTAAAATGCTCCTGGCCAGATGCAGGCATGTCACAAGTGTGTCGTTGACAGCAACTGCGTCTAAAGATACAGTGGCGCTGACACAGGACGCCATGCTCAGATGAAGAAACTACGTCTGCCATAGGGCTGTTGCAAGTTTTGAAGATCATCTGTCGAGGCACTAGTATAATAAAGACCACCTCTGAATAAGGCCCATAAGGTGAACTTTAGTAAATAAATCCCTTCTTCTAGGTCATATTTGTGCATAAACACACAAATATGTGTAATATTTAAATATATTAAACTATGCAAAAACAAGTTCAGTCTGCAGGTTAGTAACCTATATAGCCTCATACCATTCCATTCATCCACTTGCATTCAACATTTTAATAAAATATAAGTTATAAAATATAAATATGTGTTATAAAGTTGGCATGTTATCTGAAAGAAGTTCATCATACTGTAAGATGGATGTGTTTCCCTGGTGGTTTCCTGTAGCATACTAAACAGCACAAGACCACGCTGCCCTCTGCTGAATTTTTAGTATATACAATAAAATATCAACTTTAACAATAATCAGTTTTCTTAAATTCAGTATCTCAGAAACATCTGTTTTCACAGGTGGAATTAATGTTTTTTAATATTATGACATTCAAAACGAAACACTATGTGGCTTTTATGTAAAAGGTTACTTTCATATTAAAGGAGATTTAAAAAAATAAAATAATAATACCTGAAAGTAGAAATTTAAATTTCTGAAAAAACTGAATTATGAAACACCATGGGAAAAAATAGCATGCTAACTGTATACTTTACTGTATAATGAGCAGCCCCGCTGTGACAGCCTTCTGGCCTTGGCATGTGGGGGTGTGGCAACACTCATTTGTGAAAGCAGGCCCCTTTAGGCTGCTGTTATGGTGGCACCCTGCAGGAGGATATGACCACAATAATTTGTGGACTTTGCTTGATCCAGAGACAGACAATGCTTGTGTGCTATGTACTTGTGGTACT
Organism: Taudactylus pleione; assembly: GCA_031769625.1. Taxonomy (NCBI): domain Eukaryota; kingdom Metazoa; phylum Chordata; class Amphibia; order Anura; family Myobatrachidae; genus Taudactylus; species Taudactylus pleione. Next base: position 3,118,924 of record JAUIMM010000176.1, read on the forward strand.
CCAGTGTAGTAAGGGTATGAGTGTTGTGCTTCAGATACATGTCAGAGTTACCTTGGGGAGAGATGGCACCTGCACTCCTTCTTCTGTGACAGCTCTTCATTGTACCATGCTTTGGCAGAGAGGCAAGGGTTCCCAAGACAGACACAAAGAAATGCAGACAAGAAAGAATAATTAGATTTATTCCATAAACTGGAATGAGAAATGTCTTATGATTGTAAGGAATGAATATATTTACTTGAAAAAGTAACAAGATTGGCAATGTCAAAGATAAACAGCTGGTCAGAGGGGTGTCCAAACAGTAAACACAGAGAAATAGAGAACAGTGCTGGAATGGTATTAAAAAATGCCAGATAACAATTACTAATTGATATGGCTTGATAAGTAACTGATCACAATTTAATAAAATATGTAGCTAGACATATACATTTTGAAACAATTAAAATCGCAATAAAACCATTAGCGAGAAAATCCAATTGAATGGATGGTATAAAGGGATACTCTCTGAGTGTAATATTGAGCCGTGTCCTTTTACAATTGAGCCTAAGAAGTGTGCATAGATATTAGGTTTCGGTTATTGCCTAGTGATGACAGCAAATACTACATTTGCCAAAAGAAGGAGCCAGCAGCTGGCTGCGTTATAATGAGTCTGACTGACCCATAATATGCTGTCTGCCTCTGTACCGCAGGCTGTAAAAAGAATGTGGGGTATATAGGGTTGAAGGAGAAGAGAGGAGCGGTGTGTGGTGGAGCGGGGCATGGAGGGGGTCATAAGTTCAACTAAAGGGTGATGAGATCAGTCATCACCCTGCACATCAGCACTGCTGTAGCTGTCTCTGTTGGCTGCAGTGAATGTTGGGAGGAGGGAGGAGGAGAGATGGTCGCAGTTGCAGTGAGGAGCTTTACCATCCAGTGCCAGTGAGGACAAGCCAGGCAGCCAACAAAATATGTTTTGAAAATAAAAAAATTTATATCCAGGCTCTCTCTTATCTCATATATATATATATATATATATATATCTTCCTCTCAATCCCCCTCTCCCACCCTCTCTCTCTGCCTCTCACTCTCCCTCTCCCACCATCTCTCTCTTCCTCTCACTCCCCCTCTCTTCCTCTCCCTCCCCTTCTCCCACCCTCTCTCTCTTCCTCTCACTCCCCCTCTCCCACCCTCTCTCTCTTCCTCTCACTCCCCCTCTCCCACCCTCTCTCTCTTCCTCTCACTCCCCCTCTCTTCCTCCCCTTCTCCCACCCTCTCTCTCTCCTCTCCTCTCAGTCTCATTATCTCTCCCTTTCTCTTTGTCTTACTCTATGTCTCAAGCAAATGGCACCCCAGCAAATGGCCTCCCTCCTGGCAAATGCACCTTCCTCCATGCACAGCATGCAGGGCCACTTCATGGTCCCACAATTAGTATTTTCTTTGGCTTCTTTTTATTTTTGCAGCCTTAGCCACGCCACCTGAGCTCAGGGCACCAAAGGAAACTTTCGCCCTGAGCTCCGCAATGGCTAGAACCAGCCCTGACTAGCTTATACATGGTGTAAAAGATCTGACCTTAGCCAACATGTGAATGCCCTGTTGCCAAACAGTTACACCAATTTATCCACAAGTGAGATGCGTACAGCTCTGGATAACTAGTAATTGCATGACCCCAGCTCCAACACATGTGCAATTGCTAAAAATGTCTGAGATCCATCTGCAAAACGAACCTGTGTGCCATTCAAGATCAGGGCCAAAACGTGCACATTTTCAGGTTAGCCCATATTGCAATGCAAAGGGTGCAGTGGTGTAATAAGTGGGGTCAGACGGGGTATGTGCCCTGGGTGCCGTTGGAACGGCGGCACGGGGGGGACCACTGGCCAGTGTCCAGGTCAGTGATTAGTGTGTAGTGCAGACTGCAGTCCGCACTACACAGTAACAAACACTTGTACTACCCGGCGGCGGTCTTTGTTTTAGCAGCCAATAAGAGTCAGACAGTGTCTCATTGGCTGCTGCACCCTGGGCTGGAGCTCACTAATAAGCTCCGCCTTCCAGGTCCCGCACTGGGTGAAGGGAAATATGTGAAGACATCTCTCCCATAGGAGCGGATTGCGGCGGGTACAGGAGCATTCAGGTAAGTATAATTTTGTCTGTATGTCTGCGTGTTTTATGTGTAAAAGGCACTACTACTGGGGGCACTATATAAGCTGCACTGTATAAGCGGCACTACTGGGGGCACTGTATATTGGGCACTGCATAAGGGGCACTACTGGGGGCACTATATAAGGGGCACTATATATTGGGCACTACTGAGGACACTGCATAAGGGGCACTACTACAGTGGGCATTTCATGAGAGGCACTACAACAGGGGGCATTGCATAAGGGGCACTACTACTGGGGACATTGCATAAGGGGTACTACTAGGGGCATTGCATAATGGACACTACAACAGGGGCATTGTATAAGGTCACTACTACTGGGGCTTACTATTGGCTTACTATACTATTGGACTATACCCTGCCTAACTACAAAGGGATACTCCACTACTAAGAGAAAGATTACCTTTTAAGTAACTTAATAACACTGGACTACACCCTGCAAAACTACAAAGGGTTACTCCACTATTATGCTACTGAATTCCAAAGAAGAAATGGCAAACCCTTTTTATTGAGAACAAATAACTCATCCTATGGATTTCAACAGTAAATATAATCCGGTCTTAACAAATATTGTCCATCTCTGGGCAAATTGTTTTATCAAGTTTGTTGTTATATTTATCCTATTTCTTTCAAACTGTGCATATGTACAATTATACCAAGTTACATTGTTTTTAGATCTATGATTGTATTTATATGTTTTTACATTCACAAATCAGTAAGACACTCATACTAAATACCCATTGTTCAAACATCCATCACGCAATATTATTTTTATACCATTACCCATATATGTTAAAAGTACATCCTATGTGCGTCCAATAAGACCCAACCCACAACCAATCTGGCAGTGATTGACAGTATGCTGCTGTTTCTGGGTGGGGAAGGGCCGGTGACAGCCTTCATTTCCCTAAATGTTTCCATGTTGAGGGGGAGAGAAGAGGCCAGGATCTCCATTGGCTGATGGAGATTTCCTTGTCTCTTGTGTGCATCTGCGGTGGTCACTCAGCCAGCCGAGGAACCTGCAGAAGATCCACTGCTGCATCCATGGATGCAGTTCGGATCCGTAATGCATGCAGGAGACGTGATGCCTCCTGCTGCATTACCATAATAGTGCTATCACGCTGCTCCATGTTAGCAATACCATCTCAGGCTGGATCACCCCAATTATCTTCAATGCAAATCACAAATTTACTAAGTATCATGTTGAACAACACGACTGAACTTGCACCAAAATCATGCAATGCATGAAATGAATATACTACCAAATCAGTGGCGTGTTTGCAAGTAGGCCTAGGTTCTTCTGTGAGTGTTTAAATCTCAATGTAGTGTCTGATGACGAGGTCATCCAGATGTTCCACTTCAACCACAACAACTTAATGCACCTGTATGACCTTGTTAAAACTCACCTTGAGCCAGACACTGCACAATCATGAGCCATATCAGGCTTACACAAACTGCTGGCTGTTCTGCACTTTTTTGCTACTGGGAACTTTCAGTCAGTTATGGGGAGGGGTTTGGAATATTGCATGCCACCTTTTCCTGGTACTTGGCCCAAGTCCTAGCCACACTCAAGACCCTCCACTACACCTATACCTGCTTCCCTAGCAAGGAGTCACATTGGCATGATGTCAACTTAGCTTTCTATAGCATCTCAGGCATGCCAAATGTCCTTTGTGTTATAGACTGTACACACACTGGGCTCAGACCACCTAGGGTTGGGGCACACATATACCTCATTGAACAACAGGGATATTCAATCAATGTGCAGCTGGTTTGTAATTTAAAACAATGAATCATGAGTGTTGTGGTGGGCTATCGTGGCTCATGTCTATCATCCCTCTATGCAAAGTTTGAGGCTGGACAAATGCTGGAAGGATGTCTGCTGGGTAAGTAAACATTGCTATGGTTACATTGTTACTATACACCTATAAATTATGTCATGTTAACCTTCACCTGCATTTTTGCATTTGCCTTACAGGGATTCAGGCTATGGCTGTTTCTCCTAACTACTGACTCCATTGTCACTTCCTGATAGTCCTGTTGAGCGCAAGTATAATGATGTACATGAGACCACTAGATCTGTGATAGAACGTTCATTTGGGCTATTAAAGTTCCGCAGTCTTGATAAGTCTGGTGGGATTTTGCTGTATTCCTTTCATAAAATATCTAACATTGTGCTCAGCTGCAATCTATTGCATAATTTGTGTTTGCAACAACCTCCCCCTCCAGATTATGCAACAGACAGTGAGAAGACCGGGCTATTGGTTACATTTGGCGACTCTGTGAACATAGAAAGTGCGAGGCAGGTTAGGGCATCAGTGATTGCCAGCTACTTCACCTGTAAGTAGATTACACGACCTTGATACTTGAACCTTGACTAAATGTGTGGTTTGTAATGTTTTAAATGTTACACAGTATCTGTAAAACAAAACAACTCTAAACCTAACCTGTTCCAGTATGGACCAAGTGATCTCTTCTCGACTTGTTTCAAAACAGATATATTTATACTACTGTACTAAACACCATACAATTCTCAAGTAACATAATTTTCACTTTTTCTTATCTAAACCCATCAGCCTAGAATGTTTGTATCTCAAACATGTAAAAATACTTGACTTTTATGTTACCTCTCTTTGTGATGCATATTAAGTATTTTGCCATTTTTAGCAAACCTTCAACATGTGTGGTATATTGCTGTATACCAGTGTAACTGTATTTTGTACACACACTATTTGACCAATATGTCAGTGTTGTAACTAACTTTCTGCATATTAATGAATTAACCTTAATTAATCCTTAATTTAATATTCATTGTGTAATCAAGTAAGTAATTGCAAGCAAACACGTTAATAAAGTTCACCTTAAAAGATAATAAAATCAAACATGGTTTTAATTTTTTTTATTGTTTCCCCAACATCTTAGAATATTTGGGGATGAACAGTTTCAATATTGCTCATCCAATCATCCACAAATGCCTTCAATAAGCCATTAACAATAATACAAGTAGTACTATGTTTGTAAAAATTAGAAACTATTTTTTTTACAATCGTTACTCTAATGTTTAATGTTTTCTTTCAGTAGGCTGTGTAGAGGAGGGTGTAGAGCAGCTTGGTCCTGCAGCACCACTTCTGGTCCTGCAGCACCACCTCTGGTCTAGGCATTGGTGTATTTGAGGAATTTCAACTGGTGCAGCCTCTAGTTTGTGGCTCTGGTAACTGGTTAATTATTTCTCTATTTAATAAGATAATAATAACATTCATATCTCTAATTGCATTTGTTTGATTTTGGCACATTTTCTGGAAATATAATGTCTGTATTGGTTTGTGCCTCAAGCACACGGTGGTTGGATTGCATTATTCTGGAACATTTTCAAGATTAGCATTAATATTAGAATTAATGTTTCCAACATTCCAACAGTGTCAGTTACTGTAGTTGCATTATGCTGACTTCAATGGCTGTAAGGCTGCTGTTACGTTTATGCAAATGGAAATTCATTTGTAGCAACCGTCTCATTTGTATGTCCATTAGTTCCACATGACAGTCATTGAAAGCAGCCATGGAGGTTAGGAAAGCAGAGGCAGCATCAGTATTTGGATTACTATGTGGCTCTTGTAAGTGTGAGCTGGGTGGGCATGGTGTTTCTGGCTTTACTGGTTTTGCAAGAAACATACCTAAGATGACAAATTCTACTTGTTTCCACAGATTTAGCAAGAGACTCTTTTGTTGGCAAATGTGGTTCATCACTCTGTGGAACTAAATCAGAGCATGAGGTGAGTATGTTTGAAAGTATGAAATGTAACAGTACACATATATAAGAATCGCCAATTGTGGTGTGTGGGGCAGAATGAACATTTCTACAATTATGACAAGTCCCCCAAACATCACAAAACAGTTGGGCAGGCCAATATGCAGATGTTTGACTTCCTGTTTGATATGTTAAGAGGTTAATGTATAAAGCATTGAAAATAGTGTTAAAGTGGGCCATTTCTTATGTTTCCCAAACCAGCCATATAGAGTGACATAAGCATTTGGCAAGGAAACTTTAATAACTAATAGGTATAGCCAGGGCTGCCATCAGAAATTTTGGGGCCCAGGACAAGGCAGGGCCCCCCAAGCTTTTTCTCCCTTTCCCTACTATCTACCCACTTTCTCTCACTGTGCACTTGGCTATATATATATATATATATATATATATATATATATTAGGGGTGAGCGGGTTCGGATTTCTGAAATCCAAACCCCCCCGAGCCCCCCCGATCCGAGTCCGATCCGAGTCAGGCTCGACTTTTCCCGCCTGACTCGGATCTGAAATCGAGGCAAAACGTCATCATCCCGCCTTCCGAGTCTCGCGGGTTTAGGAACCTATATAAGGTACCCGCGTTGGCGCCATTTTCTCACTCGGCTGTGGACAGTGAAGAGGGAGGGTGGGAGTTAGGGCTGGCTGGGCTGTGTAGTGTAGTGTAGTGTAGTGCTGCTGTTGTCCACTACTTCAAAGTCCATAGGGGCTGGCTGTGTTGTGCTGTGCTGCTGTTGTTAATAGGGGCTGTGTCCACTACTTCAAAGTCCATAGGGGCTGGCTGGACTGTGTTGTGCAGTCAGTTCTCCATAGGGGCTGTGTCCACTCCAAAGTCCTGTGCAGTGTCCCAGTCCTAAAGGGGTGCTGTAGTGTTGTCCAGGGGGTGCTCTGTCCATCAGGGGTGCTCCCCCCAAGTGCTAAAAAAATAATATATTTTCTGTGTTTGTGAATTGTGTGCGCAGTAGCCGCACGTGCATCAACAAAGTAGTGCCAAGCGTGCGCCTGTGTCATAAGTAAAGGGCCGGCTGGCTTGACCGTTAAAGGGTGCTGTAACCCCCAAAGTACACTCCAGTCCAAACCAAAAAAAACATTATTTTCTGTGTTTGTGAATTGTGTGCGCAGTAGCCGCACGTGCATCAACAAAGTAGTGCCAAGCGTGCACCTGTGTCATAAGTAAAGGGCCGGCTGGCTTGACCGTTAAAGGGTGCTGTAACCCCCAGAGTACACTCCAGCCCAAACCAAAAAAAAAATTATTTTCTGTGTTTGTGAATTGTGTGCGCAGTAGCCGCACGTGCATCAACAAACTAGTGCCAAGCGTGCGCCTGTGTCATAAGTAAAGGGCCGGCTGGCTTGACCGTTAAAGGGTGCTGTAACCCCCAGAGTACACTCCAGTCCAAACCAAAAAAAAAATTATTTTCTGTGTTTGTGAATTGTATGCGCAGTAGCCGCACGTGCATCAACAAAGTAGTGCCAAGCGTGCGCCTGTGTCATAAGTAAAGGGCCGGCTGGCTTGACCGTTAAAGAGTGCTGTAACCCCCAGAGTACACTCCAGTCCAAACCAAAAAAAAAATAATTTTCTGTGTTTGTGAATTGTGTGCGCAGTAGCCGCACGTGCATCAACAAAGTAGTGCCAAGCGTGCGCCTGTGTCATAAGTAAAGGGCCGGCTGGCTTGACTGTTAAAGGGTGCTGCAACCCCCAAAGTACACTCCAGTCCAAACCAAAAAAAACATTATTTTCTGTGTTTGTGAATTGTGTGCACAGTAGCCGCACGTGCATCAACAAAGTAGTGCCAAGCGTGCGCCTGTGTCATAAGTAAAGGGCCGGCTGGCTTGACCGTTAAAGGGTGCTGTAACCCCCAAAGTACACTCCAGTCCAAACCAGAAAAAAAATTATTTTCTGTGTTTATGAATTGTGTGCGCAGTAGCCGCACGTGCATCAACAAAGTAGTGCCAAGCGTGCGCCTGTGTCATAAGTAAAGGGTCGGCTGGCTTTACCGTTAAAGGGTGCTGTAACCCCCAAAGTACACTCCAGTCCAAACCAGAAAAAAAATTATTTTCTGTGTTTATGAATTATGTGCGCAGTAGCTGCACGTGCATCAACAAAGTAGTGCCAAGCGTGCGCCTGTGTCATAAGTAAAGGGCCGGCTGGCTTGACCATTAAAGGGTGCTGTAACCCCCAAAGTACACTCCAGTCCAAACCAAAAAAATCTATATTTTCTGTGTTTGTGAATTGTGTGCGCAGTAGCCGCACGTGCATCAACAAAGTAGTGCCAAGCGTGCGCCTGTGTCATAAGTAAAGGGCCGGCTGGCTTGACCGTTAAAGGGTGCTGTAACCCCCAAAGTACACTCCAGTCCAAACCAAAAAAATATATATTTTCTGTGTTTGTGAATTGTGTGCGCAGTAGCCGCACGTGCATCAACAAAGTAGTGCCAAGCGTGCGCCTGTGTCATAAGTAAAGGGCCGGCTGGCTTGACCGTTAAAGGGTGCTGTAACCCACAAAGTACACTCCAGTCCAAACCAAAAAAAAAATTATTTTCTGTGTTTAGCCGCACGTATATATCAAATCGATATAACATAAATGGAGGACCAAACTTTCTCAGATAAAAATAAAATAGAGAAAGATCAAGAACCACTTCCTCCTAGTGCTGAAGCTGCTGCCACTAGTCATGACATAGACGATAACATGCCATCAACGTCGTCTGCCAAGGCCGATGCCCAATGTCATAGTAGAGGGCACATACAATCCCAAATGGCAAAGTTCAGGAAAATGACCTTGAAAAAGACATTTAAATCAGCTGAAGAGAAACGTAAACTTGCCAATATGCCATTTACGACACGGAGTGGCAAGGAACGGCTAAGGTCGATCCCTAGTATGTTCATGACTAGTGGTTCAGCTTCACATGACGATGGAAGCCCTCCTCCCACTAAAAAAATCAAAAGAGTTAAGCTGGCAAAAGCACAGCGAAGAACTGTGCGTTCTAAGAAGATATCACAAATCCCCAAGGAGAGTCCAAGTGTGGTGGTGGTTGCGATGCCTGACCTTCCCAGCACTGGACGGGAAGAGGTGGCTCTTTCCACCATTTGCACGCCCCCTGCAAGTGCTGAAAGGAGCACCCACAGTCCACTTGCTGATATGCAAATTGAAGATGTCACTGTTGAAGTACAACAGGATGAGGATACTGGTGTAGCTGGCGCTGAGGAGGAAGTTGGCGAGGAGGATTCTGATGGTGATGTGGTTTGTTTAAATCAGGCTCCGGGGGAGACAGTTGTTGTCCGTGGGATGAAAAAGCCCATCACGGTCATGCCTGGGCAGAAGACCAAACATTCCACCTCTTTGGTCTGGCAATATTTCTATCCAAATCCGGACAACAACTGTCTTGCCATATGTACCATATGTAAAGGTGAAATAAGTAGGGGTAGGGACGTCAACCACCTAGGAACATCCTCCCTTATACGGCACCTGCAGCGCGTTCATAATAAGTTACTGTCAAGTTCAGAAACTTTGGCTAAGACCGTAAGCAGTCCAGGGACACCTAAATCCCGTTGTCCTGTTGTATCCAAGCGCCTGCAAACCACACCGTCAACTCCCTCCTCATCAATTTCCTCCTTAGTCAGGATCGGAAGTAGTCCTGCAGGCCATGTCACTGGCATGACTGACTCTCCTATCCGGGATTCCTCCGGAGGATCCTGCATTGCTACGCCTCCTGCTGCCGCTGCTGCTGTTGCTGCTGCTGGAAGTCGTTCAACATCCCAGAGAGGAAGTAGGAACACCACTACTTTTACTAAACAATTGACCCTCCAACAGTCCTTAGCGAGGAGGATGAAGTACGACAGCAGTCATCCTGAAGCAAAACGTATAACTGAGGCCTTGACTGCTATGTTGGTGTTAGACGTGCGTCCGGTATCCGCCATTAGTGCAGTGGGATTTAGACAATTGCTGGAGGTAGTGTGTCCCCGGTTCCAAATCCCGTCTAGATTCCACTTCACTAGGCAGGCGATACCGAGACTGTACAGAAACGTCAGAAAAAGTGTCCTCAGTGTCCTGAAAAATGCCGTTGTACCCAATGTCCACTTAACCACGGACATGTGGACAAGTGGAACAGGGCAGACTAAGGACTATATGACTGTGACAGCCCACTGGGTAGATGTATCACCTTACGCAGCAACAGCAGCAGCGTCACCAGTCGCAGCATCTCAGAAACGCCAGCTCGTTCCAAGGCAGGCTACGCTGTGTATCACTGGTTTCAGTAAGAGGCACACCGCCGACAACCTCTTAGAGAAACTGAGGGAAATCATCGCCCAGTGGCTTACCCCACTTAGACTCTCCTGGGGATTTGTGATATCTGACAACGCCACCAATATTGTGCGGGCATTACATCTGGGCAAATTCCAGCACGTCCCATGTTTTGCTCACACAATAAACTTGGTGGTGCAGAATTTTCTGAAAAGCGACAGGGGCGTGCAGGAGACGCTTTGGGTGGCCCGGAAAATTTCAGGCCACTTTCGCCATTCAGCGACTGTGTGCCGAAGACTGGAGCGCCAGCAAACACTCTTGAACCTGCCCCGCCATCACCTGAAGCAAGAGGTTGTGACGCGGTGGAACGCAACCGTCTATATGCTTCAGAGGATGGAGGAGCAGCAAAAGGCCATTCAAGCCTATACATCCACCTATGACATAGGCAAAGGAGGGGGTATGCACCTGACTCAAGCGCAGTGGAGAATGATTTCCGTGTTGTGCAAGGTTCTCCAGCCCTTCGAACTTGCCACACGTGAAGTCAGTTCAGACACTGCCAGCTTGAGTCAGGTCATTCCCCTCATCAGGCTTTTGCAGAAGCAGCTGGAGAAAGTGAAGGAGGAGCTAAGACGGAGCGATTCCGCTCGGCATGTGGGACTTGTGGATGAAGCCCTTCATTCGCTTTGCCAGGATTCCAGGGTGGTCAATCTGTTGAAATCAGACCACTACATTTTGGCCACCGTGCTCGATCCTAGGTTTAAAGCCTATGTGGTGTCTCTCTTTCTGGCCGACACAAGCCTGCAGAGGTGCAAAGACCTGCTGGTGAACACACTGTCAGCTGAAGCGGAACGTGACACATCAACAGCTCCTTCTTCATTTTCTCCCGCAACTGGGGCTGCCAGGAAAAAACTTAGGTATCCTAAGCAACCCGCTGGCGGTGATGCAGGGCACTCAGGACCAAGTTTGGACATCTGGTCCGGACTGAAGGACCTGGCAACAATTTCTGACATGTCTACTGTCACTGCATATGATACTGTCACCATTGACAGAATGGTGGAGGATTACATCGGTGACAGCATCCAAGTAGGCATGTCAGACAGTCCATACCTGTACTGGCAGGAAAAAGAGGCAATTTGGAGGCCCCTGTACAAACTGGCTCTATTTTACCTGAGTTGCCCCCCCTCCAGTGTGTACTCCGAAAGAGTGTTTAGTGCAGCCGGGAACCTTGTCAGCGAAAGGCGTAGGAGGTTGCTTCCACAGAATGTGGAGAAGATGATGTTTATCAAAATGAATTATCAGCTCTTCCAGGGAGACCAGCCTCCAGAACGTACAGAGGGACCTGTGGTGGTGGATTCAAGTGGGGACGAGTTAATACTTTGTGAGGATGAGGATGTACACACTGAAGAGGGTGAGGAATCGGTGGATGAGGAGGATGAGGATGACATCTTGCCTCCGTAGAGCCAGTTTGTGCAGGGACAGATTAATTGCCAGCTTGTTTTGTGGGGGCCCAAACGAACCAATCATTTCAGCCACAGTTGTGTGGCAGACCCTGGCGCTGAAATGATTGGTTTGTTAAAGTGTGCATGTCCTGTTTATACAACATAAGGGTGGGTGGGAGGGCCCAAGGACAATTCCATCTTGCACCTCTTTTTTTTCTTTGCATTATGTACAGTTTGGGGCCTAGTTTTTCAAACTGCCATCCTGTCTGCCACTGCAGTATCACGCCTAGATGGGTCACGTGTTTGTGCCGCCCACTCGTGTCGCTTAGCATAGTCATCCAGCTACCTCGGTGCAACCTTTTGGACATAAAAACACTATTGTGAGGTGTGAGGTGTTCAGAATAGACTGGAAATGAGTGGAAATTAAGGTTATTGAGGTTAATAATAGCATAGGAGCAGAAAAACCTACAAATTCTGTGATTTTAGCTGTTTTTATGCTTTTTTTCAAAAAAATACAGATCCAAAACACAAAACCCAGAACCCAAAACACGGAAGGGTGGTTTTGGCAAAACCAATCCAGATCCAAAACACGAAGAAAGATCCAGATCCAAAACCAAAACACAAAACACGAAAAGTGGCCGGTGCACACCCCTAATATATATATATATATATAATACAGATCGCCCAGCTCACTCTATCCAACTTTCTCCCTCTCCAGCCCTAGCCAGGTAGTCCCCACTCCCTACATGAAATGCTGGCTGGCACTGGTACAAGCCTGCAACTCCCATGGCTTACCTCCTTCTCCTTGATGGAAGAAGGCTCCTTCTTCTCCCGTGCTGGTGTGGCTCTTCTCTCTTCCAACGGCATGGCGTGAAGTCACGCATGCCGACTCAAACACAAAGAAAACTTTATTGAACCAGTGGGTTGGTGGGAGGAGTGGCAGGCCTCCTTGTTCCCTGTCAAATCACATATTGCGCAGATAGTCAATGCAACACACCAGTCGGAGCGGGCCTCTGGTTCTTTTACCTAAGGAGGTATTAGCTCCCGCCTTTCTGCCAAATGTCCGGGCCCCGGACTATAGTCCCGGCAGTCCCCCCCTGATGGCGGCCTTGGGTACAGCAGATGCAGATTCTTTGCTATGCTTACATTCTCCCCTGCTTCATACAACACACCTCAAGTTAACAATATGTGATGCTGTTAAAATGACATTTGTCTGAAAGAAAACATGCAAAAAAGTTATTATCCTTTATAGATACTCATCAAATATCTGTGTACATGGAGGTGTATGGGCCAATTGTCTGTGTTGTTTGCCTGAGTCGGGCCAGAAGGCTGCTGTTGGTGGCTGGTGAATCGGCATGCTGAAGATGCCCCTTAAGGAATAGAAACATGTGAATATTTAAAGTGCTGAATATGTTTTGAGACCAAAGAAACCCTAAACCTGAAAATGTTTTTATCTGGCTGATCCTCATCCTGCCTTAAGGGTGGCTGGGAAGAAGTCCTTATTGCACTTGTACAAGATGTTGTTATTAAAAAAAAAAATGAATGCATGTAGGCTACCAACATGCGCATCAAAAAACATCAATACATTAACCACAATTCCCTTAAAGGGCAGTATTCAATTTGAGGCGAAATGTTGTTATCGGCGATAATTTATCGCCAATGACATCATTTTCACCTGTTTGAATTATCCCCGTATTCAATTACATTGACTTTTCGCCGGTGCGAAAAGTCAATGTAAAAATACGGGGATAGTTTTTCACTTGCCTTTAGCAGACAAAAAAAAATGCAGAATTGGGGTTTAGGGGTTCAGGCTTTAAAAAACATAGCCTGCACCCCTGGGAATGGCCCCTAAAAAAGATCTATCTTAAAAAAAGTAAAAAAAAAAAAAAACCGGGACACCCCAAAAAATAAATTTTAATTTTGGGGTTAAAAACAAAAAAAAGTGGCAACAAATGCTAAACTACCGTAATAGATTCCAGAGGGGTTCCTAGGTATGCGGTAGGTGTTTTCTTCATTGCGGGGAGTAGCAGCAGGTGCGTTTTTGAAGAATTTTAAAAAATAATTTTAGGGACTTAAAAATATGCTTGCACCCATTGACATGTACCCCAAATTTGATGGCCATAGTTATTTTTTCCCCCCAAAAAAGCTAAGTGCTATTCTTCCCCACTTCTTCATAGCCGCATTTATGCACCTGGCTCGGCTATTTAAAAACCCGACTTCCTTCTGCAGGCAAAACGGGGGGACCCATAGTGATCCCCCATGTCTGGACATCTTTAGGGGGGTCCTAGGATGATTTCCTGAAAATTCTGTTTTTTTTCGCCTATCCAGGTTTCACTGGTTCCCATTTTCGCCTACTTTGGAACTGAATAATGGGAATAGCAGGCACACGCTATTCTTTTCCGCCTGGAAAACAGGCAAAGGAGGAGAAAAGTCCAGCAGGCGAAAGTCTGGACTTTTTGCCTCAAACTGACTACGGGCCATAGTCTCTTTAAACTGTTTCACAGCTTTAACCTCCAGGGTTTGGTACACATAAAAAAACAAAAAAAGACACACAAAGCTCCTTGAGTAATATGGTTATAACCAGTGGCGTCACAAGGAGGGTGCAGGCCGCACCCGGGTGTTACCTGACGAGGGGTGACACGAAGGTGCAGGCTCCCCCTCAGTGACAGGAGCTGGGTGCTGCACTGTAGCATTAAGTGCAGCACTCGGCTCCTGTCACAGTGAGGGAGCCGGAACTGCCGCCCGCACCTCCAGCACCCCTCACCGCCCCATAACCATGGCCCGAGGTTGGGGCTGTGAGGCCACATCCCCTTCCCCAAGGCCAAGCCCCCTTATCGGCCACACGCGCCTGCACCGCATGCATAGCATCCCTCCCTGCACCGGGTGTCACCGCGTGGAGGAACGCCACTGGTTATAACACATATATATTCATAAGAATAAAAGATATCCAGTCTTTTTCTTTGAAACTGATAAATAAAGGTTAATGAGGAAGCCCCCACATCATATCACTCAAAAAGAATCTGCAGGAAAAGGCATATAAAATGGGTCCTTCCCATCACCATATATGTACGTTATCGGGAATGTCCCCTCAGCAAACCACTCCCAAATTGTAGAAGTATTGTAGGCACATCAGCTAGGTCTTTATCCTGCTGATAGATGGATATTTCTCCTCTTGTATATAGTGGATCAAGTTTCTCAATCTCAGGTATTGACACCATGGGCCAAATGTAATAGGGTGAGAGTTTAGGAAATGTGAGAGTTTAGCAGTAAAACTCTCACACTAATACATTGATCGAGTTGTATTTTCAAAACAGGAAGCATCTGGATGAGAGTTTAAATATTAAGAGTTTTTTGAGCCTGAAAAGCATGTGACTTTGCTCTGTGCTTTGACTTTATTACATTGGCTGAGTTTAACAATGTGACAGTTTTCTCTCACATTTTCTAAACTCTCACCCTATTACATTTGGCCCCATATATCAGAAAAAAATGTGCCACAGGAACAAGGTCTATAAAAATATTTATTCCAATTAAAGGAAGACATATACATACTGTAAATAAGGATTTATACCAGGGGTATAGGGAGTGTCCAAGATGTTACAAATAACGGGGCCTTGTTCATATCTAAATCCTCCTTTCTCCCTTAGGATTAGGGGTGTGCACCGGCCACTTTTCGTGTTTTGTGTTTTGGTTTTGGATCTGGATCTTTCTTCGTGTTTTGGATCTGGATTGGTTTTGCCAAAACCACCCTTTCGTGTTTTGGGTTCTGGGTTTTGTGTTTTGGATCTGTATTTTTTTTAAAAAAAGCATAAAAACAGCTAAAATCACAGAATTTGTAGGTTTTTCTGCTCCTATGCTATTATTAACCTCAATAACCTTAATTTCCACTCATTTCCAGTCTATTCTGAACACCTCACACCTCACAATAGTGTTTTTATGTCCAAAACGTTGCACCGAGGTAGCTGGATGACTATGCTAAGCGACACGAGTGGGCGGCACAAACACGTGACCCATCTAGGCGTGAAACTGCAGTGGCAGACAGGATGGCAGTTTGAAAAACTAGGCCCCAAACTGTACATAATGCAAAGAAAAAAAAGAGGTGCAAGATGGAATTGTCCTTGGGCCCTCCCACCCACCCTTATGTTGTATAAACAGGACATGCACACTTTAACAAACCAATCATTTCAGCGCCAGGGTCTGCCACACAACTGTGGCTCAAATGATTGGTTCGTTTGGGCCCCCACAAAACAAGCTGGCAATTAATGTGTCCCTGCACAAACTGGCTCTATGGAGGCAAGATGTCATCCTCATCCTCCTCATCCACCGATTCCTCACCCTCTTCAGTGTGTACATCCTCATCCTCACAAAGTATTAACTCGTCCCCACTTGAATCCACCACCACAGGTCCCTCTGTACCTTCTGGAGGCTGGTCTCCCTGGAAGAGCTGATAATTCATTTTGATGAACATCATCTTCTCCACATTCTGTGGAAGCAACCTCCTACGCCTTTCGCTGACAAGGTTCCCGGCTGCACTAAACACTCTTTCGGAGTACACACTGGAGGGGGGGCAACTCAGGTAAAATAGAGCCAGTTTGTACAGGGGCCTCCAAATTGCCTCTTTTTCCTGCCAGTACAGGTATGGACTGTCTGCCATGGCTACTTGGATGCTGTCACCGATGTAATCCTCCACCATTCTGTCAATGGTGACAGTATCATATGCAGTGACAGTAGACATGTCAGAAATTGTTGCCAGGTCCTTCAGTCCGGACCAGATGTCCAAACTTGGTCCTGCCTGCCCTGCATCACCGCCAGCGGGTTGCTTAGGATACCTAAGTTTTTTCCTGGCAGCCCCAGTTGCAGGAGAAAATGAAGAAGGAGCCGTTGACGTGTCACGTTCCGCTTCAGCTGACAGTGTGTTTACCAGCAGGTCTTTGCACCTCTGCAGGCTTGTGTCGGCCGGAAAGAGAGACACCACATAGGCTTTAAACCTAGGATCGAGCACGATGGCCAAAACGTAGTGGTCTGATTTCAACAGATTGACCACCCTGGAATCCTGGCAAAGCGAATGAAGGGCTTCATCCACAAGTCCCACATGCCGAGCGGAATCGCTCCGTCTTAGCTCCTCCTTCACTTTCTCCAGCTGCTTCTGCAAAAGCCTGATGAGGGGAATGACCTGACTCAAGCTGGCAGTGTCTGAACTGACTTCACGTGTGGCAAGTTCGAAGGGCTGGAGAACCTTGCACAACACGGAAATCATTCTCCACTGCGCTTGAGTCAGGTGCATACCCCCTCCTTTGCCTATGTCATAGGTGGATGTATAGGCTTGTATGGCCTTTTGCTGCTCCTCCATCCTCTGAAGCATATAGAGGGTTGAGTTCCACCGCGTCACAACCTCTTGCTTCAGGTGATGGCGGGGCAGGTTCAAGAGTGTTTGCTGGCGCTCCAGTCTTCGGCACGCAGTCGCTGAATGGCGAAAGTGGCCAGAAATTTTTCGGGCCACCCAAAGCGTCTCCTGCACGCCCCTGTCGCTTTTCAGAAAATTCTGCACCACCAAGTTTATTGTGTGAGCAAAACATGGGACGTGCTGGAATTTGCCCAGATGTAATGCCCGCACAATATTGGTGGCGTTGTCAGATATCACAAATCCCCAGGAGAGTCTAAGTGGGGTAAGCCACTGGGCGATGATTTCCCTCAGTTTCTCTAAGAGGTTGTCGGCGGTGTGCCTCTTACTGAAACCGGTGATACACAGCGTAGCCTGCCTTGTAACGAGCTGGCATTTCTGAGATGCTGCTACTGGTGACGCTGCTGCTGTTGCTGCGTAAGGTGATACATCTACCCAGTGGGCTGTCACAGTCATATAGTCCTTAGTCTGCCCTGTTCCACTTGTCCACATGTCCGTGGTTAAGTGGACATTGTGTACAACGGCATTTTTCAGGACACTGAGGACACTTTTTCTGACGTTTCTATACAGTCTCGGTATCGCCTGCCTAGTGAAGTGGAATCTAGACGGGATTTGGAACCGGGGACACACTACCTCCATCAATTGTCTAAATCCCACTGCACTAATGGCGGATACCGGACGCACGTCTAACACCAACATAGCAGTCAAGGCCTCAGTTATACGTTTTGCTTCAGGATGACTGCTGTCGTACTTCATCCTCCTCGCTAAGGACTGTTGGAGGGTCAATTGTTTAGTAAAAGTAGTGGTGTTCCTACTTCCTCTCTGGGATGATGAACGACTCCCAGCAGCAGCAACAGCAGCAGCGGCAGCAGTAGGCGTAGCAATGCAGGATCCTCCAGAGGAATCCCGGATAGGAGAGTCAGTCATGCCAGTGACATGGCCTGCAGGACTACTTCCGATCATGACTAAGGAGGAAATTGACGAGGAGGGAGTTGACGGTGTGGTTTGCAGGCGCTTGGATACAACAGGACAACGGGATTTAGGTGTCCCTGGACTGCTTACGGTCTTAGCCAAAGTTTCTGAACTTGACAGTAACTTTTTATGAACGCGCTGCAGGTGCCGTATAAGGGAGGATGTTCCTAGGTGGTTGACGTCCCTACCCCTACTTATTTCACCTTTACATATGGTACATATGGCAAGACAGTTGTTGTCCGGATTTGGATAGAAATATTGCCAGACCAAAGAGGTGGAATGTTTGGTCTTCTGCCCAGGCATGACCGTGATGGGCTTTTTCATCCCACGGACAACAACTGTCTCCCCCGGAGCCTGATTTAAACAAACCACATCACCATCAGAATCCTCCTCGCCAACTTCCTCCTCAGCGCCAGCTACACCAGTATCCTCATCCTGTTGTACTTCAACAGTGACATCTTCAATTTGCATATCAGCAAGTGGACTGTGGGTGCTCCTTTCAGCACTTGCAGGGGGCGTGCAAATGGTGGAAAGAGCCACCTCTTCCCGTCCAGTGCTGGGAAGGTCAGGCATCGCAACCACCACCACACTTGGACTCTCCTTGGGGATTTGTGATATCTTCTTAGAACGCACAGTTCTTCGCTGTGCTTTTGCCAGCTTAACTCTTTTGATTTTTTTAGTGGGAGGAGGGCTTCCATCGTCATGTGAAGCTGAACCACTAGTCATGAACATACTAGGGATCGACCTTAGCCGTTCCTTGCCACTCCGTGTCGTAAATGGCATATTGGCAAGTTTACGTTTCTCTTCAGCTGATTTAAATGTCTTTTTCAAGGTCATTTTCCTGAACTTTGCCATTTGGGATTGTATGTGCCCTCTACTATGACATTGGGCATCGGCCTTGGCAGACGACGTTGATGGCATGTTATCGTCTATGTCATGACTAGTGGCAGCAGCTTCAGCACTAGGAGGAAGTGGTTCTTGATCTTTCTCTATTTTATTTTTATCTGAGAAAGTTTGGTCCTCCATTTATGTTATATCGATTTGATATATACGTGCGGCTAAACACAGAAAATAATTTTTTTTTTGGTTTGGACTGGAGTGTACTTTGTGGGTTACAGCACCCTTTAACGGTCAAGCCAGCCGGCCCTTTACTTATGACACAGGCGCACGCTTGGCACTACTTTGTTGATGCACGTGCGGCTACTGCGCACACAATTCACAAACACAGAAAATAATTTTTTTTTGGTTTGGACTGGAGTGTACTTTCGGGGGTTACAGCACCCTTTAACGGTCAAGCCAGCCGGCCCTTTACTTATGACACAGGTGCACGCTTGGCACTACTTTGTTGATGCACGTGCGGCTACTGCGCACACAATTCACAAACACAGAAAATAATTTTTTTTTGGTTTGGACTGGAGTGTACTTTCGGGGGTTACAGCACCCTTTAACGGTCAAGCCAGCCGGCCCTTTACTTATGACACAGGCGCACGCTTGGCACTACTTTGTTGATGCACGTGCGGCTACTGCGCACACAATTCACAAACACAGAAAATAATTTTTTTTTTGGTTTGGACTGGAGTGTACTTTGGGGGTTACAGCACCCTTTAACGGTCAAGCCAGCCGGCCCTTTACTTATGACACAGGCGCACGCTTGGCACTACTTTGTTGATGCACGTGCGGCTACTGCGCACACAATTCACAAACACAGAAAATAATTTTTTTTTTGGTTTGGACTGGAGTGTACTTTCGGGGGTTACAGCACCCTTAACGGTCAAGCCAGCCGGCCCTTTACTTATGACACAGGTGCACGCTTGGCACTACTTTGTTGATGCACGTGCGGCTACTGCGCACACAATTCACAAACACAGAAAATAATTTTTTTTTTGGTTTGGACTGGAGTGTACTTTGGGGGTTACAGCACCCTTTAACGGTCAAGCCAGCCGACCCTTTACTTATGACACAGGCGCACGCTTGGCACTACTTTGTTGATGCACGTGCGGCTACTGCGCACACAATTCACAAACACAGAAAATAATTTTTTTTTGGTTTGGACTGGAGTGTACTTTCGGGGGTTACAGCACCCTTAACGGTCAAGCCAGCCGGCCCTTTACTTATGACACAGGCGCACGCTTGGCACTACTTTGTTGATGCACGTGCGGCTACTGCGCACACAATTCACAAACACAGAAAATAATTTTTTTTTTGGTTTGGACTGGAGTGTACTTTGGGGGTTACAGCACCCTTTAACGGTCAAGCCAGCCGGCCCTTTACTTATGACACAGGCGCACGCTTGGCACTACTTTGTTGATGCACGTGCGGCTACTGCGCACACAATTCACAAACACAGAAAATAATTTTTTTTTTGGTTTGGACTGGAGTGTACTTTCGGGGGTTACAGCACCCTTAACGGTCAAGCCAGCCGGCCCTTTACTTATGACACAGGTGCACGCTTGGCACTACTTTGTTGATGCACGTGCGGCTACTGCGCACACAATTCACAAACACAGAAAATAATTTTTTTTTTGGTTTGGACTGGAGTGTACTTTGGGGGTTACAGCACCCTTTAACGGTCAAGCCAGCCGACCCTTTACTTATGACACAGGCGCACGCTTGGCACTACTTTGTTGATGCACGTGCGGCTACTGCGCACACAATTCACAAACACAGAAAATAATTTTTTTTTGGTTTGGACTGGAGTGTACTTTCGGGGGTTACAGCACCCTTAACGGTCAAGCCAGCCGGCCCTTTACTTATGACACAGGCGCACGCTTGGCACTACTTTGTTGATGCACGTGCGGCTACTGCGCACACAATTCACAAACACAGAAAATAATTTTTTTTTGGTTTGGACTGGAGTGTACTTTCGGGGGTTACAGCACCCTTAACGGTCAAGCCAGCCGGCCCTTTACTTATGACACAGGCGCACGCTTGGCACTACTTTGTTGATGCACGTGCGGCTACTGCGCACACAATTCACAAACACAGAAAATAATTTTTTTTTTGGTTTGGACTGGAGTGTACTTTCGGGGGTTACAGCACCCTTAACGGTCAAGCCAGCCGGCCCTTTACTTATGACACAGGCGCACGCTTGGCACTACTTTGTTGATGCACGTGCGGCTACTGCGCACACAATTCACAAACACAGAAAATAATTTTTTTTTGGTTTGGACTGGAGTGTACTTTCGGGGGTTACAGCACCCTTTAACGGTCAAGCCAGCCGGCCCTTTACTTATGACACAGGCGCACGCTTGGCACTACTTTGTTGATGCACGTGCGGCTACTGCGCACACAATTCACAAACACAGAAAATATATTATTTTTTTAGCACTTGGGGGGAGCACCCCTGATGGACAGAGCACCCCCTGGACAACACTACAGCACCCCTTTAGGTCTGGGACACTGCACAGGACTTTGGAGTGGATACAGCCCCTATGGAGAACTGACTGCACAACACAGTCCAGCCAGCCCCTATGGACTTTGAAGTAGTGGACACAGCCCCTATTAACAACAGCAGCACAGCACAACACAGCCAGCCCCTATGGACTTTGAAGTAGTGGACAACAGCAGCACTACACTACACTACACTACACTACACTACACAGCCCTAACTCCCACCCTCCCTCTTCACTGTCCACAGCCGAGTGAGAAAATGGCGCCGACGCGGGTACCTTATATAGGATCCAAAACCCGCGAGACTCGGAAGGCGGGATGATGACGTTTTGCCTCGATTTCAGATCCGAGTCAGGCGGGAAAAGTCGAGCCTGACTCGGATCGGACTCGGATCGGGGGGGCTCGGGGGGGTTCGGATTTCAGAAATCCGAACCCGCTCACCCCTACTTAGGATGATCAGTTTATCTCATGGTCTGACTGCCCCTTGACCACAAAAAAATACTAAACAGAGAATTAAAGAAAATATCAAACCATACCCAAGACCACTTTTCACACACACTCTTCACACACACGCACCACAACCACAGACACACACAAATTATGACCAAACAAAATTAAAATGCCACAGGACAAAAATTAATCTAGGCTTTTTAATAAAATAAGACAACAGAATAAGTCAACTTACAAACCAATCAGCAGTTGCAAATATATACATAGGGGCATAGTCAATTGGGTGCGAGAATAGCAGAAACCCGCACCTGCGAGGTTTTTCCAGCAGTAGCGGGTTTTTTGCTATTCAAATAGCTGCAGAATTTTTCTTTTTTTACGTGCCAGGAGTTTTTTTTTCGCACGCCGCCAAAGCAAGTGCGTTTTTTCCTAAAATCAGTATTTTTACGAAAAATCACCCGGAATTGCTCTGCCACTCCGGCGGTACCCCCCCTTCGGCCTAATTAAGCAATTGGAAGTTACCAATTAGCTTAATTAGTCCTTAATTACTTACCTTCCGAAGCGGTGTCTTCTTCATCCTGCGTCGGAAGCCGGGTCTTCTGCAGCAGGGTGAGTATGTCAGTGTGTGTAAGTGTTTATTACTGTTTGTAAGTGTGTATGAGTTTGTGTGTGTGTGTATGAGTGCTTGTGTGTGTGTGTCCCAGTTTGTGTGGCCCCACCAGTGTCTGTGTGGCCCCCGAAATGGGCGCTGGAAGAACTACATCTTCCAGCAGCCCTTGCCCTTCCCACCAGCCCCTGGAGCCTCCCAGCAGCCCCCAGGACTCCCAGCAGCCTCCTCTCCAGTGAGAAGACAGAGGGGAGGCCGCGGAGACCACCGGAGACTCCCGGGTAGATAAGTGCCAAATTCTTTTTTTTTTATGCGGCGCAGGGTTTCAGCTCTGACCACTTTTTTTTTATTTAATACCGCTGGTATCTGGAGCGTGCATACCAGTGGGATTCCAAAATTGGGCACAAGGGGCATGAGATTTTTACTCTCATGCCCAATTGAATATGCCCCATAAACTCTCCTCTATATACACAGTGCAAACTCCTATCAATACATGTGTTTCGGTGGTTGGAGGCGTATTCATTAGGGTATGGTTACGACACATGTGTGAGCATGTGTGAAGTTGGTCCAATCGGAAAAGTTTTGCGAACGTGTTATGATTTGCCTCCTATTAGATTGAGATTTGTGTTGCGTGTTCAACTGCATTCGTCTTTTGAGAATTGATGTGTGAGTTTTGGGGCAACTGGGATTTGCAAATTCATGTGCGATTTTGGGCCAATATGAGTGAACTCGCACACGCCACAACTCGGTGAATATCACCATCGAATGCCAAAAGTCAGCCAAAGACCGTCCTTAGTAAATGTGTGATTTGCGGTGGAAAATGTTCTGGCGAAGAGCTGCGATTAGGGATCACACAGTAACGTGATTCTTAATAAATTTCTCCCCAGGACTAATTAATGAACAGCTACTCAGAACTACTATATTCTGTACATCGGTGCAAATTTAATTACCTGTTGTAGTTTTGTAAATATTGATAAATGAACAGTAACGTCTTCAGTATGCTGCATGGATTTTTATTTATCTATTATAATTCATGTTTCATGGACAACTGCATACAGCAGTACTACCTAATTAGTTCTGGATCTTAAATGCTTTAGTAGACTCCTTCTCTGATTACTTTTGTGTTGCAGACAGTACTACCTACTGGGCCTGATGCTAAGTTGCATGCAATCCGTACGCAATGCCCATGTTCACGTAATTGAGCGATTATTTGAAACCGGCATGTGCAAAAAGTTATGAAAACGACTAAAACATGTGTTACGTCTGCAAGAGACTGGTGGGATTAATTCTTCACCTGAGCAGCAGAATTTTGCAAGCACTGTCCCAACTCTGCAGCAATGATTAATTGCTCACAAAGGATTGTTAATTGATGGCTGCATTTCACAAATATTGATAAATAGGCTCCTTATGCAGAGGCTCAATTAAATTAATATCTCCTCCATTGCTCAATTCCACATTGAGATCATTACCACTGAACCAGAACACATGACCTTCCCTGTCATTCACCTTCGTGTGAAGCCCTTGCGCACTGCTCCTGTATCTCTCCATAGAGAACAATGATTATTGAATATCCATCACTTACAAGCATAGGCTTAGATCTATGGTGTGACAAGCTGCCCCTTGTTTAATCACAGAAACATTTTATTTTTATGTAACATTACAAACATACAAAGGTAATTATTTTAAAATGGTCAGAATGCACTTAGTTCTTGCATTTTTTATGTTATACATACTGTATTATAAATAAGGTTAGGAGTCTTAGGACCATGAAAGTTTAACCCTATAGCATTAGCAATAAGAAGGAAAAGTGTAATGGTGGCAAATAAATAAATATAAAAACTCTGGACTGATCTCTCTAAACACCTTTCCAAAATGTGAACGGAGAGGTGATGCCTTTTGCACATAGTTATAATACATAATACACTTGGTTGCCATTGTAAATGAATGCATGGACTTATACTGCTGACATAAAATAATGTATGATCATCTCAGTTAGGCTAAATACTGGAAATGCAGACTATCCAAAGACAAATTTGCATAGCTTAACCCATACTTTTCTTACATACATTTTGTCTTCATTTGATGCCATAGCAACAGATGTATCCCCATCTCTATGGTAAGTCATGATAACTGCAAGTTATTAATTCAGTTCAACCAGGCAAAGGTTATTCGAATTCTCTCCATTTAAATTTTAATTTAGGACTGCACATTAGCTCAGTAATTAAAGTGACCTACTTCATTGGGATTTGTATAAACTTAGGGCAACATTAAACATCACAGCTTTAGTGTCACAGCTTCCACTTTACATTAGAAGGATATTTCAGATCCATGAATAATACTTTGAACATACAAATGTACACGACAATGAGCCAAGTTCTTTAATACAGAGAAACAAACTCTCAGATGGCTTATGATATCTATTATTGGGGATGTAGTTAATAGACCGGCGGACTAAACGCCGCCGTTCTATATACCGACACCAGAAGACCGGCAAGGGACAGAACATAGGCATTGAAATACCGACGCCTATCCTCATCCGACACCGGAGTGCCGAAGCACGCCGGACCGATGGAGGTGGGTCCGGCCATACCTAGGACAGCCGCGTGGGGGGGTTAGGTTTAGGCATCCTCGGGGGGACTTAGGGTTAGGCTAGGGGAAGGGGGGGGTTAGGGTTAAGCGCCGCTGGGGGGAGGTTAGGGTTAGGCACCCCCCGGGAGGGTTAGGTTTAGGGTGCTGGAGGGGGGTTAGGTTTAGGTACCCCCGGGTGGGACTTAGGGTTAGGCACTACCCCGGGAGTTTAGGGTTAGGCACCCCTAAGGGAGTTTTAGGGGGGGGAGGGGAGAATTAGGTGATTTACCTGCCACTTTTGGGCTAAACAGCCGCCGGCATTTCAATCCCATTCCCTTTTTTTGGGTGTGGTATGATATGTCGACAGTCAGAATGTTGACCTGGTCATTATGTTGACATTGACCATGTCAGCATTTATCATGTGGAGACTGCTGAAATGTTGATCTATCATCCCTGGTGGGTCAGCGGTGACTTACCTGCTCCTGGTGGCTGCAGTAGCTCCAGTGGCGTCTTCTGGGTCCTGGTGGTCATGTGACTGTCACTATCAGATACAGATATGTAACGGAGAGATGTTCTGGTGAGTGCAGTCCCCTATCCCTAATTATGGATATCGGCATGTTAATATCGACCTAATGACTACATCCCTCCTTTTCATGTGCCAGCAGATTGGAATTTCTTGAAGTGCTTATGTTATTTCTTAGAATAGGTGTGATAACCATGTACGGGTTAGTTAATCTATTTTGCTTACTCAGTTATTATAACAACTGATGGAAATCCTGAGATCATGACCTGTTGGCGTTACGTGAGGATTGGACTTTAAACTCCGGCACTGTATGATCTGTTACAGGTTGTGTATGTTAGTTTTAATGTAAACAACCCTATTAGAAATGTCCATATTTGTATTGCCCTGTGGCGTAATTTGTACTTTATATATAAATAAATAAAATAAATATCCACCATTAAAATGTTATAATTATTTAATAATGATTTCCTTACTCTTCAATGATCACTTTTGATATAGCTGCTCATTATCACATTATAAACATTATTCATGTGTTCTTAGAATAATTTCCAGCATGACCCTATCCATCTAGTAAACATTACTCTGCTTCTATATTTAAAAAATATATTTTGGACTGGCCAGAAGGCGAGCATCACACAATGGGGCTGATTCGGAGTCAAAGGCCTTGGTGTTTCAGGCACGGAATCTGCTAATTTTTCCGTATTGCACATGTGTATTTGTCCAGGATTTTGCTCCATGCATGCGTCAAATTAGCAGTCTGAAGTCGCATGTATCTCGGTCCATGTGTAACACCACCACCAGATTAAGTGGTATCAAGAGAGGCTTACCCGAGTTCTTCAGTCAGATAGTTGTAGGATTTACACTCACGCAGACTTGGATAGTGAAATTAATGAACTTTCTGCAGTTTTATTTAATAATACAGCAACTTGTAAAAGATATTTACAATTAACAATAATCTTTTAAGTCTACAGCCAATAGTAAAGACTTACACTAATAATTAGGGGTGTGCACCGGCCACTTTTCGTGTTTTGTGTTTTGGTTTTGGATCTGGATCTTTCTTCGTGTTTTGGATCTGGATTGGTTTTGCCAAAACCACCCTTCCGTGTTTTGGGTTCTGGGTTTTGTGTTTTGGATCTGGATTTTTTCTTGTTCCTACGCTATTAATAACCCCAATAACATTAATTTCCACTCATTTCCACTCTATTTTGAACACCTCACAATATTTTTTTTTAGGCCAAAAGGTTGCACCGAGGTTGCTGGATGATTATGCTAAGCGACACAAGTGGGCGGCACAAACACGTGGCCCATCTAGGAGTGGCACTGCAGTGGCAGACAGGAAGCCAATCAGCATTATGGTGCCCATTTGCATGTAGCACGGACCCGGGAGATCCGTGCTACATGCATCTGTGTGATTGGCACAGAGCAATGACGGGTCCGTGAGACCTGTCTGTGCTGCTGTGGTAAAAAATAAAAAAAAACCTATGTAAAAAAATTAAAAAATGGCGTGCCCCCCCCCAAAAAAAGAGCAACCAGCCCCAGGCATTAGTGACCCAGTGCTGGGTGTGCTTAAATACAGGGGACAAATGACGTAAGGGTCCCCTGTACTTAAGCACAACCAGCACCGGGCTAGTCAGAACCAGCTCTGGTTGCCAAAATACGGGGTACAAACGACATAGGGGTCCCCCGTATTCTGCGCAACCAGCTCTGGGCTCTGATCCGGTCCTGGTTCTGGAAATACAGGGGAAAAAAAATGAGTAGGGTTCCCCTGTATGTTCCAGAACCAGCACTGGACTTTTTCTAGCGGTGGCTGATGCCACAGCCAGGGGAGCCCTTTCACCGGGCCCCCCAGCCGCAGCATCAACCCTGACCGCTAGTCAGCCCAGGCCGGGGATCCCTGGAGAGCTGGGGTCCCCCCCAATAAAGGGGTCGCCCTGGGCTATCCCCACCACCCCTGGTGGCGGTGGGTGGCGGGTTGATAGTGTGGTGTGGTGTAAATAAAGAATATCAAACATTGTCTGTAGAACTGCAGGTCTCAGCAACCCTGCCCCGCATGCTGGTACTTGGAGAACCACAAGTACCAGCATGCAGGGCATTAAGGGCCCACTAGTACCTGTAGCTCACCTGTAAAAAAAAAAAAAAAAAAAACACAGGACACACACACCGTGACAGTATAAGTTTATTAAACATACATACACACACACATGTACACATACTCACCTATGTAACCCTGTAGCATCGGTCCACTTGTCCGGTAAAGTATCCATAGGGGACCTGTGAAAAAAAACATACTCACCATCTCCTATGCGAGGTTCTGTCCTTTTCGTTCCAAAGTAGGTATCCCCGGACTTGGCAAAAAAAAAAACGAAAACCCGATCCACGAACTTAGTACCGTTCTATAGAACGGTACTTCCCGAATGAGAGCTTAGCGGCAGGGTATCACCATGGAAACCCTGCTGCTAAGCGTTCATTGTCTGAGAGAGGTCATCTCCCGTCTCTCAGCCAATGAACGGCTTCCTCCATTGTAGTCAATGGTGGGAGCCGCAAGGTTATTAAAGTTTACCCTGCGGTTCCCACCATTGACTACAATGGATGGAGCCGTTCATTGCCTGAGAGACGGGAGATGACCTCTCTCAGCCAATGAACGCTTACGCCGATCTGGGGGACTTTACCACAACCAGCGCTGGTTTCATTACAAACTCCGGCGCACTACAAGTGCCAGCTGGACGTTTCTATACATCAAGCTACTGCTGGACATTCTCAGCATTAATACGTGGATTTCAGTGGTGAGCATTTGTATCTCATTATTTATCAATTGACTATAATCAGGATTCAAGGCCATTAATGGGACAAATATATGCTATGGATACATTTTGATGGCCACAAGAGTTGTTGCAACAATTGTATCATGGTGATCTTATTCTTATTTAAGAGCTACATTTCATATTGTATATTGTTATTGTATGTCCAATAAATGTTTTATTTATGATTCAGAGAGGCCAAGGTGATTTTTAGTCAAACAAGCACAACTAATTACACAGCCACAGCAGCGCAAATTTTCTTTATTGTACTAATGGTTGTATTTTTATGTCAGACTAGCAACTGACATCAAGTTCTACGTAGCGCTGTGTCCTATGACAATATTGATATACCGATATATTCATTTAATCAATATTTTTTTAATTTTTTTCAATAACATTCAGCAGTGTTGATTTGAGCGCTAGGAATAGCTGAGGACTTCTGGTGGACTAGCCTCAGATTATTCAACAATTCAACTGTCAAATGTCATCTTACACCACGACAATGCCAGACCTCACACTTCGATGGCAACATCTGCGGCCATTGCCAAAATGGGGTGGGCAATAATGCCAAAATCACCATACAGTCCTGATTTGGCCCCTTCTGACTTTCATCTGTTTGCCCTTCTCAAAAACTTTTACCGTGGTCAACATTTTGAAGACATAGAGGTTGTTAAAAACGCCATACGTTCCTGGGTCAAACACCAAACACTGGAATTTTTCCAAAGTGGATTCACAGCTTGGGTTGAGAGGTGGAGAAAATGTTTGAGGGCAGATGGTGAATTTTTTACTAGAGTCATTCTGTTACTAAGACTTCAAAGTATTTTACTGCAAATTTTCAAATCTGTATCTATAATAAAATTTGAGTTGTGAGCATTTAGGCATTACTTTTTGAACAACCCTCAAATAACGATGGCGTATGACATCAGCAGTAAGCTGTTAGGTTTTACCCACTGAGGGATCATGTTATACTCTCATGACAGTTCAATTTACCTCAGGTCAAGCTTATTTATCAGTTGATCTGTTCAACCTCTGTTCCTTCTTAGTAGATAGGGTAAGGAGAGGAGTTGGCATTAATGTAGCTACTACTGGTGAAATGTTTAACTTGAGCTGGTTAGCTAGAAGCTAAATATATAAGTTTAGTAGATTCTTCTACTAACAGAAGATACAAATGCTGATCAGAACCATACAATAGCTGTATAACTATCTATTATGTCTGCAGCGTAGTGTACTGAGGTGTGATGTGTATTTAGCTGATAGACCTGCTCCCTGTAGTACAGCTTCAGCACCTGGAACAGCAATCTCCCGTCCTCCGAGGCTCCCGGCTGTCAGTCACTCTGGAGGGGGAAGGATTTGGGGCGTTCCCCATGGATTCTACTTCCCTCTATGTACCTGGCAGCTTCCTGTCAGCTCCAGTTCCTGCTCTCCCCTCATGGCTGCGGACCCTCTCACACAGCCTCCGATGAGTCTTGCTCTCTTGTCCCCTCAGAAAGCCCACTCCGGGCCCGTCCTGCTCTCTGACCAACACGGATCGGATGCCGCTCCCTGGACACCACCACCGATGTCCCTGAAGTAAGGGACACAAAGGGGTCTATTTATTAAGCAGTGTTAGGAGACAGAGTGACAAGTGATAAGAAAGTGATAAGGTACCAGCCAATCAGCTCCCAACTGTCATTTTTCAAACACAGCCTGTGAGATGACAGTTGGGAGCTGATTGCCTGCACCTTATCACTTTCTTATCACTTTTCACTCTGTCTCCTAACACTGCTTAGCGAAAAGACCCCATAGACCCCTTAATGTAGGAGCTCCTTTCCACTTAACTGCCTCATGCACACTCCTCCCAACTGTCAGGTCTCTTTATAACCTCTCCTAGCCCTCACTGCAGTATCCAACACAAGTCCCCCCTGCAGTTAATGGTGAAGTCTGTGCTGGGGCTGTTTTAGAAAAGTCCATCACTCACTGATGGGGAGACCAGCAGGACAATATGAGGGCACCGGGCTATATGTGCCATCAGGGCCGTAGATAGGGTAGTGCGGCCAGTGCCATCGCACAGGGCACCACAGGTCAGGGAGTGCTGATTGGGCCTGTCAAATGTCTGTTTTTTTTATCATTCTCACTTGTAGCTTCCTCTTATTTCATCCCCCAGCATCTCCTGGCCTCCCCTACCTCTTCCCTGGCCCTTCCCCAGGATACCATTCCCCTTTTTTGGGTGTATTATGTCCCTTTGAAAAATGAGGGGGGTGCCAATGCTCTTTCTGGCACAGGGCACCAAAAATTCTAGCTACGGCTCTGGGTGCCATTACATTGCTACAGCCCCTTTTACATTACCATATCAACATGTACACATATGAACAGCCATTCCATTACATATACAATATCTTGTATATAACTAACAGGCTCTATATGATTGAATAACTATTACATAACAGCCCATCCATTTCTTCTGGGATATCACACATGTGCATACGCGAGTGCACTTGGTTAGCATGAAATGGCTCATATCCATAGAATTTCATGGAAGTGTCATGGGAGTCTCCCAGGTGTATCTTAAAATATTGTATTGCAGCTGCTGCACAGTAATCCAACTCCTTTACAGATGGACAATGTGCACCAAGTATGGCGCTTGTGGAGATTCAGAGACTAATGGTGATGGCTGCACACACAGATGCTAAAACAGTGGTATTAGCACATTAAGCCGCACTGACTTCCGACACCCCAAGGCAAACTGACATACCGTATTTGAATATTAGAAAAGTACAAAAATGTAGCAGCACGGAAAATGGGATGCGTCAGACTGAGAATCAGCCCCATCTCAAACATGCTGGTAGTTCATGAACAAAACTCAAGACACCATATAGGTAAGTTATAGAGCATAAAATGGCAGATACAAAACATATCTAACAATTCTAGAAGGGACTTTTACATGTTTAGAATGGCACAATAAAATCAGAAGAGTGGCACACCTATCATAAGTAGATATGTGCAGTTCGATTCTCCAAAATCTAAATCCACCCGAATTTCATGAATCCGGACAGATCAGTCACGGTATTAATCTGCGGATTTCATATCCGATTTTCAGGTTTTGAATTGCAAAAATGACATGATTTTAGCTGTTTTTAAAAACTTTTTATCAATTTAAAAAAAAAAAAACAACCAAAACCAAAATACATGTGAGGGTGGTTTTTCAAAACCAAAACACGAAGATGAATCCAGATCCAAAACCAAAACACGGGGTCAGCGCACATCTCTAGTCATGAGTGTCTTCAAATGAATGAATTGGCAAACTTTTTCCATAATTGGGAACGTGTAAGAGAATGGAGTAGAGTGTTGCCTATGAATTCATGCAGCCTTAGTAGGATTATCTAGTAATGAATGAAAGGGAGAGCAGGAAGCTGCAAGTATAAGATGAGTTCTAATGACCTGCCATGCTGCATAAGAGGAATATATTAAGAAATTGTTCCTGAGAGAATCAGCAATATTGGAAGGATGATGAGTGTGGAGCAAGTTAACAAGGTGGATGGATGTTAGGACTAAATGCCTGTTCCACAGAAAAATGTATATAATTGTCCCTTCCCCCTGTCCAGTACATTGCAAAATGGTAATTGGCCCCCAGTGCATATTCTTTAAAGCAAGGCAGTTTAATTTCCCCTAAGTCCCGACTTGCATTAAACTTGGTTGGAATTACTGTGTGCTAAAGGCATCTCTAATATCAGTTACTGAATTCAGCCCTGTCTAATCTCAAAAGGAAAATTGGAGCAGAACTATGCATGATCCCAGGTATTTGCATCATGTTAAGAAGCATGATACATGGTTTTATAGTTTGGAAAAGTAGATTCAGTGAATGGCATAAGGTTTATATCAAATACAAAAAGTAACTACAGTGTATTTGCTCTAAAGATATTTAATGTCTAGTTATTTTTCTTTATTTTAGGCTTGTAACAGATGTGTTAGCTAATATGGGTCTATATAACAGACAGCGCTGCAAATTGGTAGGATTAACCACACATTTAATTCAAATACTTAAAAAATATATATATTTAATAATAAAAAATGAAAATAAAAATGTCCATCAGTGGTGGTGTTACAGCATGCAGAGATGTTAAAAGAGGGCGTTTCAGGGTTTGCACATTCAGACACAGACTACTGCACCAGGAGAAGGTTAGCACTAGCATTTGTGTATTATAGCAGCCTGTGTCCACCTCTGAATCAGGCCCTGTGCGTACACCTGCTGTGGTGATGATTAGGGGCTTGGCTTCACCCTTGGGAGTGTCTACAATTTCTGAAGTGATAGACAATCCCCAACATCCAACCACACCTTTTTGATAAAATGAACAATGTATAGTATTCAGTAGTGACAGGTAAGCACTGTGCTGCGTGTGATAGGAAAACCTAGTGATACAGGCATTTAATTACAAAATAAAACACTGTTATTCAGTGGCATAGCCAGGGGGGTATAGCTGGAGTGGCCACAGGCACTATTGATCCAGCAAGGTGCCGGTTTGCTCTAAAGATGTTCAATAGGCATGAGTTTGGAGGTGACATGGGGCATGAGGCCGATTGTACATGCAGGCAAGAGGCTGAAGTTGAAATGAGACTTGAAGCTGGGGCATTAGACTGGAAATAGCGGAGTGGGCATGAGGCTAGAAGTGCCAGAGGGCATGAGGCTGGAATTCACATGGGGCATGAGACTGGAGGTGACACAGGGGTATGAGACTGGAGTTGACATGGGGCATGAGGCTGGAGGTGACACGGGGGCTTGAGGCTAGAGATACAGGGGCATGAGGCTAGAGATGATACAGGGGCATGACGCTGGAGGTGACATGGGGCATGACGCTGGATGTAATAAGGGGCATGAGACTATAGGTGACATAAGGATGAAGGTGTCATGAGGCATGAGAATAGAGGTAACATGGGGCATGAACAAGGGCATATTAACTCTCGAGGATACCCATCTGCAGCAGGCCCCACCCTCTGAGAAGTGGGCCCCCCAGCACTGCATCTTACCTTGCTCCTGTAAAGCAAGGCAGATCCTTCCTTCTCTGCGGCGCCATCTTCCCAATGATATTCGACTGCAAGCTTAAATGTTTTGTTAAAAATATCAGAAAAATCCCCATGCTTGTAATTGCTAGATACACACAGATTTTCAGTAGTGGTGATAACGCCGACAGCAAATGTCTTTCTGAATTGTAGCTGCTGATGTTAAAAGCTAATGTAAGGCAGCAGCACTATCAGCCACCAACGACAAGGTAGTTACTGACAAGTAGCATTTTTCTACTGTAGTTGGTTATGTGAAACAAATGGAAATAGCAGACATAATGGAAGGTGCAATCAGCCACTACTGTATATAAATCCTAAAACAGCCATCAGTTGTCAACAATAGCTCCCTTTCACCATCTATTTTAACTAAGTCTACATCTTCCTCTAGAGAAGGCTTTCGTGCAGACATGTATTCTTGTGGTTATCTGCCACTTCGGAGTATCATTGTGTAAGGTATTTTATCATGCTCACTGCTGTCAATAGAGCCAGAAAAGTTGTTCCCTGTGTTTGGCAGCAGCTACCAAGGAGGCAGTAGAGATCTCCAAAAAAGGAGCACAAATGGCAACATCAATTACAGTTGATGGCAATGGCAAAAGAACTCTTTGGGTCCAGCAGCTGAACTAGATAGTATTAACATAATCTCAAGGATCAGTGCCATAACTAGAGCTGTGCGAGCGGCACGCCACTCCCCCACGGCCCCTGCATCTGGATAGCAGGGTGCCTGGAACTGCACCCTGCAGCCAGAATTGCTGCTACAGTGTCGCTGGAGAAACAGGCACCCTGCAGCTCCTACAGCCCTACTAGAGCATCCTGACAATGCTTCGGTGGAGGCTGTAATTACTGAGCTGCCAGCCCGCCTCCTCCACATGACGTCATTCTATCAGGGGGTGTGGCCAGCACATGGTGCAGAAAAGCCCTGTTACAGCCCTGCCAAGGATAGTGTAAGGGTGTCTGTTGTATAAATAGACTATAGTATTGCAGGATTAGATGTTAGGAGTGTGGTCTAATAAATGTATTTTTATTATATGTACAACTGTCATCTTATATTATGTACATGTGTTCATAAATAAACTATTCAGCAGCTACTGTTCTTACATTGCCAAGTGGTCAGTGTGTTTATTAAACACTACATTATAACTGGTGACAAGGTTAAACCACATTCATGCACAAAGAAATCTCCAGTAAACCAGCAGTGAATCATGTAAAGTGGGAGCCAGTGTAAAAAACTCCATAGGGGCATATTCAATGAGCCGCGGGTGTTCACCAGTGACTAATTGCCACCCTAAAGTCCCACAGCACGGGGAATAGCTATTCAATTAAATAGCTTTGTCCCTGAATCGTTAAATCAGGACTCGCGAAAACACACTGATTCCGCAAAAACTGCGAGATCAGTGTTTTCCCCTCGCGCGCGAGGCCAAATAGGCCGCTTTTATGCGGATTTTAGCTCGCACCTCCATGAGGTGTGTGGTAAAGTCCGATTGGGGTGACTCGCGCGCGGGGTCTCGGGGACTCCCGCGCAAGGAATCCCCCCTAATTGAATTAGATCAGAGCGACAATTAGCCGAGGGGTGAACTCCTGCTGCTAATTAAATATGCCCCATAGTGTGTCATATAGGTCCATGGTCCAAATTTTAGCAGGAGTACTTGAGTACGTGACTCAAGTGTGTCTGAGAGTTCATAAAAATATCAGGATAGAGTATCAGACACAGTATCAGACTTTGATAGCAGATTAGTTGTACAGTATTTCACAGCCTTTTCCCTGCGGGTATACAACACCGTACAACTCTGAATCAGGCCCTAAGCAGGAATCTTAAAATACCTGGAGCTTTGCATATTACACATATTACAGTTTTTGTGTAAATTATGCCCATCCAGGGCCGCCATCAGGGGGGGGACTGCCGGGACAGGAGTCCCGGGCCCGGATAGTGACAGAACGGGAGGGGGCCTGCGCCCACTCCAACCCCCGTGGCACAGCCTGCACTATGCCCCTACCCTTCCCATGGGCCGATTCCCCTCTTCAATCTCTTACTACAATGCCAATGCGGCAAGCCCCGCCATCATACATCCCCAAATCGCGTCGTTGCAGAGGGGCGGGACCTAATTATGCGAGGTGCCCATCCCCATTAGCATCCTGCTGTTGCATCAGTGTAAGTGATTAGTACTGCATGTATGTGTTTTAGCATGTGTATGTATGTGTCTGTATGTGTTAGTGTGTATATATGTGTGTGTGTGTGTGTGTTTGCTCCTGCCCTTGTTCAACTATTTTTTTTTGCCTTTGGAGACGGCGCACGTGGCACCATGACATCAAGCCACACCGCTGGAGGTCAGAGGAGCCGCGCCAGCCAGACCTGGAGGAGAAGCCAAAATGAAGGAGCATTCTTCAAGGTGATAAGGTAAGTCATGACTCATGAGACTTAGCGGTAGCGGGGAAAGGGGGAGGGAGGGCCCAGGTGTCCTGCTTATTTTGTCAGTCCCGGGCCCTACAATTTCTAATGGCAGCCCTGTGCCCAATTATACATGATTTCTTATGGGTGCATTAGTCTTCATGCAATAATTATGGTATTTTATTTCCATGTGATAGAAAAACACTTTGGAAGGAAACAGGGCTTTTCTATTTCTGTTTGAATCCACATAAATAAAGGACAATAATGGTATGTTACTCAATAATGATTAACATAGCACTATTATGTCATTAACAGACAAGCAAAGTGTTAGCAAACAATACACTGTTGCCATAATGAATAATCTTGAATTAATGATTCAAGCCTGGTACAAGCCTACATTTTTGTTTCATTACTGATGTGAAAACGTTTAAAATTGACAGATGGAGCTATTGTATTGCATCGTATTGTAGTAAAGTTGAAAAATAATTTTGTCTGAATTATGTAAATACATTTATAATTTAAAAATAGTTCCATCTATCAATATTTTTTTTTTTGCATTTTTGTCTTTGCTTATTTACTATTTTCCCACAATAAGAAATGTCTCTTTTTCTCACTGTGATTTTCTCTAGCTGGACTTGTGTCGCTTTGCCAGGCAGTCTTTGGAACTTCTGCGCATACATAAAGGGAAAAAAAAGGGATATTCCTGCACAGAACTGTTTTTATTTTTTATATTAATTTTAAACCAATGATGAAAGTAATAATAAATTATATAATAGTCACTGCATAACTGAGTTGGTGGTGCTCCCCAGGGTCAAAACAAGTAATCAAACAGGTCGTTTTCTGCAGGGGCAGGGGCACTCTTATGTATAATTAATTCATTAAAATTTAACATTTAGTTATATTTATCAAATAGATTTGTAGCAGCATATAACACCAATATTAATTGGACAAATATTATTCCTTAAAAAGTGCAACAGTTTCTGTTGCCAAGAGATTAATTGTATGTTTAAGTTCCTGAAATGTCACTTAGTATTTTTAATTAATTGTGTATATCACAGTATAATCAAATGTCACAAATCAGTGACAGATAAAGAACTCTGTTGTAGGGCGAAAATATAAAAAGGCTTATAAGCAGTGAGAAACAATATATTTGAAATGTCAGAATATTAATTCTGTAATTAATTAAGCTGATCATATAATAGTATACAATATATCACAGGTATTGGATAGATGTGGGTAACCAAAGACATTAGTTGTCCCATTAGCAGGGGCGGATTGGGATTGTAAACCAGCCTGGGAAATTTTTGAAAGCAGCCCTAATGGGAGCGGGCTCTGCTGAAAGGGCGGGTCTGTTGATGGAAGATACTCCCTCCTTATAAGTGACCACCACATAACACAGGGAACATCACAGCTACCAGCATATAATACAGAGAGTATCACAGCTGCCACCACATAATACAGAGAACATTGTAGCAACCACCATATAATGCAGAGAGCATCACAGCGACCACCAAATACAGAGAACATCGCAGCGACCACTATATAATGCAGAGGGAGTCATAGTCACCACCAAATAATGCAGAGAGCATTGCAGTGATGTATATAATACAGATATATGTATTATAATTAATAAATATATATATATATATAATGTCTAACTATATATACACACACACACACACAGTATATAGCAAGTGGATAGGATATATATATATTCAGACAGGCAGACATATTTTAAATATAGATAAATCAGCTTACTTACTGACTGTCACACAGACTGTGACAGTCAGAAACTTTAGGCTGCCGGCTCCTGTGTGCAGGATGCTGCAGTGCCGTCTTGTACTGTGTGTGTGCCTGCTGCTTGTTGTCCCGGAGCCGGAGCTGTCAGTGGTGCACTCAGGGCCGGTGCTAGGCTTCTAGGCACCCTATTCAAAGCTTCACTCTAAAGCCCCTGCTTTCCCCAGCGCATGTGCTATAGTCACGCGCATCCCACAAGCATAAAACAGTTAGTATATGCCACACATCCCTTGTGCATAGTTATGGATGCAGGGGCATATCTATATTGGGTGCAGGGTGCACACGGACCCCTGTGTCCAAGGGGGCCCAAACTGCACACATTTAGGACCTCATTCAGAGTCGGTCGTTACGGCCGTACGGTCGTATGGGGAAAGGGGCCTGATATGCAAATGAAGCGTTCACTAGTTGCGTCTCTAAGATGAGATCGTTAGCTGAACGACCGAGGGAAGTAAGCGGTCGTAAGACTAAATCACGCCCCCTTCTCGATCACAACACACGTCATCTCCTGGGATATAAGGATTAATCGCGACCATCGGGACCCATCGGAGCTGATCGCAGAGCTTAAGGCTGACCATACCCTCTCTTAAGCACTACGATCAAGTCAGTGCAATAACCACCATGTCACGTGTGCCATGACACTACTTTGTTAATTATGCACTCCCATTAAACGCCGTTTGCATAGTCAGGCACGCCTGCGTTCGGATCTCCACTCCCCCGTTCACAAGCACCTTCCCCTGTTACCACCCACAAACGCTTCATTCTGTCACTCAAACTAACGACCTGGCTGTGTTCAAGGAGAGAGAAATTTCTGATCGTAACAGCTAGTTTGCGCGCGCGCATTGTGAATCTTACGCATGCGCAGTTTAGCGAACATCGGCTGCATACGACCGAGCGGCCGCAACGTCCGACTCTGAATGAGGTCCTTAGTCTCATACTTACCTGTCCGGAGTCTCCAGAGTGCTGCTCTTATCACTGGGAATATGACGGCGGCCATTTTCCTGGTGACTCGCGCACGCGCAGTACTGCTGTTCCCCGGTTACCTATGCATAGATACATACACTCATATACATACATACTCATGTGCAAATATACTCCCTTTTAGAGTGGAAAACATACTGCCTTTTGTTTATTTATGCTGTTCATGCATTATTACATAGGTACACATATACATAAATAAACACACACAGACCCTAACATACATAGGGACACGTATATACACAGATACATCATAGGTACATATACTGTACAGTCATATACATAGAAATTCACATATACATAGATATTCCCTTTCCTAAAAGAAAACATGCTGCCTCTTGTTTATTTATACTGTATTACATGCATTCACATATATATTTATAAGTAGATACACATTACATAGGTACATACGGTATATACACACGTACAGATACATACAGTAAGTACATACATACTCAATATACTCGTATACTAGATGCTCATATTATAGGTACATACATGCATACACACATACATATACCAGATATATATCTAACACATATACAGATACAAGATCCGCAAATACATAGGTACATACATACACCAGATATACATAGGTACATGCATACATATACCAGATACATAAATACATACATAACACATACATACAAATACCAGATGTACATATATATATAGGTACATACAACAGTAGTGCAATGCAAGCATTTAGTTTTCACTGCAGGCCTGGCAGCTGGCTCCTCGTCAGTAATATCATTCATGGAGAGGAGGAGAAAGAAGGGGAGGTGCTGGATACAGGTGCCCGCCCTGGTGTCACAGCGGAGCGGACGTCAGTGCTGTGACTGCCCGGGTGTCAGACGGACCTGGAGTAGTCAGTGTGGGTGGGGGTGATGTTTAGTGGAGAGGTCTCAGAAAATGGCAGCAGCGGGGGCGGCGGCAGCAGCGGCAGAGTGGACACGCAGCTGCTGCCAATGCCATAGAGATGAAGGATGTCTATCAGAGACATTCTTCATTTTTTTGCAGGGGGACTCAGCAGCGCCCTCCACAGTAAGCTTCTGCGCATGCGCAGAAGTTGTAACACTGCCTGATCGGAGCTGGACAGCTCCATTCGCGGCAACTGGGGCCGGGCCGGCGGATCATAGAAGTGGTGAGTGACGTAAGCGCGCCAGGCAGCCGCCGGCCCCTAAAGACATATATAGGGACCGGCCCAGCGGGAAATGGCCCAGCGTTCCGGCGGCCCAATCCGCCCCTGCCCATTAGGTCCGGTTGAAAGCAGTTATATATTAAGCAATTAAGGATCTTGATTTATAATAAAGTGCAAGTAGATTTCCTTATTTGAACCTCTAATATATCAATTTATCACATTAGAACAGTTGTCACAGTGAAAACAATTTTAGACAGACTTACTTGTAATTATAATTCTCCATACTTCAAAACATAAATGTATGGTCACATAATGACAAATCAAATTAATACCTTCCTTAAATAGGTACCATATCACGCTCGGATATCAGGAATAGGATTGCAGTCTAACATACAGAGTATAATAGTCTCCTTCAGACATCAAAATTAGCCATCCAGCTCAATTTGTTCACAATAACTGTTTCCTGGGCATGCATAAATTAGCCACTGCGACGGCATTCGCAGCTTGAGTCCCTACTGCGTGCGACGATAGTTGCAATTTCTAAGTAGGGTCAGACCTGTTGTAATTCTTCTTGAGGGTCTGATGTTACTCGATGTTACCGATGTATACACAGGATTGCGAGGTATACGGATGTGAGTTGGCTTTGCGATTGCAAACAGCATATTTTTGCAGCATATCTGCGTGAATAATCGCAGCTGCGATAGCAATAGTGATCCGTAGTGAATCAGGCCCAATATCTGCTATTGAGCCACATAATATGAAAGAGAGGCCTCTGCGCTTTAAAATATGTGTGCTAACATGGTTACAGGTGTCATTATGGGGTAGTGCCCTCCCCCTCAAACAGAAAACATAAGGAAGGGGCCCTATCAATTTAAAGAGGGAATCTCAATTTGTGTAAAATGGGTGTCCTTTAATTATTGGTAGTAAAGTTGGGGGAGAGCTTCCCCCATGCCTGGGCTACATAATTTTTTTTATAATGCTGGAGGTTAATGTCTGGTGATTAGTGTGATTGACAGACAATAGCTTTTATGTGGGCACACATAAACGGGGGTACCCCTGTCTTTCTACGTGATATGGTGGGGGAGATAGAGGGACATAAAGTCCCATCCCTCACCATTTTTCTTAATTTTTCACATCAGTGCTTCCAGTGAGCATGGGAAGAATGATTTATAAATAGACCCTAAAGTGAGCAGAGAACACATTCCTCTTTCTGGTTTTGCAGTATGGAAGGTGTGGAAATTGCACATTTTTAGGAACTGTGTGGAGAAAAAAAATGCCACAAAAGGACTTAATTTTTATGTCAACACACAACAGTGCAGTGTGCTTTTTACATCTTTACCACAAAGTTGTCTAAAAATCAATATGTAGTTAGAGTATAATCACCCATGGGGGGCACTGGCATAGCTAAGGCCTTAGTGGAATATATATTAAAGTGTGGTTTTGCCACAAAGATAGACCTGACTTTTAAATGTATTCAATGATTTACAATGTAGGGGCAGATTGATTTAAGCGTGGAAGCCGCTAGAACGGAACGCTGATTCTGTTCACAGCCTGTGGAGGTGGGAGCAGAATCAGACTACCGTAACTGGCATGATAAATGCACAAAGAAAGCTGCCATGTAATTGAATCGTCCCCTTATTGTTTATAAGCAGGGCCGGTTCTAGTGGTGTTCGACCAGTGCGGTCACACAGGGGCGCCACCCATAGACGGCGCACCCCTCCCCAACATCCCGATTTAAGCGGGACAGTAATGTGGCCCGTGGGTGGTCAAATCGGGAGGTTGGGGACTCCCACCGCTGCAGCTGTGTGGCGGTGCCAGACTCTGAAGTCTAAATGGATGCTGCACGTATGCGTGCGGCATCCATTCAGTGACAGGAGAGGGCTGGGGGAAGCCCAGCTAGTGAGGCTCCCCCCAGCCTGATGTTATTTTGAGGCGTGCCATGCGGGCATGCCTACAAATAACGTCACGTAGGGGGCATTGCCTATGGTAATTAGGCCACACCTCCATTTTCAGTTGCGCGCGACTTCGCCGGGCGCGATGTAAGGGCGCCCTCTTAAGAGCCGGCATAGGGTGCTCCAACCCCTGGAGCCGGCCCTGTTTATAAGGATATTAAACATGAGGTAGCGTGTCTTTATCGTTTTCTTTATAGCAAATAAGGGAAAAGTATTTTCACATGTTGTAGGCATGTGAAATAATTATACATTTCAAAGTGTTAAATACAGTCATGAAGCATGTGCTATTCATATGTATCAGAAATGATGTGGCTGACGTGATACATAAGCACATTAATGTTTTTTTCACAATTTACATTATTTTAATGCATAAAAGGGACTGTAAGTGCTTACATTTCTCTTTAAAATGTGCTGGAAACATATTGAACTTGACAGAATACAGTGAACAAAGTTTTGGAAAGTATCCTAGCAAATTAGCAATCACCAGTGCACCTGTTTTTCACAATGGCAATATATTCATTTTTCCTAACAAAACAATTTCCAATTGTACTTACAGGTTCCTCTCGTGACTGGCAGCCAATGCTCCATTTTTTCTCTCTTGTACTTTTTTTTATTGTAGAGCAAATCATTCTGTTGATGCTTTATTTCCACCATACACAATCTGTGTAATTGTATTCATAAATGAGATTTCTTTTTTGTTATTTGTCTTGAGCATGGATAATTCTGTCTTTCTTCTTCCATTTCTGACAGCTGAATAGGGGAGAGACTGAAACCCACATGGAACCCATTGTGGAGAAAATATGATGCAGCAGCAATTACTGTACAGACAAAATAGATGATGCAGTAGACATAGATTAAGCTGTTGGAAGAGGAGTGCACTACTGCGCAGACTCCAACTGCCTGTTTCTCTAGGGAGGCATTCCCTGTTCCAAGATGGCCGCAGAGGTCATGACTGAGCATGTGCAGGGGCAATCTTGTCTTTCCTGTGTACTGTGTGTTGACATGGTGGGAGACAGTAGTCTTCTGCTTAGCTCCTGTATTAACCTGGTTAATACCTGCATTTAACACTGTCAGCATCCTACACTGTTATGGAGCGTACACACGGTCAGATTTGTCAGATTTGTCAGATGAACGACTGAACGATTAAACGATTTGAACGATTTGGATGATTTGACCAAAGTTTTGAACGATTTGAACGATTGAACGATTTTTG
Source organism: Taudactylus pleione (assembly GCA_031769625.1). NCBI lineage: Eukaryota > Metazoa > Chordata > Amphibia > Anura > Myobatrachidae > Taudactylus > Taudactylus pleione. The sequence goes on from JAUIMM010000176.1 coordinate 3,161,723, forward strand.
ACTGCATTAAAATGAATGGAATCGTCCAAGTCTGACTGCAAACCCATCAGATGTCAGATATCGTTATCTGACAAACGGGAACGCGCATCGTTGATCGACCATCGTTCAGGCATGTCAGATATGAACGATTTTCCATCAGATATGAACGACTGAACGATTTTTAAATCGTTATCGTCCATATCTGAAGAAAAAATCTGATCGTGTGTATGCACCATAACTTGCAAGCAGTATCCTACCCTCCAACATGACCCATTCCATTAGGTATAAAATGCTCTGTTCCTGGACTTCCCACCTTATGTATGATTGCAGTCACCTGTGTTGAGCTAGGTAATTGATGAGACAGGTGTTTCAACACAGGTGGCTGCAATCATATATTAAGAGGGAAGTCCAGGAGCAGAGCAATTTGTACCTAATGGAATGGGTCATGTTGGAGGGTCTGCAGTATACACTCACTTGTGCTGCCCTATAACTGATCACCCGTAAAAATGGAGTTTCTCGGTTCTTATTCAATACAGAGAGGTAAAGAGGTAATTTATTGTCACAAAGAAATGATACAACATCACATTCAGGTAGTATAAATCACAGATTCCCTTTTTAGATGATAATCACTTTAACAATTACTTTTACAATGTCAATTCAGATAAACGAAACTATGACTCGAGTTTCTTTTTATTAAGCAGGAACTTAGCCTTCTGGCTACAGTTACGTTCACGCTGCTCCTATGAACTCAAAAGGTTAAAGCATGCAATATAATAACAATAGTAAATGTTATCAACTATCATGAAACAGCAATAATAATGGGTGGCAGTCTATGAATTAATCCTTATATATATTAACTAACTTAACGCTTACTGGCCAGAAGCTTCACTTTAATAAATTGATACAGTATCAAGTCTTGCTAAGTGTACACCGCGTTGCCCGGGATACTGTTGAATTCAATGGTCCTTAGCCTGTTCTGTAACTAACTAGCTCCACTTAAAAGAAGTGCAAGGCCGAGTTAATCCTAACTGCCAATGATCTTTGTTATCCTAGACAGCTGCCGTATACTGAGACGCAGTTACTGTCTGTACAGTCCCGAGCAACTTTTTTGGGGGGGGTGGTGAAACACGTTGCTGACAATATCACTAACTCTGTAGGATCTGGTCCCTAGACTCGGTCTGTAGTAATATCCTGTAAATAGCTCTGCTTCCTTAATGCTACCAATACTCGGTAGCCTTTCCTGATTTTGCTTTAGCCTTTGGCCGTCTGCCAGGTGCTGACACAAAGTTACTATTCCGGTCAGACAATGTAGCATCAATAGGGGGACTGGTGGCTGACACTATCACCAAGGCTGTGACTTTATGACATAAGTCTGCTTAACTGGGGAGTTTACTTGAAGTAGTCTCTCGGGCGCGCAGTGGGTGCTTCTATATGTTATCCCACCAGACTCTCCTGCACTGGTGCCAATGGGGGGTTTAATTGAAGCAGTCTCTTGGCTTGTGAGGGGCACTGTAATATGCTGCCCCACCAGACTCTCCTGTACTGACGTCCCTGGGGGAATGTTAGACATCTCACTAGCACAGGGGTTAATGTGGGTAAGTTTACTAGTCCTGCTTGTAAGAAGGGTCCTTGAATGTGTATTTAGGGGTAGCTGAGGGTGCCTATTGCTGGTATTGGCAAGGGTGCGGAATGGCCTCTTACCCCCGCCGCGATCAGTCTTAATTTGCAGTCTCCGTGCCTCTCGCAGGGTCCTTCACCACCTCCGATGGATTTCTCTCGACCCGCCTCCGGACACGCCTCCAAGCTACCGGGCAGCTGTCAATTAAGAGACCCCTGTTGAAGCCACGCCTCCTTCCGACAGCACTTCCGTTTGCTCTGGCTGCCCCTCCTGCCGCTCGGACGCCTCTGGGATGCTGCTCCGTCAATGTCTGCCTCCGCACCGCCGGCTGACACTTCCCGACTCCGCCAGGTAAGACACTACACAGCGCGTATCTCCTTGCCTCTGTCTCCCTAAAACGACTGTGCACTTGCCGCGCGTACTCTCTCTTTTTAAAGGCAGACTCTCCTGCTCGCGCTCCCCTCAACGGCCCTTCACCGCTCGTGCTCCATCTCTCCCTACTCCTCATTGCTCAGACAGGGCAGCTTTCTCCCTGTTATCTCTTTTAGTACATTCCGTCCTCGTGTCCCCCTCCACAAGTTACCAGGTGCTCTACTGGGCCCAACCAAGTCCTCCCCTCACAACAGGGGTCAGTCCTCCAACCTATTCTCCTTACACCAGTCTAGCATGAGTTAAACCCATTTACACTAAACATATTGTCAGCATTCTTGTGCCCCCCCTGGTTGGTTCCCCTATTTCCGGGGTACCACACACTGGCTGGTGAACTGTATGAAACCCTGCTCTGCTCAAGCACTGCTCCATCACCAGAATGCATGTAACAATGAGTACAGCTGTACCTGCTATCTATCAATAAAGCAACACCACAGGTTAAGTAACTGGGCTGGTTATGTAACTGGGCTGGTTATGTAACTGGGCTGTTCATAACTTGAGCCATCTGCTGCCTATATAACATTGCAATATCAACACCTATATAACTGTGCCTATATAACTTTGCAATATCAACACCTGCACACACATAATTTCCAATGTAAACTTCACCATACTTGCCTACTAACTCGGAATAGCCGGGAGGCTCCCGAAAATCAGGTGGTGCTCCGGGCTGCCTGCAAAAGTCTGTAGGACCAGCCGCCACCTACGCAAAATCCCACCAGCATCCGCCCACTTACCGAGTAAAAATATGCAGTCTGGGGGGCCAATGATGCAAATTGCCTGAAGCACATCATCGGCATTGTATAGAGGAGGGGCTGTGATGATTGCCAATGCCACTCCCCCTGCTGCATTAACTTGGCTGCCCCCCTCCCAGAAAGGGCAGCCAGAAAGTCAGCAAGTATGAACTTCCCTTATGCCTACTCTGTCTTCAGCCCCAGTTAAACATGTGCTAACTACATTGGTCCATTCATCATTCTCACTGATTGAATTCTACAAGGACCAGGTGCAGTTTTGGCAAATAAGAATATTGAAGACTGGGTGATAACATATGACAGTCATAGCCTTCTGTCTTCAGAGCAGAACTCATTGGACTACAGCTCCTTCAAACTTGGGGCCTGATTCATCAAGGATCAGGGGCAGAACTATGGGAGACAATGGAGCCGCCTGATGCCGGGCTCCAGCTCTGAAGGGGCACCTCGTCCATTGTCCACAACATATTCACCCCACTTGGGGCTGTAATTATATACCCGGAGTGTACCATCACGGCCGCCCAATACATGACACCCCTTCCTGGCACCCGAGAAGCCACCATACACTAGTGGAGAGCTCCATGTCAGACCATCACACGCCTCCTTTCTTCTGTCTATCTATCTATAGCCTGTCTGCATGCGAATTGTTACATTACAGTTTCAGCGGCTGTAACGGGCACCAAATTATAACTTGCCTCCGGACGTCTGGGATGAACTTATGCCACTGGCAAGGATCGCAGATACGTTTTCGTACGCAGTCGGCCGATTGCTGCGCACTGCGCATGTGCGAACTGGGTGCTGCAATGGGGACTGCGAACACAGCGGCTACGCAGACCCATTGCAGAGTGATTGACTGGAAGTGCTTTTCGTGGATGGTGACGGGGTGGTCAGGGAAACGCAGGCGTGCCAGTGCGTTCACACACCTTTGCAGTGGCGTGCACAAAGCTTGTTATTTGTAGTGCAAATGGCTTCATGCTTTCGGAAACATTGTCACTACCACATCCATATATTGGGACAGTATGTTTGCATATTCCTGCCTCCCCACAAACCATCTGAGGATATCTCCATACCAGATATCCTACCAGAGAACAGCTGGCACTGTTAATCTATGAAAGCTCCATCTCCTCCACACGTTCATGTTTTATGCAAACTGCATGAAATGCTCCTATTGAGAGTAGGGGTGAGCGGGTTCGGATTTCTGAAATCCGAACCCCCCCGAGCCGAGGCCGATCCGAGTCAGGCTCGACTTTTCCCGCCTGACTCGGATCTGAAATCGAGGCAAAACGTCATCATCCCGCCTTCCGGGTCTCGCGGGTTTTGGATCCTATATAAGGTACCCGCGTCTGCGCCATTTTCTCACTCGGCTGTGGACAGTGAAGAGGGAGGGTGGGAGTTAGGTGTAGTGTAGTGTTGTAGTGTAGTGCAGTGTAGTGTTGTGCTGTGCTGTGCTGCGTTGTGCTGCTGTTGTCCATAGGGGCTGTGTCCACTACTTCAAAGTCCATAGGGGCTGGCTGGACTGTGTTGTGCAGTCAGTTGTCCATAGGGGCTGTGTCCACTCCAAAGTCCTGTGCAGTGTCCCAGTCCTAAAGGGGTGCTGTAGTGTTGTCCAGGGGGTGCTCTGTCCATCAGGGGTGCTCCCCCCAAGTGCTAAAAAAATATATATTTTTTCTGTGTTTGTGAATTGTGTGCACTGTGGCTGCACGTGCATCAACAAAGTAGTGCCAAGCGTGCGCCTGTGTCATAAGTAAAGGGCCGGCTGGCTTGACCGTTAAGGGTGCTGTAACCCCCGAAAGTACACTCCAGTCCAAACCAAAAAAAAAATTATTTTCTGTGTTTGTGAATTGTGTGCGCAGTAGCCGCACGTGCATCAACAAAGTAGTGCAAAGCGTGCGCCTGTGTCAGATAAATAAAGGTCCAGCTGGATTGACTGCTAAAGGGTGCTGTAACCCCCAAAGGGCACTCCAAACAAAATAAAAAAATATATTTTTTGTGTTTGTGAATTGTGTGCGCAGTAGCTGCACGTGCATCAACAAAGTAGTGCCAAGCGTGCGCCTGTGTCCCATAAATAAAGGGCTGGCTGGATTGACCGCTAAAGGCTGCTGTAACCCCCAAAGGGCACTCCAAACAAAATAAAAAAATATATTTTTTTGTGTTTGTGAATTGTGTGCGCAGTAGCCGCACGTGCATCAACAAAGTAGTGCCAAGCGTGCGCCGGTGTCCCATAAATAAAGGGCCGGCTGGATTGACCGCTAAAGGGTGCTGTAACCCCCAAAGGGCACTCCAAACAAAATAAAAAAATATATTTTTTTGTTTGTGAATTGTGTGCGTAGTAGCCGCACGTGCATCAACAAAGTAGTGCCAAGCGTGCGCCTGTGTCCCATAAATAAAGGGTTGGCTGGATTGACCGCTAAAGGGTGGTGTAACCCCCAAAGGGCACTCCAAACAAAATAAAAAAATATTTTCTGTGTTTGTGAATTGTGTGGGCTGTAGCTGCACGTGCATCAACAAAGGAGCAGCGCCAAGCGTGCGCCTGTGTCCCATAAGTAAAGGGCCGGCTGGCTCATTTCTTAAAGGGTGGTGTAACCCACAAAGTGCACTAGTCTCCAACAAAAATAAAAAATTATTTTATGTGTTTGTGTGCGCCTTAGCCGCACGTATATATCAATATAACATAAATGGAGGACCAAACTTTCTCCGATAAAAATAAAATAGGGAAAGATCAAGAACCACTTCCTCCTAGTGCTGAAGCTGCTGCCACTAGTCATGACATAGACGATAACATGCCATCAACGTCGTCTGCCAAGGCCGATGCCCAATATCATAGTAGAGGGCACATACAATCCCAAATGACAAAGTTCAGGAAAATGACCTTGAAAAAAACATTTAAATCATCTGAAGAGAAACGTAAACTTGCCAATATGCCATTTACAAGACGGAGTGGCAAGGAATGGCTAAGGTCTTTCCCTATGTTCATGACTAGTGGTTCAGCTTCACATGACGATGGAAGCCCTCCTCCCACTAAAAAAATCAAACGAGTTAAGCTGGCAAAAGCACAGCGAAGAACTGTGCGTTCTAAGAAGATATCACAAATCCCCAAGGAGAGTCCAAGTGTGGTGGTGGTTGCGATGCCTGACCTTCCCAGCACTGGACGGGAAGAGGTGGCTCTTTCCACCATTTGCACGCCCCCTGCAAGTGCTGAAAGGAGCACCCACAGTCCACTTGCTGATATGCAAATTGAAGATGTCACTGTTGAAATACAACAGGATGAGGATACTGGTGTAGCTGGCGCTGAGGAGGAAGTTGGCGAGGAGGATTCTGATGGTGATGTGGTTTGTTTAAATCAGGCTACGGGGGAGACAGTTGTTGTCCGTGGGATGAAAAAGCCCATCACGGTCATGCCTGGGCAGAAGACCAAACATTCCACCTCTTTGGTCTGGCAATATTTCTATCCAAATCCGGACAACAACTGTCTTGCCATATGTACCATATGTAAAGGTGAAATAAGTAGGGGTAGGGACGTTAACCACCTAGGAACATCCTCCCTTATATGGCACCTGGAGCGCGTTCATAAAAAGTTACTGTCAAGTTCAGAAACTTTGGCTAAGACCGTAAGCAGTCCAGGGACACCTAAATCCCTTTTTCCTGTTTTATCCAAGGAATCGGTGGATGAGGAGGATGAGGACGACATCTTGGCTCCGTAGAGCCAGTTTGTGCAGGGACGCATTAATTGCCAGCTTGTTTTGTGGAGGCCCAAACGAACCAATAATTTCAGCCACAGTCATGTGGCAGACCCTGGCGCTGAAATGATTGGTTTGTTAAAGTGTGCATGTCCTATTTATACAACATAAGGGTGGGTGGGAGGGCCCAAGGACAATTCCATTTTGCACCTCTTTTTTTCTATGCAGTATGTACTGTTTGGGGCCTAGTTTTTCAAACTGCCATCCTGTCTGCCACTGCAGTGTCACTCCTAGATGGGCCACGTGTTTGTGCTGCCCACTCGTGTCGCTTAGCATAGTCATCCAGCTACCTCGGTGCAACCTTTTGGCCATAAAAACAATATTGTGAGGTGTGAGGTGTTCAGAATAGACTGGAAATGAGTGGAAATGAAGGTTATTGAGGTTAATAATACCATAGGAGCAGAAAAACCCACAAATTCTGTGATTTTAGCTGTTTTTATGCTTTTTTTTAAAAAAATACAGATCCAAAACACAAAACCCAGAACCCAAAACGCGGAAGGGTGGTTTTAGCAAAACCAATCCAGATCCAAAACACGAAGCAAGATCCAGATCCAAAACCAAAACACAAAACACGAAAAGTGGCCGGTGCACACCCCTAATTGAGAGGCATAATATGATATATGACAAATACTCTATTAATAGCTGATGAATTGTTTGAGAGTGTACTCATACAGTAATAAGAATAGACATCAAGTCATAACCTTTTTTGCACAAATGTATTTTGATTAATAAATGTGATTGGATTTAGTATAATACTGAAAGGTTCTGAAACACTATTTGTTATATTTTAGTAAACATTGTATATTATATTGTTTAAAATTTGAGTGCAATCTCATTTCCTATTTGCACAGTATTTGTGGTCATTGGGGATGGCTTCTTATAGAAGGGATTGCTGGATGACCTCTTCAAAGGGCTGATTCAGAGGTGGCCCATCTGCAACGTTATGAATAAAGTCGTTGGTTACATCTATGCGTATGAATGTGCAAGGACTGAGACACCCACTTTCAGCATCCATACATGCGTAAGTACCACCTGGTGCATTTTTAGACGCCATATGCGGTAGCAACATCAAAACTATCGCCAGCCCTATGGCAGGTGCAGATTTACCATCTGAGTATGGCCTCCAATGTGACCAATGAAAGATCTGTATACAGAAAGACTTTAGCCATAACACGGTCATAAGCATAAAATTGACCATCTCCATGCATCTGTTTAGCCACCTCTCAGTCACCGCACAGGAATGTCCAGCATTTTTCTAAGGCATTTCTGATACCGCGCATCTCAGTCACAACGGCGCCTTTGGGCCTGATTCAGACCCACTCGCGAGCGGCTGTCTGCTCGCAAGTGGGTCGATGGTCTGCACTGCGCATGCGCACGACGGAGGGAGCTCCGTCGTGCGCATCCTTGAGACGCGACGAGCGAAGGACTTTCCTTCGCTCGTAGTGTCTGATCAAAGGGGGCGTGCTGTCGATGTTGATTGACAGCACGCCCCCTTTGGTGGGCGTGCCGGGGGCGTGCCTGCCAGACGGAGGCGTTCCCAAGGGAACGCCTACCGTCAGAAGCCGGCCCCACTGACATCACTAGTGATGTCAGTGGGAGTGATTTAGGCTCTGATAGAGCCAAAATCACTCCTGGCCTTGCGGTTGAAAAACTCAACCGCAGGCTTCTGCTCGCAGTGGCGATGGTTGCGATGGTTAAGACCATCGCGACCATCATCCTGCACGCTCGTATATGCTGTGGGTGGTGACCCACAGCTATACGAGCATCCAGGAGGACGCTCCATATATATGGAGGTGGGCCCTGATTCAGAGCGAGCGCTCTGGTCAGAGCGTCCGGCTCTGAATCAGGGCCTTTGTGTGTACACACAGTGTAACGCATCTGCCATACAAATGTTTAGGGATTAACGCACAGTAGCAAAAAAATCATGAACATCGGCATTGCATATGATTCTGAATCAGGGTGCAAGTGTCAGTTAGCAGCAGAGGCAGTGCCTCCTTCATTTCTATTGGCAGTAGGGTCACAATGTAAGACAAAATCCACACTGCAACCCCTCCCCAACAACCTTTACAGATCTACTGTAAAAGATTATTCTATATGTCTATGCTATCATTTATTTTACAGTCAGGTGCATAAATATTGGGACATTGACAGAATTTTTAGATTTTGGCCTCTTTTCACCACCACAATGGTTTTGAAATGAAACAAACAAGATGTGCTTTAACTGCAGACTTTCAGATTTAATTTGAGGGTAATTACATCCAAATCGGGTGAACGGTGTAGGAATTACAACAGTTTCAATATGTGCCTCCCACTTTTTAAGGGGCCAAAAGTAATGGGACTATCAACTCAAAAGCTATTTCATGGACAGGTGTGGGCTATTCCCTCGTTATTTCATTATCAATTAAGCAGTTAAAAGGTCTGGAGTTGATTCCAGGTGTGACATTTTCATTTGGAATCAGTTGTTGTCAACTCTCAATGGGGCAGATGTATGAATCTCTGGGAAGTGATAAAGTGGAGAGTGATAAATGGCCAACCAATCAGCTTCCAACTATCATTTTTCAAACACAGCTTGTAACATGACAGTTTGTAGCTGATTGGATGTTCATTTATCACTCTGCACTTTATCACTTTCCAGAGCTTCATACATCTGCTCCAATATGAGACCCAAAGAGCTGTCACTATCAGTGAAGCAAGCCATCATTAGGCTGAAAAATCAAAACAAATCCATCAGAGAGATAGCAAAAACATTAGGTGTGGCCAAATCAACTGTTTGGAACATTCTTAAAAAGAAAGAATGCACCGGAGAGCTCAGCAACAATAAAAGACCCGGAAGACCACGGAAAACAACTGTGGTGGATGACAAAAGAATTATTTCCCTGGTGAAGAAAAACCCCTTCACAACAGTTGGCCAAATCAAGAACACTCTCCAGGAGGTAGATGTATATGTGTCAAAGTCAACAATCAAGAGAAGACTTCACAAGAGTGAATATAGAGGGTTCACCACTAGATGCAAACCATTGATGAGCCACAAAAACAGGAAGACCAGATTAGAGTTTACCAAACAACATCTAAAAAAGCCATTACAGTTCTGGAACAAAATCCTATGGACAGATGAGACAAAGATCAACTTGTACCAGAGTGATGGGAAGAGAAGAGAAGGAAAGGAACTGCTCATGATCCAAAACATACCACCTCATCAGTGAAGCATGGTGGTGGTAGTGTCATGGCGTGGGCATGTATGGCTGCCAATGGAACTGGTTCCCTTGTATTTATTGATGATGTGACTGCTGACAAAAGCAGCAGAATGAATTCTGAAGTGTTTCGGGCAATATTATATGCTCATATTCAGTCAAATGCTTCAGAACTCATTGGACGGCGCTTCACAGTGCAGATGGACAATGACCCGAAGCATATTGCAAAAGCAACGAAAGAGTTTTTTAAGGCTAAAAAGTGGAATGTTATGCAATGGCCAAGTCAATCCCCTGACCTGAATCCGATTGAGCATGCATTTCACTTGATGAAGACAAAACTGAAGGGAAAATGCCCCAAGAACAAGCAGGAACTGAAGACATTTGCAGCAAAGGCCTGGCAGAGCATCACCTGGGATGAAACCCAGCATCTGGTGATGTCTATGCGTTCCAGACTTCAGGCTGTAATTGCCTGCAAAGGATTTTCAACAAAGTATTAAAAGGTGAAAGTTAGATTTAGGATTGTTTAGTTTGTCCCATTACTTTTGGCCCCTTAAAACGTGGGAGGCACATATAGAAACCGTTGTAATTCCTACACCGTTCACCTGATTTGGATGTAATTACCCTCAAATTAAATCTGAAAGTCTGCAGTTAAATCACATCTTGTTTGTTTCATTTCAAAGCCATTGTGGTGGTGAATAGAGGCCAAAATATGAAAATTCTGTCAATGTCCCAATATTTATACACCTGACTGTACATGGGAACTACTGTATCTCACACCAACTGGGAAGTGTTCATTGAACAAAAATGCAGCCAAGGTTTCCAGACTATTAGGCGTTAATTTGTAAAGGTGTGCAATTTGCTTTCAGTTATTGGCGATTTATGTTGTTTACTTTAGCATACATAGGTTATTGTAGGCATCATTCCTGCCAGTGTGACTAGTCAGAGTGTGATTGTAGCCTGCCCCCGAGCTTCACCACAGTAAGTGCAATAATCTTGGCCTAATTAAAAAGAGGGTTGTCTGGTTTCCTTACACTCAGAGGTGTAGTGTGTAGTCAAGGCATTCGGAGTATGTGTGTGTTACTCCCCCCCCCCTCGCACACCCAAGTGTACCAGGTAGGGGGATGTGCCCAGCATGTAGAATCAAATTAAAGGGAAATAGAAAATAAACATCAGGGGCAGTATGAAACTGGGGCATGGAGGGCAATATATATTTCAACCCACTAAAATAATTCCAGTAATATAACATTAATATAAGCAATGTTACATTATATATATACTTGAATATAATGTACCCAATTTACATTAAGCCACATATTGTGCCCAAAATTCACATGCCACACAATAGTGCCCCCAATTTACTTTACGCCACACAGTAGTGCCCCTTATTCACATTACGCCACACAGTATTGTCTTTTATTCACATTACACCACAGTAGTGCCCCATATTCATGTTATACCACACAGTAGTGCCCCTTATTCACATTATTTCACACAGTAGTGCCTACAATTCACATTATGCCACAAAGTAGTGCCCCTAATCGACATGATGCCAAACAGTAGTTGTCCTTATTCACATTATGCCACAGTAGTGTCCCTTATACATATTATGCCACAGTAGTACTCCTTATATACCTTATGCAAAGTAGTGCCCATTATACACATGCCACAGTAGTGGCCCTTATTGGCATGTGGCATCAGAGCAGTCAGGCGTGACCTCACCAAACTCGCTGCTCAGGTTCCACCCAGTCACGGGTACCACAATCCGGGCTCTCAGCAGCAGCACCCAGCTCAGGGCCCCATCAGCAGCAGAGACACAGATACCAGGTTCTCTCCTCCTGTGTGACTGTCATGCAACCTGGGCCAGCTGGTGTCAGCGTCAGGGTGGAAGGTGGGACACAGCTCAATGGAGACAAAAAGGAGGAGCCAGGGGTGATGATGTAAGGGAACTGCCTCCTTCTCCCTCTTTCTTAATATCCATGGCTCCATCCCTCCTTTCATCTCCTCAGTTCCAGAGAAAATACCACCTCGGGGCTCCATATAAATGTATATATAAATACATATGGTATATATATTCCTCACACATCTCTTCTCCTCCCCACTTAGCTCTCCCCTCTTCACAGAGCTCCCCCTTACACACATAGCTGTTCCCCCTCACATTGATGTACTCCCCTTAAACACAGAAAAGTACTCCCCCCCTCTCTCAGATCCCCCCCTCACTCAGTTCCCCCTTCACACAATACACTCTTCCTTAAACACACACATTTCTCTCCCTCATTCATATCCCCCCTCACATAGACCTTCCCTCCTCACACAGAACACCCCCCACACAGCACTCCCCACTCACTCAGATCTCCCCTGCTGACACAGACCCCCCCCCTCTCCCTGACACACCCACACAGAGATTTCCTCTCCCTCTGCCCTGATGTCCCCTCTTTACTGTTGCAGTGCTGTAGGGCGCAGGAGATCAGCCATCTGACAGGGGGTGGATCATCTGCTGAGCCTGAAGCACATAGAGGCAGTAAGCTCTGCTCCAACCACACCATGCCCCTTATCTGGAGGTACTGATCTCTTTATGTGCTTCAGGTTTAGCAGGTGATCGGCCCCCCATCAACTGGCTGATCTCCTGTCCCTGGCTGGAGTAGGCACCAGCTCCACTGGCAGGGGCATATCTACAATGGGTGCAGGGTGTGCGGGGCACATGGTCCCGTGGATCCAGAGGGGCCCACACCGCATACCCTGCACCCATAGGTAATTATACTTACCTCTCTGCCGATTCCCGAAGTGTTGCTCTGCAGAGCCGGACCGGGGATAAACTCCCCCTTATTTTAAATTGATTTGGTTACAGTATATTATGACTCCCTACTACTGAATCCCTTGACCTCCTCTGAGATTATTGCGATGCTGAGGGAATACTTTAACATTAGCCCTAAATGATATTTTCCATTGATTAGCCTTTCTGTGGCCAAAAGAGGGGATCACACCCTCATTGCGGACCTTGGAAATCAGCTGCAATCTCTCCATTCTCTCCTATCTCATTCTCATCAAACTGCTTTATCTGATGACACCCTTATCCAACTGGATGTTTTGATGGGCCTGTTCAATTAAATATTATTAGACAGGGCAGCTAAAAAGCCTAAATGGTTGAACCAAAAATATAATGAGAAAAGTCACAAGGAAGACTCCCTTTTAACTGAAATTTGCTCCTTTTAGTACGGCCTCTTTAACTTACCTAATTCCCCTACGTATCCCCTGAACAGGAGCCTAGCTAACTGTCACCTCCTAATCTTCCCCCCAAAGCTGTTATTGCACTTAATGCCTCATTGACGGTGGAGGAAGTAATTAAAATCGGATCCTGGCCATGACAGTCTTTTGGGTGTATACTATAAGAAATGTAATGGTATCCTCACTCCACAGCTCATTAACCTATCTAATACTACAGTATAAAGACTTCAGCTCCTACAATCGCTATAATTGCTATAATAAAGGAGGGAAAATATCCTACTTTATGTGAAAGTTACAGACTGATTTTCATCATTAATGTTGACCTCAAAATATTGGCTATTTTAATGGCCAACCCACTAAACATCTGGTTGCTCCGAATTATTCATTCCGACCAGGTTGGTTTCGGTTCAAAGCTACTAGGCCCAGGATAACACCCAATGTTTTTTACCTGGTTCACTGTATTAAAGTAGCTAAATCCCCTTCGCTGATCATGGCCTTAGATGCTGAAAATGCATTTGATTGTGTTGACTGGTCCTTTGACAGAAGGGTCCTCAGATCCTTCTAACTGGCATTTCTGCTCTCTACCAAAAACCCTCAGCCATTTGAGTTTCCTATAATATTACTAGCCAAGGCTGTCCCCTCTCCCCTTTAATTTTTTCTGTTATAATGGAATACTGTAACTGGCAACCCGACTATGCCAAAACCTAGGAGGAGGGCTTGGGGTTCCTTATTTTAAGAAATAGTTTTCTACAGCAGAGCTGTCGCAGTGTATTCAGTAGCATTCACCAGCAGGGCTGTAACTAGAGGTGTGCGAGCGGTGCGGCCACACAGAGCGCAGCACTCTGTGGACAGCACCACCGCTCACCCACAGCTCCTGCGTCTGGCTAGTGGGGTGCCTGTAACGGACAGTAATGGCACCCTGCTGCCAGAATCTCTGCAGTGCTATCTGGAGCGTATTTAGGATGCTCCAGATAGTCACAACACTGCCCTTAGAGCACCCCAGAGCATCCTGAGGATGCTCTGGCCATTGCAGTAATCACCTGCTCCCGGTGCCGGGTGCAGGCTACACCGCCTCCGCGTGATGTCATGCAGAGGGGACATGGTCTGCACTGGGTAGCCGGGAGCGCTAGCTACGGCACTGTTCACCAGTATATAAAAGCTTTTATATAATGAACCAAAATTAATTTATAGTTATGTATATGTTATAGACATATGGGATTGCCTAATTATAACAATAATGATAACAACTTTAAATGACAGTTTTATCTACTTGTAAATATACCCAGGTGCAAATGGATGGTTTTATCTAATTATAAATATACCCAAGTGCAAACCTTGATACAATCAGCCAAAAGGTACTTCTTATAGCGAACTCTGCGATATTGTGCACATATGCTCCTGAGGAAGCTAGGACTACTGTACCTTACCCAGGGAAACGCGTTTAGCTACTTCTTATGCCACTTGGATTTTTTTTGTCATCTGGACTCCTGAATCTTATCTGTGGATTTACTTTGGACCTTGTTTTCTCCAATGAACTTGAACTGCGGCTGACTATCTGTGGATTACCCCTAGACCACCACACAACAAGGAATAAGTGCTTATAGATGCTGCTAAAATCTTATGGAGGAGGTCCTAATCCATTAAAAGACATTGGAGTATGATAGGTGGCTTTTTTATACATGTTATGTATTTTTAATGTGCACACAATTGGTTTATTTATGACAACAGATATTTATTGGAATAAAGCTATATAATTTTTGATAAAACCGTCCTGCATTAGGGGTTTTTATACATATATTTTTCAGCCAGTGCTGGTATACGTGTATATATATATATATATATATATTACCATACAGTGACTTAGTATAGAGGACTGACAACCCTCTTACCAGCTGCTGTTGATAGCACCTTACTTGGGTTGTATATAACTCTAGGTATGGCGGCCAGGTGCTATGTTCTGTCCCTTCTAAGAATTGTGGGAATTGTTTCATAATCGAAACACGACATTCCTTAAATTACTTGCCATTTAGGGGATTAAAAGCACAATATAATTGCCATCTATTTGAGTTTTAACCTCTTAGATGGATAATAAATATGTCAATTTGGAGGACAAAATTCCCATCTATATGCAGTGATATCAAACCTGCACCGTTTCCGTCAGGACAATTTTAGCGGTTTCATTACCATTACTTACCATCACTTTAATAACTCAATAGTCCATAATGTACAAAACTATACAAACTAACAAACTCCCTATAATCTTATTTCTAAAACGTAATTTTGTTTATTTGAACTCCCATGTAAAACATTTGGCTTTGGAAAATGACACTTATCAGATACCAAATCCCTAACAAAACCAAAAACTTGGTGTATTGTCAAACACAGTTATACCTCTACTTTATGGAACCACAAACACAAATCATGTCAGTTATGATCCTCGTCACTCAATACTTTGTTTTTGGTTATGTGGACAACCGGGTGACATGAAACACATTTGGTGGACTTGTCCCTTAGGCTAGGAAATGTGACATAAGCTGTGTAATTTGATATCAAACTTGTAATTTCACTTATACTAATGAAAGCATTTAGTGCCACTGCATAAGACCAACTCAGATAGTTTTTCAGAAACTGTCGTGCTTAGGCCTGGAAAGGATTCTTGAAAGCTTGCAAGCAAAATCCATTATTAGACAAAAAAGTATCACTTTAATTCCAGTTCTCCCTTTTTTTATCAATGGATAACTCAAAAAAGCACTTTTCTCCTAAAACTGTAGTTAATAACCCAACAGTGGGCAGCACATGTATCTGTTTGATGTACGTCAGCATTCATGTTCTGATGTACAATTAAAAACATCTGTTATCTTTACTGCCTTTCATGTGTTAAAGTAAGTACTACTAGCTCCTCATTACAATCCTGAAGATATGACTATTTGATGTGTGTCCTTTTACTTTTGGTTTACTGCCAAAGAATGTTTTTTAATTTTCTCTCTCTGTACTGGCTCATTTGTGTATCTGGCTGTCCCTATACCTTGATAGTTAACAATTCTTATACTGTAAGAACCAAAAACTATGACAATGCTTCCCCAATAAAGTTAGCGGAGGAGCATTTAGAGGGGCGCAAGCCTTTCGTGGGACTCTGAAGCATGTCTATTACAAAGAAATTATGAGATAAGTGACAACCCTCCGATATCCACTGAAATTGCTAGACTCTAAGAGATGCTGTTCCGGTCCCATACCACAAATTTTGTAATCACTTCAATATTACGTTACAAATGACACTGTTATACCAATAGGGATACTGGAGTCATGCAACGCAAGATCAAAATTATGAATAAAAAAAAAAATTATAATAATACTGCATACTGTGAATGTCACTGATGCTGGACTCTAGCAATTGAATATATTATTCTCAGTGTAACTAAATTTATGTGTGAGCCCTGAATACCTCTAACAATGCCAACACTAGAATTAACGAGTGAGCAAAGCCTGAATAATATGCCTTCAAATTGTGCCTCCACTAACTAGATCATTTGGGAATACCTACGGTAATAACAAATGAAACAGGACAGCACAAGAATTAATGACATTTTAATACAATTAGTGCAATCTGGTAGATGCTTCTTTTACAAATGTCCCTGATTAATCCATTGATCTGATCCATTTACTTTACAACAAACCAGATCCAATTTTAAAGTTTTGATTTATATATTTTAGTTTGAAGTGTTCTTTTAAGGAGATGTGTGTTGCATATAAAACAAGCTTTTCCTTCAACGAGACTTTGCACTGAAAAATGATTAAAACATGTTCTATATGACTATTTACTCTAAGGTAAATTTGTCCCCACCACCACGCGGAATGCGATAGTAACACTAACCCTCCCCTCTACCCCCCTCCCTAACCCTCCTTTAGGGGTGCCTAACCCCCCCCCCCAAGGATGCCTAAACCTAACCCCCCTCCCCACTCCCTAAACCTAACCCTCCCGGGGGGTGCCAAACCCTAACCCCCCCTTCCCCAGCCTAACTCTAACCCTCCCGGGGGGGTGCCTAACCCTAATTTCCCCCTGGGAGCCCCCTAACCTAACCCTCCCCCCCACGGCTAAGAGGACGGGCGCCCGGACTTACCTCATTTGGTCCCGCATCATCCTGGATTCCGGCGTCGGGATTATTACAGGCGTCAGCATCTTGATGCCTGACATAAATCCCTAGCCGGGGTTCCGGCGTCGGATTGTGACTGCCGGCCGCACTTAGCTACATCCCCACCAGGCAGTGCAATATTGTTTAGACAAGGTGTAAAATGTCACCATAATGGGCAGCAGGTGGCCCTAGGACTACATCCAGGCTTCTAAGCCTTCACCTGAAGCCCCCAGCTCCTTCCAGGTTGTGGTCAGATTTGTTTGTTATAGCTTGTAACACTTTTCCTGTCTATAATGTCTACTGATATATTATTACAGATAGGTGTCTTTTTCCTTAATCAAATGTATTGATTTTAGTTATTACTGAGAGTAATGGTGCATATTAGATTTTCTGTCTAACCATCCAACTAGTTGATTGGTTGGAATTAAAATCTGGTAATATATGGTAGTAACTGATGATCAGCAATTTGCTCCTAAATGCCAGAAAACAGATGAAAATGGTCGTCAGACAAGTTTGTTAAATGTTTGATTTAAACAATTTGTTCAAACAACAGTTGTTGTCCATTTTCCAGCGTTTGGGAGCAAATTGCTGATTGTCAGTTACTCCCATACCTTACCAGATTTTCATTCCAACCAATCAACTAGTTGGATGGTTGGACAGAAAATCTTTACGTGTGTATTCACCTTATGATTAATGTGTGGCCCTACAGAAGGTTAGAGGGCCTAATAAGCGTATCAGGCTGCAAATCTCTGTTTTAGCAAGATTTACTCCTAACTCTAAATGTAGTTCTGTGTTTTTCATTTTGTAATAAACAACACGTTATGTACAAGAATTTAGTTTAGCATAATAATTTGCATTGCAGTGTAAGTAGTAGGTTCTTACGCTTAGTGGAAGCCGTATAATATTTAGCAAACACATTGGTAAATTTTTACTGTCACATAGATACAGTAACTGCTGTCAGATTAAATGTATTATTAATATTAATTTATAGAGCATTAGCATGTGCTGTAGGGTTTTACAATTGGGGATAAAACAGGCAAAGAGGTAATTGGGTTATGCAAGCTTACAATCTATAGGACAATTGGAAGTGCTAAATTTTAGTCCGACCAGACTGCAATGGGAAAAGGAGCTGTGTGATCCAGTCACACATCAGTGTTGGTTTGAGGCCAAAGAGTTGTTTTATAAGAGTGAATTTTATAAGCTGGCCTGAAGAGATGATTTTTTTAGGGAATGACTGGAGGTTTCAAATTTAGAAATAGAAAGGCTTGTTGTGTGAGGAAGGCCATTCCTCAGAGTGGGTGCTGTCTGAAAAAATAATCTGACATGGTGTGATGGATTGAGAATTTAAAGTGACCCTGTAAATTGCTCTAAAAGTGGCTCCGTGTTGTAGGTGTGACTATATTGTTAGTAGGCAGTGTCTTATTAACAGAGGACGGTCCATTAGAGTGGGTTCGGCCATGCAGCTGGATGTGGGGATAACAGCAAACAAGGGGTTTAGCTATCGCTGTAGAGGGTGTAAGGCCATCATCCAACCACTTCTTTTTCAAAGACACTGCAAATACTGCATGTGCCACTGTTAGTTGCATGTGGGTCCCCCTTCTAGAAGAACAAGGCGATCCTTCTGACTTTCCCAATAGCAGAGGTTCTCAAACTCGGTCCTCGGGACCTCACAAAGGTCACATTTTCCAGGTCACTCAGCAGGAGCACAGGTGTATTCATTACTCACTGACACATTGTAAAAGATTCACAGGTGGAGCTAATCATTTAACTTGTGATTATGTGGGGAGGCCTGGAAAACATGCACTGTTTGGGGTCCTGAGAACTGAGTTTGGGAACCAGTGATAATGTTCTGAGTGCAAAAGAGAGAATGTTTCCTACCTGTTTTTGAAGCTTTCACTACTTACTGGTAAGTTAAGCTTAGTTGCTTAGCCAGATCCTGAAATGTTAGGGTCTAGAATAAAAAGGGATAAATATTCTTCGCCTACTGATGATCCACAAACGCTCCACAGCAATCAGCATGTCCTTCCACATTACAGCACTTTCCCCTACATCACAGAAATTAGCAATAGGTCTCATATTACAGCAATCCTCCCCCAATACAGCAATAATCACTCAAATTCAATATTACAGCAATCCCCTCACACACATTACTGTGCATCACTGACCTTCAACAGTTACCTTTGCTGTATGTTCATATCAATGTAATTTCCTATGAAATTATCCATATATCTAGGATCAGACATATTTCTTCACTGATTAACCACAACCTGCATGTCTTATAAATTGGCTGTGTTTTATATTCTCATATATTTTAATTATATCATTATATTTTATATTACATTAGCTTTCTTTTTATGAATATATTTACCATTTTCTATGCCATACTTTTTCATGTCTCCTATGTTCCCTTTCTCTCTATTCATAATTATATGTCCTTCAAGTTCCTGTATATTTTAATACCATATATGTTCTGGGAAGATCTGTACTCATGGTGGTGGTAGGGGGGCTCCCTATGTAATGGGAACTGCAGGGGGTGCTCATTCAGGTTTGGCAGACAGCCAGCACAATTGGCCTGCTCAAGCTCCAATCAGAGCAGTTGGGATGAGGTGACTTCCTTTATCTTGCCATGCAGTGGTTGGGAGCATGAATGGGGTTCTCTTAGAATTAGGTCTGTTGCCTAGTTACCAAACAGCTATGCAATTACTCCACATGATTACACTTGTTAGCTGCATTGATTTGTGCAGCTTATACAGTCAGTGCAGAAGTGTTTCTCATTAGGTTCCTTCAGTTTCAAAATTGGGAAGTACCTGAGTTCACTGCCATTTATAGAAGAATTGCTGTGTTACTCCTGTTCTCAAATAAGATTGTTTTGCTCTATTGTATTTTAACCTCGACTTGCCTCTGAATTTTGCTTGCCCTCATCTCTTGCTATGGGAAGCAATCGGGAAGCCGACTGCCTAAATACCGGCAGCCGGCTTCCCGACTGTCTTATCCCGGCAAGGGTGAAATGCCGGGCGTCTAGATGTAGACGCCCACATTTCCCCGACGCCGGGAGACCGGCGCCTGGCATCCTGATCGTAGTGATGCCGGGCGCCGTGAGCGGACAGCCGCAGGGGGGAGGGGTAGGTTTAGAGCTCCCGGGGGGGACTTAGGGTTAGGCATCCCCCCGGGAGGGTTAGGGTTAGGCTAGGGGGAGGGAGGGTTAGGGTTAGGCTAGGGGGAGGGAGGGTTAGGGTTAGGCTAGGGGGAGGGAGAGTTAGGGTTAGGCACCCCCGGGGGGGGACTTAGGGTTAGGCACCCCCCCGGGGGACTTAGGTTTAGGCAGCGGGGAAGGGGGTGGTTAGGGTTAGGCACTTAGAGGGGGGATTAGGGTTAGGCACTTGGGGGGGAAGTTAGGGTTAGGCACCCCTAAGGATGGTTAGGGTTAGGGGGGTTAGGTTAGGTTAGTGTATACTTACCTATCCACGATCGGGATTTCCAGCGCTGTCGGGCTTCCGCTGCTTCTAACTCTGCTCCTGTCGGGCCATGCGGCCGGCGGTATATCATACCCATTCCCTTGCTATTGCCTCATCATTTATATGTTTACTGTTTGTTTGTTAATTATATCTCAGGTGCTTTTTGTTATACAGCATCTTGTCTAGTTAGGTATTCTGGTATAACTTACAGTATATATGTCCTGATAAACTTTCACTATACTTATTGAAGACCTGGGGGTTTCTGAGTACCAGTAAGCATGACTGCTACAAGTAAAGCTATTGGTTCTGGTTCCCAGAAGCTATCACCTGTGATAATATGATCCATACTTATACAGTAGTAAGTTGGCTGGTTCCTGGGGAGGAAACAGCCACCAGCAAATCAATGAAGGGGCTGGCCCTGGTCTGTTAACGGCTGTCCCCAACATTGCCTGCTTCCTGGTGGCTGGTGCACCTGGTCTCATTTAGTGGGCCCAAAACTGTCCAGCTTCTGATCATTTAGCCCTATAAATCTAATTTTGAAATAGGATAGAAGATCTTGGGTAGTATTGTAGTTGGACGGGTTAGTGCAGGAGGGTGAAGAAGAGAGTTAAATTAATTTAAGAGGAGTTTGTGTTTTGAACCCTGAGGGGAGATGAGAAATTGGAAGTATGTTTGGAAATGTCCATGTCATTTTAATAGGAGTGCTAAATAGTGTTATATGTGAGGAATTCATTAGCAGTCAAAAATGTTTGCCAATGTCACTCTACTTTACAAGAAAGTTTTGGAAGCCATTGTGATTTTTAGTGTGTAGCAACTGACATTGTGGTCTATGCGGATTGTTAAGTGTAGCTGGAGCCAGTTGATTGAAGGTAAGTGGTAGGGCTTAGTTAAGATGTGGTACTGATAGATCAAGAGAGGACAGTGTACAAATTGGGGAAAGAAATTGACTCTGAGAGGTAGATAGTTTTTCATAATCAATAGAACTGATATTTTTATGGGTATGAGGATTGTTAGAGTCTAATGTGCATTTATTAGGGCACATTTTAATTATTTTTTTAAAGTGATGGATGATTGGTAATGTATTTGAGGTTTTATGGAACTCTATGGTGTTCTGAATCAAAATTACATATGTATGGGAGATGTTGGTTGACTTCCTCAATTTAATAATAAATCACCAGCTAATAAAAGCAGAAGGGGAGAGAGATAAAAAAAGAGGATTGTAAGGTGTGTGAGCTTGTATTTTCTGGTGGCAGGTTGAGGAAGTCACAGTTAAGGATTGAAGATAGGAAATAAGTTAATGACTTAAATAGAGGAGAGTGGAGTAGTGATGGGGCAATATGTATAAATGGGTATTAGAAGGACAATACTACGGAGAAATAGTAAAAAAAAGGCTAAAAATGGTCAGATTTGACAATAACTGCAGCGAAACAAAGAAATAGAGAAAATGAAATGAATATACGAAGTTACCTTGTCCAGAGTAGTAAGATAAGAAGTGCAGAGTCAGGCTTTAGCAGATAAAGATTGGGTCTGGTTGTCTTCAGATTTTGCTGTTTAACTGTGATTTTCCTATACTTTGTGGTAAATCACTTAATGAGAAAATCACAAACATCTGTGCCTCAACACATCTGTCCCTACAATGTTATGATATAACAGGACTAATATAAAAACAAGTTACACGTCAACTAATTGGTCAGCAATTGCTGGGTGTTAGGATCAATAAACATCTGGCTAATATAGTATCATAAAATCTGCATCAGTAATTAGTTAACATTTCAACACAGTTGCTGACAAATTGCAGACACACAGTACATAAAGAAGAAATCAAAGATTACTGTCTGGTGATGTTCAGATTAAAGATCTGACAAAGCTAAAAATGTAATAAAGAAACTATATTTTAACTGTCAGATACAACACATATTGAGACATATAGCAAGTAGAACAAAATAATTTAGTCCAAAAATGTTATGTAATTTTAAGCACCAAGAATAAAACGCTACTTGCCGAAAAAATATTACGATGCTCGCAGGAAGTCTAATGTAATCTTAGACAGCAGAATTATGTTAGAAAAGCCAGGGGCAAGACCAGAAAACCAAGCATGAGTACACTGACAAACTAAGCCCAAGACCATGATTAAACATCTCCAGTAAAGGTGCCTACACACTTAGCGATATTTTACACAATTTGCCCAATTCCGAGGCATCGTGATGACAAATCGTGTAAATATGCCCACATCGTAAGTATCCACTCACGATCATGATGCCGATGAGCGTCCCCGCACATCGTATATCGCATTTTCAGATCTGCTGTGTTGTAGGGCAAATCTGATAATCTCAGTCACGATGCACTGGAATAGTTAGGAGGCACGATAGATCATTTGTCACATTGGACAAATTTTAACACCAAATCGTGCCCACGACTGCCGGGGAGCTGCTGGGGAGAGTTCAAGGGGAAATCGGACACAATGTTGGATCGTGAGCACAACGCCAAGTGTGTAGGCACCTTTAGGCTAAACAGAATTGTCTGGCAGGGAGTGTCAGGCCCAAATAAATTATATAGAGTTCTCTAGTGTAGAACCAGGTGCAGGAGGTTTTGAATGTGCTTAACTTCTGTCTGTTGGAATGCATTCCATGCATGGTGACTGCTGTAGGAAAGATTACAGAATCCTGAAAGTATGTCCTCTAGGTGGCATACAGATCCATCCAAAAACAAACATAAAACACAAAAACTTCAGAAAGAAAGGCTTTAAAGCAAAAGCAGGGTCCTTTTGGACAGCAAACCTTAGCAGCATGCGTGGTTACCCAGACTTGTACACCTCTGGGGCTAGACTTTCTGGGACTAAATGGTCAGAAGCCAAGGATGTCATTTCTGAGATCTTAGGAAAAGCAGTCATCTTGGAGACTTGGGGCAAAACAATCACCTAGGGTAAGATAGTCATCTTAGAGGTAGCAACTGAGTCTTCAAACAATACAGTGACTGAAAAGTCAGGCAAAGTGTCTTTGAGACTTTGGGCAAAAAAAGTAATCTTGGAGACCATGGCAAAGCAGACATCTTATAAAACCTTGGCCAAAGCATTCATCTCACAGGCAGTTACTGGAACCCTAGGTAATGTAATCATCTCTGAGACCTCTGGCAA
The DNA here is from genome assembly GCA_031769625.1 of Taudactylus pleione. NCBI lineage: Eukaryota > Metazoa > Chordata > Amphibia > Anura > Myobatrachidae > Taudactylus > Taudactylus pleione. Next base: position 3,185,366 of record JAUIMM010000176.1, read on the forward strand.
GACAGCATTAGGAACTTCATGCAAGGTAGTCATCACTAAGACCTTGAATAGGATTTGGCCCCCAGTCTTAGAGGCCAGCTCACCAAGTTGTCTCCAGGCTCAAGTCAATTACCTCAAACTGGTCAGTCTCAGGTACTTCAAGTCAGCCAGTCATCTCAGGGACCTCAGGAAGGTCAGACATCTCAAGAATCTCAGAACAGGCAGTTGTCTCAGAGACCTCGGAAAGGACAGCCATCTGAAGGACCTTGAAAGTAGAGACTGTAGAACAGGCTAACATTTCAGTAATATCTTCTGTGGAAGAATAGAATGCTGAGAATCAACTCTCATGAAAAGAGGTAGCAACTGGACCCTCAGAACAGGAAGTAACGACTTGAGCAATGATTGAACACAGATATGAAAGTTGAACCCTTTCTGTGAGAAATGAGTAATCACACGCTGATAGGTGTAGTGACAAACATACAGACTTGAAAGGAAAGGTACAAGCATGAAATCAAACTGACCGGGATCAAAATGAACCTTCAAAAACCATGGCTTGTGAATGTGATGTCAGTTGCAGAGAGGTATTTCACACAGTAGAAGAAGAAAAAGAATACTATTGCCATTTAGGAACTGATGTTTGCAAACATGAAGTTACTAAGATGTCCTCAGACCACCATGGTTTGGTTTTGGTTTTAAATCATCGTCATGTTTTGGCTTTGGTTTTGTCACAACCACTCACAAGTGTTATGGTTCAGTTCCGGTTTTGGTTTTCTTTAAGAATTGATAAAAACAACTGGAATCATGTAACTTGGAACTCTTTTTGATCCTATAGTATTATTACCATTAATAACATCCAATACTCTAATACCTCACTAAAAACATATAGGAAAATTTATAAAATGCATAATTTTGTGAGAAAGGTAGAAATACAATTGTAATGCTTAAAACTTAATGCAGGCTGTGTGGCCAGCAAGGCAATTGTGCGTCATATGGGCCTAGTTTTATGTGTAGGCCTGGAGCTGTAGCTCCATCTGCCTTATTGTTAATCTGGTCCTAAACAAGGAGGTAATCCACATTGTAACAGATGTAGCATTTTATTACATACCTTGAGATAAAAAAGAGGAAGTATAATTAGGTAAAAATCAAGAGGGGAGATAAGCAATATATAATACAACTCTGTGTTGTTTAACTGTGATTTTCCAACCCTTTGAACCTGATGCAGAGCTGAACACAATTCGGCCTTCATGATCCCACTTTGCTGCATGGAAAAAGATGTCTATATTTGCCTGTATACATGTGTACAGGTTGCCTACTGGATCTCGGTGCACACAACACTGGCACGCAGGATCCCAATACCTGAACCCCGAGTTTGAAATACCAATACCTGTATCTAAGTACTGTAACCTTTCTCCTAACCCTACCCCTAAACCTAACCGTCCTCCCTTCAGCCTAAACCCAACCCTTCCCTCCCGCAGCCTAAACCTAACTCCTCCCCCCACAGTCTAACACTAACCCCCCCGCAGCCTAACCCTAACCCTCCCCCTAGTGCCTTACCCTAACCCTAAACCTAGCCCTAATACTTACCATTGGGATGTCAGCAGTTGGGATCTTCTGACTAACAATACTGGATCAGAACCTCTATACACACCTTCCTATACCTTCTAATGTCCTGCCTATACCTTCTAATGTCCTGCCTATACCTTCTAAGGATGACGCTAATTTGCGTACGCAGTCACACCATAAATAAAGACTTATACGTGGAATCTGTGGTTCCAAAGCACAAGTGATATTCAGGTAAAAGTTCAGACAGTTACACACAATTGATCAAGACACAATTTAGGCGCAAAAGGAAATTATACAGACCCAAGTACAGTATACATACGCAGGCGCTTCCGGACCCAGAGATAGGCATCAGCAAGAGACCCCTCGTCATTCAGCATTCAGCACGAAGACTGAGAACCAGCATTCGTGCACTCATATTTATACCCCCCCAGAATAAACAGGACAAAAGGGAAGTCTGTTGCTGATATCATTGGTTCTCAGAGGTGAAGCACCTGTTACAGCACATTTAACAGGCTGTTTCAAACAGACTCTCCCTGCCTCTAACAGCTGGGGGTCTTCCTCTTCATGCCTTTGGCAGCATCCTAACAGTTGTTTCTAAAATATACATTTTGTTGCTTGTAGGCTCTGTGATCCATAACTCGGGAATGCATGATGCGATCTCCCCACCGATAACACCGGAATACTGTGAAAAGAGTATGCATCAGTACAACTCCAAACATGACTGGTTTAGCATGTATAATACCTTAGTTATCAAATATCTTTATTTCTCAGCATTTAAACTAACTGAACCAACTTAAATCATATACTTTAGAGCTTATTGAACCTTATGTGTGAATATGTAATGTGTGGGTATCCAGGGTTTGAAATAAGGATGCTAGTTAACTTGGGGCAGATGCGTGCGCATAAAGCTAATAAAACAGCGGTTTCATATAAAGTCCTATGCATTCGCTAATATGCAACTAGTTAACAGCGCTATTGTATGTATTAATGCGTGTATGGGAAATGATGAAAAATGCAATCGCAGGGTGCTATTAGTATTATCGCCACATGTACTAAAATGTGAGTTTACCTAAAATGGCGCTTAGGTGGCCATTCGCAAAATGGCGTCTTGCGATCTCATTTTCAAGATGGCGTCTTGCGGCCAGTCGCAAGATGGCATCGCCGCAATTACATTTCAACCTGAACTTGTCTCAGCCAATTATTCAGCTTCGACAGTCCACCCTTTGATAGCAAACAACATGCTATCACAATCTATTAGAATTTAATTTAGGCTTACATTTACATAATATTTGGTGTTATTATGGGATGGCACAAGGTGGTTCTTTATCCATCAATAATGTGTCTCTGGATGGGGACATAAAACTACTATTATATGCACACAGCGGATCTTGGAAGATCATGTGAAAGGTGTGGGAATTCACCAGTCTTATAATAGCAGTCTTGAAGGGGAATTGAGACTTTACATCATCTGAGGTGTTCTATGAATAACATTTCAATAATACATTCTATGCATGTCTAAATATAATACATCAAACAATTGTATTTCCTAGTTCAGGGTTGTAATGCAGTTCAATATTTACCACGGTATACGTATGGTCATTACTGACCACCATCATAGTTTCATTCTTTCGTTTCACTCTGTTTTTATATTTTCCATACTTCAACACAATAGGAATCCACCGGACGCATATGCCAATTATTATGATGACAATCAGTATAAGGATTAAGAATTTGCCTATGCTGGTGATCACTTCCAGGACCCATTCCCCTAGACCTGAGAACCATTTCACTGGGTTCAGCCATGACCCCCATCCTTCTATCTGTTCCCCTGCTTCAGCCACTGAAGCGTTGTGGTTCTTCCAAATTCCCACTTTAGCTGCAGAATTTCATCCATCTTCCTGTCTATCACCTCCTTAAGGTCGCTGGTATCATTGGTGACATAGGTGCAACATTTTACTCCAAATTGGGTGGCCAATGTTATGCAATACCCTCCAGTAACAGCAGTTAAATAATTCAACACTAGCCTGTGTTGCACCAGTTCTTTCTTGTACGCTTGCAATTCTTTCCCTGTATACCTGAATGTGTCATCGTACATCTCTGTGATATTATCTATTAATTTAGCAAGTTCCTGGATATATCTAAAATTTTATGTACCCCGAGCGATCCTGGTGGGGTCCAATGCAACCAGAACTTGAAAGCCAGTTGTCTCACTGATTAACTGAGTGGCTTTATGCATATCACCAGGTACCATATTTCTTTTGCCTCTGTGTTAATATTGTGTGTGAAGATATGGTGACGGTGTGTTTTTATGTATACCCAGCATTTCAACATGTGTGAGGGTCATAACTTCTGGGACTACTCTTCCCAGGTAACACAAACCTTCGGAACTCGGGGAGAGCCATTTATACGCTTTTCTTCCACAGATGAAATATACATTATCAGGGAGAACATAAGGAATGGTATGCATCATTATGATTAAGCACATTTCCCTTGCAAACAATCCTATTTCTGGTTCTTCCATCTGGTATATGCAAGTTTCTGGCTGTATTATTTTAGCACAATAACCATTTGGCACCTTACCAATAATTTCTTTGATGGAACTCAATGTATACCGATACCTAAAATGTTTCCCACCAGACTTAATGGAGCGCAGCAGATCATGGTTTATGGACTCATTATCAGCTCTTTGTGAGAAGGTCATCGTCTGATTATTCCCCGTCACTTCCCAACTCCCGGGTTTATTGGGGTTGGTTATGTTTAAACACAAAAGTGATCTATCTACTTGGAATTGATAGAGTTTGAAATGAGGTGGTTTGGATGAGAGGAATTTTCCATCCAATGTTTTCCCTTTTTGTAATTCTAAAATTTCCGTGATATTCAGCGGAAATGGCACCAACCCTACGTTATGCTGTCCCTGGGGCACATGTGAACACACCCAGCAATCAGTTTGGTTTAACACTTTGCCTACCATACTATGATAATCCTCTAGAGGATACCCACCCCAGTACGGATTATATTTAGGTTGGCACCGTTGGATACAGTTCTCATCAACTAGGGACCCACAAAGCTCACAAATACAGGAATCTTCAGATGATAACCCTCCACACCTTCCCCGAGTATCCGGAATGACAGCTCTTTTAACAATAACAGTACTAAGATTGGAAAGGCACTCCCCTGATTGACATTGCACTCCTCCTGATTCCACTCCATCAGCACTGCCATCAGCTCCCATTTCCTCAATCGGTCCCCCATCACAGACACTGGATATCCCCAGACTGACCAGGATGGTGAACACTCTAAAAGAGAATATGAAAATGAACACAGCAGGCCCGTCCATTGCCACAACAAGACCTGCAAATTTCTCTCAGTTCAGGTATCTTACTACGACCTTTTCAATCCTCCCAGAACAAGCTCGCGAGTGACAGATCCACGCTATCAGCTTTGTCTCCGACTTGTTTCTTCACCGGTTGATTGACCTTTTTGCAGTGTGTGGAATGGACCCAGGTATCTCTCTCGGCCACCTTCAAAGATGTAGTACTCGTCAACAGCACCTGGTACGGACCTTCCCACCAATCAGTCAAACAACCTGAACGCTAGAAATTTCTGATCATTACATATTCTCCTGGTTCAACATCATGACAGTTCGTTTCAGGCATATCATTAGACAACAATTTCAGTTTCTGCTGCTGTTGCTTTAACTGCTTACTCATTGATATAAGATACTTCACAGTTACCTCATTGTTACCCTTTAGATCTTCCTGTGGACTTATAATCAAATGAGGTTGTCTACCGAACAATATTTCAAATGGGGACAGATTCAGAGGAGGTCTAGGAGTGGTCCTTAGGCTATGTAGGACCAAAGGTAAAGCTTCTGGCCATCCTAGTCCAGTCTCTGCCATGATTTTACTTAGCTTATTTTTAATAGTCCCGTTCATCCTCTCTACATTGGCACTGCCTTGCGGTCTGTAGGGGGTGTGAAGTCGGCTATTAATACCCATCAGCTTACACATATTTTGAAAAACATCACCTGTGAAATGGGTTCCCCTGTCACTCTCGATGATTTTAGGGATACCGTACCTGCATACAAATTCCTGAACTATTTTCTTAGCAGTAAACGCAGCAGTATTAGTGGCCACTGGGTAAACCTCAACCCAGTTAGAGAATACGTCTGTGCACACTAATACATACTTAAGGTTTCTACAGGGTGGTAATTGGATGAAATCAATTTGTATCACCTGGAAAGGTCCATCAGTCGGTGGAATGTGGGACGGTTCGGTAGGGTTCGCTTTCCCTATGTTCTTTCTCAAACAGGTCAGACAGGACATTGCTATCTTCTCTGCTTGTGAAGAAAAACCTGGTGCGCACCAGTATGCACTCACCAACTTGCACATACCCTGTTTACCCAGATGAGTCAGACCGTGTGCTGCCTCAGCCAGGCTGGGGTAATATGCCTTGGGGGCTACTGGCTTACCATGTCCGTCCCTCCAGAGCCCAGAGGACTCTTGCCCACATCCCATGGACTTCCAAACTGACTTTTCCAGGATTGGACACAAATTTTGCATGTCAATTAATTTCAGCATATCAATTGTTTGAAAAGACATCATTTGTTCCGTTGGTATGTTCATTTTTAGCCCTGCAGCTTCGTCAGCTCTGTTGTTGCCCAGTGGGTCATCCTCACATGTGTGGGCTTTGCATTTAATTACTGCCACTGCTTTGGGCAGTTGGATTGCTTCTAAAAGATGTTTTATGTGTCGGGAATGTGCAACTGGTGTGCCTGCTGCTGTCATAAAATTTCTCAGACACCATAGAGCCCCAAAATCGTGCACCACACCGAACACGTACCTCGAGTCAGTGTAAATGTTAGCAGATTTGCCTGCTGCCAGTTCACATGCTCTAGTCAGTGCTACTAACTCTGCCACCTGGGCTGAGTGAGGAGGACCGAGAGGTTTAGCTTCTATGGTGTCTGTGTCATTTACAACAGCATAACCTGTACATAATTCACCTGTGTCTGTTTGTCTATGATAACTCCCATCCGTATAAATAGTTACATCCACATTCTCTAAAGGTGTGTCATGTGTGTCAGGTCTAGCAGTAAAGGTCTGATTCAGATATGTCATACAATAGTGCGTATCATTATGTCTGCCGAACTCACCTCCCGCCAACAACTCCTCTCCTTCCACCCTTTGTAGATCATGTTGTACATATGGTAGGTATGTTGCTGGATTCAGCGTACTGCAACGTTTAACTGTAATATTTGCAGGAGCGAAAAGAGCTAGTTCCCATTTGGTGAACCTAGCTGAGGAGACGTGTCTGGTTTGAGCTCAGTTCAACAGAGCAGATACAGCATGGGGAGTGTAGACAATCATATCATGGCCCAATACAACGTCCTCACTTTTACTCACCAATAAAGTGGTAGCTGCTATGCTTCTCAAACAGGTGGGGAGTGATCTTGCTACCGTGTCCAATTGGGCACTGTAGTATGCTGCGGGCCTACTGGCATCACCATGTTTTTGTGTAAGGACACCTGCAGCACAACCATCGGCTTCCGTACAATACAAATCAAAAGGTTTTTCATAATCAGGTATTCCCAATGCAGGAGCTCTTGTCAGACTATCCTTAAGATTGAGGAAAGCCTGTTCTGATTCCTCTGTGTGTATGACACGATCGGGCTTGGAGGAAGAGACTAATTCCTGTAAAGGTAAGGCCAAAATAGAAAAACCTGGTATCCACATTCTACAGTATCCACACATTCCCAAGAAGGTACGAATTTGCTGTTTATTCTGCGGCAGTGTCATGTTTTGTATGGCTTGGATAATATCTGTTGTGAGGTGTCGTAACCCCTGGGTTAGGCAGTGTCCAAAATATTTTACCCTGGATTGGCATGGCTGTAGTTTGTCCTTAGCCACCTTGTGTCCTGTTTGTGAGAGATGAAGTAACAAAAGTTTAGTATCATTCAAACATGACATAAATGAGTCAGAACATAGCAATAAATCGTCCACATATTGAATTAGAACAGATCCATTGGCAGGTTGAAAAGATTGTAAACAGTCGTGCAGTGCCTGGGAGAAGATACTGGGGCTGTCTATGAAACATTGGGGTAATCGTGTCCATGTGTATTGTAAACCTCTGTATGTAAATGCGAATAGATACTGACAGTCAGGATGGAGAGGCACAGAGAAGAAAGCTGAACAGAGGTCAATGACAGTGAAATGGGTTGCATTTGGTGGGATTTGCAACAAAATGACAGCTGGATTCGGCACTACGGGGAATTGGCTCTCTACTACCTTATTAACACCTCTAAGGTCTTGTACCAGCCTATAACCCCTCCCACCACTCTTCTTCACTGGAAAGATGGGACTGTTGGCTACACTAGCTGTACAAACTAAAATTCCCTGTTGCAATAATCGCTCAATTATTGGAAAAACTCCTATTTCTACCCCCTGTTTTAGTGGGTACTGGGGTATTTTTGGAGCTTGCCTTCCGCTTTTTAACATTACCATTAATGGGCTTACGTTTGCCATTAATCCAGTGTCCTGTCCATCTTTAGGCCAAAGGGAATCTGGAAATAGGGACAACATTACTATTTCTACTTGTGATGGAGTTTCATTTAAAACGGTAGAGTGATACATTATCCTTTGAGGAGTGTCTAACATATCCCGCACCTCGTATACGATTCTCTCTGGGATATCTAAAAATACACCATCAAGGGTGCAATATATAACACATCCCATTTTACATAACAGGTCTCTGCCCAGTAGGTTAGTAGGAGCTGCAGCAGCCAGGAGAAAAGAATGCCTGGTATGCAACGGCCCAATAGTAACCTCTGTGGACTTTGTTAAAGGATAATGTTCCACTTTACCTGTTACACCCATTGTTGGTACTGTCTTGTTGGTTACCTGCAAATTAACGGGAGATTTTATCACCGGCCTGGTCGCCCCTGTGTCTACAAGAAAAGGATATTCAGTACCAGCTACATCAACCATCATGACCGGTTCTTCTCTAGTACTTCCCGTTAACCTGACCATCTGTAGACTACAGGTATGACCTGACCCCTAGCGTTGGCTACCATTCTCCAATAAAGCATTTACGGCTACAATTGGAGCTGGTGCCTGCTGAACATTTGCTGGCCTCTGTGCATATCCCTTATGGGGATATCTAGGTCTTCCCTGATGTGAGATTCCTACTCCTTTTACTGTACAGTTTCTACTTAAGTGTCCTATTTGTTTACAGTTAAAACATGTTTGTGTTTTGGGCGAAGACATGTGGTGTTGTGAGGTTTGCGCAGTGGGTAAAGGTGGTGGATATGGGTAAGGATAGGGAGGGTAAGGGTATTGCGGGGGATAAGAGGTTGGTGGATAGCCTGGGACCTGTGGTTGCATCGGGCTAGTGGGATAGAGTTGTGTTTGTTGTTGAGTGGGGTTAGTGAGAGCACATACTTGTTCAGAAGTGAGTGTGTGTGCAAGTGCAAGTGTGTCTGTTGGCTGTGGTGTTACCGTCATTCCCTCCAGAGCTTGTATACTGACAGCCATTAGTTTTTCGCTCTGGGCTTCTCTCTTTTTGGAGATGTTTTTATCATGTTCAATAGCGGTTTCTATGAGGGTATCTATTGTAAGTCCCCGCCAGCCAGGCTGTGAGGTCTGAACCCGAGTTTTTAAACTCTCTTTCAGACTGTCCACAAGTACCGTAACTATCATTCCCCTGAGGTGAGTGCTATCTTTAATATCTTCTATCCCAGTGCACTGGGTGATAGCCTGCAGAGCCCGATCGCAGTAATCTTCTGAAGTCTCACTCTCTTTTTGTTTAATGGTGAAACTTTTGTTCCAGTTAACTACTACTGGAAAATATATACCCAATTGAGTTACAATGCGGGAAATGTTACCTTGGTTTATTTGGTCTGTTAAGGGAACGTCACCATCCAAAACACAATCCGTGATAAATTTTGTCACGTCGGTATTGCGTGGCAGACAGGCCCTTAACACCACACGCCAATCTTTATTAGTGGGCTCATGTGAACTACCCAAATTTCTCAAAAATCTTTGACATTTGGCTAATTCCTTTTTGGGATCGGGGAAATCATTTATGACGGAATTTAGTTCTGCTCTTGTCCAAGGACAATGCATTACTACTTCCCTCGTGGACACTATACTGTTTGCGTCTGCATTTCCATTTGGAACAGTTATTGTCCGAATGGGATGCAGACCGGAAGCGCTGCTACCTTTGACCTGGTTACCTGGCTGGGGGTTAAGTCTGCTGCTGCTGCGTATGGTATGAACGACTTCCTCTACAGGTGCAGAGGAAACTAACACTTCCCTTGCTGTTACCGATGGAGATGGTGGCACCACTCGTGATTGTAGTGATGCAGCATCTATCATCTGCACAGCATGGGAAATGGCAGACATTACAATAGGCTCATCATCCGCATCATGAACATTTTCTTTATAGTTGCTTAAGAGAGGGTACAAGTTGCTTGTTACATTTTTATGGGTATTTTTGGTTACTGTACTTGTAATACTCTACACGATGCTACCTTGTCACACGTGCACGCCATTTTGCGGCTCGTCCATATTGCAATTTAGCATTGCGGATGTATTTTCTGACAATGTGCTCGCGACGCTAGTTTGCGTCGTTTGCACATTGTTAAGCCACGCATCCCCTTCATGCTGCCATAGTTTTAAACATTCAAAATATTTAACCTTTTTCTCTCGGGAGCGCATCAAACTGATGTGATCCCGGACATTGTCTAACACATTTTTATCGAAACTACCAATTCTGGGAAACGGTCTAACACTCTTTCTTGTCATATTAAACCATAAATCACAATACCTTATTGCATAAGTACCGTATTTGGTATGCATGATACGACGGGCCGATCCGATCGGCGCCTCCATTAGCAGCATATCATTGCCTAACATCTCTACTGTTTGCGTGGCTCCCATTCTGAGACAACTCCTACGCTTTTCAATAAAGATTTAAACCGGTGAAAGACAATCAAGACACTTTCACTTACCTGTGGATGATTTAAGTCGGTGGCGCCCACACACCTGGATAAGATTTAGTAAGGCAACTTCCACACCTGGATAAGATTTGAAAAAGGCAACTTCCACACCCAGATAAGTTTTAGTAAGGCAACTTTCACACCTATGAGAGTTTGTATGTCGGCTACTCTCACGCACCTCTCTACAACAAAGACAACATGTACACCTGCTACTGTGTATAGAATGGTAAAGCTGCTTACCGAGCGGCCCTTGCACCTAGCCTTTAAGGATCATACGATACCCTTAACTTTGTTCAACAAATATTCACTGTTACACACTTTTTTCCTGCGCAGAAAAATACACGTTAACCCAGATATTGGTAATAGAAAAAAATGAAAACCTCAATGGCTTTGTTCAAACACGTGGCAGCACAACCGGAGGTACGTATACGCTATTGTGCAACCAGTCGCATACACAATAATGCGACTACCACACAACCGTATAATGGCTTTTTTAACTGCGTACGCAAAAGTGCATCTTTGCTATGCGCAAACCTGCGACTTAGCCGCGTACTCAGTACTGCGACACCCCTTTAAACGTAAGGTTCTATCAACAGAGGAAAACAAACTTTTTCCTCTCTTGTACCTGGATTGTAGTCAGCTCCCTTGATTCACACGGAGACGGATAGCGATTTTTCAGCACATAGCGGTTGCAGGCAAACCCTGCATGTGGCCACTCCACCCATATCGATGACCGTATGTACCGTGTGAGCAGGTAAGTGACTTCACTACAAGCCCCCAACTAACGATACTAGATCAGAACCTCTATACACACCTTCCTATACCTTCTAATGTCGTGCCTATACCTTCTAATGTCCTGCCTATACCTTCTAAGGATGACGCTAATTTGCGTATGCAGTCACACCATAAATACAGACTTAGATGTGGAATCTGTGGTTCCAAAGCACAAGTGATATTCAGGTAAAAGTTCAGACAGTTACATGCAATTGATCAAGACACAATTTAGGCGCAAAAGGAAATTATACAGACCCAAGTACAGTATACATATGCAGGCGCTTCTGGACCCAGAGATAGGCATCAGCAAGAGACCCCTCATCATTCAGCATTCAGCACGAAGACTGAGAACCAGCATTCATGCACTCATATTTATACCCCCCAGAATAAACAGGACAAAAGGGAAGTCTGTTGCTGATATCATTGGTTCTCAGGGGTGAAGCATCTGTTACAGCACATTTAGCAGGCTGGTTCAAACAGACTCTCCCTGCCTCTAACAGCTGGGGGTCTTCCTCTTCATGCCTCTGGCAGCATCCTAACAGTTGTTTCTAAAATATACATTTTGTTGCTTGTCGGCTCTGCGATCCATAACTCAGGAATGCATGATGCGATCTCCCCACCGATAACACCGGAATACTGTGAAAAGAGTACGCATCAGTACAACTCTAAACACGACTGGTTTAGCATGTATAATACCTTAGTTATCAAATATCTTTATTTCTCAGCATTTAAACTAACTGAACCAACTTAAATCATATACTTTAGAGCTTATTGAACCTTATGTGTGAATATGTAATGTGTGGGTATCCAGGGTTTGAAATAAGGATGCTAGTTAACTTGGGGCAGATGCATGCGCATAAAGCTAATAAAACAGCGGTTTCATACAAAGTCCTATGCATTCGCTAATATGCGACTAGTTAACAGCGCTATTGTATGTATTAATGTGCATATGGGAAATGATGAAAAATGCAATCGCAGGGTGCTATTAGTATTATCGCCACATGTACTAAAATGTGAGTTTACCTAAAATGGCGCTTAGGTGGCCATTCGCAAAATGGCGTCTTGCGATCTCATTTTCAAGATGGCGTCTTGCGGCCAGTCACAAGATGGTATCGCCGCGATTAAATTTCAACCTGAACTTGTCTCAGCCAATTATTCAGCTTCGACATGACTGTTGTCAGAATTCCGGCATCTGCATTCTAAGCGCTGGCATCCTGACCGTCAGAATGACAATTATATCTCATGTGTACAGTATATCTGTACACTTCATTTGATACCCAGGCCTGGTGCCACCATTAGGCAGCTTTAGACGGCTGCCTAGGGGCGCTGGCCACTGGAGGGCGCCGCTAAGTCCACAAAAAAAAGGATGTCTCTTTCAGTCCCAGACAGGTTGGTTTAGTGTGTGTGGGGGTGGTTTTATTGAATGCTGATTTAGTGTATGTGTGTGTGTGTAGGTTTAATGAGTGCTGACAGAGTGAGAGTGTGTGTATGTGGAGTGTAATGGGTACTGACATATATTGGAGCACAGATGTATATCATAAATATATTGGGGCATGGATGTGTGGCATTATATATAGGGGCACAGAGCTATGGCATATAAAGAATTTGGGGCACATGTGTGGCATATGTACTAGGGGGGCATTGTTTGGCATAATTCATGGCTATGTGGCAAACAATAACTTTGTTGCACAACTGTGTGGCATATGTATTGAGGGCACAAATGTATGGCATACTATGGATTGGGGGCACAAATGTGTGGCATATTATGTATTGGGGGCATAAGCATGTGGCATATTTTGTATTGGATGCATTGATGTGTAGCATACTTATGAATTGGGGATACAGCTGTGTGGCATACTGTATAATGAATTGTGGAACATAACATATTACTGTATGATTTTTGGGCTCTGCTGTGTGGCAAATTAGTATCACTAATATATGGCATAGTATAAATTGGAGGGAGCAAGGGCGGTGGGTGAAATGTTGCCTAGGGTGCCCAGACACGTTGCACCGGCCCTGTTGATACCTATAATCACCAGTGCGCACTTGCACTAGCCCTATACTTCATGCAAAAGATGTATCTGAATTTTGCCTATGTAAGAACTATGTGGAGATGCAACTGAAATGCAGATGACTCTGCAGCACCCATACTATTTAGGCTTGGTTACGGAGCATCAGAGCCGTAACTAGACTTTTTGGTGCCCTGTGCCAGAAAGAGCATTGGTACCCCCTTCATTTTTCAAAGGAACATAATGCACCCAAAAAAGGGCCATAGCTTCATGGGGAAGGGCCAGGGAAGAGATGCTGGGGATGAAATAAGAGGAAGCTACAAGCAAGAATGATAATAAACAGAAATTTGACAGGCCCAAACAGTGCCCCCTGACCTGTGGTGTCCTGTGCGATGGCACCAGCCGCACTACCCCAGCTACGGCCCTGCGGAGCATGCACAGTGCCGATAGCATGTTGTTCTCTGTAAATGGGTATGAGAAAATCACTCAGTGAAGATATCGCAAATACATCTGTTCCTAATAAGAGAGCAAAGAGATTACCTTCTTATCTGAACATAATCACTGCAATATAAGCAGCTGGATATTACAGGAAAAAGCATAGCTACTATTCCATTCCAGGATCAATGTAATATGATTTACTCTAGGGATCTTGACTTTAAAACAAGACATCAGTTTAGCTTGGTCCACCATTAAATACAGTAGTGTCCTTCTCATATCTGTGGGACCTAATTTTGAGTAGAGACACATCTAAGGTTCCACTATACCAGCAATACTGTAGGTCCCAGCAATCTAGATATATATTTGTGCAGACACTATTGCATGTGACCAGTGCTACATCTTGGACAAAACTTGTGGTTTTTGTCTTTTTAGTATCCACTTAATCCATTTATATACAGTCAGGTGCATAAATATTGGGACATTGACAGAATTTTCATATTTTGGCCTCTATTCACCACCACAATGGCTTTGAAATGAAACAAACAAGATGTGCTTTAACTGCAGACTTTCAGATTTAATTTGAGGGTAATTACATCCAAATCAGGTGAACGGTGTAGGAATTACAACAATTTCTATATGTGCCTCCCACTTTTTAAGAGGACAAAAGTAATGGGACAAACTAAATAATCCTAAATCTAACTTTCACTTTTTAATGCTTTGTTGCAAATCCTTTGCAGGCAATTACAGCCTGAAGTCTGGAACGCATAGACATCACCAGACGCCGGGTTTCATCCCTGGTGATGCTCTGCCAGGCCTCTACTGCAAATGTCTTCAGTTTCTGCTTGTTCTTGGGGCATTTTCCATTCAGTTTTGTCTTCATCAGGTGAAATGCATGCTCAATCGGATTCAGGTCAGGGGATTGACTTGGCCATTGCATAACATTCCACTTTTTAGCCTTAAAAAACTCTATGGTTGCTTTTGCAGTATGCTTTGGGTCATTGTCCATCTGCACTGTGAAGGGCTGTCCAATGAGTTCTGAAGCATTTGACTGAATATGATCATATAATATTGCCTGAAACACTTCAGAATTCATTCTGCTGCTTTTGTCAGCAGCCACATCATCAATAAATACAAGGGCTCCCCAATGGTTTACATCTTGTGGTGAAACCTCTATATTCACTCTTGTGAAGTCTTCTCTTGATTGTTGACTTTGACACATATACACCTACCTTCTGGAGAGTGTTCTTGATTTGGCCAACTGTTATGAAGGGGTTTTTCTTCACCAGGGAAATAATTCTTCTGTCGTCCACCACAGTTGTTTTCTGTGGTCTTCCGGGTGTTGCTGATCTCTCCGGTGTGTTCTTTCTTTTTAATAATGTTCCAAACAGTTGATTTGGCCACACCTAATGTTTTTGCTATCTCTCTGATGGGTTTGTTTTGATTTTTCAGCCTAATGATGGATTGCTTCACTGATAGTGATAGCTCTTTGGATCTCATATTCAGAGTCGACTGCAACTGATTCCAAATGCAAATGTAACACCTAGAATCAACTCCAAACCTTTTACCTGCTTAATTGATAATGAAATAACGAGGGAATAGCCCACACCTGTCCATGAAATAGCTTTTGAGTTGATAGTCCCATTACTTTTGGCCCCTTAAAAAGTGGGAGGCACATATAGAAACCATTGTAATTCCTACACCGTTCACCTGATTTGGATGTAATTACCCTCAAATTAAATCTGAAAGTCTGCAATTAAAGCACATCTTGTTTGTTTCATTTCAAAGCCATTGTGGTGGTGGATAGAGGCCAAAATATGAAAATTCTGTCAATGTCCCAATATTTATACACCTGACTGTACGTTATTAGGGATTATATGAAGTATTTATAATCTTAAGTATATACACTGTTGCAATTTGTTTTACACATATCATATCATATACTATATGTATGGTATTTTACTAAGATGTGGCATTTTTTTTCTTACCAAAATCTACTTCCAGTTAAAAAATATAATTTTGCATTCCTTAATATTTAATGAAGCATGATACAAATTACAGTAATACCCCCTTTACGCCAAACGTTTAACCTGGGTAAAAATTAAAATAATAAAAATTAATATGTTATTGAAAATACACTATGAATTTATTATATTTTTATTTAAAACATTTAACATTTTGTCAATATCAAGATGCTCTAAAATCCATAAAATTGCAAGCAAGCCTTGATACTAGGCAGATCTATAGTGAAAAGTGCTGCAGCAGGGGAAAGGAAGGAAATGGACTCATCTGGCTCAGCTAACTTTGTTATTACAACTACAGAGATGTTTTAATACATTTGCTCTTTAGTGATGTTTATAGTCAGTCCCTTTCCTGGAGAGTGACTCAGTTCCTGCACAAAGCAACTCTGTTGCCACCACTCTGCCCTCCCACCCAGAAAAGAAAACAGTCCAGCCGTTCTTTCTGATGCTGATAAAATAATAGAACCTGCTTTGTCATGCAGTCTCTCTCTAAAGATATTCCATCTCGACTTCTTCCTTTGTTGAATGTTTTTGGGGTGTTCCTATTATTTATACAGCTACATTGATAGCTCTTAATGTTGAAAATGAAAGAATAATATCAAAGAAAAATATTTTCGGTCTGCATTTCTCCACAGTATATTGATATATAGTTTCAGTGACATGTCCACACAACTAAATGCTTTAGATTTATATTCCAAATTTCCAATTCACATGAGGTGAGACTTTTGCAGAGGGTGTGGACTGGCAGAGTGAGGAAACGTAGATTGCAGATGATGGCACTGCCAGATATCGTACTGTTGTCATCATACTTATAAACCATCTGGAAAGTATCTTGGAGATACTGGAAAATATGAACCAGAGTTTGGCTCTTACATGTAAAGTCAGACAATCTCTAACGTCTGTAATATGCATCTTCTTGAGTAGACGTAGTTTGGAAATAAATAGGAAAAACCTGTGTTTTATTTTTTGTATATAAAATAACTCTACTTTTTAATTGGTCAACATCAGCTTGTACAAAAGGACGTAGGTTTATGCCTAAAAGAGAGACAGAAGGCTGAATATTTTTATTTATGAACATTGCTTTACATATACATACAGTGCATCCTGAAAGTATTCACAGCGCTTCATTTTTTCCACATTTTGTTATGTTATAGCCTTATTACAAAATGGAATAATTCATTTTTGTCCTCAGAATTCTACATACAATACCCCATAATGACAACATGTAAAAAGTTTTTTGGGGGATTTTTTCTAATTTATTAAAAAAAAAAAAAACTAAGAAATCACATGTACCTAAGTATTCACAACCTTTGCTCAATACTTTTTTGATGCACCTTTGGCAGCAATTACAGCCTCAAGTCTTTTTGAGTATAATGCCACAAGCTTGGCACACCTATCTTTGGGCAGTTTCACCCATTCTCTTTGCAGCACCTCTCAAGCTCCATCAGGTTGGATGGGAAGCGTCGGTGCACAGCCATTTTCAGATATCTCCAGAGATGTTCAATCGGATTCAAGTCTGGGCTCAGGCTGGGCCACTCAAGGACATTCACAGAGTTGTCCTGAAGCCACTCCTTTGATATCTTGGCTGTGTGCTTAGGGTCGTTGTCCTGCTAAAAGATGAACCGTCGCCCCAGTCTGAGGTCAAGAGCGCTCTGGAGCAGGTTTTCTTCCAGGATGTCTCTGTACATTGCTGCATTCATCTTTCCCTCTATCCTGATTAGTCTCCCAGTTCCTGCCACTGAAAAACATCCCCACAGCATGATGCTGCCACCACCATGCT
Source organism: Taudactylus pleione (assembly GCA_031769625.1). Lineage (NCBI taxonomy): Eukaryota > Metazoa > Chordata > Amphibia > Anura > Myobatrachidae > Taudactylus > Taudactylus pleione. The sequence goes on from JAUIMM010000176.1 coordinate 3,202,922, forward strand.
TCACTGTAGGGATGGTATTGGCCTGGTGATGAGCAGTGCCTTGTTTCTTCCAAACATAACACCTGGCATTCACGCCAAAGATTTCAATCTGCTATCTGCGTGCGCTCGCTCTGAATCAGGGCGTCCCAATTTTTTTAAAATTCCGGCTTCCAGGCCGCTCGCATAGCTGTGGGTGACCACCCACAGCTTGTGTGAGTGGCCTGGCAATGGTTGCGATTATCGCGACCATCGGCATTGCGAGGAGGCCCTTGTGGTAGCGTCTCAGCACTCGCAATGCCAAATGGACTTCCAGCTCTAATAGAGCCGGAAGTCCACTACTGACATCACGAGTGATGTCAGTAGGGCCGCCCACAAATGGCAGGCGTTCCTACGGGAATGTCTCCGTTTGTTCAGGCAACCCCCCTACCCGCCTACAAAATGGGGCGAGCTGTTGATCAAGACCGACAGCCGCCCCGTTTTGATGCGTGCTCCGGAGCGAGTGAAGGTCTCACTCGCTCCGGGGCTCGCACACTGGGTGCGCACTGGGCCACCATCGACACGCTTGCGAGCTCTATGCACTCGTAAACGGGTCTGAATCAGGCGCTTTGTCTCATCAGACCAGAAAATTTTGTTTCTCATGATCTGAGAGTCCTTCAGGTGCATTTTGGCAAACTCCAGGCGGGCTGCCATGTGCTTTTTACCAAGGAGTTGCTTCCGTCTGGCCACTCTACCATACAGGCCTGATTGGTGGATTGCTGCAGATATAGTTGTCCTTCTGGAAGGTTCTCCTCTCTCCACAGTGGAATGCTGTAGCTCTGACAGAGTGACCATCAGGTTTTTGGTCACCTCCCTGACTAGTGCCCTTCTCCCACGATCGCTCAGTTTAGACGGCTGACCAACTCTAGGAAGAGTCTTGGTGGTTCCGAAAGCCTTCCATTTACGGATGATGGAGGCCATTGTGCTCATTGGGACGTTCAAAGCAGCAGATATTTTTCTGTACCCTTCCCAAGATTTGTGCCTCGAGACAATCCTGTCTCGGAAGTCTACAGACAATTTCTTGGACTTCATGCTTGGTTTGTGTTCTGACATGCACTGTGAAGTGTGGAACCTTATATAGATAGGTGTATGCCTTTCAAAATCATGTCAAAACAACTGAATTTACCACAGGTAGACTCCATTTAAGGTGTAGGAACATCTCAAGGATGATCAGTGGAAACAGGATGCACCTGAGCTCAATTTTGAGCTTCATGGCAAAGGCTATGAATACTTATGTACATGTGATTTCTTATTTTTTTTTTTTAATTAAATTTGCAAAAATCTCAAAAAAACTTTTTACACGTTGTCATTACGGGGTAATGTGTGTAGAATTTTGAAGGCAAAAATTATTTTTTTTTTTCATTTTGGAATAAGGTTGTAACATAACAAAATGTGGAAAAAGTGAAGCGCTGTGAATACTTTCCGGAAGTACTGTATATGTACACTTATGAAATTCTTGTAATTTTTCTTCAGTATACCATAGTAACATCTGACAAAAAAAGATCTAAAAACACTGAAGCAGCAAACTTTGCGAAACCAATATTTGTGTTATTCTCAGAACTTTCCATGGCTGTAGTTTTTTCCATATCTGGTACTTGTGTCCCTATTTATGTAGAATCACATTTTCTGCCATTAACAGTAACATCTATTTGCATCAATAAGAGAGGATGCAACTGAGCAATTTATCAACATTTAGTTCCTATGAGAGGTGAGTAGTGTTCAGACTACAGGGGAATAAGCATGAAATCCCTCTCTGGCTGTGCTATAACCAGAGGCAGAACTGGCTGACCCTTTCTTTAGATCCAGGGGAAACTTTCATTTTCTTAGGATTTAAGGGCTGAGCAGGGATTTTTCAGTAACTACTGAATGTATCATCCTTGCTCCAGTGAGGCTCACTAAGGGGTCTAATTAATAAACATCTTTCTTTTGCAGAGGTACATTTCATTCTGTATCACAGTGATACAGAATGAAGTCCATGTTGAGTTTTATTACCACACACCCAATTTATGTTATCTCCCAATGTCCTATGCAATCCTGGTCACCTGGTAAACATCTAACAAGCCCTCAGAAGTAGCATAATGTTCCAACGTAGGTCTTTTCTCCAATCATGCAATATCTACTTGTATAGTGCATGTACAGACACGAGAACCAGCGCATGCTCAATTAATACAGCAGTACTTATATCTATACTGGCTATACATAAGCCAATAAGGCTACTGTCCCCACGTACCCAATAAACGCTTCAACTTTCAACTACGCAAGGCAGAAATTGTGCATCTGCAGTACTACTTTTGCCGAGGATCACATACAAATAAGCACTGTATAACACTGTTGCCAAAATAAAGTTATAAATTCTGTGTATTACACTGTCATAAATTAACAATGCAACACAACCCACATACCAGGCTACAGGGATGCTATACTATGCAAAACTGCAGAAACAACAGGAGAAGCCAATCATTTCTCTCCAGTAAACCTGTTGGTAAATTAGCCTGAAGCTTTGATAACTCCTTCTTCTGCAGAGAATTACAGAAATAGGGGGTTATCACTGCTTGATGAATAGAGCCTTAAGGCTTCAGAATAAATTAAATGTTTACTAACATTCGGTATTCCAAACAAGTCGTGAACAAAACAAATTAAAGGTTTTCACTGTCTTTCAAAATAAAATATATCCAACATGCTGTGTGTTAAATATAAAGGCCGGATTTATGTATTTTATCAAAATATACATCATGCACTGTTTATGCACTGTTACCAATAGAATATGTTATTGCATTCAGTGGTTGTAACACTACATGTTTTCCACATCATCTAGCTGGAGAACAGGTGTGTTAATTGCCTAACACAATAGATCTACAGATGGTACTCATTGTTCCTGAGGATACCTTGAAAACATGCACTGTTGGGGTTCCATTAGGACAGATTTTGAGAAACACTGCTTTAGATAACAGCTTAGATTATGGTGCTTTTCCAGGATTTAGCTGTGCACAATGAATGGCATTCAGTCTGGAAACAGAAGCTGAAGAATGTGGGCCCCACCTATGTATTACTGAAAAGAATCACTTTTACTAACTCAAGCTGATTTATTACATGTGTTCTTGGCATATTTTCTATGATAATAAACCAGCTGTAAAATTACAGATCTTTGCCTTTGATTGTTAAATCTAAAGTATTGAAAATGTTTTTAAAAGAACCTTGAATGTGAGGAGTTTATTTCTATTCTATTTCACCTGATTATCTTAATGACAAATTTGTGAAATGTGTAATATAGGGGCCTATTCATCATCGGAGGCCTTATGGCCCCCGATGATTAAGTATTGGTCTCGCTGCGAGGGATACTCAAGTATCCAACTCGCAGTGGGGAAAACTTGACACCTGAGCAATTCATCATTGCTCTGGTGCGGGGACAGCTGTCCCCTCGGGTAGTATCGCAGCTACAGAAGTAGCTAGTTACTTATCTCACCTCCGTCAGGTCATGCATGCGCACAGCCGCCGGGGAGTCGAGAAGGCGGTGGAGGGATCCCTCTTTGCATCCCCGGAACTCCTTCCTATAGGAAGGAGCGAGGCTCAAGAGCAAGCACCATCTGAAGATGGAGCTTGTTCTCTGAAGCAAACTCCGAAAACTTTCACTTTTTGGAGTTTGCTGATTATCAGGGGATTCTATCGGACCCCTGATGATGAATGGCCCGGTAACCTAAATACGCAGAAACTAGCATTTACCGGGCCATTTATCGTTTGATGAATAAGCCCCAGAATCTTAAATCTAAAGATTCTAAGATAAAGGTATACATTTTAGATTCCAGTCACTTCCACTTTCAGCCAGCACTGTAATTGGCAGTGTGCACAAGGAAAATTAGAGAGGGACACTCTGAATTGAAGGGCATGTCTAGCAACACCCAAGGCAGTATCTAGCATTATTTTCATGTCATCAGTCTCAGGGCCAGATTAAGGCAGAACAGGAAGCCGCCTAGGGTACCCCTGCCACCAACACCCCAGTGATCTGTCGAGCTGGACTTCCATTAATTTTGGCCACAGGCAGCATAACTTACAGACTGTGGGCCTAATTCATACCCGCTCGCGAGCGCTGAGCGCTCGCAAGCGGGTCGATGTTGCCCAAGTGCGCATGCGCACGACGGAGGAGGCTCCGTCGTGCGCATGCGCGAGATCCGAATAACGATGGCCAAGCCGTCGTTATGGGTCTCGCACCAAAGTGGGCGTGCTGTCGTTGGTGATTGACAGCATGCCCCCTTTGGTGGGCGTGCCAGGAACGTGGCTGCCCAGACGTAGGCGTTCCCATGGGAACGCCTACTGTTTGGGGCCAGCCCCACTGACATCACTAGTGATGTCAGTGGGAGTGCATTTGGCTCAGATAGAGCCAAAAGCACTCCAGGGCTTGCGGCAGCGAGACCCTACCGCAAGCGAGCTATGCGAGCGGCCAGGAGGCCGCTCCAAAAAGGAGCAGGGAGGGCCCTGATTCAGAGCGAGCGCTCTGTCAGAGCGTCCGGCTCTGAATCAGGGCCTGTGTTCCCCGCACAGCAGGGAATCTCAGCAGTCCCAGCCATTAAGGGGGAGGCTCTGCATGATTTATACCAAAAACAATATATAGACGGCGCTAATCTAACATAGCAGATAGACAATATGCGCTAAAAATTAATATTTATTCATAAGCACATGTAATATGGGAATATTCCTAAATAGAATCAATCCTAAAAGACATATGTCAAACATACATTAAACATGTATTGCACACAAATATACAAAGAAATACATAAAATAAAATAAATTGTAAATGTAGCAACCGGTGGGTAGTGATCTCCAATACCCTGTAATAAAGGGTGCCAAAGTACCTTTGCGGATCAGATAATGAACTGTGCACAGTGTAGACTCCACATCCAGTGGTAGAAGATGTATTCCCAGTGATTGTTATACTATGTAACAAGCCACGGACTGATATTTATGGCAACATTGGTATCAAAGCGCAGTACAGGTGCGCTATACTTCAAAGTGGAGCATATGCTGATAGTCAAGCGGTGCTTGATCTGTAATAAATATAAATATAGGGGCTCAGCAGTACTCACTGTCCTCCAATAAACAGGCCCCTCCAATATGGTAAATAAAGAGCAGCCTCCGTAATCGCCACCTGTGTCCTGGGTAGCGGAATAAATGTCCACCAGGATCACCCTCTCTCTGAACCACACCGGCGGTCAGTAGTGTGCGGATTCCGTAATCGTGGCGGCTTCCTTGAGCGGGGAATGAGGCAAGGACTGACCTCTCCTGGACACTGAAGACTCTGTCCTTTAATGATGACCCTATGTTATTAGAGAAATGGGATGACACTTTAGACAAGTGCTCTCTGGCTCTTATGCAATTGTTGGTTGACTATAGGGAGAACAAACTGAGACTAGTGGAGGGTGAAATCAAACAGGTCCAGGATTACCTTATAATATATAAAGATGAACCTCATTATAAGGATAGAGAATCTCTCACCAATATGAGATTGGAGAAATATGAAAAGGAGATTGTAGAAAAGAAGGAGCGTAAATTTAAAAGGGATTTACAGGATTATGATACAGATAAAGTGAGAACATATCATAGAACGAGAGAACCTGCACCCTATAGGTTCAATTATCAGAAGAAGAAACAAGATTACTACTCCAAACGGGAGATAGAAGCTCCATTAATAAAGTTTCATACACTAGATCAGACAACACCTCCCATTAATCCTCCAGTGAGAGGACACCTAGAGCCATTAGGGGGCTGGCAGGATGTTATACCTAAAACCACTAGGAGATTTAATAACTCACTTCATATGAAACAACGTTCCCCATTTACATCTAACAAACATTTTTTAGAAAGGGAACAGGTACTAAGAAGGGACGATCCTCCAGAGACCACGCATCAGCTGTTACCAACAAATCGATATGCAGCTATATTCCAATCCCCCAAAAGGGTCAGAAACTTAGAGCTAGAGGGAGAAGGGGCAGAGGCAGGAAAAGAAAAGGAGAGGAAAAATCGGAGATTCCATTAAATCCCAAGGGTGTGTTTAATCTCTCCTCCAGGGAATTTACAGAAGAAGAGGTCAGATTATTATCTAAGGGTCTTAAGTTTTCCCCCACTTCACAACCCAATTTTTTTGAATTATTTGTTGAATTGAATCGGTATATTAGAGGCTTAAGTAGGAAAAGGTATTTTGCACAAAAGAAGTTGGCTAAATCTGGAATTGCAGGGAATCCTGTTGTATTGGATCATAGTGATCAGATAGGCATCGATATTCTGAATAGTTTATTAGCTGAGAATGGGACTGTGGACACTGAAGACAAATTAGTGTTTGATATTAATGAACCGTCTGTATGGAGGTTTAAAAATATATCACAGTTCTTCCCTCTGCAGCATAAGACTAGTGCTATAGATACATTTTATTTTACAACTCTTTTTTCGCCAATTATGTGAGCATAATATACACCCCTGTATGTATAATCTAAGCACAGGTGAGAGACAAGCTCTTAAGTCATTATCTAAGGATCCCCTTATTACTATTAAGGCTGCAGATAAGGGGGGAGGGGTAGTGGTTCAGGACACCTCTGCTTATGTAAAGGAGGCTCTCAGACAGCTGACAGATAAACGATTTTATAATACGTTACTTAGTGATCCCACTAGAGAATATCAGAAAGAACTGAAAGAATTATTGAGTAAGGCTGTCTGTGATGAGGTACTCACAAAGGGAGAATTTGATTTCCTGTATCCCCTCCACCCAATCACTCCCGTTTATTACCACCTCCCTAAGATTCACAAGACACTGCATGATCCACCGGGGCACCCCATTATTTCGGGTATAGGGGGACTCACATCCAATTTGTCTTTTTATGTTGATTCTTTTTTGCAGCCACATGCTGTCACCCAGAGATCCCATATCCGAGATACTACGCAATTTATCACTCAGATTGAGGGCTTAGTATGGAAGCCCACGTACCGGTTAGTGACGTGTGATGTCCAGGCCCTTTATAGTAACATTCCACATAATACAGGTATTGAAACTGTGGAGATTCTCGTGATAGTGGGATCTCTGGCAGACAGCGGGAGTTCATTTTATCCTCTATTGCATTTATTTTATCTCACAATTATTTTTTGTTTGATCACGTGTACTATAAACAGGTCCTCGGTACAGCGATGGGTAGTCGATTCGCACCGAGTTTTGCTAATCTTTATATGGGCCGTCTAGAACAACAACTTATATGGGACGGCCCATATGGTGCGAATCTTATTCACTACTGTCGCTATATCGACGACCTGTTTTTCATTTGGGATGGGGATGTGGATTCAGTTACTAACTTTGTTGATTATCTTAAAACTAATTCTTTTGGTTTATTTTTCACGTGCACTCATGATTTATTTCGCATCAATTTTTTAGATATCACGGTGCAGGTGATACAGGAGTCCCTGAGTGTTTCTTCCTATAAAAAGCCTGTCGATGTATGTAATTATATTCCTTTTTCTAATAATCATAAGAAAAAAATGGCTTGAAAATGTTCCCAAAAGCCAGCTACAACGTATCCGCAGGAATTGTACCCTGGAGAGAGATTTTAAAACACATGCCATTGAATTGATTCAAGAATTTAAAAGTAAAGGTTATCCCCCGGAGGTGCTTGATGAAGCGTTGGAATATTCTGAGGCATTAGATAGAACTAATATTCTGAAAGGCAGACAATCTAAGATAGAAAGTGATGTCCTAGATGTCATACAGCCATCTATCGATAGTACTATCATTGAGCATAGTAACTTAATTAAATCTGGGACTAATAGTGATATTATGACGGATGCTGTCACTGCTCCCGGATTTAACTCCATGCATAAACCAAGGGGGGAGTTTGGACCTAATCCCACATTTATCTCTAAATATAACATCTCAGCCAACAAGATCACTAGTATAATGAAGAGGAATCACAAGTTATTATTTACAGATCCGATTTTGGCTCAGTGCCTGGAAGAGAAGCCGGTGGTTGTGTTTAGGAAGGCGAATAATTTAAGGAACATACTAGCCCCCAGCTTTTATAATTCTCGGGATACAAAACACTTAGCTAGACAGAGTACCATCACAGGTCTGAACATTTGTGGCTTCTATATGTGTAATTGTAACAAATGTACTACTTGTTTACATGTAGCTAACAAAACTAAGACTGTATTTTCTAGTCAATCTAAGAAAGAATTTAAAATAGATGCATTTATCAATTGTATTATGGATTTCGTTGTTTATTTACTATACTGCCCTTGTAATATTTATTATGTAGAGCGTACTATGAGAAAATTAAAGTGTAGATTCATGGAGCACAGGAGGAATATTACAAATAAGTGCATGAACCATAGTGTCCCAAGGCATTTCTTGGAAATGCATGAGAGCGATCCTTCCGGGTTGAGAGTGGTTGGGTTAGAACATATACCAATTACGAATCGGGGTGGTGATAGATTTAGAAGTTTGTGTCGACAAGAAGCTTCTTAGATATTGAAACTCTAATCATTAAAGCCACAAGGGCTAAATGAAACAATTGATCTTGAATTTATTTAGTGATCTGTGAGAAGCCTTTTTTTGCCATTTCTCTTGTTTTGATTTTATAAAACTTTTCTCTAGTCTATAGTACATCTGAGTCTTCCCATTATGGTTCCTTAGTGATGGTGCCTTTCTGCTTCCTATCCTTATCGTTATTGAATATTAAATAATTAAATTAATTGATTGTTTAGTTGGCTGAACACGTCAAGTTCTTGTTTGCTCATATTAATGATTATTATTTTTGTATTGTACTGTATTTACTTATTATTTATTGTTCATTATGTGCTTTATTGTTTATTATGTGTCTTTTCATTTAATTTAATTATTTATGTAGTATTAATATGTAATACATAATTTTCAAATTTTTTAATTTTTATTTATTGTAGTGCATTTACAAATTATTACAATTATATATTGTATTAGGTGCGGTTTAATATGATTAATTAAGCCTGTTTAAATATCTGCTCTTTCCTTACATATGGGTGATATTACTAGATATGCAGAGAGCAGTGGTTTTTGTCTTAATTAATTGATTACTTTGATACACCTGAAATCCATGATTGACAGCACTATAAGGTTGGGCCATGACTGACCCTCTGAATACATCCGCCTCTTGAGAAAGCTGACAGGTGCGGAGAAACGCGTTGAGGACACGGTTGTGTTATCCGGTGGTGTGACTCCATCCTGTATTGCATGCTGCAGCATGAGATCTCTGCCTGTCCTTTCTTCCCCATCCAATGGTTCACACGCTGGCTGATCCATAGCGGCTTGCTGAGTTACACTGAGCTACACAGGTGATTTGCATCACGGGACCAGTACCCAGGAGAGGTCAGTCCCTGCCTCATTCCCCGCTCAAGGAAGCCGCCACGATTACGGACGCCGCACACTACTGACCGGCGGTGTGGTTCAGAGAGAGGGTGATCCTGGTGGACATTTATTCCGCTACCCAGGACACAGGTGGCGATTACGGAGGCTGCTCTTTATTTACCATATTGGAGGGGCCTGTTTATTGGAGGACAGTGAGTACTGCTGAGCCCCTATATTTATATTTATTACAGCTCAAGCACCGCTCGACTATCAGCATATGCTCCACTTTGAAGTATAGCGCACCTGTACTGCGCTTTGATACCAATGTTGCCATAAATATCAGTCCGTGGCTTGTTACATAGTATAACAATCACTGGGAATACATCTTCTACCACTGGATGTGGAGTCTACACTGTGCACATTTCATTATCTGATCCGCAAAGGTACTTTGGCACCCTTTATTACAGGGTATTGGAGATCACTACCCACCGGTTGCTACATTTACAATTTATTTTATTTTATTTTATGTATTTCTTTGTATATTTGTGTGCAATACATGTTTAATGTATGTTTGACATATGTCTTTTAGGATTGATTCTATTTAGGAATATTCCCATATTACATGTGCTTATGAATAAATATTAATTTTTAGCGCATATTGTCTATCTGCTATGTTAGATTAGCGCCGTCTATATATTGTTTTTGGTTCAGATTGTAGGGAGTGTGGCAGACCCCCGATAGGTGTGCGGCTTTTTGACAAAGCAGTATAGCACACAGTGCACTTTCACTGGCGCCCCAGCTATTTATTAGTCTGCATGATTTATGCCAGTAAGTCCCAAGTCGACACCGCTCCATTACCCTTGTTATACCAGGTCCAGGAGAAGAAATTAGTGGTTTGAAGAGGGAAGCAGTGGTAGTTGTAACGTACACCAGCACACTCACACACTAGATAGATAGATACTGTAGATAGATAAAGATACATACACACACATGGGTGAGAATCAGATCCAGTGTCTTGCCTATGGCCCCCTGTAGTGACTCAATCACAGAAGTCTGACATTATGGTGTGGAAACTATGTGCGCATACCTATGAGCACTATCATGTTCAATGTAAGCCTAACTCGTATCTGACCACTCTCCCAGAATGCCTGGGAGTCTACTGGACTTGAGGGAGAGTCTACTAGCCTCCAGGGGCTTGATGATACAACTCATGGTGAATCTCACCATCATGTGTCGCCCTGCCCCATCCCTACGTCCTCACACTGCTTTAAATCATGGCATTGTTCAGCGGGGCTGGGACCCTGATTATGCGATTCACTGCACCAAACAGAACCACTATCAGGGGGATACAGCTATAAGGGCCCAGGTTCAAAAGGAGGGCCCAACAATGCTGTTGATATAAGCAGAAATGTGGATGATAAGGACTTTGAATCCAGGATCATCAACGCTACAGGATGCATATTAAGGGGTGGCAGGGCTGCCATCAGAAATTATGGGGCCCGGGACTGACAAAATAGACAGGGCCCCTCCCCTTAGGTGGGAGGTGGCAGTTTGTCAGAGGTGGGCATTGCTGTGGATAATGTGTGTGAACAGCATGATGGTGAGGGTGTGAGAGCAGGGTGAGGGTGTGAGAGCAGGGTGAGGGTGTGGGTGTGAGAGCAGGGTGAGGATGTGAGGGAACAGGGTGAGGGTGTGAGTGTGAGAGCAGGGTGAGGGTGTGAGTGTGAGAGCAGGGTGAGGGTGTGAGAGCAGGGTGAGGGTATGAGAGCAGGGTGAGGGTGTGAGAGCAGGGTGAGGATGTGAGAGCAGGGTGAGGGTGTGAGAGCAGGGTGAGGGTGTGAGAGCAGGGTGAGGGTGTGAGTGTGAGAGCAGGGTGAGGGTGTGAGTGAGAGAGCAGGGTGAGGGTGTGTGAGAGCAGGGTGAGGGTGTGAGTGAGAGAGCAGGGTGAGGGTGTGAGTGTGAAAGCAGGGTGGGTGTGAGTGAGAGAGCAGGGTGAGGGTGTGAGTGAGAGAGCAGGGTGACGGTGTGAGTGTGAGATCAGGGTGAGGGTGTGAGTGAGAGAGCAGGGTGAGGGTGTGAGTGTGAGAGCAGGGTGAGGGTGTGAGTGATGCACCTGGTTTGTCTCCAGCCTCTCCTGCTCCTGCTGTCCTTCCTCTGCACCACACGCGGCAGCTGTAAATAGCTTCTCCGCCCGCAGCTGCTGCTCCCTCTGTCCCCGGCTGCTGTCTTCCTTGCACAGCCTGTCCCTGCTGCTCCTGCTCCAGCCATGCCGCTCACATCTACCCGGACACTGAGAGAGGGACCCGGGGGCAGTCAACGCATTTTGAATATAGCACTAGCCGCCAGCCAATTAGAGCTTGCAGACCAACAGCCAATCAGGAGCTGCAGCTGCGGCTGCTCCTGATTGGCTGCCAGTCCTCAAGCTCCGATCAGCTTGCGGCCGGCTACAAATTGAAAATACTGCTGGCACTTGTCCTTTCCGCTGCTACCCGGGCCCCCTTTCTGTCCGGGCCCGGGACTATAGTTCCGGCAGTCCCCCCCTGATGGCGGCCCTGAGGGGTGGCACAGTAGTCACATCCACTGGTCCCCACTCACTAAAGGGAACACACTGGACCAGGAAGGATCAGACTACCTAAGAGAGGTAGAACTGTCCATTTCCACCCCCTCCACTAATTTCCCTCCTCTCTTCTTTCCTCGGCTGTCCAGGACTCTTTTGCAGCACTGTAATTTGTGTAGGGATCTGTAAGCTATTTAAGTGATCTGGTTATACTGATTGTGGTACAGATGTGTCCCCATACATCTAGCCTCAATACAACACGCAGGGCGACTTGCCTGGCATGAGTAAGTCGCCAGGTTCAGGGCTACTCTGCAAGCATCTGGCATCTATGTGATGTGACTGGGATTCACAAATAGACTGTGCTGATTAATTTGATATGTGACACGTATATTTGTGTGCACCTGAGTCTGTATATGAACCACAACCAGGGTCAGACTGGCCCACAGGTGTGCAGGGGAAATCCCCAGTGGGCTCCACTGCCTGAGGGCTCCACTACCTACTCTGGGGGTCAGTAACTTGGTGGAGCAGAATAATAAATTAACCTGGGTACTTGGTTTGTTTCTATGGAAACTACACCAAGATTAGCCCTGTTGCCAATCAAAGTGGGTGGTCCTGACATACTCCTGGCCCCTCATTTATAAATGGGCCCTGTTCTTCGAATGTCCTGTCTAATGTTTGGCCAAGTCCCTCTGTGGTGGCTGGCCACAACCCTTCTGGTAACTAGCCACATCGCTGAAGCTTGGGCCTCTACAACAAAATTCCATGGTGGGCCCTTCTTGCTCCAGTCTGACCCTGAACACAACGGAACTTGGAATGAAAAGAGCTGTGGCTACATTGTAACACTTTGTATACAGATTCAGAGTCGCTCACAGATATGCAAGTGTCGCATATCAAATTAATCAGCACAGTCTGCTGTTGCATCCTAGTCGCATCACTACTTAGACGTATGTTTAGCAAAGAAATACACAAAAAAGATAGCAAAGTCTCATGGGACCTGGCGCGCCAAGGGGGGCTTTTTATTGTGACTGCAGCAAAGATGTGTGAGGACACATTTGTATATTATTTAGACAATCAACATGTAGACAATCAAAATATAGACACCATAATGTTGACAGGTACATTATGAAGACAACTAAAATATCAACGTGGACTATATGTCAACAATCAATATGTAGACAGTCCAAATGTAGGCAGGGACATAATGTAAAAGTGGACACAACGTAGACAATTAATAAAATGTCAACAGGGTCAAAATGTCTAGGCTTTAATAATAAAATATTTTTCTTTCTTCTCATTCTGCTTTTGCCTTCCAGAGAGGGTGATAACATAAAAGAGGACAGCTATAGTATGTTTGGGCCTCACAAGAGATCGAAGACCAATGCTAAGTAGTATGGCTTGTTCAGGAACTGGAGGGAGAGTTTCTTTTTTTTTTTTTTTTACTTTTTAACATACTGCTATGCTAGATATGTACGGTTTGAGCTATCTCCCCTTTCAAAATCTTTATTTGCAGTGGGTTTTCCTGTGGTGACTGTAACCACATTTCAATGTATCCAGTGGTTTGCATTTTTATATGTAAAAAATCAGGATAGTGAAATGCAAAGTTTGAAAATGGCAGTTTTGCAGCAATTTCCCGGAGGTTTTGCTTTTCAAAATCTGATAGATTGTTCCTTTGGGGGACATGTTCAAGAGAGATAAAGTGAAGAAGCTACCTATAACAACCAATCAGATTCATTCATTTTATAGACTGTGCTAGATAATTGACAGCTAGAAGCTGATTGGTTGCTATAGGTAACTTCACTTAATCTCTCTCTAAGGTTGATACAGTACATCTCCCCCTCAGAAACATGGCAAAGTGTAAATATAAATGGAACACATTCAGATAGACTGAAGTTATTAGTGGCGTACCATTGGGGTCAGTAGTTGGCCTTCTCCTTTTCAACCTTTTGATTAGACCATGTAACTGTCAAGAATGTGCTCATGTTTGCTGACAACAAATATAATATATAAGATTAGTAACACAAAGGTGTAGAGTGCTTTACTACAGAAAGATTTAAACGTAAAAGCAAACTAGGCTGTGAAATGACAGGTGAAATGTTCTGTATATAAATATAGGGTTATGCACCTAGGCTGTGATAAAAGCTCTGCCACTTACACAATAAATGCAATAAAACTAAGATGGAAAAGGACAGGAATACTCGCTGACAGAAAGCAGAACAAATTGCCAGGCAGTGGCTGCATAGGGGAATAAAGTCCTGTGATATATTAAAAGGCTGGTAATTACAAACTATTTTACTACTGTCTGAGACTAAGGGGCATCTTTATTAATTATTGGGTTTTAGACCTGAAATTTATAATTTGTTATTGCTGCTTATTGTGGAAAATAAGAAATTATGGTTCACCAAGATGTACTAAGAAATACAGACAGGTACAGGGACTCCGATAGTAACAGTAAAGTGATTGCTAATGCGAGCACTTTACTAGCTGCTCCAGGAGTCGGCCACGCTACTGCTCATGTGCCGTCATCAGACCCCACATGTGTGAGGGGCCATTGTCACTATGGATCTCTCTCACGCAAAGATTGTGTTAAAAGTAGCCCATAAGCTACAATGGCTACCAGGGCCATGCTCTAGAATGCTTAGCTTACCAAAGTTTGGTAAATCTCCTATGGGGCTGCTATTGTGATCAAATAATTTCTAGGCATCACTAACTCATATGTCTTGGCACAACAGGTAAACTGTACATTTCATTCATTAACTGTACTTTTACCAGTAGAATATATGCTACTGTTAGTCTGAAAAAAGGTTGCTCTGCATTCTAAAATGTTAAATGCATAGCTAAAATCTTACATCACAATGCTAAAAATATGTCCCCAAGAACCCATTTGGGCCAAATTTAGGGTCTGAGTTTGATAAAGTGCAGATCTTTCTACGATTTTGCTACTGGATTTCTAGCAGGGTTTTTTCATTGAAAAACCAACCTGGTTTGGCACTTTATCAAATTCAGCTCTATTACATTTGTCCTTTCATATTTTTTAGTGTATGGATGAGGCAGTCATATGTATTTCAATAGCATCTCCACTTGTGCTGTAATGGGCTGTTCTCACAGGAGCAAAGTTCAGAGAGGGCATGTTGATGGAATTGCGGGCTATGCAGATGTATGCATTTATATGCCTGCTTCCAGCAGTATCATTTGTACCAAATACAGGCTGATAAAACTGCGTACTAATGACGATTATCAAACTAGTGGACATGGGCACAGCAGGCGTGACCGAACCATGAAAAGTAGAAAAGTTGCAAGACACAAATTCCTTCCTGAAGGACAGAACTATTTTGAAGAAGAGGTAACGTAGCGTATATGCAGTAATTATAACTACAGTATAAGCAACCAATGCTATCATAGGAGAGGAGCAGAGCACTGATGTAAGATAGAAAGAGCTATAGCAGCTGGAAAAGAGCTAGAATCATCATATTCTTAATTCAACATTATAGTGCAGGACGTATATTCTGTCATTATCACATGGATAATAAGTATCTTTTACGTTGTTGCCATTGGAAACAAAAGAAAGGAAACACAAACAGGCATGTTCCAAACTGACCAACACACTGGCTCAGAGGCAGGATGTTTATTGCTGTAATCTCTGTCCCATGTAGGTTTGTTATGAATCCAGGATCCCTCATCAAGCTATTCACTCACTGTGTGCTCCTGTTTATTCTCCTTTTTGTGTGGTCATAGTAATTCCAGTTTCACTCAATCAGACATTACAGATACATATAATGAAACATTGAGATTTCATTGTTTCAGAATTGTAGAAATTCAGAAACAGAAACCAGATTTTTTTAATTTTTTTATTTGCTATCATTCACTTCTAATGATGGACCAGTATAAAATAGTGCCCATATGCATGGAGGTGTTTGCTAGAGAAAAAGCTCCCCCGCCCCTCCGTTTTAGGCTAAGGGGGGTATCCAATTAGAAGCGCTAAAGTAGCGCTGCTAATTGATCGCAGCAGGGCTATCCTATTAGCCCCAAAGTGCTGCCAGACGCCGGTACTTTTCGTGGATATTTTTTGGGATCTGTTGTGTCCCAAAACATAATCCACGATAAGTACCGTTTTTTTCACCCTAAAAAAGGCGAAAATACATAGGTCTGTGAGCTTATCGCGGATCCTATGTGTTTTCGTGAACTATATCCTATTATTTTGTTCGAAATAATAGGATAGGGTGGAAAAAAATCAGGGATAATTGGCAAAAAATCACTATTTTTCGACAATCGCTGGGATCCATTAGCGCCTGAACAATGTTCGGGGCTAATTGGATACCGCCCTAGGTTGTTTGATTTACATGTCAGGTTTTGTTAGCTCTCCAAGTATCTTGGATCTCCTGATTTTATTAATGTCATGCACAATTTCAAAATATTTTGTCCAATATTCCTTCCTCGTGTATTATTTGATACCCTGTTGGATTACATCTCTGTACATTGTTTGCTATGTACCATCCTTTTACTACTGTGTCTATTGTTCATAAGCAATGGTTATTTATTTTCCATAAAAAAAAAAATAGTGCCCATAGCAACCAGATTCTACATTTAATTTTTGTCATACAGTTTAGAAAATGGAAACATTGGCTTGTTAATGGCGACTTCTAACTTGCACTTAAGCTCTATAGGACAATTCAATTGTTTTATGTTGCATGCTAATTAGTGGGCACCCGACAGAGCAATTCAATTGTTGCTTCATTCGGGCACGAATGCCGCAGCTGCACACATTTCTGCCAGCAGCCTCTTGAGGTAGTGACCAGATAAGTGCAAAAAGTCCATGGTTTGGGCACTCAAACGGCAGATTGGGTGCCCTAACCAGGACTTTAGATGGGATTAGCCACTTTATGCAGCTAAACCCCATCTATTTGGGTGCGACTTGCATGATAATTGATGGACACCCAAAAACAAGCTTTAACGGGTGCCTATTAATTATCGCGGCTCTAAATACAATGGAATTTCCCCATGTGAGCTGATTTGTCTTCTCCATTACTTTCTACTTCATCCTCTTTTTAATACAGCAAAAAAATAAAAAAGTTGCAAATGACTTAAACTTTGTCTGTTTCATTCTCCATCTGTAATTATTCCATCTCAATGCTATTTGTCTGCCTGCTATCCTGTAGATGCAAGTCTCATACACGTTATCCATGTGTGTAAATAGAGCCAGCAGACTCATACTGTAATACTGTGTTTTTATATGTATTGCTGACAATAAATTTTATGGATGTTGTATGATTTAAAGACTAGGAAAATTTGCAATAAAATACACTTTATCCAAAAAACAATAAAACAAATAAATAAAAGAAAATCGAAACATAAGATTGGTTGCTGTGACTAATTACGGGCACCTTGCTGTCTGAATATTCACCAAACAGGGTCCTTCTAATATTTTACACAACCTAATACAGATTTATATCAGAGTAATGTACAAGAAAAGACAAATAAGGAAATGTTCATTATTACACAAGCCATCAAGATAAAAACAACAAATTAAGGCTAATGCAAATTGAAAAATTTTTTTTTCAAATACTTTTGCTATTTTACTCTGTCCCCAAAACCTATTGGCTTCAAAGCTGCCACGTTTTTTCTGGTTAAAGTATATGCCCGCCATACCTACTTACGCATTCGGTATCATGTGGCTGGCAGTTCAAATCCTGGCAGCAGGAGGAGGAAATCCCGATCAACCTAAAGGTGAGTATAAACTAACCTAATTTTACCCCCTAACCCTCCTGTAGGATGCCTAACTCTAACCTCCCTCCCCCTGTGCCTAGCCCTAATCCCCCCTCTAAGTGCCTAAACTTAACCCCCCCCCCTTCCCTGCCACCTAAACCTAAGTCCCGGGGGAGTGCCTAACCCTAACCTCCCCCCGGGGGTGCCTAACGCTAACCCCCCTTCCCCTAGCCTAACCCTAACCTCCCGGGGGGGTGCCTAACCCTAAGTCCCCCCCACGGTAGCCCTAAACCTAACCCCCCCCCGCACGGCTGTCCGCGCCCGGCATCCCTTCGATCGGGATGTAGGGCGCCGGTCTCCCGGCATTGATAAAATGACAGGCGTCTAGATTTAGACGCCTGTCTTTTAACCCTCGCCGGGATTAAGTAGTCTGGATGCCAGTGGTCGGCATTGCATCCGCCGGCTTCCCGTATGTATATGCTACAAACACATGATTTATTTATGCTATTGTTAAAATTTATATTTGCCCCTTGGCTGCTAATAAGTTGTAACCGAAACAGCAACACACTGTACATTGCTAACCAAATGCTGCAAGGCAATGCTAATAAAGTATCTCTGTAACAAGTGGCTGGCAGTTGAGGTATCTATGGGGCTTGATTGACATTTAACCGTATTTAGGCAATAGGTGTCTGGACGTGGATGAGTAATTTATGTAACAGGTACTGTAGATGACAATCGAGGTATATCGCTGCAAAATAGGCCTGGAAACTGGTGATATCTGTGTAGCGGGTACTGTTTCCATGCATGCTATTGCTCCAATGGGGATGTTTCTCTGCAATTTTGCAGATTCTAATGGAAGAGACATCTCTGTAGTATGAAGGGGCAGATTGGCAAAAGACCTCACTGAGAGTTTTTCCAGTGGGCCAGACCATTTTGTGGCCACTGTTTTACTTTATTTTTATGTAAATATGTGACCTAGCACTAATTGGGAGCCGGCCCTGGCATTGCTGGGTCAGGCCTGCATCCTCCACATGAGAATAGATGGATGCCATTCATCAGTCCCTGGTACAGATGCCAGTCCATTCTGCAGCCCATCCCACAGCCAGCTTTGCCTGCATCACCCCGTAGTAGTGGCGGGGGTAGGAGCCATGGGTCCCAGAGCTCCTTCCGCAGCTGCAGCATGTTGGACAGCGCCAGGTAGCAGCCCCCACCACCAGGTATCCACGGGGAGTTGTGCCTGGCTGGCAAGGGCAGAGGGTGGTCATGACTGCTGGAGCTCACAATGTCATCCTGGCTCCCTGACCATGGCTCCCCCAACTCTATTGGCCTGGGGACACTCACAGCATTACCCAGGCCCTAAGACACTCACACACTGACTTTATGCGCTGTGCGAACAACTCTCGGTGACTTCAGTGCTTATTTGTGTGTGTGTGTGTGTGTGTGTGTGTGTGTGTGTGTGTGTGTGTGTGTGATACTGAATAGACAATAAACACTACGCTTGATGCAGTAAGTACAGTACAAGTGCTGGCGGGGTGAGTATGTTATCTATATAATAAGTGACCAAGCATGTCTGTCTGTTTGTCTTTTATGCATGGCCACAGTTTTGGACCTAGCTCCACCAATTTTGGCATGGTGGTGTAGTTTGAACAGGAATAGATTTTTACATAGGTTTGAATTTCGTCAGGGCCACACACTTTCGCACAATCCCTAAAAATGGGAACGTACTCAAATTACACAGGTTCTGGGGCTGGCTCCAGTGGAAATTGGCAGTCTGCCAAAAACCTGTGTGAAAGCTACAAAAGTATCCTCTTATCCTCACAGTCTGAGCAAGTGTCAAACTAATGCAAGTTCATAATAAATTCAGTCAGTCCTTTTTAAAGTGACTATGGGGTCTATTTACTAAGCAGTGTTAGGAGGCAGAGTGAAAGTGATAAGGTGCCAGCCAATCAGCTCCCAACTGTCATTTTTCAATGTGAGATGGAAGTTGGGAGATGATTGGCTGGCACCTAATCACTTTTCACTCTGTCTCCTAACACTGCTTAGTAAATAGACCCCATATATATATATTAGTCAGCCCTCCGTGTTTGCATGCAAGGGTGTAACTAGAACTTTGTGGGCCACATAGCAAGTTCTTATAAGGGTCCTCCCAGAGATAAGAAAAACAGGGGAGGATTGGCCATATAACTCAGTGGGAAGATTCCCACTGGGCCAATGGGACTGTGGAGCCATCTGTCGCATGTGACCCCGCCCCTAGTAGCTTGTCACACTTCTTGTATGAAAGACAGCTAGCCAACACCTGTCAGCACCCCCACTTGTGGAGGAGCTCCGAGCTACTGACATTGTGAGAAGAGGCTGTCTGCTCACAAGACAAAGCTCCTCCAGTCCCCACTCCCCACTCAGGCAGAGGAGTGGTCAGTGTCTGCCATAGAGACAAACAGGCACCAGAGGCAGATCGTTCTGCGTCCGGCTGCCTGGGGTAAGTTATAATAAGCAGTCAGTATTACATTGATGAGTAAGGGGATATGAAACTTTCAATATTAATAAAACACCAATGTCCCAGTGCTTTCTTAAACTTAATATGTCTAAGACTGAGCTGATCATATTCCCACCCTCCCGAATAACCTCACTTCCCACAATTTCTTTATCAATTGATGATACAACTATCTGCTCTAGCCCCAAAGTGTGCTTTCTTGGAGTCATCCTGGACTCCTCCCTCTCCTTCAAACCACACAATCAGCACCTCTCACAGTCCTGCCTTTTCCATCTCAAAAATATTTCCAAGATCAGACCCTTTCTCACCCAGGGTGCTACTAAAACCTTTATTCACTCACTCATCAACTCCTGATCGGACTACTGTAACCTCCTCCTATCAGGCCTCTCTGACTACAACCTCTCTCCACTCCAATCTGTCCTCAATGCTGCTGCTCTGTTCATCTTCCTCTCCAAATGCTCTACATCTGCCTCCCCTCTCCTACAAGCCTTCCTCTGTCTCCCCTTCTCCTTCATAACCCAATTCAAGGTTCTTACACTCACCTACAAAGCCCTCACTCACTCCTTTCCCATTTACATCTCTGACCTCATCTCCCTTCACACACCACATCCACCCTCTTCGCTCAACAAATGCACGTCGCCTCTCTTGCCAACTGATTACTTCCTCCCACTCCCGCCTCCAAGATTTTGTCCATGCTGCTTCCTACCTCTGAAACTCTCTCCCTCTCCCCATCAGACTCTCCACCTCTCTACAAATCTTCAACGGGCTCCTTAAGAGGTGGTGGGTCTTAACCCACCACTTCATCGAGACCTTCCAGCTCTCATCCTAACCTGCTGCTACATGCTCCTTCCTCCCTGTCTACCACATCTGTGTTATGCATGTTTGTCTGCCCCTCTCCATTAGAATGTAAACTCTCATGAACATGGCCCTCTACCCTCTTATTCTTCTCCTTAATAATACCTTAAGTGTTACGATCGCTAATGCATTATGTATATAAATCTTGTCCTTGTTCTCTACTGTATTGTACTGTAAGTTACTGGTTTCTTGTTCACTTATTTATGTACTTTGAAAGGCGCTGCAGAATACTTGTGGCACCATATAAATAATGGATAAAAATAATAACACTGAGCCAGTCTCTTTCTTCACTTCTTGTCATCTCTAGCTGCCTGCAACCTATTCTGGTCCTTACACACCCTATCTGCTCTGTATTCTCCCTGCACTGTACTATGCAGTCCAGTGAAGTGTCCTGTTTACCCAAACTACTTTATCAGCTACTAATGCCCTACAACAGTCCCCTCTTCCCAGCACCCCAATATTCTACCCTGACTCACTAGTCCAGTGATCAACTCAGATTTGCAATCACATACTATTGTCACAGCACTATGCTACTGTGACCCTCACTATGCAGCCTTATATCCCAACACTGTCCTTACCCCACTAATTATGCACCCACTACACCCAGTACTGTGTCCTTACCTCTGCGCTGAATACTATATCCTTAACTCTGCACCCAATACTGTGTCTTCCACCCCAATACTTTACCCAATAATGTACCCTTACCCCTTTAGCCCTGTTCACACACTGTACCATTACCCCCTAACCCTGCACCTACTACTGCAGTGATTCCCAGCCTCGGTCCTCAAGGCACACTAACAGTCCTAGTTTTAGTGATATCCATGCTTAAGCACAGATGGTTCAATCAAAATAACTGAGGTACTGATTAAATCACCTGTGCTAAAGTATGGCTATCCTTAAAACCAGGACTGTTAGTGTGCCTTGAGGACCGTGGTTCGGAATGCCTGTACTACTGTATACTCACTGCTATACCTGTTCTTAGGTTGTAATTGAAAAAGTATTGGACTAAAAAATACTGTTGATGAAACAAATAATGTTCTTTTAAAAGTTATATAGGGCAATATCCCTACTATCCAGGAAATACACTTTTTCTTATAACATATATGAAATGTACTATATTTTTTTATATATATAACCTTTTTGTAAAAAAGACAGCCAGAGCCAGGTCATTGATCGATCTCTTGATAGTTACCAGGGTCAGACTGGCCCACAGAGGTACAGGGGAAATCCCCGGTGGGCCCCACCTCCCCTTTCTACAGTATGTAAGATTTCTGATAGTGCACTCAAATTATACATTGCTCCTCAATTACAGGGTCAGTTACTTGGTAGAGCAGGAACATGGATGAACACACCATGCATTGTAGTATCCATGTTGTCTGCAGGCTATGTACTCTATAATGGTTGGCCAAGCCTCTGTGGTGGCTGGCTACACCCTTTAAGCATGGGCCACTACCACTGCCTTCCCTGGTGGACCCTTCATGCCCAAAACTCAGCTGCCATATCAATAAATTGCTGTTTAAATCGCTTTGACAAGTAATATTTTAGATTTATGGTCACATTTATAGCCACAAAAATATGTTTGATAAATAGGCCCCATTGCCTTGGAATCGTATATATAAAATTGATTGTTCTGTTTGTTTGCTTGTCTGTCTGGTTATACAATTGGACACCAATGCACCGTTTGGGATGAAACCAATGCAAGGTGGTCCAGCTGAATCCTGGACAGGTTTTAGGGGTGTTAGAGTCCCGGACGGACCTCCCATTGGTGTACGCTGGGCACAACTTTGACCCAGTGAGCATGTTCTGAACATTTCACTGGATGGATTTGGATGAAAACTTCACATAGTGGTAACATTGCATCCCAGAAGACATACTAGGGTGTTGAGGTCCCAGTTGGACCTGGTGTATGCTGGGTAGAACTTTGACCCGGGGATGCTGGGCCGAACTTTGACACAGGGCCTTCCACTTGATTTGGATGAAAACTTCACAGAGGAATGGCAATTCATCTGGGATGCCTAATAGAGTGGTTAGGGTCATGGTCAGACCTCACGGCAGAGGGTGCTGGGCAGAACTTTGACCCAGGGAGCCTGTTTGGACCAGAGTAGCCTGTTCTGAGCCTTCCACTGGATGGATTTGGATGAAAACTTCATAGGGGCATATTCAATTGGGTGCGAAAATAGCAAAAAAAACCCGCACCTGCAAGGTTTTTCCAGCAGGTGTGGGTTTTTTGCTATTCAAATAGCTGCGGATTTATTCTTTTTTTACATGCCGGGAAGTTTTTTTCACGCACCTCCAGAGCAAGTGTGTTGTTTCCTAAAATCTGTAATTTTAGGAAAAAACACAGAGACTAGCTCTGGCCCCCCAGCGGTACCCCCCTTAGGACTAATTAAGCAATTGGAAGTTACCAATTAGCTTAATTAGTCCTTAATTACTCACCTTCCAAAGCGCTGTATTCTGCATCCAGTGTCAGAAGCCGGGTCTTCAGCAGCAGAGTGAGTATGTCAGTGTGTGTGAGTGTTTATTACTGTTTGTAAGTGTGTATGAGTGTGTGTGTGGGGCCCCCAGTGTCTATGTGGCCCCCTCACAATGGGCGCTGGAAGAACTACATCTCCCAGCAGCCCTTGCCCCTCCCACCAGCCCTTGGAGCCTCTCAGCAGCCCCCGGGACTCTCAGCAGCCCCCTCTCCAGTGAGAAGACAGAGGGGAGGCCACCGGGAGCTGCGGAGACCACCGGAGACCCCCGGGCAGGTAAGTGCCAAATTCTTTTTTTTTACGCGGTGCAGGGTTTTTCAGAGCTGTCCACTTTTTTTAATTGGATACCATGGGTATCGGGAGCGTGCATACCTGCGGTATTCCAAAATTGGGCGCAAGGTTTTTTTTACCTCACTAAACCTCGCACCCAATTGAATATGCCCCATAGAGTGCCTAATTGGATCCCAGAAGACATACTAGGTTGAGGTCCCGGTTGACCCAGGCAGCCTGTCCTGGGATTTCCACTGGATGGATTTGGATGATAACTTCACAGAGGGGTGGCAATTGGTCTGGGATGCCCAATGGAGTGGTTGGGGTCCTGGTCGGAGCTCAGTGTGGAATGCGCTGTGCAGAACGTTGACCCGGGAAGCCTGTTCTGGGCCTTCCACTAGATGGATTTGGATGACATCACATAATAAAACGTAATAACTTGAAGATTTAAACCCGGACAACGCCGGGTACTTCAGCTAGTAATATATATACATGCACCTATTACAGTATATACCTCATTCATTACCCCTTCCTGTAGTCACTATGAGGGTTATTTACAATGTTATTTTCTAACATTGTAGCAAGCAGTAAATAGATGCAATGCACATTTGCTCTGCATCTATTGATGGGAAAGAGAGACTGGGGCTTTCCCAACATCTCCCGGAGCACTGGGCATGCCCCCAGCAGGGGCAGATTGGCCCTTTAATGGGAAAAATCCCGCCCCCCAAATTGCATCACCGGCTGTAATTTTGTTTTTAGCATGACAGACCCGCCTCTATCGCGAGAAGAGGTTTTGCCGCTTTACAGAAGGGAGCAATGTCAGATGGCCGGTGGCGGCAGGTAGGGTAAGTTATGGGGCCGCCCAAGCAGCCAGCCCGATTGTCTCCTCTACACTGTCCTCCCCCGAGGCTGTGAAGTATGAAGTTAAGGTTTCATTTCACAGCCTAGTAGGCTGTGAAGTTAAACTTTAACTTCACAGCCTGGGGAGGGGGCAGAGTGGAGAGGAGACAATCGGGGCTGGCTGCCTGGGAAACTCAGGCAGACCTGGGATTATGTAAAAATCATGAGAGCCTCGGGGAAGCCGCAGTGCAGTGGAGACAAACGGGGCTGGGCTGGCTGGCTGGCTGCCTGGGAGACTTCCATCGGCACCTGTAGCAGCCAGGAGTTAGGTGACAGGTCTGGCTGATAGGGAGATGGAATCATGGAGAGATATGTCTCAGGGGGGAATGTCTGGGGTTGGGGGGATTAATGATAATCTGAGAGGGGGGTTATTTTGTAATGAAGGGAAATGATCTGTCTGTGGGGAGGGAGATATTTTGTGCTAAAGTGAGATGATGATCTGTCTGGGGGGAGGGGGGATCTATTGTTCTAGAGGTGATGATGATCTGTCTGTGGGCAGGGGTAATTCTGTGCTAAAGGGAGACGATCTGTCTGATGGGGGGTTATACTGTGCTAAGGAGAGATGATCT
Organism: Taudactylus pleione; assembly: GCA_031769625.1. Taxonomy (NCBI): domain Eukaryota; kingdom Metazoa; phylum Chordata; class Amphibia; order Anura; family Myobatrachidae; genus Taudactylus; species Taudactylus pleione. The sequence goes on from JAUIMM010000176.1 coordinate 3,228,099, forward strand.
GTCTAAGGGGGGCTATTCTGTGCTGGGGGACATGATGATCTGTCTGAGGGGGAGGAGGATCTGCTGTACTAGGGTGAGATAAAGTTCTGTCTGTGGGAGGGGCTATTCTGTGCTAAGGGAATATGATCTGTGTATGGGGCAGGAGGAAGGTGCTGGGGAGACGCAGGATAATGATGCTAGGAAGATGCAGGATGATGGTGCTAGGGAGATGCAGGAGGATGGCATTGGGAAAACGTAGGATGATGGCACTGGAGAGACGCAGGATGATGGCGTTTAGGACACCCAAGGTGATGGTGCTGGAGACACACATAGAGGATGGTAGGTCCACTGGTACTATTAGAAGAAAGATTGGGAGACAGTAATCTTCAACACAATTCTAATGAAACCATATTACTGATGCAAATGGAACCAAATGAGCAAATATATTGTATTAATAAAAAATTGTTTGATATGGGAAACACATTCTGTCCTGCCTCAAAACTTCTGTTACTATCTGGTTGAACCTTTGTGGCATGATGATGACATTTGCGCTGATAAGACACCATTGATATATAATTATAAAATAAAATAGAATAATCAGGGGGTCTGATGTTCACTAAAAATGTTTATATATATTTATTGATATATTCTATATTCTATTTATTCAGACTAGAATATGACTAGCCATATTGCAAACATTTATATTTGAACATGTAACACATACATATATACCAACAAATACTGTATATAAAAATACATAAAACCAATTAAACAAGATAAATGGTCACAATAACTCCATGGAGATCTCCAAGTCTAATCTATGAATCTCCCTGTATAGAGGGAGCTTTTTCAAAGAGAGATTAGTGGAGAGTGGTGACTATACAAGCTTTCATGTTTCCATTAGGGGTGTGCACCGGCCACTTTTCGTGTTTTGTGTTTTGGTTTTGGATCTGGATCTTTCTTCGTGTTTTGGATCTGGATTGGTTTTGCCAAAACCACCCTTGCGTGTTTTGGGTTCTGGGTTTTGTGTTTTGGATCTGTATTTTTTTGAAAAAAAGCATAAAAACAGCTAAAATCACAGAATTTGTAGGTTTTTCTGCTCCTATGCTATTATTAACCTCAATAACCTTAATTTCCACTCATTTCCAGTCTATTCTGAATACCTCACACCTCACAATAGTGTTTTTATGTCCAAAAGGTTGCACCGAGGTAGCTGGATGACTATGCTAAGCGACACAAGTGGGCGGCACAAACACGTGACCCATCTAGGCGTGAAACTGCAGTGGCAGACAGGATGGCATTGAAAAACTAGGCCCCAAACTGTACATAATGCAAAGAAAAAAAAGAGGTGCAAGATGGAATTGTCCTTGGGCCCTCCCACCCACCCTTATGTTGTATAAACAGGACATGCACACTTTAACAAACCAATCATTTCAGCGCCAGGGTCTGCCACACAACTGTGGCTGAAATGATTGGTTCGTTTGGGCCCCCACAAAACAAGCTGGCAATTTATCTGTCCCTGCACAAACTGGCTCTACGGAGGCAAGATGTCATCCTCATCCTCCTCATCCACCGATTCCTCACCCTCTTCAGTGTGTACATCCTCATCCTCACAGAGTATTAATTCGTCCCTGCTGGAACCACAGGTCCCTCTGTACGTTCTGGAGGCTGGTCTCCCTGGAAGAGTTGATAATTCATTTTATGAACATCATCTTCTCCACATTTTGTGGAAGCAACCTCCTACGCCTTTCGCTGACAAGGTTCCCGGCTGCACTAAACACTCTTTCGGAGTACACACTGGAGGGGGGGCAACTCAGGTAAAATAGAGCCAGTTTGTACAGGGACCTCCAAATTGCTTCTTTTTCCTGCCAGTACAGGTACGGACTGTCTGACATGCCTACTTGGATGCTGTCACCGATGTAATCCTTTAACAGACAGACGCACGCTTGTCGCTGCTGCTTTGAGGATTCAAGTGCGGCTACAGCCCACACAATTCACAAAGACAGAAAAAAAAAAGAATATTTTTATTGTTTGTGGAGCACACTTTGAGGGTTACACCACCCTTTAACAGACAGACGCACGCTTGTCGCTGCTGCTTTGAGGATGCAAGTGCGGCTACAGCCCACACAATTCACAAAGACAGAAAAAAGAAGAAGAATATTTTAATTGTTTGTGTAGAACACTTTGAGGTGTCACCACCCTTTAACAGACAGACGCACGCTTGTCGCTGCTGCTTTAAGGATGCAGGTGCGGCTACAGCCCACACAATTCACATAGACAGAAAAAAGAAGAATATTTTTATTGTTTGTGTAGCACACTTTGAGGGTGTCACCACCCTTTAACAGACAGACGCACGCTTGTCGCTGCTGCTTTAAGGATGCAGGTGCGGCTACATCGCACACAAGTCACAAACACATTAAAAAAATAGTTTTTTATTTTTTGGAGCACTTTGAGAGTTACACCACCCTTTAACAGACAGACGCACGCTTGTCGCTGCTGCTTTAAGGATGCAGGTGCGGCTACAGCCCACACATTTCACAAAGACCAAAAAAAAAAGAACAATATTTTAATTGTTTGTGTAGCACACTTTGAGGGTGTCACCACCCTTTAACAGACAGACGCACGCTTGTCGCTGCTGCTTTAAGGATGCAGGTGCGGCTACAGCCCACACATTTCACAAAGACCAAAAAAAAAAGAACAATATTTTAATTGTTTGTGTAGCACACTTTGAGGGTGTCACCACCCTTTAACAGACAGATGCACGCTTGTCGCTGCTGCTTTAAGGATGCAGGTGCGGCTACAGCCCACACAATTCACAAAGACAGAAAAAAAAATAACAATATTTTAATTGTTTGTGTAGCACACTTTGAGGGTGTCACCACCCTTTAACAGACAGACGCACGCTTGTCGCTGCTGCTTTAAGGATGCAGGTGCGGCTACAGCCCACACATTTCACAAAGACCAAAAAAAAAAGAACAATATTTTAATTGTTTGTGTAGCACACTTTGAGGGTGTCACCACCCTTTAACAGACAGACGCACGCTTGTCGCTGCTGCTTTAAGGATGCAGGTGCGGCTACAGCCCACACAATTCACAAAGACAGAAAAAAAAAGAACAATATTTTAATTGTTTGTGTAGCACACTTTGAGGGTGTCACCACCCTTTAACAGACAGACGCACGCTTGTCGCTGCTGCTTTGAGGATGCAGGTGGAATCTAGACGGGATTTGGAACCGAGGACACACTACCTCCATCAATTGTCTAAATCCCACTGCAATAATGTCGGATACCGGACGCACGTCTAACACCAACATAGCAGTCAAGGCCTCAGTTATACGTTTTGCTTCAGGATGACTGCTGTCGTACTTCATCCTCATCGCTAGGGACTGTTGGAGGGTCAATTGTTTAGTAAAAGTAGTGATGTTCCTACTTCCTCTCTGGGATGATGAACAACTCCCAGCAGCAGCAACAGCACTAGGAGGAAGTGGTTCTTGATCTTTCCCTATTTTATTTTTATCGGAGAAAGTTTGGTCCTCCATTTATGTTATATTGATATATATACGTGCGGCTAAAGCGCACACAAACACAGAAAATATTATTTTATTTTTGCTGGAGAGTAGTGCACTTTGTGGGTTACACCACCCTTTAAGAAATGAGCCAGCCGGCTCTTTACTTATGGGACACAGGCGCACGCTTGGCGCTGCTCCTTTGTTGATGCACGTGCAGCCACAGTGCACACAATTCACAAACACAGAAAATAATTTTTTTTTTGGTTTGGACTGGAGTGTACTTTCGGGGGTTACAGCACCCTTAACGGTCAAGCCAGCCGGCCCTTTACTTATGACACAGGCGCACGCTTGGCACTACTTTGTTGATGCACGTGCGGCTACTGCGCACACAATTCACAAACACAGAAAATAATTATTTTTTTGGTTTGGACTGGAGTGTACTTTCGGGGGTTACAGCACCCTTAACGGTCAAGCCAGCCGGCCCTTTACTTATGACACAGGCGCACGCTTGGCACTACTTTGTTGATGCACGTGCGGCTACTGCGCACACAATTCACAAACACAGAAAATAATTTTTTTTTGGTTTGGACTGGAGTGTACTTTCGGGGGTTACAGCACCCTTAACGGTCAAGCCAGCCGGCCCTTTACTTATGACACAGGCGCACGCTTGGCACTACTTTGTTGATGCACGTGCGGCTACTGCGCACACAATTCACAAACACAGAAAATAATTTTTTTTTTTGTTTGGACTGGAGTGTACTTTCGGGGGTTACAGCACCCTTAACGGTCAAGCCAGCCGGCCCTTTACTTATGACACAGGCGCACGCTTGGCACTACTTTGTTGATGCACGTGCGGCTACTGCGCACACAATTCACAAACACAGAAAATAATTTTTTTTTTGGTTTGGACTGGAGTGTACTTTCGGGGGTTACAGCACCCTTAACGGTCAAGCCAGCCGGCCCTTTACTTATGACACAGGCGCACGCTTGGCACTACTTTGTTGATGCACGTGCGGCTACTGCGCACACAATTCACAAACACAGAAAATAATTTTTTTTTTGGTTTGGACTGGAGTGTACTTTCGGGGGTTACAGCACCCTTAACGGTCAAGCCAGCCGGCCCTTTACTTATGACACAGGCGCACGCTTGGCACTACTTTGTTGATGCACGTGCGGCTACTGCGCACACAATTCACAAACACAGAAAATAATTATTTTTTTGGTTTGGACTGGAGTGTACTTTCGGGGGTTACAGCACCCTTAACGGTCAAGCCAGCCGGCCCTTTACTTATGACACAGGCGCACGCTTGGCACTACTTTGTTGATGCACGTGCGGCTACTGCGCACACAATTCACAAACACAGAAAATAATTTTTTTTTTGGTTTGGACTGGAGTGTACTTTCGGGGGTTACAGCACCCTTAACGGTCAAGCCAGCCGGCCCTTTACTTATGACACAGGCGCACGCTTGGCACTACTTTGTTGATGCACGTGCGGCTACTGCGCACACAATTCACAAACACAGAAAATAATTTTTTTTTTGGTTTGGACTGGAGTGTACTTTCGGGGGTTACAGCACCCTTAACGGTCAAGCCAGCCGGCCCTTTACTTATGACACAGGCGCACGCTTGGCACTACTTTGTTGATGCACGTGCGGCTACTGCGCACACAATTCACAAACACAGAAAATAATTATTTTTTTGGTTTGGACTGGAGTGTACTTTCGGGGGTTACAGCACCCTTAACGGTCAAGCCAGCCGGCCCTTTACTTATGACACAGGCGCACGCTTGGCACTACTTTGTTGATGCACGTGCGGCTACTGCGCACACAATTCACAAACACAGAAAATAATTTTTTTTTGGTTTGGACTGGAGTGTACTTTCGGGGGTTACAGCACCCTTAATGGTCAAGCCAGCCGGCCCTTTACTTATGACACAGGCGCACGCTTGGCACTACTTTGTTGATGCACGTGCGGCTACTGCGCACACAATTCACAAACACAGAAAATAATTTTTTTTTTGGTTTGGACTGGAGTGTACTTTCGGGGGTTACAGCACCCTTAACGGTCAAGCCAGCCGGCCCTTTACTTATGACACAGGCGCACGCTTGGCACTACTTTGTTGATGCACGTGCGGCTACTGCGCACACAATTCACAAACACAGAAAATATATTATTTTTTTAGCACTTGGGGGGAGCACCCCTGATGGACAGAGCACCCCCTGGACAACACTGCAGCACTCCTTTAGGACTGGGACACTGCACAGGACTTTGGAGTGGACACAGCCCCTATGGAGAACTGACTGCACAACACAGTCCAGCCAGCCCCTATGGACTTTGAAGTAGTGGACACAGCCCCTATTAACAACAGCAGCACAGCACAACACAGCCAGCCCCTATGGACTTTGAAGTAGTGGACAACAGCAGCACTACACTACACTACACTACACAGCCCTAACTCCCACCCTCCCTCTTCACTGTCCACAGCCGAGTGAGAAAATGGCGCCGACGTGGGTACCTTATATAGGATCCAAAACCCGCGAGACTCGGAAGGCGGGATGATGACGTTTTGCCTCGATTTCAGATCCGAGTCAGGCGGGAAAAGTCGAGCCTGATTCGGATCGGACTCGGATCGGGGGGGCTCGGGGGGGTTCGGATTTCAGAAATCCGAACCCGCTCACCCCTAGTTTCCATCTGCATTTTATTTGTGGCTTAAAACCAGGATTGATATCTTATGAATATATAGACTGAGGGCCTTATTCAGAGCCGCTCGTAAGCGTCTGCTCCGAGCGATGTTCGCACATCTGCGCATGCGTATGGGTCGTAATGCGCATGCGCCAACCAGTCAGTGCGATCAGAAATCGAGCTCTCGCCAAATAGCGAGTGCCTGCTAATTTGAGTGACAGGATGAGGCGTTTGTGGGTGGTAACAGGGGAAGGTGGGGAGTGGAGATCCGAACGCAGGCGTGCCAAACGGTCAAAACGGGCATTTTAAGGGTGTGCATAATTAACAAAGCAGCGTCATCGACCACGTCACTTGGTTGTCTCTTAGCCTGAACTGTTCGCATGATTGCCGTAGGAAAATCCAACCACAAGCACTGCGAGCAGTTCAGACGCCTTTCGATGTACTCGATTAATCAAATAAATAGCGGAGATGACATAGGATGCGAGCGGCCAGGGGGCGTCTTTACAAAATAGCGAGCGCATGTTTCGTTCGCCCGCTCAGACATAGAGGCGTCAACAAACCGCAAAGAGCGAGCGCTCAATTTAAATAGCCGGACCCTTTTTCTGAATGAGCGAGCGCAAATAGCGTCCGGCTCTGAATCAGGCCCTGAGTCCTTTTAGAAGCACAGTGTCATTCATAGATTAGACTTGGAGATCCCCATGGAGTTATTATGACCATGCACACGTAGGGCCACTTTCAGAGTTTTTTCCAGGGCCACTTTAAATTCCCATTCTGCTACTGCTTACATCCAACAGTAAATGACCCCCAGGCTGCTTACTTAGCACAGTGGGACTATTCTGTATACTGGCCAAGCGTAACGGGCATATATTGTATACTGATCAACGTACATGGGACTAAACTGAATATTTATCAATCATGAAAGTCCACTGTTTAATGGACATGATGGGGCCTCTACTGTATCTTCAGCATGGCCACCTATATTGTATACGGGGCACATAGACTAGGGGGGAGATACAATAAGCAGTAAGTTTCCATCAGATCCACTCACATTGATGTAATGCTGGTTATCTGGCAGAAAAACCGCGCTCGTTTTTCCTCGCACCCGATAGAGGAGCTGAAATAACCAGTCTTACCCTCACTATTGATGTCAATGCAATGTATAAACAATGAACACTTGTTTATTTTGTAATCAAGTAGCAGTCTTGAAGCATGGAAAGTAGACAGAAGCAGCTCATTAATGAAATAAGAAAGAGGCTATCAGAGGTGATTAAGTGAACAATTAGGTGCAGTAAAAAAATTACACCAAATATGGAGCTGATAAAGGGACAGATGTGTAATAAATGGCAGGTGTATAATGGGAAGTGCTGATGATGGAGGAATATAACCATATCACACAGCACTAGAGAGACTTTTGTGCGCTTCTCATATAAGGAATATAGAACACGAGTGAGGTCATACTGTGATGTCATAATGGTAACTGTTTGCTGCTAGTGCCCCTCTCACACACTGCCCACTGAGGGTAGAGATGCCCGCGTGAGGTAAGCACAGTATTTGTCAAAAACAAAGATGCCTCACTTGGATCTGCCTGCAGAGTTGGAGCTTGACTACCCTAAAATATGACCTTGAGCTTGTTCACTTCTACCATTGGAGTTTCTAGATAGATACCACCATATCTCAGCCATTGGGTTAAATTTTGTGCATCTCAAAAGGTGATGCCCATCCTCTTCAGCAAATTGTTCAGATTTGTGAGGAATGTGAATTGGGTAGTGTCAGGAGATGTGGACAGGAGCTATCTTAATGACATCAGCCAATGTTAACTATTAGTAATGTGTGTTGTATATTTCAATCTCACATGTTAATATTTGATTAAGTTTGATAATGTTACGCTGCATAGCCTCCTAGTGCCCAGAGGGATGGGCAATCCTTCATGCCAAGGGTCCACAGAAGTTTCCTCCACAGGGGGTTTTTCCTCTCCTGAGTGCTGAAGGATGACTCTTTGTGAGTCATGAGGCTCCGACCATCTTGGTCCTCTTATAGTACAAGGACAAGCATATAAGAACCACCAGCCAATCAATCATTTCCTAATTTTATAATGCAGAGAAAAAAAAAGTGTTATTTTATTATGGCAAAAACTCTTCATAATTGTATTTTAAATAGAGATGAGCGATTTGGATTCCTTGGAATCTGAACACGCCCAAACTTCCGGGATCCGAGGAGATCCAAGCCACAGCTTGAATCTCGCTATCTGCCTCAGATCCCTACCCCAGCCAAAACCTCGGAATCACGCTGTAAGATATCATGGTTTTGGCTCGGGCGCAATTTTCAATAGTCTCATTTATATCAATGGGCTGACAGCTGATTGGCTGAGAGAGCTATCACAGCTCTCAGCCAATCAGGGGTTCCCCATAGACTTCAATGGGGCAAATGGATGCAAGATGGCAGCCCCCACCGCACCAAGGACACCAACACCCACAGTGCCATTACCGCCAGCACTCCTGCACTGAGGATACTGCTAGCTCTCCCACACTGAGGATACTGCCGCCAGCCTCGCACTGCAACCATCGCACTGTAGCCGACCCACAATGTATCTGACCAGCATTGATTCCAGCCCACACTGCCAACACCGCCGGCACTTCCACACTCAGAACACTGCGACACTCCTGCACTGCCAACACTGCAGGCACCCCTGCACTGTGAACACTGTCGACACTCCCGCACTGCCGACACCCTGAACTGCCAACACCAGCAGCCTTGCACTGCCGACACCCTGAACTCCTGACACCACCAGCAACCCTGAACTGTATCCAGGGGTGTGGCGAGGGTGGTTCCAGTGGAGCGTGAGCTCTGGGCATCAAAATGGACAGAGGGCGCCATCCAGGGTTCCGGAATTCATGGGGTGCTGCACAGTATGACGGCCGCCTGTTAGTTTTATCTTGGTTTGTTTGCTCTATAGCCTAAATAAGTTACGGAATCGAGATCTGTTTCTACATTTCATGCTCCTCAAGCAACCCAGATTGCCTCCCCTCCGGCCCTTCCTCCTCTGTGATCATCTTCTGTTACCTCCCCTTTCCTGTCAGATTGATTACATTCACTTCTCACCTTTTTAATTCCCTCCCCTCTCTACCCTGCGATCGGCTTTTTGCCCCGTCCACTCATTTTCTTATTGGTTTCTGTCACTGGCCCTCTCTGATTGGCTTTGCCCCTCCCCTCTCCTTTCTTATTGGCCTCTGTCACCTCTCCTCTCTGATCAGCAATTTCCTCTCTCCTCTCCTCTTTGATCCCCTCCCTCCTTCTCTCCTCATTCATTCATTCATTCATTGTGCTTCAATGGACTTAATAGTTACACATTTGAGGTAAAATCCTAAGCTTCAGTTATTAGGTATGAGTTTAAAAAGAGTTACTGCTTTGCTATAAGTAATGGAGGTGTTCCCAGGCATGATCACACAGTGTTATTTGAAGGAAAATTATTATGAGACCTGAAATAATATTAATGATGGTAGACAGAACAATTTTTAGTACTCACATAGGTGCAATGTATATTTGCGATGAAGGAGCATAGCTGAGAAGGGAGCTTCCCATAGGTGTTCCCACTCCAGTGAAGGCTACAGGGGGCAGTAATCGCAGTAATAAGCTGTGGACCCTGAGGAATCTCACTCTTGCACATGTACTCTGTCAATTTAAGTTAAATGATCAGAATATATAATACAATCTCCTCTATTGACTAATAACAATGATTCAAAGGAGATAACCATCAGATCCTAGGTGCTATACATAAATAGGAGCTATCCTTAATGTCAGATAGTGCATCACTGGAGCATTCCATTCTCCCAATGGGACCTCAATGCTCAGCATAATACTGCCAATATTACCCCATAGGCTGGCCATACCCCACTGGCACAATTAAGTACAGGAAGGGGGCACTTTCTCCAGGCACCATGTTTCCACGCTACTTCTCTGACTGTATGCGACCCACACTGTATCCGACCAGCGACCAGGATTGTATCCAACCCACACTGTATCCCACACTGCATGCGCTCTGTACTGTATCCAACCAGCACTGTAACCTGCACTGTATCCAACCCGCAGGTATGGAACGCTGTTTCTGTGGTTGGGGAGACTCTGGGGGAACTGCTCAATAAAAAGGCTGATTTATTACATTATTTATTTGCAAAACATTTTTAAACAGAAATACCTGCCATGTGTTTGTGCTGCTGCTGCTGCTCTGTTTCTTAATTTAGCCAGCCTTTGGCTTATATTGGTGAACAATATTGTGGGCTGAGAGGTAGTTAAGATTGAAGAAATGACTGGAGATTAATGTTATTGAGGTTAATAATTAGAGATGATGCTAAAAATGAGGACATTTATGGAGAAATGATGAGAATGGATGGAAGCTTCTGATATGTGGTCAGGAATCAGTAGGGAAACAGGGATGTGCATTTTTCATGTACATGAGCGTTCTAAAGAAGCACATTTTACACTCTAAAAAGGGCCTTGAGATGTAGTCATTATAAAGGTATTGCTAGATAGGAATCCATTAGGTCCCTTAGAAAAGCTTAGTATAGTTACTATATGATTAATTACAAAGTATTAGTAGTCTCCGCTGGCCAATAACATTGCATAGGTGGATTGCATGGACAAAGCAGGAGCTGTTAAGTAAGTCCATAGATTAGTCTGTCCTGTGATTTGCTGTGACTGAAACTATTTAACTGCGATTCAATCCTAAAGGTGCATACACATACAACGATTTAGTTAATAAAAGATTTTAGTAAACGATTTTCTACCTTGAAAAAATGAACTAAAATCGTTTACTAAAGTTGTTCATTTACTATGTTCATTTAAATGTAACGAACGATTTTTATGAACTACAAACGATTTTTTCATATTAACTTAATGAAAATTGTTGAGTTGACAAGTCTGACTGAACTACAAACGTGAACACGCATGAACAATAATCGTTCATCGTTTGACTCAGAAAGTGAACGATTTTTTCAAACGATTATCGTTAAATGATATCGTTTAACGATAATCGTTCAAAAAATCGTTGTGTGTGTATGCACCTTTACTGTTTCCGCTTTGGGAGGATTTCTGCTGTATATATCATTACAGATGTATACTTTTTCTTTATTAGGCTTTGTGGTACAGATAATGCAAAAAAAAACCACAGTAGAACAGTTTACACAGATATAAAAAACAAGAAAAACAAGCATGTGCGAGAAAAATACAGACAATACATCACAAAGTAACATAATAGTAGTGAAACATGGAAAATAAATACCTATGGGGGAGGGGGCCAGTCGGAGCAGTGTGCGAACACAGGTGAGATCAGACAGTAGATAAAGGAGGTTCGGCCTCAAAGTGTGAGGTCTACAGCGTCCAAACTTTTATAAAATGTTCAATAGTGTCATGAAGGTTAGAGGTAATAGTACATTCCAAATGGTAAGCTGACCAGATAGGGGGTGAGGTTGCCTTCCAATGTGAGGCAATTTGAAATTACAAGTATTCAAAATGTTTAACCAGTTTCTGTGTGGGACAAGAGAGATTGGGAATAGGACAAGAAAGTAAAAAGGGTAGCATGGGTCCTGAGTACCAACAGCTGCTCTAATAAGGTAATTTCCAATAATTCGGAATTCGGAAGACAGAACCACCAAATATACAGCTGGGTACCTCATTTTCCCCATAGCCGCCAGCACAGATCAGAGGAGGAAGAGGAAATTTATCTGAGTTGAGGAGGGACAAGATACCAGCAATAAAAGAGCTTAAAGAGGTTTTATTTAACACGCACAGAGATACAGAACTCTTTGTAATCTCTTTTATGTTTGGCCAGTTCTCTGGGAGGTATATACTTTTTTAACCAAGGCTTCTAGACAGAGGGTTTAACATTAATTTTACACTGGGGCAGACTAGATGGGCCAAGTGGTTCTTATCTGCCGTCAAATTCTATGTTTCTATGTTACAATGAGGTGTATTTAGAAGTGGAGATGTTGCCCATGGCAACCAAACAGATTCTAGCTATTATCTTCTATAAGGTGCTAGGTAAATGTTAAGTAGAATCTGATTGGTTGCTATGGTCAACATCTTCACTTCTAAAAACCTGCACCTTAGTAAATATACCCCTGAGTCTCCGCTGATGACACCTAGCAGCTGACGCTGTGGTTTGGATGATTGGATTGCCACTCCCCCAGCAAACACTTGGAGACTAATTAAGTATCTCTCCTCATAAGAGAATCTTATTGTCAATTCCTCTCATAGGGGTCTATTTACTAAACTTTGTTAAGAGATAAAGCGAATGGAGATAAAGTACCAGCCAATCAGCTCCTAACTGTCATGTCACAGGCTGTGTTTGCAAAATCACAGTTAGGAGCTGATTGGCTGGTACTTTATCTCCATTCCCTTTATCTCCTAACAAAGCTTAGTAAATAGACCCCTTATGCAGTAGGAGCCCCCAGGAGTAGCTGCACTGGATCAGTCACTCTCCTCATGTAACTGTCCCAACTGCCAGAACTGCCTGCAGCCTCTGCCTTTTATATACTCTCCTCTCGATCCCTTCAAGACCAGGACAGCAGGGCCGTAACTAGGGGTGTGCTAGCGGTGCCCATGGCCTCAGCATCTGACTGGCAGGTTGCCTGGAACGGCACCCTGCAGACAGTATCGTTGCATTGAGTGGCTGTCAGGGCTGGCATCCCCGCCGGTCAGCATGACATACCTCCCAACATTTCATTATTGTTACCTGGGACATCCGTGCGCCGAAAATGCGCGCTCCCAAAGGGGGCGTGGCTTGTACGTAAAGGGGCATGTCCTATCAGCATGCCCCTTTTTCATCACTAAGAGGCGTGCCCAGCATTTCCGAGATGCTGGGCTGCCCTCCGTACTATGAATAGATGCTGTGCGCATGCGTACAGCATCTATTCTTGCTCTGCATACACGCTGCTCTGCTAGGCAGAGCAGCGGTGTATGCTTCCCCCAACTTCCCCCCCACCATGGGACACTATGACCTGCGGGTGGGACTGTCCCGCTGAATGCGGGACAGTTGGGAGGAATGGCGTGACATCATGATGTAATGCGCTCAGAGGGCGGGGCTGGCACAGGGCACACTATGGCACTATTATGGCACTGCAGGACAGTCATTAGTATTTTTTATAGCATACTCTTAGCCTAGTGCTAGTACTTATAAATATACACTATAAGCATATCTAAATTACCCAAATACAAAGTCCATTACATACAAACATGCTTCTATTTATATATTACTTAACAAATTAAACACATTTACTATAGAATAATATCCATAATCCCCTTTATAAATATATCCAATCTAGACCGGGCATTACATGTGAGTCACTTTTTGGTACAATTTTGGCTTATTGAAATATCTTTTAACAAGATAAGATTTAATTTACGCATATTCAAATAATACAATAAACATTGGCTACAACATTGGGATAGTTTCCTAATATTGACCTCAAACTCACATTAGGCTATAATGTATATGTCTATTTGGCAATTTTGAGTTACTTTATTTGCACTTTACTCTCATTGTATTACTAATTATGTTGAACGTCAGTAATATATTTTTGTAATGATGTGATGATAAAATAAGATCAGAATAAATCACAAAGGACTATAAATGGTGAAGTGTTAGTAAAGCAGGTGCTATTGCAATATCAATATTGTCATCTCACAAATTTCAGAGTGGAATGTCTGTAAAGCGATGCCTGTATGCTATGCCTGTAAATCGATGCGTAATATGCAGGTACTATATACTTAGCAGTTAATACTGTAAATAAATAAGTTTTATGTAGAGATCACTTGTGTTGTTAGAGATAATAAACAAGAGGGGGATTAATTAGTAAATGTGAGTAAGATAGATTGTATGTTGCTCCCTTGCCTGCTGTACAGTAGAAAATAAAATGAATCCCAGGTTGGCTGTAACTCATCTCTATACATTTTATGACTAGGGAATAAAAACTAACAACTGATACATGTATTTTCTTTATTAAATTCAAAGGGTTTATTTACTAAAGGTCGATTTTAATCAATTTAAAATCAATAAAAATCGATCAACATCGATGTTGTGTTCCTGGGGCTAAATCACACATTTACTAGCAGACAATTTTTTACTTGTTTTTTTAAGTATTAGTAAATGTGTGATTTAGCTCATGAAACACATCAATGTTGATCGATTTTTATTGATTTAAGATCGATCAAAATCGATTAAAATAGACCTTTAGTGTATATACCCCTAATTGTCTGAATTAGGCAAAGAGTGCAATCAGGAAGAGTGTTCATGTCTGCAGTATTGTCATGTGTGGATCACACTCTTTCCTCAGCGAAGCCATATTTACACAGCAAGTGTAGAAGTGGTATTACATGCAAGTATATTTACTAAAGTGTGGGTTTTTAGAAGTGGAGATGTTGCCCATAGCAACCAATCAGATTCTACTTAACATTTATCTAGCACCTTATAGAAGACAATAGCTAGAATCTGATTGGTTGTTATGGGCAACATCTCCACTTCTAAAAACCCGCACTTTGGCAGCCCCACAGTGAGCTGATACTGGACAGGTTTTATAAGCAGATAGGAAAGGATAAAATATTTGTTTCATATGTGGCTCTTTCCTTTTGGTAAAATAAAGGGATGGGAATATAACAAATAAATGCTAAGAGGTACCTGGAAAATATATTTTAATCAGTAATAACAAATCAGGATTTATTGGACAGATATCAACTTAAAAAAATAAAAATAAAAAATAAAGAGACCTGAGAAAGGTTCATCCATCTGTTTCCACACAAATGTATATTCCAACACTCATTACGGAGACAGCTGGAGACTCAACATTTCAGATAAATCAAATTAAGTTTTAATATTCCCTTGCCATAAATTAAACTCTCTTGTGTTATTTAAAAGAGGAAATCCCTCAACATAAAAATGTACAAGAGACAGTGTTTCTTCTTTGTTTCAGACCAGGGAGATAGTAAAAAATCTACCACTTGTAATAATATAAAATGCAAGAGTATTCTTTTACAGATCCTCATGGTGATAAACAAGATAAATTCAGGAATGTTCTCTCAATTTACTATGCTGATATTGTGTAATGCAATTAATGGGAACTGCTAAAATATTGTGAAAAAGACCTGTAAAAGATGTAAAAAATGCAAATAAAGAGAGTCTAAAATGATACATTAAGTCCTGGTTATTTATGGGATGAACTTATATGTGTTCAAGTCACCTTCTTAATTCTCTGGTCTCTGCATACAGATCTTACAGGAAAAACTACATTTTCCATTATGCCTTGCTGCTGTGCCTCTCAGGATTATATTGTCAAGTATCAGATTTAAGTTTGTTTAAGACGTACATCCAATGGCAGAAGCAGGTGCCTGCACATAGGCAAATGAAGGGGGAGGGTTTACAGTTGCCTGGAAACCCCCCTTCCCAGCCCAAACCATGACCACAATAGCAATAGTATATAATACAATTTTACTAGTGCTGCATATTTTAAATATTTTCTCAGTATCACAAATTAAATAATTAGCACCCCCATGGAACATTTAAAAAGTGTCAGTAAGTAATGAATATACTGTACCTGTGCACCAACTAGGAGATCTGGAAAACATGCAATATTAGTGATGCACTGTCACAGACCATCTATAAGGTTATCCAGTGCAAAAGGAGACCAATGCGTATATATTAGGGGTGTGCACCGGCCACTTTTCGTGTTTTGTGTTTTGGTTTTGGATCTGGATCTTTCTTCGTGTTTTGGATCTGGATTGGTTTTGCCAAAACCACCCTTCCGTGTTTTGGGTTCTGGGTTTTGTGTTTTGGATCTGTATTTTTTTGAAAAAAAGCATAAAAACAGCTAAAATCACAGAATTTGTAGGTTTTTCTGCTCCTATGCTATTATTAACCTCAATAACCTTAATTTCCACTCATTTCCAGTCTATTCTGAATACCTCACACCTCACAATAGTGTTTTTATGTCCAAAAGGTTGCACCGAGGTAGCTGGATGACTATGCTAAGCGACACGAGTGGGCGGCACAAACACGTGACCCATCTAGGCGTGAAACTGCAGTGGCAGACAGGATGGCATTGAAAAACTAGGCCCCAAACTGTACATAATGCAAAGAAAAAAAAGAGGTGCAAGATGGAATTGTCCTTGGGCCCTCCCACCCACCCTTATGTTGTATAAACAGGACATGCACACTTTAACAAACCAATCATTTCAGCGCCAGGGTCTGCCACACAACTGTGGCTGAAATGATTGGTTCGTTTGGGCCCCCACAAAACAAGCTGGCAATTAATCTGTCCCTGCACAAACTGGCTCTACAGAGGCAAGATGTCATCCTCATCCTCCTCATCCACCGATTCCTCACCCTCTTCAGTGTGTACATCCTCATCCTCACAGAGTATTAATTCGTCCCTGCTGGAACCACAGGTCCCTCTGTACGTTCTGGAGGCTGGTCTCCCTGGAAGAGTTGATAATTCATTTTATGAACATCATCTTCTCCACATTTTGTGGAAGCAACCTCCTACGCCTTTCGCTGACAAGGTTCCCGGCTGCACTAAACACTCTTTCGGAGTACACACTGGAGGGGGGGCAACTCAGGTAAAATAGAGCCAGTTTGTACAGGGACCTCCAAATTGCTTCTTTTTCCTGCCAGTACAGGTACGGACTGTCTGACATGCCTACTTGGATGCTGTCACCGATGTAATCCTTTAACAGACAGACGCACGCTTGTCGCTGCTGCTTTGAGGATTCAAGTGCGGCTACAGCCCACACAATTCACAAAGACAGAAAAAAAAAAGAATATTTTTATTGTTTGTGGAGCACACTTTGAGGGTTACACCACCCTTTAACAGACAGACGCACGCTTGTCGCTGCTGCTTTGAGGATGCAAGTGCGGCTACAGCCCACACAATTCACAAAGACAGAAAAAAGAAGAAGAATATTTTTATTGTTTGTGTAGCACACTTTGAGGGTGTCACCACCCTTTAACAGACAGACGCACGCTTGTCGCTGCTGCTTTAAGGATGCAGGTGCGGCTACAGCCCACACATTTCACAAAGACCGAAAAAAAAAGAACAATATTTTAATTGTTTGTGTAGCACACTTTGAGGGTGTCACCACCCTTTAACAGACAGACGCACGCTTGTCGCTGCTGCTTTAAGGATGCAGGTGCGGCTACAGCCCACACAATTCACAAAGACAGAAAAAAGAAGAATATTTTTATTGTTTGTGTAGCACACTTTGAGGGTGTCACCACCCTTTAACAGACAGACGCACGCTTGTCGCTGCTGCTTTGAGGATGCAAGTGCGGCTACATCGCACACAAGTCACAAACACATTAAAAAAATAGTTTTTTATTTTTTGGAGCACTTTGAGAGTTACACCACCCTTTAACAGACAGACGCACGCTTGTCGCTGCTGCTTTAAGGATGCAGGTGCGGCTACAGCCCACACATTTCACAAAGACCGAAAAAAAAAGAACAATATTTTAATTGTTTGTGTAGCACACTTTGAGGGTGTCACCACCCTTTAACAGACAGACGCACGCTTGTCGCTGCTGCTTTAAGGATGCAGGTGCGGCTACAGCCCACACAATTCACAAAGACAGAAAAAAGAAGAATATTTTTATTGTTTGTGTAGCACACTTTGAGGGTGTCACCACCCTTTAACAGACAGACGCACGCTTGTCGCTGCTGCTTTGAGGATGCAAGTGCGGCTACATCGCACACAAGTCACAAACACATTAAAAAAATAGTTTTTTATTTTTTGGAGCACTTTGAGAGTTACACCACCCTTTAACAGACAGACGCACGCTTGTCGCTGCTGCTTTAAGGATGCAGGTGCGGCTACAGCCCACACATTTCACAAAGACCGAAAAAAAAGAACAATATTTTAATTGTTTGTGTAGCACACTGTGAGGGTGTCACCACCCTTTAACAGACAGACGCACGCTTGTCGCTGCTGCTTTAAGGATGCAGGTGCGGCTACAGCCCACACAAGTCACAAACACATTAAAAAAATTTTTTTGATTTTTTGGAGCACTTTGAGAGTTACAACACCCTTTAACAGACAGACGCACGCTTGTCGCTGCTGCTTTGAGGATGCAAGTGCGGCTACAGCCCACACAATTCACAAAGACAGAAAAAAAAAGAACAATATTTTAATTGTTTGTGTAGCACACTTTGAGGGTGTCACCACCCTTTAACAGACAGACGCACGCTTGTCGCTGCTGCTTTGAGGATGCAAGTGTGGCTACATCGCACACAAGTCACAAACACATTAAAAAAAAATTTTTGATTTTTTGGAGCACTTTGAGAGTTACAACACCCTTTAACAGACAGACGCACGCTTGTCGCTGCTGCTTTGAGGATGCAGGTGGAATCTAGACAGGATTTGGAACCGAGGACACACTACCTCCATCAATTGTCTAATCCCACTGCACTAATGTCGGATACCGGACGCACGTCTAACACCAACATAGCAGTCAAGGCCTCAGTTATACGTTTTGCTTCAGGATGACTGCTGTCGTACTTCATCCTCATCGCTAGGGACTGTTGGAGGGTCAATTGTTTAGTAAAAGTAGTGATGTTCCTACTTCCTCTCTGGGATGATGAACAACTCCCAGCAGCAGCAACAGCACTAGGAGGAAGTGGTTCTTGATCTTTCCCTATTTTATTTTTATTGGAGAAAGTTTGGTCCTCCATTTATGTTATATTGATATATAATATATACGTGCGGCTAAAGCGCACACAAACACAGAAAATATTTTTTTATTTTTGCTGGAGAGTAGTGCACTTTGTGGGTTACACCACCCTTTAAGAAATGAGCCAGCCGGCTCTTTACTTATGGGACACAGGCGCACGCTTGGCGCTGCTCCTTTGTTGATGCACGTGCAGCCACAGTGCACACAAGTCACAAACACAGAAAATATATATTTTTTTGGTTTGGAGTGTACTTTGGGGGTTACAGAACCCTTTAACGGTCAAGCCAGCCGGCCCTTTACTTATGACACAGGCGCACGCTTGGCACTACTTTGTTGATGCACGTGCGGCTACTGCGCACACAATTCACAAACACAGAAAATAATTTTTTTTTTGGTTTGGACTGGAGTGTACTTTCGGGGGTTACAGCACCCTTTAACGGTCAAGCCAGCCGGCCCTTTACTTATGACACAGGCGCACACTTCGCACTACTTTGTTGATGCACGTGCGGCTACTGCGCACACAATTCACAAACACAGAAAATAATTTTTTTTTTGGTTTGGACTGGACTGTACTTTTGGGGGTTACAGCACCCTTTAACGGTCAAGCCAGCCGGCCCTTTACTTATGACACAGGCGCACACTTGGCACTACTTTGTTGATGCACGTGCGGCTACTGCGCACACAATTCACAAACACAGAAAATAATTTTTTTTTTGGTTTGGACTGGAGTGTACTTTTGGGGGTTACAGCACCCTTTAACGGTCAAGCCAGCCGGCCCTTTACTTATGATGACACAGGCGCACGCTTGGCACTACTTTGTTGATGCACGTGCGGCTACTGCGCACACAATTCACAAACACAGAAAATAATTTTTTTTTGGGTTTGGACTGGAGTGTACTTTGGGGGTTACAGCACCCTTTAACGGTCAAGCCAGCCGGCCCTTTACTTATGACACAGGCGCACGCTTGGCACTACTTTGTTGATGCACGTGCGGCTACTGCGCACACAATTCACAAACACAGAAAATAATTTTTTTTTCGGTTTGGACTGGAGTGTACTTTCGGGGGTTACAGCACCCTTAACGGTCAAGCCAGCCGGCCCTTTACTTATGACACAGGCGCATGCTTGGCACTACTTTGTTGATGCACGTGCGGCTACTGCGCACACAATTCACAAACACAGAAAATAATTTTTTTTTTGGTTTGGACTGGAGTGTACTTTCGGGGGTTACAGCACCCTTAACGGTCAAGCCAGCCGGCCCTTTACTTATGACACAGGCGCACGCTTGGCACTACTTTGTTGATGCACGTGCGGCTACTGCGCACACAATTCACAAACACAGAAAATAATTTTTTTTTCGGTTTGGACTGGAGTGTACTTTCGGGGGTTACAGCACCCTTAACGGTCAAGCCAGCCGGCCCTTTACTTATGACACAGGCGCACGCTTGGCACTACTTTGTTGATGCACGTGCGGCTACTGCGCACACAATTCACAAACACAGAAAATAATTTTTTTTTTGGTTTGGACTGGAGTGTACTTTCGGGGGTTACAGCACCCTTAACGGTCAAGCCAGCCAGCCCTTTACTTATGACACAGGCGCACACTTCGCACTACTTTGTTGATGCACGTGCGGCTACTGCGCACACAATTCACAAACACAGAAAATAATTTTTTTTTTGGTTTGGACTGGAGTGTACTTTCGGGGGTTACAGCACCCTTTAACGGTCAAGCCAGCCGGCCCTTTACTTATGACACAGGCGCACGCTTGGCACTACTTTGTTGATGCACGTGCGGCTACTGCGCACACAATTCACAAACACAGAAAATATATTATTTTTTTAGCACTTGGGGGGAGCACCCCTGATGGACAGAGCACCCCCTGGACAACACTACAGCACCCCTTTAGGACTGGGACACTGCACAGGACTTTGGAGTGGACACAGCCCCTATGGAGAACTGACTGCACAACACAGTCCAGCCAGCCCCTATGGACTTTGAAGTAGTGGACACAGCCCCTATTAACAACAGCAGCACAGCACAACACAGCCAGCCCCTATGGACTTTGAAGTAGTGGACAACAGCAGCACTACACTACACTACACTACACAGCCCTAACTCCCACCCTCCCTCTTCACTGTCCACAGCCGTGTGAGAAAATGGCGCTGACGCGGGTACCTTATATAGGATCCAAAACCCGCGAGACTCGGAAGGCGGGATGATGACGTTTTGCCTCGATTTCAGATCCGAGTCAGGCGGGAAAAGTCGAGCCTGATTCGGATCGGACTCGGATCGGGGGGGCTCGGGGGGGTTCGGATTTCAGAAATCCGAACCCGCTCACCCCTAGTATATATATGTCTAAGACTGGTGCTATGTTCTTCTGCCACTCCCCTAGACTCCCGGACTTGCTCTAATGCTCTGGAATCATGGCCACATCTGAAATAAAAACATTCAACTCAGGTAGCATGGTCCTACTGCCGCATCTAGTGGCTTACTGTGATCGCTGGCCCTGTATATGTCGGAATTATGACATACACTGCACTTTGTATCATGCATATTATAGCTGGTTAGGTGCAAATTATGAGTGTGGACTGTCCACACTCACTCTAAAATCAAGCATTTAGAAACCCCTATCTAGAAATCCTGTGTTTGACCCTGCTACAAAGAACGGTAGCCACCCGATGCAAGCCGATCATCTGTCAATTTCAAACCTGTAATGAAGGCGAGTACAATTTGGGCAAAACTATATAGTAAGCAAGATGTCAGGTACATGGGTCACATTTCACAAAACAGCAGTAGGGGGCGCTAGATAGCATTCTGGGTGAACACTATGCAGTTGCCTTTGCACCTTGAGTAGGATGCTATATCCAATGAAAGCCTCTAAAGCTGGGCACATACTAAAGATGTGCGCATACCCCCATTTTTTGGTTTTGGTAAATCATACAACTTGGACCTGTTTTTTTCTATAGTATTAATTGATGAATTGTTTGGTCGCATCTTCCCATCTGATGTGCTGCATATGAGATTGGACGATGTGATGTACGATGCGGTTCGCTAGCATTAATACTGTAATGATATATTGTGCCATCATATGGTGGATTGCGTAGTGTGTACGTGGGCACGATATATCATTACATTGTATCGACCCTTTGCAAGATCGCTGGATTGTTCAGGTGTGTACCCAGCTTTAATCTGGGAAAATGAAGGTTCTCCTACAGTTCATAAGATTGACCCTCCAGTTTTTAGTCCTATCACTGAGTCAAAAACTCAATATGTCCTGCATATCCAGGGGCATTGTACTGCTTTGTTGTTGTTTAGTTTAAATTGCTTGTGTTTATTTCTTCATGCTGTATATAATAGCTGTAACTGACCATTGTCAGAGCTACAGGGCAGATGCTGAAAAAAAAAAAAAAAAGAAGAATCTGAATAATCGATTGGTGGAGATAATTACTATAAGGCAAGTAGTGAGAGACTTTTTTTGATAATTGGTAAAATTACTTAGCTAACGTTCAAGCAACTACTTTTCAGTCAATTAATTTGACTATAGTTGGTATGGTAACCTGTGGACAGGTACAGACGAATATTTAGAGTTGTGCAATCTGTACAGCAGTAGGCAAAGATTTAACAGATAAAGTGTGCCATCTCGGTCAACAAGACCACCATAATAGTATCGTAGCCCTTGCTCTGTTGCAGTTAATCAAAGTCCACAGAGATGCCCAGGTGCATTGAGAATCTAGCAAGGGCACTTGGAGGGAATCTTTTTAAAAACTGACTCCTCACAGGACTCACCATAATCTTTTATGGTCTATTGCAGTTTTAGCCACCAACAATGTCTGGAACATACAAATTATCTTTAAACAAGAGACATCTTTAAGACTTCTGGAATGGCTCTGGATGAAACTGCTGTATTGAATAACACCAACTAAATCTTTTGAGGATGCAACCTCCATGTAGAAAAAAAGGTTTTAAGATCATTTACACATGTGTACCCAAATCTGCACACTCCACAACAGTCATGCACAGGTGACTTAATTACTGACACAACCATGTAGACCAGTGTTGGCTAACCTTGACACTCCAACTGTTATGGAACTACATAACCCAGCATGCACTGCTACAATTTTGCTATTAGGGCATGCTAAAACTGTGGCAGGGCATACTGGGATATATAGTTCCACAACAGCTGGAGTGTCAAGGTTAGCCAACACTGATGTAGACTATCATACAGACACAAATCCTGCAAACATGAGCTGATGGGGGAGGATGAGGACTCCATTTTGGAAACACTGGTATAGCCCAAAATCAGATAACAATTTAGTTCTAGCAGGTGAACTCATTCTTCAAAAATCACTTTTATTGCAAGCAGGTCCTAATGCCCCACATCATAATTGAATTAAACAATAGGGATCTATATGTTTGTGCAAAAAATCCACAATCTCAGCTGTGAATACAAGGAGCCTTCGCCAATCTCCCAAAACACAGTGCAAAACAATCAAATAGTATTCTGATGGCGCTAATGTGGTATGCATACAGAAATTAAGAAGTGTCCACAACACAAAAGTCCAGTTCACCTAAAATAATAATAGTCTTACTCTCTTTGAACACTGTAGAGCAGTGGTCTCCAACCTGTAGCTCTCAAGTTACCTGTAGCTCGTAGTCTTAATTTTGTCACTCACCTAGCTGCAGTACTGCAGTCAACTAGGAGGAAGTGAACTCTGACGTGTGCTCCCCCGTGGCATCAAAGCCATGGGTGGAGCCACAGGGAAGCACGTCAGGTGATTGCTGCAGCCTCTACAGCAATCACCTGACGTGCTTCCCTGTGTCTTCACCCACGGCGTCTACGCTACGGCAATGCGAGTGACTCCTGCCCAGCCCTGCCGGTAAATCACACAGCAGCCCTGCCTATATCTTTTGCTCCTCTACTGCACGTACCTCCTTGGAGCCGGTAATTAACAGTGAAATGTGCCTGTGCTTAAATTTTATTTACAAACTACAATAATATCACTGTAATAATTAAATGAATTGTTATTTTCTATGAAACATTTTTTTTTAATTGTCATTAAATTACCTTCAATAGTTCGGTTATTAGTCAGATTTTTTTTTCTACACTTTTAGTAGCTCTTCAGGTTTCATTTTTCTATAGTAGCTCACACCTCAATTATCATTGGAGACCACTGTTGTAGAGGAAATGTGAGTGCAATGTATGAATAAATTTAATTTAATTTAATGAAGATATTGCACAATTTGTGGTGATCTTTTGCTTAATTTTGAAAAGCCCTTATCCATATAAATGGCTGAGAAGTTTCTGTTATAAATAACTAAGAAACCTATATCTATTGGTGTGCAAATAAAACGAAAAGTGGAAGAAATAACAAAGCTTTCCTCTACAGTGTTCCAAGAGAGTAAGACTATTATTATTTTAGGTGGACTGGACTTTTGTGTTGTGGACACTTCTTAATATCTGTATGCATACCACATTACTGCCATCAGAATACTATTTGATTGTTTTCCACATCATAATTGCTTAGAGCAGGTAAGAGCCGCTGAGAAAAGAAGACACAAGTCTGCAACAGCATCTTTGGATCCTGGTATCAGGATAGAATAACTACACCTGCAAAGTAGTATACTGTAGGATCAACAAGACAACAGGATCCATAGGAGCTAAAAACGAAGATAATGTAAAATAAAATAAAATGTACAGAACCCGGAGTAAACATCTAAATTAGTTTTTTTTTTTTTTTTAGAGTTAAACGTTCCACATACAGTATTGGTAATGATTTACTAAACACTTAAAATTTTGAACCACATTGAAGATTTTTGGATTTGATGCCTCATGGATAGCTGAAACCTATCTTCAACCCATCTGCAAAACCAGTGGAGACGTTCACTCAAATCTACATTTCTCAAATGTAACAAGTGAATGGAGGAGACATGCAGTTCAGGACTGTTTTAATGAGCTCTGTTTTCTTCTTATGAATTGGGAAAAATACTACAATTGAGTCCAGTAAATATTGAAACCTATTATTAGAAACGTATTATAAAGTATCATTGAATATCTAAAAAAAAAAAACCATAACAGCTCTGGAAATCCAACTTCCATTCATCTGATACAGATGCTCACAAGTATAATACAGTATGTCCCTCTCAGATCTACTGTAACTTGGTAAAGATGCAAGCTGACCAGAAACATTCAGGGACTTCCAGAATGATTGGATAGCAGCTCCATGCAGTAACTTTATTTGGAGGCCTGAAATTGTTCAAGTGCAAAGGGTTTAATCATTCTTGCCAATGGATTATATTGCAGTAAATGTAGATGGTTTAATTACACATTTAACTAGGTTTTCTTTAATATAATCAAACAAGACATAGACATTCATGCTCATAGGGAATTTCTGACTATAGCGATAAATAAATTGAACAGGCAGAAATGTTTCTTCATTTTGTTTACCAAACTTTAATGTTCAGCTATAACTGTGGTAGATCATTACCTGGACTGACAAGTGCAGTTTACCAAACCGGAAAAGCAAAAGTATTTAAAGAGGATGTATTGAAGATAGCGTGACTGCAATTTCCTCCAAGGGAGCAGATGGTGATGAAGTGTACAAATCATGACTGCTGAACCAGTGTGCAGTCCAGCTCTGGAAGTAGATGGACTCATTGGAGCCTTAGGGAAGCACTTCTTCTTTCAGAATGTGGTCCAAATAGAGCTATCGGCCAAGCTAATCAGTGGATAATTCTAAAGGCAGTCCTAGGAAGGTGGCCTACTGGATCTGGTTTCAGCGAATCTGTGCAACCTACAGATAGAGTGACTAGGCCTGTGCAACTGCAAAAGAAATCAAAGGGATGAATAACCTGTGGACTCCCCGTATGGGAGTGTTTGGGCAAGGAGTTGGGATAAGGAGGCACTTACACCTTTTTGTTCTGGCCAATGGCAGGGGATTAAAGGTGTCCATAGCAGGGAAGAATTCTCCCATGGGCACCTTACTCACGTGGATGTAAGGTACAGGAATAGAATAATGTACTTATTTATCTCCGATCCAATGTTTCCGTATGGGGACATCGGTCAATACTGCTTGCCCAAAGTGTCATCAAGACGGAGCCGACACTTATCATTGCCTATGTGCATGCCCGATAGCTCTAAACTTTTGGCATTTAATCCGACGATACGCTGAGGCGAATCTAATAAACTATGTACCTTTCACTCCAGAATGGGCGATATTAGGGATTTTTAATCCAGCTATGAGAATTACAAGAGCAGGGAAAAAACTCATGCTGGCACTTAGTGCTGCAGGAAGAAAGACTATCCTACAAGAATGGATTGCTGCTGACCCCTCCCAACTACCTTTATATCTAAATAAACTTAATTATATATTTCGGAAGGATTGGATAGAAATGTTACTGCTCGGGGATATGAGAGCAGAACAGTTATTTACAACCTGGGAGTCTTATGTTAACACTCTTCCATTAACTGTTAGACTACAAATTCAACATAGTCTTAAAAATTCAACATGGTATTTAATCAGATTAGCGGCGCAGGACCAGCCGATCTCATTGGATTGATTGTAGGGGTTCTGGTGGATTTCTCACCTGGGTTTCCGTGTCGATGTCTTAATTTATGGGAATCACAGCCTTAATTACTATTAATCTTATTGTTGGTAAAGATGTATGGTTATATGTATTTGGTACGCGATTTACTGAACTGTGTTATTATGCTGTATGTTTTAAGAGGAGATATCATATAATGTATTTGAAAAGACATCGTTATGTGAATTTGCAAATATCTGGACAATATTTCCTTGAATTTCTTTTTTTTTCTCTTCTCTTTGTAATGATGTATCAGTGATTGTGAATTTTGTGGAAAGATGTTTCACTGTGTTTCAATAAAAATTGTTTAAAAAAACAAAGAATAGATAATGTAATAAAAAAAAAAAAGGTTCTGAACTGCTGTGAACACAAATGTATGAAGTTGACTCTTCATAAAACTCTCCAGATCCCCTTAATTGCTGCTCACTACTCTGGTGCATGGCACTTGACCAATACATTACATTGCTTTCCTATAATTGTCTAAACTAGCTGTTCTGTAATGTTTTACACCCACATTAGAAAACAGCAAATGCAATGACCCAACAATAAAAACTGGTTATTAAAGATGTGCAAAAAACCAATGGCTAGGTGTAGTGTACTACCCTATCTGCTAAACATCCTAACGCAAAAAAATCACAATGCAGGGCTGGAACAGTATGCAGCAACAGAATATCAGGCAAAACAGAAATACACCCCAAAATCTACCTTTAATTGAGGCAGAGCGATCAAGGAGGTTACTTGTGCCAAACAACTATGCTGTTCCTAGAAAGTGTTAATACCTTATTATAATATCTATATATATGTGGACAAGTTTAGGTGGGAAAACAGCAGTTTTTTGCAGGTAAACCTATATCCTGGCCCTTGTGATTTTACATACTAGATCAGCACCCACAACTCTCTGGTGCTAATGGAACTTAGCCCTAATGTCCATTACAAATAAATAGTGTGTACAGTGCCCAGGCCTAGCTACGTTAATATGTACAATAGGCTAACTGTCTGTTGCAATGTGAAATGACCGTTAAAGGCCAACTGTTGGGACTTAGGCCTATGGCTTACCTAATTGATGGCACAATGACGGAAATAGTGACAGGCATAGGGCCTGTCGAGATGATGGGAGTTGGGAAAACCTAGGGGTTTTCAGTGGCTAAGGTGGACCACTAGAACTTACCTGGTTCCATAGTTTTTACCCAAGCAGAGGGCAATGTGTTTATTAGGTCTTCTGCACATGCACTCCGCTGCACCATTTCCTGACTGGGCTGCAGTACTCCTCCGACAGGATCTCCTCCCCTTACACCTGAATTCATTGGACCTTAACCACATTGTCTTCCAACTTATTTTCTCCAGTTGTCCATGCGGTCTCTTCTTTTCTTGAATATGCCATCTCTTTGTTCTTGAACCACCGAAGCATTTGATCTCTTGAGCGCAAGGGCTTCTGACTTCTCAGTGAGGCTTCTTTTTTTTTTATTGCAGAGCTCTTCACTGCCTTCTGCTCCGATTGGCTCACCACTCTGGCTACCAATTGTATGAACTTGCAAACAGCAAAGCAAGATGAAGCTGTGACACAGCAGGCTATCTCCTCTGACTTTATCAGGTAGAACCATTGTAGGTTCTCGGTACTGTAGCACCCTTGCTATACTTAGGGCCTGATTCACTAGGGAACGCAACTGTGAATGCAATAGCGATTACGCAGACAGTATGCTAATTCATTGCTATCGCAATGCCGCCGCTGCACTACATAAGGACGCCCACTTTACCTTACATACATCCGTAATACTTAGCAAGACTGCAAAACCATCAGTAACATTGAGTACCATCGCAGCCTCACGCACACTTGCACAAGCTCTGACCTTACTCAGAAATTGCTAACTTCCATGCACGCTATCAGGCCTCAGGCTGTATAGGGCATCGCAGTGGATAATTTATGCATGCCCCTGCAACGGCGTTCAAACACAATAGGATGCATGCATTCGGCCGACCCCCCACATCACCACCCACAAATGGCAGTTCCTGTGAATCACTCTGCGATGGGTCATTGCAATAACAATGGCTGGTTTGCGCACTGCGACGCATGCACAGTACACAAAAATTGGCCGATTGTGTGGGTATTAGCAATTGCGTTCCTTGCTGAATCAGGCCCTTAGATCAGTGTTTGGAGACTGTTTATACCAGGGGTTGCACAATCTTTTTGAAAAGTAGAACTTTGTAGGGCCGCATGTGCTACAACCATTCCATGTAGCACCACATTCCACTTTCTCACCCTGTAGCAATACATTCACTCACCTCCATACCAAAACATACAACCATAGCAACTCAATTAGTAAGAGAATGGCATATTTAAAAATGTATGGCGTCCTTTTGTTAAGTCACTGTACTATTATTAACCATATGTACAGCCATGGGCAAAAGTTTTGAGAATGACACAAGTATTGGTTTTCACAAAGTCTGCTGCTTCAGTTTTTATGATGGCAATTTGCATATACTCCAGAATGTCATAAAGAGTGATCAGTTGAATTGCAATTAATTGCAAAGTCCCTCTTTGCCATGACAATGAACTTAATCCCAAAAACATTTCCACTGCATTTGAGCCCTGCCACAAAAGGAACAGCTGACATCATGTCAGTGATTGACGAGGACAAGG
The DNA here is from genome assembly GCA_031769625.1 of Taudactylus pleione. Classification (NCBI taxonomy): domain Eukaryota; kingdom Metazoa; phylum Chordata; class Amphibia; order Anura; family Myobatrachidae; genus Taudactylus; species Taudactylus pleione. The sequence goes on from JAUIMM010000176.1 coordinate 3,257,195, forward strand.
CTGGAGATCACTCTGTCATGCTGGCTGAATTAGAATAACAGACTGGAAGCTTTAAAAGAGGGTGAGCTTGAAATCATTGTTCTTCCTATGTTTTCATGGTTACCTGCAAGGAAACACCTGCAGTCATCATTGCTTTGCACAAAAAGGGCTTCACAGACAAGGATATTGCTGCTAGTAACATTGCACTTAAATCAACCATTTATCAGATCATCAAGAACTTCAAGGAGAGAGGTTCAATAGTTGTGAAGAAGGCTTCAGGGTGCCCAGGAATGTCAGGACTATCTCCTAAAGTTGATTCAGCTGCGGGATCGAGGCACCACCAGTGCAGAGCTTGCTCAGGAATGGCAACATGCAGGTGTTAGTGCAACTTCACACACAGTGAGGCAAAGCCTTTTGGAAGATGGCCTGGTGTCAAGAAGGGCTGCAAATAAGCCACTTCTCTCCAGGAAAAACATCAGGGACAGACTGATATTCTGCAAAAGGTACAGGGATTTGACTGCTGAGGACTGGGGTAAAAGTTAGTTTCTCTGATGAATCCCATTTCAGATTGTTTGGGGCATCTGGAAAAACACTTGTCCGGAGAAGGAAAGGTGAACGCTACCATCAGTCCTGTGTCATGCCAACAGTAAAGCATCCTGAGAACATTCATGTGTAGGGTGTTTCTCAGCCAAGGGTGTGGGCTCACTCACAATTTTGCCTAAGAACACAGCCATGAATAAAGAATGGTACCAAAAATCCTCCAAGAGCAACTGCTCCCAACCATCCAAGAACAGTTTGGTGACGAACAATGCCTTTTCCAGCATGATGTGGCTAGGGGAACAAAACATCAACATTTTGGGTCTATGGCCAGGAAACTCTGCAGACCTTAATCCCATTGAGAACTTGTGGTCAATCCTCAGGAGGCGGGTGGATAAACAAAAACCCACAAATTCTGACAAACTCCAAGCATTGAGTAGGCAAGAATGGGCGGCCAGCAGTCAGTATGTGGCCCAGAAGTTGATTGACAGCATGCCAGGGCGAATTGCAAAGGTCTTGAAAAAGAAGGGTCAACACTGCAAATATTGACTCTTTGCATAAACTTAATGTAATTGTCAATAAAAGCCTTTGACACTTATGAAATGCTTGTAATTTTACTTCAATATACCATAGTAACATCTGACAAAAAGGTCTAAAAACATTGAAGCAGCAAACTTTGTGAAAACCAATACTTGTGCCATTCTCAAAACTTTTTGCCATGGCTGTATACAAAGAGCTGGGTGGTAAAATGGTTTGGTTTCTGCTGCTTGGAAGAAATGTAACATAACCAAACTACTTCAGTAACTTTGCCGTGATACATAGCCCTTGCTGGTTTTAATTAGAGACATATATACATCTGTCATAATAATCCTAACCCATCTCTGTACAAGGGCATAGCTTCAGCTGTTTGAAGCATAACATTTGCTATCTTGAGTCTTGAGTGCAAATAGAGCCACCAGTGCTCATACTCAGGTGGTAGTTATACATGGATGCAATTCCACTTCACTTAGAAAACATACCAGAAAATTGCATTAAAGGTCATATGTCACTGGAGTTGGGATGTGTGATTTTCCCTCTCTACAGTGGGTGTGAGTGTGTAGCGACAGGAAGGCAAGGGAAGGCTTCCATACCTTTGCCCTCTCCAACCCACACTGTCCACAACTGTTCACTGCTGAGGCAAGTAAAACAACCATCCCATCCCATTCAGCAATCAAAGCTGCCATGAGCGAGGATCTTTGAATAGCTAGAGCACTGCTGAACATTGTTGCTCACAAGAGTCCTTATTTCAATGCTGAAAGTGCTGACTGGGCCCTGATGGACAAGCCTCTCTCGAATGCCATATGCAGACCACTTGCTTGAAGACTGGAAAACAGTGTCTGTAAATAATATATCTATGCTAATTAATAGGCTGGTTAGTGTGAGGCCTGCTAGTATGGATTCAGTTGTTATATCAGGAGAGCTCTAAGGGATATCTCTCTCTCATGGGATGAAATGTGGAGCCAGATGGATTTCTCTGCTTCAGAATTGATCCCTGCTTGCTAGTACCATTGGACCAGACACAGAAGAGGCTGGAAAAGTTACCTCAGCCAAACATGTTTTACAGGTTCACAAGAAGAATGTGTGATGTTCTGGTTTTGTTGTGGGTCCGGGGTGGTGATAGGAGCAGACACAGAAGCAGATTTAAAACAAAACATGGAACTTTTAATAAGTGGTGTGGCAGACAAGAACAATGGGAGAAAATAAGTCCAGGGATGGCACTAAAGTGCAAATGGGAACTGAGGTGAATGCAATGAGTAAAAGTCCAGTTAGTGGCAGATAGGAGCAGTCCAGTATCCAGGTCTTGTGAGGGTGGTGAAAAAAGACTTGTCCGGCACTGTGAGGTTCTGGTTAATAGGGAAATGTCCAGTTAATGACAGGCAGGGGAAATCAGGTGTAGTGTTGGAAATGAAGAAATGGAGGCTGAGGGAAAATCATCCAGCAGAATGTCAGTGGAGGTAAGGTGCAGGGTGAACAGCAGACTCAGGTTCTCAGGCAAGGGGAAGGTAATGGAGGATGCAAGGAAGTCCAGCGGGGTTGGAAAAGACAAGCAGGCAGGCAGGTAGCGTTTCACAGGAACAGATGGTGAGCACAGGGAACTCTCTCTCAGCTATGCTGAGAAACACATTGCACTGGCAATGAAGTGAGGCTCTGAACCTCCCTAAATACCAAGTGCTGTGCCATGACTGGCCAGAGAGAGCATGTGACAAACCAGGATTGGGCGATTTAAGTCATGTGACCGGAGGCAAGATTGCAGAGCCCATGGCGGAGTGGAACGGCAGCACCACCAGGCCTCACCAGCCCAAAGTGACAACATGCCAACACAGAACCACACACAGCCAATGCCCCTCGCCAAACACCAGCACCACTGCCAGACACCCCCCGCCATAGTGACCTCACAGGTAATACCCGTTGACCACCATGCCGAGAAACTCTGGTTGTGACAGTACCCCCCCTTATGGGTGGCCTCAGGACACTCACCAGGCTTTTCCGGATGAGCAGTATGGAATCTACTGACCAGGGCGGAAGCATGGATGTCTTGGGCATCGGTCCAACAGCGTTCTTCTGGGCCGTAACCCTTCCAATCCAGAAGATATTGAAGTCGCCCTCTGCGGATACGAGAGTCCAGAACCTGAGAGACTTCAAATTCCACACCTCTTTCAGTCTGAATCCGAGAATGAATAGGGAGGACCTTAAGGAACTTATTCAGAACCAAAGGTTTGAGAAGGGAGATGTGAAAAGAGTTTGGAACTCTTAAGTAAGAGGGCAGCTGAAGGTGATAAGCTACATGATTGATGATTTCTGTGATGGAGAAGGGTCCGATGTAACGTGGGGCAAACTTCATGGATGGAACTCTGAGGCATAGGTTCCGGGTGGACAACCAAATCTGGTCTCCAACTTTCCAACAACATGCCCGCACAGAACCACGCACAGCCAATGCCCCTCACCAAACACCAGCGCCACCGCCAGATCCCCCCACCATAGTGACCTCACAGGTAATACCGGTTGACTACCATGCCGAGAAACTCTGGTCGTGACAGAACAAACCTGGATCCTGACAATATCAAATTTTTCTGTTAGCCAGATACTTCTCAGAGGCATCAATCAAGCTACAGTAAATGGCTGTGAATAGACCACTGCTCCTTCATGTCTTAGCTCATGTGCAAGAAGCTGTTAATATCCATATGAAAACCAATCAACTCAATTAAATGCAGGTATTGTGCAGCGAGAAAACAAATTAGCAAGACATAAGCTAATACTCAAATTGTTGGACTTTTTAAAAAGGATATACTGTTTGGGTAGAGCTCTACTTAAACTTGGCACTCTTATTTTTCTAGAAGTTGGAATTTTGATCATACTGGATTTTTAATTAAGAATTGTAAGTAAAGGGTTATATAGCAAAATTAAACAAGTAGTGAAATTTGTTGGGTTATGCATTTCTTTTGGCTACAAACTCATTTAAACAGATTTCATTTTTTTGTATATCAAGCAGTATGAAGTGTGGAGAATTGGAGCAGTGGAGACATTGTCTATTGCAACCAATCAGCTCTAAGGTAGCATTTATCAATTATATTTTATAAAATGAGAGGAAGAAGCTGATTGGTTGCTATGGGTAACTTCTCCAATCTTTACACTGCTTTACTGCTTTTTGTTTTGAAGTTTAACAAATATTCTGAGGGCTGAAGTAATCGGGATGTGGTTCCACTAAGGAGAAGTAAAGAAGTTCTGAACCCAAATGGATTTACAATCTTATGGTGCATACTGCATACACATGTTCATATCAGACAAGGATAAATATATCGTTGTCTGATCGTCCTGCATGTGCTGGATGATGAGACAAGGATAAAGATATCATTGTCTGATCGTCCTGCATGTGCTGGACGATGATAGTTATCGAGCATCCAGCATAGCACCAACCCCCAAATGACCCGCGATCAATATCGACCAGGTTGGAGTGCATGCATGGGCGATGGTCGTTATAGTTATCGACCATCCGTGCCCGCGCATTGTCTGTCGTTTGGGGGTTGAAAGAGGCCAAAAAATGGACAATATTAACGATAAATGATATCTTTATCGTTTATATCGTCCTACAAAATCTGACCATGTGCATGCACCATTAGTTACAATAGTGCAGATGGAGAGAAATGTGATGGTGTTCCTTAAAAAAAATGAATCTTGCCTAACAAATTATTTGTGGGAACAATATTCCCTATTTTGGTTTAATTGATTTGTTTAGCAATTCAGAAATGTTTAGACATCTTCAAAGGGTTTCTTCATAAGGAAATGTGGAAAACAAAATCCTTTGTCAGATAAAGGTACATAAATTGATACAATTTTCATACAAGAGTCCTGATAGATAGTTCCTACTAAATATTTCCCTTCAAAGGGTATTCAATATACTTTTAAAAAAGGATGAGCACCGGTCCAAAGAGTATAGTTACTAAACAACAGTTTTATAAATGTCGTAAACCAGATAGGATCCAAAGACAAGTTGGGAAGGTCTGGGTGGATTATTTACCTGGATAAAAGGGGAGTGGAGAAAGACTTATGTCTGAGTTTTGCCTGTTGTTCCAGACAAAGTCACAAAAGACCTGTTCAAGCAGTTAGTGCTGTTATGGACCTTGAAAAACACAGTGCAAGACTATCAGACAGTTTCTTTGTATCTTCAAATAGAAGTTGTTGTTTTTTTCACAACACTTTCAAATTAAGACAAGTTGTTCATATGCTAGCAGTAGAGGAGTATATTTTTATAGCGGTCAAGATGAATCTTGCCATTTCCTTCTCATTGGCTTAATATGCTGAGTTCATTACTTCCTCTTTTTCTAAATGTTCTTTATTCCAAATATTTAAATATAGTTAAAAACAAATTAAATCAATTAAATTACTAGAGGTTTAGAACATTTGACAACTTTTGTTTGACATTTGAGCTTCGCCATTAAAACACTTAAAATATATTAATAAGTTCTGCTATTTTCAAACTGATTCACACATGCTCGAAAGCTGTTGTAATTTTAAAATGATAGAAATTCCAGTAAATTTTAACACTTGTATCGATTCAACAAACCAGTTTGAGAAGCTATTTGTTTCTTGAACTTTATTTTGGGCTAATTTATAAATTGGTATTCTAACTTTGTCACAAGAATGCATTACATTTACAGCATAGAACAGTTACAGGATAATCGTGCTATCTGCACAAGGATTAACTCTTTATTAAATACTTTAAGTACACAGTATTTTCATTACTAAGCAGTTTCATATGAGAATATTTTGTATTTAAAAATTGGGAGACAGAATCTCCATGTAATTGTTGTTAAATGTTTTGTCTGAGATAACTGGAATCTGCACAAGAAAGAGACAGCAATAAAAAGTGTCAAAGTATATAATGATTACACAGCATTCAACCTGCTGGGAGGCTCTAAAATCTTGACCTAAAATTTCTACCACCATTACAAATAATGAGCAAAAACAAATATACACCCCTGCTGTGTACCTATGAGCAGATGGTACTAAAGCACTAGGTACTCCCTGGGGTGCTTTACTCATTTAAAGGGCATGTGAAAGCCAGAACATTGAAATATTCAGTAGCCATAAAACAGGACCACAAACCATTTTAAAGAGCTGCAGACAAGATTATAGTGCTAAAGCTGTAGTTCACAAAGATGTCAAATTGTCCGCTAAAGAAATTCCACTGCAGTTATTAGTGTCATTTTAGCAACTACTGGACTCGAATTACGAAGAAAATTTTTGACATCCAAGTGTTATTTGCTACAAACAGCTTTTAAATTTACAGTTTAATCTCTTCTATTTACTAATATGGTAAAATTTACAACACCAACATTTTTGTTAGCGATGTACATTAGCTTAATGGGAGGCCAGAAACAGATTTTCTTCACCAGAACCATATCTGAAAAACCAAAAATTAGTTGTAACTTGCGCTCCCTAACTGCAGTCCGAGATTCTGGAACACCACGTCCTCTGTACAAGATATAACAGCTTGAATGTTCCTGAAGTGCTTAGTCTTTAGTACATGTATACTCCTTTTATCTTTGAAGACTGATTAAAATTAAGGACTGATTTATATTTTTACCAGTGATGACTGCTTTTACCATCTGATGCTGTGTGGGATCCTTTCCATCCCAGGTTTGGAGAGAGGTCCCTGACTCCATCTTATGTTGTTATCCAGTACTTGTAAGTAAATTTGACCTATAGGAAGTTTTTTAAAGAAATTTTTTATAAATTATTTTAATTGGATAATCGTTGGACTGCATGCGGATTTCAATTACCAGTGAGGGCTACATCCATGAAAGAAACCTTTAAGTGAATGCATCCTTCTTATACAGTATTTGGTGAGTGTATTCCCAGGAGGATGATATTAGAATGTCGGGTTATAGATGTGTATGCCAGATGTTTGCTTAAGGAAAATCAAAGAAACCTTTTTAATGAACATCTCACAGAGATTTTTGCGAGTGTTAATCCAAAAGGGGATATATTTCAGAGACAATCAGTATTCACCGTACCTTCTTTTGTTTTTATCTTCTGGGATATTATATTACAGTCTTCCTAGATAAAAGGAGTACTAAAGACTAACTACGCTTCAGGACCATTCAAACTGTTTATTTATATCTTCACCAGAATAATGTTAAAAGATTATTTTTACATTTGGCAGCAAACTAACACCTCGTACAGTTATTCATAAATATCCCAATAAAAGTAATAAAACAATTGGAATCACACACACAATCTTTCAGGTTGTAATGCAGTGTATAAACCAAACTACCGCTGCAGTTAATTAGATTATTCTGAAGTTTACCTACCAAAGAATAATTGATTTAATTTAATTTAAAAGGTTTTGTTTTGTATTAGATTACAATATGGGTATTAATTTCCGAATCCAGACAAAGTCAAGTGCACATTGCGTAAACTGTTTCTACTTACATCATTAGTGTGACAAAAATATCACTAATCACAGGACAAGTAATTCTAGGATGAGCTGGTGAAATGTCTTGGCACTTCTGGTATGTACTGAAATATACAGAATGTAGGCCATATTCAATACTGTCCTCAAAATATTTTAATAAGCTGTAAGTGTTTATATGTTGCCTTTTATGGAGGTGTTTTTAGATAGCAGATGTCCCATGACCTTCTATGCTCCTGTTATGCTATAAATAAACAAAACTACAGTGTGCTCCACTCCTGCAGTTTAGTAAGGTTGGGCCTCAAATCAAATTTTTGATCCACTAGTATCATTATGCGGAATCGGTATGATTTGGTTGGAATCCCAACACCAGCATCCCTGCAGCAGTGGAAATCGCAATCATCCCTAATGTAAGTACAACTAACCTAATTCTACACCCTAACCCTCCCTTAGGGGTGCCTAACCCTAACCTCCCCCCCAGTACCTAACCCTAATCCTCCTCTAAGTACCTAAACCTAACCCCCCCTTCCCCGCTGCCTAAACCTAAGTCCCCCGGGGAAGTGCCTAACCCTAACCTCCCCCCGGGGGTGCCTAACCCTAACCCCCCCTTCCCCTAGCCTAACCCTAACCTCCTTGGGGGGTGCCTAACCCTAAGTCCCCCCAGGAGCCCTAAACCTAACCCTCCCACTCCCCCGCGGCTATCCGCACTTGGCGCCGGGCGTCCCTTCGATCGGGACACCTGTCTCTAGACCCTTGCCGGGATATGACAGTCGGGAAGCCGGCTGTCGGGATTAGGTCCGCTGGCTTCCCGACTGCATACCCATTATGCCACTGCCTGACAAAATTGTGGTGAACAAATCAGACACTATTTTTAAATGGCTGCCTTATGCTTAACCTAGGCGTATTTTATAGCACACAAACAAATAGCATAAAGCCTCAACCTATAAGTCGTACTTGTGATAAAAACAGCCCCAATGTTGCTTTTGTATGTAGTAGAACATAAATGTGGGTCAAAATCAGTATTTGGATGAGGAAAAAAAAAATAATACAATTTATGAGGGTTCAGCAAATGTGAAAGCCGGCAGAATTTTTAGATGATGTTTTTTCTGCATTTGATAAATTACCCAGAAGTGCTTGTTCAAAAAATGTGGACATGTGAAATACCTTTTATTCTTTTAATCACATCTTTAAAAGGAATAGAAAAAAAACGATTCCCCAGTTTTTGTATATTCCTTAAAATAATCTATTTTATTTGGTGAGCACCATAAAATTATTGCTATATCAGAAGCATGAAATAGAACAATGTTTAATATTCTGCTTCCGACGCCAAAATGTATTTTTAACATATGCTCATGTGGCAATTTTATAGTTTTGTCATACAAGAACTAATGGTGTAATCAGTACAATAAGGTGGCACCTTCTTTCTTTGAGGTGAACATTTAGTGGGCATCATATAGGCACTGCCTCCCTATTAGTCATAGGCCTGGCAAATTCATGAGACACTATTTACTAGCATAATGAAGTCTGAATTATTGCGATAATTTAAACCACAAAATGATCCTCTAAAGTTCAGAGAGTAACACAAGTAACGTGTAGAAAGAATTTAATGATAAATATCTTTCAAGTAACCCATGGGGCAAAGAAACATACATTTAAAACACTTCCAGTCAAATCCATAAAATAAACACCATAAAATATCAGTAATATAAAAGTATAAAAATACAGTTTACACCACATACAAAACCACCAAAGGAAAAAAAAATCATAACATCTGCAAAATCTATCTTTACAAAACAGTCAAAAAATAATTCATGATTATATACAACTAGAAGGTGCATAGGCATTGGGGCTTAGATTTTAGGCCCACCTCTGTAATAATACAGTAAAATGATTTAGGCTGGATAACAGTGTACTTGCCATAAATTAAATAAGTTAGTTCACATTTTCTGTCTGACCTGCCCCTTAAGGCATATATTAATCTAATGTGTCTTTAAAGCTTTCTTCAATAGATCCACATCTTTTCTTTTATTTGTGTTAGTTCTTCGGCACTCGTATGCTTCCTGCTGTAGAGGGATATATCTATCCAGTAGTCCCAAGCCCTGCTCAGCAGGACTCGTAAATAGTCTTGACCAGGATGGCTTAAACTTTCCATTGAATCCTACAAAGGCAATGCTTCCTGAAAAACAGAACATTTTCATAAAAGTACATTATTAAATCAGCTTAAAACACTGTACTTAAGGCCAAAATAAAATGTACTAATGAACATTTCCCCATTTTCCTAGTGCACAATTATACTTAGGCTTTGCTACCATAAGTGATAAGTATCTCCTCTCAGGTTCCATACTCTTGTGAGCAGCAGTGGGTACAATGACTACATAATATTATTAAACAATTTTATAAATGTTAACATTTTTTGGCTAGCTCACGTTGATGGCTCTAAACAGATAACCCAGTGTTCTTCACTACTGTCTGTCACTGGTGTTTTACAGATATAATGGATGATTATAGTAACTGTTCCTCATTATATTACAAGGGAAATTTCAAGCAGAACTCACCTTTGTTTTTAAGAGATGCTGGTTTAGCTGTTCCAAGAGTGTGTAATGACTGTGCAACATTACCATAATCCACAATATATCCCCGTGACGCTAAAACGACTATTGATCTAGTAAGTGAAAGCAATAGAGAAAAATGATGCATGTTAAACAAAACCATCTAACCAGCAAAGAATCTCCTCAAGAAAAAATATAGCTGTGCTTTAATAAAAGATCTTTAATCCCATGTAAGGATGGCCATACAGCTAGTGTCTATCGGGTCAACTCCCCGTTCAGCCAATGCCTGGGTGGGGTGATCGACAAATCTAATCTGTTGTACAATCTCAATTCGCTGACTGTGACCTAAAAATGATTGGAATTGGTGAGTCAGGGATTTGTAACATGTTGGATTTTGCCGATCCCCAGAGAAATCGACAATCATCAGAGTCTGCCGAACGGCAGAACGAATCAGCATCAGGGAAACGGGGACTGGCACGCTAGATGCATGGCCCAGATAACTTATCTGCTGGAGTTTACTTTGTGAGACCAAGATAAATCATATATAAATGCGTAAGTGTTATTTGTTAAAATGTCATAAATAAATGATATGTAGAATTTATATTATGTTGACATTTTAATCATGCTTGTGCTTCATTAAAAAATGTAAATGAAAGTTTAGAAAAAAAAAGCATAGTAATATTTAAGTGCAAGTTTAACACAGAGACAGAGTCTCAGTCTACACACAGAGCAAAATCTTAAGTACAATGAACATCCTGTGTAAGTTGGCAATCAATGATCAAACGGTTAGTTTGTATGCTAAAGCTTTATTTTCTTTCCTTTTGTCACAGAACATACATTTGTCTACATATTAAAGGTAGTATATAGGTTGCGGCTAGATCGCCTTCAGCTACAGGACCCTTCACGTGGGCATAGAGTGGGAATAGTAACATGTGGCGAGCAAAGCAAACCACCGTGCCCACAAAGGTACAAATTTCTACTATTGGTGGCCAGATACTACAGTTGAGACAAAATAACTGCAGTCAGGTCATGGAACCGAACTCCCGCCCTCACTTCACATCACGGCAGGGTCCTTCAGCTGAAGGGGAACTAGGATCAACCGTAGTATATAGCTCTCAGATTAATTTGTGATTTTGTGAATTTCTTTTGTGCTACAGTGACAGGTGAAGCAGGGGCTTGAACAGAAAGAAGAAAAATATGGGTTACTAACATTGAAACCTGCTTTTAAACTTAACAAATTCATTATAGTCTTTAGTATAATGACTACTCCACCTAACTGACAATTATTTAGTTTTATATACAGAGTTTTGCAATATTTCATTATGAGGGATTGTCTGTAATTGTTACACTCCATTATACATTCAATTCTTAGAGCTATTTTAAGGTTTTAATATTTACGAACTTAAAAAATAAAATAAAGCCACAATAAGTTTTCAATAAACAAGAAAAAAAAAATACCTTTGCGGAATTTTATTTTCTAAATATTTTTCCAGTCGCTCAAAATCATCTTGTGAGAAGAACACAGTTTCTTTTACTGATCCAGTGCAAGAGTCAATGACAACAACGAATAAACCAACTTCTTTGAATGAATACTTGGTGCCATTAACCTGAAAAGACATGAAGGCAGTAGAAATGATTGCCAATGGTAACATGGACTTGTCAGTACCATACAGGCATTTTCCTTAACAACCTGAATCCAAACCTATGATGGCATCCTTACAATAAGAGCATTTTAATCTTTCAGCTCTGGAGGGATAAAAAAACTCAGCCCTAAAATTCATTTAAATTTCCTCACTGGGAGAGGAGCCGAAAATAGACAAATTGCTAGACAGAATGACAGCCAAAAAGTTTAAGTCAACAAATAGCAGGTTCGCAAACATTTTACTTAATCTCCTTAAAGTAAAATATTCAACTGATTGCATAAATAAAACTTCTTTATTTTCTGCAATGCTTCTCTCTCCGACTAACATTATTTTATTATGTTTAGTCATAAATGAATGCAAAGTGCAGTTTTTCTTGCAGTCATCGTCATTTAACCTTTATTGTACGATGACTTGCATTTATTAAACAGATAAATATACATTTGAGAGAGTTGTAGCCATAACTGAAAGTTCAGGTTTAGTGTTATACTACGTGTCAATGTTGTCTATGGACAGTGGGCTGCCTGTCAGGAACAAAAATACTGGGCTGCAGGAGCAAGAGTGGGGAGGGGTGTGTGTAAAATGGGGAAAGGGAGGGGGGCACAGAGTCTGCCACACTCTCTTTGCTGCTAACCCAGGTGTTTTTTTTTCTTTTAAGAAAGGTAATGTGTTACTACTGCCAGTGGGAGTGAGTAAGAGCTAACAAAATGCTCCTGCCAACCCCCAATGCACACTGGACCCCAAGTGAGTAAACAGAAAGTAGAATGAGTAAATAATATAACAGCTCAGCATCACAAAGAACTTTTCAGTACTGTTTGTTAATATTTACAAAGATTCTTTATTCGATTTTTGGTTGCTTTATATTTCATTTTGTGAACCAAATGTTCACCTTTACGTATTTTACGTAAAGGTGAAATTACATTTTCTATTCTAACAAATTATGAACGCGTGATCACAATACTTACCTACTCTTACAGAATTTTCAGGAGACTCCTAGATCTTGAGGAGCTTTCCTGGATACCCAGATACCATCTACTTCCCTAGTTAAGTGTGCGTTCTGGAGGACCGATGATGCAATTTGCTAAAAAATGCATCATTGTGACCCAAACCCACTCCCTCATCTGCCAGCAACACAGTTACAACAATGTGGTATTGTACAGCAGAGGTATGATGAGTCAATTATCTGTGCCATGCCCATTCATCTCCAACCTATACATCTGATATATGCCAGAGGGACCAGCATGTACAATGTTCGTAAGACTATTTTCATACAAATGTTTGTTACTTGCCAAATTTAGCACAACTAGATAGCCAAAATATATGCCACATGGAAATAGTAGTGCATTTTTCAAATAGCACACACCCCTGATGGTCTATATTTTATCATAAATTGCATCCAGTCCCTTATTTCCATCATAAGAGAACAGGAATGAATGTGCTCAAAAGGATACAATGTAATGAATATGAAACTAAAATAAATACAAATTTAAATGTCAAAACAAAATGACAGTGTTATACTGGGTATACAAGTACAAATAACATGCCTGCAAGACAGGCATTTTAGCTGACATCCTGATATCGTGGCCATACACTGAGATAATGCACAGTGTACGGGCCACGATATCTGCGCTCCTCCCCAGGGGAGGAGACATTTCCCTGGTCCTTTCTCTGTGAAGTGACAGGGGATATGTCAGTCTGTTGCACATACACTGCCCGATGCAGACGACTTTCACTTAGAAAATATTGCACGGAATGGGCATGCTGGACGGTACCGGCATGCCCTACTGCTCAATATTTTCAGATCAGTCACCCTCCTACACTGTACAATTATCTTGTCAATCCGCTGATATCGGCCGGAACGGGCAGATAATTGTATAGTGTATGCCCAGGGCCCTCTTCCCTGTCCTCACTTATACCATCATTTCCTCCCGACTGGCAACAGCGACACCAAAAGTTTGGCTTCAGCCAGCGCTACATACTTGTGTATTTTGACTGCTGATGCAATCATTGTTATTAACCTTTTAATCCAAATTGTGCAATGTTTTGTACTGTAAGGAGTAGTGGAAATGTTTTCTCTCTCTCTCTCTCTCTCTCTCTCTCTCTCTCTCTCTCTCTCTCTCTCTCTCTCTCTCTCTCGTGTTTGCTTAGGTATGAACTTAGTCAGGGCCACATACCATCACACAATCCCTGAAAATGGGGACACTCTTACACTACACAGGTTAGGGTGCTGGCTCCAGTGGGAATTGACAGTCTACCAAAAACCTGTATGAAAGCTACAAACTTTATGACTCAGGCAAAGTTCATATTAAATCCAGAGTTATTTTTAAAGTGACCATATAAAACCCTCTGTGTTTGCATGCAAGGGACTAGAACTTTGTGGGCCACATGCCAAGAGATTAAAAGGGCCCCCCCCAGAGGTTAAAAAAAACAACACATATTTGCCCCCACACAGAGCCCATTCTGTGTGGCATTCAGGTTATGCCACACAGTACCACCCCTTAAACACATTTTGCCAAACAGTAGTGTCCCTTACACATTATGCCACTCAGTAATGCCCCTTATTCATTATACCACACAGTAATGCCCTTTACAAATTATGCCACATAGTAGTTGTGCCCCATATAACACATTATTCCACACAATAGTAGTGCCCCTTACACATTATACCCCCTTCAGAAACTCACTCCCCCGTGTCCCTCCAGCAGTCTCTCGCCTGCCCATGTGTGCTATCAGAAGCCAACAGGTGTGGATTTGCTGCCGGGCCGCCAGCTAATTACAGCTGGCACAGTGACAGACATGGACAGACAGCGCCGTTGCAATTTGAATCTGGTGCCGATCGCGAGCCAATTTGAGGCTCGTGGCAGCGGCTCCTGGTTGGTTGCTGGTCCACGATCTCAGATTGCCTTGGGACCAGCAGCGCGGTCTCTCCACGTCTGCCTGCCGGTGTGCCAGATGTAATCAGCTGGCAGGTCGGCACAAAGTCAGCACCGCTGCCAGCCAGGCCCCCCTCAGCCAGACCAGCCCACTATGTGTGCGCGACTGGGTGAATGTGTGTGTGTGTACATACACCAGTGGTTCCCAAACTTTTTAGAATCGTGGCACCCTAGACCATCAGTATTGTTTTCATGGCACCCCTAAGCCGAAAGTTTGTTATTGAGAAATTAGGAAAAAAATTTAGTAAAGTGAAGTAAATTGTGCTTACCTGTCATCCTTAGGTTCAGTTATGTGCTGGTGGACAGGTTTTAGCTTCTGTTTGTCCTCATATTTACATTACATTGACCATAAATAATTTTATTTGGTGCTGGACCACCAGCCTGAGGCACCCCTGCAAGTTTCCCGAGGCACCCCAGGGTGCCACGGCGCATAGTTTGGGAACCACTGACATACACATATATATATATATATATATATACATACATACATACATACATATAGTCAAATGGCTGGCACTCCACATAAATGCAAAATAAATTACTTGCCTTGGTGCCTTCCTGGAAGTTCAATAGAACACCCACTTACATATGTAGAAAGGGAAAGGCGGCACTCACAGGTCTGATGAAATGAAAGAATCAAACTTGACAACTGTGTCTGCCTTGTTCAACGTTTCAGTCTCACATGACTTTTATCAAGAACACAATGAAAAAAAACAAATACACATACCTTTATAGTGGAATGTCCAAGGTGATTGGTGCAGTGTAATGCTCCATGCTGTCGGGGGCCAGAGTCTGACATCATCTCTGTGCGTCAGACACTCAGGCATCACACAGGATAAAGCAGTCTGATGCCCCCGGTGGATAGGAGGAAAAATGACCACTGTACATCGTGGATATGTGTGAATAGATAGTGAGGCACTGACATGCAGTGCTAAACATGATTAAATGTCAACATCGTATCACCATATATAATGCAACTTGCAAGGTGTGGGTCAATGCCCACACATCAAAAAGTTGAAGAAACAAAATAACAAAATTCAAATCGCTCCTATAAAAAGAAGGAACATAAAAACTCCACACCACTGTCTTCCTTAATAGTGAATGTGAATAAAGTGAAAATGTAAAACTATTATTCCAAGTGGAAAACAAATAAGAATAATAATACATATATAAAAGATAATAAAAAATGAAGATGATATAGATAAAAAAACTAAGTATGTAACCATACCGTTATATATAAAAGGCAAGTATACCATCGAAAGGATCCTAAAAAGAATATATTGGTGAATACATCTACCAAAACATGTGCATCAGAATAGTTATATGAGATAAAACGACAAAAAATATATACATGTGTGCCACAGAATGTAAAGAAATGAATGACTGTAGAATACATCCTAATAAAGAAATGTAGCAAAAGAATCACAAAAGAAGACTTAAAGCAATATAGTCTGTGGTGAAGACTAATCCATGGTATACAAATATGACAACCGTGAGGCTATGAGAATAAAAGCACATGGAACACAGGAAGACCCAGCAGAGCTAAACCCAAAGAGGTGCTCAGGTAATCACAAATATGATAACACATGAACATGTGCATAAATGCAAAGATAACTTGGACCACCAAGAGAACATACAGATGACTCAACAGTATTGGAAAAACATGATAGAAAAAAAATCAATAGAAAAAATCAATTATCAAAAAAAAATTTTTACAAAAAAATATTGTACACAAAATATGTTATTAAAAAGCTCCAAAAAAAATGAACAAGTTGAATATTCTTATAACTCCAGATGTGCACAAATGTCCAATCAAGGAAATGGCCTAGCCAGAATTCAAAGGGAACATCTGTGACATATCATATCACTCTCCTGTGTGCTACCTGGGTATATAGGAGACTTCTAAGTAGTACTTACAACACCGGATCTTCCCTGAAGGTCTCCCATTCAAGTACTAGTCAGGCCCAACACTGCTTGGCTTCCAAGTTCAGCGGAGATTGGGCAAGACCAGTGTGGTATGGTTGTATCACACATATCCACGATGTACAGGGCTCATTTTTCCTCCTATCCACCGGGGGCATCAGACTGCTTTATCCTGTGTGATGCCTGAGTGTCTGAAGCACAGTGATGATGTCAGACTCTGGCCCCCAGCAGCATGGAGCATTACACTGCACCAATCACCTTGGACATTCCACCATAAAGGTATGTGTATTTGTTTTTTTAATTGTGTTCTTCATAAAAGTCATGTGAGACTGAAACGTTGAACAAGGTAGACACAGTTGTCGTTTGATTATTTCATTTCATCAGACCTGTGAGTGCCGCCTTTCCCTTTCTATATATATATGTATATATATATATATATATATATATATATATATAGTCCAAATAGGTCCACACTCTCGTCTTCAATAATAAATTGCTGGGGTGACACACCCATATGGGATCACAATAATCCTCTTCATGCAAAAGTAGAAAAAAAGAAAAAAAGGGGGGGGGTAGCACTTACCAGTCTTCTTAAAAACATCTCTTTATTATATCTCCTTTGTCAAAGGTCCATGCACAGGACCGAAACGTCGGATTTTTAAATGTTGTAACATTTTTACGGAGATATAATAAAGAGATGTTTTTAAGAAGACTGGTGAGTGCTACCCCCCCTTTTTTTCTACTTTTATATATATATATATATATATATAAAAATGTGTCCATAGTAGACAACCTTACAGTTTCACATTTCCCATTAAGGCTTCTTGGACATGATCTGAATTTCTGCGCAGACCTCAGTTGCATAGACTGCATGTGTGTAATCCAATGAGCACACAATTCTGTGAATTAGCAGCTCCACCATTTTGTGAGTGATAGCAATCTCACTCTGTGAGAGTGCTGAATCTGCAGTTAACCACAGGGTGTGATGGCATACCATATTTATATTGCGCACGGAACATGTCCATTAAGGAGTCACCCTTAATGATTGGAATTTCATTGTTTTTTTAAGTTTGAGTGGCATAAAGTCAATAGGTTTTGTGAAATTTCAGATCAGGTCTAAAAAGCCTTAATGGGACATGTGAAACCGTAAGGGAGAAGGGCAACAAATGGTACATTAGCGCAGGTGGAGGAAGGCCGCAGGAGTGCGGGGCAGCGGCAGCGCGGAGTAGTGGGGCAGTGCACAGGGGCATCAGCAGGCGGCAGAGCATGCATCTGAGAAAATAAAATCAACAAGACACAGATGCATGGATGTATCAGTGAGATCCATCTATGCATCTATGTTAAAAATTGAATATGTGTAAAATACAAAAATTAAAAAAAGGACATGGGGCCACCCCACAAGTACCAGCAAATGGGGCATTTAGGGCCCACTGGTACCTGTAGTACACCTGTAAAAGTAATATTAAAATGAAGACTACACCGATTTTTTCGTCTGCACTTCACCACCCCAGGACTTTCTTCGTTTTCACCTGGAGGGCGCCAACCCGCCATGGCTTCGGAATCTTCACCTGGGGAGAGGCGGTATTTATGCTCTTTTTCATGGCTGCCGTCACCCCAGGTCTTCATCTTCTGTAACTTTCTAATTTACCTGAACCCCAAAAGCACCTACCCTGGAACAACAGCTACCTAACAAAACAAACCTCAATTCTAAATTCGCCCACTACCCTGACTTATGCCTTCCCAAAAATCCCCCATAGAGAACAGCAGTAAAGTGGTCCTAATTGAGTGTCAAAAAACAAAACAAAAAAAAACTGACAGTTTGAACTTTAGATTACTCCCAAATCCTCATTTTTATTTTTTTTTTGCCCTGAAATTTGGCATGCAGCACTGAGAGACAGTTCTACCCACCCGTGTCAAATTTCAGCTCGTACCTCCAATAGATTTTGAGGTGTAGCCCCTTAAACACCATGTCCCCCTCTTCCGGAATTCTCTATGGAGAATTCTGTTCTTTTGAGTCCTTAATATTAGGGCACGACTGTGCCCTTATAATATATAGTCAGGTGCATAAATATTGGGACATTGACAAAATTTTCATATTTTGGCCTCTTTTCACCACCACAATGGCTTTGAAATTAAACAAACAAGATGTGCTTTAACTGCAGACTTTCAGATTTAATTTGAGGGTAATTACATCCAAATCAGGTGAACGGTGTAGGAATTACAACGGTTTCTATATGTGCCTCCCACTTTTTAAGGGGCCAAAAGTAATGGGACAAACTAAACAATCCTAAATCAAATTTTCACTTTTTAATCTTTGTTGCAAATCCTTTGCAGGCAATTACAGCCTGAAGTCTGGAATGCATAGACATCACCAGACGCTCGGTTTCATCCCTGGTGATGCTCTGCCAGGCCTCTACTGCAAATGTCTTCAGTTCCTGCTTGTTCTTGGGGCATTTTCCCTTCAGTTTTGTCTTCATCAAGTGAAATGCATGCTCAATCGGATTCAGGTCAGGGGATTGACTTGGCCATTGCATAACATTCCACTTTTTAGCCTTAAAAAAACTTTTTGGTTGCTTTTGCAGTATGCTTTGGGTCATTGTCCATCTGCACTGTGAAGCGCCGTCCAATGAGTTCTGAAGCATTTGACTGAATATGATCATATAATATTGCCCGAAACACTTCAGAATTCATTCTGCTGCTTTTGTCAGCAGTCACATCATCAATAAATACAAGGGAACCAGTTCCATTGGCAGCCATACATGCCCACGCCATGACACTACCACCACCAAGCTTCACTGATGAGGTATGTTTTGGATCATGAGCAGTTCCTTTCCTTCTCCATACACCTTCTCTTCCCATCACTCTGGTACAAGTTGATCTTTGTCTCATCTGTCCATAGGATGTTGTTTCAGAACTGTAATGGCTTTTTTAGATGTTGTTTGGCAAACTTTAATCTGGTCTTCCTGTTTTTGAGGCTCACCAATGGTTTACATCTTGTGGTGAACCCTCTATATTCACTCTTGTGAAGTCTTCTCTTGATTGTTGACTTTGACACATATACACCTACCTCCTGGAGAGTGTTATTGATTTGGCCAACTGTTGTGAAGGGGTTTTTCTTCACCAGGGAAATAATTCTGTCATTCATCCGCTGAGCTCTCCGGTGCCTTCTTTCTTTTTAAGAATGTTCCAAACAGTTGATTTGGCCACACCTAATGTTTTTGCTATCTCTCTGATGGGTTTGTTTAGATTTTTCAGCCTAATGATGGCTTGCTTCACTGATAGTGACAGCTCTTTGGATCTCATATTGAGAGTCGACAGCAAGTGATTCCAAATGCAAACGTCACAGCTAGAATCAACTCCAGACCTTTTACCTGCTTAAGTGATAATGAAATAACAAGGGAATAGCCCACACCTGTCCATGAAATAGCTTTGAGTTGATAGTCCCATCAGTGGCGTAACTAGGGCAGGGCGAGCGGGGTGCATGCCCTGGGCGCCGTTGGACCGGCGGCGCGGGGGGGGCGCCGCCGGCTTCGGTACCGGCCCGCCCGCCCTAGTTAGCCAGTGTAGCGCCGACCGCAATGAGTGCGGTCAGTGCTACACATTTACACAGGACCGGCGCTAGGCTTCCAGCGCCGGTCCTGTGCTTCACACCTGAGCCCGTTCCCTCCCCCTGAGCGCTTGCCCAATAGCGCTAGGAGGTGGGCTCAGGCTGTGCATAACACACGCATCGCCGCCAGCGCTGGCGGCGATGTGTGTGTTAAACAGCAGTCAATGAGAGTCAGATAGACTCTCATTGACTGCAGCAGCACCCACTGCAAGAGCCGGACTTCTGTCTGTCCCATAATGCTGAGCGCGCCAGCCCGGGCGGGAGTGGCGTCGCGAGCAGGACCAGGAGCAGAGATTCAGGTAAATATACTTATATATATATATATATTTTTTTTTATAATTTTTTTTTATCTATCTGCTCAACGGGGGAGGGGGGTGGCTACTACTGGGGGGACCTCTACTGGGGGAGGGGTAGCTACTACTGGGGGCGCCATTGGGAGGACCTCTACTGGGGGGGGGCTACTCTACTGGGGACTACTACTTGGGGGGAACTACCATTGGGGGCATTATAAAAGGGGCCTACTACTAGAGGCACTGCACTCGGGGGACCACTGCTGGGGGTAATAATAGGAAGGGCCACTACAAGGGGCACTGGATAGGGGGGATCACTACAGGGTGCCTGCATAAGGGGACCACTAATGGGAAAACTGCATGGGGGGAGCTACTGCTGGGGGCACTATATAAAGGGCACTGCATAGGGGTGGGGACTACTACTGGGTGCACCATTTAAAGAGCACTGCATAAGGGGATACCGCTACTGGGCGCACTGCATTGTGGGGACTGCTACTGGGAGCACTGCATAAGGGGGAACACTACGTGGGGCACTGCATTTGGGGGGGCCACTACTGGGGGTACTGAGTAAGAGGAACTAATTGGGGGCTGTATAAGGGGGTCCACTACTGGGGATACTGTATAAGGGGCACTACTATGGGCCTGAATAAGATGGACCACAACTGCATACTGGGGGTACTTTATAAGGGGTACTACTGGGGGTAAGGTGCATATGGATAGGAATGTCCAGCGTGAAAATAAAGGGGTGTGTCATGTTGACACGCCCCATTTTTAAGTGACCACGCCTTCGGCGCGCGCACATCTCGGGATGTTAGGGGGGAGGGGGGGCTCCCTTTTCAAATTTGCCCTGGGCTCCAAATACCCTAGTTACGCCACTGAGTCCCATTACTTTTGGCTCCTTAAAAAATGGGAGGCACATATAGAAACCGTTGTAATTCCTACACCGTTCACCTGTTTTGAAAATTTAGGATTACATTGCTATCTCTAGAGCTATGGGTACAAGGATACTTCTAAGTTTGTATATTTTTCTGATACTGGCAGTGTGCTCAGGGAATATGGTTAATGGTATTTTTATATATATTTTTTCAATATCTTTTTCATATTTTTCCATATTTTTTCAATTTTGGTTTATCTTTTCAACTTTATCTACATTATTTTATGATTGTCAATTGTCATGATATTGTCATCGTTTATGATGTTCAGATAACGATGGAAACATCATCAAGTTGTCTCTCTGAGTTCAGTAGGTCTTTTTGTAGTATTTACAAGTAAATTATCGACTGCTCTAATATTGCAGATTGATTGTGTCAAGTATTATATGTTGTATTGTTAATGTGATATATGTATTATTGTATATGTCTTTGTTTTTTCTATTGTGGTCCAGTGACTACGCGTTGTCATGACGAGGGGAGACCAGGCTGTGGGCGTCTCCACTCTCCTGGGGCTGACGCTGTTGTAGCGCCGGTGTGCAGGAGAGGCAGGGTGATGTCATCAGCGGGGGACCCGGCCATGGACAGCGCGCGGCACGGACAGCACACGTGGAGTCTAGTGAGTATAAATGTTTGTGTCATTTGTATTGTGGTGTTGTACCTTGATAAAGGGGCTATATTAAAGGCTCCAAAACGTCGGTGTTATACATTACACCTCTTGTATTGTTATATTTGGAGGACAGAGTGCCGCCTGTGTGGACATATATATATATATATATTTTTTTTTTTAATCTATCTGCTCAACGGGGGAGGGGGGTGGCTACTACTGGGGCGACCTCTACTGGGGGAGGGGTAGCTACTACCGGGGGCGCCATTGGGAGGACCTCTACTGGGGTGGGGGCTACTCTACTGGGGACTACTACTTGGGGGGAACTACCATTGGGGGCATTATAAAAGGGGCCTACTACTAGAGGCACTGCACTCGGGGGACCACTACTGGGGGTAATAATAGGAAGGGCCACTACAGGGGGCACTGGATAGGGACTACAGGGGGCACTGGATAGGGGGGATCACTACAGGGTGCCTGCATAAGGGGACCACTACTGGGAAAACTGCATGGGGGGAGCTACTGCTGGGGGCACTATATAAAGGGCACTGCATAGGGGTGGGGACTACTACTGGGTGCACCATTTAAAGAGCACTGCATAAGGGGATACCGCTACTGGGCGCACTGCATTGTGGGGACTGCTACTGGGGGCACTGCATAAGGGGGAACACTACGTGGGGCACTGCATTTGGGGGGGCCACTACTGGGGGTACTGAGTAAGGGGAACTAATTGGGGGCTGTATAAGGGGGTCAACTACTGGGGATACTGTATAAGGGGCACTACTATGGGCCTGAATAAGATGGACCACAACTGCATACTGGGGGTACTTTATAAGGGGTACTACTGGGGGTAAGGTGCATATGGATAGGAATGTCCAGCGTGAAAATAAAGGGGTGTGTCATGTTGACACGCCCCATTTTTAAGTGACCACGCCTTCGGCGCGCGCACATCTCGGGATGTTAGGGGGGAGGGGGTGCTCCCTTTTCAAATTTGCCCTGGGCTCCAAATACCCTAGTTACGCCACTGAGTCCCATTACTTTTGGCTCCTTAAAAAATGGGAGGCACATATAGAAACCGTTGTAATTCCTACACCGTTCACCTGATTTGGATGTAATTACCCTCAAATTAAATCTGAAAGTCTGCAGTTAAAGCACATCTTGGTTGTTTCATTTCAAAGCCATTGTGGTGGTGAATAGAGGCCAAAATATGAAAATTATGTCAATGTCCCAATATTTATGCACCTGACTGTATACACACACACACACACACACACACACACACACACACATAAATAAAACCTGTAGGAGTCCGGCACTCTCCAAAGGATATAAGTATTGCCCCGGTGCCACAACAAACCAAGAAGGTATAATACAGGGAAGCAAAACTGAAGGGCACTCAACAGGACTTCCACAACCTAGGTAGATATGATCAAGAAACCAGGCAGAGCCAGATGTACTGTCAACGTTTCAGCAGAAGGTGCTTTTATCAAGACATGTCTTAATAAAAGCTCTGCCTGAGTTCTTGATCATATCTACCTAGGTTGTGGAAGTCCTGTTGAGTGCCCTTCAGTTTTGCTTCCCTGTATATATATATATACATATATATATACACACATATACACATACATACATACATACAGTACATACATACAACGGGTAAAATAACTATTGATCACCGACATTTTTCTCAGTAAATATATTTGCAATGGGGTTATTGTAATGAAATTTTCACCAAATGTCAGCAACAACCCATGCAATCCACACATGCAAATAAATCAAACCACAGATGTCCATAAATTAAGGCACAGGTTCTCAAACTCGGTCCTCAGGACCCCAAACAGTGCATGTTTTGTAGGCCTCCTCACATAATTACTAGTGAAATAGTTAGCTGCACCTGTAGATGTTTTAAAATGTGTCAGTGAATAATGAATACACGTGTGCACCTGCTGGGTGAGCTGCAAAAAGTGAACTGTGTGGGATCCTGAGGACAGAGTTTGAGAACCACTGAATTAAGGTATAGATGTGTCCACATAGATCTATCCTCCATGCGGTACAAGTCGAGCTCCGTATGACTTGGCAGCACTGAGCGTTTTTTCATGCGACTTTTTACCTTCAAATGTGTCTTATTCTCACAGCGAAAGGCTTTTGTACAAGTTTTAAATAAATTTCAGTAAGCGGATTCAATACTTTTTCCGTGTCATTACACTTTATTACACATACAGATGGGTCCACATACAACTAGTCGTGCCATGCCGTGGCGTGACTCAGTAGCACTGAACGCCTTTTGTGCAACTTTTTACCTTCAAATGTGTCTTATTCGCACAGCGGTGTGAATAGCGCAAGCAGCTTCTGCAGATTAAAATGATATGCAGCATGCCTATGTTCTGTGTGTGACTGTAGGTGTATCTGCATGCTAAACACTACGTTAGAGGCTGTAACACTGTAACAATATGAGATATGGTAAGAACTTACCCTTGTTATCTCTATTTCTACGAAGTCCATAGGGTTCCACAGGATACCTTGGGGTATAGGTGTGACGTCAGTCGCAGGGCACCAAAGAGTTAAGCTTTCAGCCTCCCAGGATGCACTAGGTCCCCCTCCTATAACCCGCCCCCAGGCCAAGGCACCTCAGTTAGTTACCAAGCCATAGGCCGGAGGAGGAGAAGGAAGAGAGAGAACAAAGATCTGGACACATACAAGAATCACATTCTCACCAGAGGGAGACGGAAAACCGGTGACCAGAGCAAAGCCCATCTGCAGCACAGGTGCGACAGGGCGGGAGTCCTGTGGAACCCTATGGACTTCGTAGAAATAGAGATAACAAGGGTAAGTTCTTACCATATCTCATATTTTCTACTTCAGGGTCCATAGGGTATCCACAGGATACCTTGGGGATGTCCCAAAGCAGTATCCTTTAAGGGTGGGGACGCTCCTGTGCAGAAAGGAGAATCCGCCGCCCGAAGGAAGCATCCTGAGAGGCGAAGGTGTCAAACCTGTAATACCTCACGAAGGTATGGACAGAAGACCACGTAGCAGCCTTGCAGATCTGAACTGCCGAGGCACCACGTCGAGCTGCCCACGAAGGACCCACAGACCTAGTGGAATGAGCCTTCAGAGAAGGAGGGACCGGTAGGCCTTCATGAAGATAAGCTTCAGAAATAGCCATACGGATCCAGGCTGCCAAAGTTTGCTTTGAAGCAGGCCAACCCTTTTTACGGAAGCCATAGAGGACAAACAAAGCGTCTGACTTCCTAAACGAAGAAGTGCGGTCAACATAAGTCCTTAAGGCCCGCACAACATCCAAAGAGGCCTCACCCACGGAAAGACCCGGTAAGTTAAAGGCCGGAACAACTATTTCCTCGTTAACATGAAACTGGGAAACAACTTTGGGAAGAAACTCGGGCCGAGTGCGGAGCACTGCCCTGTTCCCATAAAAAACCAAGAAAGGGGGTCTACAAGAAAGAGCCCCTAACTCAGAAACACGTCTGGCCGAAGCAATGGCCAGAAGGAAAACAGTCTTAGCTGTTAGCCATTTAAGATCCACTGAGCCCAGTGGTTCAAACGGCGGTCCTTGGAGAGCCCTCAGGACCACAGCCAAATCCCAAGGCGCCACAGGTGGAACAAAGGGCGGCTGAATGCGGAGAACACCCTGCATAAAGGTGCGCACATCCGGGATTGTAGCAATCCTACGGTGAAACCAGACAGATAGGGCCGAAACCTGTACCTTCAAAGAAGCAAGGCGAAGCCCATGATCTAGTCCCGCTTGCAGGAAGGCGAGAATCCGAGACAGACGAAACTCCCGCAGTGCATAACCTCTCGGTCGACACCACTGGAAGAACGTATGCCACACGCGATGGTATATCCTCGCGGAAGACGGTTTCCGAGCTCGCAACATGGTACGCACCACAGAGCTGGAAAACCCCCGGGACCTCAGCATGGCCGTCTCAACAGCCACGCCGTCAAAGACAGCCGAGTCAGGTCCGGGTGAAGGCAAGGACCCTGAGACAGAAGGTCCGGTCGTAGCGGCAACCGCAGAGGAATGTCCACGGACAGACCCTGAAGGTCTGAGAACCAGTGCCGTCTGGGCCACGCGGGAGCTATCAACAGGAGCGTCCCTCCTTCCTGTTTGAATTTCCGGATTACCCGTGGAAGAAGGGAGACCGGAGGAAACAGGTATGCGAACCGGAACGTCCACCGGACGGACAGAGCATCCACCAGAGACGCCCCTTCGTCTCTTGTGCGAGACCCGTACACTGGCAACTTGTTGTTGTGCCGGGACGCCATGAGGTCGATTTCTGGAAGACCCCACCTGTCCACCAGTAGTTGAAAAACGTCCGGGTGCAGGGACCATTCCCCCGGATGAACGTCCTGGCGACTTAGAAAGTCCGCCTCCCAATTGAGCACTCCCGGGATGAAGACCGCTGATATGGCCGGAAGATTGCGCTCCGCCCAAACCAGGATCCGAGAGACCTCTACGAGAGCCGCCCGACTGCGAGTTCCTCCTTGCCTGTTTATGTAGGCCACGGTGGTAGCGTTGTCCGACTGGACCTGCACCGGGCGACCCTGGAGAAACCGCTGTGCCTGCTGGAGAGCATTGAAGACCGCACGGAGTTCCAAGATATTTATTGGAAGCTCCGCTTCTGTCGGCGTCCACCTGCCCTGGAACAAGTGTGGACCCGAAACTGCTCCCCAGCCCCGAAGACTGGCGTCCGTTGTCAACAGGACCCAATTTGGAACCCAGAACGGACGTCCCTTGTTGAGGTGGGTCGTCTGTAACCACCACGTAAGGGACAGGCGAACCTCCTGGGTGAGCACAATCATCTGGGACTTCAGAGACTGAGTCAGCCCGTTCCACTTGGACAGGATCAGGTGCTGCAGAGGTCTGGAGTGAAACTGGGCGTATTCCACCATGTCGAACACCGACACCATGGAGCCCAGTAACCTCATCGCCGAGTGTAAGGACACCCGGCGGCTGTGCAGACAACTGCGCACCCTTGACTGTAAAGCAGAGATCTTGTCCTCCGTCACGAAGATCCTTTGCTGTCCCGAGTCCAATAAGGCTCCAAGATGCAGAATCCTCCGAGACGGGATTAGAGTGGACTTCTGCCAGTTGATTAGCCAGCCGTGCCGTTGCAGCAGTGCAATGGTCAGGTCCAAGTGGCGTAACAGGAGCTCTGGAGATCCTGCCACCAATAACAGGTCGTCCAAATACGGCAACATGCGGACTCCCTGCAGCCGCAGAGAAGCCGCCATGACCGCCATCACCTTGGTGAAAACACGTGGTGCTGTTGCCAGGCCAAAAGGTAACGCCCGAAACTGGAAGTGGTCGCTGCTGATTGCGAACCTGAGGAACTGTTGATGGCGCCAAAGAATAGGGACATGCAGGTAAGCGTCCTGTATGTCCAATGACACCAAGTAGTCCCCAGGTTCCAGCGCCAGAATGATGGACCGTAGGGTCTCCATCCGAAACTTCGGGACCCGCAAAGACTTGTTGAGTGCTTTGAGGTTGAGAATCGGACGATATGACCCATTGGGTTTCTGTACCAAAAATAGATTTGAATAGAAACCCTGGCCCCTCTGGGAGAATGGAACCGCCACTATAACTCCAGCCTGGAGCATAGTGTGCAATACCTTCCGCAGCTCCGTAGCCTTGTTCCGGTCTGATGGGAGACCCGTGGTGAAGAAGCGAGCCGGGGGTCTGTGCCGGAAGGAGAGGGCGTATCCGTGAGAAACCACCTCCAGAACCCAAGTGTCTGTCGTAGTGGTCGACCAACACTGGGCGAACTGTAGCAGGCGGCCTCCCACCCTGGGATCCCCCAAAGGGAGGCCCGGACCGTCAGGCCGCAGGCTTGTCATCTGGCTTGGGGGCCGGACGTCTGGTACTCCATGCCTGCTTCCGGGGCTTGACCGATTTCTTAGGGCCAGCCTGTCGAGGAAACGACTGTGGTTTGGGCCTGCCCTGGGCCCTAGATGACCGAAAGGACGATGGTCCCGAACCAGAAGGAGCAGCGGCCGACGGGAGACAGGCAGATTTGGCTGCCGCCAGCGTGGCCACAATCTTATCCAGATCCGGACCGAAGAGAACTTCTCCGGTAAACGGTAACGCTTCCAGACCTTTCTTGGAATCTGCGTCCGCCTTCCAGGATCGCAGCCACAAGGTGCGACGAGCAGCTACCGCTGCTGAAGAAATTCTAGACACCAGAGTACTAATGTCTAGAGCCGCCTCGTTGATGTAGGTGGCCGAATCACGGAGATTGCCAATCAACTCCGCCTGATCGGCCGGACAGTCGGATTCAAAAGAAGCCTCTAATGAATCCGCCCAGCGCTCCATCGCTCTGGCAACCCAGCAAATGGCCATAGCCGGCCGTGCTGCCCCCCCTGCAAGGGAATAAGCGGACTTCAGGCAGATTTCTACCTTGCGGTCCGTAGCATCCTTAAGGGAGGACATGTGGCACTACGGACAAGACGGGTCACGTGAGAATCCACCTGTGGAGGGGATTCCCACTTCGCAAAATAATTATCCGCGAACGGATAAGCCACCGCCAGGCGTCTCTGCGGCTGGTATCTTTTGCCAGGTTGTTTCCACGCCTCCTCTAAATGGTCCACCAACTGACCCGAAAGAGGAAAGACTGTGGCATCGCCCTTCACATCTTTGAAAAAGGCATACTTAGATTTAGCCGCTGGGGGAACTTCGTCCTCAATCACCAAGGCTGTGCGGACCGCCCGAATAAGTCCAGGAATATATACTTTGGACTTAGCATCAGCGTCCTTAGTATGGAGAGGTTCCTGATCGTAAGGATCTAGAATCTCCCCATCATCAGACGTCCCTTCGTCATCCTCATAAGGAGCGGACAGAGACGCCACCGGCCTTTTATGAGACCGCATCACAGACTCCCCTTGCAACACATCCGACAAGTGCTGTACAGAACTCGTCAGGGAGTTAACCCACGCTGGCTCCTGAGAACCCGGGAGCGGGGAAATAGGGAGACTGTGGGGTACCACCAATTGTCGTGGGAACCCCTGCATGGGTGACGACACCACAGACTGCTGGGACAAACCCATCGGAGTAAACGCGGGCTGCGGAGCTAACTGGCCCACTAAAGCTGTTAACGCCTGAGCGAAACAAGCCCAGGGCGGCTCCTGTACCGGTGCTGTAACCGTAATAGGCCGCGCCATGGACAAACACTGCCGGCAAAGGCCCTCCGCGCTACCCTCCCCCTCCGCTAACGGTACTTTGCACGTGGTACACTGTAGCCGGAGGGGAAAATCACTTTCAGACATGATGGCACCACGTATGTGACCTCTCTCACCAATTAAGTATTAAATAGGCGAGAGACCACCCTGCAGCACCGCACCGCAAGGGCTTTAGCAGAAAGAACAGGGACAGTAATAAAGCTGACAGTTTAGGTGAAGAAAAGATTACAGGCAGCAGCGCTAGCACAGTCACATACAATGCAGAGAAATAACAATTCCTGCACTAACAGCGCTGATCACTCAACTACACAGACACAGGGCCTGGTAGGACACAGCGCTGCATACACAGACCTGACCACAGCGGAGGAGAGGTATGCGGGGAGACCCAGACCACGATGCTTCCGTCCAGCGCTTCCAGCAGCGTTCACCATGCGTTCTGGAGAAGATGGCCGCCGAGGAGCAGAGAGGAGGCTGGCCTGGGGGAGGAGCGCTGCCACAGGACCAGTCGGCAGCATGCAGAGAGGGCTGTGTGCAGCGGGGGAGGCGCCGGCTGTGAGACAGGGAAGGCGCGCTCCCCTGGCATGCATTTAACCCCTGGGACGCCGCAGCGCTACCGCTCTGCTGCGGTCCGCTGTCCCAGGGGGTAGTGGAAGCGCAGGTTGGTCGCCTGGCTCCACGCTGCAGCCAGTCCCCAGGGAGCCCCCTGCCTGGGGACTTAGGACCATGTGATCAGCGGGGACCCACCGCGGGACCCCGCTGCTTACCTCTGTCCCCCTTGAATCCGGCCATGGTCCGGAGCATCTGGGGTCACCGCTAGCTGTGACCCCAGACGCCCACCAGCATCCCCGGATCAGTACCGGCGTTCTGGTACCGGCGGGGTGTAGGGAAGACAGCATGGACGTCAGGACTGACTGTCCATGCTGTACATCCAGTTGTGCAGCCACAGCTGCATGAAGAATAAGCTTCAGGGGCTCTTCTAGCCCCCACTCCAACAGGTGCACCCGACTCCGGCCGGGCACCAAACTAAACTGAGGTGCCTTGGCCTGGGGGCGGGGTATAGGAGGGGGACCTAGTGCATCCTGGGAGGCTGAAAGCTTAACTCTTTGGTGCCCTGCGACTGACGTCACACCTATACCCCAAGGTATCCTGTGGATACCCTATGGACCCTGAAGTAGAAACACATAGTTATTTTGGACTTGAGGAGCCTTTGCAAATTCCATTTAAAAAAGAAAAACGTAGTCTCCACAGTTCATAAACAGTCCATAAAAGTATATTTGCCCCCCAAAAATTATATTTATATACAGTGGTGCTTGAAAGTTTGTGAACCCTTCAGAATTTTCTATATTCCTGCTGAAATTTGGCCTAAAACTACCTCAGCTTTTCACACAAGTACTAAAAGTAGATAAAGAGAACCAAATCAGACAAAAACAATTACACATGCTAATTTTTGATTTAGGAAAATGATCCAATATCACATATTTGTAAGTGGCAAAAGTATGTGAACCTTTAGGCTTAGCTCCTTACCAATGTGTCGTGTGGAAATCATTACACTTTACCTTACCGGAAAGGAGGATGTTTGCATGTCATCTATATTCCCCCATCCCGGAAGTTTTAAGTAACATATTAAAACATCCAAAAATTTTACATCAAAGAGTAATTTTTTGGTACAGCATAAAAAGAAATGGTACAAAAGTCTGATGTGAGATGTGTAGCTAGCTATATATGCTCACTGGTGAAACCATTAAACATCTGCATCCTGTGCACAATGTTCAAAACCCAGCATTTTTTCTTTATTATGTTCTAGCAAATTTGTAATATATGCCCTAATTTGACAGAGTCACATATACTAGATCAGTAAAACCGAAAGTCAATTTAAAAAGATGATGGCGATGCACAAAGTGAGTCATACTCTGGTGAGTTGTGGTATACGGTCAATATAAATAGATATAGAGATATATATAGATTGAGATATACAGTATATATACGGAGACTGCTGCACTACTCAATTATACAGTTTCAAGATATATAAAACTAATTGTCCAAATGCATTAAATCTATGGGGTCTATTTACTAAGCAGTGTTAGGAGAAGTGAAAAGTGATAAGGTGCCAGCCAATCAGCTCCCAACTGCCATCTCTCAGGCTGTGTTTGAAAAATGACAGTTGGGAGCTGATTGGCTGGCACCTTATCACTGTTCACTCTTCACTTTTCACTTCCCCTAACACTGCTTAGTAAATAGACTCCTAAGTCCCTCTGCCTACTTATAATAACATGATATGGCTATCTAGAAAGCTTGCAGGCATTAGGAATGAAGGTAGGTTTTTGCTTTTCTCATTTGTAATACTCAGGAAGACCTTAATGAGATCAGCACCTCTGAGGACTTGTTACAAGATACTAGTAGTTTTTCAGCAGTCATTGATCATCTGTAAATAATAGAAGATTGTAGACAGAAAAAAACTATAATACATTAGTCAAACAGCAGATCATAGGATCTATGCCATTGTTTCCCAAATGTAGTCCTCAGGGGCAGCCAACAGTGCATGTATCCTCATAGAATCTCAAACTAAATAATTTATACAACATGTGTCAGTTAGTAATTAATATACAATATCAGATTACAGAAACACTCATCTATGATATGTCCTTTATAACATAAGCAGAATCTGTGTTGCATTCAATGCTTTTAAAGATCACTTTCAGCTGTTGTAAATCATTGCAGGCCTACAAGTCACAGCTCAAAGTTTTCTTTTTGAAAACATGTTGAAGGATTCCTTCTCTGCTGCTGAAATGATTTATTGCAGAGGGACAGTATTTTGCCTCTTTGCAATTGTCCTTCTCTTATAACCAATGGTAGATCATTGACTGAGGAAAAATGAGATATGCATTATGTAATAATCATTCAAGAGACCTGTGGTAGTTGCCTAAAAACTTTTTGATTTTTTGGATAAACATTCTTTGATTACAGAAATAATGTTGTCAGAAATAAGAACAGATCGCAGGACCTTTAGTACTGCTTGTAAACAGTGAAGAGGGTGGCATTCTTGTAACAGCATTTGTGTTAGCACTGGAAGATCAGGCTTGTTACATTGCTGAAAAAGGGTTGAGCTCTTAAATTAGTAACTCTGGGACATGACTATATTAAAATGTAAATAAATATTTCTGATCAGCAGGCTAGTTTGGTAAATAGGGTGTAGGTATTTCTTTTTTTTAAGGGACAACCATATACTGTATTATGTCTTTCTCCACGCCATATAGCAAATTTAGGATTAGTTACCTACAGCTTTGGGCCGCTGAGTGTCATACTGCGATGCACCATGTGAGAGGACTTCCTTAATACAGCTGAATGGGAGCATTCTAATTCAGCTACCTGTCTCCAGGCTATGGATAACAGGGCAGAGAAGGTAACCCCTCCTGTTTGCTACATGGGGTGGTAGAGGTAAAAATGAGTGTAACAGACAGACTTTATCCGTGCCACACAAAGGTCTAATCTTTTTTTTTTTTTTTTTTTATTGCCAAAATATAGCATTGAGAAGAAAACTTTTCTTAAAAAAAAAAAACAACAAATATTTATTTACTATCAATAACCTACCTATAAAAGTGTTTCTATTATGAGCTTAAGTGTTTACTTACTGCAATAAAAGATTCCACAGCCCCTTGTTGGATTTCCTCATTGCTGAGAGACTGAATTTCCACATAGAGGTAGACATTATGAGGATCACTGGTATACACCACCTAACACAAGAGAATTTAATTGGAATCATTATTTATACTAATTCCAAGTGTGTATGTATATTATATATGTATACAAACATATATATGTATATATTCTATATATTTATATGATATAAATACAGATGTGTACTTGTACACTATTGCCGCAGGCGCATCAAACAGCCCTTCTCTGGTCTCGTAAATTTCGGCTTGTGCCAAGTGTCTTTCACTGAAATGCGCATCTTCGTAACGCGATGCAACAAAACGGCTTCACAAGATAGCAATGATAAATTTGATACGCAACACTTGTATGCAACTATATGCACTTGTATGCGACGGAGTCTGAATCTGTGTACGAACTGCTACGATGTAGCCGCCGCTAGTTTTTTTCACACCAAGTTACGTTGTGCTTTAGATTCAGACTAAAGTCACACACAGATATACAATTGGTGCACATCACATGAATCAAGTGCAGTCACAGGAAGCGGTTTTGTCGTATCACGTTGCATCTAAGACACTCAATTTTGCTCATCTGTAGCTCTGCACATTCTGTTCCCTGTGAACAATGAACTTCCAAGTTTTGATTTATTAAGCAGAAAGGGGAAATGGTAATGTTGACTTCACAGCAGCATTTATAAAAAGTAAACCATGAATTGGTCAATTTGTTTCCTTACTGCATCACAGCAGACACACACGCAGACACACACACACACGCAGACACACACACACACACACCTCCTTGAAACAGAGCTGGAACATAAACAGCATCTGGGTATGTGGGGAGGAGTTACAAGTCTAGACAGGGAGCTTTTTAATTACCAGCATGCCAACCATGCACACACTCACTTATGAACTGTCCCTAAAAGATGTAAGACAAAGAAGCACCACCATCTTAAAAAATGCTGACAGAGCAGCAAAACAGAAGGCCCATGTGTATCATACAAGAGACATGGGGCCTGATTCAGACCCACTCGCGAGCGGCTGTCCGCTCGCAAGTGGGTCGATGTTATGGACTGAGCATGCGCACGACAGAGGGAGCTCCGTCGTGCGCATGCGCCAGACGCGACGAGCGAAGGAAAGTCCTTCGCTCGTTGTGTCCGATCAAAGGGGGCGTGCTGTCAATGTTGATTGACAGCACGCCCCCTTTGGTGGGCGTGCCGGGGGCGTGCCTCCCTGACGGGGGCGTTCCCACGGGAACGCCTCCCGTCAGAAGCCGGCCCACTGACATCACTAGTGATGTCAGTGGGAGTGATTTTGGCTCTGATAGAGCCAAAATCACTCCGGAGCTTGCGGTTGAAAACCTCAACCGCAGGCTCCGGCTCGCAATTTCGATGGTCGCGATGGTCTCGACCATCGCGGCCATCACAAAGCACGCTCGTATAGCCTGTGGGTGGTGACCCACAGCTATACGAGCGTCCAGGAGGACGCTCCATGAAAATGGAGCCCGGCCCTCATTCAGAGCGTGCGCTCTGCTCAGAGCGTACGGCTCTGAATGAGGGCCATGGTTGTCTGAAACAGCGGTGAAGACAGGAAAGCGTCCTGTCACTGAAGACTACAGAGGTTGGCCTGTGGCATTTCTGTGTTTAACCACTAGAGAACACTGGTAAGCAGACTACAGAACCACTGTTTAGAGCAGAGCCAAGCAGTGAGGCAGTGTCTGAATGGAGACTAGAGGGTTTATTGTTTTTTTAAAGACAGTGTTATGCTGAAAACCTGCTCATGATTAAAGCTCCTTGTTGTCCACATGCGATTTCAGTAGTTGGAGAGGTTTTCATGCACCAAAGGTTGCCACCTTTCAGAAGAGTGTGTGTGTAAAAAACGGCACTCCAATGTATAATCCAAACACCAAAGTGTTTATTTAAGACATCTGTCCAAGCAGTACAGAGATGTTCCGCCTCGGTCTTTTCTAGGACTGACTTATGCACATATATACAGGGCCGTAGCTAGGGTAGTGCGGCCGGTGCCATCGCACAGGGGACCACAGGTCAGGGGGCGCTGTTTGGGCCTATCAAATTTCTGTTTATTATCATTCTTGCTCATAGCTTCCTCTTATTTCATCCCCAGCATCTCCTGGCCTCTCCTATCTCTTTCCTGGCCCTTCCCCATGAAGCCATGGCCCTTTTTTGTCCATTATGCATTATGTCCCTTTGAAAAATGAGGGGGGCGCCAATGCTCTTTCTGGCACAGGGCACCAAAAAGTCTAGTTACGGCTCTGCATATATATATATATATATATATATATATATATATATATATATATATATATATATATATTATTTTTTTACATATAAACTTGGTATACAAGAACATCTTCACTTATTCTCCAAAGCAGAGCCGGCTCTAGCCAATTTGGTGCCCTAGGCAAGTAGATACTCCCACCAGCAAACTAAGGGCTCGATCCAATTAGATGCAATGTACTTGTGTGCGAGAGTCATCGCGACAGTGGCCGTGCTTGACGGCCACCCGGATTCGCCTGAAAGTGCTCGCAAATTCAGTGGCGGTACGGGCTTCGAAGGGTGCGATGTGCCGTGCCATTGTAATGGCACATTGCACCTAATTGGATCGAGCCCTAAGTGTTTATACGCGGATATAGTTATATTGCCGTCAGACGGGATGTACCGCCGGCCGTCCATATACCGACACCGGAATCCCGCTGCCTGACATAATGCTGATATATCCTGAAGGAGATTAGGATACTGGCATCGGCATCCTGAACGCCGGACTTCTGTACGATCACACCCGGGTAAGTATGCTAGTTTCCCCAGGATGAGGGGATGGCTTTAGGTTTAGGCACTGGGCAGAGATTAGCGATAGGCCCCCCGTGGAGGATTAGGGTTAGGCTACGGGGAGGGGGGTTAGGCACCCCTGGGGGGAGGTTATGGTTAGGCATCACTGGGGGGAGGCAGAGCCGGCCATAGCCAATTTTGTGCCCTAGGCAATATTTTGACTGGTGCCCCCTAGCAGGTAATCCCACCACCAATCGAAGGCCCCCATTTATCAACGAAGGACCACCCCATGTTTTCTGGATATAACAAACCGTGGTAATCTAGGAATACCGCTCTTTGTCAAGAATCGTTCTCGCTATCTTTCAGATAGCAGCTGGGGCAAGGTGGAGGATGGATGCAGATAGTGTTGTGGGTAGATGGCAGCTGGTGGGCTAAGGAGGGTGTAAGGGTAGATAGCAGCTGGGCAGTACTGGGGGGGGCAAAGAGGTGGTAAGTGGCATGCAGTGCTGGGGGTAGATAGGGTGTGAGGGTAGATAGAAGGGCAGCTTAAAGCAGTAGTAGCAGCTGGACCATCCCACCCCCTACAAACACATTACCTACTTGCAGACTTTGCAACATTGAACAGCATAAGAGGAGGAGGAGTTTGCTAATGCCTTACTGCTGTTTTGAAAGTGCTGCCAGGGCTGTCCTCTTGCCAGCAGGATCTGCCTTCCCACCGGGTGCCGGGGAAGTCCTCCTGCTGGGTGCCGCAGGACAGGCGCTTCAGCTGGGCTCCGTCCTCCCGCCGAGAGCCGGACCTGCCCTCCCACTGGGTGCTGGGGAAGTCCTGCTGGGTACCGCCGGTCCTGCCCTTCAGCTGGGCGCCATCCTCCCGCCGAGTGCCAGACCTGCCTTCCCGCTGGGTGCCGGGGAAGTCCTCCTGCCTATGTGCTGCCAGACCTGCGCTCCAGCGGGTGCTGGGGCTGTCCTACTGCAGGGTGCCAGAACCACCGTTCTGCTGTGTGCCGAACCTGCCCTCTTGCGGGGTGCTGGGGAAGCCTTGCCTGTCCCTGTAGTGCCGGGCGCTGTTACATGATCCAAGACAGACAAGCAGGAGCCAGGGGATTGGCCGCGAATAGAGTGCAAAAGTGAGCTATTGTGCGTGTTTGATTTGTGATCAATGAACAGGAGGGGAGGGCAGCGTCGCGGAAGGGCAACGTCAGAGCCTTGGAATGCCCCAAGGCATTCCAGTCGCCCTAGGCATTTGCTTAGAATGCCTATGCCTAGGGACGGCTCTAGGGGGAGGTTAGGGCTAGGCACCACTAAGAGAGGGTTAGGGGGAGAGAGGGGGAGGGCTAGGGTACTTACTTCCCCTGTCGGTATCATCATTGATCGGGCTTCGGTCTATTCAGCCACCGCCATATCTATATCTATATATGTACACGCACACACATTTTTTATATATATATATATATATATATATGTACACACACACTATATACATATACACACACACATTACTCCCTGTTTATATTATGCATGTTTTCAACCATGCTTGTATATTTAACATTATATCATTGATTTTGCTTTTTTTCTAAGTTTGTTACTTTCAGGCTTCCGTAGTAGCTTCTGTATTGGTGGAGGGTAATCACTGTCTGATGTCACCGGATCCCCGCACTGCGCGGCTTTCCAGGGGACTGTGCACCAGGTGTTCTTTTTGTATAAAGGTAAGACTGTTTTCATTCATGCTTTTGTATCCTGAAGAACATGCTGTCACATTGAAATGTCGATCTGCTTAACCTGCGGTCTGTGTTTCATTTAGTAGTCGCCCAGAGTGCCACCCACAGTGACTGTTTACATATTTCTCTCCCATTTGTTTGGGAGTTTAAACGGAGGGCACCCGACGCAATTTAATTGTTTTTTAAGACGGGAGTGCCGGCCTCGTGGTTCTATATATACACTCAAATATATATTTTATACACATAATACATATATACACATCGCTCAGGTGTCCAGCACTTCTCTGTGGTGTCGGCGGCTGTCACTTCTGTCAGCGGCAGCGGTGTGCGCGTGCGCAGCGCCGGAGATCGGAACAATATAGTGATCTGATCTGTGGCAGGGGGCTCATCAGAGAGGAGGGCACGGGGATACTTACCCCCTGCGCTCCCCCTTTTAACCAGCTCTGGGAGCAGCGTCGCGGAGGGGGCAGCAGCAGCAGAGCCCTGGAATGCCCCTAAGCATTCCAGTCGCCCCTAGGCAATTGCTTAGAATGCCTATGTCTAGGGCCGGCTCTGCTCCAAAGTAAACAAATGAGAGGTTTTTGGTTCTGAGATGAATTTGGCATATGTGGACTCTTATTTTTTATTTTTTTTTTGTTTCCCTTCTACCGTGCAAACTTGCAATTTCCTATTTAGCCTTTACAAGACATGTATTTCTAAGAAAGCATCTGGAAGTCAAACTTGTAAATTCATAGGTTACAGCAACAACTTTTAATGAGTGTTAGGATTTATAATTGCTCAAGTTTGCCGAGAAGCTCTTTCACTACTGACATATAACATGGTTATTCGCGTCTATGCTGCTACAGCGGAGCAACCATTGGCATGGTTGAAGTTGCTAGGATCGCAGAAAAAGACTCTAATGTTAAGCTATTATTAAATTAATATTGCTTGTACAAAAGTGCTAAATTATCAGTACCTGAGATGCTCCACATCTGGTGCAAGTTGCAGTTGATTTAATTGGCATTGGTTTTGTTGCGGTTGGTGCTTTGGTATATTTGGGGTAAGCCTTAGCCATACAGTTGCTTGTTGCTTTGGAGCGAAGAGTAGCATTGATCATCACTCTTTCGCATCCCTGAGAAGAGCAATAGCTGTGACTGTCACGGTTGTGTTTTGCTTGGAGGAATAGAAAGAGTAATCTAAAGTGGATGAAAAAAAAGAAGTAGAAATGTATTTAGAATTACAATCAAAATTATTGTGTGGGTGGTCTGTTATAGGGAAATATAGAAATAGCAAGTAACAAAACTGATTATATTATGAATGACAAGAAATCCTTAAAACTTTACCAGACTACTAGGTCTGAAGGATAAGTATTGTCAAATTGAATCTCACATATAAAAGTGTGGTTTGGTATTTACTAAAGGAAGGCAATTTATGCTTTTCCATCTTGTCCTTCTAAACAAAGCGCTTTATTCAACAGCTATTGGTTGAGTCTTTGATTTTCTAGGTGAAATTTAAATTTTTATTCATCCCCCCTCCCAACCTCCAACTATCAGAACCCGCAGGTTCATGCCCGAGGTGTGGGGCATGTAACTAGGCTCTTTTACCGCATGATCAGTGTTCAAAGTGGTAATTTAGAGGTGGGGGTATGGAGATTGAATCTTCCCCCCCCCCTATGGGCCCCTGCTTCCATATCATCCCATTGTACTTCTAACCCCCCCAAGCCCCCCCCTCACACTTCTCCCTGCCTGCTCCCCTCTCTCACACCCTGCCCTTACTGATTCCCTCTCTCTTTCACCCCCTATAATGGTTAGCCTGCCTCCCTCTGTCTGCCCCTCTCTCTATTCCCTCTCTCACACCCTCCCCTAATTCTCTCTTACCTGCGCTGCTGGAGTGGAGCCACCGGGATCCTCGGGTCTTCACTGCAGTTTATCTGGCGCCGCTGTGAGCCAATGAGAAGCTGCCATTTGGCAGCTTCTCATTGGCTGGCGGCTGCGAGCCCTGCGATTGGCTGGCGGCCGCGAGTCCCGTGATTGGCTGGCGGCTGCGAGCCTCGTGATTGGCTGGCAGCCGCCCGGTGAGTGGTACTGACAGTGCAGCCGGGACCAGGTACTTTGTCCCGGCTACATGTCAGCGCCTCCACTGCCCCGATAGAGATGTCTCCCCCGCGGGACACATCTCTATACATTGCCGCTGCTGTTCCAGCGCTGGGATCCCATACTGGATCCCAGCGCTGGTGCATTCACTTCTGCATCTAAAATTAAGTGGGGCCGGGAAGTGGCGGTATGTCATACCGCCATATACCGCCCCACTTCGACCACTGCGCATGATGTTGTAAAGCTAATAGCCCAGAGTTTACAGTTCAGTCCCAGAGAATGAGCATGTCACATCAAATGGATAGGGCAGTTGGCAAGGGTGAGGTGCTGGTAAATCAGTGGTCCCATTTATAGGACCCCTGTTATTTCTGACAGTAAGGACACAATATTCATATAACCTTTTTTTCATAGACTTAACCTTTAAAAAGTGCTACAATCAACAGCTAATGATACAGAAAATCACTGCAAGCCTTCAAAGATTTTTCTGGAACTCAATGACTGTCGAACTTGGTCATGGGTTTGGTGGGTGTTGACAAATTATATCCTGATAATAATACATCTGAGATCCTATTATTACCCTGTGTCGTTATCAAAGAAAAACTTCCTCTCTGATCTCTTCTTCTGCAGCTCCTCTATAGAGGACACCGGCTGGTATTCTTCCACGGGAATAGTTAGGCTTTTAACAATCTGTGACATGACCTGAAAGCTAGTGTCTGGCGGGTAACAAAGACCAACTCTGATCCAGTCATCTCTGTGACGAAGACAAATGTACAACTTTACACTTCAAGAAAAAGACAATACAGGTTACATAGATATATGTATAAACCAAATATTACTCTATGCTCATATACAAGTTCAATATACACCAAATGACAATAATTAGAGATCACTGCATTTTTAATTGATAGGATTTCCATTTCATGCAGACATTTCTATGGGAACAAAAAAAAGCATAAAAAAATAAAACAGATATCCGCCTTTCCTACGGTTGTTTTTCTATTGCAGTAGAGTTGTACAGATGTGTCCACTTACACCTATTCTCAAATTGCTCCAAAAAGCCCCGTTTAGCGCACCATGGGCCTTTAGGCTTAGCCACACCAAAAAATGTATCTTAAGTACCTAGGACACTATAAACTAACTAATATTCAAAATTGAGGAAAAAGTAGCAAAAGGAAGGAAAAAAAGTACACAGTTTGGGATAAAAAGGTAAAAGACAGGTCTGATAGGAGTGACCAGCGCCATGAATCATTATGCTTTATCTGCAACGTTATACTAATTCCTTTGCTTCAAAAAAAAAATAAAAAAATATCCTAATCCCAAGTACCTAGTACATTATTGGGGGAATTCAATTGCTTGCGCCGGCGGCTGTCAGTGATGGGCGCTCGACCGAGCAATTCAATGGTTGCACTGTTCGGTCGTGATTGCCGCCAACATTTCTGTTCGCAGGCTCCTGAGGTGGCGAGCAGAAATGTGCGATAAGTTTGGGCACCCTAATCAGGACTTTTGACAGGTTTAGCCATTTTATGTGGTTAAAGGCGGTCTACTTGGGCGCGACAAGCGCATTACTTAATGGACGGGACTAAAAAAAACAATTGATTCGCCCCCTCTATGTGACCTAAGACGCAAAATTGAGAAAAAAGTGCACAGCATGGGAATCATGCCATGTGGTTTAATAAGTATAGGAGTAAGAGGACTTACCTGCAAGTTTAAAATAAATAAATAATACGTTTTAGAAACAAAGCCTTAACACTGCACAGATTTTACTAGACTGGCACAATATAAATATAGTAGACATAAGGGATAATACATAAACATCAGCTTACTTGTCAAAGTTAATCAGATAAAGATGAATGGTTTGTGGTGCCTGTGCATTCCAGTGTATGGTGTATCCTTTCTGCAACATCACCACAGGCTGATATTGCTGATAAGGTGCTTTTTGGTTGATTCCTCGAAGAGACATGGGCTTGAAAGGGTATTCATCTCTTGCCATGGTCATGGTGAGATTCTGTGGGTTTCGTGCTTGAATGTAGATCTTGAGGGGGAGAAACAGACATTTTAAAATCAGAAGATAACAATTGAAAAAAAAAACACAATAAAATCAGTTAGACAAATACATTAGGAAAATACTATGGTTTCAGTGGTGTGCACGTATTTAACTATTAATACAAGGCAGTGGGCCAAAATCTAGTAGTCTCTCAGGCTAGTCATTTCAAGAATACGGTTTCTGCTGTGTAACTCCTTCATATATCCTGGCGATGCTTACATTTTACAGGTATCAGTTTTCATGGGAGTTCCTGCAAAATTACTATGATAAATATAATCCATGTAATGTAGCATGTAGTATATGAAACAAATATGAATTCAAATAAAATAATGATGCTAAACATTTACCTGATTAAAACATTAATAGGGGTATTCAATATGGAGCGAAAAGTCTTTTTTTGCGATAATTTCGCAAAAAATGATGTCATTTTCGGTGGTTTTGGTTTTACACTGTATTCAATTTCAAAGACTTTTCGCAGGTTCGAAAAGTCTTTGAAAAAAAACGGGGATAACTTTTCACCACTGAATAGGTGGCGAAAAAAAGTGCAGAATTGGGGTTTAGGGGTGCAGGCTTAAAAAAATAGCCTGCACCCCTGGGAATGACATTTTATAAATAACTGTCAAAAAAAGTTTTTAAAAAAAATAGGGACACCCCAAAAAATGTATTTAAAAATTGGGGTGAAAAAAAAATGAGAAAAAAGTGTTTAAAAATAGAGAAATAGGTTCAGGGCTATTCTGCAAGTATGCGGCAGGTGTATTCTAGAATAGGCTATTAGCGGCAGGTGCACAGTTGCAGAATTTTTTAAAACTTACTTTAGGGACTTAAAAATATGCTAGTACCCATTTTCATGTACCCCAAATTTGATGGGACCACTTAAAAAAACGAAAAAAATAACCTAACTGCTCTTCTGCATCACTTCTTCAATGTCGGGAAAAAACACCTGCTGTGGCTATTTAAATCCCCGACTTTCATTTGCAGGCTAAAACAGGGGTACCCATAGTGATCCCCCATGGTTTTACAACTTTAGGGGGGTCCTACAATTTATTCAAGGAAAAATTAGTTTTTTTTACGCAGATCCCACTTCGCAGTTTCCCGTTTTTGTAGCTTTTATATTGAATACTGGGATAAAGCGGGCGCTCGCCCGATACTTTAACCCAGGAAAATCTCCGATGTGGAGCGAAAAGTCCAGCACAGACTTTTCTCTCCCATATTGAATACCCCTCAAAATTGGTAAAAAAAAGTTAATAAAAATCTGGGATATCATAATATCTGCAGTAAATTGCACTAGTTGGGCCTCAATTATAAACAAAGTAGGTATAAAGATATTAAACATACAGAGGCAAATATTCACTTATTCAAAAATGTTGTACAAAAGTTAACAAATTTACATTTGAAAAGATAGAGGTACACAGGCACTTTGTAACAATGCTTACACACTGTATTGCCTACAACAGTTTACAATGTATCAACTTCTTGGAAGAGGAGTAATGCCGGCTATACATTGGAATGATGTGTAGCCGAGCGATGGGACCCTTCATCGGCACGATGCAGGGGGGTGACGGTGTGATGTAGGATGCTATGTTTCATTCGTCAGCATGGCATCGTACACAATATCTTATGATTAACTGTGCAGTATGGACAACCAGAGGATATGACATGCGACTGCGGGAGCGCACACATTGGGCATATACACTTAACGATATGCTTGATTTGCGTTCCAATTTGCCCTGAAAAGACAAATCGGGCCAATATTGTTCTAGTGCAGAGGTTCCCAAACGCGGTCCTCAAGGCTCCCCAACAGTTCAGGGTTTAGAGATATCCATGGTTGAGCACAGGTGGTTAAATCAAATTGACTGGGGTGCTAATTAAGTCGCCTTTGCTCAACCATGGATCTCTCTAAAACCTGATCTGTCGGGGAGCTTTGAGGACTTCATTTGGAAACCTCTGTTCTAGTGTGTACCCTCCTTAATGAAGCTTTCTATAAAATGCTGGGATCAGCTTTCACACAGAATCATGTGCCAAGACCTTGGGGTTTACACTGCTAGCAACATATGCCACTTTTAACTGCTAGGGTCCAGCATTTCTTTACAAAGACCATAGGAGAAGCAGCTTCTGCTAATTAAAAGGAAATGGGCATGCCTGTATTCTATGTGCGACTGCAGGTGACACTGTAACATAGCATTTCGCATGCATATACACCCGCAGTTGCACACAGAATATAGGCATATAATTTAAATCAGCAGAAGCAGCTGTTGTGTTCTATTCGCATCGCTCTGCAAATAAGTTATTTGAAGGGAAAAAGCAGCGTGAAAAGACGCTCATCACTACCAAGCCACTCGGCTCGCATTCGTTATGTGTAGCACGACTTGTAGCACACGGAGGATAGATGTATGTGGACACATCTGTTAAAGCCGATTGGTTGCTATGGGTAACTTCTCCACTCTGGGAAGCTTGATACATCTTCGCCCACTTCGCTAAAAAATAAATAGGAAAACAGACTATTCTGACCTGTGCATATGTTCCACTACAAATTACTCCGTTCCATTCTGTAACATTGACACACGCAGGGTGTCTGATCAAATAATTGTCCATCCGTGCCACATAGGTATTATTATAATTTGATACAGATCCATCTACATCATGGAAAATACAATTTTTATCTCCATCCAGGTCACCTGTTTCAAACCATGGTCCAGGTTGACCAAAGAAAGCTCTCAATGAAACCTGGGAGGAAAAAAAGGCACAAGTTACACATTATAAGACTAATAGCCAATATAATAATAATAAAGGGAATGGGAGAAGGGAAAAAAATAAACATTAGATGATAATTTAGACCTGTCTTGAAAAGTATAAAAACTTTTTTTTTTAACAATATAACTTTTGC
Organism: Taudactylus pleione; assembly: GCA_031769625.1. NCBI lineage: Eukaryota > Metazoa > Chordata > Amphibia > Anura > Myobatrachidae > Taudactylus > Taudactylus pleione. Next base: position 3,301,489 of record JAUIMM010000176.1, read on the forward strand.
TTGCTCAAAACAAAGAACATTAGTTCTAACAGTAATATGGTTTTCATTTTAAGTGAAGACACATGTTATCGACCTCCGTAGTGTTTTATATGTGAAAAGCTTGCCCAGATGGATACTTAAATATACAAAGGAAGCACCACAATAATCAAGAGACTCGTTTTGCCTTTAGTAGGACCATTTTATATATGGGGAGTGCTCCATTTGTCTAAGAGAGCCTCTAGCTTCATCTATGCGCCCCCTTCCCTCCTAAACAATACATCCCATTACAAAAACACTTGGTAGGAAGCCAGCACAGCGCACTGTTGTTACATTTCAGCTAACCTTTAGCGCTACAGAGATGCAGACATATTGACATTGTTGTGGTTTTTTCGATTTACCATAATGCAACAGAGGAGTTGTTAACAGTTGACCGGAAACAATGATATTAATTATTTGAGACTTGTGAATTAAAAAAAGTGTGCATTTCGGATATGAAAGGTACGAGATCACTTTTTGTACACAGCCTTCAAATTTTAGTTTTTCTTTATTTTTCAAAGGTGCTGGATTGTCATCCACAAATAATTACTAATCACCCCTTCTTATTACTTCAAGAAAAGTATTATTCAATTTTAATGCCCCGAAAAACAGGTCTTTAAAAATTAAAAAGTATTAAAATGACTTTGATGTTGTGATACTGAATAGCTAGTAGTGTGTTATTTTAGTTATACCTCACATGCGTTCGTCTGCATGCTGCAAATGCCCTTTTGGAACCAGAAAAGAACTTCAGAACAAAAGATGGAAAAATGAGTATTCTCAACTTCATTTATTCCATACGGGATCAGTAGGAATGACCGCCGAACCTAAATCCCAACGCCGGAAGACCGGCAGCAGTGAAGATCCCGACAGGTAAGTAAACTAACTAACCCTTTCCCCCACCTAACCCTAACTCTCCCTTAGGGGTGCCTAACCCTAACCTCCCCCCCTAGTGCCTTACCCCCCTGTAAGTGCCCAAACCTAACCCCCCTGTCCCCACAGCCTAAACCTAACCCTCCCAGAGGTGTGCCTAACCCTAACCTTCCCCCCGGGGGTGCCTAACCCTAAGTCCCCCCCAGGAGCCCCTAACCTAACCCTCCCCCCGCGGCTGTCCGCCCCCGCTGCCCGGCTTACCTTCGTTCGGTATGCCGGGTGTCAGGATCCTGGCGTAGGATAATGATAGGCGTTGGGATTTCGACGCCTGTCATTAGTCCCCTGTCGGGATTGCACAGTCGGGAAGCCGGCGGTCGGCATTTCGACCATCGGCTTCCTGACTGTGCAATCCCGACAGGATTGCACAGTCAGGAAAATTCAATGAGCAACATCATGCTATTCAATTAGAAACCAGGTTAATACTGGTTTCAATTAAAGAAATCGTGGCCTTTAGGTTGTACCTCCAGACTAGGGTGTATATATACTAAAGTGAGAGTTTTTAGAAGTGGAGATGTTGCCCATAGCAATCAATCAGATTCTACTTAACATTTATCTAGCACCTTCTAGACGATAATAGCTAGAATCTAATTGGTTGCTATGGGAAACATCTCCACTTCTACTCTAGGTATCAACTATGAAAAAGTGCTTATTGTAATGCAAAAAGGGCAGGACATTTAAGGTTTTCTGACACTGCACTTGAAACAGGTTGGTCTGGGGATTTCACAACAAGGACATTTCCCCATTAACGGCAGGCAAGCTCAGGTCTAACCATTTTGCCATCTGAAGCGGCATCCAAAAGGACACTCCTCTCAGTCTTTCCAATGGGCAGACATTAGTGAACACAGAACAAACTTTGTATATGTAATCACTATTAAAAAAAAAAACGAAACAAAGAAAAAACAAATGGAGGACACTTTATTTTGGGAGAGGGTGTGTGTGTGGTGGGTAAATTGTACTGCCACCCCAAACCTGCAAAGTGCAAAACAAGAGTCTCAGAAATGGCATGGAGAAGTGGGTCATAATAAAAGGTAGCTATGGAGAGGCTGCAGCTCATATAATTAATACAGGATTTAATATTTTTAAAAGCACCATTAAAATAGGCCCTGTACACGTATATAAGTGGAGACAAACTGTCTAGCTGCTTATATTAACTGCCAAATCAGTAACGGAGATCTTGAACACTCACTACAAAATAGTATAATGTACGTTTTTAAAAGGAGTATACAAAATCTTAAAAGCAGTTTGATGTATTCACTAACTCTACCATAGTTTCCTCTAGCAGACATTAACTACAGCAAGAAGAGAATCCGACGTTTATCCCCTTTAGGTTTAAAACATTTGCAGAGTCAGAGTTTTAACTTATGGAAAGAATTACTAAACTGAAAAATCTACTATTGCTGGACTTAAAATCGAAAAGCTCTTTTTACGCTGATGAAGTCTGTTTTGGTAAAGGAAGACCACTAAAGTTTGGATTAATTTAAACAGTCAAGGAGTTAATGATGACAAGTATGAAGATTAGAGACAAGTTTATGAGCCAGATTCTGTTTTATAGCTTGTTATTTTTCTCGGAATGTGCATAGATGCAATCAACAAACAATAGTGCATTCATTGCTATACAAAAGCATGAAAATCGATACCACATTCCACACATGTGTATCTGCTCACTGATTACTACTACAGGATGCAGAGATCATTTTAAAACCCTGGAGCCGATACAGACTTGGACACATATGTGCAGAAATATGACGTAGGCACAAACAGTTCTACTAAAGGCAGAGATGAGGTTCTCACTTCAAATATAATACCTATAGCAACAACCTTTCACATTGCAGGAAGAAGCGAAGTGTGAAATGAACCAATAATTTTAGCAAAAAGATGACGGGTGATGCTGGTATTGGAATGTTTGGTCAGTCACAGTACTGCTAGTAAACTGAAGCAGGAGGAAGCACAGAGTTCCCTCCTGAAAGCAACAAGTGCAATGATGGGCAAGCAAGAGGATTATTATGAAAGGGAAGAACGCACTATGGGGACCTTCCATTCTAGCATATCTACACCTGAACTGGAGTAAAAGTGTGCTGCTTCTGCCTTAAGCTGGCCACACATCTAAAGATTATCTGTCCAACCAGCCAACTAGTTATTTGGTTGGAATGAAAATCTGGTAAAGTAAGAAAGTAAATGACAATCAGCAATTTGCTCCCAAATGCCGGAAAATGGACAAAAACTGTTGTTTGAACAAATTGTTTAGATCAAACATTTAACAAACTTGTCTGACGACCATTTTCATCTGTTTTCTGGCATTTAGGAGCAAATTGCTGATCATCAGTTACTCCCATACGTTACCAGATTTTCATTCCAACCAATCAACTAGTTGGATGGTTGGATGAAAGTTGGTCTAGTGTGTGCCCAGCTTTACTCTGTGCAGAAGTGTTAAGGGCTGGAGATTCCTCCACAAGTGTGTTTTCAGACACAAAATGGTGTTAAATATTTTTTTATATTTTGTCAAAATTTATACATTAAAGGACATGTTTCTATATCATTTCATGCCATAAGCCTATTCAAATGGTGGACCACCAATTTAAACTGGCCTGCGAGTGTTTCCTCCAACAGTGAAAATAATCATCTTGATATAATTTCAACATAGTTTTTTTATTTTTACTTTGTGAGTTTGTTGGGCCTTTTCTTTTTTTGCATATTGTGCATGACCTCCCTGAAATGGAAAGAGGATCCACCCGTACGGGAAATAGAAGTGGAGAGAAGAGCAGCAATGCAAGTACGTACTCTATGAGGGAAGTTTAACAGGGGTATTCAATATGAAACGAAAACTTCGCCGTCTATGCAGGTCGAAGTTTTCGCCACACATCGGAGCTTTTGCCGGCGAAAAAGTATCGGGCGCGCCCCCGATTATACCCGTATTCAATATGAAATTGTCGAAAACGGCACCAGGCGAATGTGAAATCAGTGAAAACTTCGCTGATTTTTGGGGAAATTACCCTAACACCCCCAAAAAGATGGTCTGACATGGGGGATCACTCTGGATACCCCCGATTAGCCCTGCTGAAGGTTTTTGGGGTCTTTAAACGGGCTCAATAGCTGCTATTTTGGGGATTTGGGAAGGTGGTGAAGAATAGTATTTAGAAGGTTTTTTAGCAGAAAATAAGTAGTCCCAGCAAATTTGGGGCACTTGAAAATGGGGGTGAGCATATTTAAAAGTTGCTAAAGTTAATTTTTTTAAAACGTAAAAAATCCACCTGCCGCAAACACCTGCAATGAAAAAAACACCTGGGGCATACTTGGGGATCCCCCTAGATTGTAGTTCGATAGTTTTTTTGTACCCCCAATTTTTTTTTTCGCCCCCAAAATGAAAGTGCTTTTTTGGGGGTCCTCTGAGGTATTTTTCAAAAAAATTTTTACACAGTTTACCTTTGGGGGACTGTCTGAAGGTTGCAGAGTGGTTACCAAAATGTTGCACCCCAAAACTCCAATTCTGCACTTTTTTTCGCCACCCATTCCTTGGTGATACTTTTTTGCAGGGTCGAATGCAATATACTTTTCGCACCGGCGAAAGTTTTCAAACTGAATACGGTGTAAAAGTAAAACCGGCGAAAATTACGTCATCAGAGCGAAAACCTCGCAGAAGCTGCGTTTTCGCTCCATATTGAATAACCCTGTAAGTGGCTGGAGGAGGCACAAAATCAAAACAAGTTATATACAGGGGGGTGGTCACAAAATCTATAAAAGCTATATAGGGGAGTGAGGGCACAATATCACTCAAGCTATATAAAAGGGAGGGTTAAAAGAAATCACCATTGTATTAAACCAACTTCCTTTTGTCTTTTTATAATTACAAAAAGGATTTATAAACATTGATAAAAATGTGCATCAAGGACGAAACATCCCAATTTACCATTATCATGTGCAAATAAATGGTGTGGGGCATGCACAAAATGCACAGAAAGCTGAATTTCAGCATAGTGCAGTTTTGTGGAAGTGAAGGTTTTACAATTTACTTAATTTATATATATTTTCTCTTTGTATTGTAACTACTGCCTTATTAAAGCCTATTAAGCTTTGAGTTGCTACATACACAAATTGGCATTCAATACTTTTAATGTCCCCAAAAACATACATTTACTTAAAGAGCAGCATTTTGCACTTTAGCTACCACTGAATCAGTTTGCAATAGTGTCACCAACAGTGTTAGCCCCACTTAAGTTAAACATTCTCCAGAGTTTCACCACTGACTTGAGTAGTGGCGGCACAATCATGATTGTAACAATTGTGAGATGGGAGCTTTCAACGTACTGCACTATTCTTAAGATCCTTAAATCACTTCACTTGATGTTTAGTTCTTGCCAGTGAGCTGGTGGGAACTACAGGGGCTTACATTATGTTAGGCAATACACGAATATATCAAAAAAGAAATAAAATAAATCTGCAGCAATGAATATGTCTGACATGTCCAAATTCATGCAAATGTAAGGAATTTTCATAACTCCGGAAGCATTACTTTAAACACACATACTTTCATATACATAAACAGTAGTAAATATAAAATCATGCGGGATATCAGCTGCCACACACATGGGAGTCACATTTTTCCTCCGATGTATATAAAAGAAATCAGTCACACGGCTTTTTCGTTGAGGGGATGAAAAGGGAAAAAGTCAAATTTAAAAATAAAAAACTTCCCTCAAATGTCTTGAGTTCAGTTGTGCCATTAACCAACCATCTGCACAAAAAATGATGGGGTCTATGTACTAAGCAGTGATAAGTGACAGAGTGAAAAGTGATAAGTCTGTGATAAGTGCCAGCCAATCAGCTCCCAACTGTGATTTTTCAAACACAGCCTGTGAGATGACAGTTGGGAGCTGATTGGCTGGCACTCATCACAAACGTATCACTTTTCACTCTGTCACTTATCACTGCTTAGTACATAGACCCCTAAATCATGTACACATATCGAGGACAATTGGATAACATAACAAAAAGCATAAAAACCATATACTTAGCTGTCATTACTTACATTCCCTCCAAACTTAAGAAATGAAATACTATTCCTTGGGGTCA